>CM052080.1:38514794-39932904 GCA_020010945.3 Muscidifurax raptorellus
TCGATTTACAAGTGCTTATACGAGCCTATGGCTAACAAAACGATCTCGCTAACGTGCACTTTTTCAAGAACTTGTATTCTTTTTTCGAGTGTCCATATACATGATTCTCGAACGAATCCTCACAACGCGGTCACTAATCAACATTTGTTTTCTCTACAGCGTGAGAATTTGAGCCAAATCGGACAACAATCGGACCCTCCAGCCGTCATCAACAAATCCCCGAAGGAAACTCCAACGAGAAGCAAGAAAAATGCTAAGGAAAAAGATGCCAAGAAGAAGGACGATTACAAGGAGGAAAAGAAGGAAGTCTCGACTACCGGCAACCAGGCGTCTGCCAATGCCAAGGAAGTGAAGGAAAAGCCAAAGGAGTCGGTGAAGGAAGTCAAGGAGCCAAAGGAGCCCGCCAAAGAAAGCGTCACACCGCTTCAGTCCTCCAACAAGGAATCCAAGAAGATCAAGAAGAAGAACGACATCCTCGCCCAGATCGGTGAGTCGAAATTTCAAGATCCACCATCGTCATCTCGCTTTTATCGATGAGGCGAAGAGTAAAAAAATACTCGTAATCGACGAGTTGTTTTTTCGAGTCGCCGCTGTATCGAATAACTGATAGTGCAGCATCGGAGCCGATCCCACTTAAAAATAAGTCCGGATGCTTTTTATCGGAGAAATTATCATTTTTTTTTTCGAGATATCCGCGTATCTTGAGACTTCTGGCGATTACGACGAGACCCTTGACACGTGGAATTTGGCAAAATCATGTCTCGTGTTCTCTTCTCTCGTTCATATGCGTATATATGCCACGTATGTATAACCGGGCATTTAAATCTTACTCTCAGTCAACGCTCCTCTCAACTATCGTACATAATAGATAAACGCGAAATTGCGTTATCTGGTCGATAGTAGAATCATAGAAACGTTGCTTTCCACTGAAATTCGTTTCTCCGAAAATCCGTTAAAAAACAAAAACTGTACTCGAGAAACATTGATCGGCGTATATATATATATATATGAAGCGTTATGTAACCTACACAAGCAGATCCTTAACTCTCCGCTCGGCCATAAATGTAAGTCGCGCGTCTTCCATACCTGCACAACTGCATATTCGGTCTAATCGTTCAGCATATTCGCGAACGACGGAGGAGATAGAGGCGCATAGTACAGTCCGCGCGCGCTGAGAGAGAAGGAGAAAGAGATCAATAATCTTCTTCATAATTTAAAGCAAAAGAATCGATCCAGCTGCGATGACCTTAAATAAGCGTTGCTGTAAATCTAGATTTTATTATTGCGATGCTCGAACGTTGCTGTTGCCGTAGGCTATATAACAGCAGGCGCAGATTCCGCGTGCTGCTGCAGGTAGTAGTGTATGTACTTTCAAGAGCCAGATCCGTTTTTCCCACTGCTGTGTATATACACTTTATTATATCGATGAATGCTTCTCGCGGACTTTAAACTTTTTTTTCTGCTTTTATTTTCTAGTTGGAGGCATTTAACTAATGGGCAAACAATCGATAGGAGACGATTGTTTCTGTGTATAATGTATATGTGGGACGCGAGTTGGTTACTGCATGCGTTTACAGCGAGGAATTCGCCCAGGTCAAAATCATATACCTCTGAGAGCGCTGGAATGCGGCTGAGGTAGAATCAGTCCCCTTCCCCTTCCCCTTCCTCAAACTTGGGTCATTGTACTGAACAGTATTACCGTCAAGGCTGCTTCTATATTAGGAACACCTTCTTACACGCGATTTCTGTTTATCGAATTCGCGTTTGTGATTGACCGGGACATCTTACTGATAAACAGTTAAATAATATTAGTAATAATAAAAATGAAAAAAGCGATTAAAAAAAAGTTTTTTTCTGCAATTTTTTCCCTCTTGATGTACACTTAGCTTTATTCAAGAGGGTTGTTTTTGACAATTGAATGGTATATTTCATTCGATATACAAAATATCGATATAACACAGCGTATAAACTAGTACGTGGCATTACGTATATACAGATATACGTATACAGCCAAAGAGATACAGACATTTTCAAAAAATAAAAAAAATGTATGCGATTGCAGGAGGCGATAGGGACGGTGTGAACTTCTCCCTGCTGAAGCCGCTCGTCCAGAAGGCCGAACTGAGCCGCAGCGAAATCCAGATCCTGATCGACCAGCTGCTGAACAAGCAACAGGACAACCCACTGGAACACGCCGAGTGGACCGAGAGCCGCGCCGATCCGGTCATCAAGTTGAAGAAGCAGCTCGCCGACAAGGAGAAAGCCCTTAAGGATGAACAGGAGGCCAGCATCTCGGTGCAGAATAAGCTCCTGGAACTGCGCGCCGAACTCAACGGCGAACGCTCGAGATATACGGCCAACGTTCGCCAACTCGAAGAGGCGTACAACGCCAAGTTGAGCGAAGCCCAGACACTTCACACTCGTATGCAGCACATCCTCGAGAGCCACGCTGCCGAGAAATTAGGCTTCACCCGCAAGATCGAGACTCTCGAGAGTAAGGAAAAGGAGGATGCGGCAATCATTCTCAAGCTGAAGGAGGACCAGAGCAACTCCCAGGGACACCTGCAGCAGGAGCTCCACAACCAGCGCAAGCAGATGGACATACAGTTTGCGCAAATGCGCGAAAGCGAGAATGCCCTCAAAGCACAGCTCGCCCAGAAACACGCCGAACTGCAGGAATTGCAGAACGTCAACATGACCATTTCGCAGGAACTGCAAGCTACCTGCGACAGCAGCACCCACGAGATAGAGATGCTCAGGGCACAACTCAACCTTATGCAGGAGCAGGTCATGCACTCGGATGCACAGATGCAGCTCTACAAGGAGACTAGCGACAGACTTCAAGAAACTCACCGTCAACTGGAGGTACGTTCTTGAGACGTTCGCAAGGAAAAAAAGCTGTCCTTCTTTTTAATAAAAATTGTTTTTTGTCCTTTGTTTGTAGGAATCGCGTCGAGTTCAGAGTGACATGGACCACAGAATCAAGAACATGCACCGCCACGAGCAGGAACTACAAAAGAAAATAACCTGGTTCCAAACGGAGCTCGACTCTGCTAAGGCTGAAAGCAACAAGATCAATGCTACGTTAGAAAAAACGTGTGTTGAATTGACTAAGATGCATCCCGAACTCGCGGCGAAATTCAAGGCGAAGGAAATAGAAACGCAAAAGGCTCTGTCTGAAGCTAGTAAGGCTCAAGCGGAATTGAAGAAGACTCAGGCTGATATTAAGAAATTAGAAAGCGAACTAACGGAAACCCGAAATGAATTAAAAGCAACCAAGGCTGAGCTGGCCAGAGCACAGGACAATTATAAATTGGCGCAGAACGACTTGATCAAGTGTCAGGAAGAACTGCGTGAAGTACAACACGTTTTAGCACAGACTCGAGCTGAATTTTCCAAAATTAATAGTTTCACGAGCTCTGCTAAAGACAACAAACATGGTGAGGCAGAGCTGAAAATTGGGAGATTGCAAGAGGAGAATGATAGGCTCTCAGCACAAGTAGATACACATTTTTCATATCTTTCAATCCCATGCGATTTATAGTTCCGTAAATAATGTAAATTTCTTTTGTATTTCTAGCTAGGAGGAATAGGAGACTTACAGAAGGAAATTAAACAACTTCGTGAAAAGAACGAATTTTTGTCATCTCAGTTGGCAGGGTCTACAGAGCGTCCTGCTGTAGAAGGCCGAGAAAACGGTATCGAAGAGAAAGCTCAAAGGAACAGCATTCAAACGGTCGAAAGCACAAATTTGTATGTAAATTTTACTAAAATGCTTTAGAATACAAGCAAAGTATTAGTGTCCATTACTCGAGGCTTTACCATATCATTTTAGATTAGCGCAAAAAGACGATCAACTGGCTGAATTGAAGACAGCCCTTTCACAGAAGGAAAAAGAACTTGATCAACTGGGAAGTCAAGTGGAGTCTTTGAGGAGTGAGGTCAATAATCAGCGTAGCGTTACTTCTAGACTGCAAGATGATTTGGAGCAACAAAGATCAAAAAATAACGTACGTTTAATGAATAACGTTAAAGTTTTTATAATCTTTCAGAATGCTTCCATCACTTTACTCAATTTCTTCATCTAAAATAACAACACGATTTCTGTTACTTGATCAACTCCATATCAAAAAATCATTAAGTCCTCTAACTTAACATGCATTAAATCATTAGATCGTTTTATGATCGTTTTTTTTTCTTGACTGTAGGACTTGCGAAGAAAAAATTGGAAAGTGATGGAAGCTCTTAATACAGTGGAGAGTCGTTTAAATAAAAGTACTGCACCAATCGTAAGTTTGGAAATTTATAAACTGGAATCTGTTGAACTGTTGACGACTTGTATTTTATTTAAATGTTTAATTCAAATTTATGGTAATTAATAACAATATGTTCAAATTACAGAACGATGTGCAGAAACTTAAGGAAATTAAAGTTGAAGAACAAGAAGCAACCAAAGCTCTGCTTCAGAGGATATTCCCGGAAATCAAGGTATCAGAGAAGTCCCATGACCAGTGGATGAAAGCCTTTGAGGAGCAAGTTTACACAGCTCTTGACAAATTAAAAACTGACACAAATTCAGAAGGCGCAAGTTCAGAGCTCGAAAAAACTAACAAAAACTTACAAGCTATGGTGAACCATTACAAACAAATCATATATGATACGGTGCGAATAAAATAATTTGCCATTTTTAATACATGCAGTGAAATTCTATACGATATAAATAGACCTTCAAATGCGAAAAAATATATCTTTTTATGTTAGGAGGGAATGCTGAACAAACTTCAGAGTCACATAGAATCAGAAGAAAAACGGTGGCAGGCACAACTTCGACAAAAGGAGAATGAAGTTTCTAATCTAAGGGTAGAAATGCATGAACTCCAGAATAAAACAATATTGGATAATAACGAGGTAATGTTTAACATTATATATAAAACCTTATTATCTATTTTTTAAATTTAGACTGCATATGAAAAAAACAAATCTATGCAATATAATTAAGTATCAATACATTCAATACTAAAAAATCTATTACTAATATTGTTAAATTAAAATATATGCCACTCATTTATATTGGAAATATTAATGCAGTTTTGGATTGATAATCGTGTATATCATATTTATCCAATGCACATGTTTATCAATTCAAAGACTGCAATCAATAATGGTGGTGTTAAATTTGCATTTTGCTATCTAGGAAAATCTCTTGGTATTGTCACAAATGAGATACGGTTTTTTCAGAATAATAAAGTATAATGCATTTAGTTCATCTTATTATGAACTTATTCCGTCAATTATTAGAAAATTTGGCTTAATTTGTGCAATTAAGTACATTTGGTAAATTCCAAATTTAAAAACCTCTGTACTCGCTTAAATGCATATTTAACGTTTTAATGTTTATGAGAATGCTTGCTTACCATATAAATTGGCATGCTTTGAATACCGACAAATTTATAATTCTTGCAATGTTCGTATCTACAGTTGCAACAAAAGATATCAGATTTGGAATCAAGGTTATCAGAAGCAGAGTCTTTAAAAGCGAAAACAAAATCTGAATCGGCGCACATACAAAATCGGGTGCCAGACCTCGCGGTTTTGGAACAACTTCAAGAGGTCCATGTCTGCTTCTATTATTTCCATAAGAAAATAAGAAAATGACAATAAAAATATTTGTTTATTATTTTAGGAAAAGGCGCGATTAACACAACAATTGCAGAATGAAAGTAGTAAACGAGCAACATTAGATGCAGAAGTAGCAAAACTGCTTTTGCTCGTAGAAACAACAGAATCCAACTTATCGCAAGAAAAGAAAATCGTTTCGCAGTTACAGCAGGAAGTGACTCAACTCAAGGTAAATATAGTTTACCTAATTTTTACGTCGAATCATTATATAAATAGACAAATTCAATATATTCTTTATAGAGTGAAGTTTGTGGTGGAAGTAGTAGCTCAGATCAAATGACATTAAATGGTCCTCCTGTGCCTGATTCCCCACAATCCGAGGTCAGTATAAATTACGAAAAATAATTAATATTATTAATACTATCATATGACAAGCCGCTTTACCAAGCAATCGTTTCAAATTTAATAGCATGAAACTTAAAACAAACATAGCAATTTCATAAATAAATAAATTTGCTGGTGTTTAAAAAACACTATCGATTCTATTTAACATTTAACATACGAACGGCACTGCTATTTTATGAGGATATTGAATGCATTATTCTCATAATGTTGATTAATATATTATGTAATAAAATAAACTGTAATGCGCTTCTTAACCGAGTCGCTTTATAATTAATCCCGCAGACTATGATAAATTATTTGTAAATCGGGTGTGATTAATGCTTTGCTAGTAGTAACTGCAAATTTGCGCACTTTTTGTTCAAATTTTAACAAAACTCGTTAATCATATGTTAAGTTCCGTGCACCCTCGAAATACTTTGCCATAATCTGCGAAAGTTTATGTTCATACTTTATGTTTGAACATCAATTAATACAAACATCAATAATATACAGCCAACGCTAGGAGCGCAATGTCTGATAGCTGCCTTAGACAAAACCCTCCTCAAGACCACTGAGCTTGAAAACTGTTCCTTAACCGAACCCGAAAATTCGGTTGAATCGCAACAAGACGTCGATGACAGCTCCCTTACCTCAAAATTTGCTTCCAATACCTGTCAAACGACAGAAAATGTTATACAAAATAGCTGCAATCCTTTAAATGGCCCGCAGCATAAAAAGCACAAGAAAAAACGGAAGGTAAACTCAGAAAAAAATTCGAAGAATCGTGACATTCCTTTGAATGGCTAGTCAAATTGTTTTGTGCACTTCGATTTGTCCATAGATAAATATAATACCGTATAATGTCCAATTTTTGTGTTTTTCGTGAAAGTATCAATCCAATACATGACAGAATTGCTTTATTAGAAACAATATATCTTACGTCCATAGTACATTCGTTATTGTTGGGAGTCGATATAGTCTTGAAATTACATAGTAATCCTTCGTAAACTTTAGATAAAAATTATGTTTCTGTCTATAATTACTACTTACCATCTTTTACATTTCTTTCTATTCTTAAAGACCTTTGAGTAAAAGCTGACCACCAATGCATGAACAGAGCTTCACCGTAAGATTTACATGCAAACTTTTTCCCAGTGTTTGTCCTTGTGTGAAAAATACATAAAATAATTACGGTGTCATGGTACAATCAAAGAAAGCTTGATTTTATTGTGTAAGATGTTCACACAAAGAAATCTAGAATTTGGTGATGGGTTGTATAAGCTGTGACCAATATGCGTTTTTGAATAAAAATAAAACGAATAGAAACTTAGACCTCTGGAAAAACAGAATTGGTTATAACTATACATATACATCTTTTTAAATTAAAATTAAAGAAATAAAAATTATGTATCCAACTTACGTCTGGAAACAAAATTAAAACAGCTTTAATGGTAGGAACCAGGCGTGCAGCAAAATAAATACTTGTTTCAGCAGTGCTATCGTTAAAAACATAGAACCATTGTGTTTAGTCTAACATTAATAGCAATAATGTGTCTATTGTGTTTTGGTTGTTCTGACAGTCCACTAAGAAACCCATGGCAAAGAGGCGCAGACTCGCAGGTATGCAAACAAAAAATGTGATTCCATCAAAACGTTAGCCTTGCCTTTTAATTGAAAGGGTCGATGCTAGGCAGCTAGCTATCATTTTTTTTATTTTTTACATTTTGTCACCTTTGGAATTCCGTTTCGTTTTAATTCAATGTTCATTAACGACCAATCATTGAAAATTCATTCACTTGTAATATTTTTCATCGTAGTCTTCCACAAATAGCCATTTTGCCAATTCATGCCTCATTGAAATTATTTTTTATAAGGTTTTATCACGGGTTTATTTGAGGTACTCAAGCCACTCTTTAGATTTAATGAACCTGTACTTTTTTATGTTTTAGTTTTTATTAAAACTAATTATCACTCGTTAAATTACTAAAATATAAAACCGTTTATCCGATTTAATTAACATCATTCTCTTCATAATAATTTTAAATTATGTATTGAATATACATTTCCTTTAAGTAACTTCGGATAAGTTATTGCCATCATTTTTAAATGTTTTTATTAATATATTATATAAATGAAGTTTTTTGATCAATTAACCAAGTGTGAATGTGAGTGTTACACTAACATGTTTGTTTTCATTCCCATTTTGCTACTTTGTGTGTATCTGCACATGTAAATTTACCATAAATGAGTTTATCAAGAACAGTAAAAGAATTGCCAGTATGTATTTTGAAATGAATCATATTTTGAAGATAAATTATTTATAAATTTATTTTATTGAAACAGCATAAATTATATCTTTTATATACGTAATATAATTTGGTTAGGTATGAAAAGGTTCTTTCCATAGAAAATCGAGAGTGGCTTTTATAATTTTTGCTTTTTTTTTGTAAAATAATTTGCGTTATATAATTGTGATGGTTGGATTTATATTAAAATGTAAAATAGTGATTACATCAGTATTGGCTTTAATATTGTTTCAAGTGGAAATTTAATATGAATTCCTTAAAGTCAAACTAATGTAGGGCAGCCAAAGCAAATAACACTAAAAATGGTTCAAGTGTACATAAAATGTTGTATAAAAATTAATCATTTTACAGAAAATAACCAATATACAATAATAGAAAAGCACAGTTTATAATGTTAATTTTTAATGGCACAAACACTGGGGTAAAGGGTCCATGCACATTTTTTAATAATTTATTAGAATTATGAATAATTATTTATTTAAATAATACAAGACAATTAATTGGCTATATAAAATGCACAATTGAAAAAACAAAACATTCTGCATCAAATAATGAACAGCGATATTTAGCCAGTACATTCTAGTAATACATTTTTAGTATTATAAACATAATTATTATCTAAAATTATTTTCGAAAACCACAAAAGTTTTCATGTCAAAATCAATCGTTTATGAAAGGTGTTGCCTACATGTTTTTCATCCATTTGTCATTTGCATTTTATATTGACAAGCTATGCATAACTGACACCTTTCCATAGCCTTTGGTCATCTGCAGTTTATTAATCAATGAAGAAGAAGATGTCATAAATAACTATGCAATTAATAAACGCAACTAACTGTCTGTTGGCTTGGTAGTTTTTAAACTACGCATTTGTGTTAATGTTTAATTAAATGTTTAGTTTAATGTTGCTATGCAAGGTTCAATTGTATGTACATTTTTTTATGTTGTACATGGATACGCCACACTTCAAAAAAAAGTTAAATACTTATGTATGTATGAAGTTTTTATTTTTCAAAGTAAAATAAATCAATATTACTTCAACTAATTCACGAAATGTCGAACCGCAATAGATATAAAAAATATGTATATTGTATTAGATACCTTTTAAATGGTCGGCCTTTCATAATGAATACATTTAACTTTTTTTACTTATACATGTTTATGTTAGCATGAGCAATTGGTAAAGGTATTGATTATATTTTGAGTTCTTAAAATATTTAAAAAGAAGGTTAAGTACCTTATTTGCAATATTTATTTAATGTAATGGTTGCATTAAGTAAAAGACTTTTATAAGAGAAAAAAGTACCATGGTATATACATTGCAAGTTTAAAAACAAATGATAATATGTAAAGTCGTTTTGACAACTTATAAAAATATATTTATACCACGGTACATACCTCTGTATATTATTATTATTTAAATATATCCAAGTGTAAAGAGTTTTAGTACAGACATTGCTATATTTTTATAAGTTTTGAAATTTATGTGTACGATTATAATTCTGCAATTACTGAATTTATGTATTTAATTTATGCGGGATAAATATTTAAACTAATTTTTCGGCTGGTTTACAGGGTGGTTCCGGAAAAAAGTAACTTCAAGGAATAAGCTCCGTTAATCAAGTCCGAAGAAAAATGCTTTATAAAGGAGAGACGAAGATAAATGTGTCAAATGCATGCGCGGTCATGCTGGGAAAACACAAACAGCAGAGACTTTGCTACCGAGAAGACTAATATAATTGAAATACTACGGATAATGTTTATTATACAAATATCATATTTTATTATGTGGATGAAATATAAACAATTAAACACGTAGTTAGTAAAAATGATTGGAGGAATATTGGAAATGGTGTGTGTAATGGTTACATTAATAGATGTAAATGACGATTCATACAAAATGAAAACCGAATATGTTATGTGTCAAAGGGCAGTATGCATTTTTCGAGAAGAGATTATTTTTTTGTTATATAGAAATCAAACGGTCTAAAGAATATAGCTGATACATACGAGCTATATAAATATATTATATATATCTTGATAATTCGCAATCAATTTCAACGAAATGCACCATGATAAAATGTCCTTTTTATGAAGGATAAGATACGAAGTAAGTGAGCGAAACGGTGATTTTTTTAACGAGCAGTCGATTGTTCGTGATAGGCGATTTTAATTAAATTGAAATACGAAAATATTAAAAATTGTATCATACATAAATCCGCAAGTGAGATTTGTCTCGGGCAGTAAAATCAATTTGTATGCGAAAAGAAAAAATTAAATGAAGCATGTGCAATAATAATTAAAAAGAAGATTTGTTATCTTCTTAAAACACACGACAAATTTTAGACTTTTTAACAAAATAAAGATTATTCATGATTAATTAACTGTGCTTGTACAAGTTTTGAAAAAAAATGCCTTGAAATGATAATAGGTCCATTCAAACAGTTTTTCAAATTATCAGAATCGCTGCTTTCTTAATTTATTAATAAATATATTAAAAAGTTATTTAAAAATTATAAGCATACTGGTGAACAATAGGTCTGTTAAAAAGAAGGAAAATCTTTGTTACTTTCTTAAAAATTGTATTTATGGTTACTGGTTTTATATATATTTTAGTTAAAAATAATTTAGTCTTAAGCTGCCATTTATTACTAAAAAGTTAATTTAATAATCATATGCCTATAAAGATTTTCTTGCTTTTTAATCGGCTTTCTTATTTCTGTTTTATATTCATACCTCATGTTCGAAAAAATTCTCTGATCTATGAAATCATTATAAGATTAAAAATAATAAAGGGGTAATTTATATAACAAAAGTGATTAACCACTTGAGTTACAAAATAAACAATTTATTACTTAAAGGATAGAAGTTGATTTACACACACACACACCTAATATTTATAAAATGCAAGTATTTTTATTAAAAAAAGATATAAATTTTCAAAGATAAAGTTTATATATTTGTTTTACAAAATTATCTGGATATTTTCTTATATTAGGTTTTTAAATGTTTTTATCATTATTATTTACATCACAATAAGACTCTAGTAACAATTAATTGAGCATGGTTTGTAAAAATCCAAGAATATAACTTCCTAAATCTTCATCTTGATTAGTCCAAGAAACGTAAACAGTTTTCTGATCATCTTCATCTCCTTCAACTTTAACTACAACGGATTCAACTGATATCGAACCGTCGACCATTTGAACTGTCCAACCGTTTAACCTTTCTTGAAGAGGTAGTAATAGTTTCCTTGTAGTACCCACTGCAGGTCCAGAATCTCTAACTTCAATCGCAGATGTGAATCTTACTATGTGTCTCGTTATTCCTGCAGCTTTTGCAACCTATAAAATAAACATTTTCATTGAAGATTTATAAAATTAAAATTAAAATATTCATTAGATAAGTAAGTTATCAAGATAAAATTAATTGATCAATGTAAATTACCTCTTCAGTATCAACGAGACAGATTCCATCTTCTCGACACAATAACACACTGTGTAATAATCGTCGCCGTTTAGGATCAGGTGGCAATGCCGAATACCTTTTGGCTTCCGATTTCAGAAGCGCTAGCGATGCGTCAACTGGTACTTTCGTTGTAGTAGTAATGATGCACGTTTCCCCATTTGCTGGGTTATAACAATTTATCCCAAACTCCTGTTTGATTTTATCTTTCAAGTACTCCATTTTGGCGAACTCTCCGTGAACTAGCATTACATTTTTAGGTTCACAATATTGTATCAATTGCATTATACCTTTAGCATCAGCGTGAGCAGAAAAAGACATATATTCAACGGCCATTTTAACTTCAACAATTTGACGATTTTCAAATTCAATTCTTTTAGCACCATTCAAAACTTTGTGACCCACAGTACCTTGCACACAAAAGCCAGGCATAATAACCATATTGGCTTCATTCGGTGCCCACTTTTTAAAAATCTGCAATGATAAACCTGCATGCAACATTCCAGGAGTAGCAAAGACCACCATTGCTCCAGGATTGTCAATGTAGGATTTATCAAATGGCTTGATGTGTTTAAAATCAAACATATTTCTCTGAACAAAAGTTTTTTTGATTTTTTGATTGGTCCATGTGATAAACATTTTGTAATAATTATTGGCTTTTTCTGTTAAACCAAGAGCAAAGTAAACTGGAGCCTTTAAATTCATGCGTTCCCAATATGTTTCTAATAATATACATAATTCTTGTGCTCTACCTAAAGCAAATACTGGAATCAGTACTTTACCACCTTTGTCTATACACTCATGAACTTTTTTTAGAAAATCTCTTTCTCGACATCTTTTAGAATCTCTTATTGTAGTGGCATAGGTTGATTCAGAAATAAGCAGATCTGGTCTACACTTGTCTATCCATGCAGCTCCTAAATGACGATCTGGAGTCATATTGTAATCGCCAGTATATACTATTGATTGTGAGCCAACACGTATCCAAAACATTGAGGCTCCAAGAACATGCCCTGCATAGTAAGCTTTTATTTCTAACTCGGGATCAACCATAACTGATTGATGTAAAGTAACAGCAACTACTTTCTTCATACAATCTTTTATCATTTGTGAAGTGAAGAAGTTACTTTCACCCTTACGCTCGACTGCAACTTTTCTCATATCTTCTAACAGAATTGGAGCAATAGCTTTTGTTGGATGAGTCATGTAAATTGGACCCGTATAGCCCACCTGGAAAAAAAAAACAAGGTCATTAGTTTTCGAATAGTGAAAAATAAGTCTTGGAAGCTAACCCTTGTAATGTTCATACCATTTCAGTGAAATAAGGAAGTGCTCCACAATGATCGAGATGGAAGTGAGAAATGATAACGCAATCGATATAATTTGTTGCTGGACCTTCAGGGACAATGTAAGAAAAATCTGGAAATCTTCTTTCATCGTTAAATCCCATATGCATACCACAATCTAGCATTATATTTTTCCCACCCATCGACACAAGTATACAACTTCTGCCAACATCTTGTCCAGCTCCAAGTGGTGTAACTTTGATATCCGGCATGTTTAGATAAACTATTATTAATAACAATAACGAATATTACAGTATTGAAGTCTTCTCCTGAAACAGTAAATGAAAATCAGTGATACATTTCAGATCGAGGAATCGCGCAATTGTGGTAGAATTGTTTATAAACTAACATTCAAAAAATTATCATAACCTCAAAATTTCATTAATTGACATAATTTTTGTCATTTATTAAACAATATGAGCTATTTATTGTAACTAATCAATACTCAAAATGGAATTCGTAAAATTAACTATTTACCCTGTTCCTATTCAAATAACGTACTTTTTCACTTATATTCAAGGTCAAAAATACCGTTTATACCGTTTCAAGGGATATTTCGCATAAATGCCGGAGCCAGAACGCGCACGCGTATATATACATATATATAATAAACAGTGAGAGGAAATCCGCTAATAATATATCATATATATATACATACACAGCGAGCAAATTTGAAAAAGATATTGCTTTGATCAAGGAGTCACGTATATAGGAGACTCTGGAATCGCAAGTTGGATTATTAAAAACGATTCAGCATGCATTTACAACACAATTTTTTCATTATTTAAGTATGCACAGAGTAAGTATTTTATGATCATGAGTAAGTAGCAATTTTGAATGTTTTTGTAGTAAAGGTGTGTATTTAATAAGTTTTAAATTATTATAGTAGAGAGAAAAAACGCTTGAAAAAGTTATATAATACTAATTATCAAGGTATGCAAAATTGTAGTTAAATATCTCCATAACCCAAATGACATTGATTATTACAAATTTAAATTATGTGTTATATTCTGTTTTTGTATATATCGATCTTTAAAGACAATGAATCATTTGAATTTATCAAGAAACTATACAATTGAACTTTTAAATAGAATATTAATAACCAATTGGAAACAATAATGTATAATTATTCTGTTTTAACTTACTTATCGACAAACAATAAAAAATTACCACCCGTCACAAATTGAGTTCAGCCTCTAATTTTTCTAAAACTTGTTCTGCTGTCATTTCCTTACGATGTATGCATTTTTCATCATTGAGAATTCTCTCTATACTATTGAAAAAAAGTATATTAGCTTATACCTGATGCTTGTAAAGACATTCGACTAAGAAAAGTAAAACTCACCTAATACAATTTTTCTCTTCTTGCTGTGTACAAAGGGGCTCACTTATTCTTTTAAAGGATAAAAAATGAATTCATTAGCTGTAACTTTTGTATATTATGTTAAATAATAAATTTAAGTATTTTATTACCTATAATCAAGCAAATTCAGAGTTACATTTTGAGATATGCAGCGTTGAATATATTTTATGTTGAACACATCCTCATCTTTTGGTATAGAAGTCTTATGGGATAAGATAATGCATTCTGAATCCTTGTCTTCGTAGTCTACTACTATGCCACCATGTTGCTGTAAATAGTTTAAAAAATGTAATTTGATTACTTAATTTAATTATCAAAAACGTGTGATTACTTTACCTTTATTTTCGTAGATATTTGATTGCATTTAACAGTAAGCATCTGACCCTGATATATACAAAATTTCATTGCTTTCTTTGGATTTACAAGAAACAATTTTTTCTTTTCGTTTTCCATTAATAATTGAAAAAAATTTACTAATTAAAATTTGGACAAGCATATAGTGTAACTTAGTTAATTAGACAAATTGTCTCATCTATGTATTGAAAATAACATTACACTATTGTCAAACACCGTGTATATGTGTATTTATACACGTGTAAAACGTATATGTTGTATCTTGTATAATATATAAGCAACGAATGTAGATTCGTTGATATAAGTATAAACTTATATATGCCAGTTTATGATCATCTGGTCTCTGACATCCCGCGCTTTATCGATGCTATGCTGCCATCTACTGGTACATAAAGTTATTAATTTATTCAATTATACATTGAAAAAAAATTCACATTTAAATCATTTAATTCATTTACTAGTACTAATTGTAATGATATAAGCAGGGGGACAAACACTTACAACATTCAAATACTAATGAATAATATAATTAATATTGCTTGTATTATCTCTATTCATAAGATTACACTTAAATTCTTAAAAATATACAATTTACTTCTTACATAATGTTTGTATACAAAAGCTTATTTTTGTACAAATTATTTAAACTAATCATTATGGTACAGTTTTGGACTGTATTGGGATGTATAAACAGGAATTCTGCGCTGCTCAGCATTCATGCCATCCCTGGATGCGTAATATCTTCTTTCGATTACTTTGTCAAAAAATCTGCTTAATTTCACAGATGAACTAGTACCTGCTGCTAGTGACCTCGTTTGTCGACAGTCCTATAATTTATAAAAATAAAACAGTTTTATAAAAATTTTAGAATTAATTTTAAACTATGCCAAGATTAACACTTGCTAAGAATATTTCATCTGCTCCGCATTCTTCAGCAATAGTGGAAGATCTTCTGTGAATACTTGATCTCACTTCTGATACCAAATCTGATTTTGTACCAACTACCAATATTGGAATCTGAAAATAATTTAGATTAAATGCAATTTATATTTTGCAGAAGAAAAAGTTTTTTGAAAATGCAGCAAACCTGCGTTGACCCTACAAATCTCTCTGGATCAAAATCATCAAACTGTTTTGGCTTGAAATGGCTACTGTCTTTACTCAAAACTTCCTCTAGCCATTTTTGTAGATTCTGCTGCGATTTTCTATTAGTTAAGTCATGTACAAGTATAATACCTAAAGTAAAGATTAAAATAAGCAAAATATTACTTAATGAAGTGAAGTCAATTCTATTAAAAATTGTACTATACCATTTGTTGGACTGTAAAAAACGTGTCGTGTATTTTTGTGGCTCTGACTACCACCAACATCCCATAATTCTATAAAATATCTTCGTTGATTGGGTGTTCCTTCTTTGTATTCATGCAACTTGACCTCTACCGAACATCCAATTGTCCAAGATGGGTTATTGATTGGTTGTTGTTGACATATTAAATGTGTTAAGGATGACTTTCCAACACCTATTTAAAACGAAAATCGAAAAATTCTTATAACGACAATAAACTTTGCAATTTATTAAATTAACCTAAAAAAATTTTAAAAACATCATTTGTTTATTTTTATGAACCAATTCGGTCATGATTTGTTAACGTAAATATCGCAATTTTCCAATGTAATCCGTACAGCTCAAGCTGTATAATTCGTTTAAAATTTAATCTCAAACTTGCGTATGACACGTCAACTGTCGAAAACAACAATATATCATAAATAGTTAAGTGTTAAATATGATTATTCAAATGTTTACCAGAATCTCCAACTACTATGATTTTTACTTTATCAATGGCAGCCATTGATAATCTATATTTTAAGCAAAAAAATGTATCATTTGACCTCGACTGCACTTGTATCTTCTGGAGCCTATCTACAATAAGCTCAGTTCAGCTGTTCAGCTGTGTCTTGTTCAAAACGCGTATAATCCAAGAAGGGGCCCGCTATCTATATACTTGCCATTCATGATTGTAAAATTACCTATTAAATTAATTGAATTTCGCATTAAAAGTTTTAAGTTCTAAACGAACTTTAATATAAACGTAGTAAAAAACGCGATATTTTATTAGAAAATTTAATTAATTTAATAGGTAATTTTACAATCATGAATGGCAAGTATACAGATAGCACGTTGTGAACAAGACATAAGTTAAACAGCTAAACTGAACGAACGGAACAGCTGAACTGAACCTATATTGTAGAACGGCTCATGAACAGCCGAACTGAACCGAAAGGCCCCAAAAATCTTCATTGACACTCTGACAGGTGCAGAGTGTACCGCCGTTTTGACTATATACAATCGGAGTTCATAACCTCCAATTTCAGTGTTTAAACGAAATGCGTTTCAGCTATGTGTTTTAAACAGTTTGTACGAGATTGTTATCAATTTATAGTAATAAAGGAAGAACTTTTAATAAAAATCAATAATCATTAGCGTAAGTATATGTTTTATTGTATATTTTCTAAATTAAATGAAAAAATTGTTTCCTTAAATTTCATAAATAATTTTCAATTCATGAATATGATTCTTTTCTGTGTAAGTATCAACTACAAGTTTACTTATTAATTCTTATTGTCGCTAAATTTTGAATTACTCAGAATCTTGAGAAAGACATTAAATACTTATATTAATTTTTAATAATTCAATAAAAAATATTCATGCGATTACTAATTATTTAAGAGTTTTTTTACATTTATGAAAATTATTAAAATGAGGCTATTGTATAAATTTATATTACAGCTTCAAAATGAGTTCTGAAGAGAGATTAACAACAGAAGTTCCTAGTAGTTTAAAACAATTAGCTCGACTGGTAGTCCGTGGTTTTTATACCATTGAAGATGCCCTAATTGTTGACATGCTCGTTCGAAACCCATGTGAGTAAAAATATAATTGATATCTCTTAGAATGTTCTTAATAATTTTACATAATTTTAGGCATGAAGGAAGATGATATCTGTGATTTACTCAAATTTGATAAAAAGATGTTAAGGGCACGCATAACCACACTACGGAATGACAAATTTATTCAAGTAAGGTTAAAAATGGAAACTGGTTCGGATGGAAAAGCACAAAAAGTGAATTATTATTTTATTAATTATAAGGTAATCTTTTTCTAGAGAAATTGAAAAAATCAGAATGAGTTCTTACATATGTATATAAATAATTTCTATTGGTTTTAGACCTTTGTGAATGTAGTGAAATACAAATTAGATCTGATGAGGAAAAGAATGGAAACTGAAGAACGAGATGCAACTAGTAGAGCTAGTTTCAAATGTACAAGTTGTCTAAAAACATTCACAGATTTAGAAGTTGGTTAATTTTTTACAAATTTGTTTAATTTCAAATGATTTTACTATTATGATGTAACTATTTTGAATTTTTTTCTACAGGCAGATCAATTGTTTGATATGGCGACTGAAGAATTTAGGTGTACATTCTGCCGGGAAATAGTAGAAGAAGATTCATCAGCTCTTCCAAAAAAGGATTCAAGATTACTGCTGGCCAAATTTAACGAACAGTTAGAACCTCTCTACATTCTTTTACGAGAGGTTGAAGGAATTAAATTAGCTCCAGAAATTTTGGAGCCAGAACCTGTAGATATTAACACAATCCGAGGGTATGTTGATTATTGAACCATGCTTTTATTAAATTTCCTATTTTAATAATTTTTTTTCTTTAGTATTATCGACGCAAGGAAGACGAGTAGCTTACGTGGACCTAATGAGCAATGGTCTGGAGAAGCAACAAGAGGGGGTGGATTTGTTGTGGAGGATACAAGAGTGGATGTATTAATTGGAGATGAGATACAAGAAGATAATGCTAATAATAAGAGGAAGGAGAGACCTATTTGGTTGATGGAGAGCACAGTCATAACTACAGATACTTCACAGGTGATTTATTTTACACATACTTTTGGTTTTAAAATTTCGTTGACCAATGTAATGACCAGTGAATTTTGCTTGTAGAACGATATAGGAAATCAAGACAGTATTCTGGAAAAAGCAGCTGCTACTGCTACAAATGCTAATGCAATAAATAATAAACAAGGTGAAGATATCATGTCGGTTCTGTTGGCCCACGAGAAAAAGGGTGGTGTAAATTCAACTGCTGTAAAAGCTGTACTACCTCAAGAATCGAGTGATAGCAGTGATAATGAAGATGCAGGAGAGCTGCAGGAAGTTGATGCTGGTAAGAGAAATAAATATGAAAACTTACTAAATAAATTTACTCTAGTAATTAAAATATTAATATATTCATTTTAGGTGAGGTAGAGGTAATGGAATCAGATGATGAAGATCAAGCGCCAACGGTTATGGTAAATGGCAAGAGTGTGGCAATAACAGATGTAAATGATGCGCTTATAGCAGAAATGACTGCATCAGAAAAAGAATCGTATATCCAGATTTATCAAGACTACTATTCGTCAATGTATGATTGAAGACGCCACGGCGGCGCAAATATTTTCAACGTAATAATAACAGTCAATCAAATATGTCGGAATCAGTGTGATATAAGAGAATGTATAATATTTTGTACAAATAAAAAAATGACATGTTTTTTTTCATAAATGACTCCGCTTAGGATGTATTTTATTGTAACATTATTTTATTCAAATATTGTTATTATCAAGTTACAACAATTATTATAACAATAAAATGACAATTAAACGACCATTGAGAAATATTTTTGAAAATTGTCATTTGAGAAACGAACTTAACATTGTTGCATAATAACTTTATTTTCTTTCTAATGTACAGCAAAAACGTAACAATACCAGGAATCAGTAGAGTTGATTAGTATAATAAATACCCATTATACTCCGTATATATATACTTATATAAGAAATACAAGATAAATAATTATCAAGATTATGTCACTTCTGGTAAGACGGGAAATGTATTATTTTATAAAGTTAAAATATTTTTTTAATGATAAAAGCTTACTTGAAATCAACGTTTTTTTTGTTCGCCTCCCAACGGATTTCCCTTCGACCACCACAATCGAAAGGAAATCCCCAAGACGATGTTAACGAAGTTTTACAAAATTTTTTTTCTCTTTTTTTTATCCTTTTTCTCTTATATATTTTTGTATACATCAGCGCGCCCGCGCGTGCAAAAACGCGTCATTCGTCAATTTTCTATTTCTTTCGTCACCAAGCACGTTTATTTTTTTTTCTTTTGCGAGGAAGATTAATTCGGCTTGTTCTGTAATTCTGAAAAGAGAAGCAACTTTTATTTATTATTATTTTTTTTCTCGATCGTTGATCAATCAGAACAAACCCGCAGCATCATGAAAAGCGGTTCCTTCGTTTATTCGGGCTCGTTGAGTCGCAGACGCGCAAAGTCCTCGAAAACGATGTTGTCGTCGTCGTCGTTGGCGTAGTTGTCGGAGTAGCGATTTCGTTCGACGCTCTTGGTCTTCTTCATTCTTTCTCCCTTCGGTGCGGCTTCCTTGCCGTCGCCTCCAGTTCCGGCACCTGTTTGCATAAGAAAAATTCGGTAACATTGAAATTCAAGTTGGAAAAAAGAAAAAAAGCCCACCTTGAGCTGGATGCATGAGTTTGAAGGGCACGTCGGTGATTAGTTCACCGCCGAGAGTACCACAGTTGAGTTTCACACGGACGGAGTAGGAGATTACGATACCCATATTCTCGTTGGGGGCTTTGCCTTCGGCGACCATCGTCGAGGATGCCAGGTTAACGTCGTCGTCCTGAAATTTTGAAATTATTTTAGGGGGTTCTGTAATATAAATTAGAAATTTGAATTTATGCTGTTTGGAATATGCATGTACCGACCCAGCAACGAGTAGTAATATAATACCATTAATTATTACAACATTTAAACTATCTCATAATGCAAACTTCATGCAGAAGTCCATGAATCACCACGAAGAGCAAATAATTTTGCATTTCGTCGTACCACGGTCGATAAAACAGTTTCGGAGGTAACAGTAGGAATCTGGAACCCCCTTAAAAAATTTTCGGACCTTGAGATGTCCATCGAGTGCAATACCCCGACGATCCTTGTTGCTGCTGGCCAAAGGCACAAGATAGAACTGTTTCGTGAAGGAGGCGCCCGGTGTAATAGGGCAACCCTCCCGAGTTTCCAGACTAGCGACGTGGCGAGAGAATTGAGCGTTAACCATGGTCACTTCGCAATGTTGGACAACGAATAACTGAAAATTATGATTAATTTTAAATTTAAAAAAAACTTCTTTATTTTTAAGTATTTCTCAGTTCGAGTGGAATTATGGCTATATGTAATGAAAAACTCTAATGAAATTTGCGTTTGTTTTCCGCCGCACGCGCTAAGAGGCTTAGCGGCTATACTGGAATTATGAAATTCTGTACAAGATCCTTTTTTTTACCCTCTAAATACGCTTCAGCGGACAATCGAATAATTTCACCCGCTATTTCGCGCATATACCATCGAACATATATATAAATATCACAATTAATCTCACCTTGATGTTCTTCACAGCTTTGCGGGAATTGTTGGTAACGATAACATTAGCCGAAACTTTCTCGCCGTGATAGTAAATTTCCTTGTCCAGCGTCACCTCCAAATTGAGCTTACCCTGAGAAAAGGTGAATCCCTTCGATACTAACGAGCTCGGAAGCCTGCGGCCGCGCGTCGGTGGGGCGTATTGCAATTTCTTGATCGCCAGGGCGACCGATGAGCGTTTGTGGCCCTGAAAAATCAAACGAGCGTCTGATGAAGTGACGCGATAAACGATTTTTTATAAAAATAAAAAAATTCTCTAATGTGCGCATAGGCATCGCGTGAAAAAACTAGTCTAAGCCTGGTTAAATGCATTTATATATATATACACTCCGCAGTATTACGTAAGATGAAGCTCGAAATCGAGTTATATTCTTAAACACACTGCACGCGATAATCTTTATGACGCTCGGCTTATTAAATTATTTCCTAAATCGTCGTTCACGGACGCATTATTTATACATATACATGTACATATGACTAAAAATTAAAAAAAAAAAAAAAAAAAAAAAAAAAAAAATTACCGACCTTGTCATCCTCGTTCTCGGCAACGTAGATGCGAACGGTGTACTCGACACCGAGAGGTTTTCCCTGATCGTCGTCACCGGGTTGTAGAGTGACGGAACTCGGTGAATTCGAGGGAAACTGGAAGAGGAAGGGGTAAGCATTGGAGCCGAGCTTCCTGAGCAGTCGGTCCTGGATCGGAGTGTTCTCCTGCTTCTCCTTCTTTATCGGGACGATCTGCTCCTTGCAGAGGACCAGCTCCTTGCTGAACTTGACCCCCATGACCTCGTCCTCTTCTCGACCATATCGGTAGGTGGTCGTCACCTGGGGATACCCGTACGTACTTATATATGCATACGCGTGATCGAAAAAACTTGGCGTCGTACCTGACCGAAGATCTTTCTGCCCTGGAGGTAGTCGTTCTCGATGACGACGATGCCATCGATGGGGTCCACGTAGTCTAGATGGTCGATGAAGTCACGCTTGCCGAGGTAGACCGTGACCTTGCCTACGTACACACATACACGCGCAAGTGATGGTAAAACGAAAGTACATGAATTGAGTATTAGGATAAACGCTCACCATTAGGTGTGGTCTTTTTGAAAACCTTAACGGCCACTACGTAGGCCAAGAACAGGAGGGGAATCATTTGCAGCGTCGGCGACTCGCACTTCGATATCAGATGCGGAGGACTTAAAAAAAATTCAACTAAAAATATACAAAGAGGCGCACTATGCGTCCACCGGAAGTTTGTTTTTCCCGCCCAGAAGTGACGGCCGCGCGCAGCGGGACTTTCGCTCATATAGACCTGCTGGGGCTTCTCGTTGCGACCCCCGAAGCCCCCCCGGCGCTCGGCTAACCGGATCATTCAATTATACGCGCCGCTGCAGTCGAATCCGATTAAAATGCATATCGCGAGCGTTATATCCTTTCGTGTGTCGGCTGAAAGTATACGGAGGGTTTTACGATGGGGAATTCAGTGTTGAGCGTAACGTCGAGGTGGATGGTTGATGTGGTTCTGGAGCTTTCAGTAGAACGAGTCGAGGTGCGGTCAGACGCGCGACGTATGTTTACATTGATGTATGGTTCGTAGTTGCGCTTTTTAAGGAGATAGTCGAACAGTGTGATGTTCGAAATCTACTCAAAGTAGAATCGCAGTTGCAAGAGAAATATTTATTAGTTTTACGTTTTTCATGATGGTGTTTCTTCTTTTTTCATATCTGCTTTTTTTGTAATGATTCTATACTGTTTACTTCGAGTTTAACAGTGATTATTGCAGGCTGAAAGCGAATGGATCTTCTGGTATTTTTAGAAGAGTATCGAGCAATAATTTATTGTTTATATTAATAATATTGTTCAACGAGCGCTAGAGATAGAAATGAGTACTAATAATTATGAAATGATGTTTTCTTCTGTTTTTAGCACTTTTTGACAATTGTATTGCAGCGATGCATTCAACATGCAAAAATTTTGATATACCTAAATTGATAAAAATTGACAATTTAATAATACAAGTACAAAACGCACATTTGTAGTAGCTATAGAATTTGAAGTAAAAAATATGGTATGGAAATATAATTTTTCGAAATATCATATAGCGTTTTAGAGGGATATTATGGATGTGAGGTTGCGTGAGATAACAGATACCGACTACGCTCAGTCTTAAGATTTATTTTTATTTCAATAATTATATGCTTACAGAGTATGGAGGTATTCAAGTCGATGAGCTTTTGAATCCACTCGAAGTCGTCAGAGCCGCTGCAACTGCAAAATTCCACTCTCGACGTCTACGCATGTCCACGCGATCATCGACCATTATATTATTCTTCTTAGAAAGCGCATGTTTTTTTTCTTTTCGCGTAATTTACATAAAACTTAAATCTACGTTGTTTTTTTATAACTCGTTTTGTTATATGTACGGTTTGTCGCTCCCCTCCCGTCGTCTTATAATATATTTTACAATTTCCGATTTATCAGCGTATCGGAAGAAAATTGTGTGTGTATGTATGTGTGTGTATGTGATTTCTATACATTCGGACTATTATTATTGGTTTCGCTTTCACATTTACATTATGGGCGTATGTGTGTATCAAAAACACGTTTAGTTGGTCTTTTGCATGTAGCTTGTTTTCACTTTGATTTTTCTTTCGTGCTGTTGTTTTTGTTTTATAAATTCTGAAGGTAAAAATGGAATTGCAAACGGAGGCACGTCATCGAAATTTACTGGCTTGAAGAAGTGGTGGAAAAGCAATAAATAAGGCATTTACTAGACTCTACTCTACATTATGTGCACAAGGTTTTTAAGATCAAGAATAACATATTAAATATATCGATTACTTTATCGTTAAGCAATTTTATATAGGTAACTTTAATAGTACGATTTCGTGATGCGCATCCGTGTGTAATTTCTTGTGCTTTTTTTCGACTTGACAAAAATCGTTCTTTCGTTGGGATCATTTAATGCATAATGCACAAACTCAAAAGAGGTAAAAAAACTGTTCCGTACTAATTGTGGTACAGATGAGAGCATCGAGAAATCCGAGTAGGTAACTGAAGCTCGGGGTGCGCTAAACTTAATGTTAAATACGATTTATGAAAATAAATCATATTTAGATTTTTCTAGAAAAATAACTGCTAACTTTCTTGATTTTATAAAAAAGTTAAGGTAAAACAAACTTATTCTGACAGATGTATAAGAAGGTAAAATTAGACATCTGTCTATCGAGTCAACGCTGCTCGCTTTTTTTCACGTTCGTAACTTTTGTGATACGCATGGCGTGGATACATCGATACTGAAGAAAATAAAAAGTAAAAAATCTATATGCAAAAAAATAATAATAAGCATTAAGATTAACGCGAATATCGAAACGTTACAAACTTGAAAAACAAAACTATACGAGCAATAACAATATTAGTAATAAATGATAGTATGTAACAACTAAACGCAGTAAATATTACTAATATGTAGGCACAATAAACGTAGATACTATGGCAAGCCGTTGCTACCAGGGAACAGAGAAATTCATCAAGAAGCAAAGAGCTGTAAAACTTTTTTTCAAAAGTTTATTACTTACAATGCATCCGTACAATTCAAGCTAATTTGATTTTTATTTTACAAATCAACAAGATTACATTATCAAAATAGGTTAGGAGTGAAATGAATAATCATAACTTAGTAATGAGAAAATACATTGACCGAGGCAAGTATACGTGAGAACTTCCACGTCTTGTTTTTTACGTTTTCCAGACTTCACACTCTACAATGCATATAGTTTCAAGGTAAGTCGATATACAGTATTATGCGATATGGATTTTGGGCTACGATTCGAATTCTCAAGAATCTCCATAAAACCACATTGTAGGCTATTATTTTTTGAGTTTCCCGATGATAGTGCCGTTGAAAATCTTAATTATAAACGAGCACTAAAAATGAGTGATTATTATAAGAATCAATTGTACGGCATTATGTTAGCAGATTTGAGTCGGAAAAATAATTTATGTGACAGGCAGTGAATTTTGAATTTTTAATAGCACGTTTATTATAACGAGGAGCCAATAATTTATTTGTTTCCTTTCAAAAATATATCACGTTATTACAGAAAAGTATAATTTTATACAAACCTTCATCTACATTCTCAATATGAGCTTACGAATTTTCAATTTTATTGATAACTGTAAAAGTTATACAAAATTAAAAAGTCTTAATTCTCAATAATGCACCTAATTTACAAATATAGTTAATAAATGTTTAGGCGACGACTTCTGATATTCCAGCCTAGAATTCTACATTATCAATCTATCCACCTACAATGCTCGTGTATGCACGTAATTATTCACCTAGTAATCTTGTTTCTTTTTTGCACATGTTGTATGCGTCAGGATATTGTTTATACTGTGACGCAATGTGATTCGAATTTTAATAAGTCTGAATAGCATTGTTTCGTCTGATTTGAAAATAGTTAAGCGTATGTACAATATAATTTAATATTAATATTAATGCAAAAAGCTCAAATGTTTCTTGTCTAGGAAAATTTTTAATTTACAGTAGTATACAATTTACATTTTCTCAGGAGAATTACTACGTTCTTCTTTTGATGTAAAAAAAGTCACTTAAAAAATACTTCATTTGATTTACTAGTACTTAAGTAGATAGTTACGTAAAAAATTAATTGTAATTATTTAAGTATTATTTATGAAAGTAATGACCATTGCTATCTCAAATAGGCACATACAAAAACATTGTAGGCATATAAACTATGCAACTCTTTAAAGCACTTGGCATCGCGAGCAGCTTTAAATTAAAGTACCTAGCTAGCATAATTCACGAAAGTATTTGGTGCTCGAAAATATATAAAGAAAATTATTTCAATGTAAGCGATCCTTCCTCTCATAATGACAGGGCAGGTACCATGAACTAGCAATGCTCGACGTGTCGAAATCGTGAAGGATGCAAATCGTAGCAAACTTCTTTCGGCTCGACTCGAGCAAGGTGCTAGTTTCTTCTTATATAATACAAGTTCACGATGTCGACTTTAGACTTTGACAAGAAGTTACCAACTGATAGTTTGTGCTATACCTTGGTAATTGCATCAAGGCAAAGTCACCATTGCATTGCGATATGCTATAAAAAGAACGCAGGTTTCGATCATAGGAAAATTGACCTAATTTTTTTACAACTATTATGAGAGATATCAAAATGCAAATAGTTCCAATTTTGACAATCTCTCGGAAACTTCTGGTATTATTTTTGCATTGTGACAAACAAATCAGTATCTACAAATTTTGCATTGGCAATGGACTCTAGTCGTAGTTCCCTGATACCAGCGCGCTTCTAATACTAAACAGTACAAACATTGTTAGTTTAACTAGCAAACATTGTGGATTTTTTGTTTATTCGTAATGTGATCGCTTTTCATTGCAAACTTACTAAACTTACATCGCTAAATCTTTTCTCGTCAATCCTACTGTCGAACAGCTTTCCTGGTTTTGATGTGTATAACATTGCTTCAATTCTGTACTTTTATCCTTATCGCGAGGTGGCGCTGCTTACCTTTGCTCAAAAATTTAAGCAAATTTAACCCACTTACTGCAGAAACCTTTAATTGAAGAAAATCTGCTATAAATATATTTACTTCCTTTATAACTCTTTTTTTCTATTTATTTCAACAAAATATTCTACTAACCTAACGTCTTTACAGAAACTTTTCCTCATACTTATCAACCGTCTTTAGGACAAGTCTGTGGAAACAAAAACAAACCATCATTGAATGTCATCAGCGAGACAATATCACAAGAAAAATATTGATGCGAATAAAAAAAGAATGTGCTTACAGCTTGGTGCAGCTGCGGATTCAAATCGCTTTTGAATCTGGTCGTATGTAAATTTAACAAAAGCATCATACTGTTCTGAAAGCTTCATGTTCAAGATCTGATCGTATTCTTCTCTAATGAGCGTTTCCTGTTCTTTGAGCATTCTTTCGCAGATCAAGCCAACCTGCAAAATTAATGGATATCAGTTAATAAGGAAACTCCTCAATATAAGCTTAATAACGAGTCGACATACCTGTCTGAAAGTGAAAAGGGGCTTTTCTTTGCTGCTGGGACTGGAATTGGTACTAGTTGAGCTAGATGAAGCAGCTTGATTAGGATTGGCTGCAGGTTCCATATCAGAAGACGTAGTATGTGGATTGAAGTGCAACTGTTTGCGTCTGTGTAGTCTACGAATTTCTTCTCTGATGTTGTCTGCCATTTTTTCTGTGGACCGCATAAAAAAAGAAAATGGTAAATCATACATAGATATTGCGCAATTGCCATCGCGCAGAAAATTATATAAACATAGGGCAAACAAAGGAGCGTATAACAAAGTATTGTATTTGCAAATTCAAAGAGCCACTGTGCGCCTCTCAATCTAATATTCCTACAAAAGCTTGCCGTCCATTCAACATTTCAGACTCTTGAAAAGGAAAAGCCAGAGCATGTATACATAAGTCGTATTCCGTTATTACGTAGGATACAACTCGCAACTCTCGAGTGCGTATATACGAGAAATAATAACAACACAAAGGCGGGTCCCCCTACCCGATATGACGAAAAGCGCCGAGTAACGCCTGTCGCGCTTGAAAATGGAAGAAAAGCCTTCGAACAATGCGCAAAATCTCTCCGCACGAGTGATACACACTCGCGAGGCATAATATATCACAGAGCCGCGCGAGGCAGAATTTCTCCAAGTATATAAGTCGCAGTAGCTGTATGTAAAGCGACGGAAACGGAAAAGAGCCGCAGCCATGCTTGCGCATAACCTGCACGTTCTCTCTCCCGATATACCTATATACAAGTATATGTATATATATATATACTTGTTTCGTCATGTTTTTATTTGCTTCTTGCATCTATATAAACTAGTTCCATATGCATACATATCTCTCTCTCTCTCTCTCTCTCTCTCTCTGTCTCTGTCTCTTGCTCTTCTCTACATCATAATGAACGTTCGATTGGCATTGTTAGTGCGCGCGCGCGCGTGCACGGGAATGTCCGTTACGGCATTACCATATGATTTAGTGCGCGTCAGCAAGCCCTCCCCCATAGGAGTGAAATCCCCTCGTGTCCCCTGCGGTACAATAGTACTATATACTACTCGTGTGTTGCCCTTCCCCCCTCACCGTTTCTCACTCTCTCTCTCTCTCTCGTAAAAAACTCCGTTCTTTCTCTCGCCATTCCATGCCTCTCTCTCACTCTTTCCACGGTGTTATATACACATACGTAGCCGTGTGGTGGCGGCCGTCCTAAATACGGGTTTTAAATCGCTCTCCTCACCGCCCCTACGGATCGGTATATATAAACGTGTATGTACATGTCTGCGCGAACGGGGCGCGCCTGCCTCGTTCTTTTTTTCTTTTTTTCTCTCTTCTCGACGAGCCTCTCTCGAAGAAAATGCACGAGAGAGAGAGAGAGGGAGAGAGCTGAAGCGGGGAGGAGAGGATTAGCGAAGGAGCGGAGAAAAAACGCGAGCAAAAGATGGCCGAGGTGAAAAGAGAGACCGGAAGGAATTAAAGCGCGAGGAAGTTCCTTACCAGGCGTCATCTTGGCGGCGATTTCACCGAAGGACGAGACGTTCTGGGTCTTGGGTGTGCTGACCGGTGCGGCGGTAGTCGCTGGAGGCGAGACGCACATAGGCACACATCGTCGCCTCTTACTCGGCCGGCCGTGGTTGTGCACCGGGTCGAACTCCAGGGTCCTCTTGAGGGTGGCGCAGGCCATCTTTACACTACTGCTGAGTCAAGCCCGCTGTACAAGGCTATCGCTAGATGGAATTTCTTCTATGCTCGTTCCCTCTCTCTCTCTCTCTCTCTTTCCCGGAGACGCGAGATAATGTACTCTCCGGGCGACGTCTCTCCTCTGCTGCCACCAAAACAAACACACACTCAACTCTCTTCTGTAATCTATTCCTCTCTCGCTCGCACTCGCACTTTTGCAAACAATATGGCCGCCGCGCACTGTCTCTCTCACTCTCGATCGGAAGCTATATATAAGCTGCTGCAGCTCTCTTTTTTC
This sequence comes from Muscidifurax raptorellus, assembly GCA_020010945.3. Taxonomy (NCBI): domain Eukaryota; kingdom Metazoa; phylum Arthropoda; class Insecta; order Hymenoptera; family Pteromalidae; genus Muscidifurax; species Muscidifurax raptorellus. The sequence continues at coordinate 38,544,235 of CM052080.1, forward strand.
ACACGCCCGATCGTCTATCGGGATAGTTGTTGCGGGTAAACTCGAGTCGCGAGAAGAGGGATGACTCCCTTGCTATTGCACCGAGTTCCGAGCGTTATTTCGTGAGAGAGAAAACACGGAAGCCACCGATGGCGCATACGCGACGACCGTTGCTGCGCGAAGCGACTTCTCCAACTGCTGTGCTGTGCTCTCCTAGTAGACTGAAGGCAGCTGATGGTCGATCGACGCTATGTTCCTTTCGCTCGTTCTCGTGCGCAACTTGTATGTGCCGTCTTTGTTCAACTCGTGTTCTGTTCGAGCATGAAGTATAGGTATACGTATATACGCGCAGCACTTCCACTTGTAAAAAGACCGTGTGGGGGGTTATAACACTGTGTGCACGGGTTAGGCTGGGAACCGTATGTATCAGCCAGGAAAGCTGATCGACGACGACGACGACGTATTTTGTTCGTGCGCGTCACGTCGAGGGAATGCTTTTCTAGTTATTTCGACCCCCCCCCTTTTTTTCTTTTCAATGGGCAGTGGGTATACCTGATGCGAGAGACTTTTTTCTTCGCTCTTGAAAGGGGGATTTTTATTGCCGATTCGACTAGTTCCCGGGAATTTTTCAGAGGCGGTTTTTATAGTCCGACAGCCGCAGTATAGGTGCGTCTGACTTTTACGTGGCTGGCTTCACGAATGTTTTTTTTTTTCATGTATTTTGACCTGCTGAATAAAAAAATTTGTTTGAAGATGTTCGCCCTGGAAGTAACTATTTTTGTAGTTCGACCGGCACATTATAAACAAAAAACAATCTCGTAATTTTTTCTTGAGATGATCATTAATTTAGGTAGAGGCATTTGAATAATTTTTTTCATTATCGAGGACTTCAACTGTTTATGTAGCATTCGATTTTGTAGATATGTTCAGTACACTGCTTTTTTTTATCTAGAAAAATAAGCATTTTACAATTGGTTAATAGCGATTAATATGACTACTTTCGGAAACACAGCCAAGTTTTTTTTTTGAGTCAACAAGGAAAGATACATTAAACAAACTTTGGTAGGCCAAACTAAAGTGAGAAAAACCATCAAGGCCATTAGTCTATGAGAGCATTTTGGTGTGTAATTTTTTTTAAATTAATATGCATGGAAGCATTTTTTTTTCAAAACGATCATATATTATATTATTTTTATTGCATTTTTCTTTCTTTCATGGGTTGTTTTATAATACAGTATATATATGTACTAAACACACGTTATAAGTTTATAATTTTCTTGTGTAATATGTAAAATAATTATTCTGTACTTCTTTTGTTTCATACAAATTCTGCTTCTGTTAGTAGATTTAGGATTTTATCCTATTATCAGACTTATTACTTTTCTTTTCTTTAAAAGAGTTGTGAAAAGATACAATTCATTTTTTTATTCATATGTGGAAGAACAGTGATATCCTGTTTTTCTTTTTTTTCCAATGACAATCATAGAGAAGGATATTTAATTCGAATTGATTTAGTCACATAAAATATAAAAGGAGAAAAGAAGTATTTAATGTTATAAAGTAAAAAAGAATCTATTTAAGGACTTGCATTAAAAAGCAAAATTTGAGATAGGTTTTGCGTAATGTAAGGAATGTCAACTGATTTTGGAAAATAATTAAACTACTGTTTCTTACTGTAGCGAAGAGCACTTGATTATGATCAAACAAAACAAAACTTTCCTCATCTGAAAAGGATGCCAATAGAATAATATAACTTAATTCTTAAACAAATAAGTGCTCAACGCATATTTTTGTAATTGGCTAAAACTATTTTGGAGTAGGAAAAAAATGTACCATAAAACAACAAAATTAGCTCTACATTTGCGGCAACTGATCAATAGGAGTAGTAAATTTGAAGTCCTCTGGAAACAGACGTATTGCATGGGGGAACATTAATTTATATGATTGTCTGATTGTCACATCGGCAACACCAGCAATGTCTCCAATTTCTTTTTGTGATTTTTTGTCGTCAGAAGCCTGCGTTAATTTTAAATATTTAAATCAACATATTAAAAGAATGTCGGCTTTAGAAAAACATAGTTGTAATAGTAACAAAATGGATCTCACCTGTGAAGCCATGTAAATAGCAGCAGCAGTTACTGATATAGGAGATCTTCCAGGCACAATATCTATATCCACAGCTTTTCTCGCAATATGCGTAGCTGCTCTTTGTACCATATTTGGCAAACCCAAGTTTGAACAAAATCTGGACATAAAGTCTCCGGTAGTAATAAGATCCACGCTTGTTTCAAGTGCTTTCAGAATAAGCTTAAAACATCGACCTATTTCTTTTTTGCTTATTTTACTGACGGCGCAGATTTCTTTAAATGTACGAGGCACTCCTTCCTGACGGCAAGCAATGTACAAACAAGCTGAGGCAATAGCGTCGTTTGAACGCCCTTTAAGATTTTTACCATCGTGTACTTGTTTAAAAAGATTATTTGCTCTGTCAACGATTGTTCTTGGAAGATTAATGCGATCTGCCATTGCATTAATTTCACGAAATGCAGTTATTAATGTTCTATCTGAACTATTCATCTACTGGAAAAAACAGTGATTATGATTTTTTTTAAATAAAACCTTAATGGTTTCATGAAATCCAAACTTACAGTCCGTCGATTCTGATATTTGGATACACCAAATGCATCAAACGATGCAGCCCCTGTGCCAGGGCCAATGATTGTGGACAAATCTGATCCATTGAGAAGAGGGTTTTCTGGACCACCAACACGAGATGGATCAGTGCCAGCTTTGTCATTACTAAATGTACGCCACTCTGAGCCTACATCTATTACTCTGAAACCGATGTATAGAATCATGAACAATTGCATTCAAAGCATGAACAGCTTTTAATTATCTCAATGTTTACCGGTCTCCCACTACTAATCCACATTCTGAACAAATCTGATCGCCAGCTCTGTAATCCTCGATCAGTGGAGCTTCAGGATGAGCATAACAACAAATTTTATTTGTGTCCGATCTGCGAATATTAAATAGAGTAATTAGTTTGACTGATTGATAAAATGAGCATTGGAATATCGTTTTTCAAGTTTTTCTCCTAAATACCTTCAACGCAGCGAGTAATTTGGTTATTAATTACAAATAAAATTGAGGAAAACAAAAGATGGTAAAAAGTATGCACAAAGTAACAAAACCATTAACTCGGAAGTAGGACATATGGCAGAACTGATAGTTTATCAGTACATACAAGGAAGTACATGAAAAAGTAATAAAATAGTAATAAAAAGTGACAGCTTTAAACTTGTTGACTGTTGGCAATATAACAACATTTCGGTGATAAAGAGCGTAGAATTAACTGAAAAATATGTCGCAACAAATTTGAACTGCTCGAAAATATGCATTATTTCATTTTCTTCCAAATAATCTAGCAATTATCATGTCGCTCATCAGAGAGTACATTTATGTCAAAGACGCTATGAAAATTGGTTGGTAGTGTTGGTACTACTTATGCGAATTTCTTTTGTTGAGAGAATAGATGCTGCGCGTGAGGTTATTTTGTTTACATTACTTTTCTTACTTCGTTAATACTCAATTTTTGCGAGTTCTTTTAATAAAAACAAATGTAAAACCGTTACCTCGAGTGAGCAGCCATCTTTCACCTGTAATGTCAATCTCTGAGCTCCGTGTGCTACAATACCAACGAACTATACTGCTCTCTCTTCCTTTCTATATATATATATATATATATATATATATATATATATATATATATATATATATATATATATATATATATATATAGTGAGTATAGAAATAAACCTACAGCAGCTATAATCTAGAACCTAATATGCGCGAATGTTATGACTTGATATTAGTCGAGTATCGTATGCACATGATTTGGCGCTTTCTGACAACTTCGCGCTGTGTTTATCGATGGCTCGCGCGTTTCGTCGATATATAACGATATGAAAATGGCGGGAAATTCAAAATTCAAATTAACGCATGCTTCACGTGAGACGAAGTAGTAATTTCATGCAAAACAAATCTGTAGCAATGAATGTTATAAAAATTGAAAAAAAAAAAAAAATAGTATTTGTTTGTGTATAGACAAATCAAGATATAACCTCATTTCGAATTATTAAATGGCTATACTAATGAAGAAACGCCATTTCTCGTTGTAAACTTAAAATTATATTATCATCGCAATCTCCTATTTGCATATGGTAAAATTTTATTCAGTGTTAGTGTTTACAACTAATATTATTGTCAAAATTATTATTCATAATATTATTACAATAAGAAGGAGGTTTAGAACTAAAACACAAATGATATTTTAGTTTAAATTGACTTTATTCATCGAACCAGTCTCACACCAATAATTATCAATCGTATAGGATATAAAATTATTGTTGTATTGTAAAACCAAATTTTTTAAATCTTGTGCGGTGGTTAGGATTCAATACTCGTGCTCTTGCCCGTGACTATCAAAAAACATATCCAATAATTTAAAACTGTAATCTTGCTATTACTGCATTTCGTCAATACGAAATTTCTTTTCAAATTTATAAAAAGCGGCTACAATTTCCGTAATGAAAACTATTATAGAAATGCTACAACCTCCTACAAATACAATTATAAGTATTTTTGTAGTCATATCCAATTCATTATTCTGCGGTGCAATATAAGTAGTATTTTTCGGTGGCTTTAAATATTCACCGATACCGGTCTCGTAAAGTCGGTCAACCATTTTTTGCAATTTCTGGCGATACGGAGATAATTTTTTCATTCTGTAAAATGCGTCTCTGCAATAAAACACAGGTTTCGCTATTTCCATGCCCTCTTCCAGCTTATTTTCAAATTCAAGCTCACTAGAAATGCACATGACGCGATGATTTTTACGTATTTTTTTCAAACACGCATCTATCCGATTTACTTCTTGCAATTCTTTTATGATTTTGTGCGCATATTCGTCGTAGTGATACATACCCTCGTCCCACCAACTGCCAATGATTATACGAAATTTGTAGGATGGATTAATGTAAATATCAAAATTGTAGTCGTAGAGTTCTTTAAAGGTATCAAACTTTTCTATTTTATCAATAAATTTTATACCAAGAATATCAGAATAAAAATTTGATATGTAGATCATTGATATGAAGGAATAACACACGAACAAAATTTTTTGAATACTGTAGTGTGGTTCAACTTCAATTGAAGCTCCAATCAGTAATTCGAAAATATTAAAACTATGCCAGAATCGATCTCTATTAGAAAATAATATTCTGGTACAGAAATTAAGAGTCATGATCACACAAATTATACCAGCAAAAACGAAAAGCGAATAGGGATAGTGCAAGTTCAAATTTGTACGAGTTGATACGACTGCTACGATTTTTTCACATTCGTAAAAGCAGTACAACCTCGTGAACGCCTTGGCATGTAAATCCGATAAAGTACTTGGTTCTAATACCAATTGAGGCACTGAAATTTTGATTTTTTTTGAAGAAAATAAGTCAAACATAGTATTTACAATAGAAAAGGGCTTAGAAATTGTCAAAGAAACATTCAATTTTCTTAACGCAGTGAATATTAAGGAAACAGCCATTTTTTCGTATCTGCTTAAGACGTTCAGCGTTACATTTAGTTTTTTATCCGATGATACTTCAATTTCAAATTCAGAGCCGTTGGCGTCGACTAATACATTTGGAAATAATATCGTATTCTGACGAATGATCTCCTTCACGTGAGCTTTTTTGAATGGTATGAAATATCGCAATTCATATTCTGAAGAAACATTGTTTATGTTTATAACAATAAATGATAGATCGAAAAGAATACGATTTTTCTCCCAAGCATAGGTGGCATGGTTTTCAATGACTTTAGAATTTACTTCTTTGTCAAAAATAATGAATAAACATTTTAGTCTATCGCTTTCATGATAAAATATAAAAGTCTCACTAACGTGATCTACGAATCGCTGGTTTGTTTGAGTTTTCTTCAATAACAACTCTTCTGTTGAGTTTTCGACTTGATAGAGGACAATGTAAGTGATCGCACCGAACTTCTGATATTTTTTGAGAATCTCTTTGTTTTTACTTATAACGTGTGAAATTTTAGTTATACTGGATGGATTTTTTTGTAAAATACGTTCCACAAAAATACTGTAATACTCAGGTAGAGGCTCTGGATGATCTGGTGTAAATATAAGTGCCTCGTAGTCATTACTTATGTCTTGAGCAATTTTGAGTGCTAAGAAATCCAGTTTTTCTCGCTGTCGTGCTACAGAGTGCAGTATTTTTCCTTGCACTTGAATAGTCAAAAAAACGAATGCCAGATATGGTATTTTCATGATAAACAAAAAATCTTCACTTTTAACTGTGTTTTAAAGGATCTACGGGTTTTTGCAGAAGATTCTCTTATTTCCGTCGATTACCCTAAGTTATATTAACATATCAATATTCTTTTAATACTTCAATAGACACGCAAACGTGAGTAATAATTTAAAATCTCCTGTTCATTCATTAGCTTGTATATAGTTAATTTATTGTTTCAATAAAAATTGTAGGTATTGTTTGGATGATCTAAAAGTGAAGAAGGTCTAATACTGTACAAATTCATTATCACTAAAATAAAAACAATAGTGCACTTGTGTAGAGTTTTGCAGTGTAGTAAAATAATAAAAAATAAGTGATTCGTGTAGAAATTTTGAAGTAGAAAAATGCTTTTGTGTAGGGTATTTTTTGTAAAGTTTGTGTCGCACAACACACATCTTCTATCCATTTTTGTCCTTATTATTATTATTATTCTTATTATTTGCTATGAAGAACTTAAAGATTTGCTTGAAACTAAAAATTTGCTATGAAATGTAGTGATTGCATAATTCGAGGAAAGCAAAGTGTTTGTATTATTGAAATTTCCAATTGTTTATAAAAACGCAGGTTTCTGCGTATAGTTATCGTATCGAGCCTTTTTATTGTTGTAAATGTTCGCATTTCCGTGATAAGGATATTCTGCTGCTATCGTTAGTTATTATTCGTATATTTTTTACTTCTAATAAGTTTTTCAATATCTTCATTTCAAGTATGTTCGTCGCAAACAAAATTTTTCGTTCAAAGTCTTCTTATACGATTATACCAAGAATCGATCAAATACGCAACCAAAATGATGAGCAATCACTTTCTATATATAAGTGATATCTCACGTGTGCATTTTCCGCAGGGGGCGAACGGCTAGATCGAGTAAATAGCTGACGCCGCAAGGTTATAGGTTAAGTCTACTGGTATAACTATCAATAATTGATAATCGCATCATGATGTATAAGTTAGCAGGAAATAAATCGTACCGAAGAAAAGCAATTCATGAATCGGTTTTTATTTTAAAAAGCACTTTTTTGAATTAAATATTTTTAACTTGTAGAATTATTTATGCATGAATTTCACTACGTTTTTTATGTATAATATGTATATAATTATACAATTACACTTGATTCAATGCTTCAACTATATACCTTTCAATTGGCAAATGTTCCATGTATGTATACCTACAAGTACATTGAACCATAACTATTTTTATTGACATCATCTTCAATTGCTTCCATGGTTTATGTTGTGATGTCCTTTGTTACGATGCAAAATTATTGTAATGCATCCCATTAAACGCCGTATAAAAATGGCATATGCCATTATACTCGTAATTATATATATAGTTGCAATTGCGAATGAGAAATCTCAATACAAGATATACATAAAAAAGCTTTGTCTTGGATTGATAAAATTACAATGCATATACTAAGTAGTAGATGCTTACAAGTGAGGCGTGTCATTCATTATCAGACTCTCGTTAAGAACTGTATCAATGCGGTTATTCTATTGTATAGTGAAAAATTGTAATATATATATATATATGCCAAGAATTTTATTAATTCTTGTCTGAAATCATGCTAAAGTATCGCGTGGCAGCTTGTCGTTTATACGTAACTTTTATTATAACTTTATTAATCAGTCATATATAGGTGCAAAACTGGTGAATATATTTTGGCGAATATCTTGGACTATTATATTGATTGTGAATATTATTAAAAAATAAAATACTGAAAATTGTTTTTACAATGATTAAAAAAGCCACTAATACATTTATGTTAATTTATTAGGCGTTGTTTCTGCAAAGTATGGTAAAATATGGAATAACAGCTCGCGGTGGAGTAGTACATTACATTTCATTATTAAACCTTACACAATTACTTACTTTAAAATATTTGTTATTCCATCATTCCCTATACTTAATACTTAAAAACTATATTGCTTATATACATAATAAGTAGATCAGCAAAAATAATGATGTTGTAAAATACAAATTTCTTGTATTATTTTTACTCGCACTGTATAATTCACCAAATAAAATTATTAACTATGCCACCAACCTTAATAAACATACTCCTTTTGTAAATTTTCAAATCGATTTTCAACCAATATAGAATGGCTCCGGTATACGATCGCTCAAAGCTCATATAATATCAAATAATATTTAAAAAAGTTCCCGCACGCGCTGAACGTCAATCAGAACTGCATCAAGCGTCGAGACGTCTCGATTGCAGCTTCCACATAGCGTCGATAATTATCGTCTCGGAGATGTCGGAGCGAATTTTTACCACGATCCAGAACGTACTTATAATACGCGGAACGTGTCGTCATATCGCTTCGCGTACTATGTTTGTAATACCACGTGGCTCGAGCGAGCTTTCGCTTTTCCTATAAAAGCTCGTATCTTCAAAAGCGCGCAGTTACTCGCGCGGACTTTCCTCGATCGATTTTTATAATAGCTGTGGTTCCGAGTTCTTGGACTGCTGTGTGCGGTTTTTTTTAATAAATTAGGTAAGTGCGGTGTATATTTAATATTATATTTATATATATGCATGATTTATTATGATTGAATAAGTGAAAGATAATTTGCATTTTATTTAAGCGGGTGTGGTGCATCAAGTTCAATTTTGCCAAATTATAATTTAATTCAGTCTATATAAACTAGTTATTTTAATCCCATCTAATGTAAAATTATACTATGTTAATGTATCGATAGAATGCATATTATACGATTGCTGCCCAATTAAAATTTCCCTATAGTAGATTGTTAATCTCTTATCTATAAAGCAATACATCTATACAAGTTTATCTTAGCGAAGACTTAGCCAAGTTAACTTAAAATTTACATTAAAATTAGGTAAAAATTGTCTATTAAAGCTAATATCTCCTTCGTCAATAGGATATGAGCAGACTCGGTTTATTAGCCGACAGTTCGCTGTCGATATCAAGCAGTCAGGGCGGTGGAAGCTCGACTCGTAAAACATCAAAGCTCGCCGTCATGCGTAAGAATGACGAGGTGTACCCAATTGGCGGAAGGAAAGAAACTTTCACTGGTCCACCGTACACTTTTCCCGGACAGGGCGTAGTTAGACCTAATCTTATCGCCGGTAGAGAGTATGGAAGGTAAATGTTATTTTTTTACTTATTTTTGAGACTTTTGAGTAACACGCTGTAATCGGTGTGTATAAGGGATATGAGCGTTAAATGTCATTGAAGAGATAATTTTAAGAAACTAAATATGCGCATATGAGAGAATAATTTTAAATTCGCCAGTTTTCTGCTAGAAAATTGAGCAGATTCTGATCAATGCATGTTAAAATGACGTATATCTAGAAATTCTCTCAAAATTTTGCTCAGAAATATGCTAAATTTTCTACCAAGGGCTTAGGGGTCCGAAAGTGACAAATTTAAAAAATGAAAAAGGGGACGAGTTATACGGCGAGTTATATGACGAAATACCGTATACTCAAAAGTTTTCACCATAAGTGCCTGACCAATATCCTCAGCAAACTGATCTATATATAGACCAAACTCGACAATAACAACAACACGCACATATATACTCTCTCAAAAAAAAAAGACTTTCAACTTTCCTCCTAGGCTGTTTACGTCAATCGAGCAGTTATAAAAAATAAAAAATGTTGAAAACTTGAACAAACCACTTACATATAATACTCACCGAACTCACATGTCTTATCCTGTAACAACAGCGACGAATACGAGCTGGGCTCCTACGGCTACGGCAAGAACAACGTGAAGCTCCTCTACGTCCACCGAGAAAACGACCCTCAACACGAGATCCGCGAATACGAGATAGACGTACACCTTCGTCTTAGCACACAAAAGGACTACCTGGTCGGCGACAATCGCGACATCATAGCCACCGACAGCCAGAAAAACACGGTCTACCTGATGGCCAAAAAACACGGGGTCAACTCGCCCGAGGAGTTTGCCATCCTGCTGTGCTCGCATTTTCTTTATCAATACAAACACGTCGAGGAAGTGAACGTCAAGGTTGAGGAGTATCCTTGGAGCAGACACGTGGTCAATGGGGTGCCACACAATCATGCCTTTGTATTCACACCAACCGCCACGAGGTATTGCCAAGTGATGCAATTGAGGAATGGTGAGTGCTTTATGTTTAAGGTTTGTTTGAAATTTGTAGTGACCTGCAGCTTTAGAGTATTGTAGGTCCATTTTTTGAAATTCTGACATTAAGGGGGCGTTCGAAAGGAAATTTAAAATTCGAATTTCGCGCCACATGAATTGCTCAAAATCGTTTACAATTCGAATGCCATTCCGAGAGATATTTATATATAAGTTTCAAACTTTATAATAAAACGTAGATGATTATATAATACTTGCTACTAGCAAATTAGTTCTTTTCTTCGTCTGCTGTATTGTGGCGCGAAATTTGAATAGGCGACCCCCTTAAGAAAAAAAATCGCTGCCAATATAGATTTACAGCCTTTGGAATGACTCCTTTATATATACCTATACATACTATCGTTAAATTTATTCCTCAGAGTCGCCGAGAATTCGAGGTGGCTTGAAAAACCTCCGGGTTCTAAAAACGACGCAGAGCTCGTTCACAGACTTCATCCAGGACGATTACCGCACGTTGCCGGACACGAACGATCGTATCTTCAGTACCGTTGTCACTGCCTCCTGGGACTTTTCCACCGCTTCGGGAGTCGATTTCGACAAAGTCTGGCGCACCGTCATGAATTGCATCCTCGAGAATTTCGCCGGTCCACCGGAAATCGGCATTTACTCGCCGAGTGTGCAGAATACGCTTTATTTGGCTGAGAGAGGTGTTCTCAGCAAGGTCGATCAGGTACTTTGTAGACTTTGCGTTTTACCTTTTTTTTTGTTTTTTATCACATATATAGATTTTTTTCAAGAAGGAGTCTTCATTGTTCATCATAATTGTTTATTTATCGAATAACGGTAATTTATATATAAAGTGTTTATTTCACAGCTTTCTTTTTTTTGTGATATATCACTAATTTTTAGTAAATCTGACTTTGTTTAAAAATAAAAAAATAAAAATATTACCAAAATTCAAAAACTAAAGGTCTGCGTTTATCTATCTTCTCTAGATCTTCAGTATTGAAATGCAAATGCCGAACAAGCACTACTTCGACATCGATCTGAGCAAATTCTCCAAACTAGTGCCCACAGAGAACAAGGAAGTTTACCTACCGGCGGACAAGCCATCGGGAATCATCTACGCTCAGCTGAATAGAAAAAATTTCAATACGAGATCGAAGCTTTGATTTCGCGTCGACGTCAACATTACCGTCTAAATAATCTGTACCAGTATTTGTTAATTATCTTCCCAAAGACATAATGCACATTACCGCAAACGTGTGCGAACCCATAAACATCGTATATTCGTAATTCAGTTAAAAATAACGTTGTCGCATAAATAAACAACGATACACAAGAATAAAACAACGCCTCGAATAATTTCCATCACTAAATCTGAATTGCACAAACTCACACGAAAATCAGTACTCATTATATATATAATATTTCGTTAACGATCGTGATTTCTATATACACAAAGCGCCGCGCCCCATATCCTCCTAGTGTAACTCACACACTCTCCGCGTCACTCGCCAAACAAATCTCGCGTCGATGGGAAGGTGAAAACTGGAAATATATTCGGCCTGTTCAAACATCGGCAAATGCCATAAGAGATAGGCTCACTGCACTCGGCAGCTTAGTTCTCGTCGTTCCGTCGACGCGTGTACAATTTTTTACATACGCACACTCGAATATGTGGATTTTACTGGCCTGTCTCGTTTCGGCGGTCGCAGGCTTGGACGACTGCGGAGGAACGTATCGAGGATTTCAGTACACGATCACGAGTCCGAACTATCCGCGGGAGTATTCGAATGGACTGGAGTGTGTTTATCGATTAGAGGGAGACGAGTCTGCCGAGTGTAAGCAGGTCTTCCATCTGCAGTTTCTCGATTTCGACGTCAAGGCGTCCGAGAATTGCAAGGCAGATTACTTGATGGTCGGCGAGAGCAATGTTTTTTGCGGTAGCACCGTTGGTTTGAGGAGGTTCACCGGGAGGAACAATAGCTTGACTCTTCGATTTCACACGGATCATAAGGACGCGGCCAAGGGATTTAAGATACTCGTGAGTGCGCTGCCTTGTAGTCTCAAGCTCAGTCCTTTGAAATATCGGTGAGTATACCAAAGGCGAAAAAAAAGAAAGTCGAAATAAAGGCGTGCCCGACTGCGTTTCTATTTAGCGCTCGAAAAAGCTTTCAATTATAACCGTTAAGATACACGCGCAAACATCATTCCCTTGAACTATCCGAGTCGTGTGTATAACAGCGTATCATTGAATTTTCGCAGCTCGGAGAAAGGAAGCGCCAGCGAAACTCGAGCCAACGACTACAGGCGTGGAATAAGAGGCGGAGAAGGTGATAACTCGGTCACTCCTTCGGCTAACGACGTCGACGTCGTCTCGACAGTGCCGCCTCGAATAACGTCTTACCTGTTCCTTCCGCCGAAGGAGAGTAATTCCACGAGATCGGTAACTGCGCCTGCCGATAACTTCCTTCCGCCGAGTCAAAACTCTCTGGTTTTCTTCTCGAGGTTGAAAGACGCTGCAAAGGATAAGAGTGGCGGCTCCTCGGGACTACCGGCGAGGAACTACGGCGAGCCGGGAATCGGCGTCGTGGACTACGATGTCCAGGTGACCGGTAACGACTGCGACAAAACCTCCTCCGAAAGGATCAATTATGATCCGAGAGGCTCGCCGAATCTCGTCTATGATCCGAGATACGGTTTCGTTGGGGGCAATTCATTGTACCCCGGAAGTGGGTTCAATCCACCAGTGGGGTATCCCGGTTCTGGTTACAATCCGTCAGTGGGGTATCCTGGATCTGGTTACAATCCGGCGATCGGGTATCCGGGTACCGGGTTCAATCCTTCGGGAGGCTATCCTAATTATCCTGAGTATCCGACGGCTGGTTACAATCCTGGTTACAATCCTATCGTGCCCAACTACAATCCTGGTTACAACCCTGGATTCAATTCAGGTTACAATCCTGGATTCAATTCAGGTTACAACCCAGGTTACAATCCCGGATACAATCCTGGTTACAACCCTGGATACAACCCATCGATCGGTGGAAACGCTTGGGGTACCGGTATCGCAGGCCAACCAAACGGCGAATGTTGTCAGGTTCAGTCATCCCGAAGGTTCGCGATCGTCAGTCCTGGATTTCCCAATAGCGCGTCCTCGGGCTACTCCTGCAGATACACCATCACCAAATCATCACCAGACATCTGCCGGCTGAGGTTGAACTTCCGCTTCTTCAACTTTGGTTCAGACGACCCCTACTGCAGTTCTGGTTTCGTCGACATCGACGGTCGCCGTTACTGCGGCTGCCAAACCGGTCAGAGTCTTCAGGTTCTATTCACTGACTACATCGCAAAAACGATCAGCGTCACGCAGTCCGGTTACTCCAGAAACAGGTTCAACGGTTTCCTCATCGACGTCGTACAAGAGTCTTGCGGGGGTATTCCACCCTACCCCTACGACTCGATCAATCCGATCCATCCGGGTTACGGCTACATCCAGAGACGACATCAACGCAACGCCACCGACATCAGAGACAAAAGAGACCTGGGGTACAGCTATTCCAAACCAAGTGTGCCTTTCCATCACGAGCGTATTTTTGGAGGAAACAGCTGTCAGAATCGTGTATTTCTCGACTGGGCCATTGCCTCGAAGGAAGCCATTCTCAGGAACGTCAGATGCGGAGGATTTGGTTTCCCGGGTATTAACGCGCGCATAAGTCAGCTGTCACCGGACAATAACGAAGGAGATATTGAGCTCGCTTGTGAAGACATCAACGTCAGCCGGGGCGTCATTAAGTCACCGCTTTATCCGAATAATTATCCCGATAACACGAAGATATGCTATCGGTAAGTCTCATCTCGCTCACTGAAAATGTAATTATGGTTGTATAAATAAGTTATGCAATTTTCAACTATAAATTCCTCTTACAGGTTCAACAAAGCTCCGGATTTCTGCAAGCTCGAGTTCCACGTACAGGATTTCGATCTGGAAGAGAGTCAGGAATGCAGCAAAGATCATCTGTCTTTCAGCGACGACAGTAGAAAGTACTGCGGGCAGTCCTTGAACGATCACAGAAGTACGTATATATACGCACTCTTATTTCTGTGAATACGTAGATAATAATAATAAAAATAATGTTTGCAGCCGTGTTTGACTTGACGCGAAGGAATTCCGTGGAAGTTTACTTTGTCGCCGACTCCCATGGGACGGGAAGAGGTTTCAACATCGGTTTCTCGCAGCTGCCTTGCGAGGTGTCGGCGAATTTTTGAAGGATCTTTTTTGTATGCAGTGTTATTCACCGAGAAAGTCTAAGTGTGCACAAGGATAAATGAAAGAGCCAATCTGCAAACAATGAATTTTTTTATTTTTCTAAACTCTAATCGTTTGTGTGCGGATTGAACTTATTTTTGGCACGCCAACGGTGATCATATATATATATATATATATATATATATTTATTTATTATGAGATAGTAATTTATATATGTAATAGTATAGTAATCATATAATGCTGGATTTTGTTTTTATTCACGCTAAAATTCATGCGACACTTTGTTGAATCGCGAGCCTCGAGTAAATGTGCGAGGATCGCGTTCGCTTTTTTTTCTTTACATTCTTTACAGTAACCAGAGACAGAATAGGAATATATAAGCTTTTAGTTATACTTTTCATGATGTCATATTTGCACGACTTTTGTACATAGATATATATGTATACTATATATTTTTTTGACACAACTGGTAAAGACCTTCTTTTTTTCTTTTCTTAATAGGCGGAAGGGATACGCGATAAGAAGTATACATTAGAGTAGAGTTGAGATTGTCCAAAGATTAAAAGTCTTTTCTCGAAGAGTTATAATGTTTAATTTGAATAATCATATTAATATATAAAGCTGAAAATCATATGTTCGGCTACGAAATACGCTCAACCGTATAGAAGCTAAAAGTGCAATTTAAAAAAAAAAATAATCTCGCTATTAAACTTTTGTACAACTTTTTTTATAAATAAACAAAACCACCCGCTAAAATAACAAATGAATCTGCATACATCATTAAATGGAAAATAATGTGTGTTTTCTCTGTGATAATAAATTGATATGCAATCGATGATTCACGAGAATTCGTGATCCCGAAAAATCGCTTTGGCCGTCATACGCGTGCCTTGTATAATTTACTTTCTTCTGCGGCCGAGGAAGCGAATGTTCGTGTAAACGGCGCTGGCCGGTCTCTTCCGATTGCAGAAATTCACGTATCGCGATTTATTACCTTGTCGGGCGTCGTGTAATGCTTCCAGCAGCCGAAACAGCTCGGTTTTCGTGGGATTGCAAGGATTGTAGGGATCGTAGTCCATGCTGCTGTACGACCTGCGAACGAATTGGGTGAAAAGAAAGACTGGTTTTACGTTTGTAGTTTTTTTTAAAGAAAATTTTACAGACTTGAACATTTTGAAAAAATTGAGAGATTTTACTTTGAGTGCTTTAAAGAAAGTATCTGCCGTGTTTTTACATATATGTAGCTATAGCTTTATCTTGGTGAAGAAAACGATGTTACTAAAAGCATAATAAAAACGTAGTACGACGTAGAATCGCATAATATTCAAACTAAACATTTACGATTTTATCAGCGAGAAATTGTCACACTGCGTTATATAAAATTCAGTTCTCTTACGTTTGCAAAATAAAGTTTCTTTTCCACATGGTTAAATTTACTTTAAATCCATAATTAATCTGCGATAAAAAATATCAAAATAACGCAGTCCGAAATCCAACAATCCAGATTTAATTTTTAATTCTAATACTTGTAAGGGGATGTCGGAACTAAAAACACTGTTTTTCTGTTCCATATAACTTTTCAAATAAAGCTTGCAATGAAAAACGAAGAAAAGAGCGCCATAGTGTTGAGTCTAATGAATCATTCTACCGAAAGAAAATACCAATCGGACTTTTAGTTTTTGTACAAGTTGTAAAATACGAGCGGGTGTTTACGCGTACTCACGCGATTACAGCGCTAACCTCAAAATCTAAATTTTACTATAGGTATTAACTTTTTATAATTTGGATTTTCATCAATATAATGAAAAGAGCGCCATAGTGTTAAATATACTTAATCATTCTACCGAAAGTAAATGTCGATCAACTTTTACTTTCCTTTTAATTAGTAAAATACTAAATACCTAGCGGCGAAATGCGAAACTATTACTTATTACTCCGCGACATCCCCTTAATGTTCGCTATAATTAATCTAAAGAACTAACAACACCGTGTAGTGAATAACTTTTAAAAAGTCCCTAAACCAATTAAAAACCTCCGCACGAATCGCAGAACAGCGTATCATATATAACCAGAGTAGATAAAATAAAAGAAGAATAAGACAGTCTAATAACCCACTTAAAAACTTGCTCAACACCAACCTCGAGTTCTGACGCTTCCAGGGATACCGCCTGTAGTAACGAGACCTTTTGGCGATGCCCTGCAGGCCATCCACTTCCATGGAATAAGCTCGACCTTCCAAGTTGTCAGGGGTGTCCTTAACAAGTATAAGCGGCGTCTCCCAAAGTCCAGGTCGCTGCAGAAATTTTATCAAGTAGTTGGAGAGACGAGCTGCTTGAGCGTCGTCCAACTGCTCGATCGACTTGAACTGATCGTCCGGGAATTCTGGGAATGTAAAAAGCGTTTATATGCGTTTTATTATACACTCGAATCGATAAATTTGAATTATTCGGTGAATTTCCCTTGATCAAAGAGCTTGTTGATTATTCGTGAAGTCTGGGTGACTTTTGAAAATAGCCATGAAAATTTCCCGATTCGCAGAGGTAATTTGTTTATTAAGGACGTAATGTGGAGGCGTATATTCATTAACGCGCAAACGACTGACTGTGGGATTCGGAAATAACGATGTTTGAATTTTCCAGCTGGTTTGGCAAAGAGTATGCATACATTTATAAATTAACTTTCGACCTACTTACCGATATCCTCGCCGTCGTACTCGTCAGCCGCATCGTCGAGACTAACGATTTTCCGAACTGCGGTATCTCTATTTGGCGGGAATTTCAAATCGCCGTCGATCCAATCGCGCTGAATCAGTGGCTCGTTTTCCTGGAGCCGTTTGTCCGACGGACTTAATGCCATATCGTTACCGGCTTTGCTCTGATGTCCCAGAGGGAATATCACGTCCATTCGGCCATTCTTTCGCGTAAAGTCGATCGTCTCTGTCTTTAAAGTTCCGACTTTCAAGAGGGCCACGAGAAATAACAGAAGACAGCGCATCTGTAATTAGCCGTAATTTTTTTTGCGTTATATATATACAATATTCAATTTTTCTTTGTCAAAAATCGAAGCATACAATCATGATTACATGTACTTCTATATAATAACGAAAATGTCATCATTTGATTAACAGGTATCGTTAACTTTCTACCACATCGCTGTACACACACACACACACACATATATATATAAACACTCCCACAACAGCCATAAATCCCTACACCGCATTTATCTCCGTCGCTGCTAATCTTAAACCGCGCTTGGATATAAAAAATTTCCGGCGCATCTCCGACACAGTATATATATATCCTGTAAATTTTCCTTCAACGCCTACGCGCCTCCGGATACATATCCATCGGATTTATTCATCAAGTTTGCGAGTCGTATATCTCGTCCAGCAATTATACACAATTTGAGCGTATATATATGGCGAAAGCTCTGGTGTCCTTGGATCAAATGCACCGACGGACGCACTTCGGGGACGTGCGCGCGTATATACAAGAGATAAGTGAATTTTACATATCCGTTCGAGTATTGACGATCGATTATGCATGTGTGTGTATTTGCAAAGTGCGCCGCCTTCTCACTTTATGCGGGTATAATACTTGGAGTGTGCTCTTACAGAAGAGCTTTTCCCGCTTTGCAAGCTCGGATGCGCGAGTGCGTCTCGAGGATAAGCTTTTTATTCTTCTTCTTTTCAATATTTTATCGAAGTTTTATATATGAGTATATATAACTTCACTTGTATATATATCGAAGGCGATAACGGACGAGTGTAAGAAATAAATTGTTGTAATTTTTGGCATCCCTTTGAGTGTATATACACAATACAATAGCAGAGATCGATATAAGGTAATACATAAAGGGGAAAAATAATTAGAATCTGAGCTAATTAATTACACGCAACGGCGGCTCAAAAGAGAAGAATTTCTATACATATATAGGGCTTCGCTATATATAGCTGCGGAAATTGCAACAGATGCCGCCTTGAGTAAACACCCCAACGTTATACAGGGAATATAACTTGTTGCTTTCTCTCAGCCCCCCCCCAACGGCTCCTGTTGCTCTCTCTCTCTCTTTCTCTTCGCGTCTGACCGATAATCGACTTGAACTACTGAAAGCTTTTTCGTAAAACGATTCTACCCGTCAAGGGCTACTAAAAATTAATCGAAAAACTATCGTTAAACTTCCTTCTCTCGCTCTATCTCTAATCACGAGCAATTTCCTCGTCAAAAGTCCAAAACTCGCACACACTTACTCTAGCGAAGTTTGATGAAACGGCTATATAGCGGTGCGTCCGGATCCTCAAAGTTTTTCACCGATCGATTAATACACGATTATATTAAAACACTTTCCACTCTTCTTCTTCTTCTTCTTCTTCTTCTTCACCTTCAACACCGTTTCGAAAATCCTCGAGACGACTATCCCATTCACAGACTTGAATAGTGTATATATATATATATGCGAATAAAACTATATACGCGTACAGAAGCGCAGCGCTGCGAGATGAAGCTACTACGGTGATCTGATGGCATACGTGCGCGGCGAAGCTTTATATAGGCTTGCTATATAGCGCGGTGTATAAGCGCGAGGGTGGGATATCGTGCGCGCGCTCGCGCGACGCCCGCATGTGTATATATATATAGTTGTGGCTATTATAGAATGAGGATTAATTTCCTGCGAGGATGTATGTTATTCCGTCGGTTTTTTATATACTCATAATCGTGGTGAGCTTTTTCTTCGGAGATTTCTATGTATATACATGCCGAGGGATGCAGAGCGGGTGACAGTTCGATTGCGGAGACTGTGTAATTCATTAAATATGCGCATGCGATGATTTTGAATTATTTTATATTTTTACTTATATTTTAGAGAATTGAGTGAACGGCGTGTGTCTAATTTACTTTTTTAAATGTACTTTTGTAGAGGATAAGCAAAACGTTAAGGGGGTCTGAAAGCCAATTAAAAATTCAAATTTCGCGCCTCAAAATAGCAGACGAAAAAATAATTGATTTACTTATAACAATTAATAAAAGCAAAATTACGAAAATCCAAGAGTTGGTTGCACTCCGTTATGTAATTATCTACCATTCTCCAAAGTTAAGCCGCTGAGAAAACCTTGAAAAATGTTAAAAAATCGTATTTTTCAAGATTTCTAGGCCATATATTGTTATAATAACAACTCTTGGAGTTTCGCAATTTTGCATTTATTAATTATTATACGTAAATTAAATATTTTTTGTCTGCTAATTAGCCAATAATTAGCCAATATCAGCTAAATTTAGCTAAAAATCGTTAATTTCCAGACGTAGAGCTTCTGCTGATTACAAAATTGTAGTCATCGGGTGTTGACTATAGAAACATGCATTAAAAGAAAAACGTTTTCAAACTATGCCATTTTCCTGCCAATTTCACTGACCAAAGTCGAAAAAATCCCACACGATGCTCCGGAATAAAACTTCATTATTCCGAAAGAAAAGCCAAGCAATTCAATTGTTCGATGAAGAGATTAATAAGCCAATTATACTCTATACACAGCAGCAGCTTCGGGAAAAGAACAGAGAACGACCATACGATATATCAGCCCGAGAAAAACGAAGTATATACAACGCCGGGCGAATTTTCCCGCCCAGGCTTTATATATATATGCGCCGTTAATGCGCGAGTGATGTACGGATTTAATAATACGCCGGGGTGGGCGAAATTTGCGTCGCGGCTACGACAATTTATTAGCTTACACCCAGCGATATGCCGCGCCAACGTGTGCGCGCCGGTATCTACTATATATATACATGTATATATATATATATACTGTTTTCGGAGAAAATCTGCCGCAACAGACTCATCGCTCCAGCCTGTGTTGCTCGTACTGACGCGCACTGTATAGTCCAGAACGAGAAACGTATAAAAGCGATGTACACATACGATTTTAAGGGAATAAATTTGTAACGACCAGATATACAAAGTGTCGCCCGAGCGCCGGAGCGTTTATTAAAAATTACTGGGGATCCGTAGGCAAAATTTTACTGATTTAAAACAGTCGTTCGCTCGAGCTTGTATAGATACAAGAGACGCTGATGCGACGGCTATACGCGCGTCGATGAAATTTTCATTTTAATTATACTTCGGTTGATCGCGCGGCGCGTTGAATATTCCAAGCGAATCGAGACCCTCGCGCGCACGCACGAGCATGTATATTCGATCCGATTCACTATATATATATATATACAGTTCTATGCGTCTTTCTCGGATTATTCCACGGCTGAAACTTATATTTTTAAACGTCGAGCTCCGCGCGATATACGTATGCATCGACGTAAGATAAAATAAGTTTTATTATTCTCGATGAGCGCGTGGGCGTCGCGCACAGGACATCAAAGGGATAATAGAAGGCAGCCGTAAGCCTTCGTTGTAAAGACGCGCGTAAAAGTTCTCGCAATTTCTCATGGAAGCGAAGCCTAATTAAGACTGATGTCTCTCCGGCGCGAAAATTCGCGATGCTTCGCCTTTTTTTCATATACCTATATAGGTATATATAGCTATATACTGCAGTTCGGATATGACGTAGGCGTGAACCTTTGAGGGAGAAAAGGGAGGGTGATTTGGTAATCCTTGGGAGTACAGGCGTAGGCACGCAAGAGTATAATCGTATAGCTTTGAGCTGTGTGCAGTTGAGATTGGAAAATTTTCGGGGACCTACTGTTGGATATTTCTTGCAAGTTCAGCGTCCCTTTCTGGAAATGAAGAAGCCGTGTGTGTAAGGCTAATAAGAAAAATTATATATATATATTTGAATCTTATGCATATACATCGTTATATGAAAAAGAGCAGCGAATGTCACATGTATTCGTATTATAGTTACAGTTTTCTACGTGTATATACATATATATATATATATGTAACAGCTCACGAAAAGGTAAACAGGCAAGAGGCTTTCGTTATGCCTTTATATATGCTTTGACGTGGCCCTTTGCGAAAGAAGTGTCAATCCGGCGTCTCTACGACACAGTTATTTCCTCGTCCCTGACAACGGCGGCGCACCTTTTGCGCTTCTCGTCGCCGGCGAAGCTAAACAGAAGACCCACGATCTCGTGCGCCTTTGCGTACATCTCGTCGACCGTCTGGAAAAATGAGAAAATAAGAAAATACAGTATTATCGTAGTAGGCGCGGCGGCGTAGGCGTGAAATTTAAAGGGGATGTGGCTATACTGCTTATACCACTACTGTAAATAATATTTGGATTAAGTGAAATATTTGAATTTTTTAATCGATATAAAAGACCAACTGATTTCACACATATATATATAGGCATATCGCGTATCCTCTTCCACTGTTTTGGCATATCCGAGTTTTGTCGATCAACAAACAAAAAAAAACAGCTCCGTTAACTCAGTTAACGCGTTACAACCCCCCAGTGGACTCGTTTCTTCTTTTGAAATTTAAACCAATCGCGTGGCTAAATACAATCAACGTCAATCAGAGCCGCGCTGATTGCGACGGCTGAACTGCTCGCGTGGAAGCCGAACAAGTGTAAGCGTATACCTTATACCTTCCTTCTGCACAAACGATCGAGGCGCGAGTGTCATGTGCGCGACGTTTGACGCCGTGATATATATATAAATTTTTTTTTTTTGCTGTATTATGTAAAGGGTAAATCGATATAGGATATCGATTGCGTGAATCCCGAGGATATTATATCTATATATACTGTAAATTTAATTACCCGAGTTTCCTTGAGCTTCTTGACGGCATCAGCCTCGTAATGTAAATTCTCGTATTCTTCCCGCGAGAACACGTATCCGTTCTCCAAGTCCTCGGAAAGCTCCTTTTCCTTTGCCGCCGCCTCCAGTTCTTCGCGCGTCAGTGGAACCTGTCGATGCGTTACATTTATCTTTTGCATTTTATTGTGCGTTGTATAAAGAATAGGGAAACTCGTATTTTTTTTGTAAACGCCGGAAGGTTACGCGCTTTGTGAGAAATCGTATTTGAGTAATGTACGTTTAAAAAAAGCGCGCGAAAATTCGTTGGCGTAGAACGTCAACGATACAATAAAATTATTTTCAGCCAGAATCGATGTTCAAAATTAGCCAGTGATTAGCTAATGTTATCTAAAAATCGTTAATCTTTATCTAGCCAGGGTTAACGAGCGCGACCATCTATAGCATAGAAATCTCTTACCATTTCCGGTACACCGTCGACAACGACTTCTTTCATCGGCACTGATACCTCCTCCTCCTGCTTATCCTCCCCAACATCCTCCGTCAAAGCGATCGCCGCTTCGTCGGTCATCTTTTCCGGATAAAGCAGCCGATAGAGCGACTTGGAAATCTTGACTTTCTTCGAAATTCGCTAAAATCGAGACTCGAGTATACTCGCCAACCGAATCAACGGCGAAGCTTACACGCATGCGCGGATTTACCTTTTTACGACGTTGTTCGATTATGGCGTCGCAGTAGAGGTAGAGCTGGAACAGGGGATATTGTCGGATTTCAGTGGGAGCCTCTTGTACAGGAATAAATCGGTTTAGTATCATCTTCTTCGTTCGCATTAATTCGCGCGTCTGCAAAAGCGTCATAAGCGGGATGAGAGTATTTGTGTGTATTGTGGAAGCTTTTTGGATTTGCATAATAAAAATAGGTTATAGCTGATGTTTGTCCGGTAGTCTGGAAGTCGATTTTTCGGGGGGAAAAGGGGTATCGAAGCTTTGGATGGAACATTTTTTTTTAAGCTCTGCCGTAAGGTATTGTTGTGTTTATATACTGTACACGTTACCTGGTATACGAAATCAATGAAAAGAATTCGTTAAGAGGTTAATTGTGACTGGCCATTTTTACCTAATACAAACTTGGCTTGGCGTTCACTAATATAAGCCATTCTTATTTTAGCATGTCTTTAAATTAATATCTCGCTTAATTTTCGATTTAAGTGTTTATTTTGATTCATCGATTTCATTTACCTAAATTCTTTAAAATTAGCTTATTCTTAGTTAATAAATCTGATCTTGATATATATCTTTTAAATATATATTTGATAGGAGACCGTTTTATTTAAGAAATTGCAGAAAAGATATAGAAATAGATGTTATAGCGAGACTCAAATGCGGAAATATAGAAAATAGTAATAAATATTGGTTGAAAGTACATGTAGAATATGTAGAAAAGAGCCTGAAACATTGGAGCATATTATTAGTAACTGATGTGAGGATTGTAATTAAGGTGATTATGAGTTGCGTGATAGGTTGCGACGAATATAAAAAGGAAAATATTATAAATGAATTTGTAAGTTGAAAAATTGTAAATGCTTTTAAAAAATGAAAAAAAGTAGTAGAAGAAATTGAAAAAAGTAAAACGGAGTAAATAGGTGCTGTAAGGAAATAGTGTGTTTAAGTTATAAATAGGAAACGTATCTGTGATCACGTAGTACAAAGTATACATGGTAATCTGAAGATTGTAATCTTTTTTGTAAGAAAGAAAAAAAAAGAAAAGAAAAAGCGAACCTAAAGACTGTATTTAAATGGAAACTGCGAAAAGTAAAGCCAAAGGCAAATTAAATGTAATATATATGAAAACAAAGTTATTTATTTGTGGTATGTGTGTGGTAAGAAATAGTTGTAAACCAAGTCCATTTCTGAGCCTATTTGGTCGAAATTATCCAATAAATAAAATATTTGCGGTTTAGTTGGTTCTTGGAATCTTTAAATTTTAATAAAGACAAAAAGGATAAGCTAATTCCTAATCAACTTAACCCCGACGATGGTTTTTCTAGACAATTATGCTCGTTCGCTATTCCCTTGACAGATGCGTTGCCGTATACTGATCGTCACGCCATCAGGCATAAATAGATAAAACTATACAATTACAATTATTGGATCTGAGTCAATTTTGAAAATTATCCTGCTAATATATAAATCTCTATGAATATTTACTTATTCCAGTCAAAAATAAATCCAGATATCTTGGAAAAAATAACAGCTCGAAAATTAATTCCCGAGTCTCAAAAACGATGATTCCAGCGAAAGGTATAAAAGTCAACGTTAAAACGAGTAATGCAACTCCGTAGGATCGAGCATTCACTTAAGAGTGGGCTTCGTCTACGTAATTACAGGCTATATACACGAGCCGGGACGATAGCGCAACAAACGAGCCGAGCGCATGCGAACTTTCCTCCATAATATACGTCTAGTTTCTAATGCTCTTTTCGGTATAGCCGGTGCGCGACATCGGGATTTTTGAAAAACGATCGTGCATTAGCTGCTTTACTCGAGCAGTCTTCGTACTACACATATATATAGCAGTTGCATGTTGCTTCTATATTACGTACTGCTTCACGATGTAATATCTTCCGCCAACTTTTTAATGCGCCTGTATAGCCGCATGTAGACAGTTGTTTATATATACTCGTATTATTCCGCGAGTTGGAAAGAAACTTTTGAATTTCGCGGTTATCCTTAATTTTATATATATATATATATATATATATATATATATATATATACAAAAGTATATGCATATCATTCGAGGCCGCACATGAAGCACTGCGCGCTTCGTCTGACCAATGCCAGACTCCTTCTACTTTTCATTTAGCGAAGTGCGTCGTCGCGTTGAAAGATTGCACTTTTTTAATAGACCCGTTCTGAGGGCCACCTTTTTCGTCTCTAATATATGCATGTATATATACATATACAGTAAACGGGCGAACTTATATATTGCGTGGGTGGTTGATGCGCACATCGGACGACATAAGGAGCGTAGCTCGACCTACTTGCCGACGTGCGCGATTATATAGAGGCGCACGTGTGGATGTGACGCGAGTTTTCCAACTTTCCGAGGTACGCGATTGGACGCTTTTCGAAATTAAGTGACTCTACGTGCAAGATGATTAGGATATTTTTGGACAGATTATTGCCGCGACGATTGCTTTCTATTTTCGGATGCGAAGAACTTTTCGCGAGGGACACGTCGATGTAGATAACGCTGCGTGGAAACGGTAACGATTTTTTAGCTAATTATTGCTTGGTTTCTTCGATCAAAATAATACGGGTATTCTATTCTGTACTATAACATTAGCAATAATATTAGCAAAATTTGTCGAATCAAACGATCGATATATCAACAACTCCTTTTCTATCGCGAGATATCGCTGGGTTCGAATAAAGTTCCTCCTCCTCAGATTTTGACGAGGGAAGCAGAAAAATGCCTGTACGCCACCTATCGTCACTCGTCATGAACTATTTTCATGCGACTATGGGTAATTGCCGAAACAAAAATAAAAAATGACATTTACCTTTCTATCCTGTATACGAGCCTCCTGTTGGCTCTCGTGATCCTGTCGAATCCTCGACATGAGCCTCAGCATGTACTTCCTGTCTGTCAGCCTGACGACGTTGCTTCCCATGAGCAACTCGAGTCTCGATCGCACTGCCGGACAGGAGAAGCTATAAAATCACAAACCACGTGCACCTGTCATATATGTATATACATATGTACATATAATCGCATATATATTACTCGCGGGAGACGAAGATGTTTTACGTTTGCGGGAATAATATGTATAAAATCCGCGACGACGTGGACTGCATTATATCGAAATTTACATTATTTTTATATATCAACGTTGTGCGTTTGTTGGAGCTTGCGTATATGTATAGCGGAAAGAGCTTTTAATTTAATAGCGCGTATATATGTGCGAGTGCTTTTCCATATATCAGTGTTATATTATATATATATATATAACGATAGCGGGCATTAGGCGCCGAAATATCGTACAGCCATGAAAAGCGAGAGCTTTCGTTATAAATTTAATTTCCTCGTTTAATAATTCCATATACTCACTCACGCGTTATCGCGAACGATTTTACGAAAATCTACCTCCAGAATACTCACCTTCAAGGATCCCCTAGACTCTCTCTCTCTGGATAATATTACATCACTCTGGACGCTGGGCTTTTGCTCGTAAAAATCCCCGCGGCTGCAAGCTCTCGTATATTCCGCATATATACAAAAGCAATACACTCTGCAGGTGGTTCGATCAATCGGTCGAGCGTATAATACACATCGCGGCTGTGTATATATATATATATAAAGTCGCGTATCGCGCGAGCGACTCCCGATACACCTGAGCCCGAGGTCGAACTGCGAAGACGTTCGTGACTGGTGCGAGAGGCCGCGCAACGTCGAGCTTTTCGTGTATATATAGGCAAGCTTTTGTCGTGGAATAGCTCGGTCAAAGGATCTAGGATGGAGTAGGGGGTGATTTTTAATCAATTTAAAAATATTTAAACTTGCGCTGCTCGGATATGGCATTTTATCGAAAAATACAATATTTTGATAATACAAATAATTGCTTCTCGAATCGACGATCGTTTCTTTTTTCTTAAAAAGTCATATACGGAGAAAAATTAAGGCTCCCATATCACAGGAAAGAAAAAACACGTCGAGGCTGACACGAGCGAGTGGGACACGTGCGATTTGAAAATCCGATTGGAGGCTATGGGTGTCAATTAATCGACTAATTGCGGGTTTGTCTCGCGGTATACCGTCGCTTATATTGTTATTCTTCTATCGGGAATATTATTACTCCAGACTCGACTGTTATAACCGTTATTTATTTCTTTTTTTTTTAAACGACGTCGCGGCTTATCGATCGCCGAGCGATGATTGATACATGGAGGAGTCAGGGTTTAGGTGATGCTTTGTATATATATATATATATAGTATAGCTTTGTTATACTGGATGGATATAGGCTTACGTATAGAAATTAGTTTGGGATCGTCGACGGGGCTTTTCTTTAGAGGCAAGAGAGGGTTTACAGTGTCGATATTCGATTTTTTTTTTAATTTCGTGTACCGAGGAAGAATCGTGTGACTTTCAAGTATTCTCGAGTTATTGTGGATTTACTTTTTTTTAACGACGAATCAAAAAAAAAGGAGATTAACGCAAGCTCTAAAGAAATGGAGTTTCTTCAAAGAAACACGACCAGCGAAATTCGAAGTGTATAATTTGGATAAAGGTCACATTTTTTCAATGATAAAACATTGCTAAAATATCACGTATCGCCTATACATATACTCCAATAAGAATATCCCGTAGCAACAACATATTTTGCATACAAAAACTCCAGCTGTATACCGATCGAAATCCTCGCGCATATACGCGTTATGTAAAATTTCAGTTCCACGAAACTTTTCGAGTAATTTTTAACTTTCCCCGTATAAATTTGCATTTCCACGTCAGCTTTCGACGAATCGGTTATTTACAATTGAGTTTACGACTGCGCATCAGCTCTCGCTCTCTCGACTTTAATACCGACAATCGTATAGCGGCAATATAAGGAGCAGCTTGTAGTCGACGAGAGAAGCAATCGTTGGCTCACGTCGAGCGCAATGTTTCATTATGATTACGTTTTTCTTCGACGCCTTGACGTCGCCTATATCAAAAGCTGTATATACGCACACGACTGAGCTACGCTGCTGGGAAAGGATATGACTGATGACAGAGTATGAAGGTGTCAAGGAAGAATTTTTTTTAATTAGTTTTGTAATATATATTTTGAATTAATTTTTTAGTAGTATAAACCTTTTCTCCGAACACGATTCATCGAGTAAAAGTTGAGAGAGAAAAATTTTTGTATACCAGTTTTCGTTGTCACTCGTCGCAAAAAATCTCGACGTTTTACCCACATCAGCGAAAATTCACATCGCCGAAGAAGTCGAACAGCATTTTCCTTCCTTTCGCGGCACGCATTTTTCGTCTATATACTGTATTACACAGCGAATACCGAGGATAGCTTGAACGAACTCACCAGAAAGTCAGGACGATAAATTCGTGGAGCTCGACCATGATGATGTTGCCGGCGAGTTAAAAGCCGATCGACTGAAGAATTTCGGTAAGTCGTCGCGATGTCGTGATTTAAGACGCTACTGTGTGCGGAGAGAAGTATTTCGCGGTATTATTTATCTGTGTTTCCTACTGCTCTATATACAGATATATATCAACCGCAAGTGAATGTATATATGTATATATGAGTGCATAGGTAGATGCGGGGAGAGGAAAAAACGTCGTGTGCTAAGAGAAACGGAAGCCAATCGACTATCGATTTGAATATTTCAGAGGAGATATACTGGGAGACTTTTCGAAGCCCCTTTTTTTCCTATATATAACACTGTGTAGATCTGAGGATGTATATAGCTCAATTCATTTGGTCGAATTAATTAATTATAAGATTTCGTTAGCCGAACGTTCCTGATCGGTAAACAGAAAATGTCTTTATAATTATCAAAATAATGTAATATTATACATTACACGCATTGTATATAAAAATAATCAAATCTGTTCTGGCCATCGCCTCTGAGAGTAGACCCAAGCAGGCGAGAAGGTATATACGTATATATATGTATTCAACGCCCACTGAAAAGGTAATAGGATCTAAAAGAAAAAAAAATTGAAAACAAAATATTCACGACTATACCCTCGGTATCCTCAGAATAAGCAAATAAGGTCAGCATCGTGTGGCTCCAGTCCCTATACTTGACGTCGCCGAACTGAAAAATAACAAAGGAGTCGATTTTCTCCTAATGCAATATCAAACACACTTTGTCCGTACAGAAAACACCGTTATATACGCATATGCATATACGTCAAATGATAAAACAAAAACAGCTCGAGTGACGCTATATATATACACCGTCTATTGTTCTCTTTCTAACGCGCAAATTTTCAAATGCCAATCGACGACGTGCGCAAAGTGCCTTATATACATATATACATACATATATATATCCCTCGTGTCATTTGTCACACCGACTATATTATCAAGCATATCATACGGTATTTCAAGCGCGTAAACTCCATATATACATATATATACGTAAAACGAATGACGCTCGTCATAATTGGAAATGTCCTCGCAAATTGCGTATACATCCAGATATAAAATACTCGCAAAGTTTTCAGGATGGAACGTGACGAGCCTCGCGAGACTTTGCCAGATAGATCTGACGAACGAGTATCCATATATATATATATATAGATATATACACTACTACTGCGACTAGATTTAAGGACGAGGGTGAGAGCTTTAACGAGTCCGGGGTTTCGAGTCGCCTCTGCTGAGATATATATCAGACAACACGACGAGGCCATAAGTAATTAGACGCTACACGAGGCGTGTAATGAAACATCGCCGGGCGACGAGGCGGTTAATTTCGCGATAATAGAATTACATGCACACGCGGCCATTCAAATTGTTTACCGCGAAAAACTGCGCAGTTTCTATGTGTGTTGCACGAGCTTATACACACAAATATACATCTATTCGATAGAACACATCGTAAACAAAATATCGCTACGCAGGTTAAACAAAAAAAAAAAAAAAAAATCACTCGCAAATCAGGCAGACTATACAAATGAGCGTCCCACACGCAGCTCCTCGTTGTTTTCTCGAGGGCTCCTGCGACTAACGAGAATAATAAGGAGCGAGAAAAAAGTTGTTGGAAAAACTTCTTCAGAGTCTCTTATACATTTATTTTCGTCGATTCGTTAGCGATTTCCGACTTGCTTGCGGTGCCTCGAGCGAAAAATAGACATATAAATCTCGACGCTGCAAACATATATATATATACGCGTACGTTGTTTATGACCAAGGCTCTCTGACTCCCATTACGCAATTAATTCGAGTATATATATATATAAGAGAACTGCGCCCGCACGTATTCCGGAGAAATCTAATTTGCGGCAGAAAATAATTCCCCTTTTCTTCCCTGTTTGTATTGGATACGTAAGAGGATCTCACACTTAGAGGTGGGGGGGGGGGGGGGGGGCAAATACGCGCGCTTGTATGTGCGTGTGTATACACATATATATGACTAATGAAAGGACGGAAAATTGGCTGAGAAAGGGTGCGAGTTTCTTTTCACTATACACACGAGAGAAGAGGGCAAGAGTCGCTGTTTACAGTGTCTGCTAATACAATAAGCGCTAAAAGTAAACCTCGCACTCGTCCTATATATATATAACAATTCTCCGATCCAAGGCGCGTACCTGCAATCAACGAGATTTCCATAATCCACACTGTCCTCCTCGGCGTCGGCGTTCTCCTCCTCCGCTCTTTTCTTCTTGAATTGTTGAATTTTGCTCGAGACGTTCTCCAGCCAGTCCTCGACGTCGTCCTCGAAGGGCGAGTGGGACTGCGTTGTAGCGTCCAAAGCGACGAGCAGCTCGACCGTTGCCCAGAAACCACCGGCGAAGCTCATCTCATTCGCGTATACTTATATCCGGCCGCGCGATTAAAAGTAGGAAAATTCAAGCGCTCGAGCGTCGGCTCGTATAACGTCAAGCGCGAAGTAAGTAATAAAGCTTCCCGGGTTCGAGACACACACACACGGCGCGCCGAAAACGCGTGGCGCTGTTAAAACTTCTCTCTGCTCGCTCGACTGGCACATGACACATTATACATTCTTCGGGCACGCGATCATTCGAATATGTGTGTTTGATATGTGTGTGTGTGTGTGTGTGTGTGTGTACTGGGTTATGGGCGATCATTCCTATCACGATACGCGAGCTTCCGAACTTACGCATATTTTACGTGGGGCTGTTCCCACCAGTTGAGAGGCTTGTCGTAGGGGTCGATCGATGAGGTGAACATCGTCTTCGGTGAGGGTTGTTCCTTGTTCTTTTTTGCCTCGATGCTGCTGGTGCCCGATGACGAGGTTAGATTTACCTTCTGCCAGCATTTTACACGTCTTTTGGGGGATTTGATGTCGTGCACTTTTTTAGGGGGACGCATGCTTCTCTGGGTTGACAGTTGCGGTGGTTAGACGGACGGGTATGTTGGTTTTCACTGAGAATTTTGACTGGGTACGGCGAGTTTTAATTTAGAGGAGAATTTCACTAAAAGTAGAAAACAAATGAAGACTCGCTTTCTTCGTACAAAAATTCATGTGTATATTTCATCGTCGTTTCATATCTCGTTAACAGTATAACACAAATCGATAGAAAATCTTTGCTTAATCGACATTAGGCCATGAATTTCGTTCTCGTCGTATATATATAGATATTTTTGTACCCCGCGCTTATCAGAACTTAACGATAACCTTATGCCCTAGTGGAAAGTTATTATTATTTATATATATTAACACTTGGTGACTTTGACACCGTTGATGAGCGAATGATCGGAGAGTCTTCGGTTCTTCACGAACCTCTCCCAGGCGTTCCGGTCCTCCGGCTTCTGAGGACCCCATTTGTGCGTCGCCCTCGTGCCGTACTCGATTTTTTCTTTTAGCGTTCCCTACAAAATTTTTTAATTCGTGAATAATCCATCCGTAATTGTTTGATTATGAGAAAATGCGTTGATGAGTACCTTAGCGAAGATCAAGTAGCCTATTGCGTAACCGGGAATGCACAGCATACTGACGAGACAGGAACACCAGCCGACTGCGACGGCCCACTCGGGATACTCGATTCCGTTGTAAGTTAATCGTGTGTTGAAAATAATGGTCGTTACGAAAATGAACTGCAAAGAAAGGTTATCGTTCGAGTGATTTCATAAGTGTAAACCCCCCTATTTAGGGGGTCACCAATTTCTGTTTTACCGACTGATACGCAGACTATAACTGACATTCGTTTCAGTTAGGTATATTGTATAAAAGCATGTAAAACTCACTGATAAGATGATGGGCGTGATGTACTTCCAACAAAGCGGCCACCACCAGTGCAACTTTTCGCCGATCATAAATTCAACGTCACGAACGAAATTCTCGCAGCCATACGTCCATCCGACAACAATAACTTCTACGAGGCAGATGGAAATAACAGAGATCGATGCGGCATACCAGTCAAACATTTGAAGAATATACATTCCACCCTGAAAATATTACTCGTATACACGTGCGAATAATTCGAGAATTTATTTACAGTCCGACTTACATTTGTAACAAAAATAAGTGATCCTAAAAACAGAAGAATCAGCGACACAAAAGTGACGAAGCTCTTCCTTTTTCTCAAGTGCGGATACGCGTCCGTCACGCTCGAGATGATAGCTTCGATTTGTACAAACTGTTGGAAATAAAAAGATTTTTGAAAAATCGTCGATCTGAGAATAAAATTTAACTCAAACTTTATAATACTCACACAACTATCCATTCCTAAAAGATAAAGCATGAAGAAAAATAAGACAGCCCAAAGTTGAGGAAAGGGAAGCATCGTTATTGCTTCCGGATACGTGACAAAGGCCAATCCGGGTCCTGTATAAGAATGATCAAATTGTTTAAAAAATATGCGTCATCGATATATTTTCGTAAAAGTCAGTATTTTTCTACCTCCAGTGGCGACCGTGGAAACGGGAAGCCCAGTTTTATAGGCCATAAAGCCGAGCACCGAGAAAACCACAAAACCGGCAAAGATGCTCGTCCCGCAGTTCAGAATCGGCACGAGTATCGAGTCCCTGTAAACCCAAAGCGTTAAAAATACTCGCTCCTATAACCCCAGCAAGCTATAACACACTCACAGTCGATTGTTATTGCGAAAAGGGTTGTAACTAGCCATATTTACAATTCCACCCCATCCTGGACCGAGAGAGAAGAATATCTGAATAGCAGCGTCCGCCCACACCTGGTGATAAAAATCGATTCGTTATATGCACAGCGTCTACAACTATATAAAGTGTCGTACTTTCAAGTTCAGAAGCTCGTCCCACTTGGGCATGATGTAGAAGAGGATCCCATCCATGGCACCGGGTAGTGTGACGCCTCTTACGAAGAGAACGAAAAGGATGAGGAATGGAAAGGTTGCGGTGAAGTAGACGACCTGGTAATTAAATCGTTTATATAATACGTACATAGGGGGCTGAATTTTTATAGGAATTTACCTTGCCGACGGTCTTGACGCCGTTGCAGATGCAGAGGAAGACTATGATCCAGGATATCAAATTGCAGGTAAACAGAGGCCAGACTATGCCGCCGATGTCGTCTATACTGTCGGATATCTTGAGGATGTGATTGCTGATGGTAAATTTTTGATGAATTTTGAATTGGAAAAAAATATATTATACGAGAAATGATGAAATCTTACTGGAAAAATTCGTCTGCCGGAGTTTTCGTCTTGGCAATCAGTTGTATCTGATCCGAGACGTTTTTCTCAGCGAAAACTTCGCCGCCTAACTGTAATAAAACGAAAATCTATAAAAACAAAACGTTATTGAATTATTCGAAGCACATGACATTCCATCCTCTCCATACGACAAAAGATTGAAAATCCAGCAGACAATAGGATTGAACGACGTGAAAACGCCTCGATTGCGATAAATAAACACACACACACACACACACACACACACACACACAGTACCTTCAAGCATCCGTAGGTGTTCCAGGGATTGTCGCAGTCCTCCCAAGGCAAAGTACTCCTGACTGACATTACCAGGAACATGAGTGGGTAGGATATTATGACGTTGTAGTACATTGTGCAGATGACGTTCACTATGACGATTGCGAAACCGGCACCTGTATTATCATGTAGATATTATCATACAACGATGCACATAGACATGTGCGTGACTCGTGGGCGAGAATTAAATTGTCGATATGATCAGTTCAGCTTGATACGATGATGATGATGATGATGATGATGTTACCTTTGAACAACGGGCTCATCCGGAACATCGTTATGCAGCCGGTGCTGCCAAATTGGCCCATGGAAGATTCCATGAAGAACAGGGGTATACCGCAGAGGAACAGCATAAGCAGGTATGGGACTAGAAAGGCTCCTACGAATTGATCGATTAATTTTTTTTTTATCTTACTATTTTTTCACATTACAATGATACAATGATCGCTTAATTATTGCGTTAAAGTGGCTTCAGCGTTTACCGTCAAGTGTTGTTTATACATATTTAACGTATGCTAACTCGTGATTTAATATGTTAAAATCAATCTATACAGCATATACTTAATTTAGATAATCTCCAAGTTTCAGTTAACACATGACGAATTTTGACCGCGTTTTTACCAAATAATCAATATTTCCGTAAACGACCAAAATCACTTCGACAAAAGTCATCGCTCTAATAATCAATCAATCTAAAAAGACCTTACACACGCGCATATATATGTATATACCCACTTTGCACCTATATAGATAAAACCGACGGGCAAGCACATTTAGAGCGTCGGAACTCATTGTTCCGCGTATGTATGTGTACACGTTTATATATATATATATATATATATATAGGTAATAGACACGCGCGGAGAGACGTTGGAGTGCCGTATCGCACACAGCCTATATTGCTATAGCGCATAAGTCGGAGGAAGAGATTTCCAAGGGCAGAAAGCAATTTGCGCGTATATAGAGTATACATATATACGTGTCGCGCACTTATACACAAACGTATATATATATACATAAGCTACTCCGCGCGCGCGTGTAGATGAAATCATCCAATCAAAGGGGGCCTCAGTCAATTGTAGCGCGCGCGCGTAGATAGAGACATATAGCGAGTCCCCGCACTCTATATATATATATATATATATATATATATATATATATACCTAATACAGCGGCAGGAAACGCCGTTACGGCTTTTAGAGATGCATCTCGTCGCGATGCATATATCCGAAATAACGCGCGTTTATTGCGCGCGGGCCGTTGATCCTGACGCTCTATCTATATTTCTCTCTGTCAATAAAGTACCGCAACGGGTGAATGTATATAAGGATCGGACTCGACGGTGTGTATACGTATATATAGCTATGGGATTTTTTCATTAACGGGGAAGAGCGTATATGGGTGATTCCACCGCAAGTTGCATAAAACGGGCTTGGACAAGTTTATTGCCTAAATCTGTTTGTTCGAAGTTCTTGTGTGCGTGCGGTGAATCGTACCGTAATGGTATGTGCGGATGAATTGTTGCTGACGGCTTTAGAATTGTGAAAGTTGGATGGGAAATTAATTTTTTTTTTTTGAGTGTTTTTTTTCATATATGCAATTTGAAGCGCACGAGATAGTTTATCGTTTAGAATTCGTAAAATAATCAAATCAAATCATTAGTTATAGGAAATTTAACTCCAACTTCTTCAATAGTGTTGTTTTACTTTTTTCTGCGATTGGTACAGTTTCTTTTTCTCTTTTAACTTTTGCGCCGGGCGATAATTAAAAGCAATTGCTATTATTAACGATATTGAATATTGAGTGTTACGGAACTCACATTTAATGCATATTTCGTGGATTAGTTTTAACCCAGGCCAGGCATAATCGTCTACATTTTTTTAGCGTTATAGTTGATAGAAATTTAACGTTCATTTATCGTTAACGTGTTAATCAAATATTATTAGTATTTATTGATCATATTTTCATTTTTGAAGCTGTGATTATTATCTCAAAAACGGTTGTCTTGAAAGAATCACAGAAACCTGACTTTAATTTACTTCAAATATAATATGTTATTATCCAAATATTAATCGAAAGTAGAAAATATCCCTGGTTTTTACTCGGAATTCCATGAAGACTTCTACCAGGGCATCAGAAAAAGTTATGCGCAATTTTTTTAGCAATACATACACGCTTGAACGCAGAATGTGCAAGTTACAGCGGAATCAGCCATAATACACAGGAGGCTCGTGTCTCGGTCGCGCATAAAGGAGAGGAAAAAGGTGCGTCGTGAGCAAGAAATTTCGAATCGATTGGCTCTAAGTATGTGTATATCGTGTTTGGCGTAATAAAAAAATCAGTAGCTCACCTCCGCCATTTCTGTAACACAGATAGGGAAATCTCCAGACGTTGCCGATACCGATCGCGTATCCGGCACAGGAGAGGAGAAACTCGGTTTTACTTGCCCAGGAGCCGCGCTCGGGCTCCTCGGATTTGGCCTCATCGTCCTGGGATGTGGAGAGCTGATGTTCGTCCTCAGCGCAGCTCTTCGCCGCGATGCCGTCCGTGAATACGTAGTCGACCGCGGCTATTGTCGTCGGTGCGTCCTTTGGCATTTTTTTTTTTTTTTTTTTATTCAGTTCCGCTGTGCGCTGTGGAAATTTAGTATATGATTTTATTGGAACAGATTTTTGGATGAATCGAGTAAATATTACTGCAACGTAGAAAATTCTTTGGTTATGTATTTACAATCATTCTTAGTCGATTGATAACTATTTTGGAAAATCACCACAGTTTTAAAAAAAGTCCAATTTTTCAAAAATTTTCTATGTATTTAAAAGTAGTATATTCTTTTAGGTATAATTTTGTTGCAGCTAAAGTATGAGCGACTAAAATGGCAGGTCTAATAATAATAATAATAATAATGATAATAATAATAATAATAATAATAATAATACCAAGGAGTTCTGGTGTTAGTGAAATGGCACAGTTCTGTATATATTGTACATACATTCTATGAAGTTACACTAGAAAGAGATAAAGTAAAAAAGTTGCAGTGGAAGGTGGAAAGTGTGTTATTATGGTCTCTTCTGTCGTACACATTTAGTATTGACACTTTTTGAGGTTAGGAAATCAAATATTGCGCGGGCTTGACAGAGTATGAAGGTATATTTAAGCTTTATAATAAACAAATAATGACCGAACAGGCACTATAGATGAATAATCAAGTAATTCCAAATTTGTTTGTGTTAAAATCTTTTTGCAAGTATCTATAATCATAATCATATATTCAATTATTGACAACAAGTGTTTTTATTATACGAAATCTTTATATCAACAATATAGTAATGTCAGTGTAAGGTTTTTGACTAAAAAATTAGCCAATGATTAGCTAATGATAACTTATTCTAGCCGAATGTGTCGAGCTTATATGTCATAGATCTACTTTATCGACAAAAGCTTCGATCAATCAATGAATTCAGAGTGCAAAAATATACAACACCTCCTCGATTAAAAAATCGGAAAACGCTGATGCTTCATCCACAGAAAGAAGAAACAGACATCTTACACGTGCGTATGTATATAATGTGTGCAGTGCAGCGACTAACGTATATATAATAGTCGCTATAAAAAATAGGCCACGTCTATGAATGAAAGCTCAAGTGACCGTGATAGATCCGAACGATGCTATTTAAATATTAGCTAGCGCTTTTAAGTATAAGCTGTTCCGTTAATTGGATAATACCTGCAACTATTTGTTCGAGGAAATGTAGGGAAATGTATACGAGCTCAACTTACATCTCCTAGACGTACTATATATATACGGTATACAACGGTAAATTACATACGATCCAAAAGTTGACGGACAATTTTATACACATACACATACGTATTCCAAGCGAAAACAAGAAAGCGAGATCAAATTGCTCCCTCGCAATTTGCACTGGTTGTTTATCGAGCGACCGGTATATATATATATATATATACGTGTAATTGTAACAATCGAGTGGCGTTCGCACCCCGAACTTTTATTGTATCTCCTGTACGTATACGTATACACGTTTCTATATTTAAACTCGGTGAGATGTCCCGAAGTAGGTTATATATGCTAAGAGAATATCGTCGTCGCGCTTAACTCGACGTAAGTGATCCGCAGTATATATCATGCCCCGAATTTACAGGGTGTCATTTAGGCGTCACGTCAGTGACGTCATTATGCGACTCGAGAGAAGAGACGCGGAACTGTGATGATTGATACTTTTGCCTTGTTTTTGTTGTTGTAACCGATTGTTGCTGTGATCGACGCAGATCGAAGAGTTTGCTTGTCAAACTTTTGTATACGAAATAGACTTTGAATTTCCAGCCACTGCTTTTACCACAACAATATAAGCTTCAATTCAAGCTACCGCAGAGAGAAAAAAAGGACACTCGCGATTAAAAAAATTTACATATCGGAGTGAAAATTCTCAATGAATTCGCGGGTAATTTTTCAAACGCGAGCTTGCAAGCTCGCTTCTCTCTCGCTCCTCTAATGACAGTGAATGGCATCGCAGGGCCCGCGCGAAGCTCGGCAATTTATTGACCTTGCACCACATTTTAATTTGCGCTCTTTTATACACAGCAGACCGGGGAAAAAGGCTTTTGTGCGGACCGCGCACAATATTCTTCTAAATTAACCGCGCGCGAAACGTTTAAAATCGCAGCCGCCAATTTCTCTTCCTTAAAGACACAATATATACATATATAATCCGTGGTTCGACCTACCTTACGGACGAAATGCTCTCCCGGCAGGATACTATATATAGTCACAGCTGTGTCCTCGCCATGATGTTTCCTCCGCGCATCAGTTTCCCAAGATATATATATATATATATATGTATATATATATATATATAAATCTTGTGTACGATAGACTTGCGTGTGTGTGTGTGGAGGTTGACACGATGATGATTCGAGGCGCGAAGCAGCAGAGGCACTGGCACGTCCCAACGAGAGGACCGTCGAGTAATCACCTACTATATACTCGGCTTTTACACCGAGAGAGAGCCGCAAGCGTTGCCGCCGTATAAATAGAGCATGATGGCACTGCGATGATTATGCTGATAGCCGCTCTTCTCGTGTACTATAGGACAGAACCGATGCGATTGTCTTTGCGCGCATCAGACTCTTAAGTATGTCTATATGTACGTATATATATATATATATATATATATATATATATATATATATATATATATACATGTATACGCGCGAGTCGGATAAATAAGCGAGGCCCTTTCAATTTTACACACACATGCGCTCGGAGATGTGTGTGTGTGTGTGTGTGTGTGTGTAGCTTCCGGAGATATATACTATATACGCGTTGATTGAATAAGGAAAGTTCGATCGGACAAATTGCTTTTCGCGAGTTTTCGTCCTTTCCGTATATAGATATATATATACTTGCGATCGGGTAGTTGTTATATATACAGTAGTTGATGACTCAGAGAGGTGTGCGTTTTTTGCGCCAGCGCTGCACGTGTCGTTGTAATTTTGAGATAATGCAATGTCAAGAACAAAATCGTGGTAGAAGAGTTAACGATTTTTAGCTGATATTAGCTAATTATTGGACAATTTTTTAATCTGCTGTCAATTATAATCAAAGTACATACCAAGATTTTAACATTGATTTTAGCCCAAAGTGCTTCCATCGGATTAACGCGCGTATATATATCTGTATGCATATATAGATATAAAAATTTACATACACAATATTTTTCCAGCGAAAAGTCCCTTCAAACGTTAAAATCACATAGGGATGGAAAATTCCGCCCCCGTGCAAATTCAACGAGCTCACTGACCGACGACGATATGCGTGTGTCTGCTTACTTAAATCTCCAAGCAAAACTCACCCAAGGCGCACTCGACAAAGAAAATAGCAAAGTATACCGCAGTGTATAATAAAATTCGAAAATCCCTCCGAAAAAAATCGATCCCAATCCAGTCTATATATAATACGTACATATATATATATATATATATATATATATATATATATATATATATATATATATATATATATATATATATATATATACACAGCTCACAGCCGCTTATGCGCGCCATCCCCGCATTCTTTCCGCGCGCAGTAAAATCGATAAATTCAATATATATATATATTCTGTCTACGCGGCGACAAGTGCTCTCGTTCGAAGTATAACTCACCCATATACTTACACACACGCACACATAGAAACGAGCGCGTATTATACACACGGTCGAATAATATACAATGCGAGGAATAGCCGGTGGTGGTGGTCACTCGAGGCTGTACAATCGGCCGCGGAACAACATGGAGCTCTACCTCGCGTTGAGTCTGTTCAGGAGGAGGAAATTCGAGGAGTGCGCGAGCGCTTGCACCGAACTACTGCGGAAGAGCCCGTTGGACCAGGTACAGAAAAAAAAATTTTTTTTTTTTTTGTCTTTTAGAAAAGTAAAGTTTGTCTGATGGATTATCGGATCTATACGCACGGCTGTACGAAAGTATATCGTTATTTAATTACGCACTGCTCGAGAGGGTATGAGAAGAGTTTATTAAACTGCGGTAATTTTCAGTATATATATACGCGCGATCAATTTCGCATTTCGCTGCTAATTGGAAACTCGACAAATAAACGGCAATCATAACTTTATATACCGGTACGCTGCAGTTGTGAGATACGGTTGTCGGG
The DNA here is from genome assembly GCA_020010945.3 of Muscidifurax raptorellus. Taxonomy (NCBI): domain Eukaryota; kingdom Metazoa; phylum Arthropoda; class Insecta; order Hymenoptera; family Pteromalidae; genus Muscidifurax; species Muscidifurax raptorellus. Next base: position 38,585,019 of record CM052080.1, read on the forward strand.
GAGACGCTCGTACCTACATATATATATATATAGCATGTGATGTGTGTATATAGAGAAATAAAACGTGTCTACGACACTTTATACAGGCGGTGTGGGTGTTGAAGATGAGAGCTTTAACTCTGCAAGTTTACGTGGACGACATCGAGGCCGAGGAAGACGGGATAGCCGAGAGTTTGCTCGACAACGACACGATTGCGTCGATGCCCAGACCGGGAACTTCGTTGAAGAATCCGGGCACTGCGCTAGCCGGTCAAGGCTTTCGCCCGAGGACGCAGTCCGGTAGGTGTATACATATATATAGTTTTCGGTAGAACGAGTGTATAGTGCTGCTGAAGGGGAAATCGGTTGGTGTCGAGTATAAATAATGTAGGCGTTTCTTTGACACAAAAGTTGCCTGCCAATGGAGTATTAAGGCTCAAAAAATGTATACATTCGATTCTAAGGTAGACCAGTCACCGGTGTAGTCAGACCAGCGACGCAGTCGGCGATGGACTCGTCACAGGGTATGGAACAGACGTTGAGGACGCCAAGGACAGCTTCAACTGCACGGCCAATTACAGCGAGCACCGGTAGGAGCGTCAGGTAAATTAATTAATTAATTAATTAATTTGCAAAAAAAAACAACGCGTTATCCTGATACTATTTTAGTCTTTTTTTCATCGCGTTTTCTCGCGAGCAGAACACTTTATTCAATTTTATGTCTGGACTTTCATATATTTAACTGATTTTTTTTTAATTTTTTAATATATTAATTTAACTTTCACATATTTAACTATACAATATTAAACGTATTCTAACTATAATACGTTTGATATTGTATAAACTTCCATTGTTTCAGTATATAAATGTAAAAAATAAACCGCGATTTATCGAATCACCTTCGCGTATAGAAACCTAAACAATTTTTTAAATAATAATCGATTACATTACATATTCTTTCAATAAAAATAATCGCAGACTAGGAACGGCGTCAATGCTGACGGAGCCCGGAGGTCCGTTCATACAACTCTCTCGACTGAACATCACGAAATACGCATCGCAACCCAACATAGCGAAACCGCTTTTCGAGTACATCTACTACCACGAACACGATCCACGATACGTAAGGCCTATTATACCGTCGTATAATAAAAAATTTTTCGAAACAAAGGCTGACAAACTTAATTCTACAGGCGTTAGATTTAGCAGTGCAAGCAACGCAAGCTTGTCAGTACAAAGACTGGTGGTGGAAAGTACAATTGGGCAAATGTTATTACACTCTCGGATTAGTCAGGGACGCCGAGCAGCAGTTTCGATCGGCTCTACGTGAATGCAAAACTATAGATACGGTTCTGAGGCTCGTCAGGGTCTACGTCAAACTCGATCAGCCGCTCGCTGCGCTGGAGCTTTGTAAAAAGGGCTTGGAATACTTTCCCAACGACGTCAGTGTTTTTGTTTTCAATGCACATGTGTAAAGTAACAAATAATAATGATTGAACAATGTTACGACTTTGTTACATCAGGTATCGGTGCTGACCGAAATGGCGCGAATTTTCGAGGGGATGAACAACGTTGTCATGTCCGTTAAGTATTACAAGGTCATAGCTCACGAAGACGCATCTCACACGGAAGCCATTGCCAGCATAGGACTGCATCACTTCTACAACGATCAGCCCGAAATTGCGCTGAGATACTACAGGTATAAAATGAGCGTAGATGAGACGATGTTGGAATGACTTCTTATTTATTCGTTAATATATATGTTCTTTTATAAAATATCGATAGAAAAATTGTAAAATTTCTTCGCTATTTCAAAGAAATCATCGATCTTTCGAAACAGGAGACTGCTGCAAATGGGCGTTTACAACGCTGAACTTTTCAATAATCTGGGACTCTGCTGTTTCTACGCCCAGCAGTACGACTTCACGATTTCCTGCTTCGAAAGAGCCTTGAGCCTGGCCACTGACGAGAGCATCGCCGACGTTTGGTACAATATTTCTCACATAGCCATCGTAAGTAATGATTTAAAGGTGAATTTCAAAACAAAAGATCGAACATTCAGTCGACTTTAAACTGTTTAGTGCCTTGGAGATTTGATTATGGCCATGGAATGCTTAAAGCTGGCTATCGACGCGGATAATAGACACGCTCCGTCCTACAATAATCTTGGTGTACTGGAGATGAGAAACGGAAACGCTGTTGCCGCTCGTATATACTTCCATGCGGCGGCTAGCATTTCCAACTACACCTACGAGCCACATTTCAATAGTTCCAACTTGGCTTATAATGTAAACACTGCTGCTAAACACTCTTCTAGTCCTAATAGCGTAACAATTCAAGATTAGTTTCTTTATTTCTAATCGTTTATGTTTCAGACCGGAGACTTACAGACTAGTTACATATCGGTACAAAAAGCCTTGAACGCCTATCCTGGGCATCGTGATAGTCAAGAACTGTTTAAAAAGTTAAAGCAGTATTTTACATACATGTGAAAAATATGTTGCGAGATGTGTGTAAATAAAGTTTTTTTTCTACAGACGTTTATTCTTGTTATTATTATATTCTTTTATCGCCAACCTTAGGAATTAATATGTACAGATCATTAAAGGCAAGTGCATCTTTACACATGTAATTGAAATATGTACGGATGTGTTCTTATCTCAAGAAAAATCACTCTGCATAGTCGCTTGTCTCTGTCTTTCAAAGAAAAATAAATACTGTGACACATCATTTGGCGCTTAAAAGTACAATAAAAAATTCTCTTATCACATACTTCGGCAAACTCTCCCATAATACAAACCAGTCATACAAACACAATACAGTTTGACAAAGAGACAAATGTATCAGTTTCTTTTTTTACAATTGATTGATTTTTAGTAAAATTCATAATCATCTTGTTTTCCGTATTACAACGATTGTAACGTCTTATTGTACTGACCTTATGTTCATCCGTGTTAATTTTTTTTTTACAATTTTGTGCTAAATCGTTGTACAGTCTATCATTGGTTTTTCCACTCAACTTTACGTGGTATGGGAAATAACTAGCCAGGAAATTATAAAATAGAACAAAAATATCGGATACACTGCCAAAGCTTTCCTTCCTGGGGGTTGGCTGTCACCAAGGAATGCCATTGATGCTAAAAAAACAATTTGACTTAATGAGCAAATAGCAAAAGTTAAGGCTACTTTGTTGACAAATATTTACCATAAGTAGCCCATGTAAAGCCAATCACCGTAATTATAAATCGAATTATGAACAGAAGAACTGTCTGTTTGGCCAGTAATATGATCCTGCATAAAATTAGCGCAATAGCTGTTGGCAACAAACAGTATCCCAGAACACAAACACTTTGGAAGAAAGATCTACGAATAAGAAGAAAAAGTATTAGGAAACATTTTCGAATTTCTAGTACAAATTTAAAAAAAAATTTATGCTCACATATTTCCACCAAGAAGTTTACTATTTAGTGTGACTATCATAGAACCAATCCATACTATAACAAAAACTTCAGCAAACTCTGGACCACCATCATTGGAAGAATCTGCTGTTTCGGAAGATCCTTGCAAAATCCTAAAATATTATATACTTGTAAATTACAGAAAAAAACATTGAATTGCAAAATTCACTGAATCTTACATTGCCATAAATGTGCAAAGTACCAATGGCCCCCACAAGTCCCCTGTAAAATAATTATAGATTGATTAATGCATTCACTGCACAAAAGGTGGTTGACATCGAATTCCACTCACATTCTTTAAGTAAACTCTTCTTCTCTTTGGGATACAAGACATGATAAAACTTCCTTCCAACAGCTCTTACATCTCTAAGCTGTAAAAAGAGAAATCTTTGAGCAACAAAGAACAGTAAGCAAGAGAAACTAGGCAAAGAAGACCTTACAATAGTGACTTTTATAGGTTCATCAAGAGTATTGAAGTCTGGCTCTCCCAGAGTAGCTTGATTCCTCATATTTGGACCCACGGTCATCTCTCCGTGCACGTTAGTGGGATCCACTCCTAGCATCCCATCGTCGTACATCTAGAAGAACAAGTCTGATATGGTATAAAAAATCCAAGAAACAACTACTGTTTATCGTAACACTGCAGTATGCTTACATCAAATCTTGCCTCGTTCATCGCCATGACTGCTCGTCTATGCTCCAAAATCTCTCTTATCACAAAAGTCTAGTCGGCTACAGATCAACTATATATAGAGATGGAATTACAACGCACAAAAGGCTTCTGCAACAGCTCGAAGCCCAGTCTCACGGAAAATACGTGCCTCAACTTATTGTCATGTCCAGGAACTTTTTCTTAGCTCTGACCCACCGCATGATAGATAAACCTCTGTCTCTCTAGAAGTTCTCGCGCATGCCTTCGCTAGTTTTGCTGTCTGTCTAGAAAAATGCCTCCACTTAACCTGAACTGCACCTGTCAAAGCCTTAAGGGCTGCGGCTCCCAATTCTTAATGACGTCTGTTCGATCGCACTTGTGTGTGTGGGTGTAATACGTGCGTAGGTTGTATATAGGTATACCTATGCATATATAATCAGTCCAGCTCAGTTTTCCAAAAACTCCAGATGGCACGCGGGAGTCGAAATATGGCCGAGTCGCCGGGTCGCGCTTGAAACTTCTTCCTCGAGAGTTTGTATACTTAGCACAGCAAGGAAGCTGCTTCCAAGACAGAATCGAAGCCACGAGGAAGAGCCGGGACGAGAACTGGTCGTAAACAAGTGGTTACGACGGATGATAAAATAATATGATGGATTTCGTCGGGAAGTTTCGCCCACGACTCGTCGTCGGTGCTGTTATCGTCGTGGCACTAGCGCTCGCGCATGCGCAGAACGACGAGGAGGCGCCAGCGCGGGAAAATTTGAATTCCGTAAACCGAGAATTATGTATCCTTTTTATCATTTGATGAGAGAATATAGATATTTGGACTTGTGTAATCGCGACATTAGGCAACGTAATGGTATATATAGTCTGAGGTAAGAGCGTCGTGTCGCGAATTTCCTCGATTACACTCTGATGGTTTTATATAATTCAATAAAAATAGATTTTAAATGTCGCGTATTTTTCCATCCGCACTGGCTAACAATAATAACGATGATAGATGAGACGAAAAACGAGAAAGAAAACGAAAATTCCTTAACAATGCGCTCACCCGCACAGTCAAAAGGCTATTCATAAAGCGAAGAAAGGAGCACTTAGACGCAGTGAAGAATCTGCAAAAAATGAACAATTACGAGAGACAATACAAGATGATTAATGTTCTGGCGGAAAAAATGTTCGACGTCATAGAGTCAAGGAAGGCTCTTTTAGAAAACTTCACCGAATCCGACCTCCGAAGCATACCATTCGCCGTCGACGCGAAGAACGACGTCCAAGACGGTAAGCATATGGTTAAACAAAAAAAAATCAATAATTTCTCAACGAAATCCCGCATTATCATCCATAGCCATATCGAGTGTCCTGGAGAACACCGCATTGTTCGGAGACGTGGTGCTAAATCTACCGGACATAACTCAGCGGATAATGAAGACTCAGCCTAAGTGGAATTCGACGATGCGCTGGTCGTTCGACTTTTTAAACAGGGCGAAGGATCTCCTCGATAAATCCACCTTAGAGATGATCGAGCTCGCGCTCCAGGAGCTCAACATCACCGCCAGAAGTCCCGGCTACTTCAATCCGAATAGAGTCGGTAAGAAACCGACGTCACGTGACAAGATACCGACGGTCAAGAAGGAGAAGCGAAAAAAGGGACCTACCATGACTCGTATCGAGTTGTGATATATGTTTGTATATATACATATTTGTAATTAAATCGAGTTTAAATTTAGCCTACTCGTTAAATACCCATCATCGAAATGTAACCAGTTTCCAAACTGGGCATTATACTCGACGTCCCATCAGTGCATCGAGTATAAGGCCCAGAATAAGAGCTATAATAAGAAGTATAAACATGTATGTATACAGCAGGGAGGAGAGCCAGGGCTATATAGAAAGTGGTCAGCCAATCGGCTGCTCAACGGTTCTTTCGTGTCTGTCGCAAGAAGCGAAGTGGGCATTAAGGCCCCGTTGAGAGAGAGGTGGTGGTGGTGCTGCTGCTATAAGCAGCGTCGTTGCACAGCAGCCTATTCTCACTCTTTCTTCGTGCGCGAGATACTCCGGTTATTAATATATACACATAGACGCGCGACTGCAGTTGTGTGTTTTCTTTTTCAATCAAAGGACTGTGAGCTGATACTGTGCTCCGGTCACGATGTCCCCGATCGGTACCAGCTTATTGCTGGTCGCTTTGGTGATCGGCTGTGGTGAGTATCTTATTTTCTTTCTTCGTAACGTGTACATGCATATATATATATATATATAGATGTATTAAAGTGGTATATAGAAAGAGAGAAGTTTTCTCTCGGAATGCACATCGCGTGCATAAGGCGGCGTGAAAGTCGGAGAGTTTTGCGCCGTTCGTTTGGATAAATCGGTATTTAGGCGTGGACGGTTTTGACGTTATCCTTACCTCCTTTTCCTTATTTTCTGGGATATGATATACTCCAATATATACGTATACACACGTTACAGAGCTGCGCCTATATACGTATGTGCGTCAGGTGATGCCGCCCAATGCACCTTCACTTTCCACTTTACTGTTACAATTTGATTTACCAAACGCGTTCGTCTTTCTGTATATACATCGATTTTTTCGTCGCTGAAGACACATCGCGACTGTTTGTTTTTCGACGACGAGAAACGCTAGAGGCATGTGTAATGTATATACAAAAGAAAAGCAATCGATGAAAGTTGCCCATTAGCATCGACTTTAAGCCGCGAAACTTTCTTTCATATATTATTACATTGTCACCCACAACGTTGTACTTCTATGGGTTATATATACGTGTATATTCTACGAGCGGCTTTACATAAGTTTAATTAACCGAAAACAAGCGGTTCGACTGCAGCTTCATTTTTTCTTCTCTTTCGCTCTCGCTCTGTACATATATATATATACATCTACACTCGAAGAAGAAACTTATTACTTTCACTTATATATATTATAAATTTGCTCTTGGCAAATCGCGTCCCAAAATAATATAATCCCGTTACATAGTCTATTTTACAAAACTCGAGAGACGATGCTCCAAACTGTTACAAAATTGTGTGTAGAGCTGATGAAAAGCTCGACGATCGTAAAAAAAAAAACGAAATTGGTAAATCTCGCGGTCTGTTATTGCGCCCCTGAAGCTATATAGTATATAGATTTTCGAAATTCTCAATAATAATTAAGCTATTGCGTGTACGTATGCAAATTTCACACCGGATAGAGCTGGTTTCTTTTATAAAATATACGTATATATTTTTTCCGATCGAATTTCTCATATACCGGTTAGTCCTGATGACTATATACTACTACTGCTTTTAGCGCGTCGCAGGCGATAATCGCGCGAGGCGGTGAACGTTCGCTCATCGGGAATATAAAAATTATGCGGAAAAAAAAAATCTGTCGCCGCCGCGCCTTATAATTAATGTGCACGGCAGAGAGCGAAAAACCCTCCCGATCTGACCTTGGGACTGTATAGTGTATGCGTGTTTGTGTGGATATATTTATGTTACAAGGTCGAGAGGGGAAATGACACTTTTGCCCTTTTTGCCGGATCGTCTCTCGATATGTCGCGAGCGTTTTTGTATATAGCGGAGAATCGACCGGAGTTATGTAGTTGGAAATTTTGTGATTTTCTGAAAATGTAGCCGTGTACGGCTGTAAATATTTATTGACACAACATTAAAAAAACAGCCGATTTATTATTAATATTCACAATAGAATTTCATACGTTCTGCTAACCGATATTATAAGCCACAAGTCAATTAACAACATTTACAAGCGTCAAATACATCGTTAAAAAATAACAAAAACAATGCTCCTCGATTCGGTGTTGAAATATCGTCTATCAGCGCGTTCGCGTGTATATAGGTATATTATAATAGCGCTTTCTCGCAATAGTCTGGGAATTTCTCTCAGCGGCGCACGAGTCGGTGGCGTCCTCGCCGTTTGACTAATTTTCTAAATACTTACTCGCGCGCCTCCGCTATTTCCCAACGCACTTCGATAATACAATAACGATTTATGTATTATACACATGCGTAAAAGCTATTTTTTTATTTTTATATTCCAGTCAGCGGTCAAAGCGGCAAGTCGGACGGAAAAAAGGACGAGGAATTCAAGTGTCCCGAGGGCCAAGGAAACGGCAACTTTGCCGATCCTGCGACCTGCAGAAGATTCTATCAGGTATGTATATATATATATATACGTTACGTGCTAGACCGTGACAAGCCCTAGTACAAAGTTTGACTCTCGCGATTTCTCTAGAAAGGGAATTTTTCTCCGTCGTTCGAAAAATTGAATTTAATAATAAAAAAATCGATTTTAAACCTCAGTGCGTCGACGGCTACCCGTATCTCAACAGGTGTCCGTCAGGACTACACTTCGATGACATCAGCAAGTTCTGCACTTTCAAGAACGAGGCTCGATGCGGTCCGATTGCCACGAGTGAGTCTTATTGCATTGTATATATATACTTTTTCTCTTGGTATATAATAGCGCAGTGCATAACGATTACGCGGATGGTTTTATATACAGCACCCGCACCGATCACCGAAGCGCCTACCGATCTCGCGGAAAAATGCGACACCGCCAAGTGCCAACTGCCTTATTGCTTCTGCTCGAGAGACGGTACTATCATTCCTGGTGGTCTTAAACCATCCGATGTGAGTTTTATTTATTTATTTTATTTGTTTATTAAAACCGTGTACAGAAGCCTTATAAGGCTTCCTATATAGTTATATTGAAATGTTTTAGTTAAGGTTTGCTTGAGTGTTAGGTAAAATTTAGTTCAAAGCTTTAGCTAATATTTACTTAGAAACTAGGTAATATTCAGTTAAAAGCTAGGTAAGTTTTACTCGTAGAACCAAAGAAATTCGACTGACGAACTATTTTGAGTAAAACTGACTCATGCACATCGTCGGTTTCAGACGCCGCAAATGATCCTGCTGACATTCGACGGAGCCGTGAACCACAACAACTTCGACCACTACCAGAAGATATTCAACTCCGACAGAGTAAACCCCAACAACTGTCCTCTCAAGGGTACCTTCTTCATTTCCCACGAGTACTGCAACTACAACATGGTCCAGAGCCTCGCCCACGACGGTCACGAAATCGCCACCGAGACCATCTCGTAAGTAGAGAAAAAAAACAACAAGTGTATTATAGTCACCGCGTCCGGACGATCCGGAGCTTTTCCACTTAACAACTTTCGTCGTTACAGACTTCAAAAGGGTCTCGAGGACAAGAGCTACGACGAGTGGGTGAGCGAGATGATCGGCATGCGGGAGATCCTGAAGCACTTCAGTAACATATCCAGCAGCGAGGTGGTCGGTATGCGAGCGCCTTACTTAAAACCAGGTCGCAATACTCAGTACAAAGTCATGGAAGACTTTGGCTACATATACGACAGCAGCGTCGGCGTCTCGCCGAGCAAAACTCCCATCTGGCCTTATACGCTCGACTACAAAATACCCCACGAGTGCAAAGCTGGCACTTGTCCTACTAAATCTTTCCCAGGTATAATTGATATATACAATAGGTGGAAGAATCGTTAATGACGCGTGTTTGCTTTTATCCAGGTGTCTGGGAAATTCCTCTGAACGCTCACTACGTCGAAAGCTACGAAGGTGGACACTGTCCCTATTTGGATCAGTGCGTACTGCATAGCCATGATGCTCAGGAGGTCTTCGAGTGGCTGCAGGAGGACTTCAGTCGGTCATACGATCAGAACAGAGCTCCGTACATGATGCCTTTCCACACCAACTGGTTCCAGATCAAGGAACTCGAGAAGGGTCTTCACAAGTTTTTGGACTGGGCCACTACGCTGTACGATCACTTCTATCACGCTAGCCACAGTTTTAAGTTTTCAAGTTGTTACTAATTGTCTTTCTTTGAAGGCCCGACGTCTACTTTGTCACTGCGACCCAAGCTCTTACATGGATCACAGACCCCAAGCCCATTCAATCCTTGAACAATTACGAGGGCTGGGAGTGTAAGAAGAAGAACGAAAATGATCCTGGACCACCGTGCAACAATGCCAACAAGTGTCCCCTTGACTTCAAGCCTGCTGATGCCAACTTTACAGCTACGAGGTAATCTCATCTCTAATTTGACAAATTTCCTTGACTTGACACTTTCATCGTTGATTATTGTACTTTTTTGTTGCAACAGGTATATGGAGACGTGCACCGAATGCCCAAATAAATACCCATGGCTAGGTGATGCCAAAGGCACCGGTCACCCCAGTGACAATTACAGTGTCGAAAGAGAGTAATCAATTCCTCATCAGTAATACAAGAAATTACTCTTCCGATTCCAAGAATCAAATGGAATACTCATTTTCCTAATTAATAGTTGCTGCAAGTCTCGAGGACTGAGCAAGACAAGAAGCAAAGACTTGTGAAATCGCGTTATGAATGTTTACATTAAAATAGACTTTTACGCTGCTTTTTTAACAGCGAGTTTTATAAAGAATGACTTTTCATCATAAGGTTCTATATTATTATTATTATTATTATTATTATTATTATTATTATTATTATTAAAATCAAATGATTATTTTGTTACGAATATGATGCATGAATTGTACTTATTATATTGTATGCGTGAGGATTTCAAATGTTGAAGTTGTACTGCTTAGTATAAATACAAAAACTGGAAAAACAAGTATGAAAGTGTATACTTAGAAAGCTACGGATAAAAATACAAAAAATTTCAAATACATCCAACTGTTTTATTTCTATATCTTGTAAAAAGAAAACGATAAGAAAATATAAAAGCTTTTACCTTTTCCTCGATGCACTTAGTCACAGACAGTCATTGACAACAGTAATAATCATAGATTACAGAGTAAGCATTAAAAAGCCAAAAGTTCAGGATGCTTCTTGAACTCTTCGTGGATTCTCCTCTCAACATTGGGCAAAGTGAGATTGTCAACATTGACGTTAAAACTGACGTAAACCGGCTTGCCCGTTTTCTTGGCCAATCTGCTAGCTACGTTGCTGGACATCTCATCCGCAATGGGTCCCATAATCTTGGTCGACAAAACGGGCTTCTTATCCATCGCAAAAGCCAAAGCCAAGTCCTTCATACTCCGGTCGTTGTAATCGCCGACCCACAGGTACAGACTCTGGTCCATCTTCATTATTTGACACTGCAGTCTAACCTCGCCAACTTGATCGTGAAAATTGTGAAACTGAAAGCTGCAGGGCAGCAGCTCCGGATCCTCGACTAATCCCATTGCTGTCCTGTGAAAATAAAGAAAACACGAAGCGTCAAGGAGAAATTTTCACGGGAGATGAGGATGACGCGCGCAAAATTCATACGAACTTTGTTGATAAAATGGTCACGTGCGTATATATATACTTGTATATATGGAAGTGCGCTGCTCTACCGAATGAGGAATACTTATAAAGTCCACGCGTGCGATGACAGGCCGTTTCGCATATGAACTGACGTGGCTACGCTTTTAAATATATAACGTATAATAAACTCCGTTCGCATTTCTTAACGAGTAAACATTTTCGTTAGAACATCCGCATATCATAAAATCCAAAAATTTTCATTCAATTTTCCAAACTTCTCCCACTGAAATACGCCGATAATCAGTAGTAAAAGTTGGTCTGACAGACGCTATAGAGGGTGGCATACAACCTATATATATATGCCCGGAACTATGCCCGTCTCGCATACCCAATAATATATATATATATATTACATATACAAACAGCACTATATAGACGCGTCTATTCCTGCTCGTCGTCGAATCGTTCCACACTGTATAGAGTCGGTGTCGCCCTCTCTGGAAAATCCGTGCAATTTCGATCTCGATTCCCCGAGATTCCGTCGCGCGCGCGGTGATCTTGCCGCGCTCTTGGGCAAAAGACGAGAGCTGATACTCTCTCTCGAGTGACTGCAGCTTTCTCTCTTCTCTCCTTATAACGTCGGGTGAGCGAGGCGCATGCGCGCGCGCGACTCTCCTCGAGCTCTTCTGGTTAGAGTATCCATTTTGATCACATGTGAGTATCCCGAGCTGTTGTCCGAAATCGGTGAAAATCCGGGCTTCCCAGTGTGCGAAACGAGTCCCGATTGTCCAAGATAGCTGGGCCAACTTTGTGTGCGGTAACGAAAAATATATACGTCGCCCGGACGAGGAACTTTGCGTTCTCCGCTTCGGCGCAGAGGAGGCTCAAGCCGCTCTCTCTCTCTCTCATTCGCCTCCGCAGTATTAGTGACTCCATTTGCGTGTGTATGTGTGTGTGTGTGACAATAACGGCTCCTCTCCTCTCACGCTTTCTCTCTCTCTCTCTCTCTCTCTCTCTCTCTCTCTCTCTTTCTCTCTCCGACCGAGACCCCGAGCTATATACCTTTTGACTCTACTGTGCGTGTGGTAGACTCCTGGTGCGACGACTTCCACGAGGTTCGTGACGCCCCTTATAAGTACGCTCTGCTGCGAGTTCGCTCTTTGGTACACGCGCGCGCGCGTACGCACCGCTCCCCCGTGTGTCCGCAGTATAAGTTTAGTAGAGAACACGCCGCGAGAATTGTTGGTTAGCTACTCGTGCGCGTTTCGTACTCTCCGTGAATCAGTCGTCCAGTCGCCCTCGGCACCTCGAAGCACCGACTCCGTTATTCTGGTAATAAGCGCGACTCCTTTTTTTTTCGCTCGAGACTTGGCTTTCAGTGAGATTTTCAATGCGTAGACGTGGATTTTTTACGAGCTTGCGAAAGTTGCAAGTTGGTCTCTCGCGTGTGCCACATGGTCACTTGGATTCCACCTCCGGAATTGCGTTTTCGTTGTCACGTCGACTCTTTAGGCTCCCGGCTGTTGCATCCTCCACTATGCTATGTGGACGCGTCTGGATTTTCACTTTTTACCGGATATTTTGGCGTTTTCTTTACTCGGCGCCTATAGGCCTATACTTCACTTGTGCCTTATCGCGGCTACTTGCTGATTTTGCGAATTTGAAATGTTTCTGCTGTATATACTTGGAAAATGCATGCTGCACCAGCGTGACTCGTTGATTTAGTTGTAGTGAATCGATGGTTTCTTTGCTGGATCGTTGACTAATGCATCACTTTTGCTCTTTTCTTCTTACAGAGATCCTCACACTAATCAAACATGGCAGACATCGAAGATACTCATTTTGAGACCGGAGACTCCGGTGCTTCGGTCACATACCCCATGCAGTGCTCTGCACTTCGCAAGAACGGTTTCGTCATGCTCAAGTCCAGACCATGCAAGATCGTGGAGATGTCCACCTCCAAGACCGGCAAGCACGGTCATGCCAAGGTCCATCTTGTAGGTATTGATATCTTCTCTTCCAAGAAATACGAGGATATCTGCCCTTCCACACACAATATGGACGTCCCCTTCGTCAAGAGAGAGGATTATCAGGTTTGTAACCTCTTGCTTGCTTTCCCTCTTACTTGCAGCCAAAGTGTGGATTTAATCAAATATATTCCGTTTTTCACAGTTAACAGACATTTCCGATGACGGATACTTGTGTTTGATGGCTGATAATGGAGACTTACGTGAGGATCTCAAAATACCTGATGGAGAATTGGGTGCTCAACTTCGTGCTGACTACGATGCTGGAAAGGAACTACTTGTAAGTTGTATACTCAAATATTCTATTTTTCAGTCTATGTTTCTCCATTGTTGATTTTCCAATTATTTTTCCATAGTGCACAGTGCTGAAGGCCTGCAACGAGGAAGTAGTAATTGCTATCAAAACCAACACTGCCCTCGACAAATAATTGTGTTCAGTTTGAACAGTACACCAACCTCAATACCTGCTTAGCCAATCGACACCTTATCATTGGTAAAAAAAGGAAAAAAGAGTCAACAGTTTCAACCAGCAGTAACTCGACAGCGGAGTAAAAGCATCTTTTTATCAAAGTAATATCTACTTACTTTCTTACTATTATGTGAATGAAAAAAAAAACAAAAACCCATAGCGTTAAAGTTTCTAAGCATTGTAAGTGGAAGCTGGGTTTACGAGAAAGTGTGCATCCCAGTTTTAGAAACTACACACAAACACACATACACGAAAAACACAAATACACACGTTGTTTGTTATACAAGATATATGGCGACGACTTTTCATCGAAGGGTTGAATGAAAATAAAAATTGAAGAAAGCCTTTACACATTTATCTTTTTTTTTCTTTTTGCTAATTTCATAATGTTAATAAATTTAAAAAAAAATATATTGTTGGCTTTACAATAACAAATTTATAATTTATTATAACACATATTAAGGATATACAGATGCTTATGACTATTTGAGACCAAGAATAATTGTGTCGACTGCCGAGCGGAACAATTTTTTTGCAAATCTATGAAAATACATATTTTTCATCGAGGCGGTGGATTGTTTTGTTCTGTAAATTACTTTTGCAATGATCAAAGTAAGTTTGCAATTGAACAGCAAAGTCTTGCCCTCGAATCATTAGCACCTGTAACAAGCAATACGAATTTTTTTAATGAACTTTCTAATAAAATGACTCAATGCTATAAATAACAAATTAATTGTCTTAGTGATTTATGTTAGGAAAAATGATCAATTTTTATGCGTTAAAGTTACCCACCAACACTGAGGGTGATCCATTGCGTAACAGTGTTATAAATCATAAGACAAGAAATGCCAGAGGACTTAATTATACATAGCATCGTTGTAAGAAAATCTGATTAAGTTTCTTTCAAAACTTTCAAAAGAATAAAAAAAAATTGTATAATTGTGTCCTTATATATCTGATCCTTTGGCCTATGTTTTGTGACACAGAATTTAACAAATAATTGGAAAGTCAAGAAAAAATTTTAATCCGCGCAGGTTTATTTAAATGTAATGCATACGTTTGTAAAAAAAAAAGAAAATGAAAAAGCGGAAGAGAAAAATTGTAAACATTTACCTGCTACAAAACACGCCTTTATTCAGACTTCTCAATTCTATCCAAAGTGTTTTTTTTTACACAAACCTAAAAGATACTAAATAATGCAAGACTGAATGTGTCTAGCAAATCGCCTATATACCATGAGCGCATTTAAGGTATTGGATAAACAATATTGAGACCTATTATTTACTAATTTATCATATGTTATTAAAAAAAATAGAAAAAGATTTCATAACTTGTTTGTAGACAATTATAGGTAGTTTCCTTATTGTAGGTTTGTCGCCTTTTTTTACGTTTATAAGAAAAAAAATTGTTCCGAGAGGTATCGTCTTCGGCATTAAAAATTAATTTCTTAAATAATTTCAACGATCCAAGTACTAAAATGACGATTGATGGAAGAAGACACCTTTACGTTTGCAGTGTGTGCAATTCAAGCTCGCAATATCATATAACAATGTATAAAAAAAAGGCTCCTTATTTTTTGTTAAACTGACAAAAATGTATATAGACCAATCGCTTTTGAGTTATGAATTTCAAAAACCTTCTTTATTTGCTCTAAAAAGCCTTTATTGGAAAATTTTTCGATATCTATACAACAATATAACGGATGTCTCAAACTATAAACTAAGAATGTAACGTCAAAGTAACGAATATGAATAAGAGAATAACGGCGTCTGTATTACGCGAGTGTTATATCGAATAAAACTCGTATACGTATACATCTTACGTCCTATTACTTGGTTTGTGATTGTATCAAACAAAAAAAAATTCAAACTGCGAGATGCCAGAGTGGTATTTCTAATGTTGCACAAGAACGTCGTGCTCGGATGCGACAGGAGTAACACACTCCTGAAATATCGAAAAAAAAAAATGATAACGCAATGCTCAAACTTTTCGATCGCGTTGCTGAATGCACGGCAACCTTTACTGTTTTTTCCTTTTTGTAATTATAAAAATGCGGGACGATTTACAAAGACAAAAGTGATTGTGGTGCTACCTCGCTTGTCAAATGTATAGTTCTAATACTCCTTCTATTGATAGCGTATATAACGATTGAATAAATTTTCGATTAAAAAAAGGCTTTGTATACCCCGTATATTCGAAAAAAGAATGTATCGATGGAAATCATTTATATATTTGAAATATAACGAGTTAAAATAGAAATGCAAATGCGATGCTTTTTCTCGAATCAAAAAGGTGTTACTTTACTGCAATAGTTATGTGTATTATTTTTATCAGCAAGCATGCCTATGTTGAATTGATTGTGTATATGCGCTCCGATAAGGAATTGTTATATATATATAAATATAGTAAACGAAATTTTTTTTAATCCAGGAATATAATAATAAAATCAACGTCATAACGAACAGACACGTCAATTGTGATAAGTAGTGTTTCAGGGTGAAAGTTGCAGCAATCGAATTTAATCCATGTAACTCGACTCGATTATACGTTCTCCAAAACCGAAATTTCGCTAGGAAAGTATAAAATTAACGTTTGAATCCTCTCTGAGACGTAGGTGGCACCAACGATCTTATACCTACATAAAAAAAGATAATGCATTTGAATGTTCGAATAATATTGAATAAACGATTGATTGAGATTGAACTAAACGAAAGCGCAAGTAATTTTTCATCGAAAATTCGAACGAAGATAATCCTCTGTTAATTGCGATACTGCAAAACGAACAATAAAAGGTGTGAGATTTAATTTTATATTAACAATTTCGTCGAATTATCAATCACTATTATAATATTATTGCAGTATGCGCTAGAAAAAGCAGAGTCAAAATTCTTCAGTTTCGAATCGACATACAAAGATAAGCTATTATAATTTATAATTGATTGAATTATACAGTGGATACTTCAAAGAAATAACATATTTTTGTTAGCACGGGAATAGATCCTCGTTGATAAGGCACAAAAAGGAATATTGAAAAAAATGAAGGAATCAGTAAATTTTACGATAAAGGTCTGCTCTGCATCATCACTTAAAATTAGACCACTGATAATTTTCTTAGCAATCACGTCTTTGTGAATCATTCAGTTTTACGATTACTATTTATAACGGAAATGAAACTCACGTTGATAGGTTTTAACAAATTTTATCTATAAAATGAATTTATAGTTTAGTAAACATTATTACCAATTTACATCCTAGGAAAGATAATTATA
Source organism: Muscidifurax raptorellus (assembly GCA_020010945.3). Lineage (NCBI taxonomy): Eukaryota > Metazoa > Arthropoda > Insecta > Hymenoptera > Pteromalidae > Muscidifurax > Muscidifurax raptorellus. The sequence goes on from CM052080.1 coordinate 38,602,166, forward strand.
TATAATACACATATTAATACATTTCGAAACAGGTGTGGAAGGTGATTATTTACTGCATGTCACGTTTTTCGCACGAACGGAGCGATCGACTGAGAAACGTTACATCAAGAGGTATAAGTATATCACCTTACGCACCGCAGTTTCAAACAGTATTTTATACCACGAGAGCCGAATAATCATATTAAAGTTATGATTTTGAGGTTAGAATGGAATAAAATTAGGTTTCGTACTTTTCCCAGGTCATATGTTTTTTTTTAATACAGTTACGTTAGGTATTTATCAAATATTGTTTAAAATATTACAAGTTTCAAAAACCAACAGATATTATTTTCGCATAAATATATCTAAAAGCTTTTTTTACATATGTACTTCTTAATTTTTTAATAAATCAAAATAAAAATATACTTGTAAATGTGTAAAAGTTTCAAAGCATCTTTGTCTGGTCTTACACCAAAATGCCAAGATCATGTACTTTGAAAATTTTTGTAATTCAATATTAATGAAAAAAAATGAAAAAAAAGAAAATGAAAATAAAGCAAGGGATTTTATGGAAAAAAGCGTTATTTGTTCATTTGCTTAAAAAACATGACTCAACATGTTTCATCATTTGCAAAAACAGACCAAAACTCCTCTATGGAATTTTGTAACAAAATGCGTTTTATTAGTAGAAATACATCGGCTAACTACTCATCGACTGTATAGTCGAACTCAGTACTTGCACTTGTATTTTTTTCAAGAAATTACCGATGTTTGAGCACCTTCAGTAGCTCAATAATAAACTCCATGTCTTCTTTACCTCTAGACGTAATAACAAAGTTTAGCGATTTAATGTGTAAGACGCAAGTCGTACTTGATTTGTATCTTTTTTTCTGTTTTTTTTTTCTAATCACAATCGTAATCAAAGTTCTCTTGCTCTTCTTGAGATCAATTGTTTGCGTTTCGCCTTTGTAATGCCGCGGCTAAGTCTTGTCTTAAAGCAGCTTGCTGCCTTTGATCAGCCAGTGGCTGAACTGACCTCAAACCATTGACAATATCCTTGGTTTTACTAAAGTAAATTTCGTTTAAGGTATTTCTTATTTTGTTTTCCATATCTTCCACCATACGTCCTATATTTGCAATGTGAGGAGACGTTTCGCTTACAAGAGCATCCTGTTCAACCTATAGTAACAAAAAATGAATCGTGAGAAAAAAAATAATAACTGTAAATTTGTATTTGTATACGAGTGAATACAAACCTGTCTTGTAAGGCTTCCACCAAGGTTCATTGTGCCAGAACCATGTTTATTGGTCTGCAACCAGAGCATCGCAGTAGAAGTGAGTTTGTAGTGCGCATTTCTGCTGGAGGCTTTGTGCTGTACTTCGACAACGTGTATAGAGTCCCAACACCCTTTAATTTTTTTCGAGCCATCTCCAGCCTTCTTTATTAATATAACACCAGCAAAACCATGGTCCAAGTCCCACAGATACACAGAAGACACTCCACCCTCGAAATATAATTCTCGATACTGGTCAAATGCATTATTGGCATCGATCTCCAACTTTCTTAACCTTTCAGATGGCATAGAGCCATCCTCCAGTGGAGGATCATAAGTGTTACTCCAGGGAGATCTACAAGTACACAGACAATGATCAACTTGCTGTTCTCAAGAAATTGTAGTAAAGATGACTCATCGTCAAAGAGATAGATTTTCCTCCTACCTGTAAGAGTCTCCATCCCGATTGTAATCACAGAGTAGGTAATCCTTCCCTGATTCCTTATCTTTTGCTATTTTCAGTGGCTGATCAACAGATGAGAGTAAGTCTTCGCACAGCGAGGGAACTAAATCAATGAGATCACTCAGATTCTTCTCGATCTGCTGAGGTGGCAGCCTACGCATTAGGTCCAAAGCACAGTCCATTTGTTGTTCCGTCTGAAAAGAGAAGAATCTAAGAAGTCAAGCTTTCCTCAACAACAATACATCACAGACTACAAGATTTATCATCCTGCGTGTGAGCGCCATTTTGACAGATCGACGCAAATAGGTTAAGTACATTTTTGTTTTTTCCCCGCAAAGTATTACAAGAGAGAACACAACGATAGCGTAAAACTTGAATTCTCCAACGATTACCAAGCCAAGAATCACCAACTATACACCGCAATACCAAACGAGCGCACTAAGCTACCTCATCGCCTCCGATCTCTGGAGATAAAGTTCTTTCTTTCTCTTTTTTTATCTAAAACGGAGAAGTGGCTTACCATGACACCGTTCACCCGTCGTCAAGCGACGACTCGCCAGGCCACGGACTACGAGGAGACGAAAAGCGGGACACGAAGCCCGTGGACACAAGCACGGCCTCGAGCAACACCTCCGGGATCACTTTATATTAGGCCCGATGAATTCGTGTACTTGATCCATTCGTGGTCCGAGGAAAAAATGAACATTTAAAGGGTGTGTCGGAGCAAACGGCGATTGGCCACTACAGGCAAGTATACGATGCGTTGTTCCTTCTCTCCAGTCGTCGCTCGCTCTCTCTCTCTCTATATCCCTTCCTCGCGGCCCCGCATACCAGACTCGACTGTGTGAGAGCTCTGCGTTTGCCTGTGGTCGTAGGCGCCACATATGCAGTCTTCTCTCGCGCGCCGCGAGGTATATTTTCGGACTAAACCGAAATATCATTTCCCGGATGGAATTTCATTCTTCGGCTGCGTATATGGCGGCTCGTGTGATTTTTATCCATAACCTTTTGTATCAGCTCGACGGGATGTTTGAGAAAAGTTTCGTTTGTACGGTAACTTTATAACCTTGTATATACCTATATACATAATACGCCTTATTATGTGCTATTCCAGTACCTGCGATACATTCGAACTTTCCCGCCTGGTATATCGTCGCGCGCGCGCGCCATCTAGTCTACAATGCAAACTGCGCAGGCGCAAATACACGCGTGTTATCCACAAAATATCGTAATCAGCAGTTGGTAAAAAAAGTCGATCCCTTCATACGCACGTACATACATGTATATCAGATGTATATATACATATATATGAGGAGAGTCGCGAGCGAGCCTTGGGTTCTCAAGTTACTTTTCTCATTCTCCCATGTATTATTTCTCAGTTTAAATCGGCGTGTTTCCGAAGAGGTACCGCTACATAATAAGTATAGTTCCTCGCTCAGCCGTGACTTTATCATCCTGTTTTTTTCTCATGTTCAATCGCAGTTCAGGGTCCTGACACGCCGTTTCGCGTTTCTATGATGCGTTGAAAAGCGAGAAAGAGCCACGGCGATTTTTTGGAACAGGCGCTGTAAATCGACGATGCTTTAACAGGTACGAGTAATTATGTATAATTTAATACTTGTCTTTGACTTGGCTTTTTATTGTTTTTGACCTGTGTCTGTATAATAATGGACGCGTCGCTTTTCGAACGCAGTTATGGTTTTTCAAATTGCAAACATCGTTCTCGTTTTGTGATGAATTTTCGCAAGACTATATACTCAGCTCAGCAGGCTTTGTTTTACCTATTAAGCGCTTGTCGGTTATTTTCATGAATAATTTATGAATTTTTTTATTAGAATAGCGGCGCGAGTATTTACTTTGCGTCGAATAGGAGAGCTAGTAGTGAATTTTAGTACGAGATTCGGGATTATTCTGTAATGGTCCATTGGAATTTTTTTCTAACTTTTTAAGGCACCATTACATCATCGGAGATAATGATAGTCATAGATCATAGTGGTGATTGCTTTATCTCTACTTTGATTGATTTTCTGGAATTTTGTTTGTCCACTTCTTACGCAGCTTTTCCAAAGTATGAAAATCATAATTTAGATAGGTTAGACTAGTTAATGTGAAAATTTATTTGGAAATGAATATTCCGTTTTCCTGCTGATTTTCAAATTTGAGTACATTTGAGTAGAAAAATTTCCCATCAACTCCGTATTCACCTATGGATAAATAAATAATCTCATGTCTGGTGATATATATTACTTTATCCATTTAATGAGTACAAGTGAACTTTGAACCTAGTAAGTACTCGTCATCAGTCAGAGTTAAGTGAAGCAGAACGAGGAAAATGGACACAAATTTATATCTGTGCCTTTTCTCTATCTCTTAATTAATTGCTTATTTCATCAGTAGTTTTTAATTTTGCTTTAAATTTGATAAAAATAAAATGTATAAATTTTTAATTTAAAAATTTTTTTTGTTTCAGATTAAACACCAAAGATATATCTTTTTCATAACGCACAGAATAAGTTCAAAACCTAAACATGGGGTTCTTGGCAACGTTAAAACGTTCGCGTATAGTTCATCTTATGTTTGCAATTACTTTCTTCACATCAGGCTTAATTATAAACTTCTTCCAATGTATTCTATATTTTGGATTAAGGCCTTTTTCAAAATATTTGTATCGTAAAATTAATTACTACCTCTGCTACTCATTTTACAGTCGTAAGTATATTAATCAATTTGCATTTACCATTGAAAATTAAATTTTTCCTAATTCTCTTGACATGTAATTTTCAGAATTAGTATTTATGGCAGAATGGTGGTCAGGCACAGATGTCATTATTTATATAGATAAGAAAGATTTTGAAAAATATTATGGAAATGAACATGGTTACCTATTGATGAATCATAGTTATGAGATTGATTGGCTAATAGGATGGATGTTCTGTGAGCGTATTCGTATGCTTGGAGTATGTTGATCATTTACGTTACAAACTGTATACAAATATTTAAAAAATATGCTAATGCAACATAATTTTTTATTTTAGAATTGTAAAGCTTATGCTAAGAAATCTATTCAATACATTCCCACTCTTGGCTGGGCATGGAAATTTGCTGAAAGCATTTTCTTGGAACGAAGTTGGGACAAGGATAAAGAAACTATCGGTGCACAAATTAGAGAATTGGCTGATTACCCAGATACCATGTGGGTCAGTATTCAGCTAATTACATAATTAGAGCATCTAAAAGAAAAGGTTACACTATCACAAATACTTGAAAGCTTTAAATACTTTTTTAGCTTCTACTGTATGCAGAAGGTACACGGTTCACGCCGGAGAAGGCAGAGGCTAGTCAGAAGTTTGCAAAAGAAAGGGGATTGCCCATATTAAAGCACCATTTGACACCTCGAACAAGAGGGTTTACAGCCAGTATTCCACATTTGAGAGGCAAAGTTGGAGCTATATATGATATTCAATTAGCGTTCAAGCCATCTGAGCCTACCAAGCCTACCATGACAAATCTCCTACTTGGAAAAGGAGTTGAAGCGCACATGTACATAAATAGAATACCTCTTGATACAGTACCGGAAGGTGATGAAGCTGCAGCACAATGGTTACACGAAATTTACCAAGTCAAAGTAAATTGTCCATCGGATACTTTTATTTATAACTTTATTCAACATTTGCGATAAAATACGATATATTTACAGGACCGAATGGCGGATAGTTTTATGAAAACTGGAGACTTTTTTGCAACAAGTGGTGTGCCTAGAACAGATTCATTTAAACTTGAAAGAAGAATTTGGTCTCTTGTTAATACTATGTTTTGGGCAATCGTTGTTCTTGTACCTATGCTATATTACCTTGTTAGGCTCCTTTTATCTGGCTCAACAATGTACTTTTCTGTAGGAGTCGGAATCATAGTTTTATGTAAGTATTTTATTTTTGTAAAAATTCAAGTACAAAAAAGACACATGATAAAAAATCGAAATAAAATAAAACATTCTCCTTTTATTGCAGTTTTCTTATTGATGTATAAAACTATTGGAATGTCCGAGATCAGCAAGAGTTCTTCGTACGGAGCGGCAGAAGCGAAGAAAGCAAAGTAAGAAGAAACTAATAACGCACTTTTGTAGCAGCGCGCAAAACAAAATACAAAAATGTGAAGATGGTTGTTTTTGATTGCTGCAAGTGATCGTGAAATTTACAATGATGATATAACTCGTTTAAAAAAAGACACCTGTTATTGTGTTAATTTACGTTATGTGCGATAAAATCAGAACGTGGATGTTTTTTTATATAGCGAATCCAGTTGAGATATATATACTGTACGTACAATGTTTTTTTTGTTACAATTTAAAAGAAAATTACTTCATATTTTTTTTTTTTACTTTCTACTTTGTCGGACATATAAAAATTGTTATTGTTACAGTAAATAACTGTTCAACTTCAATTTAATTCTGCTCTTATTCTTCCGCGGACTCCGAGGAAAGGTTGTTGGCCTCGTGATGTTTCTCTTGATATCCCTCGAAAGGTCGGGCCAAGTACCTTATGGTCCTTAATTTCCCTCTGGCGTCGTAGTAGCCGTAATGCCCCTTCACCGTTCCATCTTTCAGCTTTTCTTCCAGTCTGAACTGTCGGTTCTTTCTACGAATACAATCACTGTGTGAAAAATAATCTCGCATATTTTTTCTTAGTATGAAAACGATCAAAACTCACCCGTTTCCGGTATCGAAACCAAATATGTACGTTTTCGGTCCCTCGTGGCCTTGTATTTGAAACTCTATTCGATCGCCATCGGCGGATAACTCTAACTTGTCGGATGGCTTTTTGTGTGAATTCTTTTTGGCTTTGTGTTTACTTTCTAACGTTTGCTGAACAAAATTTCTCTCATTACAGCCTTAATATAGTACACCTGTACATGTGAAATCATAAATTTAAATACCTCCACTTGCGTGTGCTCGACCGGTGCATGATCCCTCATGTACACATGTCTCTGTTCCTGTACCTTTTTTGCCTCTGGCCTATGATTCCTTGGAAAACCATTTCCCTTCTGTTCGAATCTCTGGCTCGTCGGATGTCCTCTGTACTTCAGATAAGTCGACTCAGCGTCAGGAGCCGGTGGCACCAAGTACCTCGACGGATACTCCGAAGCAGCGACGACGTAAGGCAACTCCGTCTTTTTGTACCTCTTCTGGCTCTCCTCACCGTTGATCTCGTGTTTCCTCGAGGCTCTGAAGACGTGATTGTTCACCGCCATCGGGGAAAAATACACCACGTAAGGACTGCTCTTATCCGGCGGTTGGACCTCGTGGTACTGAGCAAACACCGGATGCAAGAAACTGCCGCAAATACACTGGATCAACAAGAGCTTGAAGAAAGAAAGATAATAGAAAAAAGGAGAAATTCATTAGGCCATTGAGTGTAACGCACGTATGAGTGTGATTTTTTTTTGCGGCCCTATGAGAAAGGTGGAGTGATTGCACATTGATTGAAGCGCGTGGAGGATAGATCGGCGATCGGTCGTGCGCGACAAATAAAGCCTACATAACTGTTGGACTCTAACGTTTTTTGCAATGTCAAGTGAAAGCCTTGGCTGTATCCGGTACCTGCACCTCTGTGTATACATGAATATAAGGAACCCGAATTTTAGAAGGTCGAAGGAAAAATTTGAATGTATACGCCATATATATTTCATTCTGTTAATAATACACACTGTCGCGTCAAAAAACACTCTAAGCGGATTTTTCAAAATCTATTGTAATTGGATTTTTTGAAGGCTTAACAAGCGCGCGAATTTTAAATCAAAGCGACAGAGTATAAGGAGTCGATAAAATTTTAAGGATAACTGAGACAGTCTTACTTACTATGAATCTTGAGCACATCGTCTTCTCGGTTGAATGGCCCGGTTATAACTGAGCTACCCATTCTTTGATATGCATGCTCGAACGATTCTTCTGTGTACCTGCGGCTCTTACTCTCCCCTCTACGGGAGATATCCTTTCATGCAATTCTTAAGACATGAGATCGATCGCTCCTCTATTTCCTCATGAAGTTTTTTGCGATGTAGCAAATACGAGAGCGATATTATATAGCGACGATTTTTAGGCAAATTTTGACAAAAAGTAAGCTATTGCGCGTTACGTTGTTCTATATATCCCTCATAATTAAGTATTGCTGATATATTATAGAGGGAATTTCGCGCTGTGCTAAGTAGCTTTTGTGCAATTCATCGTTATCCCAGAATTTTCCGCATAAAACGTTGCTCGACTGTATAATATTGCGTTTGTTTTCTGAGTAAAATATTTCAATTAAGCAAACATAATTTATGGAGCCTTTCAGATGTCAAAATTTGTAATAATCTAAAGGAAAAAAATCACATTTCAAACTCCAATCAAATACAACCAAGGCTGAATCTAATTTATGTCCATTAATTTCACAACTACAGAAACGGAAGGAATCTCTTGATGCTCGCTGACGAGCTTAACAAAAGCTGTCCATCTCACAATGACTTTTGACATAGCTGATATATGTCAAGCTGAACTATTCCACACAAAAGTTCTTCGCGGAAACGTCGATTTCATGAGTGCGACACATTGATGACACTCGTGCCACTTATTTACTCCATATAAAACTCACGCGTGTGGAGGTCATCCGCATTATGAATTTGCCTGCATAGTGGTGTATAAACGTTAAAAAAAAAAATTTCATAAATCGTGTGACTCGGTAGTGATTGTCGATTATGAAGAAGTTCATTCTAATCTCCGTCTCGTGCTATCTTGTTTTGTCATCGATGAATCCAGTTATGGTAAATTTGCAACGTACTTCTTTAATAAATTACTTATTGTTGAAAAGAAAGATCGTAAGAATTTTGCGGAGAAAATATTTGTTTACTTAATAACAAGATTTAGACCGAGAAGCCTCAGAAAATTAACTGCATTATTATACAAAGCGGTGCAAGTTTAATAATTAATTGATTCTTGCGTTGTGTACACAGATAAAGTATGAGCTTGGTAAAATAAGCTATTTGTCACTTTTAAGTTTTCGAAACTCAAAATCAACACGAGATAAAATAAATTGTATTATTAGCAACTTGGCGTCTGCTCAAGCTCAGAGATTTTTCACTGCTAAATCAACAGTAGATTATAATTATTTTCCCAAGCATCGATATTTTCAACTATTTTTCAGAGTCTAAAATGTCGTACGGGCAATCAACAGAGTGACGACCAGTTTCAAAAAATCATGCAAATCTGCCGTCGTCGCTTCCTGGGTTACGACCGTGAGAACAGTCGGGACTTCAACGCTCGTGACACCGACTCCCAGGAGTCGTCGGATTCGGACTCCGACGAGGACATGTTCGACAATAAATTCTTAACATCTACCGGAAGCCGCTACAATAACGGCAAAAACGGAGACAAGATGGGCAGCGGCAGCAGCAGCCGTTATGATTACACAGGTTCGAGAAATAATTCGACGCGTCAGTCATCCTCTAGTCGTAACTCGAGCAACAGGTCCTCTAATGGCAACAGGTCGTATTACGATAATGGTCAGATTACCTCCAACAGAAGAAGCATGAGAAACAGCGGGATGAATTCTCGAAGCGGCTACGGAGATAATAATTACTCAAACAATAGATATAACAATAATAACAATAATAACAATAATCGTAATAATATGAACGGTAACAATGACGGCAATTACAATAACGACGGCAACAACGAGCGAGAGCAAGCTGTAAGGGTCCTGTTTTGATATTAAGTGCCAGTGAAGCTTGCATTTTTATTCTGAATCAGCTATAATAAAAATTCTGACAATTCACGAGTTTAAATTTAAGCTTGGCTGACTCGTTTATCCCTTGCACAATGTTCATGTTTAGTATTCTATTTTACCAGCACTGCATTCACCTATCTTAATGTTTTAAAAATTGCAGTTTAAACATGTTTGTTGCAGTGCGTCACCCAGTGTTTTTTCAATGAACTCAATCTGGTAAGCATGAATAAAATCGCATTGATCGCGTCACAAGAAGTTGCGATAATTTTGCTAATAATAAGTGATACATTCAGGTTGATCAAAGAGGCTTTCCGGAAAGATCAGCCGTAATTGGCATAATGACTCAGAACATTCAAGATCCTGAATTGCGAGATTTTGTGGAAGAATCTGTGATCGAATGTTATCACTATATTAACAACAATAACAATGGTCGTCAAGAAAAATGCCAGTTCTCGCAAAATTTACTGTCCTGTTTAGCAGAGAAAGGCAGCGAGGTAAGCGAAATTTATCTCTATCCGCACCAGATTCTAATCCTTTGATGGAAAATCCGACGTTAAAAGCCTTGAGAAAGCCTTTCAAATTTCTAGAGATGCGAGGACTGGGATGACGAGTAGCCATGAAACAAATTTGAATAAATACCATTATAATACCTGTATGCAAAGACGATTTAAGCATATTCTCTCAAGTGTTTTATAATTTATAGGTATATTCGATAATAAGATTTATGTACAGAGTAACAAATTGTATGTAAGAATTAAAAATACAGAGTTTTTAGCGTTATTTTACAGTTTTTATACAAAGGCACTACCTACCTTATTGAAGTGCGCATGTTTAACAATTACAAAGTAGCGGATTTTAAAATAGTCGTCAAAGAACTTGATATAAATTAATACTTTTAGTTATCCGAAAGCACGCCGTAAGAAAATCACTTTCGCTTTTTCAAATTCTCAAAGCGTTTCATTAAATCGTCAAAGTCAATGTCGTCGTTTTCGCCACTTGCGTTTGGCGGAGCGTCCGTATCGGAAGGAACAGCGGGTAAATCCGGCAGATTAAAATCGTTCATTGGCATTTTTGAACGCGGTTGAGGCTTTGGTTTTTGATCAGACTGTAAAATATTAAGAAATTGTCAGTATGTAGATAATCTATATCAAGCATTTACAGATTTTCAATATGTACAGAATTCAAGTATTTACCTGCTTGTTTAAATCTGGAGGAAATGATCCATAAGGGGGCGGCAAATCTTCATCCTAGAAAGAGACATATATTAACACATAATTAAAATATGAGACAATCCTTGTAATTTTTACATACAGGTTTATTTGTATTGGCCTTATCAAGAGGAATGTTGTAAGAAAACGCAGCAGGATTGAAATGATTATTTTTATCCTTCTCTGTTGAAGAGGTGCTTGGAGCTGTGAAACCCATTGGTAATGGAGGACCTCCAGCAGCATGATTCATGGTAGGTGGAAGTGGTGGTTGTGGGTACCCGATAAATCCAGCAGGTTGTGGCATACCGCCGCTAGCTTGATCTAAATTGTTAGGTACCTGTCCTCCATTTCCTATGTCGATCAACAGTGCATCTTGACCCTCTGCCATGATTTGAGGATCAGGTTCATATTCAACATTGTAAATTTTTGCTATTTCAATGAGATATTTTTCAACCAATAACTTCGAGGGAGACTGAACGCTCAATTTGTGCTTGAGCTTTTCTGATATCGTTTGCAATGCCTCTTCTCTGCAGGCATCTGTGTATTGCCTGCCGTACTTTGCAGTTAAAATATCCGAGATTACTTTCATCTCTTGAACATCAGTCTGTATACGTGGGGCAGCCCAAATTATTGTAGATATTGCTTCAGATAACCCATCGTCGAGTGTCCTGCGATAATGCCATTGCATATGTAGTAAATATTGTATTAAACAAAGGAGAAAAGGATGATGCAAAAAAATAAAAAATTAACAAGTTTCATATAAAAAAAAATTTGCACTTACTTCATCTGCTGAATAAGCCCAAAGCGTGCGAGCAACAGATCACAATACATTTCCAAAAGTTCCATTGCTTCGACCATGTAATCTTCTCTAATAATATGCTCCACCCTGATTCTGGCCCTTTCCACTTTACCAGCGGCAATGTAATCGGCGATTTCTTTTCTCGCTTTTTGTGCTAATTCAGTCTTCTTCTTTTCTAAAAGCTTCAATCGATTTATAGCTAACCTTAGATGAGTTTTTAATTTTGTGTAATTTGGCCCACTCGAAAACATTTTGATGATAATAAAACGTGGTGTAAATCAGTCGCGATTCGTTCTAATATTGATAGTCAAAAACTTTATGGCGCACAACTGTTGATATTTATTATTAAAAACTGTGCTTGTCGTTGTTTTTACGAGTCTATAGTGCCGAATCAAGAGGCAATTGACAATGAATCACAGCAGGTGAAAATACATGGAATACCCCCGCCGTGTACGTGTTTATGCTATGCGCATACACCAATACTTATACAATTGGAATGTCTGTGAGTACTTGTGCGCGCATGACGATATCATATCATGACAGTTTCGTTCCCATTCCTTGTTTTTTGGTTCTTTACCTCTGTTCCATTTACTAATTATGACTAATATCTATTTTGGAAAGAAAAGAACAATAATAATCTGATTCAATGTCTATATGACTGTAGAATTATTTATAATAATCATAGAATCTATATAATAATCTAGAATAAACGTATTAACAAATTCTTTCTTTTATTTTTATCTTAACTTATTTTTTATTTATAGATACTTATAATTTCAATCACATAGCGATATTTTAAGGCAGTAAAATCTACATTTTTATTTATATAAATTATAAATAACGTTCGTGTATTGAAATAGATGAAAACAATCTTAAAAAAGCTATCTTTAGGAATAATATAATAATAAGCTACATTAGCAGCAATGTTGCAATCCGATAGAAGATTTTTACAAACGTTTGTATTTTATACATTTTAATTCGTTGGTAAATGGAATCATAGAAAGACTGTTTTAATTTTTTTTTTATTAAAATTCCACTATTGGATTAGAATGTTCTTTACTTAATATTATTTATAAACTCTAATGCGCGTGTATGTCTGATGTTGTTCGGTGCATCTTCGGTAGCAGTAAAATTTTCAAATATTAAAAATATTATATATTAAATTATAATACATATAATACCAACATAATTTCATTTTTCACATTTATTCTCTGAGTCTGGCCAATCTCTGAGTTAACTCATCCTGTTCTTGACTCACAGCAGTTGAGGTACCAATACTTCCTACTTGTCCTGATGGAAGCTCCATATTCAACTCCAAACTAGAAAAATAGAATCAATGTATTTTTGTTGTATTGTGATACTATAACAATATAAAAAGAATAAATATTGCTTACCCAGCCTCATCGGCAACTTGTTGCATCAATAAATCAACCTCATTCTGAGGAACATTTGTTGTCGTGGTTTGGGACATGGCATTTTCCATGTATGAACTTTGTACATCCAAATCTTCAAATTGATTCTCAAACTTGTCCATAAGTCCAGAAATTTTTTCCAAATTCATGGACTTCATAGCAGCATCCATTGCTTTTACAACTCCAGCCATCGACTGTGTGACTTTTCTAGTTGTCAACGCGGTTTGTACTCTACTGGCTACTGCATCAACTCGGGCACTCATGCGCAAGTAATTCAGAGCCTGGTTCTTTTGCCTGATAGCATTTTCTGCGTGGATTTTTGCTCCTTCCATGTTTCCCTTCTGAATCGCCTTCTTCACCTTTGCCTTCTCCAATTTCTCTTCTTTTTCGCATTTTTTGGAATTGCGTTCCAACTCTTTAACGGCAAATTTGAGGTTGAAAAGATTTTCTGTACAATTAAGATATTAAGGAAAATATTGATTATAAAAATAAAACAAGTACAATATTATTGGACAAGGTTGTCGATATCATTTATCATAATATTATTTCAACATTTTAAAAGGATACTCTCCATCTGAGAAACAGACATGGCTGATTGTTCGGCCCCCGTTGTGCTAGCTGTCAAGAAATAATCTCAAGATTATCACTCTGCGTCTGCGTCGTCGTCGTCGCTTTAGATGTTGTCAACTTCGTAAAGTTGCAATTTCAATGCTTATCAATATTATGTAGTGTTGTCCAGGGGTTCCTTATTATATACAAAAAACTCCGACACGCATTGGTTATTTCAGTTCATTCAAGGACAAGCTTTTTCGATAATCAGCATTTATGGTTCACAAGGCACAGTCGAAAAGCCACTTAAAATTAAAAATTATTTCCAGCTCGTTCAAAAATATATTCTTCTATAAGAATTTACGGAAATTTTCGTGTATTGACTCATCAGCATTCAGCTATCATATATGCCTACAACAGAAATGAGCAACACAGCTCCAGCTGATATATGTATGCTAGTACGATTTTAATTCGTCAGGTGGCGGCAGACGTACATTTTAGATTTTAGCTGACAAAACGTATATACCTATACTTACTGGAAAAATTTCGTATATCTATATAGATATAATGTATACATTTTCTGTAAAGTGTAAAGACAGAAAGGATGATGATTGTCCTTATTAGTGATTCATGAGAAAAAAAAAAGCATAAAATCTTGGAAGAACATGAGCGCCAAATAGAGATCTAACTTTTAACTAGTCGTGCACGAATCTCCACAAAATCCGTCCGGTTTTTCGGCCTTTGGAACGAAAATTCACTCGTCAGGTAAGACTTTGTAATTTCATATGAATAATAATCCTGTATAAACGATGGTGATGACGACAGACGTGTGCTGACTGTCGGATCTTTCAAGCGCTAAAGGCCTCGTAAGTTTACGTTTGAATAAAATAATCAATGTTAAATTTATATAAATACACAAACATTATTTTGCTTAAAAGCTTAATTCATTCAAATTCATTTATAAAACATCATAAGTTCTCGTTATTTTCATCCCCAATATACACTTTCACTTTTCTCAAGTCATCTGTCCTCAATTAGTCAATCATAATTCGTATTTTTACTTGTTCACAGCAACAAAATGTGTACTGCAGCAAAGGAAAAGGTATTTAAATGCTTAATTAAATACTTAAGATTCACAATACTTTATTATATTATAATGTATTTTGATTTTCTAATTATATAGGTTTTTTTATGTATATGTGCAATAAATTTTTGATGGAATTAAAAATTATTTTTACTTTTTTTTTTGCATTATGTAACGATAAAAGTAAGATAAGATACTTTATCAAAAATAAAACATTTACCGTCAGTGTTGATTTAAGAAAATTTTTTATGTATTATCATTCTGCTTTCTTTATTTTTTACATAATCATTGGAAGTGAACGTGGTATCTGGTAAATTTCATATTATTACTTAAAAAATTAATTACTTACAGCACACAAGAATGAGTATGGCTCATAGTTGCAAAAAACTAGCAATAGAAGTGGCGAAATGTATTTTTATCCAAATTCATTGGCTCATAGACTGCATTATAGAATTTATCTTTAGTTTATACTATGACACTAAAGTGCAAAGGGTTCCACCAGTCAGCAACAAACTATTGCTTGACAGCACTTTGGAATTAGCTAAAAAAATTAGGTAAAGACAATAGTTTAAATCTAATTAAGTTTTAAATAATTTTAATATTAATTTTTTTTTATTTCATTATACAGAGAGAAAAAAGTAACTGCAGAGGAAGCTGTCAGAACTTGTATTGAAAGATGCAAAGAAGTAAATGGCTTAATAAATGCTATAGTTGAAGATCGATACGAAGATGCAATAAAAGAAGCTAAAGAAGTGGATGAAATGTTAAAAGATGAAAAATTAAATATTGAAGAACTAGAAAAAACAAAGCCTTTACTTGGAGTGCCGTTTACCACGAAAGAAAGCAATGAAGCAAAAGGTATTAAGTTTTTTTTTCATCAACTACAGATTTTAGGTATGATATGCAAAGAAACATTTCTTTTTTAGGAATGCTTCATTCAATGGGTACTTTAAGTAGAAAAGGTCACCGTTCAACTGAAGATGCAGATGTTATTGAAAATGTAAAGAAAGCTGGAGCAATCATTATTGGCAAAACCAATATTCCTGAATTGAATCAATGGATTGAATCCAGAAATAAAGTTTATGGACAAACAAACAATCCATATAACACAACTCGAACAGTTGGCGGTAGTAGTGGAGGAGATGGATCGATTGTTGCTTCTTGTGGTGTTCCATTTGCAGTTGGTAGTGATATTGGTGGTTCCATAAGAATACCAGCTGCATGTAATGGAGCTTTTGGACTGAAGCCCAGTGAAGGTATATTTGAATAACTTGCTGTCTTGCAGTCTCATAAAAATATATGGGATTTCGTTAATCATAGATGTCTAATAATTTTAGGCATGACTTCACTAAAGGGTATTGGTTTAAGAAAAAAAGTCTATGAAAATTCGATGGCTGAAGCTGGTCCACTCTGCAAAAAAGCTGAAGATTTAGAATTGCTAACTAAAATTATATCGGGAACATTTTTGAAAACTTCTTTAAATAGTTCCGTAAACCTGAAAGATTTAAATATTTTCTATCAAGAAAGCTCTGGAGATATCAGAGCTAGTAAACTGAGTTCTGCAGCTTCTAAAGCTTTGTCAAAAGCGGTGCGACATTTCGAACAAGTAACTGGAAATGCAACAAAGGTATGCTTTAAATATAAATTATTTGTCGAGTATAATTTGAAATTTCAAAATTTTATATCTGTTATTTAAGGTAAAATTACCTGGTTCAGAGTATAGTTATCGTTTGTGGCGTTACTGGATGACCCAAGAAGATGCAGATTTTAAGACAGATTTAACAAATGGCAATGTAAGACATAATCTAAGATATAAATTTATGAATTTTTTATAAATGAAAATTTGATAAATGAAAAAAAAAAAATTGAAATAATTTGTTATACAGGGACGCACAAGTGCTACAACAGAAATTTGTAAAATGTTGAAAGGCAATAACGAAATTACATTGGCAGCTTTATTGAAATTAATTGATCATGACTTCTTTCCACAAGAAAATGAGGAATGGGCTAAAGCTGTTACTAGTAAGATGAAGGAGTATTTACTGGTATTCAAATTTTACTGTTAAATTTAGTTGTTAAATTTTGTTCTTAAACATATATATGTATATATACATATTTTGTTATTAATAATGTACTTATGAATGCAGGAGAAGTTAAAAGATAATGGTGTATTACTGTATCCAACGTTTAACTCTGCAAGATATCATTACGCATCATTTGCGAGTCCTTTCAGCTTTGGATATTGGGGTATTTTTAATGTACTAAAAGTACCAGTTTGCCAAGTGCCTATGGGTTTGGATGAAAGTGGATTACCAGTAGGAGTTCAGGTTAATAATTTATTTAAAATGTTTAGTACTGTAATTTAACAAATATAGAAGTTAACAAAAATAATATTTTACTCAATTTGCAGGTTGTTGCTGCTCCGTATAATGATAGACTATGCATAGCAGTAGCAAAAGAATTAGAAAGGGTCTTTGGTGGATGGGTTCCACCATCATAAAAAATTTGGTCATTAAATTATATTTTTACTTTATTTTTATTAATATTTCAAGCAAAAAATAAACGTTTTATATACACAAGAGCCTAACAAACTTTGTCCTAGCTATTTGTACAAATTATATACTAAAAAGGTACAACTACATTTGCACAATCATTCTATATAGATGGCAACAGGTATTCAAATGCAAGAGTAATATTTCATATATATATATTAAACAAAAATTTAAGCGATTTTACAAATACAATAAAACCATAAAGCTAGAAAGCCTGATTTTCACATGATTTCTTCGATGTTTCGATCATAATTGTACAAATTTTAATTAGCTATATCTGTATATAAGGTGTATGAAAAGAGCATAATAATTACATTTGTTGGTATGGGAGAATAAAATTCTTCACTTTCCGAATTCTATGTATTCTAATACAAATAAATATTTTATACTCTTCGTTTTTTCTTGTAACAAATATTTTGTTTTATTTAAAAATTACATTTTCTTACATACACATATAATACTCATTCGTATAATCTACTATTATCGAGTGGTCATTTCGTCTGCTATACGTGACAAATGCGCGGGTGGAGTGGGTAAGATCAACAAACATGTCGGTCTGCAGTAGGTTACACGGTGCGTTGACGTGTTCCTAGAACATCTATTAGGTACCTGGTTTTCTGTGATGTGGTCTTCAAATCGTATTTAATCTTGTTTCGAGACGAATAAAAATAAGAAGATTAAATAAAAATGGAAAAAAGTACAAAAACGCATAAAGAAAAGCGGTCAAAGACCCAGCCAGACTCGCAAAATAACCTTCAAGGTTTGTGTGCCGTATGCTCTCAATTTCGCGGTAATAAGTATCAAACAATTGCTAAACTTCATCGTTTAAATTTCAGACACAAAAAATGCAGATCAATCGCAAAGTGTGCAAAAAGACGACCTGAAGGTAAGTAAATTAGGACTATTTTAAAGTTATAATTTTTGAGAAAGCTTCAAAGAACCTATTGTTTGCAATAGAATAATTCGACAAATATGGTTGGAAAAGAGGACGTCAAAGAGGATACTGTGGATGATTTGAAAAGTCAGCTGGAAACTTTGATGAATTCGTTAGCAGTATTGTCAGCTGAAAAGTCAAGGATGGAAGCCACTTTCCAAAGTGAGAAAAAACAAATCAGGGGTGAACGCGAAGAAGTGTGTATTATTGTGTCAATATCTGATAGTTCATACTTAAGTTTAGAATTTGAAAATAATATGGTGTATTTTGCAGTACGAAAGAGTTGTAAAAAATTTGAAAGACAAATTGAAACGCATCCAAGGCCATGCTAAGTCAGAAGTGGAACACCTCAAGTACAACTTGATAATGGAGCGACATGAGAGAGAAAAGGAACAGACAGAACATTCCACTTTAACAAGGTTTCTTTGATATCATACCTTATAAAACTTATTGTAGACTTTTTGAAACTAATACAAAAAAATGACATTACAGAGAATTGCAGAAGAAAGTTAACAACGAGCAGAAAGCAAGGGAACATCTAGAGCTGCAGCTAAAAGAATTGAAAAATTCTATTCCAAGCAAGTCTCAAAACAGAATTTTAGAAGCAGAACTTGATGTTTTGAAAAATAAATTGAAACAAGCAGAAGCAACAGCAAATGAGACTCCAGTAATGTTATTGAATCTTCAATCAGAAATGTCATCGATGAAAAAGAAACACAGAAATGCCATTCTAGAGGTATGTACATTACAATAATTTTAATTTTCTTTTACTCACGTTTGTTTTACTTTGTAGGAGCAAAAAAGAGCAGCTTTAGCAGAACAAGAAGCTAAGGCTTTGGCAGCAAGTCACGAGGCGAGAGTTGTTGGTTTAGAAGCTAGACTTGCCGAATTATCTGATATTGTTGGAGGATATGATAGGTTACGACAACAAGATCAAAAATCCATTCATAAACTGAAGGATCAGTTGATAACATTGCAGAACAATAAAAAGTCAGATAGTTATGATAATCCCCAACAATTAGCAGAGAAAAT
Organism: Muscidifurax raptorellus; assembly: GCA_020010945.3. Taxonomy (NCBI): domain Eukaryota; kingdom Metazoa; phylum Arthropoda; class Insecta; order Hymenoptera; family Pteromalidae; genus Muscidifurax; species Muscidifurax raptorellus. The sequence goes on from CM052080.1 coordinate 38,621,209, forward strand.
TAAAAGCCTCTATTTTCAACTAGTAGAATTAGATAAGAGTAGTTCGTGTACAAATGTTAAGGGTAATAATTTTAAATTGTAGAAAAATAATTTATTTTAATCAATACATTAGCAGGTGCTTATAAGTTATTACTTTTTTAGATTTACTGAACAGCTTAAAGCTGTGTGATCAAAGCCAAGACTTTATGTACAAAGAAAAGTACGAAGCAGTTCTTCAAGAACTAGAAGAGCTCAAAAACCGTCCACTTGTAAACGAAACACACCAACAAAATAATGAGACTGTCACCTCCAACAACGAAACCCAGCTACACAGAGCAAAGTCTCACAATAAAAATTTGGAAGAAAAATTACGCATGCTGGTTTCCGAGATGTCGGAAAAGGAAAAAGAGTTTCAAAAGAAGCTCGAGAAGCAGCATCAGATAATGCAGGAACAGTATTTAAAAACCGAACAGTTGCTAGCCCAAAAGGACGGCGAATATCAGAATAAAGTTGTAGCTCTGGAGCAGCAACTTCTGCGACAGCGCGAACGATCTCTGACTGTGATACAAGAAAAGGACAAAGAGATACAAATGCTGAAATCGTCTTTTGACGCACTACTACCTAAGAAAAGTATTATGCTAGACGGAGGATCTCAAAAATTCAATTTACCATCAGCAAGGCACGGCAGCGTGAAAAGCGAAGCGAACGATTTGGTGTCCGGCCTCATAACTATCGAGAATAATCCTCCTATGCTTTACTATACCCAAGAACTTGCTCGCAAGGAAGTTCAAATTTCCGGTTTACGGAAGCAAAATGTGCAATTGGAAACCTCGCTCCGCGACCTCGAGAGAAACTCTTTCCGCATAGCTGAAAAACACGAGGAAGACATTAAGAAATTGGAAAGGCAGATAAAAAGGTATGCGATATTTTATCTACGTAGAAAAAAAAGTAAAATCGAATAACTTGTATTTGTATCGTAGACTGGAAGCATCGAAATCCAGGGAAGGTGCAAATCTCGAATACCTCAAGAACGTCTTTATCAACTATCTGACGTCCCACGACTCGGCTCGCAAGCGTCACATGCTCAATGCGATATCCACAGTCTTGCGGTTTACGCCCGAGGAGAGCGAAAGAATCGCAAAGATCAAATGAGGAAGGATTTTATTTTTTTAAATTTGTATATACAAAAGAGACGACACATATCTGTACAGCCTAAGATTTAATGAAGAATCGCGTGTGTGTATGTATATAGATAATAGGTATAAATGAATGTCTGTACATAGTGTATTATATAAATTTCTGAAACAAGAACTAGAAGTATATATATATATTTCATTGGAAGGCATCGCACAAGTCCAGCGAGGCGAAAAGCGGAGCCGATGTGCTGCAGAGCACAGGATAAGATAACGGTCTGCATTTTACGATTTCATTGCCCGGCGCTGTGGAAAAATGATTGACAGGCTTCGCTTAACTCTAAGGCTGCGGAGTGCGCAGAAATATAAGTATACCTATATAAACCAGGAGATAGAGAGACGGACGTGGAAGGAAGAAACTCTATAAAGAGAAGGTGAATACGAGTGTCTCTCCCGCCTTTCCAGACCGCCAGTTTGCGAGTTGCTTGTGTATATGTATAGGCTCAGCGTATGTATATGTATGTGTATAAGTACAGCCGGACGAAGCACGAGAGAGAGAGAGAGAGAGAGATCCGTGTCAATAAACTTGAATCTGGCACGACAAGCCGAGAGCGACAGCTCTCGTGCTGGTCTCTCTTCGCGTCGATCGACGTGTCCGGGCATCTCGCTCAGCTTCTTTATCTTCTTGTTTCTCTCCGTTCTTCTCTCTCTCTTTCTATTTCCCTCTCCGGGCTTCGCAAGGGAAGAAAAGATATCCTCGTTTTATTTTGTTTATATAACTCTCGTTCGGAGGTTTTCGGTATTTCACTTCTGTGCAGCCACAGGTATATTATAGTTATGTAACATCAGAGGATTTTTTTTACTCTTCTCATCTCGACGAGTGAATTGGTCAACGACGTCGGAATTTAATATAAAATTATGTAACGACGTTGTAATATCGACTTCGCGCTCTCCTCTCGACATGTGTATTCTCATCTCAAGATTATAACGCGCTTATAAAAAAAATTCTTCGATGTCTCTTTCGAAAAACCTTCGCTATACATTATATTAGAACAGCTCATCCGTGTACGTTCTCTAATGCAGTCTAGTATCAATCCAGCACGTGCAGTATCGCGTTTTTCACTTTTCCTCTAACATTGAATACAGCTCTCTCTCTCTCTCTTCGTCGTCTCACGTACATAAACCACCGCTCACTCGGTCGCGTTTGCGTGTGTCCGGTTACATTCGGGTTATTGGGCTGTGCTCTCTCGCAGAGAGCCGCACCTTGCGAGCGAAAGAGCTATATGCACGACGGGGAGAGTCATGTACATATGGGCTTGACATTGATAAAGCCGCAACTGCTCGCGGTGTATAGATGTATGTATGTATGTATGTATGTATAATACTTACAGGCGAGATTCTGTTGCGCGGCCTCGTTTCCATGCATCTTCTCGTGGTGCTTGTTATGTACAAACTGGAGATATCCCGTCGTATATGTCGAACCGATATTAGTTCGGTGTGTAAAAGCGAGATCGGTTTGCTTGATTTTCTCACGCTGATGTGTTTTTTATAGTTCGTTAAAAGACTTGATACTTTGAAAAATCCGAGATAAATCAAGCTCTGCGCTTATAGTTTATTATATAGAAAAATGTCAATGTGCACTTGACGCAAGACACGAGATTCCACGAGAATTTACGCAATATCTGAGTAGAAAGTCGGCCGAGAGCGTTGCCTTCTTTTCTGCGGGTCCCCATTCATTCGGCGTCTGCACTTTTATGTATGTAAAATACACGACAATGCTTCGTAATCTCAATGTGATAATCGCATGAAAATTAGCATTTTTATCGATCTAGCTTTATAATGTAGTTCCGGGTGTAACGAGTCGCTGTTTTATTTTTAGAACAAGCGCACGTGTCTGAAAGATCAAAAATAGAATTCAGTACAGGCGTTACAGGGTACATACTTAAAAGTGAATTGGTTACGCCGAAATTTTATCGGGGATCCTTGCAGCACAGCTACCATACAGAGCATGAAGGAAAGAGAGCTTTCTATTGACCCAATATATCTATCGTCGGATCCTGTATCATTGCGAGAGAACGCAATGTTTCGGAGCGTCTTTTACTCATCTATTATAGTTTCAATGGTTTCTTTGTGTATTTCATAGTTTTCAAGCTTGTTGAATGTTCAATCGTTTTAAAAGGTTGACTTTAATAAGTCGTATTTGAAAAAAAACTAGAAGTAAATGTTGTTAAAGAGTTTTTTGTAACGCTGCCAAAGTCTGTTCTAAGGCAAAAAACCTTTGAATTATACGCTTTTCAATATTTTTTTTCTCTTAAATCACAATAAACCCAATTTTTCAGACAAATTTTTTTCGAAAATTCAATCAACTCTTTTTTTACCTGAAAAATTAACTTTTTATCCGAGAATTCATTTTATGCTTTTATAAATCCTTATTTTATTTGAAAATTGATAAATGCCGTTCAAATTCTTTCAAAATCTACTGAGTTTCTTTCTTCAAAACGTTTTTCAATTACACCGTCTCAAAGACACAAAACCAATTTTAAAACGATTTCCAACACTGCGAGATTGATACGTTTCAACGCACCAGCATTGCTCGACGTCTTACCCATCACGGAACTAATCTACTTTCGATTGCTTTGTGCTGCGCACCTGTGACTTAGAACTAAACGTACGTACACGTGCACCAAGGTCGGCGATGCTATATTAGCTCTTTTTTGTCGTCTCTGTGAAATACGGGATGTGTTAAATAATGCAATAGCATAGCTCATGTATTATTCATTTCTGCGTGGATCCTCATTTCGTCGGTGCGGTTAAATCATTATCATTAATATTATTGTATGTTTTTGTATGATTTTTACATAAATAACCGCGATAATTATATACTCCATGATCGAAACTTTGGGATCCGGCAGCCGATAGCGCCTGGAATAATTTTCGAAAATGTAACTTCGGGATGGATAATGGATATATTAGTAACGAGTTTTTTGCATTTTTCTACGCTGTTCTCCAAAAAGTCGTTAAACATTGTCATTCCCACTTACAGAAGTTATATTATGACGTTGAAGACAAACCGATATAGTGAATAGTTCGCTATATCCTGCGACTATATAGAAAATGCGTTCCCGTTTATAAGTTCACGCAAAAATCTAAGGTTGGAGCCGTTTCTCACCCATACGATCGCCGCCAAAAAGTACAAGAAAATACTGCTTCCTATTTAGTAAGGGGCAATTGGAGGTAAAAACACTACTTTTCAATGATAATTCTTTTCAAAAAAATATTTTAATGAAAAACTGGCTCTTTACCCCCGTAGTTTTAAGTTTAATGAATCATTCTACGGAATGAAAATGTTAGTCGGACATGTTAGTTTAGTTTTCATTTTATAATTATAAAGAATAAAAAAGGGGCCCGCTTCGACTGCCCCTTAAGGGGGTTTGCAAATTCGATTAAGAATTCAAATTTCGCGCCACAATATAGCATCGGATGAAAAAAAACAAATTTGCTTACAACAATAATAAAAACAAAATTACGAAAAACGTTATCTAATTACATACCATTTTATAAATTTTGCTTATATATCTCACGGAATTCTCAAAATTGTAAAATTTAAATGCCATTTCGTGAAATATTTATGTATAAGCTTCAAACATTATAAAATGGTAGATATAATCTTGTTTTTATTAATTGTTCTTTTTTCGTCCGCTATACGATGGCGCGAAATTTAAATTCTTAATTGACTCTTGGACCCCCTTAAAATCCTCGATCTCTAATCAAGCATCACAATACAGGTCCATCGGATAGCTTCGCGCAAAAGTATGTCGCCGTATATAGATATAACACAAAGACTATAATATACTCGAACCCGGACGTCTTTCACCGGATGTTGAATAGAACGTGCGCTCGAAATTCAAAATCGAGGATGATCCGCCTTTGCCTTTCCCACGGCATGTACATATATACACGCGACTCTCTCTTTTCTGCTCTTCCTTTTCAACGCACGCGAGTATAGTGCTGTGTAAGTAGTATTATCGCGAACTCGTGCGCTGCGCCGATATACATATATATATCCCCGAAAAATCGTGATCCTCTCGACTGCACGCTTCAGAGTGTATATATAGGTACATGTATGTTAGGTTTATCTGATGGTTGCAGTATATATATGTAGTCATGAAAAGAAACGTCCTGGAATTTTATTGGTTTTATATACGGTTATATTGGGATTTGAACGATCGCGACCTTTGAGGAGGTGAATGGCCTAGTTATTATATACGCGGATGTCGCATTATTATGTATACTACATATCGGTGAGAGATATATGCAAATTCATTTACCTTAATACATGGAATTTAGTTTTTAGTCGTGACTCTTGAATTTTTAAGGGGTTTATCTGGACTATCCAACAAATTATTTAGCTTCACAGTAATATAAAGAAACAACATTTAGTATCACCCACATCCTTACAAAAAAAAAACAATCGATATACATCCGGATACATTAAAGTCGACACGTGTGTAACATCCTCTACTATCATCGGTAGCAACATTTCAGCGTCATGTTTACGAGCCGCGATCGGCGACTATTTTCCTCCTCACGAAAACGGCTATATAATATACGCCAACGCGGCACGTGGCGAAATTTAAATCGAAGTCCTTGGCAAAAAAAAACCCCGGGTATTATGGTATAATTTGTGCGATAGGTGACTTTGACAAAAAACGACGCGCCGTACAAAAGTCAGGCCGTTCGTGTCACATTAAAATGTTAATAATCCTCTCTTTCTCTCGGCCACCTGATCGGAAATACCACAGCGAATACCTCGACTATTATATACATTATAAAAAAAAGAAAAAAAAAGAAGAAGCTACCGCTCCGCAAATCGTACATACGAACGAGATATCGGCGGATCGCACACGTACACCTATTCTCTAATCGAGTCCTCATCTCGCATAGTAGCCGCATATATATATATATACTGCTTACCGCGAGCGCGGCTGCAATTTCGCAAGGAGTAGCCTCTGAAAAAGGAGAAACGCTCGAGCACGAGCTGCTGCGACTCTCCCCACTGCAGCAGCAACATGGAGAAAGATCCTGTGTGTTGGCTGGAACACCGCGTGGGCCGAGGAATATATGCGTGCCCGGCGCATCCGGGATCACTGATCACTCACTTCTTGTGTGTGTGTGTGTGTGTGTGTGTGTATAGAGATTCTTTCTGCTTTGCGTATGTATACGTATATATGCAGCGGTTAAAGGGTTATTCGCTCTTTCTCCGAGCGGGCAGAGATGTTATATATATATATATATATATATATATATATATATATATATATATATGTATGTAGTCTTTCTCCTTATCGCGGTGAATATATATAACCTGCTGCCGTTGTCGGCTGCCTTTCTCTTGAGCGAAATACACACGTGTGTGTGTGTTGTCGGGATTATATAGACGCGTGCGTCTGTACCTATATATATCTTTTTAAGCTTTACAATTATTGTAAATTGATGTTCCCGCACTTGGCGTGTCGTCCATTGTGTATTATATATATATATATGTATAGGCTCTTCGTTAAAGGTCAACTGCGTTGATGTTATCCGGTCGAAAAGAAAAAAATAACACATCCTCTTATTCGTAGAATAATATATGCGCATCGCCGCACACGATATCCAAGGCGAGATCTTAATTGACACGTGAGTTTTTGTTTTCTGCTCCAAAACTGTGTTTTATTTCCGTCGAGACTCATCTCTCTCCTGTTTACGAAATTTGTTATACATATTATAAGATAATGACGCGACGGATGTATATATACATAAAGACGCAGAGACTATATCTATACTCGGGTATACGAACCCGGAAACTCGAACCCCTAACGGTCTTTCTCCTCAATATATTATTATTTGCATGGATTTGTATAATAATATATCCCGCGATGCATCCCGCCCAACTCCTATATATACTATATATAATACTCTTCGTATAAATATAGTATAGTTGCGCCGATCGGCAAGTGCAGTCACGCACGACGCGCGAGTTTACGATCGGGTATATAGCAGACGACGCGCAAAAACCCTCGGTGTTGTTATATCCTCGAAACTCGGACTGATGGGCAAAAACACGCGCTGCAACTTGTAATTCACCGGCGCCAGACTCGTCGTTAAAATACAGGGAGCCGATTTTATATATATAAGTAAGTACTCGCTTGAAAATTTCTTGCGCTACTCAAAAGGAGCAGGTGTAAAAAAAGTGTGTTATTGTTGTTTCTGGGATGTATATAAGTCCGAGTGTAACATGGATATATAAGGATATATCTGACGAGAGTCCGGGTCACGGATTTGGAGGTTCTTTTGCCGAGAGAGTGCCTTGACACGGATATATTGTACAGCTATATATAGCTATTGGTTTTTTAACATGACGCAGCTATACACAATAGGTGCAACCACTGGGCCGATACGGCAATAGCAAAAACGTACAAAATCGTTCATCTCACGAGTGTAACAAAACAAAATCAGCTGATGCACACACACGGAATATCGTGTCTCGGTATATAACACACATCCGCGAGAGGCGATAAACCGTCCGTTCGCGCGGCCTACTTGTTTTTCGAGTGCTTAATTGGCCCGTTCTTACGTAACACAGCGTTTATCCACACACAATTCCGGCGCGCAGTTTCAGCTCTCCTCTCCCTCTTCAGTTTCCGTACAATATTCCCGGGATCCAGTCCGCGCGAATATTTACATCAGGAAGCGTGAAACAAGACAATCCGAGCCGCCCCCGCTTTTATGAATGAAAATACCGGCATCGAGTGATTTTCGATATACACACACACATACCTGGCTTGAGCTTTTTTTTTATCGGCTTGTTGTGCGAGCGACGAATATATGTTGTATCTATACGCACACGATGTATAGCTTGTATGTGTGAGAGTCAAGAGGGAGAGATTTTAACCGCGTGTGTAAAAGGTACAGGCTGCTAAACCGGATCCTCGTTATATGTATACATAAACATATATATATATATATAGCGGCAGTGCAGCATCGGCCGGTGCGTAAAAGCTTCAGTGCCGTGTGTATAAGGGGGACGTGTGATGTGTACACGCAAAATGGTTATTGCGTATACACTGTACTCTTGACGAAACCTCGAGCTACTCCTAAAAAACAAAAGAAAAAGTATAAGCAAGAATACAGACTCCACCGCAGCAATTACACTCCAAACGACTCGTCCTCATCATCATCCGCAGAAGAGCCATCTCTCCCAAGAGTCTACGCTCTCCGTACCCTTTTCGTCGATATTATAACCTCTCTGTCGGTCGTAAATCGAAATTAAGGGCTGGCATAAAACTCTCGATGTCCGGCCTCTCTAAGATACAGATTCCCCTGGCGCCTGCATCGGAGATTCCAGCAATTTCTCCCCCCCGTCGGGGCGCTTTCACTACGAGGCCTCGATTTCTCTGCTAGCGCAAATCCCGGATGCCTAAATACACTGTATAGGTACCTACTTACTTCATCCCACGGCTCCTTTTTCCCGCTTCGATTTCTGCATTATACAGGATTTTAGATTTAGGTCCGGATTATCTCTCGAAATTCGTTGAAAACGCGCACGCACTCGGCCCTGCGGTAACTCCTCTTCGCTTATATATATATATATATATATATATATATATATATATATATATATATATATATATATATATATATATATATATATATATACGTAACGTCTCCCTCTTCTCACCGTGATCACTTCAGTCCATGTGTGTGAGTGACGCAGGTATACCTATATACACAACGCATCGAGAAGTCGGTGGGGGAGCGGTTTCTCTCTTCGCCGTGACGTCGACTGCGCTTCTGCTGTGTGTGTGTGTGTGTGTGTGTCTGAAGAGAAGAGCTGCCCATTCACAGTAGTGCCGACAGTTCACGAGCGCACGGCACCGCGACTGGACGGTTCGCTGCTGTTGCTGCTTTAGTTTATAACCACAAACACGCGGTGCAGTGTATACACCATTACGTAGAGCTTGTGTTTCGCGACTCCTGAGTCCGATGAGAATCCTCGAGGATGCTCCGGGTGCGCGTGTACGGATGTGCGGTACGTACGTAACATAACGCACCGAGGAAGAGCGAAAAGGCGAGGCTGTGCGTGCGTGTGCGAAAGAGGAGGGTACACACTGCGGAGGAGAAGAAGCGACGAGGCTATGCTCGAGTTTCTCTGCAGCGCGAGTGCCGGGGCTTCGATGAGCGCCCGCAACGGTGTTATCGTTGCTCGTTGTTATTCCGGTGGTGTTGATGGTGCAGTTTCAAGGAATCACTCGTAGGAACGCGCAGTCGAACCGGATAGACATGACGATCACGGGAAAGGTGAGGATACCTATATCTCTTAAAAAGACGCGCACACGCACTGTGCATGTGCATAGCTGTAAATTCGAAGACAAACTGGGGCAGGTTCTCGGCAATTTTCAACGGCGAGATCCGGAATCGCATTATGCGAGAGTATACGTATATATACACTTGTTGCTCGGATCACCCGACTCTCTCGCACACATACATATATACACTGTTTTGATAAACTCCCTACGCAAGTTTATCGGCCGCCGCGGGTGTAATTATATATATATACATGTATATACATGCGCGCGTTGCGAAGGCGTGTTGAGAAAAATAAAAAAGCGAACGCCGCGAGAGCATTGTGTGTGACGTAAACTCGGCGCGGACGAGACCGTGACGAAACGAACGGGAGAAATCGCGCTTTGAGAGTTTTGCGTTCGTGTATACTTATACCGCAGCCGATTCAGTGGATTTATATTATCCGACTAGATTTCACGGCGGCGGATTCGATGTTTTTCGATAATAGCGACGAGGAAAACCGGGGGACGAGTCTTGAGTTTTTATATTTCATTTTTATTTTGAGAGAGAGAGAGAGAGAGAGTATACGCCAGCTCCAGGTCACGGACTTTAATGGAACGCCGTGTCGCGCTCTGCCGTTTTGTAATAGTAAATAATGAAACCAGCCGCCGGGAGTCTTTCTCTCTCTTTTCTTTTTTTTTTGAAAGATGTACTTAACGTACAGACGGCAGGTGTGGATTTTTCTCTGGTGATAAGGAAACTTCAGTGTACCGCATTAAAAGCCGAAACAAAATATCACGACGAGAGTCAGAATTATGTGGATAGATACGACTTGCCATTACTCGCTGAGTTGTATGCATTTTTATGGTAAATACACAGATAACGTTGCTATACTCGGACAAATCCGCGCACGAAATGGAATTTCGCGTGTAAGTATACGTATACATACCGCCGGACACGAGCAGGTTATCTAAGTGTATCTTAAATCTATGCACATGTATACACATGTTTATATCTAGTAGTCCGTTATATCACACAGACACACAGGAATACATACATTCGTTACCCGAGTCATCCACCTCTCCAGCGAAGCGATCGCCGAAGCGAATAATGTGTAATAGTCGTAAATATATTTACTCGTTTAAAATTCAAATCCCTGATGCACAAAAACTAGCCACCTAAACCTCGCGCGGATTTGCATGTCATCGACGACCGATGACAGTTCCACAACAGCGCATCGAGATGTGAAAACGTGCACATAGCTGCTGCAACTCCGTATATATATATATATACACACACAAGAGAAAGCCGCAGCAGCAGCTGTACAACACCAGAAGAGCGCCTGCAGCACACGCACCTGTTTCCCGCGCGCTGGGTCCCGCTACTTTCACCGCGGATAGATCCGCCTGCAGTTCGCTCTCTATAGTGTCTCTCTTTCTAAACCTCTTCTGTGTATTGTATATATGGGTATATATTGCAAGCTGTGTATATATATACGCTCTTTGCAGTGCAGAAATACTATATATATACATTATACGCAAGCATACATATAGCTATATATACTAGTTGCGCTGTCCGGTGCGTGTTGTACGTATATATATGCGTGCGGATGCAGAGCAAACTCGTTCTTGCGACGTATAGGTACATATAAGCGCGTTCTCGCATTCCTTGGCGCGTTTTTTCCGTCGTTGCACCGAGAGCGCGACTGTTTTCCCTTTTTTCCCATACGATTTTCACGCGACTTGCAGTTTCTCGTTGTGTTTTTCTTTTCGGAATGCTTGTTGCCATTATTTTTGTTAATAACGCGCGTTTTATACACGTAAATATATATTAATCGATAAAATCCCTCCGCGAAATGCACACGTACACACCACACACACACAGCTAAAAATAGCACAGGCCTCCCGTAAATCAGTCGCACAAAAAGAGCCTTCGCGCCACAAAAGCGCGCATATGACAATAATAAAGGTCGCGTTCGATATATACGTGTTCCAGAAGTACGTGGACTGCTCGGTGCTGAGCAGTAGTGCCGGTGGAGTAGCCGAGGCCGAGGACTCGTCGTACGACAGTGACTACGAGGCCGGTGACTCGTCGCCTACACTGTCGCCTCAACATCATCAGCATCATCGACGTCGTTCCTCAAGACGCCGACGTTCCGCTACTGCCGCGACGGTTCAACAACACTCGGACGTCTCGAGAACTAGTTCCGACACGCTGGCGGCTGAGTTCGCCGAATATGTCACTGTTCACGGAACGAATAGTACGACCGCCACGAGTCAGACGCCTGGTAAGGGGAATTGTTTAATTTGTTTTTTATTTTGGCGAAGGAAAAGGTATTGGGTTGGATTATCTGACAGCGTTTTTGGATGAGAAATTTGAATGGGAATAAGCACGAAATGACGAAATGATATCTACTTCATGTATATGTGAAAGTTCTTTTATGTGAATTCATTTCTTTGCTGAATGTTGCTAAACTTTGCCTAATTTTTCGAAGACATTTCCATCAGGGATATTGCTTGTTTGCACGTTGTTCTCAATTTTATTGAGTTTTACTTTTTTAAAAATCTACAATATGCCTTTGGAAAAATCGAATCTCATAAAAAAAATATTCCAAATTCGAAAACTAATTTCTAATCAAAAAACATCTTCATCGACAGGCTACACAGCTCGAGTGGAGTTCGCCCTGAAGCTCGGCTATACGGAGCGACTGGTCCAAACGGCTCTACAAAAACTCGGTCCCGAACCCGGCCAGAATGAACTACTGGCCGAGCTGATCCGACTCGGCGCTGGACCTGGTTGCAAGCATGCCGACACAACCCCGGACGACCTGGCCGAGGCTCTGCTTCCCGAGTCCGAAAGCCAGCAGAATCAGCTGGACGCCAAAAGCGCAGAGGAAACCACGACGACGTGTCTGAGGCCGATCGTCATCGACGGCAGCAACGTCGCCATGAGCCACGGGAACAAGGAGATCTTCTCCTGTCGTGGCATCCGCATCTGCGTCGACTGGTTCCGCGCACGAGGTCACCGCGAGATCACTGTGTTCGTGCCCAAATGGCGCAAGGAGGCATCCAGACCCGACAACCCCGTCGTCGAGCAGGAGATTCTCGGCGAACTAGAACGCGAGAGGCTTCTTGTATTCACACCGTCCAGGTAAGCGAGTACAGTGTTACGCATAATGTAGCTATGCGGAACCGCTTGTTCTCAACGGAGCGATTAAATTGCAGGCTCGTTGGAGGCAAGCGAATGGTGTGCTACGACGATCGGTACATCCTGAGGCTGGCTGCCGAGGTGGACGGCGTCGTCGTGAGCAACGACAACTACCGTGACCTCGCCCAGGAGAGCCCGGAATTTCGCAAGGTCGTGGAAGAGCGTATTCTAATGTACAGCTTCGTGAACGATCGGTTCATGCCGCCGGATGATCCTCTCGGCAGGAGCGGCCCTACCCTCGACAACTTTCTCAAGCTTGGGCCACGGCGAGCCGAACCTGCACTGCCTTGCCCCTATGCCAAGGTTATTATTTTTAATGGTTTCAGCCTTGATCTGAAACCTTGGTTAATTTCGAAAATGTTTCACGTGAATAAAATTTATTCGCTTACATAGAAGTGCACCTACGGCAACAAGTGCAAGTTCCGGCACCCGGAGCGCGGACCGCACCCGCACAAGTCCGTGACGGAGCGCTTGGTCGAGCACGCCCAGCGTCAACTGCAAGCTCGCGGACCAAGTCTCAGTTTGCCTTTGCAACAATCTCACTGTCAGCACAAGTCTTTGGCGAAGACACAGTCCTGGGCCGCGGCCGATTCCTCGGCCTACGCGAGCTCCGTGCTCAAGAGCAGGTCTGAGGAAAACGTCGGCGGCACCGATTATGCCCACTCGGTCGCCCCGGCGCAGAATAATCAAGGTATGTACAAGAATGATCAAGGCTACGGTGATGCTTTCAAGATAATTAACGTGGAATTTCAATCGGTAGGTTATATGTCATCGTTGGGCTGGGTAGCGCCGAGGGTGTCGAATGCCGATCCGGAGCCGGCTAATATGCACAGGAAACTGCAGCGGCAGCTGACGCTCAATCCCAGCTGCGATCCCAGGATCAATCAGCTACGCGGTTATCACCAACAGCAGCAGATGCCACAGTGCCATCCGAATCAGACAAACGTCGTTCCGTTGCAAAACAGACAGCTCACAAGACTGGCCAGTAACGAATCCTCCTATCCTGTCTCGATGGGGTATACATCACATAAAAGTTTATTAGCGATGTCACTTAAAAAAGTAGTCGATATAACTCACGCAATAATATCCGAAATTTCAGCTGGAGTCAACAGCAGCAGCGTCAACCTCGTCACCAGCACGTGACGCGTATAGCTTCGGCACCAGACTCGTATCGAGCCTGGCCGCCCCGAGCTGGTAACAACAGCAGTAACGGCGTTGCGATGGGACCACCGATAATGACCGGCCAGCGACTCGGTGCCTCGGATACACAGCTGAACATTGCATCGAGCTGGCCCTCACCTCCGCAACAGCAGCAACAGCAGGAGGCTACTCGACGACATCTCCACTATCATTTGGCAAACATCTTCCCCGAGGAGCAGGTTCGGGCAGCCATGGCTCTACATCCCCACGAGACCGATCCGCAGCAAATCTGTGCTGCCATTCTCACGATGTTCCCGAAAATTTGAATTTCAAACAAATTACTTAAGTTTGCTGTCTCCTGTACAGCACTGCGGAAAATTAGCTAATGCGCTCTCTGTGAGAGTAACACACACGTACATCACGATGAATCGATGCTCTAATTACTTAGAACACGCGATTTATTAAAGATTTATTCTTTGACGTTCGTGTAATCGAACGCTATGTAAAAACGATTAAATGTAACCAAGGTCAGTTTAGAAAACGCAGTGGCATCACCGAGTTGAATGAACAGGTTCGATCCTCTTTTTTTCTCACCAGCTAGCTAAAATAGCTAGCGCAGTGAAGAATAAAACCATTGCAGTTGAGAAATATCGGTTGAACAAGCAACTTATTTTCCTTTGTTTATTTATAGATATTCGTTCGTACAACGTAAACTTGCATACGAAATAAGCAAGTAGATAATTTTATTATTGTAAATTTGCCAAAGTTCACCCGCACAGAGCAGGAATCAGCTCTTAGGGCATTACAATGGGATATAAGCATTTCAATATATATTTTCATTAAGCCTTGTAGATCTGTAAAATTTGCTTTATATTCTCTGTACTATTGAAAGTCACAATATATGATAGATGATAAAATATTTGCAATATTTGTGACTCACATTGAGCTCAGTAATTTCAAGATGATTTCATCAAATCAACATTATTTTATGGCATTTTCTTTAGTTTTATTAAGAACATTCACATTAACACATACATTTGTTTTTATTATCTTTTATTATTTGCATTTACAATGTCATTTCCAAAGATTATACGTATTTATATTTTTTCAGTCGATACTTTTATGTACGTCTTTAATTATATTAAAATTGACCTATAAAATCCACTGTGCACCTTAGTGGCTGTGATTCTTGAAATAAAACTACTACTATACTTGCAAGATATTTAAGATATTTCAAAACAATGTATTCGTTGCTTACATATCATAGAAATATTTAAAAAATTTAATTGACAACACGAGCGAGATAATCGTTTAATCTCATCATTATAAGAAATTCTATCGACTGAAATATTATAAGAATGTTTTAAATATTTTTCGGTGCATTTCTAGAGTAATATTTAAATGTTTAGGTTTAATTATTATACACTGTAAGAGAATTTGTTATTGATGGATTAAACACATTTTATGAAAGAAAAGTCTTGTTTACTCTGCTATTACCGTATAAAAACGGGGGGGGGGGGGGGGTTTAAGTCGTCATCGGCCAATCATTGAAGGACCAACATTTTTTAAACAGCTTTTATTAATCGATATAATATTACAAATTATCAATAATTTTATTCTGCAAATGCATTAAAATGCAAGACGAGTAGTAACCGCGTATCTTTCTGATTTGCGATATAGAGCATTTCAAGCGTAATTTTTGTAATTTCATTAAAACACGCATACAAATTCAATTTTGGTTTTTTAAACTTTATGCATGTCCAAATGTTTTTAATCTGAATGTTGCCAAAATTTATTATGCGTATCCGAACCCTGAGTAAACTTATAACGTTGATAAAGTTGAATGTATTCTAAATTAATTACAAATCATGCATTCTTAACTATCGTAAAATTGATTTAGTTTAACCACTTTAATATTGACCCATACAATTCTGATGCTTTTGATAATATGTGCAGCAAATTTTTTTTTAGTTTTGAGAGAAAATATGCACTATAACACAGCTTACATGATAATCCATTGTGGATACTGGCGAATCCGTGATTGGCCTTTATTACCATTATGCATTATGAAATTTATTTATAATATTCTTTCATAAAATAACAAGTAAGCTTCGCTATTTAAAACCGTTTTTTCGTCAACTTCGTGAACCCTGAAAAACAGGAGAGTTATCAATGAGGAAATTTTTTGCAACATTAAAATGATTTTCTTTTGCTATTTATCAATAAGCAAATACCTTGAATCGGATACGTAATACCATCGACCTGGCGGTGGTTCAACTTGGAGAGTTTTGTTCTCTGGCATTTCTTCACTTTCTAATTCAGAGTTAGACTCACTCAATGATTCTTTATTCTCGAAACTGTCTCTAGTTGGTAAGAAGGACCACCGTGGATCGTTAGGTTTCAACAGTGCTCTTGACTAAATGAATTCATTACCATTATTATTTTCAACTATTCAATGTTATCTTTATATACGCATACGCAATTGAAATTTATTTTTAAAAAATACCTTCACATAAGCTATATAGTGTCCACCATATAAAGTGCCACTGTGCTCCACGACACCGTATAATGCATATATCCTAGGTTTGGTATAGTCTTTGCTAACTGGTGCCAAGTCTAAGAGCATTGGGAAACTAACGTGTTTTCCAACTTTACGAAAACTAAACTTTTGTACTTGAAATCTTTTCAAGTGCAGAATAAGAACTGTTGGTACGCGAGATATAAGATACTGCTTGGTACTATCTGTGCAAACCATTTTTACGCCCTCCTTTTTCCCCTAAAAAATATTTAATTAAACCAAATTTTAAGAGTATACGATGTGGTTCGAGAAAATATATATAATGCATTAGAGATAGTTTAAATTTATAATTGTTACCTTATTTTCTCTTTCGGTGCAAGCGGTGCATCCTACTTTATTATTTCCACTCATTAATTCGCGTTCTGTGAACTGATTGAGACACGCCTGAACAGAACATTCTCCATCTTTCGTGGCGTATCTAACTGGTGAATCAAATGGATTTGATAAATCTAATTTAGTTATATTTGACGTTAGGTCGCCAATGCCGTTCGACAGTTTTTTCGATGTATTGTTTTCTTTATTACTCATCGAAACTTCGTCTGCCGTTTCGGTACTTGGTTTGCTATAAATTAAATCATATTAAGCAACAGTGTATTATGAAAGATTCGTTACTATATGATTAATGTACTCACTTTAAAGAGTCTTGTTTATCACTTGACTCGTGTTTTTCGGTGTTATTATCGAGTCTCAGAACCAATTTACCTACTTTTTCATTGTCGTCTCCATCAACTGCACTAGAAATTGGACTTGTAGGACTATCTTTCGATGTCAGTGGGCTACTTAATGGACTAATTGTTGGAACTTCAGGACTCGTAAAATCCGAATGAACAATCAAAGAAGTTGAAAGAGATAATCCTACAGTTTCGTTCTTTCTGTTTTCTGTAATATCTAACATTGGAACGTCATCTGGGCTTTGCGAGTTATTGCAATTAGTGTTATCCAGTGAATTAAAATTGAAGATTGCCAATGAAGTAAAATCAATGCTGCAGGATGATACATCGATTTCTGTAGTTCTAAGATCTGCCAGAGACACAGGGCTTGCAACAGCAGATGGTTTCTCAGAACTATAACCTGACTCTCCAATTTCCGGAACAGAAGCATCTTCATTTTCAATATTATCTTCTACATCCGCGTCACTTTCTTCTGCAAATCATAATTATCATAAATATTTAGTTACTCAAAATTCATTTACACTCATCAAAATGCTATTTACCAGATTCTGCTACACTTCCTTTTTTTTCTTCGGAAATACGATTGGCGTTTGATGGGCAATAATTGTCTCTACTTTTTATTCTATTCGATCTATGATTTCCTTTACTAGACTGCCTGAATGCTTTCTTCGATTCATGTTTAGTAGGAGTATTAGAAACATTGTTACCCATTGCATCAATAGAATTTTCAAAACTGCTGTTCTTCCGCCTTTAAAAAATAAGAAAATGTTAATCTCTGAATGTGTATTCTGTTCGCCTAAATTTATACTACCAAGAAGCTTACTTCAAAATAGGAGGCAATGATTTCTCCATTAATATCGGTAAACTAAGATCTAAAAAGGGTTCAGTCCTTATCGAAGAATGGTGGCATTCTAAACATTTTAAAGTTGAAACCAATTCTCCTCTAAAAACTCTTTCTGGACCCAGTAATTTGGCATTGGCTTGATTACCATAAAATTTCACGCGAGACTTCAGATTCTCATCTACGCATTGCAGTTTTGCTTTTCCTCTAAAGCCAACTTCCTCCAAAATAACTTTTTGATATCTCTATAATAAATATATATTTCAAATATTGTAGATAAAATCATTAATTGTCAAATTCTTTCAATAATGCTACTTTACCCTGACATCCTCATTTCGAACGAGTTCTAACAAAAGCCTTAGAAGTTCATGTGAATCATGTTGACCTCCATCGGTACATTGCATTGCTTTTTCTCTTAGAGAATTCAATAGCTCAGTTGGTCTGTAAACTTTACCATCAGAATTTTGCATGTCTGACAGAGTTTTGCGCAGTACTGGAGTGAAACTACCAGTTTCTTTTAAAACTCCTTCAATGGGTGGCTAAAAACAATATGCGATATACAGTTATATTAGAAATATGAATTTCAAATCATATCAGACTTGTTGAGAGTTTAAACACATACCAAGTCAATTTCTTCATCGTCTGCTACCTTCAATTTTCCACCTGGTAGTACAAATTTTTGTCCAGGCTCTTGTAAATCATCTAAAACCTTGATTAAATAAGGTGTCTGTGCCAGACATTGTAATACAGCATTAAAAAAGCATGTATTTCCTAAATTCACTAATCCCTGAAGAGGAAAATAAAATTTTCAGTTCTTTGTTTTAGACAAGCACATTTGTTAAAATTAATACTTACACCAACTTTGGGAAGATCGTTTAATATATTTTTTTTTTCGTTATCCATGGACGATGTTTCATTTTGGCACATGATTATATGAGGTTTCGGCTGTGTTATTGCAGCTTTGTTTGCCCATTTTTTCAACAAGTCTGTAATCTCATCGAGTCTTCTTTTTTGTTTAGGATTACTACAAAGACAACAGATTTTTTAGTTACTGAATTCAGACTATTTTGGTGAAAATGAAAAATCTGTGTGCACCTATTATTAACAGTATCATCACATTTGTAGCACCAAGTGCTCCATCGCTGAGTGTCCATGACAACGCAATGAAGTGTACTTCGAGGAGTTTTATGGTGGTCTATTGCATGGCTGTGTTTATCTCGTCCACACGCAACATGTCCACATTGCAGACAGATCCACAATAACGGTGGCTCGTTGGAAAGCTTAAACAATATCAAACTATGAGTACAAATTTTTGCAAACTGCAGAATAGAATTAAATATTGTTAATCTACCCCATCTTCATTGTCTGT
Source organism: Muscidifurax raptorellus (assembly GCA_020010945.3). Classification (NCBI taxonomy): domain Eukaryota; kingdom Metazoa; phylum Arthropoda; class Insecta; order Hymenoptera; family Pteromalidae; genus Muscidifurax; species Muscidifurax raptorellus. The sequence continues at coordinate 38,640,452 of CM052080.1, forward strand.
GACCATGTCAACTCCATTCTTTTGACAATCGAAACACTTATGATTCATTTTCTTGTCTTTCACGATTTTTCTCAATTTAATTACATCTTGTGCTTGCATAAAGTGTGTACACGTTGGTCCTTCTGTAATGTAACAGAAAAAAAAATGACCACATTGATGAACAATAAAGAAATTACAATCACACCGATAAGACGCTTCAATCTCCAAAAAAGAAGACTGGATTAGCTTACTGCTGTTGTATCCGTCTCCTGACTCGGTGGAATCCTCGCTGCCGTCGACGTTGTTGTCGTGCTGCCTGCGCTTCTTCCCCATGATGTTGATTCTTCAAATATCCACAAAGTGAAAAGAAAACGAACAAAGGTCCGCTAGCGCATTGTTTTTGTTCACAAAGGCTGTGCTCTCTTTCCGTCGAAGGGAACTAAATATGAACACACGGGAGTATCAGGTGAACGCTTGCGGACTGTTGGACGGCCGAACGCGAAGCGAAAGAAAAGCACCGACGGTCGAATCGTCGATGGGGTGAAATGGTGAAGTTTTATAAACGGAGACAACAATGTTGAACGACAAATCACTCATCGTGCGACCTCATGGCTCGCGTTTTATATTCGCCTTGTTAACGCACCGTCAGCGCCCCCTAGTGGCCAAAGATGGAAACCTAGGTAGGTTGTAAATTTCGCGTGGGTACGTACGTTTTAACATAAACAATGGAAAAAGTTAACAAAAAAAAATTAGGACATTGGTGTTGTGTGCCACAGTGCAAATTTGATAAAAGTAGGTTACTCGATAGCTTCCCCAAGAATGAAAAATTACGCAAGAAATGGCAATACTCAAGAAATCAACACCTTTCTTCTCCTCATACTAAAGCAAACGTCTTCTTTTATATTATTTTTGGAAATGACAAAACTTGGCCAATGGCTCAGTTTTATACATTTCATTCGCATCACTTTTTAATTTGGCCCATTCTTGTTTGAGATCAGTTCGAGAAAAAAACTATTGAAAATTTTCATGCATACTATGATAATGGTACGTACCCGAACACAAGCACTCGATCTTCAATTGAAATTTACTCTAGCCAAATTTACTTGAGGCTTGTCAAAAAGAGCAGACGACGAGAGACACGGAGCAACAAGATTGTCAAAGTTTTGAGTGGTTGAAATAATTGTGCAAAACATTACATGGTTTGCTTTAAATACTTGTTCACCTTCTTCATAGAATCTAATACCAGCACCCACATAATTAAGAATATCGCTAAAATTAATAATAAAGTTGTCGCAATCCACGTTGTCTCCTATGTTTTACACCTTACCTAGGTTTACATTTTTGGCCACCAGATGGCACGATGGCATCTTTAAAAAAGCGAATAGCAGCTACGTCGCCTGTGTGTCTCGCGACTTGGATGCTGTACCTGTACGACTATATATATATATATGTGTGTACTGTTAAGGGCACACTAGCGCCAAGTTCCCGTGCTAAATGAAATGAGGATTCGACTGGTGGCGAAAATTGAAATATACATAAATAGGGGGATATACATTGCTCAGTTGCTCTTATGGGAGGTTTTACGAAAGAGAATATATATATATAGTAAATACTCGTTCTTGTAAAACCTCCCATAAGAGCAATGTGTATATTTCACCCTATTTATGTGTATTCCAATTTTCGCCACCAGTCGATTCCACCGCCAGGAGGCGCTGTACCGCCTGTATTTTGTATATCTATATATAAGAATGCGCGCGCATTTACTATGTATCTATAGATATACAACATTGGGAATATTTACGAGCATTAGTAATGAGTCTACAATCTACTCGAACGATGATTTCCAAGTAATAATTATGGTTTTAACATTATTAACAATTTCGAATTGGCTCTCGTATTATAGGCATTAGCGAGATTTTCAGTTAGCACAATCGGACAAAGCGCTTCTTGCGAATAAACCCTAAATATTACTTAGTGTGGCACTACTGGAAACTATGACTCAGGGTGTGTTCCGGATTGGAGTACGGTAGTTTATAGTAATTTAAGTTGGTACCAATTGACTAACGGAGAATCGTTCCGAATATCGACGGCAGTCAAATATGGCAGAATTGGCAGAGAGCTGATGACTACTGCGAAAGTTCAAACGTGGGCTAGACGATTTTAGCTAACATTATTTTGTTATTTAGAGGAAAAAGTTTCACTGTTCATTCAGTGCTAACTTCCTAATTATGAAAAGGTTAAGTGTTTCACTCACAATTTTTAATCTTCAATAAAAAGTGTTTATTAATTTCTGCATCATCCGCATTTCGAAACAGTTAACTCTGCCATTATTTGACTGTCGCCGATATTCGGAACGATTCTCCGTTAGTCAATAGGTGCCAACTTAAATTACTATAAACTGATGTATCCGATCCGGAACACACCCTCAGCCTCTAGTCCAGATTCCGCAGCATCGAACTTCTATCCCATATATCTGATGTATCTGCCTGTTGCCATCGTCATCGTTCTAGTTTTTTTTTTGTGACCGATGACCACACTGGATTTTCTACGGTGTTACTAACTGAAAAATACGTCATCCTTATAATTTATATTATATACGGATGCGGGATGCATATTATAATTTGTTATTATCGTTTACAGAATCAAGTGTATAAATTTCAGTAATAATATCATTTTGACTGCAATATTCATTTTTGAGTTGTTGTCTATTTTAAACGAACTGGAACTCATATTTTGAATTTCGCGCTCATCTGGAAAGTAGGACCAAAACCAAGTGCGCAAAACCTAGAAACAAATATGGTACTACTCATGGTAATATTGAAACATACCTATTTTAGGTATTTATGTATACATACATAATGCGTTGATTGTCAAAATCAGTACTGAACATCGTTCCAGATTAAAAGGTCTTATTATACCTACTATCAATACTTTAAATTATAAGGTAATATAGAATATGGACAGAATCCACATTATACGTATTAGTTCATGTTGTTTGTAGTGTCGCTCGGGTTATACGTGTAGAACTTTGCAAATTTTAATGTTATTACATTCTGGTAAAATGTAATAATTGTGTTTGTATTAAAAATATTGTTATTAGAATATTGATTATAGAGAGACGAAATCACCAAACGCGTATTGCCTGCCATAATTGACAATTGCAACATTCTGCGGACATATAACTTGGGGATTTCCAAACTCCATTTTGTTTTACAATTTGCGAGAAAAGAAGACCGACCCGTTAGTCGTGCGGAAGCCAGTAAAGAATTCAGTATAATATAGGTTCAGTTCGACAATCAACATGACGAAGAAAGGTAAACAATAATATTTATAACGTTGATTTCAACGCTGATTTGTTATTCCTTCAGAAATATTTCAAAAGGAATTTTTTTTTAATTATTGCGTCATCTTTTTTATTTATTGAATTTTACATAATTATAAGATTTCTCGGATATAAATTAGCTTTTATGATATTACAAAGTTGTTGCATCATCTTTCAAACTTTTTTTTCTCAATTGTCTAGCAAATGAAGAGTTTTAAATAGATTTTAAATAAATTAAAACTGCCTAAGAAGCATCAGCAGTGGTATTAAATAGGTAAATTGTAATTTTAAGGTGGGAAAAAGAAGAAATCTGAAGATCCTCCATGTGCTTCTGCCGCATCAACATCTGGTGGATCGCAAGGTCAAGGGGGTCATTCTCAGCCTCAGCAGCAGCAGCAGCAGCAGCAACCCCAACAGCCTTCGCAGCAAAAACCACAATCGGCTCCACAGCCAGTTCAGCAGCAAGGGCAACAACAGGCACAGCATCCTAGACAGCAACAACAACAGCCTCAACAGTTTCAACCACAATTGGCTCAACAGCCGCAACAATATGGCACAGGCAGAGGTAGAGGTGAAGATGGAGGTAGAGGAAGAGGAAGAGGTGCAGGAAGAGGTGCAGGAAGAGGTGAAGGAAGAGGTGAAGGAAGAGGTGCAGGAAGAGGTGAAGGAAGAGGTGGAGGAAGAGGTGGAGGAAGAAGTGCAGGACATTCAGCTGAGGGATCACAGCCAAATGTTCCTTACCAACAACAGCAGCCACCACTTCAACAACAACAACCACTGCCTAAACAACAGCCCTCTCCTCAGCGACAACAAGCATTTCAACAGCAACCGCAACATCCAGTAGGATCATATATTCTAAATTAAAAAGACTTAGGAAAACAATATTTTTTATTTATCAAATAAAATATAAATATTAATAGATTTTCGTCATCAAAACTAGAATTTAATCTTTTGTATATTGATAAAAAAAATCGATATTTTCTGTGGATTGAATGTTTTAAACCAAATAATACATCAGTAAAGTTATAATATTTCATAAGTTAGTTAATTATACATATTTTTAGGCTGCAGATGTTCAACAAGAAACTGAAGATCTATCAAAATTATCTTTAAAGGTATACTACAATTTTTTTTAAGATTTTATGTTCATAACCTTCAAAGTAATGCACATTTATAATATGATTTTTATTCTTTCAAGGAACAACCAAAAGGTGCTGCACCCAAATCTGCAGCAGTGGTACCCATCCTTACTGTATCTGCTCAACTCGCCAACATTCAAGCAGATAAAATTCCAAAGCGTAAGAACCCATTGAAGGCTGGAACCAAGGGACGTCCGATTACTGTTAAAACAAATATGATGGCTATTAATGTTAAGCAGATAAAGCCTGACGTTGTGCATTATGATGTGAATATTGTGCCAGATACACCAAAATACTTGATGAGACCAGTGTTCCTTGAAGCAAAAAAGAAATTGTTTCCAAATAGAAATCCAGCATTTGATGGAAAGAAAAATGCTTTTAGTGCTGGAGAATTACCTATCAAAGATCCAGTAAATAACTTATATTGCTTATAATTAAAAACAAAAATTATAATAATTGATACTATTCTAACGTTTTAGGCCACTACTGAAGTAGTAGTTTATAATGAAGATGGGCGAGAGAAAAAGTATACAGTTACCATTAAAGAAGCTAACAGAATTGATCTATCTTGGTTAAAAGATGTTAAACCAGGTTTACAAGAAACAGAACGAAACCAAATCAGTTTGCAAGCTCTGGACATTATAATGCGTAATGCTCCAGCTCTGACGTCTACTGCAGTGAGTATTCAGTATATTGTGTACCAAGGACTCTAAGTATGCTATTAGATGCATTTATAAGTAAGTCATTGGGTAAAAAGTAATCACTCATTTTTCTACCAATGAGCACAAAACACATTTTTCTACCAATGAGTAGAAAGTAGCACTGAAAAGTGCTACTTTCTACTCGATTTACATGCATGTAAAAGCATATTTTCGGTGCAGGCAGAAGAGAAATAATAACGCTTTGTGCAATTATGGTGGAAATGTTTTCTAGCCAGGATGATGGTCATCATCCAATTCTGAAAAAGCTATTAAAAACTACTCCCTTGGGATAAAAAGTGTACTTTTTCTTCCGCTGTCGAACTTTTCTTCGCTCTACAAAAATCGCTTGAAAAACAGAATTTCTCATTAGTTTTTTTAGGCATAAAAATTGAATATCAATGTCCGTACAACACTTTGAATAACATTAAATGTTTGCTATAGGTAGGTCGTTCGTTTTTTACACCACCAAAAGGTCAAGTCATGTCTCTAGGTGGAGGTATGGATTTATGGGTTGGATTGTTTCAATCGGCAGTTTTAGGCTGGAAACCCTACTTGAACATTGACGGTAACAGAACATTCAAATTTTTATCTGATCAATTAATTTGTGTGTCAAGAAAGGTCAACTCTAGAATCAAATTCTGTTTGCAGTTGCACATAAAGGGTTCCCGAAGTCGCAAAGTGTATTGGATTTAATGAAAACAATATGTGGCTGTGATAATCAAGATCAAGGTGGGCGTCAACAATATGGTCGGCAACAAGGATATGGTCGCCAGGGAGGATACGGTCAACAACAAACACCTCAGAATTTGAGCGCAGATTTGATACATCGTAACAGAGAAGACATAAGCAAATTTTTAAAAGGCTTAAAAGTAACGATAGAAATTCCAGGGCAGCCTACATCTAGACGAACACAACGCGTTAATGATTTAGTGAAATGTCCAAGAGAAGATGTTTTTGAACACAATGGTCAAAGGATAACCGTGGAACAATATTATAAACTTGAAAAAAAATATATTATAAAAAATCCAGACTTTCCTTGTCTTTGGGTTGGTGGTAGAGATAAGAATATTCATGTTCCACCGGAAGTAAGTTAACAGTTAACATTTCGAAATTAAAATGTTTTTATTTATACCATCAAATACTGTATTTTTATATTTTCAGATATGCACAATAGTTGGCGGCCAAGCTACACAAAAGAAATTAGATGAGAACCAAACAGCATCAATGATTAGATACGCAGCTACGGGAACGGAACAGCGCAAAGCGAAAATAATGGACGCGGTAAATGCCTTATGTATTAATATTAATCTGTTTCTGGAATGAGTAAACTTTTATATATTTTTATGAAATATGTTTCAGTTTAACTCGATGCGTCATAATCAAGATCCATGCATGAAAGAGTTTGGCATTTCTGTAAGCGGAGAATTCGAAACCGTTCCAGCACGTGTTTTGGATCCGCCCCAACTAAGATATCAAAATCAAACTGTACGTGTTGCAAAAGGAGTTTGGAGAGCGACTAAATTCGTAAAGCCAAGTGAATTAATAGCGGGAAACAATACATGGACTATTTTGAATTTGAATTATAGAACTAGAGATGACGAGCTTTATAAACTTGTTGATACTTTGAAAAGAACAGGTTAATATGTTGTTAATATATTGTTTTAAGTTGGTTATTTTTAGTTATATATATATTTATTTATTTATTTATTCGCGTATAAATGAGTAAACTATTTACTTAAGCACACATTTTTCATATGATTAGGCACAAATGTTGGTATGCCAGTTGGAAATCCGTTAAGTCCGTTTCGATCTATACAGTTAAGAGGACAAGATATTCGAGAACTCATGACATACTTAAAAGAAATGAAAACGAAAGAAATTAAACTGGTTGTCGTAGTAGTTCCAGAGATGAAAGGCCCTTATAGTAAGAAAAATTTTATAATTCTCTAAATTTAATTTATATATATATATATATATATATATATATATGTCATGTACGCTTTCCAGGCCGAGTAAAGCAAATTAGTGAGCTTCAGGTCGGTGTTTTGACACAATGTTTAAAAAGTAAAACTCTTTTTAAACTTAACGAAGCGACCGCCAGTAATATTCTATTGAAAATTAATGCCAAATTAAATGGCACAAATCATATATTTGAAGAGCAAGTGAGGTAAAATTATTGTTTATACAACAAATAAATGACGAGCTCTGCCATTAAATGAAAAATTTATAAGAGCATTCTACTATTACAGTCGCCCGCCTTGTCTAAAACGTCCATGCATGATTGTCGGAGCCGACGTAACGCATCCTTCACCGGATGCTACGGGTATTCCTTCGATCGCTGCAGTGCGTAACTCAATATTATGTATTTTTTATTACTTTTAGTGTGTTAATTATTTAATTTATATATCTCTTTGTTTATTTAGGTTGCTGCCAGTCATGATCCCAATGCATTTAAATATAATGTTGAAATAAGACTACAACCTCCAAAACAGGAAATCATTGGAGAACTTGCGGAAATTATGAAAATACAATTGATGTATTTTTATAAGTCAACTGGTTACAAACCGGAAAAAATAATTTTCTATAGGTACTTTAAAATATAATTACTTTATCTCTCTTTCCTTACTCATATAATTAAACAAAATCATTAAAATTGAAAATTTATTACGGGCAATAAAGATTGAATTATGGGGGAAAAAAACTTTCGTAAAATTTAAATGCTGTATAAATTTGATCTCGTATTTACATATTTTGATCAAATACGTATATTTGACATCTATCTTTTAGGGACGGCGTCTCTGAAGGTCAATTTGGTCAAATCATGCACGCAGAATTACTAGCCATTCGAAGAGCGTGCGAATTACTAAGTGCTAATTACAAGCCAAAAATAACGTTTTTGGTTGTTCAAAAAAGACACCACATTAGACTGTTCCCAACTGATTTACGAAATTCTGATGACAGGAACGGTAATGTCCAAGCTGGCACAATAGTGGATACTGAAATAACTCATCCATCCCACATAGATTTTTACTTGGTTTCTCATGCTAGTATTCAAGTATGTATCAATTTTATCTAATAGTTACAGCAATGTAAACCCATTTGACCAGTCTAATTAATCTCACATTCATTAGGGAACCGCAAGACCAACCAAGTATAGATGTTTATGGGATGATTCCGATATGTCAGAAGATGAAATTGAAAATCTAACATATTTTCTCTGTCATATGTTCTCGCGTTGCACAAGATCTGTCAGTTATCCAACACCAACGTATTACGCGCATCTTGCTGCTTTCAGGGCAAGAGCCCTTACCCAAGAGTAAGTTTTATTTTACGCACACAATATTTCCTTGATGTTACTCATTTGATTTATTGCTTGTAATATGTAACTTTATATTTTAGCGTTGACATCGATATGAATAATTTGCAACGAGAACAATTACGAAAGTTGACTATTAAGGATGAAGTCCTCAAAGGAAGCCCAATGTTCTTTGTATAAATTTGTACTTTTATAAAGATTTACTTTGTATGTATGTATCTTTATTTCGTGTATAGATTTTTACATCTTTTTACGCTTCCATTTACATTCTCACATTCTAAACTTTACTTTGTATTTGTGTTAAACTGCAATGTATGCGTGATATATATGATAGTCTTGAAATTATCACATAACTTTTAAACGCTTACTACAGTAATTAGTCCATACGAAAAAAAGTCTGTGGCTTCCCGAAACTACAGCGTAAGTTCACTTTTCACGTTTTCGACAAAATGCAACTATTAATGAAATTTTTATTTTTCGTTTTCGATTTACTGACATTGTCTATCTTGTTTGATATGTCTAAAAATGGCGAAAATCGGCGATGAGCAATAGAATTCGTGCGTAGGACCTTTTTATTCTAAATACAAGTGGACTTAGGCGCTTGTTCCGGAAAGCCATAGAAATATAAAAGTAAAAAAAAACTTTAAAAGCATAAGAGTTAAATCATGTTTAACAGATTACATTTTTAAAACACAATCCGATGATATATGAATTCATGTTTGTATCTAGCGGCAGTACCCAATTCATTAAATAGAAAAAGATATTTTTTCTATTGTTACTCTTGTTAATCATAAATAATGTTAATATCTGTATCTAAATTATTGATTTTTCATTGTACTGCGTCAAAATTTTCTTTAGAATAATAAAGTATATAAACAAAATCTGAAGCTATAACTATTTGATTGTCCCACAAATCTTTAGCTAGGAATTAATTTTATAAATTGTTGGTACTCATGGTTTTTTTAGATTTTTCTGATCAAGTATTTTCGAGTTGTAGAAGCTGATAGAATTATGCTATACTTATTAATTCATAACTCCTCAGGGGAAACTTCGATAGACATATGGTTCTAGTTTTTTTGTTATTCTTTATACAATATACCATACATGTAAATAAATATAAATATATACGGGCGGAAAAGCTTTTTCTGTAGGTAACATTTTTCATTAGATTTTTCATTAATAACATTTTTAAAGCCACTTTAAACCTTAAAATTAGTGTATGGTTATTATCGATTGTTCATCGTTCTCATTCTCACGTTGAAAATTTGTTAATTTCTCGATACCCATATACTTTTTGAAATTCTCAAAAGTTTGGTTTTGCTTCTGCATCCTGGCATAACCAAACCCAATCGCAATTTTATTTCATTATAATATAACGCCGCAATCTTTCCGAGCGTCGTGAAAATTGCAGCAGAGGGTACTTACATGTGCAGCTCTGTTTTTCATTTCCTCTATATATTTATAATATATTTATTATATCCATAATATATTTCTGTAGACACGTGTAAGAACGGATTTATTAAAGTTTTTAAGAAAACATGAACGAAATGTAATCATTATAGGGACTACAGCAATTAAGTATAGAACATCTTTTTTCATCAGTGAACACCGACCATCTCGGATGAGCATTAAGCCCTATTAAAAAATCTCACGACAAAATCTCATCTAAGTAATTTTTGGCTCTTCAGGCGTTTTAAACCATTTTTAGTCAATTGGTCACATTTTTTAAAATACTTGAATTTAGAAAATTTTTGAAAAATTGGACATTTTAAGTCAAATTCTTGAAAAATGTTCTAAGTTTGAATTCTTCAGAAAAACTCACCAGTCGACTAAGAATAGTATAAAACACGTAAAGAACAAAAAATTGGTTAAATGAGATTTTGTCGTGAAACGACTTTTTCAATATAGGGTGGGACTTGTCCGCACAGGTTTTCTTCGCTCCGGCAAAAAATAACGAAACAATACAACAGTGGGATATGTGAATAAGTAGGATATAGTTGTTGAAACAATATAAACTGTGTTAAGGAAATCCAAGCCGTAAAAATATTTTCCCTCAATCTTTCGTTCACTCGCATAGATACTGCAAAAGCAGCGTAAAAAAACTCTTGTATATAATCAAGATGGCCACCCCTAATCAACTCTGTGATGTCGTCAGTATACCGGCGACGTTTAGTGTGCGTTTCCACCATTAGAGTTTGCTATATATACACATACATATATATGAATTATTCCGCCGTAACTTGTACGAAACAGCTAGAAAATGTTTCTTGACTAAATCCATTTATTTAAGGTTCTAGCTCAGTCAATCGTGCTGTAATAACATACAAATCAACTGTTTTAACTTTTATAAATAATTGTGTAGAAAAAACATAATTTTACATTTTACGAAATTACTGACCGTGAATTCACAAAATTCTAGAAAAACAATCAAATCAAATCATTAGGTACAGGATTGACTCAACAATTTCTTCATTTGCCTCATTTTTCGGACAGCCTTCCTTTTATTAGTAGTTTTACGTTTTTCTGCGATTGGTATACATCAATATAGATATAGTTTTGGTATACTGCAGTTATTTTTTTTGAATATTGGGTGTTACGGAACAGAGGTTTCGCCACTTATTTGCTCGTGCAGCTTAATTAAATGATATATCAAATTTGTCCGTTCATAGGCTTCAAAATACTCGTTATTTGCTTGAGAAAAGCACCTTTTATTTTTTAATATATTTTATTTAAGTAGTACTTTCATCGAGGTACGGAACTGACAAATTGTGCTTTTTCTTTCACTTTGAACAACTAAATCGGCTCGCATTTGGAAAATTTGGAATTTCCAGAGCGCCAACCGGGTTTGTTCGACACATCATAACCTATAGTTTGAGAATCTACCGGTTGGTAGTGCCCTTATATATGTGAACAATGCGTGTTTTAGTATCGATAACGCGGTATACTCAACTTTTTCTCGTAAATTCATGGACAAAATGTAAGCTCACTTTTTTGATAATAAAAAGGACTTTTTCATTAAATAAATATGAGAAATACGTTGTTATAACTCTATATTTTAAAACGTATTTGCAAAAATTAAGTCTCTCTCCTCATGTTACGGAACTGACGTTTAGGATACATTTCGTCGATTACTTTTAAATCGAGACAGACAATCGCGCCCAGATTTTTTAGCGTTAGTATTTCGTCACAAATTACGTTAGAAAGCATTATGGGGAATTTCCCCCAGAATGTGCAAGTTACGGCGGAATCACCCATATACATATACGTATATATATATATATATATGATCGTGCCTGCTTTCACCGCTGCAGTTCTGTGCGCGCGCGCGCGCTTTACACTTATATATATGTATGCAGTCTGCGTGCAGTAGTCGTCCGCTCGACACGGGATAGAGAAGTCGTATATCCTATATACATACATGTGTAAAACATCGGAATAGCTGATCTGTTGTGCTGTCACCGTTTATTGTCAAAGCGAGAAGTAGTAAGTGATCGATTGATTAACGTGTATATGGTTGATCGAATATTGGGCTGAGGTATTCGATCGTGTGTAACAATACATATATATGGTTAGCTGCGCGCACGTGCGTCTATATATGTATAGATGCATCGACAAGCCTCTTCTAGCAGCGAATTCTATAGTAAACGTTAATTCGCGGAGTGTCGATTGTGAACAGTGTCGCGGTCGATTTTACGTATAGTGATAAGTGCTCCTTTCACCCGTTGGCAAGACGTCAGTTTTGATGGACTTTAACGTTCTTCGTACACGACACCTACGTATTCATGCCGTCCAACGATAATTCATGATTATTAATCATCGTATAGGTGTCACACTCGGCGTATCTGCAGAATCGCATCGGAGTTCGTACCTATATATAGATATACATCACAGGCGAATATACACTTGTATATCGTATATGGTTCAGGCGGTGTAAATCTCTCTCGCGAGGAGGTCGTTGCCCGTGATGGGCCACACGAGCTGCTGATGCGCGCGCGCGAGATATTTCTCTCTTTCTCGTTTGTTCGAGTTATATATACGTTTGTGCATACAGGCGCAGTATTGCTTAGGCGCGCGGACGTCTGTGGCTGAAGATTTCGTTAGAAGAATGTGCGAACTTATGCACACGTGAACTTTTGAAGTAATACCGGCAGCTGTGGAGCTAGCGGTAATCTGCGTTAATATTAGAGTGTTGCGATATAGTGTATAAATAAGTAATAATAAAGGGTGATTGTAGATTATAGATTGTCGTAGTTTTTCAAAATTGATTTGATGACCGACTGGAAACGGACGTTTTTCGCAAACAAATCAATAGACAATTGTTGTAGGTGGAAAAATATTTTTTTATACAGTGTGCGTAAAATGTGATTTTACGTACTTTGCAACTTTTTAAAATCGCATTTGCGCTCCCTGTGTCAAAAAATATCGCACGATACATGTGCGAAAATTGATTTTACACTCGTGAGTTTATCACCCTCGCTTCGCTCGGGCGACAAACCTCTCACTCGTGTAGAATCAATTTTTACGCACTTGTATCGAAATACTTATATACTATTTTGGAAAATGAAATTGAAGCACAGTCGTACTAAAGAATCATTTAAAATAACGAATCTTCCGGCGCAGTTATGAGCAACGGAACATGGAGTAAAAAATTTTGCTTAACACGGCTAATCCGGCATTTTCACAAAGTGCTCGTAATTTTGCACCGAACCTTCAATTTTCTGTGATCTTTAAAGATAAATTAAACTGTCTTTTCTAGAAAAAAGCCTTACACTGCAGTTTTACATTGCATCGTTTTTCTTCATCCCAACATCTCTGCTCGCAGTACATGCGTTTAAGCATCGTTACATCCTATGATCATCTCTCTACAGCAAAATCGAGCCCCTATGCTGATTAAAAAAAAAAATATCAACACCAACGATAATTTCGAAAACGATTGTATTCCGACTCAAGAAAATTGCGATAAAGATAAAAGATCGATAGAACCGTCGTCTGGCAAGTCTCGTTCCGGCAGTCGTGACCTTCGACAAATGTCCTCCAATTTTCTTCCTTTCATAATCCAAACTAACACCTCGTCCCTGCATCGACATCTCCCTTTCCGCACATACAATAATCCCTGAACTCGGTCACGTACACATCATTTACTTTACATAAACAGGTATACATATACACACATGAACCGCAAGCTACAAACCGGCAACTGCGTCGCTCCTATATAGTCACTCTTCTTGTATGTAAACAAAAGAGAGGCAGTCCGCTCGAAAGTGGACTTGTCTAGAGCTTCCATTACCTATACACAAGTACACACATACGCAGAGCGCGAAGAAGCTCGACTCAGTTATTGATTGAGCGTCTCCAGCAGCAGTTCTCGCGGAGGGCTCACGTGGCTCCCCGTGTGTTCCTCCTCCTCCTCTCGGCATGCGCGAGGGTTCCGCACCTGCGCGGACGAGCTGCAGCGTTTTACACACTCGGAACTACGTAGCTGCTGGTGTATAAGATCTCTCCGATCATTCAGTCGAAGGGTTACGTTGCTCGCGTGTGCTGCGTTTTACTCGACTCGTGCGCCGAGTCCGTGCGTTGAAGGTGAGAGACGACGCTGTGAATTCGAGGATCGAGATTCCGATACGCGAGACATTTTTCCAAGAGTTGGATTTCGGGCGGAACGACCTTTGCCGGCGGCCTTTGTGTACGAGGGATGTGCGCTGTGTTTATATTTTCTGCGACGTACTACGAAAGGGGGGGGGGGGAGACGACCGTATACACACTTTGACGCGCATATTCGCCCTCGAAATCAATCGGAAGTGTGTGCTTCTGCGCCTTATTATTATTTTTTTCGTCGCGGTGGTGAGTAAAGGATTTTTTCGTACGTAAACAACGGCTGGATATACGATTCGACGTAGTGCACATTTTTCGCGACGAGAATCTCGCTGGGAATTGTATGTGACGTAATTTTAGGCAACAGGGAGAGAAAGACACTTATCGTAAGTGTTTTTCGAAGGGATTTTTTTTTCATTATAGGCTAACGTTATTCGGGTTATCCTGTGAGCCGGAAATTATTTTGAAAATCTGGTTACAACATTATAACAGCATACAATTAAGAAAAAAATTTTTCCGCTCCCCTGTTTCAGATTTCGAGAGCCAACAGAGTAATATGCGAGGGTTAGAGCCACAGGAGTGGTGACCGTGAGGCTGCGGGTGATCTAAGGCGCAGCCGCTCATCCACCTGTGAGAGCGGGGCCCTCGATGCTTACGCTACGACTGGTCTCGACCCACTTTCTCAAGCAGCCATAGGCGGTCTGCCTATAACTTCAGATGCCATGTGTCGCGATCGGGACATGAACCCGTGAATCAGTGAACTCTCTCCCCGTATACATACATATATATATATATTCTATCTAAAATCGAACTGCTCTGCGATTTTACCTACGCATATATATAACGAACATACCGATCGAGACGGATACCGCTTTTCAAGAACACACGACTGATTTTATCTCATCAGTTTTCACATCTCCGCGGATCGTTAGATGAGGCTCGATCGAGATCGGTAAAAGTGGGTGGCGCGCGCGCGGGCGTGCGCACGTTCAACCGCTCGCCTGACAGTTGATCGGTCAGAAACACTCGATTTTTTTTTGTTTTTCCGAGAGCCGAAGCTTTTACGTATTATACACACGAGGAATTTCAAGCCGACACGGCGACGACATTACCTGCCGTTGAAACAGTCACGAGTCAACCTGTGGAGAGTCGCGAAAGAGTGTATTGTGAGTATGACTATTTGCAAAGATTTTTCGTTGAAATATTCCAATTGAAAACAATATCCTTCGTCGACAGTGCGGCAGTGGGTCGCGGTGCAGGCGGAGTGGGATGAGAGGCCCTCAACAGGAATCTTTCGAGCAACACCTTCAAGATCACGAATCATCAGAGCAGCAGCAGTTGGACCAGCATAAAAAGCCGAGCGCCGACAATCAAGCGGACACCACCACCGTGAATCACCAACAAAAGGACGAGTCGCGCCTGGCGAAGGTGAAGCGCGCGATCAGCTGCTCACTCCTCGGTCGCGGCTCGTCCAGCAGCAACAATGAGTTATCCAGTAACATCAGCTGCTCGCGGTTCGGCCGAGAGCTGGAGCTCGTCGAGGCCCACAACGGGACCGGCGTACCTTACGTCGTCTACCGGCTCTGTACTTATCTCGAGGCCTATGGTTTCCACAACCCGGCCCTTTTCCGACTGGCCAGTAGCAGTTCCAAGCTCGCCGAACGGCTCAGGCTTGCCTTCGATCGGTCGGGCGATGCCGATCTCGAGGCGGCCAACTGTCCGGCAACTGCGGTTCTCTTGCTCAAACGCTACCTCAAGGAACTGCCGAGTCCCATCGTCTGGCCCGTCTGCGTCTCTAAGCTCGTGCAGTTGCATTTTCGTTAGTATATTATAAGATTATTTTTTTTTTTTTAAACTCGATGTTAACGTTGATGCTATTCTCGGAGTCGTTTAAACATTTACTCTGGAGGATGTTACGTCTACGAGTGCTGTTTTATTTTTAGCCGATTGCTAATTCAAACATTTGCCGATAATTCCGCGGAGTGAGAAAGGCTTCGCCTTATATACTGCGTCACTTTGACGTCTCTAATCAGGTTAATAACGTGTCGGTTAATTGTTTTATATACATTGCGAGTACATGTTCGATATCCCACTGTTAGTTCAGATTTGCGGTATAAGCAACTCGACTTTTCTATTATTAGTCTGTTTTAATGAAGAATCACGCAAACACATCCGCGTACTTCAAACAAACCTCGGATGCAGTCAATGCATCAAGTTTGTTTGCCTCGACGCTGCAGGTGAACGAACTCGAGCGCAAACAGACTCGCGACAATCAATTACTTATATATTTTCCCACTCGTTTCCCGAGAAACCTAGACGCGCGCTTATCTATACGAACAATACTCCGTTACCGCGAAGGCATCGATTACAAACACAATCTATTCTATTGCAGAGACGCGAAGCAAGAACCGCGAGCTTTGGATCGACAAAACAAGGGACCTGTTGGAGAACGAACTGGCGAGTCAGAACCATCGGCTTCTAGGCTACTTGATCTTGTTCCTCGGAAGATTCGAGGCTCAACACGGCTGCGCCTCCGGTGTCTGTGGTATCTTTGCACCCATCCTTCTGCCCCAGGTGCCACCGGCTACCGTTCTCCTTCGAGATCTGCTTCACGACGGCAAACTCATATTTCCCGACTGTTCCAGGTAATATCATATCTGCTGAATTTTTTTATTATTATTATTTTTGTTTTATCGTTGCATAAGAAAATAATACCTCGTCGAGTGTCGAGCCATTGTTTCGCAACGACGAGAAGCAATAATCAGGAAGTTCGAGATCGATCACGTTCCTCGAAATTACGCACTTTACCGACTGACGTTTTTGTACGTATATCTGGCAAAAACCAGTTACGCTCGCCGTTATAAAAGGTCCCACAACGTTTTTGCTTGCGTATGTTGTCAAGAATACATTTGTCCGAAGAAAGAAGAACTAACAATCCATCGGCGAGACACACGATACGTAATTGGAATATACACCGGCGCCGCACTCGTATCTATCTATCCAGCGACCGCCGCAATCCGGACAATCATCGAATGCGTGCTGTTACATAACGCTGTTACTGTTTTTACTTTCTTTCCATTATGTCCTCCGGCGAGATAAGGAAGCCTGATCAATATATAAAATTCCATTATTTCGAAAAAAAGTATATTGCTTTTGTAATCACAAGATAAAGCTACATTATGTACAGCTGTTAAAAAGCTCTCGCTCGAATCTCGGAATCGCAGTCGCGTTGCGGAAGCCGCAGAAAGTCGCGGCAGTGCTGAAAGTGTCTGTGTATACAGTTTATAAGTAGTCAGGGTCAGAGCCGTCGCTAATACCGCAAGAGAGTTAACGAGCTTTCCGATGTGCAGATGAGGGGTTTCAAGACCTGATGCGACTCACACACGACTTTTGATCCCACTTAATCCGGCTCTGTAACGAAGTCTCATATAACGCTCGCCGGAACTATTATCTCACAGCCGAGGATTTTCATTCGGTTCACGCCAATTTCGGGGAGAGACAATTAAGTTGTTTACCGCGCGGAAGGTGAATGTGGTTATTAAGAGTCGACCGTATACATACGGGTAATTTCCAGACTCCTTGACTCTCTTATTGAACCTGACAATAATAAAAAAATATCTCGAGGTTCAATGTTAAAACTCTTATATGTATCTCATCTGGATTGAACTTGTGTACAGAGCAAAGTTAACTGTTCTCAATCGATGCGCGGAAATAAAGATTTGTACTATCCTTCGCGCATCAATAGCCGCGAATGTCGACAATTTATTCACGTTTCCGCGGTGTGTATGTAATTGCGTAACACGCCGAAATTCTCTATATATCTTCTAAAAATGTTAATATTAATGCTGTTAAACAAATATATCCCGTGACCTCGTCCTTCGCTCGGATCATCATCGCCTCTTCCTCTCGTGTCCCAAAGGACGCAAACACGAAACTCACAGGACGGTCGCAAACAACCGCGTAAATCTTGGCTCTATAACGACTTCCCCAAGGATCATCCTATAGATCATCAGCATCCAGTCGATACAGTAACAGAATCGGAATTTGCATACACTTCTACATCTCTAGTGTTTACGGCTATTCATACATGTACAAGATTCGACTCGGCTGTGACGAGCATTAATCGCTCCCAATTGCCTGTCGTATAGAGATATATGTTCCTCGCACAGCGCGAAAGTGAATCCGCGTGACTGTGTGTCTTGCGCAAGTGCTCGAGGTTCATGGAAAGGAGCACGTGACGATGGAGTCTTGTGACTCGCGATTTTCTCTCTCTTCCTATTTTTATTGTAAAAAATCAAGACGATTCTCGCGCATATACTTGACATTGATCTGGCAGAGGGTAAAAATAAGGAGCGGCTATTTTTAAAAAATTTTTCGCAAGCACATCAGTGAGTCATCCCACGCCGCACGCGAACTTGAAGATGATGATGGGGAGCAGTGAACGCTCTTCGATCGCTTCATTTGATTCATGTATTATCTCGTCTGTGTATATGTATATATCTGCGCAAGAGATTAATTGACCAGTTGTGATTGGCAGGAATCGCGAAAGATCGAGAATATGATAGATTGAACGTTGTTTCTTTTTATATGTTTTTCTTTTTTTTTTTTATAACGCGAGAATTATTTCGAGCTCTATGTTTTTATTTTTGTAACCGTCGGCGTTAATTTTGCCGAGGATATTTAATTAACGAGCTATAATCGTCGTGAGAGCTGTGCTGCGAGTTTTTTTTTGCTGACACGGCATGAATTTTCAAAGAGCCTTGTTATGACGACGAACATCGTCGTTCTCCGCTTATTGTTTGCAATTTAATGATAAAAGTAGCGTTTTTCAGTCGGCTATTAAATTTTTTACATAAAAAGCGAGAATAGATTAATTTCAAAAATAGCCTTTTTACTGATTTCTATACCACATCCAAAGTTCTCCGCCGTATAATATTTAAAAGCGTGAATCAGCGACCTGCTTGTTTTTCCACGCGCGTCGTGTAGGGAGATACTGAATTAGCACCATGTATTTTTACTTTTTACTCCATAAAAATTGTACACCGAAGAATCACCATTAAAAATAGAATCTTTAAGTTCGTTGTGAAAAATTAACATTGTTTTTGTTCGTTGCCATCGGCTATGTAATTCTAACCAACGATATATCTGTACTACATAACACGTGCGGCGCTGCCAAAACTGCTCGCAAAAATGACGACACCTTCGTACATCTAATTGAATAATCTTTCTGTTACTCGACCCCTCGTAACGATATCTCGTTTATACACACACCTCAGACATTGCGCAATATCACTATTATATCAGACACAACGATGTGCATTATTATTATCTCACAGTCTAGCGACATACAGGGCTAATCCTATCCGGCTTGATCATCGATCGTTATGCAGCCGTTAATCCGAATATAAAATCGAATGTATATAATCACGTCATTGTATATGCGCTAAGCTCGTCTATATGGACCGAGAAACTCCGCACGTTCTTATAGCTATGCAACTATGTATGTGTCTATAGAACCATGACGGGGAAACCCGTTCTATCCTGAGACCGGTTCTCTTCGCTCTTTTTTTTCTTCACTCTCTCGCGGAGAGAGCACGTGGCTGGCGGTGGATATATAATAGGAATCTTATATATATATATATATATATATATATATATATATATATATATATATATTACACTTATACTCTCTTGGCTGCGTGACGTGAAGAGGCTGCAGGCTTATGTTTTCTCTTTTGGGCTGCTGCCCTTTGTTTACGCCTAGAGCGCGATATATATAGGCCTCGACGTTGTATATACATATATAGTGATGTTTTCGAGCTCGGAAACTGAGAAATCGGACGCTTCGCTCGTAGTGTCAAGTGCTCTGAGGCTGAGATTGTATGTACAGTGTATGTACACTATATGGCATTCCCGGGAGTGGAATTTCAGATGAATGCCTGACTATTGTTTTTTTCTTCTTTTAAAGTTAGCAGTTATGTGGTTGATTGTGTGCGAAGACATTTTATTTTAGTTTTGCAAAGATAATAGTACGTGAATGTGTTTTTACTTTGACGAATAAAGTTCGAAGGAGGTCCGAAAGTCGATTCGAATTCAGATTTCGCGCCACAAAATAGCAGACGACAAGAGAAACTAATTTATTTGTAACGAAAAGTAAAAATAAAATTATGAGGATCCACGACGTAGTTGCCCGCCGGCCTCCGCAGTGCAATTATACATTATTTTACAGAGTTTGAAGTTTATATGTCAATATCTGACGGAATAAAGTTGCCTCAATATCACGCAATTCCAACTTTATTTCGCTAGATATTGGCATATAAACTTCAAACTTCGTAAAACGATGTATAATTGCATTGCAGAGGGCAACTACGTCCTGGATTATCGCAATTTTGCTTTTATTATTCGTTTATAAACAGGTTAGTTTCTTTTGTCGTCTGCTATTTCATGGCGCGAAATCTGAATTTGAATTGACTTTCAACCCCTCTTAAATCCACGCAAGCCCCTTATAAACATAAATTCAATTTTAAATAACCAAGCCACTGTCTTCTCAGAAAAAGCACTCGAGTTACATGCGACTCCCATCCATTTCTCAGAACTTCTATATACTTACATCACACATCCATCCAGCGAAATTCTGCCGAGAGAATCTAGGAATAGATTCTTTGGCATAGGTTTTGCCCCCTCGCGCGCAAGTCGAAACTTTTCCGTTCGATCGCGTGATATTTCCAAACTCCGAGAGTGCATGGCACGTGGAAAATTTTTGCATCAGTCACGGCAAAGCGAAATGATATACATCAAACAGTTCTGGGATCTTATTACGATATGCGACACACACACGCGCACACGTCAAGTAGCTATATTGCATAACGGAAATCCGATCGTTATACATTATAGTCTTCTTTTCCGTTCGCTGCGCGCGAAATCGATCAGCTTGTCGGGTGTATTATAAGCTTTATGCGATATGCACACGAGGCTCGATGGAAAAATTTTGCATCTGTAATTGAAAGGACGTTCTTGTAATTGCCGGCGATTTATATCACTCACACACACACACACACACACACACACTTGGATATATCGGAAAATTTCCTCAACGCATAAAAAAAGATCTGTCTTCGAAAAAGGTGAAAGTGTATACCATACAGCTTATTTACAAGGCTAATAATCCAGTTGCACCTCAAAACAGGGTATACCTTATACACGCAATCGTCATGAAAACGTGCGTGTATACCTATACACAAACGAACGGATACGTATATACATAGAGATACATAGTCGGTGTCTCCTCCCTCCCTTTTCCCTCTGCAGCTGTGTGTCCGATAGTATACGTCGCCGGACGCGCTTTGACACGCCACAGTCGCTTCTCCGGAGCTAAGCAGTGAACACACGTGTTTACGTATAATACATTACTTTCGAATCTCTCTGGAGGAAGAGAAAGATTCTTCTCCGCGAGGAAATTTCAAGTCGCGGTGTTTTTCCGAGTTTTGCCGGCAGACGACCATAAATGTTTCATCGGATCATCGAGAGGATCGTCTTCGCGCCGACGAGTCCGCGACACTCTCTCAGGAAGCTCATCTTCGTGATCACATGAAGCACCTGGTGTCGTTTTGTTGATTGAAGGACTTGTATATACTTGTTGCTGGTATTTTACACGAGCGAATGCGGTGAGTCATGCTGCGGATGTATAGTTTCTTCCCTGTGCGTTTTTTTTCTCCAAATAATATACATACATGTATATACTTTGGGCTAAAGGATTGAATTCTTTATTGAACTATATATAGAGTGGAAATTTTTCGATCTTAACCGGATCAGCAGTGTGTGTATATTACATGCAACGAGTTTGCCGGTGAACTTTCCAATATACTTGCGTTCAGTCCTACAATGTTTTGCGGAATGTTATCAGAAGAAAGAAAATAGCTAGAATTACTTGCTTTATCACAGCTGTAATCTATACGTAATTGTACACACCGGCCCAATTTATCGACTGACTTCTCGCAAAATATATAGTGTGTGTCCTGACAACCAAATGAATGCATTGGTCACTCATTTATTATAGTCGTCATGCTGACGCAACAACTACTTATAACGAGTATATTTCGACTATATCCGTTTTGCGATTCATGGAAAATTGCAGTTATATTCGATTGTTTGAATAACGCGCCTGATGTATACGTTTGCTTAGTATACACGACGCTTTCCAAACGCTGATCCGTATGTTTATTTTCTTTTTTCAATGACCCACTGTGGCTACAAAAATAGCAGCGTTAAAAATTTTTTTAAAAACTGCGCCCATAAACTTCGCTGGTATATCAGAACTCATATCCCCCGCGATAAGGATAATTATTTCTGCATACAGATATAGCCACCAGCAGTTTCCTGTTGTAAGTATTTTTGTTTATTCGCGAATATTCAAACAACGTCGTGCGAGCGCGTACAAGTAATTACCGAAAAAAAACTGTTTACTCGAGGTACATTAAAAAAAAAGTCGGCCGCTCGAAAGCACCGTTCGCCGCCGCGTTTATAAACAAGAGACTTCAATGACACGCTATTCGAAAAGGTGAATAATTGGGGTCAATATATAAAACGGTATATATTATATATATGTGTACAACATTTATAGTTTTAAGAGCAATGCAAACGTTTAATTCGCATCCCATATGTAATAACATACATATGTATAAGGACGCCGCAACAATCCAACGGGTAAACACTTTCATTATCGCCGTGCACGAGTTCATTACATCAGTTGGGGCGCCGCCGCGCTTCGCGGAAAGAAATTTCGTTAATTACAGCCGAAATTCTCATTCGTTCATGATGTCGCGTGGCTCACGTCCTATATATAGTAATAAGGGTCTATTTTGGACGGCACGTGTTGCGTCGAACATTTTCGTTGTAGAGTATGAAAATACAAGTAGTCAGTTCAAGTAGTATGTTGATTTTGAAGGCTGATCGAAACCAAATTTCGTTTAAACAAGTAATGTATCTCGTTTGGCTCGATTTTGAAAAATCCAGCGTAAAATGCATCAATTCTCGGAACGTGTCGAGCGGAATCTTTTAAAAAGCTATCATTAAAACACCTACGTTCCGGAATTATGATAGTATTAATGAATATTTGTATGAAAATAATGAATTACTCTGAGTAGAGAACTGTAGATCAATTTGCTACGTTAAATATCAAATTGAATTATAATTACAGAACGCTATATTGACATATATATAAAAAAGTTTCTTCTCATGCTATCGAAGTGCAAAACTTTTGAGCATATAACGTTATTCACTCAATTATGCGACCGTGAGAATTTCACAAAAAAAGTGCACAAACTGGCTCTACTCTCTTATATACCATACTTTTTTACGCTAAGAAACAATGAAAGTCACGTACAAAATCGCCATTACTTCAACGATAAAAAAATTAATTCGAGGTGTGCAAAAAGACAGTAAGTGACCAGAGTTCCACGAAAATAACTAATTACACGCTCGTATACTTCTTACAATGCACAATAAATAGCTGCTATTCCACGATCGCTTAGTCGAACCAGCGGCGTCCTTGAGCCGCCTATACCGTATATATGTATACCACATACCGGCGAGCGGCGGTCCTTTTTGTTATATTCGGATGACGCTCGCGCGTGCGGTGTGGACTTTATACGGGGGAAAGTTTTCACGCACGTGTCGACAGTGTGCCCATGTATATATATCTATACATTTCGAGGCTCGCAGAAATATCGATCGCGAGGCGGTAAACCGGTTCCTTGACACTTTTGGCACTTGCTCGCGTGACTTGGCGACTGCCTGCGCGCGCGTGGATTGGTATTTTCCATCATGCATCCCGTGGCTGACGAGCACTTCCAAATTCTGCACTAATATAAGCTTATACAGTTATGTATTTACACGATGTGTCTTTACACACTCGAGACTTACATATTGGTCGTCGTCTCCTTGAAAGATCTATTTTCGCTTTTATCGACTCTATCATACATCATTTGGATTTTATAGGCGCATATTAATAAACCGATAATGGAAATCAAGCGAAATGGGACTTCGTTGCATAAGAAAACAGTTAAAGCACGAGTATACAGCCGTGTATGTACATAAAAAAAAGCAGAAGAGCATATCTCCTGTCGCGGATAAAACCAGTCGACCTTGACCATGATTTCATCGTCTGTGTTGCAGTGTCAAAGAGCCGGCGGTGAACGGTGGCGTCATTCCCAACGTCGACTGCAAGGTCTGCATCGAGTCGAAGGACGATTTTGGACATCCTTCCGACAGCAACACACTTATCGTCCAGCCAACCAAACGAAAGGACAGAAGAGACTCCTCCGGACAGGAAAGAAAGCTCATAAGGTGAGGTTTTCTTCTTCTATGGAGTATTATAGCTTGTTTACTTTCCTTTCCGCTGACCTGGAATGATGCGATTATCGACGTTCAATATTGCTTTTTTTTTGTCTTCTGAGCGGATGTTTATTATTATTATTGGTGCTAGAGAGTGGATGCAAAAAATGAATAATATGTTTCCGCCCCGTCAGGTGCAAGATTTCTTATCGGCCCGTTATCCGAAAGTGCTTAGACAGAATTGTGAATTTACAAAATTTTAAGCCCTTCGCAAGAAGCAACGTTATTAGAAGGTACCTCTGCATATCAGTAGAACAAGGATATTTATATACAATAGGGTTTAGTCAGACACTTTAAACGTCAGCGCATAACCATGATCCTTTTTTTATGTGAATGAAATTTTTTTTCTTCGACATACACTCCGCTTCTCGAGCTCTATGCTGACCTTATATGTACACTTTTGTTCATAAGTTAACGAACGATATTTTTTAGGAGCAACAGCGAAGAGAAGATCTGGGAGAACAGCAAACGAGTAGCCGGTGACAATTCGAACAGTAACACAGCGGATACCATCAGGCGGGTGAGCAGCCACGAGGATTTCAACAGCGCCAAGCATCACCACATTCTTTCGAAGTTGCAGAAAGACATGGGTCACGGAACGGTATTTCTTTTTCTTGATACCTCGATCGATTTTCCATAATTTTCTGTACGTAAAGTACGCCATGAATTAATCCACAGAGACATGGCAGTTTGCCACTGCAGGAGATGACCAACGTGTCTCCTGTGTCGTCCAAAACATCGCTCATACACTCTACAAGCGATGTGGTACTGGCTACTGAGAAGTACGACTGTGATGCGGAGAGACTTAGAAACAGCGAGAGATTCAGTAGGAGTATCACTCCAAGAGGCCGCAGGCAGGTCAGGAGGAGGAAACTGCACAGGAATTCGTTCGATCAGAATGCCAGCAAGGTGAATTATTGATTATTTAATTGGATTAAACGACGCGCTGTATATGCCAGTGAATAAGAGGAAGTTTGATTTCCACAGGAAAATGATCTGGAAGACTCCGAAGTTATCTTCACGATAAGCTCCGACTCCAATAAAACGCAAGGCCAAAGCTTCCTGGAAATGCTGAGCAGTGGTCCCAGCAGATCACCGTCTCCGGTCAGGCCAACACCATCCGAGCAGGAAGAGGTGAACAACCCGACTCTGGCTAATTGGAGTTTCCAAATGCGGCAGAGCAACGTGAGTATTACGAAAGCCGAGTTTACTCGGTTAAGAAAGCTAATCTGAAACGCAATCAGCAGGATGAAGAAATGAACGAGCGTGTCGAGGCCATGGTGTCTCCTCGGAACTCGATACTGATCCCGCGCAGATTCTACCTGGATGACAAGACGGAGGAGCAGGAGAACGTACCCAGCGTCAAGGAGCACGGCTTGAAGAACTTAATGAAGCAGATCAACAGTCTGAAGAAGAAGATCAAACGCTACGAGGGTGAGTTCGAGGACAATTTCGGTTATCGGCCTAGTCACTCCGACAAGATGAGCAATCGCGACATCAAGAGAATAGTATCCGAGCTGAATAAAGTACGAAAGGAACATAAGATCTTGAAGGAAGGATTCGTCGGTACACTCTTGGGCGGACCGAAGCTGCTGCGCGATGAGACTGCCGGCGCGAACAACAATAACAATGGCGAGGACATGTTGCGAGCGACTACAATGTCGGAAATGGTAATGGAGGTGGAACGAAAACTAGCAGATAAACGCTATAAGTATAACCGACCAGAGGACATAGAGGATCTTACTTACGAACAACTTTTGGATGAGAAGACCGCTGTGCAAAAGGCCCTGCTGCATATTGAGAATACCTTTGGAAGGCCAGTCTCGAAGGAGGACAGATCAATCGTTCGACCCTTGTACGATAAATATCGGATGCTCAAGCGACAGCTGATAAGAGCAGGCGCGGTAAGCATTTTTTTCGTCTTTTATTACGCAAAGTTACAGTAGTTCGTGATTATTATTTTTCCGCGTGTTCTCGTAGAATCGATACACGGACAGCATGTCAGAGCTCGCTACTATTCTGGAGCACGAAGCCATGGACTTTACATCAGCGGTGGGAACTCCAATCGATTGCGATCGCCGGGCCAGTGAACCTGATATGTCTCATCGGGGAATTCTGGACTGCATCGACACTACTGAGGAGATACCCACTGACAGTGATAGTCAGCACAGCAGCAGTGATGGCAGTCGCGGAGTAGTCGAGAGCCTGCATTCCCTTCCAAAGTACGTTTAAATTACTGCGATTGTATACGTTTAGAATACGATGAAAATAATTAAACAAAAATTTCGTTCTTAAGGGAGGAGCTGCTGCAACAACAACTAATCGCCAAGGAAGAGAAGAAGCGACTTCGAAGATCTCTCAAAGAACTGGAGATGCAATTTGAAGCTCGAGCTGGTAGACGGATGCAACGGTCAGATCGTGGACCCCGTGTCAACATGATTTACGATTCTTACAAGCAAACAAAAGCGAAACTTAGGTTGATTAGCGCCTTGCTAGCAAAGAGTGCTTAACGGAGTATATAAAATTATGACCGGCGAAGAGAGACCATGTACCTTGAAACTTTGATCCGCGGTATGATTATCAAACTATCAATAACTTTTTAATTTTTTAGACGGTTGATATAAGAACGTTCTTAATATCATTTTTATAATTTTTCATTTTCTACTTCATTCTGAGCTTGTTGATAACTAAGTACCTGTAGCTGTTTGTATTACAATGGGTTGCTATTTTCATAGAATGTTGCGTATTTAAGCTTTAAATCTATATACATATATGATATATTGCGCACAGTCATTTAAACATTTTTAGAGGACCTAACTACTTAGGGGATACTTATATATAACTACTATACCTGTAACACCCATGTTGTTCAAGAAATATGAGAGTAGTCTGAAAGTTATACTTTTACAACTAACGTATTGACAGAGTTATACAATGTTATATCTAATGAATCAAAATGTCGTGATGCCACATTTGCTAAACTGAAGGATGGATTTTAAACGTTTTTTAAAAAGTATTGCTGTACGCGGTAATTTTGTAAGGAGATATTTTGGACGATTTTTTTCACTTTTTGTCGAATCTCAAGAGCACTTTTATTATTTTTGCGAGGAAACTTTTTCTAAAGATGTTTTTAATTATTTTTAACCCAGGAATTATTTATCGATGAATTACGTTTTTAAAGCCTGCTGTAATTGTAAATATACTCGCGCATCTCGCATATTACGAAGCCAAAAAATATTGCGTGTTACAGTTATCTGAGAGCACTATCGACTGTTACAAGATTTTAAAAATTTGACAAGCAGCAACACTAGCTGAGTGTTTATGCATTTTTTTTGTTCTATGACACATGCTTTTATAAATAAATACCGACAACTACTATATACATAGTATTGTTGAAGAGCAGAAATTTATAACTTG
This sequence comes from Muscidifurax raptorellus, assembly GCA_020010945.3. Classification (NCBI taxonomy): domain Eukaryota; kingdom Metazoa; phylum Arthropoda; class Insecta; order Hymenoptera; family Pteromalidae; genus Muscidifurax; species Muscidifurax raptorellus. The sequence goes on from CM052080.1 coordinate 38,668,310, forward strand.
TCAGATGATATATTCAATATTGCGAATGCGCCGAGAGAGTTAAGGTTTGATACCTATTGATGATAACTTTGAGAATAATTTAAAAAAAATTTCTTTAACTACATGTCTCCTGTATTTCTTAAACGAAACAAATTTTTAACTGCGATTCAAAATCGGATAAATTTTTTAACATGTGCACAACAAATGTGTTTAGCAATAATGATTCATCTGAAAGCGCGCTTCACTACGATTTACTTCATGAATGACAAAACAAAATTGCGGTATAAAATGATTTTTGTAGACCAAAGCATTTTTAGTCTGTGATATATGAGAATTACTGAATTAAAAAAAAAAGAGAGAGAAAGAATGTTTGTCTGTGAATGGCTGGATATAATAAAGAGAAGATTGCCGGAAAGTTAGCTTTAAATGTAGGAATTGCATTCTTGCAAAGATTGAACCCTGTATTTTCGTTATGAAAACGTTTTAATTATTTTAATAGCACTGTTGTAATCCTTTCTCATAAGAAAGGCAAAGTAAGTGTTTAAGTGAAGAGTTTCTTTTAGAAATGTCCCTAGTTGTAAGTCCATGTATTTTGTTATTAAACTTGCTTGGCATCGTTTCATAGCTGTTTGCCAAAAGTAAAAAGAGCTTTGCAATTGTCTAAAGCGATTAACGAGAGACAAACGTGTTTTTTCTTTCTTTTTTACGAAACCTTTACAAAACTGATAACTCAACAAAAAGACGAACTGCGAGAATTCTGAAAAAAAACTATCATGATGAAGAAAAATTAAGAAATGAAGCAACTGAACCATGGTATTATTACAACGACATATCTAGGCGTTACATATACATTTTCAATAAACGTTTTAAGCGATCAGTGTCTTCAGGCACGAGTAAAGTGCCACGATCGGAATTTTCGTCAGTGTCAAACAAAAATCAGAATGCTTACGACATTAGGCAAGTAACAACAACCGGCGATATAATAGTTACAGCGCTGGTCTCTGTTCAAGTAAAAATACATGAACATATATGTTGCAGGTAAACGGCAGTGTATTTAAAAAAAGATCTAAATGCGTTTGAATAACTCGATATCTTGTAATGAAAACAAGAGAAAACAGCATACAAACCTTGGTGTTTTATGCGCTTTTTTGGCCGTGTATGTACATCGATATTACAATACATGTTTACGTGCAAGATCGTGTATTTGCAACAGCCATAAAAAGAAGACAAAGCATTATATAGCGACGAGAGATAGTTGCGTATTTGCATTATACCAAGTAGCACGTCGGAACAAATATAAATATATAAATATAAATAAAGTTATTATTAATGAACAGAAATACAACTCGACTCGAGTGTTACTCTCCAAATTTATTCAATCTTTTTGTCGGCCGGAAAAAAGAAGAACGTCACGCACAAGAACGAAACCACTGTTACAAAACAGATCACACGACAAGGTACAAAAAAAAAATAATCTCGATCACGCCAGCGCCAGTTGTCTCTGGAAAGCTTGTATCTGCCTGAGCAAACCAGTGAGTCTCAGGGCGTTCGGTGTGTGACTAATGTGGCATTTCGAGCCAAGCGAAGGAGCAGTGCGAGACCGCGACTTCGTGACATGACGGAATCCCGGCTCCTCTGATGCGATACAGACGAGGCTGTTGCGCTCGTGAAGCTTACGCATCTGCTGCTTCAGCAACATGACCTGAATTCATACAACAACATCAGTATCTCCTTGAACCTTGAAAAAGGTTATACGCATGATACCTCGTTGTAAAGCTGCACCAGAGCCTTGATCTCCTTCTCCTTGTCTTCGATCGCCTCCTCCATCTCGTTCACTTCCTTCGCCAACGATTTGTTATCTTTGCGCGTCTCCAATTGATCTTTGAGCTTATCATGCTGCCTAAAATGATAAATACAATATACGCGTGATCGTGTCAATAAAAAAATCAAAGCAGCCTCCTACGTGATCATCTTCTCGAACTCGCCGGAGAGCCTTGTGAAAACTTCCATCATTTCTTTGTTATTGCTCACGTAATTGGCCCTACCGCGTCCGGTCACTGAGTCACCAACTGCGTCTTCAGCCAGAAACAGTCGATGGCTCTGCTGTAATGATTTATTATATACACGCACCAGTCAACACCAGATCTTAATTGGCCATTGACAAGACGAGCTTACTTTTCGAGACGGAGTTCGCTTATCTTCTTGATGATGTGAAACTTGATTTTTGACACGGTAATCCGAGTTGGTTGACTGGGATTCCTGTAGATTATACGAATTTCGCGTTTGCATATTTGTAATACACCGAGATTAGGCGTTTCTTTACGTGTGGATCTGTGCTCTTATGTGATAAAATGTAGACCGTTCGTGATTTTACTTAAATTTAGAAACAAAGTTGTGAATTTTTTAAAGAATTTAAAACATATTTTGTATTTAAATACTATACTTACGTATATTAAGGCAATTTAAAAATTTATATGGTGACATCAAGTTATCAATTATTAAAAGCTATCGCCATAATATAGTTGACCTTGCAGCAAATTGTGGAGCGTCGTTTAAAATACGTTTTCCAATTTAAAATAATCGAGTGACGATTGCTCATCATTTTGCGCATTAGCGGTAGAAAGCGGTAGAAAGTATTTATAGCTACTTTATGTAATTCATAACACTTTGGTCCCTCACAAGATAACAATATATATCGCATATATTTATATGTGTATATATATATATATATATATATATATATATATATATATATATATATATATTACCTCGTCCTCTTCATATAGAGGCTCACAGGTGTGATTCTGCTTATTGAAAGGTGCTTGACTCGTAAAATGATTGGACCTTAGGTGCTCGCAAGAAAAAGAGCCGATGTCATGATTAGATCCCAATCGGCTTTTCTGGCCACGATTGGCATCTTGACAAGAAATATTGCGACAGGAGCGCGTGAACTGGCTGTTTATCTGTTCGAACAGCATAGACACCGGTCTTGTGCCTCTGCTGACTTTGCGTATCAGTAAGGAGCTTATTCCTGGTATCGTTGGTTGCCTCACTTTTATAAGGCCCAAAATCTGCGAAAATTCAAAAAGCCCGCTTTGAGCTTTTCGAATTGGAAAATCGTATATGAATACTGAAAAAAAACCTGCTGGATGTTGAGACCCAAATTGTGACTAGGCGAGATCGACGTCCCAACGACGAAGGGAATGTGTCGAATATTGAAGCGGTGATAGTAAGGCCGATGAACCCGTTTCATCTTCGACGCCATCGTTGGCATCTCGTAGTTCCTTTGACAGAACGGCTCGTAAAGCTCTGGTGTCACTTGCGCCTGGCTATTATTCTTTCTGTCTTCCAATTTTTCCTCTGCGTTGAAATGCCTGAATGGATTTTTAATTAAACCGTTACAAATTACCACCGAGAAATATGACGGTGTTTCCTACTCGGCCTCGATGCGCTGCTCGGTCGCAGTAGTATCTACGTAAGTATCGTCGATGACCTCGAGCGTTTCCTCGTGAAAGCGAGGAATTGCCACAGGTTTGGCTTTCGAGTGTCTACTGGAAACGACGGACATGCTTGCGACGTTCGGGTATATCCTGGCGAAAGCTTTAGCAGGTTTGGGCTTGACTCGAGCTTGCAGCGTATTGGCGCGCTTTTTGAATTGCGGTGCTTGGAATACCTCGCAGCCTGAACGAAAACTCGCATTTCTACGTAAGTACATAAACCAATAAACTCAAAAACAAGGAAGAAAAATAATTTACTTTTCTGCCGCCTGAGTCTCCTCCTATCCGATAAGCTCGTCTCCCTAGTGGCTATAGTACTCTTAGAGTGAGAACTTTTCAATCTCCCATGCACCTTCTTCCTCCTCGTCGGAGCCGTGTATATGAGGGATGTCCTGAGCATATCATCGCTCACCTGCTTCCTCTTCGACCTCGGAGCCTTTTTCGTTCGCTTATTGGTCTTGATACTGTCCAGACTGACTCCAGCTTTGATATCGAGACTCGGCACGACGACTTCGAGGTCATTATTACTCTGTGATCTTGGCGTCGTCAGACCGACCACCTCGCTGTTATTATTCTGCGACCTTGGGGTAATAACAACCTGCACCTGATTCTGTTTCTTGATCGAGTGCTTCGATCCCGTCGCTTCCGGACTGCTATCGAGTGACGAGGTTGACTCGTTGTCATTGGGTGGCTCTTTTTCACCCTCGGCGTTGTGTAACGACTTCATACGGTCCCACTGCATCTTGAAGGCGTCATAGCTGTTCTCGGCAGCCTCGATGTTTTCCTTCAGTTCTGCGAAATCGAAACGTTTAGTTCTCAGTATTCATTGTATACGTACGTGCTGTGTTTTCTCTTAATCACCCAACAGCTGGATCTTCGGTTTGCTCATCACGCAGCTGAGTGACTCTCTGTACGACAGTTGATTTTCGACGATCCCGTCCGATAACTGGTGGATGGCTATTCGGTCACGAAATTCATTATCGTTTAATTACGCGTATAATGAATCACGACAAAGACGCAAACGTTGTGGACTGTATTGAAATTGACTTACCTGACGCAAGCCTTGTTTTGATTGCGATATCGCTTATTGGCTCCATATCGACACACAAACACACACACACACATGTGTATACACAGTAATTTATCGTCTGCGAAAGTTCATAATTAGCTATATGTGAGCGTCGTTGTATAGACAATGAAGAATTTTGTAACGCGAAAAGAAAAAAAATTTATCGCGAATGCAAGATATACACAGGCAGCGGGGTGGGATATCGTGGTCGCTGAAGTCAACCGTTTTTACACGCTGTAATTCTGTTTTGTTTCGTCCAAGTTCCGTACAATTCACATTGAAAAACAATCGCGTGAAAGTCGATATCCATTGAATCAAACATATATAAATATTCTGTCAGAAAGGAAAAAATTCTCGACCGATCACAGTACAGAACGCATACAAAAAAAAACGACCAAATTCGAATAATAGAGTAAGCCTCGTGACCGCGAGATGTCGCTAGGCTCTGTTTCCCAGCCTTTACACGGCCGTTTTTCTCGTCCGCATCGTCGCCCGGTCTCCGCAGCCGCCGGAGTCGTCACCTGCGTGCTGCAAATGGTGGACGGCCTGTCATCGTCGTTTCGGTAACATCAGCAGGTACGCACACATATTAGCCTACCCTAATACACGTACATAACACCGTTGAGTCAGTCACCCTCGTCCTTCAACTCGTGCCTTGACTTGACCCAGATATAATCCGAGAACAGGACACGCAGCCATACCTTCACCGCAAGCTTTCAAGTTACGTAAAAAAAAAAAAAAAAAAGAGCGTTGCACAAGGTAATCCGCTGCTACTTGCTGTACATACTGTCGGACAGTTTTACATCGTAGCTTTAACAGCGCGAAGGACGGTTCTCGAATCTCACGCGGGGAAAGCAGACGGATAGAATATCAGGTGTAGCTATATAAAGTGGGCTCGACTATTGGGTATATAGATCGCTGATGTGTATGTGATATATACAGTTCCTTGTACCCCAGCGCGCGCGCGCGGGCGACATTGACACAGCGGATAACCTATTTTATTTTTCGCCTATTGCGCGCCGGTCTTCTGCTTCTCTCTCTCATCCTCATCGTCGTATTTCTCGCGCACCTATATAAAGAACGCTCTCTGCTCGTTGTGTAACCGCACGACGTAAGGTATTTCAGCTGTGCTGCATATACATAGGTATATTTCGGTCTCTCCTCTGTGACGACTGCGCGCTTCTCTAAAAACTTTCCTATATATATATGTATAGGCAGCACACCCTCTGCGCGACTTACCCTGAGTGTAAACAACCAGCGGACGTAGACATGCGCGTCACATTACACACCCACGAAGCGAACCTTATATTATGTTAATGCAATACACGTACATACGTAAGCATCAGGGGCTCGCGCACGCTTTTTTCGGCTGCGGTCTGCCCGCCACGTTTTCGCGGCTCAGCAGCCGCCCACATATTCGCTCCGATAATAACGATCCTTTCTTCGCTTTATCAGTGAGCGCCTTATGGTGTCTGCTGATCGTCGTCACATGACATTGACATTTAACTAGAACTTTTATCTCCGGTTTCAAGTAAGTGTGTCACGAGCCGATCTCGGCAGCAGTAGCCTCTCTCTTTCTCCATTGAGAGATATGTGTACATATACATCGCACTTTTTTCTCTTCTGCCGCTCCCGCGTGCACTTGCGAGCGATCGTTTATGCTTATATGGATCGCTCTTTTCCAGTGTCGCGCGCTTTCCGCGAGAGAATGCCATTGGGTTTTTCCCCGCGTGAGTTTATAAGTATAGCTGTTGCGACACGCTCTCCCGTGCGTAAACTGTCTCCGAATATATTATATGAGGCTTTATTTTTCCTGGTTATGATAAGGGGATTTTATTGACGCGTTCGCACTCGAGTTTCGTTTTAGTCGATTTACGCGTATAACATTTGCACCAGTTACAAATGCATTGCTAAATGGATCAGCTGACATAGCTACTGTTTTTCGCTTGATTAGTTAGTTCGGTTGATCTCTTTCGACATGTGTTTATTTTAATAATTGGCACGTTGCACAACTTTGCACAATATTACAAGAAAGTCCTGAACATTTGCGTAATACCTGGATTTGTCTAAAAAATTTGTATATGTTGGGAGCTTGTTGAAAGGTCCGATGTACGGGTATACATCCTTTGCAGTGTTTGCTTTAAGAGAACACCTGATAATATACAAATTTGTTTGTCAATGTCAATGGTGGATCGTATGAAACAGGCTGATAATTGTTAATCATTACAACGCGTATTTTGTGCTTCTTGCAGGAAAGTCTTGTGTAGCTTTTACATTCTTTAAAATATCTCCAGCGTCATTAAAATAAAGTCTGACATCTAATTGGTTGAAGGAAGACATTGATAAAATATTGTCTACTGGTGATAAGACTGACTCACTAAATAGATACTTTAATACATTTACTGCACTTTTGTGAGCAGAGCATTTAAACGAGCATCACCTTCAGAAAGCAAACTGCTATTATTATAATGTGTTCAATTTAATGTTGTTCCTTGCACAAATTTATTATTTGTAATTTCTTTTTTCTTTCTCCTTTAAAAATTATTTTAATTATTGATAAGTTACTGTGTAAAGTTAACTTTGTTCTAATTCCTTCAATGTTTGCAGGTCAAAATGTATAAGGCTCGGGTGGTGTTTAATGCTCTGACCCCTCTGGCTCCAAGGGTCTGTGGCGCCAAAAAGTTTGCGTCATGGTTGGTAAGGAGTGATCCTTTGACAAGAACTAGTCAAGTTATGGTTTCGGAGCCTCTCCGGCGACACAGCAGTCGTGCTGCTACCGAACCTTTCCTCAATGGAAGCACAAGCTCTTATGTTGAGGAAATGTACAATGCTTGGCTCCAAGATCCAAGCAGCGTGCACATTGTATGTATTTATTCCATTATTCATACCTGTTTTAAAAACTAGAAACAGTGGTTCTATATAACTTTTTTTTTTTGCAAGTCATGGGATGCCTTCTTCCGCAACAGTACAGCTGGAGCAATACCAGCCTATCAAGCTCCCCCATCGCTTGCTCCTAGTTACAATCAGGTTCCTCTTGGTGCCTTATTGCCACTGGGCGGCGGATCACAAATTGGACAAGCTCCTTTGAATGAAAAGATCATTGACGACCATCTTGCTGTGCAAGCTATTATTAGATCTTATCAGGTAAGAAAGCTTTGAGAAAAATGCTACCAGCCAAGACTAATAAATTATTATAGATTACTTTACCATGCCTGTCAGCAAAAACTTTAAATGCTTATTGGACAGTTTCATTCAAATATAAACAAGGTTACTTGTTACTGGTCACTAAATCTGAAACCTCAATCATTTCACAGGCAGACAACAATAATCAATTAGCAATTGTAATTTAACAAATGCCAAAGCAAATTTTCAGACTTACTTAACTGGAACAAGAGTGAAATGTTAACAGCTCGACCACACTCAGCACCTCCCACTAAATTAATTTAATTTATCTTTATTTTTTAATGTATACTCTAAGTTTTAGCAATTTTTCAAACTTACAAACAGTAGTTAAAGTACCTATATTTATCCTGTATTTTTTTTTGTTTTTATCAAAATTGAGGTGACAGATTTGTTCCACAATTTATCCATGTTAAAGGCACGTTAAAAAATATGCTTTGTTTGAAATAGACCTAAATGCTCATTGACATTACCTTCTGCCATTCAAGCAGCATGATTTCAATAATTATGCAAACATACATGTGTTTTACTGTCTACGGAAATCTGACAATCAACTGATTTGCATGGAATTATAATTCAGACATGTATATGTATCATTCATTGTTTAAGGGACTTTTTATTATTTAATTTGAATATGTTCATAGATCAAAATCAGATAGTAATTAATCATAAAAAAATTATTAAAATTACGTTATACAAAGTATCAGTTAGCTATAAATATACTAATTATATTACTCACATATCACAATTTTTACCTTATATAGTTACACTAAATGTGTAGTTTTACATATGTTCTTTGCAATGATGAAAATAACCCTCCTGTACTCTTAGGTTTAATTTTGCAAATCCCCTAAATAACAATTCCAACAAAGGTACAGCCAGCCTCAGATTGTCTGTCTATTACAAAAATAAATTAGACCCTATCATTGAATAATCTTTCATGCTCAATCAAAGAAAGAAATATATATTGATCTGTGGGAATCCTTGTGGAAATTATTCGTTCACCCTTAGGCTCGAGGTCACTTAGTTGCCGATTTGGATCCATTGGGTATCATGCGAACCGACTTGGTACACACACATTACGCGGCTCGCAAAGGGTCTCCGGAGCAAGTTCTACGACAATATATGCTTGGTAAGGCTTCGATCGTGTTCATTTTCATAAACAGACAACATTAATCCCAAAATTCTAAGCAGTGAAGGTGCTGAAGTTTCTCAATTCATGGTATCATCAAGTTACTCATTATCATTGTCATTCTCATCACAACTGGGTCACTCTTATTGCCCTGATATCTCTATGAGTTTTCTGTGTGCTCAACCTTGAAAATGTTTCACACCTTCACTTGCATTATTTATACTTACACAAAAAATCCAATGTTGGTTTGAAAAACAAAAGTTTGATGTGTCATTGCTTAGTACATCGCAATACAGAACTAAAATCATTGTTTTGCAATCAATGTAGCTGATACTGAAAAATATTTTTTTCCAATTGTTAGTCGATGTTTTCATATATAGAAGATATGTATTTTAAATCAAATTATATATGCGATCGGGTAATCAGATTAAAATTAGAGTTGTAATTGTACATCTATGACCCGAAATTTAAGCATGAGAAGGTAAGACACACATTTGGAATGATTCTGATGACGCTTTTTTGCTTTAATTCTTCTTTTCACTTTTTCTCAACTACTAATTCTGCATGACTTGGTGTTTGCATGAGAGTTAACAGCACACATTTATTTTAAGTTTGACTCTGCTTTCTCATTTTGCTTACGTATAATTTACTTATTAATTTATTTATTACCCATATGGGAGGTGTTAGGTGATTAACATACCTGACTATATTATATTGAATAAAAAGAAAAACTCAATGTGACAATTATTATGAGAACCACTGAATTACGTTAATAAGTTTATTCTGATCAGCGAACATTTGACGGTGTATCTCCACAGAAGCAAAGGTTTACAATTTAAACATCTGGTATGTGTTGCTGCTATATATATATGCAAATGGATGACACACCGCTCAAAGTATCGCTGAGTCCAATTGTTTAAATATCTATGATTCAAAGTGTCTCTGAGAGCTAAGCAATGTTTATGGCCGGCTTAAAAAACGGCCTTCCAATTGACAGATTCGTGGTCATCATATTGCTAAATTGGACCCACTGGGCATCAACAGCGCTGATCTCGATGACCGGCATCCACAAGAGTTACTCTATAATTATTACTCATTTGGTAAGCTGAACAATAGAGCGTAATTAAGATAAAACAAATCTAAGTTAAACATGATCTAGCGGGCAATCGTTCTATTTCTACTTCGGATAAAGGGAGTAGAAAATTTATTAACTAATTTTTTTCTTTCTTACATACTATATTATAATCTATTACGATCCTTTTTTGGATCCATGGATTTCTTTCCTTGATTGAGAACAAGTCCTTCTGATTTACTCGTTTATACTATCACGAACAACGCTGTGATGTTAGATTTTCCAGCGAACCACAAAAATACAGTGGCTGCCTACAATGAGTAAATCAAAATCTTGTTCATAATTAAAGAAAATTGCAAAGTGCTGTTTCATTTTTATCAAATAGCAAATCGACACTTCATCAGCACCTCTTCTTTTCAATGGCACTGGTTTTTTTCTTTTTGTTTTCACGTTTTTGAGCAACTACTACACTTTCACTTATGATTTTGCGCTATGTACTTATATACCAGCTAATATTACAATGAATTAATCCACTCCGCGAACCAAAACCCAAAAGATCTAAAAAAAGAAAAATAATACGTACACACCGGGCCTCTATGTGTTTTCTTTAGCTTGAGTTTGATTAATGTCCACAGGAACGAATCCTCGTATGACTTACGCTCAAGACCATCTAAATCGAGTAGCCGCTCTTACACAAAGTATGTAGCATATGATCAAGTCCAAAATTAAAAAAAAATATATTGTTCTCTCGAAGCGTCAACGAAGCGGCTCTGCGGCTCTATTAATAACTTGCAAAAATTCCATGCTTCGTATTTTCGGCGAGCGTACACCTTGAGGACTGTTATATATATATATATATGATATGTGTCTATATACCGTAAAGAAAAATTTTGTTTTTCTATAGCTGGTTATAGCGGGTGCTTGGGTAATCTTTTTGTAATTATCGATACGAGATATTCTCTTCCAGAAGCTTCGTAGAGCTTTCGCAAGATGATATTCGGTGATCTCGTGTGCACACGAGTATAGTATAAAATGTATTTTTTTTTATAACAAGATCCGAATTTTTCCTTTATTTTTGTGCTAACATGCTTGAGGTGTTTGTGCAGCTTTTATTAATCGACAAACGAAACATGATGTACACCCGGCCAGTTATTATGATACGCCGAATATCCAGTAGTACATATACCTATACATATATTAGGTGCTACTTTTGACTTTTATTTTTTGCTTAAGTTATTTTCGTTTATTTATTATTCTTGTTTTCACAAAGTGAATGGTGTGCTCTCTTAGTGACTTGACACATTTTCCGTAAATTTGCGAATGCATGCGAGATTTGAATATTGTAACGAAAAAGGGTCACAGAAATAACACGAGTCTATGTACAAAAATAGGTATTTATATAATATTCTCGAACCTATAAATACAACTAACTTTATACAGTTTGTCAGAATCTTAAAACATTGTATTACATAATCGTTTTTTTTTCTTTTCATCGAGTTTTTCTCAGCATTTATATTAGAAAAAAAAAGTATCATTTTCAGTATCAGTTCATAAACAGTATATAAATGAAATAAATCCGTTACAATAAATACACCAAACACGCTATACACTTTATAAAAATAAAACACGAGTATATTGTCGATAATACATGTGTATAAGTAAATTCGTTCTCTCGAGAACGTCCTTATAATGCTGTTCATTAATAACCATAACAGAGGAATCGGACATGGATCGAGTATTCAAGTTGCCATCCACCACCTTTATCGGCGGCAAGGAGAAGTCTCTGCCTCTTCGCGACATCCTGAAGAGGCTCGAGTCGACCTATTGTCAGCATATTGGAGTCGAGTTTATGTTCATCAACTCTCTGGAGCAGTGCAACTGGATCAGACAGAAGATGGAGACACCTGGAGTCATGGAGATCGACAACGACGAGAAACGCTTGATTCTGGCTCGTTTGTCACGTGCTACCATGTGATTATCTTTTTTTTTAACATTATATTGAGATTTTATTTTAACGTTTACTTATCGTGTACCTTGTGCTGCTTCATAGGTTCGAGGCGTTCTTGGCTCGCAAATGGTCGTCCGAGAAGAGATTCGGTTTGGAGGGTTGTGAAATCTTGATTCCGGCGATGAAGCAGATCATCGACAAGTCGACGGAATTGGGAGTCGAATCTATCGTCATGGGAATGCCACATAGAGGTCGTCTCAATGTCCTCGCCAACGTCTGCCGCAAACCGTTGAACCAGATCTTCACGCAGTTTGCTGCTCTCGAGGCCGCCGATGACGTGAGCTTGATGCTGTTCTTACTGGAACTCGGTTTCCTGCTATGGTTTTCTATGTTAACGTATGCTTTCTATTTGATGTTTAGGGATCCGGTGATGTCAAGTACCATCTGGGTACGTACATCGAGCGTCTGAACCGTGTGACGAATAAGAACATTCGCTTGGCTGTTGTCGCTAATCCATCTCATTTGGAAGCCGTCGATCCTGTAGTCCAGGGCAAAACTCGTGCGGAGCAATTCTATCGCGGAGACGGAGAAGGCAAAAAGGTAAATTACTTCCAGCTTCTCCTTTTAGTCCTTTGTTTTTCAAACGATGATTAATATTCTGCTGACTTGTAGGTCATGTCTATTCTTCTGCACGGTGATGCTGCTTTCTGCGGCCAAGGCGTCGTTTTCGAAACGATGCACTTGTCTGATTTGCCGGACTACACGACTCACGGTACTATCCACATCGTCGTCAACAACCAGATCGGTTTCACGACTGATCCAAGGCACTCGCGTTCGTCGCCCTACTGTACAGGTAAATTTCGGTGTTTTTGAAGGAATAAAAATCAAAGCTTGTGTTATGCATGTATGGTTTCTGTTCCATGCAGATGTTGCTCGCGTCGTGAACGCTCCCATCTTCCACGTGAACTCTGATGATCCGGAAGCCGTGATGCACGTGTGCAAGATTGCCGCCGAATGGAGATCAACGTTCCACAAGGATGTTGTTATCGACATTGTGTCATACAGGCGGAACGGTCATAACGAGATCGATGAACCCATGTTCACGCAGCCTCTCATGTACCGTAAGATAAAAAAGACTCCACCCGCGATTGATCTGTATGCGAAGAAACTCGTCGCTGAAGGTGTTGTCACGGAAGAGGAGGTTAAGGTAAAATGTTTCGAGTTATTTCATTCGATATCGGAGATAAAGAATCAATCTAAATTTATTATTTTGAACGACAGCAAGTTCACGAGAAGTACGATAAGATCTGCGAAGAAGCTTATAATAACGCAAAACAGGAGACTCACATCAAATACAAGGACTGGCTCGATTCTCCGTGGTCCGGCTTCTTCGAAGGAAAAGATCCGCTCAAATCTTCACCCACCGGTATCAAGGAGGACACTCTAGTGCATATTGGAAAAAAATTCTCATCTCCTCCTCCAAATGCAGCCGAGTTCGTCATCCACAAAGGTATCGAGCGTATCTTGAAAGCTCGCATGGAGATGGTTGAGTCGCGACAGATCGATTGGGCTCTTGGAGAGGCTATGGCGTTTGGATCGTTACTTAAGGAAGGCATTCACGTGAGACTATCAGGTCAGGATGTTGAGAGAGGAACCTTCTCTCACAGACATCACGTCCTACACCATCAGACCGTGGATAAAGCGACCTACAGGCCGCTCTGCTATCTCTACCCTGATCAGGCTCCCTACACGGTCTGCAATAGTTCCTTGTCAGAATACGGTGTTCTTGGTAATTATTGCAAATTAATCGTCTTCAATCAAACTCTTATTATGAAAACTTATATTTGATTTTCATGTTTTAGGATTCGAATTGGGATACTCGATGACGAATCCCAATGCTCTGGTTATCTGGGAAGCGCAGTTTGGTGACTTCAACAACACAGCTCAATGTATCATTGATCAGTTCATCAGCAGCGGTCAAGCCAAATGGGTTCGACAATCTGGTCTCGTCATGCTTCAGCCTCATGGTCTTGAGGGCATGGTAAGCAAAATCCAATTAAATGTTGTTAAACCGTATTTGCCATACAATAAGAAATTAATTTTCTTACGTTGTGATTAGGGCCCTGAGCATTCTAGCGCTCGTCTTGAAAGATTCCTGCAAATGTCGGCCGACGATCCAGACTATTTCCCACCTGAGAGCGAAGAATTTGCAGTTCGACAGCTCCACGACATCAACTGGATCGTTGCTAATTGCAGTACACCCGCAAATCTTTTCCACATCCTCCGCCGACAGATCGCTTTACCTTTCCGCAAGCCCCTAATTCTTATGACACCAAAATCGTTGCTTCGTCATCCTGAGGCCCGCTCGAGTTTCGATTTAATGACAGAAGGCACCGAATTTCTCAGAATCATCCCAGAGGAAGGCGTTGCAGCTGAGAACCCCAACAAAGTCAAGAGGGTTTTGTTCTGCTCAGGAAAGGTTTACTACGATATTAAGAAGGCTCGATCGGAGAGGAAACTTGATGACAGTATCGCGATTACTAGGGTGGAACAGGTATGTTATGCAAAACAATGCTTGTTCATTATTTCTATTTTAACTTAAATATTATTTTTCACAGATCTCTCCGTTCCCCTATGATCTTATCAAGAAAGAAGTAGCTAAATATCCGAATGCAGAACTGGTTTGGACTCAGGAAGAACACAAAAACCAGGGAGCCTGGGCTTACGTTCAGCCTAGATTCCATACAGCTCTTAATGGAAGTCGACCTATCTCGTAAGTGACAAATTTCCTTTCGAAATTTATTTCGAAGCATGCAACTGTTATTAATTTACTAACTGTTTACTTCAAAATCTCGTCCCCGGGAGTACACTCCAAACTAATAAATTAAAAATTAAATAAAATGTGTTTTCCTCAAGACAACTGTATTGCTCGCACTCGTGCCAAAAATCAAATTTTTAGTTTCTTTAATATTTCTCATAAAAAATATGGTTACATGAGTATGTTGATAATTGATATTTTCAACATTGCACTGTCTATATGGCCCCTATTTTTTACGTTGCAAATCGAGAACTTGATTTGTGATTTATGAGAAATAGTTTCGATCAGCTTAGCTTAGCACATTTAATTTCTAAAATGTCGATATGTTGTTTGTTGCGTAAATATATTGATAGTCGTTAAAGTATTATTTTGAGTAAAAAATTTGGGCCGTGTTGCAGTATGGCAAGTGCGAGTGCAAGCGATAGTAGTGGAGGATGGTTGAGTAGCTGGTTCTCTTCGTCGAAACCTGCAGAAACCACTACTGCTTCTGAATCAGATTCGAAAGAACCAACAAAACCAAAGCCAAGAACCATTAGGTAACTGAACGATAATCTAAAAGACCAGAACCCTAACCCTAACGACATTTTTTGTCTATTAATAGCATTAAAGCATGCAGTTTTAAGAACGAAAATTGATGTTGCAACCTTTTGTCCACAGTTACGCCGGTCGTCCCACGGCAGCGTCACCAGCCACCGGCAGCAAAATGCAGCATCTCAGAGAATTAAAACAACTTCTTGACGACTCTTTACA
Source organism: Muscidifurax raptorellus (assembly GCA_020010945.3). Lineage (NCBI taxonomy): Eukaryota > Metazoa > Arthropoda > Insecta > Hymenoptera > Pteromalidae > Muscidifurax > Muscidifurax raptorellus. The sequence goes on from CM052080.1 coordinate 38,683,755, forward strand.
CGTTTAAATCTTCGTAGATTTGTATAAAATAGAATTTATTTATTTTCCTTCTTTACCCTAATGTTGATACGGTAATCGCCCGCGCTATAAAATATTTAAATAATTTCAAGCAACCTTCTTGTTTAAATGGTTTTCATAGCGCTTTGCAATTAGCATTACAAGCGGTGCGCTGGTAATGTTCAAACCAGCGTGAAACTCAAATTGAAATCAATGCACACCAAAAATTCAAGTCTTTAGTTTTGTAACTAAGTAGTTGGCTGATCGGTGATATTTATAAAATTATCAATGTTCAAATTTTGTGTTTCGCGCTGGTCTTAATAGCCAAGTGCTAAAAAAAGTAATTGTATTTTTCTGTTTATATGTCCTTAAACAATTTCGTGACATGTAATAAAACTACATACTAAAGTATTATTTTAAATTTAAACGCTGAGCTTGTAAGATGAATGCGCTTAAGCGTGCACACGATTCCGTTACACTAGGAGATTCTCCGCATGACGTTGAACGCGATGTTGATGAGATAGTTTTCTATAAAATAGAAAATAAAGAACTGCCAATCGCTTTAATTTTTTATAGTCGCTGTGTTTTGTAAAAAGTTAAGCGATTGGCTAATCGTTGAGTGCTATAATGGCATTGCGCCTAAAAAAACGGTGGCTCATTTGTATGTATAATGTGACGGAGGAGGTGATGATATTTGCAATGTACGTTTTAATATTTATTTACTTTGAGAAAAGGCTACTTCATATTGGACACTGCATAGTCTGCAAAGACAGTATTTCACTCACGAGTTCCTTGTTGTCATAAGGTACTGCGTTAAAGAGTTCAGTTCATACTTCAGAAAACAATTGCACCGAATAAATGAAAAATAAATCATTCTGGACAAAAAAATAAAAAAGAAAACTACAAAAAAAAATGTAAAACATGAAAAAATAATAACAGTGGCGCTACGACGGAGTCGTTAGTCATTTCTGGCGGGAACTAGATGTGATGTAACGAAAGAAGTCGCACTTATTTTAAAAGTGAATCCTCAGTGATACTTAATAGATATTTTATGCCCAATATGTCACGTGCTGACGATCCGATAGGCACGGTTTTAACTGACGAGCCGTGTGCAATACATACTTACTTAAGCATCCTAATGTCAAAAGAGTAGCTGAAGATCCGGTGGTGAACGTTTAATTTAATAATAAATTATATTTTATCGATTAAGAGAATGAACAAATTTACATTGCACCTCATTGTAGCAAATTCAGTATGTAATTAAATTATCTTCCACCAGACATAATCTTTAAAGCACTGCCACCTATCAAAATCCCATTCACTATAAATAGAGCTACAGTGATGAAAAAATTTATTGACGTGTTAATTTATTTATTTTCATAAATTATCTTCTTACAATAGTTTGATTCGAAATAAACTTATAACATATATACATAAGCACGCGCGCGCACGAGTATTGTCATTATCAACTTGGTTTTCATCTTCGTTGTTTAACTCGTTGTAAAAGCATTTTTTGTATAAATCATCTCCTTTAAAAGTTGACATTCAATCGTTTCATATTTATAAGTACAAGTGAGCTAGCGCAGAGTTACACCGACTGTGAAAAAATGGAAGAGATTAAAAATTGGGCTTTCGATGGAAATAAAAAAATAAGTTTGATCTAGAGCGGTTTTGCGTGTAAAAATAAAATCTCTGATCTGCATTCGTTTAACGTTATTTTTTTCAAAATATCGAAGAATTTAAGTTTCTCTATCGTTTGTTCGATTCGAGTGGCCATCCACCACTTTTGTTTAATTTAATAACTTGCTTTTTTTGTAGCGAATGTCAGATGCATATTCGTAAAATTAATACATCGTATTTGGTTCGAAATTCTCCTCTGCATCTAGTAATCGGTTTGCCCAAGAACGCTGTACATGATCCTTTTGAAGCTGTTGCTTTGATGAATCGTCTCGCCATCGCCATCGACGATGTTAATCTGCGCAGAAGACAGAGAAAGGTAAATTTTTTTTTCAATTCAGATATAAGTTTGCTAATTATCCTTATATCAGATGGGGAAAGTAAAATACTCACACCAGGACTCTTCGGCCGGAACGGAGTAGGCTGTGAATAAGGACGAATTTTCACTTTACATGAAATATCTTCAATACAATTGGATGAAGAGCATAACTTTGTATGCATATAGAATTTCACTAAAAAATGAACGAAACGTAGTATCTTACTTTGTTTTGTCTGGCTTTTTGCGGCGAGAAGACTCCCTGGCGTGTCGGCTGGCTGACATGCTGGATGTGATTATCGTAACCCTCCTCCTGAAGTGCCTTGTAAGCCTCGCTCTGGCTGGGATCGTATTTGCCAGGCTTCTTACTGCGTGGATCGTCCGTGTAACAATACACACCGAGTTTTTAGTTTGCTTCTCATATGAGACACACAGTTGCAATTATACAATTGACAATCTATTTTCAATACATCAAACTGTTCTTACGTGCATCTCAATAAGACATGAAATTATAGATAGAAGCCTGTATTTTTTGGCTAGTTTGTAGATAAGATCTCTCTAAGAGGCGTTATTCATACTTGCAACCTCGCACGTTATACATACTCTTTTTAGGATGCTCAGCAAGTGTGGTAGTAGAAGATATATAGTATAGTAAGCGAGAGAGACTTTTGTTTGCCAGTTATTTTTTTCCATTCGCAGTTGTTTTCGAAGAGCGATGGCGTATTATTTACAAAGATAAATAGTATTAGGTACAGATTTGGTTAGTATTATATCTCATGTGTACTACGTAAAAACCTACGCGATTATCTACTATACTGATGCGCATCCCATGCAAGTTATTGTTCGTGTTTAAAAAGCGCAACGCGTGCATTTCTTGATTATTTACTACTATTATCGTTAAACATATTTGTATCCGTTCATTATCTATACTTTTCGATTTTTCTACCGTCGTTCATTCATATACATCTTTAAAATATATATGCTTTCGTTTTTCGTGCTATATGTAATTTCGATCGTTTGGAAAATTCGATGTGCGATCAAAGAATCGGATATGCAAATTATGGTCTGCGGTGCGTGTGTGTGTGTGTTTGTGTCTGTGATTTGTTCGGTATTAAGATCCCTCTACACACTCGATATAGTACTACATATATATATATAGTAAACGAGGAAAAACTACGGTCCCGTTGCTCCATTAAATCTCGGCGAGGAAATGATATTCGGGTCTCAAAAAATTACCAATGATAGATTATTATGCGTAGATACCGCGGATCCGAGCTCAGGCTGCAATTCTTTAACAATGATCCAGAAAAAATCGTTGAAATTTGCATCTTTATCGGACTTTCAGGTTAACTGTCAACAACAATAAAAAATGCGCATCGGCGAAAAAATCGGCATGTGCATTTAGAGGCCATCATGAAAGAGGTTACACGGTTCTCGTCTCAATAATTTCTGTTATATAAATAATAAATAGTAATTGCAGCCTGAGCTCGGATCCGCGGTATCTACGCATAATAATCTATCTTTGGTAATTTTTTGAGACCCGAATATCATTTCCTCGCCGAGATTTAATGGAGCAACGGGACCGTAGTTTTTCCTCGTTTACTATATATATATATATATATATCAGTAGTAATATATCGAGTGTGTAGAGGGACCTTAACGGAAGGTAAATAAAGAAAGAAAATAGAATCTGTCGAGATCGAAAGAAGATTAATAAAATTTAATTAGGCCTATTGAACTGTGGCCACACGTTCTTCGCAGCAGCTTCTCGTGCCTGCTCTTTCATGCGTCTCGCTTGCTCTTCGATTTCCTGTTTCTGTTTCAGGAAGGAAAAGTCTATGAAAATGCTGGAAATACAAACAAACAGAGAAGTTAAGTCAATCTTCGGCAGTCGTATTATAGCTTCGATTTATATCCCATCTATATAAACTTTGTGAGAAATGGTGTGTTTTACTTCTGAGAGTATGTGGCGCGTAATTTTTAAATTCTCCGAGTTCAATGTCTCCTCTTGGTTGTTGTACGTGAATCTGAATTTAATGATTTTTTGAGTTCTCGTGTTAAGTCTGTGGAAAAAAGTATATGACATTCCGAATCACACGGTCTTTCCGGCTGCTTCGTCGCGTTTTCCGATCGCGCGTGTATGATTTGAATTTTATGTTATACAAGCTCTTATTTTCTTTTCTTATATGCTGAGTAATAAGCAGTGAGTTCGGCCAAAGCGTTGAAAGCTATGTTTAATTAATATAAGCAATCACAAAACCAACAAATACAAAATGGTAAAAATGTAGAATTAATAGTTAAGTATAGTAGCGAGACTAGATTAAAAAAGTAAATGATACTAGTTATGGCGATTTTTGTCAGATATATTGATATGATTGATTACGAGAAAAATGTGTGATATATGTAGGCTCATGAAATTATTCCAATGAGGTATATAAAGTGAGAATAAAAGCGCGAAGGTTTGGTTTACTTACGGTATGGCCGAGGCCTGGCATTTAATAGTGTCTGCGATATTTTGTTCGGAGTAGAGGCCGATCGGTGAATTGAATTGCTTGTGCACAACCTGTCGAAAAAAGAACATGACGAAAGAGGTGGAGAAAACTGTCGATATTTAGGTAATAGACGTTGAAGCTCATATCACAGCGACAATTGAAAAAAACGGGGAGTTCACTCTTTCATTTTTTTCTTTGATTTTTTTATTTGGCAAATAACGACTGTATATTATTATTAATAATAATTAACGAGACAAAACAGATTATATCACTCGGCGCTAGCTATTGTATAAATTATGTGTGATGACATTGATTAGGTATATGTAGTATCGTATATATATATATATGCGATGAGGCGTCAGCGTCAGCTCCAGTGCCAGGAATACCTCTGGAACGCACGACAACTAAATCAAATTTTTTTTTTTCACATTCGCCATTCGATGCGTCGTTACTATCATTCCAAAGCTCATCGAGTAGTGCGAATTCGGCGGCTGGTATTAAAAGTAATGATTAAAATATCGATGAAGTAGGACACAGCGATTTTCACACACAACTGGTGACAATTTTCTTTAGCAGGGATCTCGACGTGAAAATTGGATCCGTCTATTAGTGCAGCGTTAAAGCAGTAATGAATCGGTGCGAAAATTTAGTTTCAAGCGTGAAATGTTGCAAAAGTAAAAAAAAAATGTCTCGAAATGCTGCTCGCGAAAAGCGAGCTTGTGAAAGATCCAATTTTGAATAAAGCAAAATAAATATATATAAAATTAGAGAGCCAGAGCGAGATGTTGGCGCAGTTTGGCACCTAAGCTTTTCGTTAATAGCCGCGCGAGTGAGCAAACTCTCGCAACGGTGTATGTATATCGCGCGTCGAAAATTGTTACGAAAATGCGCTGGATAAAAAGAAGCCTGTAATATAAAGAAGCGAAAAAACTACGTGTTGCAAACCTTGGGAAGCTCGCTAGGGCTCAGAACTCGCTGAAGTACAGATTCCGCCACCTATAGTCGTTTCGCACGTGGAACAGTAAATAATAATAATGATAATAATCATGTCGATAAAGTCCGAACATAAGCTTCTTACATAATCGCAGCCGGCTTGAAATACAACATATACACATACATACATATACGTATATATGTATGCATGTATGCAACGAACAAGAGAGAATGAGAAACGCGAATTTCTGCGCTCGATTCGCATTGGAAAAAAAAGGGCTCGTATATTCAAATCGCGCGATTGTGCTATTGTTAATCGGCACACGAAGAAAAAAATAATAAAATCTACTTCTCCAGTCGCTCTATTCTCAGCTCTCTTACGACCGGCGTGATCTGATATTTGAATGTACGTACTTTCTGCTTCATCGCGACCTCGGGATTTGCGACCTCGTAGTGGTGCGGCGGAGCCCTGACCATAGGGTTTGGATGATGGCGCAGGTAACACTCGCCGAGGGGAGCATCCTTCTTGATCTTGGCGCCGGGGAGGACGAGGGGCGTCGTGCGGTATGGCTGGAAGAATTTTTTTTATTTTAATCGTTGTACACTCGACGGCGAAGATTTGCGAAAGAATTTTAGACTGGATGTTTGTAGCGATTTTTTTTGTTGGAATTTACGAGTAGCACTAAAACTTGCGATCTTCTTTTTTTCAATGAGAAATACTGTACTATTTCTGCTCGATATATTGTATCATACTTTATTGTAGTGTAATTTCGTATAAACGAATCGATCTAAACTGAGCTTTATATCAGCGGCCGGCGCGGAAAGAAGCATAAAATCAACGTATTTTTATATCACGACTATACGATATACAGGAGCCGCGGGAGGCGTCGTTAACGAATTTATTTGCCGGCTGCTGCTCTCTTTGAACGTCGGCCAAGAAAAATCTCCGCGATATTCTGTAATAATACAGCGCGCGAATGAGCTTCGACAGCGCGAGCGCTGTATAGATGTATTTATAAAATGTATATACGAGCAGCTAAAGAGAAAGCTTGTCAATTAGTCGCTCTCGTATATCGCGGACGCCCCAATTAATTTTTCGGTCATTTACCAAAAATAAACAGTGTGTATACACGCATCGAAGCTACGCATGCATCTGCGCGCGTGGTGAAGCTTTCAGTCGTCGCTTTTTGTCTCTGTAGCCTGGGTATTTTCGAAAGTTTTTCATTTTTGGCAGAGTCATATACGCGCCACAGGGGACATTTTTTGGCATGCAGGGTAATCATTTATCGCAGATATTCGACGGCTATTTTTGCCGATCTTCAGTTTTATGAACTGCGTGTCATGTGCTTTGTGAATTATGTGTTATTTTATTATACTCCTCGTTGTTTCCGCAGCTAAATTTTATTTATACGCGCTATCCTTTCATTTTTGCGAAACCACGACGACAACGTGCGGTTAAAATTACATACAGAGCTTTTTCGCGGCAAGACTCAAAACGATTTATACCCATTAATTTCATCTGCCAAGAAAACACTCGACTCCAGTATATACATAATCTCCGTCTTATCATCGGCAGTTTCGGCATCCGCTTCAAGGCTAAGCGAAGGACAGACCCCGTACGCGACCTTTAGAGAAGACGCGAAAGCTTCATAGGTGTGGAACGATATTTGGGGGCATTCCATATTGCATAAATGGGTCAGGAACATTACCGCAGCTTGCGTCGATCGAACACAGTGAGCTGCGACGCGCAGCCCAGACGCGAATTTTCTCGAAATAGATCAAGGCCCCGAGCAGCCCGTTGTAAAAATAAAACACCCGCTGGTGTATACGCGCAGTTTTGTCGTTCGCGTCCACATCGTATAGACATTCCTCATCTGTTCATATTCAGGTTTTCTGCTTTTTTCTAGGTATATACACGGCTAAGGGAGCTTTCAAGGTCGCGTTACCCAATCGCATGCCGATGTGCACGAGCGCGCGAAATTCAAATGTGGCGGGAGACGCGCAAACTCAGTGAATATGAAAGTCTTTTATTATAATATACAGGCGGTCGAGAGCTTGCGAACGCGAACTTATTGGCAAACGATGAGCGGCTGTGTTTTAGTAACCCAGATTTTCCGGCAAACGAAAATAGCGCAGTGTGTGTATGTATGTATCGAGAAGTGCATCCCGGTGCTTTGCATCGATAGCTGGTAATGCACCTTTGAAGCTCTACGCGTATACTGCGTCCCTTAAAACTCTGTCTATATGTATACGTACACTATCGCGAAGCTGTGCAATAAAGCATATTTAAGTTTAGCGCCGGTAAAAGCTCAGCTTTATTGGCACCGGGACGAGCTTTCGCCGATGCCAATACCGTACTGTTATATATATATATATATATGTGTGTGTGTGTGTGTATTTGTTGGACCGATGAGAAGATAAACGAGTGTCGGTTTACCCGAAGTTCATTGATTCTCTTATGTAAATAAGCGCGCGCGGTGTTCCCGCGAATTTTCAAAAAAAAAGCTCGGCAATCCTACCCAGTATACGGCAGCCTCCTTCTCGCTGGTCGGTCTGCTGTCGAAGGGCGTGCTGTAGCTCGTCGTTAAGGAACGGCGATACGACGGCATCTTGATAACTATATACTAAACACAATATACCTTTTACTTCGCGGAGCTTTCGCCGAAAGCTCTCGGAAATACGAGTATCGAATAAGACTAATAACGAAAAAAAACGTACGACCGACTTTGCGAATTCACGGATATACTACTGTGCTCGTCTCTCACGGTATACTGGCTCGATTGATGCGCGGGCGGCCACTAAACTCCGCGTCTCGCGCGTTCTCCAAGTGCTGGCGATGCCACTCCTACGTTTTCGCGCGCGGGAGAAGCGCAACCGAATTTTCGTGTATATTTTTATTTCGATGGCTGAGCTTGCGGAGGGCTTGACCTCAACCTTTGGCATTTGAGCTGCGGCTTTCGTGTCTGACGATATGAGTTATGTTTGTTTTGGAAGCTGAGCTTTTTTCTGAATGAATCTATGTACACGTATATATTGTGAAAATGTGTGATTAAGCTCTGTATCATTGCATATTTTGCCTTTTCTTTGAATTGTAAGAAAAATTCAAGCTTCAAAACTCAATACATCTCTTGGCAGATAAACAATATCGAATCTCCATGACCGCTCGTACATATACTCGATACTCGACGCTCGACTCATTCGATGTATATATATATACATGCAAAAGACGATATTTATAGCGCAACCTCTCGGACTTTCCATATAGTATCGACTATACACGACACCGACCAACGAAAATATACGCGCATTTTACCCCTTCCATATACATACGCAGCAGTCAGTCGTTTCCGCATGATTTACAGAAGAGAGAGAGAGAGAGATCACCCGTTTCTTGCGCCGGAAGTCCATTGTTTCGCTGCGGCGCTTACGTATACACACAGTCTAAAATTCGTCAGCGTATAAAAACATACATATATTACACAAGCATCTCTAACCTGGGACAGGTAGAATCTCTCCTCGCGCACCTCATCGATGTGATCGTGGGCCGGTGTGAATCTATCGGGCGTTAATGAGCACCTCGTGAATTCCGGGATCTCGATCGGAAGAGGAGGTGGAACCGGGCTCTTGGGCAACACGGGCGGCACCTGCGTGCTCTTTGGCCTGAATCGCGCGCATGTACAAACATAATGTGTATTAATTTTCGCTTTTTTATTTAGCCGCTGTCGTGACGCCCTGCGTATTTTTATATGGGTCGATTGATGCGAGTGTACAAGTGTATCGTACGTGTGTAAATATGATTAATCTCGTTTTCCGGTGACAATTCAGAAATGCAGAAATACATAGGCCCCGCGAGTGTGTCCGTCAAAGTTGGCTCGGTCGTAAAGCTATTTATGGGCAAATTTATCTCGGCTTCCGTGTATATGCGTCTGGCGTTTGACTATTACACTAACAAACAGTGGCTAGACGTTCTCCGAGAGAAAAAAAACTGGCTGTACACACTGGACTCACTGTTTGGCTATATGAGATGAAAAATCGTGTATTTATTTATTTAAAAAAGCTGCAGAATAAGCTGCTCGAACAAGTGCTTGACGACGATGTGAAAGCTTCGCGATATGGCGTTGACTATAACGAACTTGTCGATGCCGGCAGACGTGTGACTGTAATTATTATCGATAATAATGCTTGATGATGATACGTCTGTTCTCGAGGGGATGTAAGACTCGGACCTTTCGATGGCTAGCTTTACGGACTCGGAATTTGACAGGAGATTTTGGGCGTCTACATGCCTCAAGTCGCGCACGTCGTACTCGTCGATTTTCTTGATCACGTCACCCTTCTGGAGCTCCTCGTTCTCAGACTGCGAACAGAAAGGGTTATTCGTTTGATTATTTAATTCTTATTTTCTTTATACATGTATATATATAAACGAGCGTCTGTAACGATGCAACCTCGAGTTCCAAATTCAGTTTCGCTCTTAAAAAAAGAATCTGAAAAGGTAACAATAGCACACAAGGACTCACACGGGTGACGACCAAGGGCGTGCCCAAATCCGATCCACCGGCAATGCTGATACCCCAGGGTACACTTCGACTCGGCCTCCTCAATTTCACGGTCAGCGTCTGCCGCCTCGTCATAATCCACGCTTACAATGTATATACGATAAAACGACACTTATTTCCGAAGAGCGAATACAAAATCGCACGACAAAAAAAATTCACTCGCGCGCCCGCGCGCGCGACTATTATGCGAACAATACGACGGTCCAAAGGCCACTGCGCTCCGCGCGATCGTCTTAATGTAGGGCTAAGTTGACTTTGACAGGCCTTAGGCGGCAATCCCGCGCCGCCGAGAGAGAGAGCCAACTTTAACGCTCTGCACCAAGAGCTTCGAGCACGAGAGAGAGGGGTATGTTGCGAGCGCGCTGAAATCTGCCCTCGTTTACTATTGGCATGGGTACGTTGTATTGTCTTTTGCTTTTTCCCTCTCTTCCGCGCTTATTCTCGGTGCGTCTGTGTGTAATTGTGTGCCGGAGCATACGCATGCGTATGTATCATGTTTGCTTATTTAAAGAAGTTTGAAATAATTTGTTTGTATAAAATTCATTTCTGTGCTAAATATATGTATCGTAATCATTTTCTAATATAAAGGCTTTCATCGTTCGTTATGAATTTCTTATATGAGCGTAGAACATCAGTATAATTTCGAAAATTTGCAGTGGTGTATGTAATGTGCGCAAATCATAGTCATTGCACAGGCGACGATAAACCGCAGTTTCTATTCGAGCTAATATAGTCCACACATCGATCGAGATCGCACTAGAGACTCGCAGGAGAGAAAGAAAGATAAATATAGAGAAGAGACGTTGAGAAAAAAAAGTCAATTTGAGACTCGTATACCGATGCATCCGAGCCACACACTATACGCACACGTAATAAATACTCACGTAAGTCTCGAAGTAGTTGCCGATCGAGAATCTCAACGACTTCCTGGCCATTTTAAGGAAAAAAAAGAAGACGTCACTCGGAAATTCTTCTTATCTTCAATGATATAAAATCAACAGCAGGTGTCGGGGATTATGGATCAGGGCTCCTCACGGGGATGTGGACTAGGTGCACGTAGTGTGTCGGTGTCGGCTACCAGGAACGATGATCCGATCGATCCGAAGACTTTTCCTCGTCTCTCTCGATCCGATTACCCTGTCCTGTATGTAGCCCCGGCCGTAAGTATCCATTAACGCCTAAGGGTCCAGTACGTGTATATACGTGTGCGTTTCATTGTGTGAGCGAAGAGACGAGGCTATTGACGGACGAGAAAGTCGACGGAGAAAGAGAGTATATAGTGCGCTGCATCGTATTGGTGCAAGACTCGAATTAGCCTGCACGTAGTGTGTCGCATGTGTTTTTTTTTTTTTATTTGTTCGCTATACTCCGAGAGGAGAAAGAATGAGGAGCGAGTTTTCGATCGACGTGTCGCTTGTTCAGTATTTGCATTTTTAGAGAGGAACTCGTGTATGCTAATTTTAGTGTAGCGAGTGGAATTCTTAGGTAGCTTTGTAGTGACGTTGTTGTATAAAAGAAGCTTTGGCTGTACTGTGGTGAGCGATAAGCATAATAAATAGATATACGTAAACAACGTCAATGACCCAGTATTAAATCGGTATGCCGGCCCGACGATGATGACAGGATACGATCTGTCATTTCTACATATAGCGATCTGCAATAGACGCATTCAGCGCATAATATATTACAATGGCATTCGTTTTTCTCATTTCGATTATATATGTATTGGACAGCTTATAAGAAAAGTATTGTTTTTCTGTAATAACATGTATTTAGAAAAAATAACGTAGAAAAAATAAACGGAATGTATACAAATCAACAAAATTTCAACATCGTAACAATCTGCACGATCATTAATCATAAATGTTCACACGACACGCACGATGTTGATTATCATTTGTTTCACGAGTACTCCGCACTTATTGCCCGGCCGATGACCATTCTTCGTATTTCGCTTGTACCAGCGCCAATTTCGTAAAGTTTCGCGTCTCTCAGCAGCCGACCGGTTGGATAATCGTTGATGTAGCCGTTGCCGCCTGAACACAATCCAAGTTTTACAGGGATATTACACATCAGAGAAAAACCAACGCGTAAATAAACATACCGAGTATTTGAATGGCATCGAGTGCAGTTTTCGTCGCGTTCTCAGCACAGTAGAGTATCACAGCAGCGCAGTCCTTGCGGTTGACGTGACCGGTATCACAGGCTCTCGCTACGGAGTAAAGGTAGCTTCGACTGGAGCACAATCTTGTGTACATATCTGCCATTTTGCCCTGAATTTCAAATTGAACGTTGCTGTAATGTGCGGCGAAGATCGTTATGAAATCGGTATAAAAATCGGGTACCTGTATGAGCTGGAACTCGCCGATGTGTTTACCGAACTGCTTCCTCGTGTGGGCATACTCGAATGCGACGTCGCAGGCAGCTTGCATAATTCTGTATGATCAACGAGTTAATCAAACGTATTCTTTTTTTTCATACATTCCTCTCACTTACCCTAACGGTCCACCAGCCAGTACGAGTCTCTCGAGGTCCAGTCCACTGAGCAGCACGTATACCCCTTTGTTCTCCTGTCCCAGTACGTTAGCCACAGGGACCTTGCAGTTTTCAAAAAGAAGCTCGCACGTGTTCGAGCCCCTCATTCCGAGCTTATCGAGCTTCTGCGCGGTGCTGAAGCCCTCCATGCCCTTTTCGACGATGAAACTAGTGATTCCGTGCTGCTTCTTGGCGGCATTGGGATCAGTTCTGGCGTAAACGACGAGAGTGTCGGCGTCGGGACCGTTGGTGATCCAGAATTTGTTGCCGTTCAGCATGTAGTAGTCGCCTTTCTTCTCGGCTTTCAGCTTCATCGAGACCACGTCCGAGCCAGCGCCTGGTTCCGACATCGCCAATGCACCGATGTGTTCGCCGCTGCATAGCTGTATATATACATATTGATAACGATGATGAGGTTGCATTTAATCGAAATTCTGGAATTTTTCTCACAATCATGAAAAATAATGAATTTCATGCACCGTGCGCAAAGTACTATTTTACACACGGATTTTACGAAGTAGCGTAAAAAAATTATGTCTACGCGTACTTTTGGCAGGTACTTATGCTTCTGCTCTTCGGTGCCATTTCGGTGGATCTGATTAACGCAGAGGTTCGAGTGAGCGCCGTAGCTCAGCGATATAGCCGCCGATGCTCTACTCAGTTCTTCTTGGATGACTACGTGATCGAGGTATCCGCCGCCGGTTCCGCCGTACTCCTCTTTTACGGTTATTCCCAATAGACCGAGTTTTCCTAGTTCTCTCCAAAAAGGCTGAAAATATAGATTTTTATGTGAAAGCACGTCGTTTTAAGTTACATTTTAATAAAAAAATATAATATTCCAGATATATATGACGTTTTTCATGCCGCCGACCAGATACGGAATTCTCAGGCGTTGATGTATACAACATCTGCTGAATAAACATATGTAATCTAAATTTCAGTATAAAATTAATTATTCAAAAATTTCTTAACGACGCTCTTCAATATATTCATACACGCAGTAACAAAGTGCAAAAAAATATTAATAAAAAATTTTCCATCAAATTACCCTAAGCTCATCGAAATGGTTCTTCTTATCGATCTCAGCGGCTTTCGGGGCTAATTCCTTCTGTGCAAAGTTGAACACCAAGCTCCTCAGCTAAAAATCACATCATATATAAATACATCTCTGATATATAGAATCACACTCCAAAACGCACATTTCTACCGAATCGAAAACAACTCGCTGACCTCTTTCTGCTGTTCCGACAGTCCGAAGACGTTCTCGTCGATCGCGTAATACTGCGAGGACAAAGCTTTGCTACAATACTGCAGCAATGGCGAGGATCTCGCGAAAATTGGCTGGAGGCCTCGACGGAGCGTCTGACTACTCATGTCGCCGGTTGAGATAGACTTTCATACTGACGGAACTGGAACTCGCTGAGACTGGAATTGACACAGCGATGATGCTGAGGCGCATGTGTGCGTGTGTTATCGACGATCGAGAGCGTCATCGGTGACGAGGTTTTATCGTGACGAGCCTCGTGTTGTGTGTGTTCCAGGGGGCCTTTGTACGCGCGTGTTACGTAATATTCGTTAATTTTATGTTTGTTGGTCAAATGATTTGAGATACTTTGTAGTTTTACTTGGAGAAGATATCTGCTAAGATGTACAAAGACAGAGTTTACCTGAAGTTGGGACTAGAATTTACGCTGGGGACCACAGTTGGGCCCTGTCAGTCGATATATATAATATAAATAAGCAGCCGATTCGCCATCGTGCCATCTGGTGGCCGAAAATGCAAACCTAGGTAGGGTGTAAAACATGGGGACAACGTGGGTTGCGACAACTTTATTATTAATTTTAGCGATATTTGTTAATTATATGGATGCTGGTGTTAGATTCTATGAAGAAGGTGAACAAGTATTTAAAGCAAACCATGTAATATTTTGCGCAATTATTTCAAACACTCAGAACTTTAACAATCTTTTTCATCTGTGTCTCTCGTCGTCTGCTCTTTTTGACAAATAAGCCTCGAGTAAACTTGTCTATATAAGTAAATTTCAAATTAAAGATCGAGTGCTTGTGTTCGGGTACGTACAATTATCATAGTATGTATGCCAATTTTCAATACAGTTTTTTTTTCTTCTATTTTAAGAGTTTCTGTTTCAGGTTTACAAGAAGCTACGTGTACTGATCTCAAACAAGAACAAACAAACAAGTTTCGTCATGTTCAAAAATCATATAAAAGAAGACGTTTCGTTCAGTATGAGGAGAAGAACGGTGTTGATTTCTTGCGTAATTTTTCATTTTTGGGGAATCTATCGAGTGACCTACTTTTATCGAATTTGCACTGTGGCACACAACACCAATGTCCGAAATTTACAAAACCTACCTAGGTTTCCATTTTTGCCACTAGTTGGCGCTGACGGTACGTTAACAAGGCGAATGGAATAGTTCCGATTTTGCTCGCCTTATGCATTTTCACGTGTATTTCGTGGCGCCACTTGTAGCTATATCCATAATAACACCTGATGTAGCGAATAGCGGCTGCTAGACCACCGCTATACACACAACACATGGCGTCTTCCTCGATGCGGCGTCCGACTGCTCCATGTGTTTACATCGTATCTTTTCACTCCGCGAAATGATGCAACATTGATAGTTAAACAATTATCAACCCCGTAAAAATGGGATCCCGTAAAAATTACGACGGCGCCTCCACTTATAAAGTGGATGGCAAAAAGTTCAACAAAGTCGTTCATCACATAGAGGTTAGTCGAGGTTATAATTTATTTGATTATGGTTTTCGCGTCAACTATACACGCGTAACGAGAAAATTCTTGCCCTTAGAACAAGTGGAAACTCGTGCCGGCGTTCTTGAAAGGCAAGGGCCTTGTGAAGCAGCACATCGATTCCTTCAATTACTTCATAAACGTTGAAATCAAGAAGATTGTCAAGGCCAATGAAAAGGTCCTCAGCGATGCAGATCCACTGTTTTATGTCAAGTGAGGCTTGTTTTCTATGGTAAAGTGGGCAGTTTCATTGCGTGTTAAGTAACAGTTTTCTTTTTTAATTTAGATATCTAAACGTTTCCATCGGTACTCCTGACATCGAAGAGGGATTCAGCGTGTCTCGCCCTACCACTCCACACGAATGTCGATTGAGAGATTTGAATTACTCTGCTCCGATCACGGTTGACATTGAATACATGAGGGGCCATCAACCAATAATTCGAAACAATTTGCTGATTGGCAGGTGAGTAAGACACGATGACAACAAACTTTGCAGAATGTAATTACGCTCTAGTGTACTTTCAGAATGCCAATTATGTTGAGGAGCTCCAACTGTGTATTGTCTGAAAAGTCAAATTTTGAATTGGCAAAGATGAATGAATGTCCCCATGATCCCGGTGGTTACTTCATTATCAATGGACAAGAGAAGGTTATTTTAATTCAAGAACAGATGCTCAGGAATAGAATTATTTTAGAGGAGGACAACAAGAACTGCATCGTTGCCTCGTGTAACAGTGCCACGCAAGAGAGAAAAACTAAGACAAATGTGATTGGTAGAGCAGGCAAATATTATTTACGACACAATATTTTCCAAGACGTAAGTAATATTATTTCATTGACATGCCTCAGAGAGTATCAATGGTTGATTCTTTGTCATAAATGTTGTAGGACATACCAGTCATCGTGATATTCAAAGCCATGGGTATCGTATGCGATCAAGAGATAGTCCAACTTATTGGCACGGAAGAGAATTTTATGAAGAAAATTGGAGCTAGTCTGGAAGAATGCCACACTCTCAACATCTTTGCACAAAATCAAGCTCTGAAGTAAGAAGTCGCTGATATTTCAAGTACTATCTTGCTCTTGTAAATGAAAATGCTGACTTTTGTTTTAATTTTTAGGTACTTGGGAAACAAGCGAAAACAAAAGCGTTTTACAGTAGTCAAAGCTAGTATCACTGATGAAATGAAAGATGTTTTAGCTTCCAATATTCTGAGTCATGTTCCTGTAAGTTCTATTCATCCAATAAACTTTTGAAAATGGACTTTTATTAGTAAAGCATTATTTTTATACAGGTAATAGATTTTAATTTTAAACTGAAAGCCACGTATCTTGCATTGATGGTGCGAAAAGTTATGATCGCGCAAACAGATGGAAAGTTGGTTGACGATCGTGATTACTATGGTAATAAGAGATTGGAATTGGCTGGTTCATTACTATCTCTCATGTTTGAAGATCTGTTTAAACGTTTCAATTGGGAAGTAAGTAAACAAGTTTTTTGATTCTTGATAAAGTTTGGAATATGTGTTTTAATGACGTATTGCTTTTTCGTTAGCTGAAACAAATAGCGGACAAAAACATACCGAAGATTAAAGCGGCTCAGTTTGACATTGTCAAACATATGAGGCACGATTTGATTACAAATGGATTAGCGTGTGCAATATCTTCTGTGAGTCTTCTTAATTTAAAACAACGATATCGCTTATTTAACTTCATTAATCTTATTTATAATTTTTACGAAAACAGGGAAACTGGACGATCAAGAGATTTAAAATGGAAAGGCACGGCGTAACGCAAGTGCTTTCTCGTTTATCCTATATCTCCGCTCTGGGTATGATGACAAGAGTAAACTCGCAATTCGAAAAAACTAGAAAAGTATCTGGACCACGTTCGTTGCAACCTTCTCAGTGGGGTATGCTTTGTCCGAGTGATACTCCCGAAGGAGAGGTAAAGGATTTGTTATCTTAATGATTAAATCGACAGTTTTATTTTAAGTTAACCGAATAAATTTTGCAGGGTTGCGGTTTGGTAAAAAATTTAGCTCTCATGACTCACATAACGACGGAGATAGAAGAAGAGCCTATAATGAGGCTAGCATTCAATCTTGGCGTTGAAAATGTAAATATTTTAGGCGGAGAAGAAATAAATAACAAAGATGTGTACATGGTCTTTTTAAATGGTAACATTCTGGGCATCGTTAAGAATTACTATCGATTAGTATCCGTTTTTCGTATGTTGAGAAGAAAAGGTTTAGTCAATCAATTTGTATCTATATACCCTCAACATCAACACAGGTACGTCCACTACTTTGCAATATGGAGTCAAACCCGTTCAACAGTTCTTCACAATGACGTATTATTTTCAGATGTGTACAGATCAGCTCTGATGGAGGAAGATTATGCAGGCCATACATCATTGTTGAACACGGTCAACCATTAGTCAGAGCTGAGCACATCAAACTTCTCGAACAGGGAGTAAGAAGTTTCGAGGATTTTTTACACGACGGAATGATAGAGTATTTGGATGTGAACGAAGAAAACGATAGCTTCATCGCCTTTAGCGAATCGCACATAAAGGAGGGCATAACGCATTTAGAAATCGAGCCTTTCACACTTCTCGGTGTTTGCGCAGGTCTTGTGCCCTATCCTCATCACAACCAGAGTCCAAGAAATACTTATCAATGCGCTATGGGTAAACAAGCGATGGGCACAATTGCCTACAACCAGCGGAATCGCATCGACACTTTAATGTACAACTTGGTTTATCCTCACGCTCCGATGGTAAAAACCAGAACGATCGAACTCATCAACTTTGATAAACTCCCTGCTGGTCAGAACGCGATTGTGGCCGTCATGTCTTACAGCGGCTACGATATCGAGGACGCTTTGATTTTGAACAAAGCCTCGATAGACAGGGGCTACGGTAGATGTCTGGTGTACAAAAACGCCAAGTGCATACTGAAGAAGTATGCAAATCAGACGAGCGATAAGATCATGGGTCCTCTGATAGACGCGACCACGAAGAAGCCGATTTGGAAGCACGAAATCATCGACAACGACGGTATCGCAGCTCCCGGTGAGATGGTTGAGAACAGGAAAGTTATGGTCAACAAATCCACGCCATCGGCGAACACCGGCCCTGTGAATACGGGCACTCAAGCGCAAACGGAGTACAGGGAAGTGCCTGTGGCTTACAAAAATCCCGTGCCGGCTTACATCGAGAAAGTGATGATTTCTAGTAACGCCGAGGACGCCTATCTGATCAAGCTTCTTTTGCGACAAACGCGGAGGCCGGAAATCGGCGATAAGTTCAGCAGTCGTCATGGACAAAAGGGTGTAACAGGTATGCCATCAAGTTTTGACTCTTTACGCTGATGTTAGCAGATACTACATTTTCTCATACTGATTTGACTAGGACTGATCGTCGAGCAGGAAGACATGCCCTTCAACGACTCTGGAATTTGCCCTGACATGATCATGAACCCTCATGGTTTTCCATCTCGTATGACAGTCGGCAAGTTGATCGAGTTACTCGCAGGAAAAGCTGGTGTGCTCAAAGGCAAATTCCACTACGGAACTGGTATGCACAGTCAATTATCCATATATTCTTAAGAATACTAAGAGAAATCAATTTTCAATGTAATTTTACAGCTTTTGGAGGATCGAAGGTGGAAGACGTTTGCGAGGAACTCGTGAGTCAAGGGTACAATTACTTGGGTAAAGACATCTTCTACTCTGGACTAACCGGAGAACCACTTCAAGCTTACATCTACTCCGGACCTGTAAGAAAAAGCTCCTTTTTATTAACACAATAATAATAACACGCAGGTGATTAAAGCTTTGCTTTGTTCATCAGGTATACTACCAGAAATTGAAGCACATGGTTCAAGACAAAATGCATGCCCGTGCACGTGGTCCCAGGGCGGTGCTGACCAGACAGCCGACCGAGGGTCGATCGAAGGACGGTGGTTTGAGATTGGGAGAGATGGAACGCGATTGTTTGATCGGTTACGGGGCCAGTATGATGCTGATCGAGAGACTAATGTTGTCGAGTGACGCTTTCGACGTCGACGTGTGTAACAAGTGTGGCTTGATGGCCTACAGCGGCTACTGTCACAGTTGTAGGTCTAGTGCCTGCGTCTCTACCATCACCATGCCATACGCTTGTAAATTGCTTTTCCAAGAGCTGCAGTCCATGAATATTGTTCCGAGGCTCACTCTTAAGAACTACTGCGACTGAGTAATAATAAATCAATTTTTTTACACCAATCCACAAAGTCGATTATTATGGCCAATCTTCCGATACAGCTGTATACAAATGCTAACAAAGATTTTGTGAGTAACTGAAGCATTTATTTATTTTCTCTAATAAACAACAAAGCTTGTAAAATAAGTCGAAAAACGTCTTACGCGTTTGAATAACGCATTATATATCGATACGAATTTCGAGTTTCCCAAAATACAAGACACCGGAAATGGAAAACGGAACACTGCCAGCTCAGCTGTACATTGCCAGAGTCGATCGAGATCGGGCCTCGTGAGAGGGCGCTGAAACTGATAGAAAAATACGTTTTGCCGCCGGGATTTCGGGTAAGCTGCGGAACGCCGGAACAGCAGTTGGCAGTGTGCAGTGCAGGGACGGGGAGTCGACAAACACAGAAAATCGCGTCTTCTCTCCGGCCGCACGCAGTTAGCTCGAACGTTAATTTTAGCAAATCATGTAAAAAGTCGATCAGTCCCTCGTGTTTTTTGGGTGCGCGAACTAAAGTTCACTTCGCTCGGCATAAGCCGAAAAGAGAGAGATAATATACGAGTTATAATAGTCGGCTGTGTGTGTGTATACAACCTCTGCGTCGGTTCGTCGCGGTCGATTCCAAATTCGAGCCGAGCGCTTGGCTTTGTTTTTCCGAAAATTTCGAAGGACGCGAGTGAGAGAGTAGCGGCAGGAGCAATGAGCTCCAATAATTCCCAGCCGCTTTTCGCGTGCTCCAGGTGCTTCTCGAGGCATCCCTTCGAGGAATTGTCGTCCGGCCAACAATTGTGCAAGGTTAGAAAATCAGCAAGTTTCACTTTCAGCCGATGGCTTTAACCTATTTTCAAGGTTACAACAATTGCGAATGCGTATTTATTTAGTTTGTGCCTCTCGAAGGCTGGCAGGGATACGGAGACGTTTGGAAAGGGATATTTTAGCATTTATTTTTGATAAAGCAATCGTTTCACCAGACTATGAGAATTATTTATTTCGTTTATTAGTTTGCAAAATTCGATGAGTCTACATGTACGTTACTATATATCAATATAAGTATACGATGAACAGAAGCCTGCTATTTTTGTACTGTTTGTCAAAAGATTCTATACTTTGTGTATATAGTATAAGACGAATGATTGTATAATTGTTTATCATAGTTGTTGATGCGTTATGGACTTTTACCCAAAAGTTCAATGATACATTGTATGTCATATTCAATTTTTCCTCAAAAAGTTAAATTATTTATACAGGAATGCAGAGGAACGTTTCCCGTGGTCAAATGTACATACTGTAGGTCTGAATTTCAACAGACTACGTAAGTATCTTTCAGAGTGCGAAAATACCAATTCGATAAGTATTACAGTTTTGAAAATCATCGTGCTGTACTCTCTTGCAGGAAAGGAAACACGAGTGCGATATGCAAAAAATGCGAACAAAATGTCAAGGCATATGGAAAGCCCTCAGCTTGCGAGTACTGTAATACCATAGCTGCATTCATTGGAAGCAAGTGCCAGAGATGTACAAACTCGGAAAAACGATATGGCCCACCAGTTACCTGTGAGCAGTGCAAGCAAAAATGTGCCTTTGACAGACATGATGAAGACAAAAAAGTAATGATTCTTCTAAATAAAAATAGCTTGTAATGTTGAATATTTCAGGAATAACAATTTTTTATTACTTATTTTAAGGTCGATGGCAAACTGTTATGTTGGCTCTGTACGTTATCTTACAAGCGTGCACTCGCCAGAACAAAACAGTCCGAGTCCGATAGGAAAGCCCATTTGAAAATGGTTCAGCAACAAGCTGCAAAGCATAAAGAACAAAAGTAAGAATTTGATTGCAATAGCTGACTGCTATTGACATTTGTTTGAAAATTTTACATCACCTTGGGATTATTATTATAGGCTAAAGGGTCACAATAAAAGGCCACATAGAGTAGACGTCACAAAGCTTCCACCACAACCCGATTCAGGAGATAGTAATGGTCCTACACCGATCAAGGCAGCCAGGATGGCTGGGGTGCACGATCCTCATGACCCTAATATTTCCGATCACGTAGTTGCTGTTACATCCCTAAAAGAAAAGATAGCTAATCTTCAAAAACAAATTTCCGTAAAAGATGGACAGCTTCTTGCTAAAGAAAAACAGGTAGAGTAATTTCGTTTGATAAGACGATTTTATGAAAAAAAAGGGATTCTTTGACTATACAGGTCAATTCTTTTCGATCCTCAGATAACGGAACTCAAAGCGAAAAATTTTACCTCCGAGTCAGAGCTACGTAACAAAATGAAAACTTCAGAAAAAGAGTATGAAAATAAAATATCAAGTATGCAGCACAAAATTTCGAATTTACTGAAAGAAGTGGCATCCTTGTCAAAGAGTACAAAACGTGATAGATTGTCTATCACGAAGAGTGAAGCAGGGACCAACAGTGGAAGTGGAACTGATAGTCCTGTACCTTGATGAGGTAAATGCAGCGCAATTTTAAACGAAAGGAAAAAATATTTTTCAACGACTAAATAAATATTTTTTATCAATTTCAGGTGCTGGTCAGCTGCATCAACAATACATACTCTATGTCCAGATCCACTTGACATATGTGGTCATGAAATAGCAAATTGTTTCCAATCAGGAAAAGAAAAAAAATGTATTATTTTTCTAATTATATTATACATATGAACAATCAATTGTGCAGTCAGTTGCGCAAATTATTTGTTGCCCCCTAGCACGGGCGACAAATAAATTGCGACCATGTAATATTGCTAAATTAATTAGCATTTTGTTTTTATGATTTTTTTCTTTTCTACGTGTACACTACGTTTCCGCTATCCAAAACTCAATATATACCGTATAATATATTACGCTAGGCCAATATTCAATTTTTTTTGTATCTGTAAAGAAACTGAAACTGTTATAATTCCATTAAGAAACCGATCAAGTCTTTCCACAAAGAAAATAAATTTTACGAACATATAGCCGACGCTCCGGAATCCAGTTATAAATTTAAAACATCAATGTAGTGATGTTTGCTGACGCGCGTTCTAATAAATGAGGAGCGTCTGCTATAATATTTTATTATTTATAATTGTAAACGTCGATACACCAACACCATGGTGATTGTAGAAAAATTTGCAATAAAAGTATGAAAAAAAGTATTCGACGAATCTTTGAATGACCCTGTACAATAAAATATGTAGACACAGTCTTTTGAAACGATTGCTATATAAATAGGAGATTTATAGGCATAGGTCTGAATGAAGCATGTACATATTAGACAGTCGTGTAAATATCCAACAGCCATATATTTATTCTGTATTTTTAAGAAACAAATGCTAAATTGAGCATTACCTATTTCATAATTATAATGATAATAAATGCGTAACAATTTATTATTTACGAAGTATAAGGATAATTAACATTTAATTTATAGTCGTTTAAATACGAAACGTGCGCGCGCACGCGATGTACAGTACAGCGGTAGTTTGTTTTCCATTTTTTTTACTTTTTATTGTTTTCATCATCGACTCGAGAGACAATAAAAACTAAATATTGCTTGTCCGTTGCCGAGGCTTCCTACATAATATAATAATAGTCATATATTCGCTTCCTCAATTTTCTTTCTCATCTTTTCGATTGATGACTACTTTCAGTATATTTATCATTAATATCTTATTATTTACAATGAAAATCACCCGTCTCGCTTTATCGTGCACTGCGTAACATTTTTCTCTTTTAAATCCCCGTCCCCTTCGATTCGTGTTCCCCTTACATCATTAAAATTTCGTTTATATCGATTACACTTGTTTCCTTGCTCGATATCTCTGCTGCGTTGATTGCGGGCAAGGCCGGATTTATACAGAATTTCAGCAATGATCCTTCGTTCAAAGCGTCGCCGAGGGCTTCACTGCTTATTTTACTCATTTACTCAGCAGTCTTTTGATTGATCATGTATTGCCGATGATGTGTACAATAATGTGACCGTCTATGTCTTCTCGACCCTCGAGGCGCAGTCTTTGTTCATATCCGAGTATAATTTGCCTCGAGATCGAAAAGGATAGACGTTTATTAGAGCGACTTTCAAAAATCAGTACTTGCTCAGTCTAGAGCAGCTTTGAAATTCGCCTATGTGTGTATGTGTGTGTGTGTGTGTGTGTGTGTGGGTGTATTATGGAATATATACCCTCAGCGACGCTTTAGACAATAATTAAATCCGTTTATAATGTACAAGCACCTAGTACCGTTCTGTTTTTTGATTGATCGCGTGGCCCCGCACTCTTTTTTTTCTCTCTAATCGTTAAACGCTCGCACGCTAATTAAGTACAGTGTCTTCCTATTTATGCGAAAAAGAAGAACGGAAAGAGTCCTTGCTATTATTATACTGCGTTATTACATCGTATTAAATAGGTATATTGCTTGGAATGCAACTCTCGTCGTTACAGAATCTTCTCTCGTCCTTATTATTATTATTATTATTATTATTATTATTATTATTATTATTATTATTATTATTATTATATATGTATATTATGTATAGTCTTTTTTGTCCCGCTTTATCTTTGCGTGTTTCTGTGTGTGTGTGTGTGCGTGTATTTCTTGAGAATATCGTTAGAGTTTATAAGAGTTTACGTCTCGTTTATTTATATATAATGTAATAAATACGAAAAATGAAAAAAGGCTCGATAGTCGGTCGAAGAATATATATTATGTATTTTCTTTTCTGAAACGATGTGTGTTCCTTATTATACGTATCTGTATATGCAAAGCTATGAGATAAAAAATGTACGTCTGTGTGTGTATGCTATGTATTCAATACAATCGATGTATAGAAATGTCCCCCAAAAGTCTTGTGTATAATGTATATATTATATTATATTATGCACTTATGTAGCTTGAAATACTGCATCGAAGTTCGAGTATACAATATATAGTGTATAATGATTCTCTCTTAAAAAAGAAATAACAAAAGTCTCGTCGTCGCAAGTACTGTATTTGCTAATTACTCTCCCCTCTCTCTCTCTCTCTCCTCTCTATATCAGACTCTCTCTTCGGAAACTAAATATATATATATTCTCTGAGTATTAATGCTTGTACGAGTATAAATATATATAAATCGAACCCAAAAAAAGAAAAAAATTTTCCCGCAATTTTATATATATATCGTCGTACAAACTGGAAAAGTAATATCAACTTCTTCCTCGATGACGAGCATGTGTGTGTGTGTGTGTGTGTGTGTACGTATGAGTCTGTCTCTTATACAAAAATATATACGCAACCGGTTCCGGCAAAAACAAAATCGCAGCCGCCTTATATATATATATATATATACTGTAACGAGCTACACATATCGCCTCCTTACATATATTTTTTGCCTTCCTTTAAAAATCCTCTTCCACTATTACATATGGTGGGCTACGTTCGAAACGTTCTCGCAGTCTCTGACACGTTTTTACGCTAATGGAAGTATATATATATTATCATATTATACGCGAATTTTTTACTTTTTTAAACGACGTTTCGGAGCAAGGCTCGACAATTTTTTTTCTACGTGCGCGTGTAGAAGCCTCGGCGATGAGATGTGTGTACGATGAGAGTAATGTATTTTTTTTCTTTTGATTGATACAATAATATGCGCAAGCAACGATGAACGTTTGATTAGCTGTCGATGACGATGATTGTGTGCAGGTGTTAGATGTATAAATGTACGATATGAGGATCAAACATCGCTCCGAAACGTGACGAAATAAAAAAATGAAAATTCCATCGACGAAACTTAATCGTTTACCTTACAATAAGAATTTGTGCGAAACTCTCGTGTCTGTTTCTTTTCCAATCCATGCATGCTCTCGTATACGACAAGCCAATTAAACCATATATTTATAGTATAATTTTTTTTTTTTAATTGACCCGAATCTAGGTTGAAAGTAGTCCTTGCATGAGTTCGATCGTTGTATTTCGTTCGTTACGTATACGCCAAGGATCTTGTATACACGAAGAAAATTCAATCGATCGATTGTTTTTCGACAAAAGAAATAATGACAAAAACTCATCTTTCAGTTTTAATAACAATGCAAATATAACGAAATAAAAAAAAATATAGCTGCGCTCTTTTGACTAGCTTCGCCGCAAGGACTACCCTAACCGTTCGCTTTTCACACACAAACACACACACACACACACATGCGAACGCAGCCTATCCCCGTTCTTCTCTCTTCTTTTTTTTTCGTCAATTTTCTCATCGTTTTTTCTATAATCTCCTCTCTCGCAGTCGACGAAGTATACTTGCATCTCCTCTCACTCCTCGTTTATATAAATTAGAGCATTAAAAGTTACGCGTTGAGTTATCGATTAATTAATAGTAATGTTAGTATTTACAGGTACAGGTCTCGCATAGTTGCAGTCGTGTCGTCACTGGTTTTCCTTTCTTTTGCAAACACAGAAAATTTATCGCCCAACCGTCATTTATACCCGGCGGACGCCGACAAATCCGCCTTATTCCTTCTTTTTTCTTCTTCTTCTTCTTCTCATTTTTCATCCGTCGGAGGAGGAGCGACACGGCGCGAATTTCGCATAGTACATAGTGTATCAATATACATATATATGTAAGCTATATAGGCGAGGTCGTTTTTGTGTGTATCATGCGTGTATATAAAGTGTCGCTCCTCGTCTTGGTTGTGCGACTTGGCGGCTGTATAGTGGCTATATACGTGCGTATGCTGAAAATTCTTCGTCTTTCCTTTCCTTCTCATAGTTCAGACTTGATTGGGATGTTTATCGTATTATATTATAGTATAGGAAGAAGTTGCGTTATTTTAAAAAGAGGGAGGCAAGAGGCGCAACTTAAGTACACTCGATTATGTGCGGCTGCGATGTCTCTATGACGCTCGGCCTGCCGACCGAGTTTTCGAGGTTGTGCAGAGAGGTGGGCATGTTTCCTGCAACAGCGAAATATAATTGCGATAAGAAATTTGCTATTGTCTCGAAAAAAAGATGGATACATGTTTTATTTCTCCGTGCACTTACCGTGGTTCATGTCGGGCGCGTACTCGTAGTAGGTGGGCGATCCGACGGCCGTTGCCAGAGCGAGTTCATCTTCGATGTTGTTAGGTCGACAGCTCGTCGTTTTCCAGTGCGTCCTGAGGCCCGACGCGCTGATGTACTTTTTGTCGCATACCTGACAGGTATAAGGTCGCTCGTTCGTGTGCAACCGTTTGTGAAGCTTCAGGTGCACGAACTGGGTGAACTTGGCCGTGCAGAGGTCACAGGCGTAGGGCTTCTGGCCCGAGTGTAACCGCAGGTGCGTCTTCAGGTTTGAAGTCGAGCTGAACCTCTTCTTGCAGATGTCGCACTGGTGAGGTTTTTCGCCTGTTGACGAAAATTCCGATCGTTATGTACTATTCCTATGAATAATCGATCGATCGATCGATTGGCAGACTTACCCGTGTGAACGAGGTGGTGTTTCTGAAGATGAGCCAGTTGAGTGAAGCTCTTGGTGCAGACGTTACACTTGAACGGTCTCTCGCCGGAGTGTGTCCTCAGGTGAACCTTGAGGTTCGACAGCTGACCAAATGTCTTCCAGCAGACGTTGCACTGGTAGTGCATCTTGCCGTCCTTCTTCTTCAGAGGATACGGCAGTGACCTGTATCCCCTGGAGCTAGCTTGGGAATTCGGACTGAGGGATCCACTTTGCGAGCAGGCATGTTCATCGGGTGACATGGAACCGACCGGGGAGTACCGATGCTGCGGGTGTCCCAAGTGTAAATTGTGCGTACCAGCAATGAGCTCCCTGTTACTGTCAACCAACTGCAGCGTTGACGAGCTGCTTGGCATCTGGTTACTGCTACTGGCCTCCACCCGACTGCTGCTTCTTTCAGGTTGATTGCTGTAGAGTATAGCCTCGGGCGGTGGTGGCGAGTAACCCGAACAGTTGATGGACAACGGCGACACGACGCTGTGCTGCTGTTGAGCTTGCTGATGATTGTAGAGGTTGGCGTAGGGGTAGGGCGAGTGGATAGGCGAGAGTTGTTGCTGATGGCCAAGGTACTCGCTGCTACCGGAGTAGAGGATCGTGCTGGTGGGCTGTGCGGCGCTGGAGCTGGAAGGTAACCTGGATGGGGACGGGCTCTTGGTCTTCCGTTTGTTGATGTTGATGTTGTTGGTGCTACTCGTAGGTGAGGCACAGGTGCTCGAGTGTAATCCTGGACTACAGGCCTGTTGTGGTTGCTGCATCTGAGGAATACCACCACCAGCGCCACTGCTGCTCGTTGGTAACAGGAGTGTACTGGAGGTCGCGTGACAGCTACTGGGCGAGTGTAGACTGGTACTGCTGCTGGCTGGTTCCGTTTGCATGGGCAAATTTGAACTGGAGTCAGGACTGCAGGGTAGGATGTTGCTGTATCGGTGGGACTTTTTGTACGAGTAGGCCATCTCCGTGGGACTGGAGGGCGATGGTGTTACCGAGTCGGCGACGATGGGCTGCTGTTGTTGGGTGATGTTGTTGTTATTGTTGTTGTTGTTGTTGTTGTCGGTGTTGCGCAGCAGGATGTTCTCGAGGATGGATGAGCTGGGGTTGTTGACCACACCGTAAGGTTGAGGACTGTGGGCACCGAGAGCCTTGGCCTCGGACTCGTAGTAAGGTTTGGCGCTAGGTTTCTCCGGGCCAAGAATCTCCTCCGGCGTCGGCGGCGTCGTCGTCGTCGTCGTCGTTGATGACGTCGTCGTCGAGGAGGTGAGCAACAGCACCGTCTTCTGGGGCTCCGGGGTGAGGGGACGATTCTCGATGATTTCCGGCTCCGAAGTCTTGTACGTCCTGAGCATCTTGATCTTGACCTTACGGTAGTCATTACGAGCTAACGCGCTCTCGTGCTTGAGGACGGGGGTGGGTGCTGGTTGTTGGGGGCCAAGCTTCGAGTTTTTGTTGGAAAAGTCGAGGACGTAGTTGCTCTCGGAGTCAGACTCGCTGCTCTCCTCCGGCGGGGTCAGGATCTCGTCGTGGTATCCGTTCGAGTGGTAACCCTCGTCCGACCTGACAGACGCGTCGGTTGGTGTTAGCTGGGAACGCCTCTCGTATATCACAGACTCCTTCGTGACTACCTCGATTGTTGGGGGGATCTCGACGACCGGGTGCGCCGGTGCCGACTGCTGCACCTGTTGCCCTGTTATCAGACATTTTCGTTAATTATACTGATGGTACAGTAAATCGTTCTAGGTATCATCAGGTATAGAATACTAGGTTTTTAGAATCGATATAGCGGATTCGTGTTAAAACAAAAGCAATTGTTCAAACCTTGAATATATACGTGTAATTCTAAGCGATTCCTATTAATTTACCAATTTTTTGTATTTTTCAGAATTAACTATGGACTTACGGATCTTCTGAAGCATCTGCTCGCCCGTAACCGGATGATTTAGCCTCTCGGCGAACTCTCGGCAGTACCATACCAGCAGCTCTTGATTCGCGTCGATCTCCTTAACGGTGTAAAAATAAATATTCATCTGCAAAACAGAGACAACCAAATGTTATTATTTATCTGCCAATCAGACTTTTCACAAAAAAAAAAAAAAAAAACGTATTATAATCTCTTACCTCATACTGGCAAGCAATCAAGTTCTGCGACTCGGAGGAATAAGCCGGATTGACATACCGCATCCAGTTGGCCTTTTGTACGTCGAAGCCATCGATGTAGTAGAAGAGTTCGTTGTCCTTGTAAACCTTTGAGATAAGAAAGAAAAAACACAATTTCTCTCACGTGAACGACCAACGAGCTTTTTCCCCTCTGCCTCGTCACACGGTCAAAATGCCAAACTCACCCTCCAGAAGTACTTCCTATCGGTGTCAGGCGGCACCGAGTCCTTCGTATAAATCTGCCCGACGAACGGGCCGAACCTCGTACCCTTAGGTATGCGATCGGTGCTCCAGACGCCAAAGGCGGTGTTGAGCGACGGCTTGAGCACGAGATTCCTGGGAAGCGAGGCCTCGGCGCGATTAGGCTCGTTCGGTGCCGTCGGCGTGTCCGGCGCTATGTAGTTGACCTTCTGCTGGAACTCCTCCTCCCTCAGCGTCGTGTAATCCCAATCGCCGGTCTTCATCTTTCCTCAGCACTGCAAGTCAGACACATCCTCTTTAATACACGGATCTCCTGACCCTCGACAACGTCTGTCTACGGGTATATGTATATACGCGCGAGGGGACGCCCAGAGCTGCCGAAAAAAGCGACGAGGGTTCATCGCACCCCCGCGTCAAGGGGTGGAAAAAAGGAAAGTAGAGGTGGCAGCAGCAGCAGCAGCAGCTATAGGCCAATCGGTATATGTATATATGTATAAGCGAGAGGGAAAGAGCGCTGCAGTGGTGTGTGGCGCGGGGGGCTGTGTACAGTGAGAGTAAAAGCGGGGGAGGGAGTGCACCGCTGCACACGCGAAAGTGAAACCCGTCCGTGCATTGATCGACTACTATGCAGGGGCGGCGGTGGTGAGAGCCGAGGGAGGGCTGCGATATGGTCCATAGTCTCTTTCTCGATGTTGTGCTCGATTTTTGTCGTTCTCCTCTGCATCCACGCGCGCGATTTTTTCGATTTCACCGAAAAACATCGCGGGAAAAACATTTCATGGGAGTAACCCGGCTGCGCGCTTTGTTTACCTGCGCCCGTTTCACTTTCCTCACCTTTGTCTCTCTCTCTCTCTCTCTCTCTCTCTTTCGTCGATTTGCAAAGAAAAAAAAGAAGCTCCTTCACGATGCTCGAAAATTACGTAATCCTGTGATTCTTCAGCGATACCGGGACACGCGTCGACATCTCGAGGACGCTTCCGGGTAGCAGTAGGACCGGGTATAATAGTAATAAACCGCCGGTCATCTCAGCATCCCGGGCCCTTATTCACGCACACACACACACACGCACACACGTGTGATCCACGATTTTCCCAACCGATCTCCCAGCCGCGATACGCGAACGAGCACAGAGTCGAGGCTCCCAAGTAGTACAAGAGCGAGTAGAAGTCAGCGAAGAATCAGTAGAAAAAGGAGCGTCCGGTCCGGCGGATGGCACACTGATGGAGACGGGGAGAGAACAACTCGTCGGGTAGACCTGACCTAGCTCAACTTTGCGATGCTGCGCATGCGCAGCATCGCCGGTTATATACCCCGCGTACGCGCGCGCGTGTATGTGTGTAACGATGCCCTCTCTCTTTCGCGCACTGCACCGTCGTCTACTGCGCTTTCGATCGACCCGCTATACCCTCTCTCGCTCTCGTTTTCCACCGCCGTCTGCACGGCTCATCCCCTCCTCTCTCTCTCTCTCTCTCTCTCTCTCTCTCTCTCTACGTACAACCACTGCGTATACTCTCTCGGAGCCTTTCACCCTGTGTGTCTCCCCGATTATCATTGTTCCGTACCCGACGATTCGCTTAAAAGAAAGAAAAATGTTGACCGTCCGACTCGACTCGATTCGTACTACTTGAATTTATCCCTCATCGGGAAAAACACGCGTCGATCGGCCGCCTCGATTTCACAAAGTCACGGCCGACGAGGACACGTCGCACCAGAGAAAGACACGCGTTGCAACGTGTGTATATATATACATACGGCTCGCGGAAAAGGGAAAGAGAGAGAGAGAGAGGTTCTCCGTTAGAGAAGAATTTCCGCGAGCGACTACTAACCCAGATACGCGCGGGGTCGTTGATCCCGAGTGTGTGCATGCCCCCTTCCTTAGGCGAAAAAAAGGAGGTACGTTATAGGCTGGATCTCAGCGCTTGGCACCGGTTTTTCTCATATACGACCGCGTGGAAAAGAGCGCGAGGATACACGGGGTCGTTGACCCCCGCGAGTGGGGCCCGATATTTTCGTTTGGGTGAAATGAAGAGTGAGCTTTTTTTAATTGTGATTCTCACTGTACTCTTTCATCGAAGAGCGAGAAAGGTAGGTACAACGAGTTATTTGAAACTCAAATTTCCCCGAGTTCCACTTTTGAGAAACCCGCGGAAAAATTTCGCGACTACGCGCACCTTCTCGAACACGCCGTCAGGCTTCGAGGTCGAGCTACGCGTCCTTTCTCTCTCTCTCTCACTTTAGTAATCCGTCATAGAGCGCAGCTGCCCCCGTTTTTCGCAAACTAACGGCCCGTCGTATAATGCATTTCTAGCGCGCGCTGCGGAGGAAAAGTCGCGAAGATATAGCACCAAGTGGAGGGGGAAGTTCGAATGCAAGTGAATCGCGAGCGAGGACCGAAGAGGAAAAAGAAGAAAGCCACCGGCAGAGTGAGAGATCGAAAGAAGGTCTCCGGCGGTCATTGTCCTACTTGGTGCTATGGTACCCGACGACTTCTTCTTCTTCTTCTTCTTCTTCTTCTTCGCACTTTGCGATCGAGGTTATTCCTGCGCTCGTGTGTACGTGTAACCTCGAGGAAGCTTTCGCTGTAATTCGATATGGTGAGCTGAACGGGTTCGTTGAACCTTGGGAGGACGATCGTTTCTTCATTTTTTATACAGGATTTTTGCAAAGGCTCGCGTAACGATCGTCATTAGCATAGGGCCCTCGAAATTCTATTGAAATTCAAGCGACTATTATATTCCCGACTGTTGAGTCATTATTATACTCTTGAAGAGCATCGACGACCCGAAAAATCCTTGAGGCCGATGAACCCGCGCCTCTTGCGAAAAGAGACGAAGATTCGAGTCTAGACGCATCGGTCGTATATATATGTATACGCGTGTGACCCGATTTTTTTTATTTGTCATCCGCCTATTAGTCTCTCCCGCGCGACAACAACGAAAGTATCCCGCGAAGAAAGCTTCAACGTCATCCTCCGGGTCATTGACCCCGAGGCGCTGCATAACCCATTTTGTAACAGCACACTTTGGCTATATACATCATTTTTTCCGCGATTTTTATTCTTTGCGACGTATCGACAGCTTTCCGTATATATATATACTCTCGATGCGCGTGTGCGAAAGGAGAAAATTGATCGTAGGTAGAGCGAGAAGTTTTCTATAGATCCGCACTGAAGTTCGTAAAGTTCAGAAGCTAACTTCATCTATACCTCTATATATACATTGCGAAAGAGATGAAATAATCGGGATTACTGTATACTTATATACTCACGCGGAAAAGATATCGCTTCCGCGTATACTACATATATATACTCTTACTTCAACGCCGACATAGACCTCCCAATGTCAATGCCAGCGAGTCAGCCTTTCACCTTATATAACGCGCGAGCTCTTGAACTCTATCGTCCTGGTTACCGCGCGACTGCGTATTATACACGTACGTACTATTTTTTCGATTAATAAATTTAATCTTATAAAAATATATACATATATATATATACGTACATATACACAAGGAAGCATCGGTCTTAGGTATACGCAGGAGAGAAGGGAATCTCGACTACACGGCCGTGACTTTAGCCGCGCTGCAGCAGTGAGAGGCCGCCGGCGCGTCAATGTAGAACGGTCATTGACTCCTCGCTCTTCATTGTCGATTCGCCATTTTTCTCTTCGGTTCGCGCTATCGTCTTCTTACCTCCACGTACCAATCGTACATAATAAAAAAAATAATAAAAATAAAAAAAAAACGAGAAAAAAAATTCTTTGCAAAAGTCGATGGTGCAACGACCGCTCCAATAAATCGGAGTCTCCCACTCTCGACATGTGTGTATATATATATACGTACCTACACCGCGCCGAGAGTGCCGCGATACCGTTATGTCACATTTGTACACACCTGCGCTCGCTACATATATATATATGTGACGCTGGAATTTACGTCTTCGAGCTTCCGGCCTCATTGTCGAGAGAGAGAGAAAAAAAACGGTACATCCACCCCCCAACGCACGATCTTAAAGGGTTGAACATAGCCGCGCGTGCCGCACGAGAGATGAATGGAGCGTGAAAGACCGGAAGCCCGGGGCAGTGCTCGCTCGCGCGAATGTAACGGCATTTTTCGTTCCTTCTTCTTCTTCTTCTCGTCTTCGCTTTTCTCGTAAACTCCCTTTTCATACGAGGCGGTGTTCGCTATTATTATGCGAGAGTTTGAAAAAAAGGCGGGAAACTTAGGAAACCACGGCGATGTACAAAGGCTGTGTATGTACGTATATATATATATATATATATATATACAACGGCGGAAGCACCGTTATGTCATATTAGGAGGATTCTATATATGTTTAACGGTGTTTCGAGCCGACCTTATCTATATATATATATATATATATATATATATGTGTGTGTGTGTGTGTGTTCTGATCGAAGACAATTATAAAAAGATCATCCCGGAATTCAACACTTATATACGCAACGAGAGAGAGAGAAAGACACCATCGCCGTATACACACACACGCTCCCAAGGTCAATGTCCTTTTTCGACCTTACCGCTCCTCGCTCTCTGCTTCGCTCGATCTTATAGCGGGCGGCTGCGGGATTTAATGTTACGTCAGTGCGGAAATCAAGGTCACGCGGAAAAGTCCAGAAAAGCTCCGGAAGTGGAGCAGATTCTTTTTTTTTTTTTTTTATTTTCGATACGTATATATACACACTCACCTTGCCGGATCGCTTCCGCGTCGAAATTTTTTTTTTCTGGTACCCAGATTGCTCGGTTCCTTAGTTCCTCTAATCGTGCAGGTGGCCCATTATCCCAGCTCGAGACGCCAACGGGCTTGGACAATTTTTTTTTTTCTCAACGACGACGATCCGCCTCGCACTTTATACACACTATCGTTGAAAAATGAAAAACATCAACCGAGCACACAGCGGAGGTCAATAACACACTCGAAAGGGTTTCCGCACACTTGCCGATCTACATATACATATATATATATATATACATATACGTGCAAGCCTGTCTTTCGGTTATACCACACGCGCACAAGTGTATATATATATATATATCCAAGCAAAAGAGCAAAAATCCATGCACAGGTCAATCGTCCACGAGTGTCATCGAGCACAGGTACGCATACACATACATTTATATATATATATATATATATATATATATATATATATATATATAACTCTCTCACCGGTTGTGTTTTCGTGGGGACCGCGTGCTTCGTACTGAGGCTTCGAGTATAGAGGTAAAGCCGAGAGAGAGAAGCATCAGCAGCGCCAGCTCGCTCTCAGGCAGGTAGAGAGGAGAGAGCAATGGCCACACGCTCCTTCGTGCTCCTCCGCTTCCCTTCGTTCGTCGCGCTTCGTCGTTCTCTTGTCTGTGTGTGTGTGTGTGTGTGTGTGTGTGTGCTGTACACATAGGAGGGAAGGAGAGCGAGAGGCCGGCGCAGTTCAACATTCCCCAGCGCAGGAGTAGACAACGGTACTTTTCTCCGAGCTGGTTACTGACCTCCGAAAATGCCTGCATAGAAGAGAAGCGATGAAGAAGAAGAAGAAGAAGAAGAAGCTATAGTGGCTTTGGAGGTGGTTGGATCAGTGTAGAGGAATGGTTTTGCAAGGTTAGACGTCGGGGATCGGTGGGAGACGAGGTCGTTGATCCATCTCGATTTAGCTCTTTCGGTTTCTCTCTCGCGCGCGGAGAGAGACGAGATCGAGTTCGCTCGTTCGTTGCTCTTCCTTCTTCTTCTTCTTCTTCTTCTTCTTCTTCTTCTTCTTCGTCGTCGTCGTCGTCCTTCTCTCTCATGGGTGATTGCCCGCTCTTCTCTTTCCGTTTTCCTTTCCCTTTCTCTCTCCTTCTCTCTCTCTCTCTCTCTCTCTCTCTCTCTCTCTCTCTCTACGTTTTCTCATTTTCTATATACGATCTATCGAGCAAGTTCGATTTTCGGGAGATCGTTGTTTTGACTCCAGGTGTTGGGGGACGGAGATCGATGGAAAGAAGAAAGTAGTGTTTGCGGAAGAGGAAAGACCGGTGACGCGACGATATTGTTTATTCGGGATTTTTCGGGAGAGTGCAAGTTCACGCTTTTCTTCTGAATCACACAATGGGACGTACGTATCCTTGAATCATCGCGGATTTTACCACTGTCTTACATATACACATACGCGGCTTTCACTTGGAATATGTGTATATATATATATATGCGCGTAACGTATTTTCCTGCGATCTATATGCGGCCTAGATCTTGAAAATTCGGTAACGTGTTATCAGCTAGCGCTGGTATATGAGGTTATTTATTGGTATAAAGTTCGATTGTTTAGTGAAATCGGTTAGTCCATCCTTACCGATCTTTGCACATAACCTTCAAAAAAAATCGGTTCGCATCAGCTCGGACGAAGCAAAACAGCCGATTTCGAAAAAACCCAACAACAACAACAACAACATCATACTCACGCCGCGGCATTGACCCTCACGCAGCATCATCCGTATATATATACGTCAACAGGAAAAAACATCGGCGCAACGTTTCCCGCGGCCTATACGACCCATATAATACCCGGCAAACGAATATATCTCGTCGTTTGCTTGTAGCAGCAGCGCATAATGCAACAATCTCAGCGAAATGGATTTAAGGTCACACACACGCGCGCTCATGCACGAAAGCGGGTCAGTGATAGAGCTGCTGCTGCCGAGGCGAACGTTCGCAAGCGCCGCTATCACTGCGGCCACGAGCAAAAACTCGCGGAAGCCTAATTCGCGCGAGTGTGTATAGACGAGGTAGAAATTTTTAGAAATGCTTTTGTTGTTTTGGAATTGGTGACACTGAATGCTGCCGTCTGAACAGTGTGTTTTTTTGATCTTCGGTGTAATATAGATAAGTTGTAAGGTTAACGATTTTTTAGCTAATGTTAGCTTATTTTTGGCGAATTCCTTAATCACTAACTTTACACTGACTTTTATTACATTCATATGTATAAATACTGTGATTGACACGTATCGAGAACTTTCTACTAGGACTACCCAATTCGATTCTATAATAAACCCGATTCTTGCTCGCAGATAATACTCGTGCCAATAATACACTGTATATATAGCATGTCGCAACGGTCATGACGTCCGCATTGAAATTCAGATCCGCCGATGACGTGAACTCGGAAGATCGCAAGCGATGATAATTACAAGACTCCGTATAGACGGTGCGAACGAGACACCGCTTTTGCGGGCGTTCAAGTCTCCGGTTCGCGCCGCGTTATTATATACGCTTATACCCTTCGCTTCTTCTCACTAAACGCGATTTTTCTTCTGTATCTTGGTTACATCCCCTACCGGTACGCGTAAACACATCGTAACGCTTTTACTCTTATTAGACTATTGTATAACAACGATTTTCAGCTGAAAACGCTTCACTTTAACATATACATACGTATATATAAGTCTGTGTGCGTATATACAGGCCCGCATAACTTTGGAACGGCTCCGAGCGATATCTATATATATATATATATATATATATATACGCCTCGTCGTCGTTCAATGCTATAGAGCAACACCAGCTCGCACAGACAAGGTGTTCCAAGAACTTTGAACCACCGGTCAATGCACTCATCGGTCTCGGTTGAAATTTCAGACACCGCGCGCGGCGCCTATTAGCGAATAGGTTCGCTTCTTTTTGCCGCTTTTTTGCCCCTGTATCCTCGTCTATTCTCTCTCTCTCTCTCTCTCTTTCTTATATATAGCGGAGCGCGCAGATGTTATCTTTCTGCGCAAGAAAGAGCATCAAGAAGAGAGAAGGAGCATCATTAGAGGAGCGGAGTCCATGAAGCGCGTATTATGAGAAAAGCACCCGGAACATAAGCGCCGCGTGTGCGATATTGTAAAAGGGAGAAGAGGCTAATCAGGGATGGATGAGGTGAAAATCTTGGAGAACAATGTGTGGCGTGTGAGCAGGGAATTGAAAAAAGTACGCTGGAGAATTTATTGACATTGACATATTTTTATTTATCAAAATATAGTAATCTTTGATACATTATATTTATATACTTTCTATATAAATCGACAACACCGCTTGCATCAATGTGTTTATACATTATACATTTGCAAAGATTTAATAAAAAATTAATTACAAAACGAAATGGTTCAAAATCAGCCACACACTAAGCCCTCAAAGGCTCACACATAGAACCCAGTCCCCCCTCGTCACCATATAATCACACAGTCGCATCTGAAGACCAGCGTTACTTTTACATAATAATCGAGCTACGCCTATACCCACACACTTTATTATAAATACACAGAGAGAGAGAGAGAAAGATGCGCGGGGGAAGCCGAAGAGAGAGAAGACCTCGCGAGAGAAATGTCCCGAGCGCTAACCGGAACGGAACGAAGTGCGCCGCTGGTTACTGACCTCTCAAAGCACTCTCTTACGCTTGCACTACTTACTAACTCGCTCGAGAGAGGGAGAGAAATGCGCGAACGATTCTCCTTACCTTTACCTTCACCTTGCACTGCTGCTGCTGCTGCATAATCCAGGAAATATAAGTGCAATGCCCTTCGCTCGTGCGTATATAATACATAGCGATCGGGATCCTTTTCAGTTTTATTTATTTATTTATTTATTTATTGTTTTTTTCGTTGATCCGCCGAGAGATTTCAGTCGCTTATACGCACACGCGCGGACGCGTGAAAATATCCACTCCACCAATTATACAACAAGTCGCCTCGGCTCACCCGCGCGGTTACGTCCGGTCAATGGCACACATTTTCCCGTTCTCTCTCGCACGCGCCTGCAAAAAGATCGACTTTGGCAATCGGTCTCTCTCCGCTGCATAGAAACCCGCGCGACGATCCATATACACACACGCGGAAAAGAGTCAAAGTAAGACACACTCGCGGCGAGCGCTCGGTTCGTTCACCTCTGAAAATACTCTCCTTACATCGAGGACTCTCCTATTGCGTGCGCGCTGCACTAGTTCTCCTGCGAAAAGTGTCTATATAGCCGCAAGAGAGAGAGAGACAACCGTTACACACAGTACATACGCGCGACTCCTACGATTTCTCGCGAGAGAAGAAGTGAAGTGGCACACACAATGCGTAAGAGAGTTGATGCTCTTTTTGTCGACGTCGGGTCGCTGACCGGCCAGCTAACCGATCCGCGCTCTTTTGCGGATTCTCTCTCTCTCTCGAGATCCTTTCTTCTCTCGCTCGACGCGCGCGTCGCCTGTGTTTTACGCGAAGTCTTTTATTGTTCTGTATCGCCTATAGTCGTGTGCTTCACCGAACTTTGATTTTGAACGGAAAAAAAAATCGTTAGTGGACGGAAAATAAACGAGCGTCTGCGCGATGAAAAGGGAAATCCAACGAGGAAGAAGAAGAAGAAGAAGAAAAAGCATTGTGTTAACGGTATATATATAAAGTCTTTTGAACCTCGAGGCCCCTCCTCCGAAACTCGCGCTAGACACTCTTACTTTTTCGGCGCGGCTCTCTCGTACATGAAGCGAGAGCTTGTGTGTGTGTGTGTGTGTGTGTTTGTTATATAGTACCGTAGGGCCAATTGCAAGCGTGTCTGCCCTAAGAGCCGAGGAGGGTATAACGGGAGTTTGCTTCCTTTTCTTTCAAGCCTGCAGTCTGTATATACGTATTGCTTAGCTCGACTGGACGTATACCTATATGTATACTATCTTGAGCGATAATTTTACGTCAGCTGTATAGTTTTTTTCATTCGACGCCTATAACAAAGAGGTTATGAAATCAAACGAGTCACAAGCGACACTCGTCGATTCGCCAAAATGAGTTTTATATTTTTTGAAAAGAGAAAAAAAGTGCCTCGAGAAAGAGAGCCTACCGCCGCACTTGAAAAGGAAACCTCACGTGACGCATTCGTTTTTATCCGCACCATATAGCTTCTACTGAATGCCACACGGCGCTTCGGGGCCGATGTTCCGCATAGGAGACATTGACCCTCGCGCAGCAGTACTGCTTATGTATATACATTCGCGTAAACAAATCCGCTTCTAACGGTATAGAGTAAGCCGGCGCTGCAGTGGGCGCAATTGACAAATGTGGGCCGACAGTGGGCTCAGCCGTGTTTATGTAATTTTATTGTTTTTTTTTTGCGAAATTTTCCGGTAGGTTCGTTGACTCGTGGAGATACAGGTCCTACTTTGGATGATTAGTGCAGCCGAGGCTGATGCGTATATTATAGTAGAGGAGAGATCGCGAGAGATAATGGATGACTGACTATGTATATTTTCTTATATCGAGCGCGTATTAGTAGGCTGTGAGCTGTGGAGGTATGTATAATGCTTTGTAGAGCGAAAAAATTGCGGTGCGCTTGTTTGTTTATTGCTTCTGATCGTGGCCCGATTTTTAGATGCTATCTATATATATATACTTTTGGACTTGTTTATTCTTATTGGAAATGGGTGAATATTAAATGAACAAATCGGCCTTTTAAACCAAACAAAATACTCTCGTTTATTTGTACTAGTATATAAGGAAGAAATCACGTCTTAGGCGTATTTTTCTCTCTTTCAATACTCAAATTTCACACTATAGTTTTGTACCTATACATAAGCAAGTCGAGTCATTTCTGTATAGTGTGTAATATCGTGAAGAGATTCTCGATTTTTAACGAGGTGACGAAAATTCAAAAGAACCACTCGATTGTTTTTTTAATTAACAATAAACAAACATCGCAATAGCCGCAGGACCATCAGGCTCCAGTACGCGACCATACATACATATATCTCCGCAGCCGTGAGGGAAAGACCTAGTTTGCAGGTAGAACGCGTTGCAGTCAACGGCACTAGGTCACGCATTGCAGTTTCTGAACGCGCCGCCACGCGCATACGGAAACGGCAATCCCTCCCTCGCTTCTGCTTCTTCTTCTTCGTATATAGACAGCATCGCGCGTCTCTATTTTCTCAAGAGGCATAAAATGAAAAAAAGGGGGGGGGAGTAGAAATCGGCGCTTATCGGAGATTCTGCACTTTCGCGTTTCCGCGGACGTTCAACCGTAAGGATGCGTTGCATTGAGAGTGATTTGTTGTTGTTTCTTCGTTGTTATGGTATTTTGTATATAACTCGAGTCGAGATTGGTATACTACATAGAATTTTAAGCGTTATTTCAACTAAGCAAATTATCGCTAAGATTTAGCTAAAAATTAGCTAAAAATTAGCTAAGATTTAGCTAAAAATTAGCAAACTAAAACAAGCTCAAACTAAACGTACACACGCGTGTATCGAGAATATAATAGCGCCTATTAACTTTATATATATATATACGCAGGTATAATAGCACGAAGAGCTCGCGCGAGAGGCCATTGGCCGAGACCTTGATACTCGCGTCGCTTCGTTCCGGGAGAAACTTCCAAGTCTATGCGCGAGTAGTAAGAGTGCAAAAATACGCGCTGCATTGTGCGCTCGAGCTAGCGAGCTTATAATATGTGTATAAGAGACTTTTTTCGAGGCTATTTTGTATTATTATATACTGTACAGAGAGGTGGGCGAGAGCGTGTGACATAATCCGTTGCGCGTCGGAGGGATATTATTACACTTATGGAAATGCGATTTCACTTCACCGGGCGCTCGGAGAGACTTGTGTGTGTGTATATATGCTTGTCGGATAAGATTTATCTCTGGAAAACTGTATATAATCGAGTCGATGACGTGATACAATAAATTCTCATTTTTTTCTTCTTTTTTCAGCAAATATATTTATAGGAAAAAGAAAAATACCTACAGGCCTCTGTAAAAAAAAGTTTATTAAAACACTTTCGGTACATTATTATATTCAAAGCTGCAAAACGTCGAGAGCGCTATACACACATGAGAGAGAGAGAGAGAGATAGCCGTTCTCTCCTATATAA
The DNA here is from genome assembly GCA_020010945.3 of Muscidifurax raptorellus. Classification (NCBI taxonomy): domain Eukaryota; kingdom Metazoa; phylum Arthropoda; class Insecta; order Hymenoptera; family Pteromalidae; genus Muscidifurax; species Muscidifurax raptorellus. Next base: position 38,724,970 of record CM052080.1, read on the forward strand.
CGGGCCGATATTACCTCTCGTCGGCGAGTGAAGGCGCAAGCGAGCACGAAAACGAGCACTCGAGAGAGAGAGATAGAGAAAGAGAGAGAGAGACTCTCGGGGGCAAACCTTCGTGATAACGGTATCGCGTACACTGTATGCTATACTATATATATATATATACTCGAGAGTCCATCGGTCGTCGCTGTAGTTTTCGTTCGCTTAGCTTCTTTGCATGTGGTATACGTGTCGTCGGCCTCTTCCCTTTCGACGAAGTTCTGTGTACATACGGTCAGTACTGATGCAGGTTATTCTGTGATTATGCTTCTAGAGGAGGATATCCTTCGTTGGGGAGAAAAATTTGTTTTTTATGCTGGAGTGAAAAGAAAATGTTTGTTATACGTATATAAAATTATCTAAAGTTTCCACGGTATAAACTTGCGCACACGGCTGAAATAACGAAGACACACAACGACGGCCAATCGCGAACGTCACGATTTCCAGCAGCGCAAAACCGTTTACATAATTTTCAAAACTGGGTTAGACACGTCAATGCGCACACATGTATATATACAACGTCTCCGCGACTCGTCGCAATTGAAAAATCTCCGAACATTTTTCTCTCCATCGTGCGCTCGTTCTCAATAAAACATGACAAAGTATACTCGTTTTCGCGCACATATAACGGCAAACCGTCGCACACACACACACACACACGCATGAGAGAGGACGTCTATAGAGAATCATCAAATAGAAAAAAAGTCTGGCTCTCCTCATAAATCGAGGCGATATTTACGAGCAGCAGGATGTATCCGGCGACTCTACCTGCAATTGGGCCACGTGTAATAAGTATTGTATATACAGGTATATACACTCGCGGCGAGCGCAAGTGCGCTAGAGGTTAACGCCCTCAGCAGACCTAGACCCATAAAGCTCGTTTATTAAGTTTCACGGACGACAGACAGACAGACAGACAGACGGACACGTGCACGTCTTTTTCTTCTTCGGTTGCGGTATATACATGTGCGATATTATACGCGTATAATACGCGGAAACGGTTCGATCGAGGCTCTCCTTTTTACGCGCGTATATAAGGGACAGTTGGCGGGGGAGAGAGAGAGAGAGAGAGGACTGCATATAAGGTCAAGTGCAGGAATGAGGAACAAAAGTTCAAGTAACCGCGCGCTAAACGCGCGTATCGCGCTTTTTTTATCGTGCTCTGATTGTGTCTTAGAATGCGCGGCTATACTGTTCTTTTGTTGTCTTGTGCGTGTAATGTATACCGCTGGAGTCGACGTGCGATCAGGTGGGGTTTAAATTTTTTTTTTTTAAGTATAGTAAATTTATAAATGTTATACTAAAATACAGGTCACGTTACGCGGCCGCAACGGATCGGTATAGTCTCGATTAATGTCGAAACGTCGCGAAAGAATCATGAATCGGCTTCTGATTCATTCAAGCAGTTTTAGTGTCACGTTAAATTCCGAAAAATCGCATGAATCGCATCGCGTATACAATAGATTCGTATATAACCACGTCGGCATCACACTAAAATATATAATATAATAACTCTCGATTGCTCGCGCTCTCTCGGGCGTGATTCACAACTGCGCGTCTTTCTCCGATTTTGTTTTCGGCCCGGGCGAGCGTAAGGCCCGCTTTGCTTTCGATGATTCGCTCGGGAGAGTCCCCGCGCGCGCGTCACTTTCTTTCTCGGGCTCTCGAGCGTAATGGCCCGGGCCCGGGAATTTCGGCAAGAGGTCGATGCCTCGACAGTGTCATTGTACTCTCTTTCTCTTGGCATCGCGTACGACTCGTATTTAAACGAGGATAAGAGCAGTGAGAAGGTATTTTAAGGGGGTGTTGGTGGTGGAAAGACTGTTTTTCTGTTACAGGAAGCTTTTAGTTTTTCTTTAAGTTGAGAAATAAGAAACACCTGCTGGAGTGTTTAAGAAACTCGGACTCCGACATCCCCTTAAGGGGGTGTTAATTAATGGGTATTAATGGTACATCAAAAGAACAACGTTTCAAGTTTTTTATGAAATTTTGTTGGTAGATGTATAGACATTAAGCTTACAAGACGATAGAGAAGTGGGATTTCGTCACATATAGGTTTCTTTATAAAAAATTTATAGGAATGGTCACCTCTTTAAACGTATGCATAAAATAAATTTTATTATTGAAGAACGGAATATTTTATTTTATTTTGAATGGTTTGAAATGTCAAAATTTGGTTTTCTTTAAAATATACAGGCAATGTAGATTTAGTACAAAAAACATCATACACATTTGATAAAGTTATTAATTTACTCTACTTTTTGAAGCAAATAAACCAGAAAAAGTTTTTCGTCATACTTTAGTTTTATTTTATATAAAACTAGCGGTATGCCCATACTCTAATTTTAAAAAATGTTGAAAGAAATTAATGCAATAAAATAATTAGACTAATAAATGCTTCACTCCAAGATACATTTATTTTTCAGTAAAAGTTTTTTCACCTTCCAGTGCAAACTGCTATTAACTGCACCTTAATGCGAAACTGTAAAAGTGCTCCGCCTTGAAATTGAAGTATATAACTTATACGCACTAATTGAAATTCAGTTTGCATTGGACTAGAAACAATTTTGTTTTATCAATTATTAATTTTTTGAGACTGGAAATATATGATTTCGTACAGATCGAACGCGAGAAGTAATTACCCATCATTAATAATTTTCGAAAAATCGTATTCTTGCGATTGCAGGCATTATTGATATATTCCATAATTATTCCGTAACGAATTTTCGTATACATACATCCTGAACTATTCGCAGTCTGATTCACCGGCATATCCTCTAATATTATACTGTCATATATAGCACGCTCGTTTGCATTTTTTGCTCGAGAATCTTTTTCTCGTTTTCTTCTTCAACGCGATATACGGTTGACGATAGGTTTCACTTTGAGAGTAGTGCAGTGCACGTTGGTTTGCGTGCTCCGCTTACAGCGAGCCGTCTATATATAATAGTAAAAGGTTTTATATATATATATACTTTCCTGGAGTAGGATTCACTACTGCATCTGCGATTTTCACTGGAAGATGCTTACGCGTGTCCGGTAAACAAATTAACGACTGTACAGTGACATTGTTCCATTGCTTATAATAAAACACGATTATAGATACTTTAAACTTAACCTAGATTTTGGCCGAAAATTTTGAATACCACGTATCGTTAGCTCTCTACCAGGGTTAATGTGGGCTAAATAATGCAGCGGGTCGAAAATCATTGGCGTTATTGATATTGAAATGTACACAATCCTACGGTATATGAGTTTTTGAATTTTCAATATGCAAGGAACAAAGGCTTCAGTTTATGTTTTAACCGGTCGAAAAATCGTCAATTCTTTTTCCTCTTGTAAAAACTATTTTGACTAAACTCTCCGACAATCACCCTTGCATACAGTCATTCTCCATCAATCCCTTATATATCGACACATCCACGTACGCTAACACCTATCGCCCCCTATATACTCGATCGAATATAATACCTACGCTCGAGTGTGTGTGTGTGCGGTTCATCCAGCTTGAGCGAACTCGCCGTCTATATACACATTTCGCAACGCACAGACGACTAACTATTCGCTCTTACCTTGGGCTTCCGACCTTGAAATCCGCGCCGGCGAGCGCGCGAGAGATTCTCCTGGGCATCGACCCCAACTCGGAGGGACGAGCGAGAGAAGAAGAAATATAATTCTCCTCCTCGGCGTCCCCTCGCACCCCGTGCACTTCTCTCTCGCTGTGTATAAAAAACGTCGCTGTATACAAGGCGTTACTCGCGCGGGCGCAAAATGCATAGCGCCCGCGTCTACGGACACGTACATAACCTATAATACAAGAAGAAAAAAAGTCAATCAAAGAAATCGGCATCGATTCCCGTATTACGTGCGACTATATAATTTCTCTTCCGCGAGAGAGAGAGAAAGAGCTCTCGCGTGTACGTACACATACATACAATGCAGGAGCACGTAAGAGTTCCACGATCGCTTGCGTCGCGCCTGCCGCGATGGAGGTTACTCGCGGGCATCGTTCCACATCCTCTCCCTTGCAGGCTCGCGCCGCTGATGCCTCTTTCCCTCTCTCTTTCGCTTCGCGCGCGCGCTCCTACTTCACGGTCACCGCCGCAACGGAAAGTCAACGGGCAAGGTATATATATATATATATATATGCTCGACGTTGCGCTCTTGTGTGTGTGTGTGTGTGTGTGTGTGCTCATTTATACTTAGTTTGCCGATAATTTTGTTTTCCCGCGAGCTATCGGACTTTCATCCTGGAATCGCGCGCGTATGTGTGTATGGGATTCTTCGATTGGGGAGAGCTTCTTTGTTTGAGATTCTGAAAATATATGTGATACGGACAAAATTTCGATTTTTCTGCGTTACACTGATAACGTGTGCATCGGGGTTCAACAACCGCTCTGCTGGCGCGGGGTCAAAGCACTGCGGAATCGGGTTCTTTTTCTGCGGAGTTCTCTCCCTCCACCTTTTTTTTTAGCACACGCGCGCGCGCACCGACAATTTTCGAGGGACAACCGCGCTTCGCTTATGTATATATATACACACGACACCTATAGGCCTGTATTACGTGTCAGAGGGGGAGCGCAGCAGGAGTGTATTGTTATATATATATATATATATATATATATATATATAGACAGACACGAGTGCGCGGAGAGAGAGAGGATATAGGCTCGCACGGGTTGAACGAACGTTAATTCCCTTAGCTAGGCGCTCCTTCTACCTGTTGCTTAGTATACTATATATATATGTATATACACCTTGCGCGCGCGAGAGAGGCTTTGACTTTGGACCGTTTTTTTCTCTCTCTTTCTCGATTCTTTGTAGCCTAGAGCTCGAGGTCCTTTTTTTTCTCCTCGCTCGCTTTGACTATTATATACAGGTATAAATAGAGGGATTTCTTAAGGCCATCGGCGCAAGGTGGATGATCGGATTCACGGCCCGTAAACCGGTCGCGCTTGCTGGACTCTCTCTATGTGTGTAGGACGATCGAGTGGAGAGAATAGAAAATAAAGAGGAAGAAACGAGCTGGTTATATGTTGTACAGAATGCGTTAGGGGGAACGATGATAATTAACTTTTATAGGCGAGAGCATGTTGTATATAGTTTGTGTGGTTTTCAAGGTTGAAAGGAATTTCGGTGCTTTATAAATAGTTGTTAGTAGTCTAATGGCTTAGAGACGCTATATAAGTTACCCGGTGGAGAGTTTAAGAAACTCTGGTTCCGACATCCCCTTAAGAGTGCCCTACATTTATGCTAGAAGTCGGAATTTTTAGCAGCGCCCCCACGTTATACCTCAATAACCACTAATAATTTAAACAAATTTAACAGTCGAAAAGTGGGTATTACTGAGTTTCAGCACGTGTAGTAGGTATCAAAGAATATTACAAAATTAAGTTTATAAGATAAAAGTTAAAATTAACATTTTATTTCGTCGGGCAAATTTTAAGAAGCAGTGGCCGTTATACTAACTACAGTTTGACTTTGTCCGACGAAATACGTCGTTATTATTTAATTTTAATTGCTTAATTCTTTTTAAAAACATTCCTTACTACTTATTCCAAGTGCTGAAACTCGATTTATGGTGATAAAGTTAATCAATTAATTATAATAAACAAAAAACGTTTTCTACGCCAGGTGGCGGGTCACTCGTGGTCTGGAGCACTCTTAAGGGGGTGTCGGGCTGATTGCTGAAACTGTTTTACCGATCACGTACTGAATAATCGGATGTATTAATAAACTTTCCAAGTTTTTTTTTGGAATTTTGTTGGTAAATGTATAGACCTTAAACTTACAAGACGAAAGAGAAGTGGGGTTTCGTCACATATAGGTTTCTTTATACAAAATCTATCGGAAACGGCACCTCTTTGAACATATGCCTAAAATAAATCTTATTATTAAAGAACAGAATATTCTATTTTATTTTGAATGGTTTCAAATGTCAAAATTTGGGAGAGATGATAATTAACTTCTATAGGCGAGAGCATATTGCATACAGTTTGTATGATTTTAAGGGTTGAAAGGAATTTCGGTGATTTAAAAATAGTTTTTAGTAGTCTAATAGACAGACCGGTATACTTTGTAATCATTTACTTAGAAGATTGCTACATCAAACATTTTTAAACTGTTAAAAAAACTGCTGAAAATGAATACGAGAATGCCGTATATAAACATATATAAGTTATCCAAAACTTAATCGTGTTACCATCATACTCAAAGCATCGTTACGCAAGTACAAGGTTAAGGTAAAGGATCTTCATATCCGCGATTATGCCGCTTTCCATCCTATAGCTCGCCTATATAAACAACACTTCTCATAACGCCTGCTCCCACCTCGACGGCCGTTGTGGCGTTGAAAAATTTCTCACGATCGACCTTTATCTTATCTATTTCGAGAGCGACCGGGTAGTCGAGCTTTTTCGGTGACGCGTTTTCCTTTTGTCGTATGGGCGAAGTATGTTACGAAACTCGACGATGATTTTACGCAATTCTACGAGAGCTGTTTGTTGTTCGAGTTGAATGAAATTGCAGAATGGCGACGTGCGTTTTCAAAGATTTATTGATCGTCAGCTTCTTTTCAATAACAATAAATATCGACTTTGATCGATCTCTTTTTAATATATATGTACATCATTTAAAACATATACAATTTTTGCCTACACAAAGTCGGAAGACTTTTTGGTCTCAGCGTTTCGATTTTTGTACAGAGAAGATATTCGATACAATGAGAATGAGAATGGACCAGTAGTATTACAGTTTTCATTGAGTCTTTGAACTGGGAAGCTATTAAATGCAGCAAATCTATCATTCTGTCAGTGGTCTTCTCTATGCGTAATTTATTCAATTTTACTAATTACCATCAAATGAATCCAGCATTTGATTTTTACTATCATCTTATTTAAACATTGCAATCAATAAAAACCATTATTTCTAGTCAACTAATCAGCTGTATTCATATCTGATAACGATATGATAAGCAAATGTTTAAAAGTGTAGTAGTTAAGTTACACATTGTCTTTGAATTTCTTATATTTGTAAATGTTGACTATAACATTTGGCAGGCATTAGACGAAAATAAACTTACGAAAATGATCGCGTAATGCACACTTATTGTCTCCGTTCTCTTATCTCTATAATTCTATAGATTTTAAAAATTTTTGGCCAGTAATTTTTTAGAAGGATTTTCAATAAGCTTTTTGCTTTGAATCAATTGGAGTTCGATTTTCCTTGCCCTCTGTAAATTCTCATCTTTTAGTCCTGTAACATCAATTCATATGAATTTTTCGTAAAAAGCTATAAACTATAATTTTTAATCTATAATTTGTTATCATATACCTAAAGAATGCTCGTAAGTCTTGAGAAGAACGTCGTGTAAAGAGTTTATCGTGTTTTCAAAAGCTGCTTTCACGTTATCTTCCAAGTAAGAGTGAGCAAGGAATAGAGCTGCAAATAAATCTCCTGAGCCTGTGTAAACGGCTGGAATAACTGGCACTTCAATTTTTATCACCTTTTTATCTACAGAAATCAAATCATTGATAACTATTCCATGAATATTTATGTACTTAAAATACTTTATAATGACTATATTTTGCTAGCTTGAAATACCTTTTGCTGTGCTTACAATCGATGTTAATTTTTCATCAATGTTTGTAGATGATATGGCTACAGTTTGTGGTCCCATTTTATGGAGTTCTTCAATTCCATCTTTTAGTTCAGACATTGTTTTAATTTGTTTACCCAGCAAAAGCCTGCAATTACACAAGTTTATTATTTTATCTGGAAATATGCAGATTTAAACGACGTTTACAAAAATTCTTAACAGTGCTTACTCTAATTCAAAATGATTCGGAGTTAAAATATCTGCTAGAGGAACAATTTCATTTTTGTAAATATCTTTCAGTTCGGCAGGAACATACATTTGTCCGTTATCTCCCATGACTGGATCACAAGCTATTGAATTTGATTAATTAATCGTCGCATATTTTGAAAAAAGCAATAGTTTGACAGAAAAGGTTTTGAAATTAAAGTTCTTATTTACCATATACCAGTTTTGGATTTTTCTGCTTCAGGTTTTTAACAACTTGAGCTATCCTTCTCAAAAATGATGCAGAACCCACATAGCCGGTCAATAAGTGGGTATAATTGTCTAAATCATTTTCAGCCAATCCATCGATCAGTTGACCTTTAAAAAAAAAAGGTAATACTGAGTTGAATTGAAATGAGAAATGAAATATCACAGTATAACAAACATAAAGTGACAATATGTAATAAACAATAAAGGAGAACAGAAACTCACATAAATCATTACTATTCCTACACTTACTTAAGTCTTCATCGTTTAAAACTTGTCCTTTAAAAACCTTGTATCCGGTATGATTGGACAACTGGACTGAGTTGATCACATCGACCTCAAATCCCAAAAGCTGAAAAGTTAATGTTCTCATTCATCCGCTAGACTATACTTTACGATAGAATGAAAAAAATGTATAAACAAATAAATAAACGAACCTGCAGCGGAAAAGTGGCACTTTTGTTTCCAACGTATCCCGAGACGACATGGCTCTGGATGGAGAGAACGCGAGGCGAGTTGACACCGTTCATTTTCGATCGCAAAGAAAAATTCGACAGCAACAAATGGCAGACGACAGATTCTCACGTAATATCCTAAACAAGTGTTGATCTCAGGAGTATTGAACGACGGAGTAGCCCTTCTGGATGGTTGGATAAGTCGGGCGAGGCGACGACGGCGCACAAGAATCCACACTGTTGATTTGCTGTGTGACGCATAAGTACTCCCTTCCACTCTCTCGTCGACGATGAAAATTTCATTTTACGCGAGATACGGGAGACTGTGTGCCTGAAAATCCCTCCTTTTCCACGAGGAAGTCTCGAGAGGCGTCGACGTGTGCGACAGAACGAAGTACTTATTGAGATAACGCAGTAGCTTCGGCTGTGTGATTTTTACTTCAAGGTTATGTCTATGAGCTGTGTGCGTGGTTTTGTGTACATACGTGCGATTTGATGACGTAAGTATATGTATATATGTATAGCATGGCAAATTACGGATGATAACCGTGACGATCCTAGCGGCAAATTTGGAGGCTGAGATAAGAGCACTTCTAACTCAGCTTCCAAATATTGTCACCAGGTGGAAATTATAACAGGAACTTGGCGCTGCAGTCGAGTAGACCACCTGATTGATGTTCGCGCCTTTATTGAAAGATGCTGAAAATGTAAAACGCTTTATTTAAAACAGCTAACATTAAGGTTGTATTAAGGTCAATACTTTCGTATTTTAGTATTTCTTATAAAGGTTTGTCGATGCAAATGAATAAATACCAGATTTGATTTTGTGACAAAGTGTTTATTACAAAATACTAACGTCATGGATCGATGGCCTTTGTTTATAGATAAGCTGATCAATCATTGATAATTAATCAGAAATTTCAACAATTTCAACAGGCTTATTTATCAGTTCCAAAAACTCTTTTACACGAGGGTCAATATTAAGCTCAACCAATTCTATGAACAATCTCACATTTTCCTTTGACCTACTGTTCAATAATTTATAATATTTCTTCCCTTCGCCTTTTGAAGCAAAGCGTCCTGACGCATCATTCGTTATGTGATTAATATCGAATTCCAGCGCCACCAGAAAATCATTTAATGACTTTATGCTTTGATTATCTATCGATCCATCGGGCGAACAATCTTTGTACATCGCAACTAAGCGATATGCATTTTGTAGGTAATAAGAACCTTCCTTGAGAGTCCGCCAAGGATAAGGATTTCGTTCCGAGTAGTTACGTACAGGTTCAGACAGCCCCCGCAACATAGTAAGGTAAGTTCGAGAACGTCGAATGTGTATCTCTGAGGCTTTTCTGAGTTTTTCAAGTTGGTCTGGCTGTATCTGCATTTTTGGCGATTTTTCTGCAACGATTCTGTAAGTAAGTAATTTTTGGGTTCTTAGATATGTTACCTTCCTTTTTTTTCAATTTTATAATCCTTCCGGAAAGTAATGGCACTTTTTATGTCTCTAACCTTTTTTCACGCAGAGAATGGCGCGAGATGAGCAAAATACTTAACGACTGAAATGAGATGTGCGGAGAACTGTGACGAGGAATGACAAAACGAGAACCGGTTCTAAATATGTATTAGATTAGGTATATATAACAGTTTCGAAAACATTGATAAAAACTTGAAAACTTTCTTTTTACAATACTGCAAAACTACTTTTTGTAATATAATGTCTTTTTTTTGTTAATCTTTAATATAGAAAAATAATTAACTATACAGTTGTGGCGTGTATGGGCATTAGTCAAATCTAGCGCCATTTAAAAGGAACCAATGAGATATTCGTTTTAAGATGTAGGTGACCATACCTGATTCGTGTTTACGATAGACAATAGTTAAGAATATGAATAGTTTATCTGCAGATTATTTATGAATTCGACTGTCTTGAAATCCCACATTTTTATCAGTATTGGTGTACTTTGTCTTTTAGTAATTTTTTGTGAAAGTTTGAATTTTTGACTTTTTTCTTAAACTGCAATGAATGTATTATAAATGATTAAATAAACTTGAATGTTATACAAGCTAGATTCCTTAACTATATAAAATAAAGTTTTTTGTATTTTTACGTGTATAGTCTTATGGAAACTGATCATTAAAATCGATTAATATCATTACTATTTTAATTACTGTTATAATGATGCTTTCATTACATGTGATAGGATATTCCAAATTCTACAGTTATAACATTATTTTTTATGACTGAATATTGATATTAAATTTGATTTTTATTTGCATAAATGTAATAAAATAAAAAACTATGATTTTTTGTAATATTTCTCGAGTACACGATATAACCCAATAAATTACTCTATAATTAATGTAAAATCTACAGTTCCCGGACAAAAAAAAATAACTGAAGATTGGGATCGTCACATATATATATATATCTATATAGCCACGAAACCTCCCAAAAAATTTAAACATGAGAAATGTCATATACTTCTTGCAATGCTAATCACAGTGAAAGAGATATTTCGTTATAATAATTTTTCTTCTTTTTGTTTATAAATAATTATCCGATGTTTAAAAAAATGCATTTGGAAACGTTTTATAGAACAATAATTACATTATTCAAATTATGACTTCACAACGCATGCGTACTTCGCCGATACGCTTATGACGTCAGAGTTCGTCTGCTAACGCCAAATTTTACGGATAAAAGTAGTATGTCTGAAAAACGACAATTTACTTCATTCAAACATTTAGACATATTTCCATAACGAATCAATATCGTGGTTACGTAGTTACTTATACGCATTATAAGTAAACAAAATGAATTCAACGTTTAATTTTACCATAATCTCATAAATATCCTATGTGAAAATATTACCCTTTTTTCAGTAGAAAATCTACTTCCCGTGTCTTATTGTGTCGTCTGCACATTACGATATTTCGTATCTTCCGCTACTCTCCGCTAGGTGCGCTACCATCGCTTAGACACCGCGTAAAATTCTCTTCGACGAGAGAAGCGAGTTTATAGTTTACCCGGCATATAACATATATTTCTTGCGCAAAAGAAGCGGCCGCTATAGTCTTATATATAAGTATATAGGTAGTGCGATATACAGTAACGGCAGCCGCGCTTCCAGCGGAAAAATGGCGGACGAAAACGAGGATCAATGGTTGTACGGCGATTCCGCGGACGCCAAAGACGGTTTCCCAGAGAATTCGAATAGCCAACCGGCCGAGAACGATGCCTCCTACGACAACCAGGAGGAATCCTATGAACAGAACGAAAACACCCAGGAGGAGACGGAAAACGGGCCGCCCGGGAACCAAGAGGTAATCTAACCTGTTTGAAACTGTTTATACTCCTCTGTGTTCGTTGTTTCGTGGGAAATTCCCTTTTTACACGTCTACTGGAGAGCGCATCTTCGATGTTTGTTATTGCCGATTTATAGTTATTCTCTTTTTCCGTAATTTTCATTGATGTTTCATTGTTGCAGTCAGTAGAGGACAATGGCGACACTGTACCTGCCGAGAATTTCGACGGAGATAACGAGCAAACTCAGTCGAACAATCAGGTGGACGAGGAGGACTCGACGACGAATCCGATGAAGGAAAATGGCACGAACGATGATCAGAATCAGGATGATGGAGATGCGGCCTCGGACTCCGAATCCGACGACGATGTGCACGTCGTTATCGGGGACATCAAGTCGACTCCAGCACAGTACAGTAACCTGAACATCAAGCGCACTGGCTTACTCACTTCTGCCAGTGGTGCACAAGACAAGCTGAAACCGCAGACGGGAAAGTTCAGCATAGATGAGTTCGAAACCATCGGAGTCATCAATGGCATTCCAGCACACGAATATAACCTCGACCAATTAGAAGACAAGCCTTGGAGACAGCCTGGAGCGGATATCACAGACTACTTCAACTATGGATTTAACGAAGAAACTTGGAGGGCTTACTGCGAGAGGCAGAAGCGCATGAGAAGTGAATCTGGAGTAGGGTTAATACTGAACGCCAGTGGACCGAGTGGACCTGGAAATGTGGCCAATCCAGGCTCGAGAGTACCTCAGGTTACGATCACTAACTACAACAGCAAGTATTCAGGTATCGTTGGACCAAAAAGAGCAGGGCCTCCTCCTGGTCGTAAAATGGCGGGAACTATAGACGTGATTGGCAGCACAGGATTGGGATCCAGGAGAAACCTAGAAAAGTCACCACCCAAAGAAAATGTGATTCAAGTGATGACTGCGGATAGGCGAGAATATTCACGCAAACCGCCTGGACCTTCATTTCCGGATATGTCCGTACCACCTCCAGGGCCAGTGGTACCTCCTTCCTTTGATATGCCGCCTCCTGGTTATCAAGAACCACCAGCACCGTACTTCATGCCAGAGCCTGATCCTTATTATCACAGTTACGAACCAACGCAGGACAGGCAATGGGGTGGTGATCCTGTAAGCAAGCGTCTACTTATACCGTTATCAGCATTACTTTTTAAATAAATTATTTTCATCGACAACTTTACTTTCCAGTCATGGCAGCCTACGAACGTCAACATCTCCTTGACGGGTGACGACGTCAAAGCCGGACCCAAGTCCATTTCGACGATGGTACCTCCGTCTATGCCACAAATGCGAGGTGACCGGGATAGAGACAGAGACAGAGATAGGGACAGGGAACGAGGTCGGGATCGCGATCGCGAAAAAGACTCCCGAAGGGACGAAAGAGATACAGAGTCTCAGTTCTCTGTAAGAGACGAAGATCGCGATCGAGAGAGGTCGCGCTCACAATACAAACACAAGGAGAGGTGAGTTTCTTTTCTATTATCTTCTAATACTAATTTTGTAGTGTAACCAGAATAATTATTTGTATTTCTACTTTTCAGTCGGCATCGCCATCGTTCCAGATCGCGATCGCGGCGACACAAATCGCGATCGAGGAGTCCCAGTCGACGCAAAAAGAAATCTCGAAGATCTGAGCGAGAACGTTCCAAAGAGGAAAGTGAATGATTAAGCGATTAACTTTTTTTTGCGCCTACCTATTAAAACAGAATGAGGATAAAAGATTCGTCGATGAGAATTTTAACTTTATTTAAATAGCAAATGTTGAATGCTAGTAAAGTACTTTACTTCGATAAATTTACAAACCTAAGGTTTCATATGTTTTTACAACTTTTTTAATAAATTGGTTAATAAACTTTTGATTTGCATAAACGCTGCGCAGAATATCACCACATCCTGTAAATACACAGAAATTGTAAAATGTACATCTTAATTTTGGTCCAATAAAGCGATTTGGACATCAAGTATTTCGTTTGTTGTTTATTGTTCTCAATGATATTGATGACAGCTATACAAGGAAGAAGAGGAAAATTACGAGGTAAAAAACAAAACAGTTTGATTGCCATTCAATGTATGGTTTTATATCATGTTATTACAGAAATGGTATTTTATAATAATGAAAAGTAAGAGTAGTTTGGTAAATCACTCTTGGGTGAAACGATCAATCGATGATGCACTTTACTAGTGCACAGACTCGTACCAAGGCCTCATCGATCATCGCGCACGTGAACTTTTTATTTCATTTTAGTTCTATTATACCTTCATATTTTTGCATCCCAAATTCGTCTCTTTGTTTTTTTTTTTCATAATTGTCTTCATCCATACATAATGGAAAAAAATGTTACATTTGTACAACCATCATATACATGTTACATTTAGATTATCATTAATTCATTACCAATTGTTTAGAAGTGTCGTGTTACAGTGTGTATGTATGTGTGGTGTATCTATGTGATGTGAGTATGTATATACGTATTTGTATAAGTGTGTGTGAGTATAGGATGTCTGCTTTGAGTACGTCTATATCTGAATGAAAAATGCCATTTGAACTTAAAAAAAAACTATGTACTAGCTCGGCTATCTGCGTGAAATCTTCATTTCCCGAGGCGTTTCTCTTTTCGATACATTTGGCAATTTGACTGTTTCAAGAAAATTAAAAATTATCCGCAACAGAAATGCTTTACAAGAGCCCGTATTAAAGAGCGAATTTTGAAAAATGTTCAGTTTGACAGTTTATTTGAGAAGTTGAATTCGCCTGGAGATACTTTCAACGTAGATCGCCTCCTTGAAAGCGCAAAGTGACATGAATGATACAATAAATAAAAGATGCGCGTTGCGGTTGAGATTATGAACTTAGTGTAGAGAAAACAAGAGTGCGAGAACTAAATTAAGACAAGCGAGATAAGCGAATTATACGTAGGTGTATACATGTAATTAATTATATTGTAAACGATTAATAATTTTCGATAAATTTTGATCTACGCCGTTATACAATAACAATGCCGCTTTTCTCTTTCTCATGCGACACGAACAAATCTTACTTTTTTAATATAACTATATACTGAAATATGTATAACTCGATAAATCGATTATTTATAACGTTTATTTAGTTAATTAGTCAAGTGACGGCTTATCAGACGACTCGGGCTAAACTGAGCATCTTCTAATACTTGCGTAAGAACGAGCCTATACTGTTCATATTTTTTCTAGCCTGTCAATGGCAAATTGCTGCTTTTACTTATAATTGTTTTTCTCGTCGAGGCACGCCCGTAATACGTCTAAAAGCCTGGCTATAAAGTTTTTCTTTCTGCTCGAGATACACGAAGAAAGCCTCGGTATAAAAAAATGCAAGTGACACATTGAACCGAGAGCATGTTTACGTTTTTATGAGAATCGTATCTTTCAAGTGAGATCGAAAATAGTTTTGTTTATTATAAACGAAAACAATTTTAAAATTATTTCGATTGAAATCGATAAAAACGTACTCTGGCGCCGTAATAATGTCCGTTTGAATGGCAAACGCGATAGAATTGATTAAAAAATGCGCGATAATGAGTTTCTTAAAGATCTATCAATAGGAATCTGAATATAGAAAGATTGAGTGAAAAGTTTAATGGATCACAAGTAGTTTGTTATCTCCTAAAAATGTCCTTCTTTTCGTAACAAGCCGCTCGAAGCTCCTAACAGACGATAGCAATGTGAAAAATGAAATTATTACAATAAAAAACTTTACAACAATATACAAAGTTTTTCGGCATCAGAACGAAAACTACAATCAGAAGCGTCGATCGTAAGCTACTTAATTATAGTTGTTTTTTTTTGTCATATCGTTATTATTGAGGTGACGCAATTTATTTATTACAGAGAAAATCAGTCAATCGTTAAGCTAAAGGATGAAATGGCGTGTCTCTGAGCTCAAAAAAAGTGTATTTTGTTCAAGCATATAGTGATTTTTTTCATCATCCTATGTGAAAAACATATCTCGGAAATACGCTTCTCGCAGAATTAATTATTTTCCCTCATATCGTATTCTTTTGGTATATCGTCAATTTGTTTTTATCTTTTGTATCAGTGTTACACTCATGACGTCACGTTGACATTATGCTAATGGCTCAGTACTGCCTGTTGTAAAAAACATTGTCGAAAATGATCCTTTTTTTTTGTGACTATTTCATCGTTTCTACATTCTATACACTAATATACAAATTACGTAATTTATATTTTCATCGCTCGTCCATCCCACTTATCTAGAGATTTACCTGCTTATAATATGGAGTACAATTGTAATTTTTAAATTTTTGCATCTGTCTTTTCAAGCCACTCCTTGTTTCGGCGCCGGCTCGCACGCCGCTGCTATACATTATGATACTACACAAACTTTAGCTTTGTTCCTCATTTATTCGAATTGAAGCAATGAAATGAACCAATCAGTGTTATTTTTAATGAAAAGCTATTTATTTAAATATATATTTATATATATATATATATATATATATACTTTCAAGCTAATAATAATTCTGCCACAAAATTACAATTCAGAATTATGGAATCCATGAGTTTGCTTTATGTAACATAGCATATGCGTTCAAGACCAGGATGTATAGACAATCAAATTAAGATTTGGGAAATATATGTCATATGTAAAACTGCACGGTGTCATTATATTTTTTGTAGCTTTATTATTTTTCTCGGAAAATTTTTTCGTGAAATGACATACAGTGAAAAAAACGCAGCTCACGCTCGCGCTACGTAACGTGGCGGAGTCTTTTCTATATAGTTTTATGCATATATACACACGTTTATTAAGAACGATCTTACGAGCAAAGGTATTTTCATATATACGGAAAAAAAACATGAAACTTCTTTTTAACAATCAATTTTCGGTTGACGTGTTTTCAGCGCTTCGATTGAGATGTCCATGTTATCGATGGCGCACAGCAAATGCGAGCCGGCGTTTACATACAAAGAGATCACCATGTGTAAAAAGCGATTTCATTAACATTGTGATCACGCTTTACATTTTTTGCCAATCGCACTAGTAGCATACGTTGGAGTCGACGAAATCGCTCGATTTTTCTTATTGTATTTTTTCTCGAGCATACAATACAACTTTTATGATTTGAAACATTTTTTCGTATGTTGATCAATGAAAAACTTTGTAACAAAAACAAATCGAGATTTCGTCGGATTCCAGATCTTATCTTTTCGTAGTGATGCACATGCATCCGCGTTTACGATCAGCCCGTTAAATCGGTATCGAGATAAAAAGAGTTTCAATGTTGTGTTTATGAATGTGTAGGTGTAATTTTATATTTTCATTTGTATATATGTGTGGGTGTGTGTAAGTGTTGTCTTTACGCGTATCATTATAGGTCAATGTGTGTGCTCGGGAAGATGTGACTTAAAAGGGGAGAATAGCGCGCTACTGTACATCAGTCTTTAATATCAGGGCGCACCATTCCCGAATGGATGTTAGTCGATTTTCTTTCTGATTTACAATATGCTCGGATCGATACACAAAGTTCCACATCGCTTTTATTCCGATAGTTACCCTCTTTCGTGCCCATACATTAGAACGATTGACAAATCGCTCATTGTTTCATTTTTATTTATTATAATGTATACAATTGTTTTTCCATTTTGTTTGCACTAGCGCCATGGCAGTTGAAATCCGGTGGGTCTATGTGTATGCCGTGTCTATTGTATTTCGCATGTGCACATGAAAATCAGTGTTCATATCGTGTTTGTTTGTAGGTGTAACTGGGCGTGTCTGTGTGTGTGCGTGTGTTTATGAGTGTATGTTACCGTGTATTTTCATTAATTACTTAGTACGTTCTACAAGTGGGAGGTCGCAGATCTTTCAAATATATAATACAATCAGCGTGTAGTAATAAAATCATATACAATTGTTACAATATTTAAATATTACTTATTACATACATATCGTCATACCGATTAGGTGTAAGATTTAGGTATACATATACAGGTATATATATATATTTATATATATTTATATATATATATATAATCAATATTTATAGGGTTACTTATTCATTTCTTTCATTATGTTGTAAGAGCCTTTTCTCACCTTTACCTCTTTAAGACTCAAGACAAGATCGATGCGCCTAATGCAGATTTAGAGAGATTAAAAACGCTATCGCTACTCTTTCGGTATGAAAACGAAATTTCAGAATAGTGCATCGAATTCACCTTTATCAATTACGATTGGTAAATTACATAATATATTGATCGTACTGCAATGTTATGGTAGTAGAAAATGAAAGGAATTTTCAAACTTCAACGACGTTATGAATTTCGTACCGTTTCTTATAATCAAAGGAGCAGCGTCCCAACAAGGTTTATCGTTTTAACGCTATAACGATGACTTGTCCTATACAAATCAACATTGTTATATCTAAAACGTTAAATCATTAACCATTGCTCGTATCGTCACAGCGTACTTTTATTCTCGACATTTTGTATTTTAAATTAATATAAAAGAATCAATAAGAGTAAAATTATCAATTAACAGCAGATCCCATTTTATAGTAAAATGTTGAACTAAACTTTTAAGGAACGAGAACGATAATTAAAAAGAAATACAGTTCAAGATATAAACAAGAGTAAAAAGTACGAGGTAACGAGACAAACTAGTGAAATGTCTAGTTGAAAACAATTTCACGGCACATTCAAACTCGCAGCTTTTCGAACTATCGAAATTCCCCAATTCGCAACCAGGCCAGTAAAATATAAATGGAATAGTAAATAAAATTGATTTTTGTTCGGAATCCTAGAAAGACGATGGATGTGAAAATGTTATTCAAACTTCTTTTTTCTTTGTTTTTTTTACATACACAGCTACGTGCTACGTCTTTCGCACAGCATGACACGCTGTTAATAATTTAATCTCACGTGCTATATAAAAAATGTACACTATGTATAATTAAAAATGGACAAGAATTTCATCGTGAATTTTTTTTAAATATATGACGTAGACATAGCATAATTGTACTAAAGCTTGAATATTTAGATTTAAAAGAGAGAAAAGAAGTTCTGATTGTTATATTTGCGTTCCGGTCAAAGAGCCCTCTATACCATATTTATAAAGTTTTTTTTCCTTTCATATACTGGCTTGCTTACGTGTATATATATTTTGTATATATATATATATGTATAATATAGTGTATGCTTAGCGATTAGTATTAGCGATAATCAATAATAAAGAGGGAGGCATTAATCAAACAATATGTATAAGTAATTATAGTAAATAGCGATAATAATAAAAATAATATTAATAATAATAGTAATATAATGCAATAATAATAATGATAATGATAGTAATAAATTTATAAATTCTAGTAGTTAAGACATGAGAGAGATTTTGCATTCGATTAATCTTCGTACAACTTTTCTTCTCTGATTTAATTAACGCTCCTTTCGCTTTGCTTGTTTAAACTCGCTTAGTTTCGCTTAGTCGCAAATCCGTCGACGAGTATGAGATGATTTCTATTACAAATGATGCGTGGTTACTCTGCTCTTTAATTTACAAATGACGCGCGATTTACACAGATGAAGGAACTATTATCGTCATTCCTTAAACATTATTCGTAATATGTTCACAAAGCCGTTATTTATAGAAATAAATTGCCTTCCTCTATTAAATTACCCTGACAACTGAAAACTGATCCTTTAATTCATTTTTTTTTATTTTATGTATTCTCTTCAGAGTTGGAATGTCTGTCTGTTCGGCAGTCGGTGCAATGTTAATTAGGTTTTTCACCTTTTCCCCTTTTGAGCGCTTAAGCGCATATTGTAAGTTCGAAAAGTGCATTCTCCATTGAAATTTTCCATCAAAACTTGGGTACAAGCTTTGTTTTACAAAAAACTTAGTCTAAAAGAAATCATAAATTTTCCGCCGGAAGATTATACGCGTAAGTATACGCATTCATCGTATCACTTACTGCTTTTCGCGTCCGTTCTTTTTTATCGCGCTATTTATTTATCGCCTTACAAATAAGTAATTCTCGTGCGAAGAAAGAGTAAGAGAGAGAAAAGGTACCTAGGAATTTGTCAATTTGTTTAATAAATCGTTATTTACAATATCTTACAAAGAAAGCTGCTACATTCCTCTTCTTCGTTCTTTTCTTTCCTCTTTTTTATCTCGTTTATTTTGTACAGAATCACAACGGACATATTTTTACTCGAGTTGCTTGACACCGTATTAACTTTTGTTTATATAACACCTACATTAACAAAATATTATACATTGTACAGGGGGGTGCAACTCGACATTACTCTCAGCTACTTCCGACGGGCTTTTACTTGCTTTTCTCTTAAAAATTGCACAGAAATTGATTTATCACATCTTATGATTCAAGAGAACAAAACAGCTCAGTAAACCGAAAGTGATTAAAACAAGTATGAACAAAGTGAGCAAATTGTAAAACGGCGGAAGAATTTCATGGAGAGTACTTCTTTTCTATAAATCTGTCAGTAGTCGTCGATTATAATACAACGAAAACGGCCTTGCAATTTGCGAGTGAATATGGTGGGACGAGAGGGGCGTTTTATGCACGGAGGGGCTAATTTACACGCGCATTGTGCGGGCTTGATTTGCTGATTTAAAAAAAAAACTTTTTACCATTTGTACAATATACAATTGAGTTCAAACACGTTCGAACGTGCCACGAACGGTGGCTGTGTGATTATTCAAGAAGTTTGTAAAAATTGGTTACCGGTCACTATTATTTTCATTTTCCGAAAGTTCATATTTTACAATTCTCAAGTGAGATGAGTACCGAATGGACAAATCATACGGGTACGTTTAATAATTAGGTTCGGGCAGCTGTATCGAAACGTAACTCATATTTTATAAATTTAAGTAATTAGTAATTATTATAATACACAATATTCACAGAGTCCGTTAAAAAAGAAGGTAGGGGATTTTATTATAATTTTTTTTCGTGGAAAATAAAATAACCGTTGAATTTGCGGCTCCTCGCGATTGGTGTGAGGGGGTCACGTCGTTTCTATACACATTTTATTATTTATATCACAATTTACAAAATTCGAGGGCGTTTTTAATAGGATAAAAATTAACTGAAAAAACGGCAGGGACGTTGCTCATGTAAAAAAAATGCTTTCTTGCGGTTCTCACTCAAGCGCGTATAAAATCAAGGAGAACTTTTACTGAATCTTCTTGTCCCGCCTACTTGTTGGTTTTTCTCATCATTTTCACCGAGGATTTCCCGTTTATTATTTTCAGGTCGACCTGTCTGGTAAGCACAGTCAAAGCGTACCACGTCTACACAATACCTCGACTTGCATTTTATGCAGATATTAGGAGGTACATACAAGTCTTGTCAACGAAAAAAAAAATGCCTTCACTTCCAGATTTGTGTACATCACTTACGTAGCATTTCCTTGCTTGAAAATGAATGAAAATCGATTCGTACAAACTGTTTCAACGCAATATATCTTAGGGTAAATTTGCAGTCGGATTGGGGCTGTTCTCGACTTGGCTCCCATGTCAAACACTATACTCGAATTTTCAAGCCACTAAATACTATTAACTTATCATGAACAATAAAAACCAGATGTTACATTCCGATCTTTGAAAAACTGGTCAACTGAAGAAGATTTAAAACATAGAAACAGAACCCGACAGGCTGCGTTCTCAAAGGTTTGAGTAAATCATAAAATTGATCAAATAAAAAACGATTGCACAATGACTGGTTAATAGTATTCAGCACTTTCAATCTGTACCAAATTTGCTCTATTTGCGGAAACTGTACGTAAAAATTCTGCTACTATTACAGAAGCAGGACAATTCACATACGGAACGTATGTCGATCATCATACAACGATAAATGCATGCAGCACTATGATCTATTCTAGCTGTTAGATATCATTTAATTGAGGCAATGATTTTTAGTGTTTGCCATCATTATTTCCCATCAATCCTATTACTTTACCTCGTGGTCTAACTTTCGAGGAAACTCGTGAATTCATCTCATCGGTTTGTCCGAGATGTTAAGCCCGCATATCTTTTTTTCTTTTGAATTGCAGGCGCCGTATTGATAACTCGTTATCTGTATAATTTGAACTTAAAATCTGCCAAGCATACAAATTTATGGTAGATTTTAACGTTTTTATAAGATAAACGCGAGAAATTTTTATCACGTACGTATCGCCTGATTCAAAATCCTACATATCTGAAAACATCACAAACTAAGTTTTAATAATATATCAAGGTTCTTATGCACGTTAAGCAGTGCCTACGTCCACCTTGAACCACAATTCTATATAAACTGATTACTAAAGCCTCAAAACTTGTGCTGACGCTTCTGACACGTATATTCTAAGACACCTGTCTATCTCTCCCTCTCCCTTTTTCCTAGTAAAAAGTCAATGAAAAAGCCTTGTCAAATATCGCTTGGGATTCTTAATAAAAATCTCCGTATAATCTAATCGTAGTTTAAATTTTCGCACATAAAAACGCCTGAATTGAAGCGTCAGCATCAAGTTAACTGTTCCGGATAGTCATTTTAATCATAGATCTTGGCTCGCGGTTGGAACGATCGACCCTGTGGTCGTTTGCAGCCTTTCTTTTATAAAACCTGTGTTGATTGTTGAGACGAAGTTGTGACGGATCCAGCAGTAGATGCAGGCGGTCCGATGGGACCGAGATCGCCCGTACCGGTTGTACCACCGGCAGGTGCTGCCCCCACCATTGCATTGGCGGTCTTCATGAAGAACTTCTCGAGCTTTACGATGATGTGCTTGCCGTAAGTGTATTTGCGAAGGCCGGCTAAGTGTGGTCGAATCTTGTGCATCAGTATTTTACGCTGCGCTGGTTCTGCCACGTCGATCATCTTCTGCACGACGTAATTGGCGTATTGGTCCTTCATCATGACGTTCAATGCACTATAATAGCAAAGAAAGTTAGAATCGCGATATAGTAGAAAATGTGCAAGTTGTGATAGTCGACCAAGAAAACCAGAACGAAATGAATTTCGTTGTGAAAGTGCAATAAAGTATTCCTCTTGTTCAAAAAGCAGCAGTAGCGTATCATTTACCTGTCGTTAAAGCCGCAGACCTCTTCAATAAGCACAGCTCGTTCTTGTCTGGTCGCGTGGGTTACACATTTCTCAACGACGTTACTGGCGAATTTGTGTTGGGAGAGAGCTAACACCTTTCCTCGAACGCTGTTGATTAGCTGAGCCTTGTCCTCTGGCTTGCCGTGTTCTATAAAAAAAAAAGTAAAAGAGCACAAATATAATAATGCAAAATCAATAAAACGCGCCGGCGTTCTATTTTTTATAATTAGAACGCGCAGATAGGGGGTTGCGGCATAAAAGAAGCGCGAGGCTTGTGCAGTGCGGAATACAAACCGAGAACGTGTTGAATAACGTAGTTGCCGTATTGATCCTGTATTAGCTGATCGGTGGCGGCGTGCAACTCTTGCAGGATTCCTTGCGTCTGCTCGGGCGTGCAGTGCTCCAAAATGCGCTGAATTACCCTGCAGCCATATGGATGGGTGCTCAGAGAGTGAACCTGGCCGGCAAAGGCGCCGATGACAAACTGCAAAGCCCGTGGTTCGACGCATTCGATGCATTTCTGCACGACGTGATTTCCATTCTGATCTTTCACGCATTTTAGTACGTGACCATCCAGCTCGCGTACGATTTCCTGCTGCTGTTCCGGTCCGATTGACTCCAAAGCTTTCTGAATCACTCGGCAGCCGTACATTTGGAGGGCCAGCGGTAAAACGTGTCCACGTACCTAAATCGACCAGTGATTTCGTTACAGTCGGAAAAATTTTGCTAATGCGATTGCGGTTTAATGCGGCGTTTTCATTCAGGAAAAAATCAAGCTCATCTTTAATCAACGTGTGTATTCATTTGACACGCAGTATTTCATCACTAAAAGAACAAATTCGCCACAAAAATATACGCAAAAAATTATTGCTACAAACGAACCTTCTGGGCAAGAGTTGACTTTTGATCGGGTGTGCCGAACTCGAAGAACTTCTGGATTACGTAATTGCCAAAAACGTCGGTCATAAGAGAATAAGCCGAGGCAAGAATCTCCTGGAACACCAGCTGTTTCTCGCTGGCCACGGCGCGCTCCAGTTTTTGCTGAATAAAACGAGATCCATGTTGATCCTGACTGAACTCGACTATGTGGTTGGCCAGGTCGCGTAGCTGTAGACTCGGGAATCTGTAAAAAAAAGTCATCCCTATCGTTAGACACACATTCATATTCAATCTATCCCGCATCTACATATTTCTTACAACGTTTGTTGTTAAACATTACAAATCATCATCATCACCTGTTGTTTCTGAAATCCTCGAGGAGTCGAGATCTGCCGCCGGTGGTCTTGTCTCCGCCAACTCCTGCAGCACCACCGCGTCCAGGTTTACCGACGAGGTTCGGGAATAGCGAGCTGCTCGATCCAAAGACGCCGTTGGTCGTGAGGCCGGTAGGTACGTTGTTATTACGGAACTTGGCTTCGGCTCCTGGAGCAGCTGACACGCGATTCGCACCACCGACGAGTCCGCCCAGCGAACCACCGATGGATGGTGGCGGCGTCAGAGACAGGCCCAAGGGACTCGGCGACGCGGTCACGGTACCTGCATTCATTGGAAATTCTACCTCATTATTTTCGGCTACCGTTCGTGGACCGACTGTTTAGATATTGATATTTGTAAGCTATCGGGGAAACGTGGAAATCTCGATGAGAGAGAATAACGTTTCGCCGAGTGCCTCGTTTAACTTTTTATGCACCGATAGAACGGACGCGTAACGAGCGTCATAATTGAACGAGCAAATAAGATTGTTCCGATTCGCGAGTAATGATAAGGCGTATATACACTATTGATAGGATCTGCGCGACACAACTGGAGTGAAACTGTCGCGCCCTTATTAGAAAAAATAATGATCGAGAGCTAACAGGATGCTCTTTGAAGTAAGTAACTTTATTATGCGCTCTATCAATCAATCGTGTATGTATACAACAATGTGTATACCGTTACGCTTTCGTTCTAACGATGCATGTGCAGTTCACATTTGAAATGCCAAAGAAATGGATTTATAAAGAAACGTTTTATTTTCGCCGGCTATGACGCGCTGAAGAAATTTCTGTGCTGGATATTTCTTGAAAATAAAATAAAGTATTTCGAGAGGTATATAATACACGAAGTTGTAATAGCTTTTTCGCTCAGCGTATACCATGCGTATGTAGGAATTAATCAAACTTCTTGTGTAAAGTCTAGAATAAAAATGTTCACGACTAAAATAAATTTGCTAATATAATACTAGAGCAGCAGTCAGATATTAGTATTCGTAAGAAGTTATTGTGATTTCACGTGTGTGATGTGCTCGTGAATACTAAAATTTCATATCACATCGTCGAAAAATAGCGGTTCTTTCGCATTGTTACAGTGAACAAGTTGTGAAATTTTTTTTGCAGCGCGTCGTGTACGTGATCACGATACATCTATATTTGACTGCTGCTTCAAATCTAATGTTGTGTATTTTATACAAATTTAATATGTAATATATAATGTAACAATTATTTATAGGGAAACTGTGATAAAATGCGTTCTATTAAAAAAAAGTATTAGTGATTTATATGTATATACAAGAGTGAAGCATGAATACTTTGAAATAGAAGAAAAACTTCATTTTAGTAATAGTATTATTGTGAGACATGATTTATTCTAGTATTATGTCACTTCAATCATTGCATGGTCTGTAGCGATATTATTGTTTTTATTTTACACGCAGTATATAACGTATGTATAAAAGAATAATCAATGCACTGAAATAGCATGTACAGGAAAAAAAGACAATGTAGAGCACACTTTTATCATCAATATTTTACAGTAATATGCTACAGAAATTCCTAGAAAATTATTTATTAAATCCATTTGTTTAACTTAGAATAAAAGAAAAAAAATAGGTTCGTGCCCTCACCAAGAGCGCCGTAACTCTGCGGCCATTTTCCTCGGTTGTATTCTAAGCTGGGACTAAATGCAGAAGTGTTTCTATCGAAGGAATCCCTCCTACCAGTGGACGATGCTCCAAGACCCAAACCTATTGCACGATGTTACAATAATTTTTTGGGTTATAGGCACACGGAGATTTATGCGGATGTGTAACAATGATAAAAAAAATGAAAAAGAGACAGAGAGAGAGAAAACAGGAGTAACAGAAAATCGTAAAATTATTACACACATATATATATAGGAGAAATCCTCTGCTTCGTATTATTTTTAGTACACTATACACACATTCAACAAGTACAGACTATAAGTATGACAATGAAAAGAATGACACAAAACGAATGAACAAAATGTACACATAGGTGAAAGCCCAGAACGATGTTTTTTTTAATCGTTGCAGCGTTAAGAAATCGGCGTTATAATGCAGAAACAAGAAGAACAAGAGCCGTATAGTTGTGTACAAGACGGAGAAATGGTACTCTCTTCACTCTATTTTTTTTAACTGCGTGACTTTATTTCCGAACGGTATATCTCGCGAAAACATTATTTCGTTTTTGCACAACAAAGACACCCACGCTCCATAGTTATCAAGCCAAAACAAGTTAGCCATATATTCTTATTAACATATCTCCAAGGAGAAGCGCATACTAAAAAAGATATCGAGCGAGAGAAAGAAAGGCTCGTTCGGCGAAGATTGAAAGTATCCTTTTAATCTCCGGAATTTTCCAAAGCTTTGATCGCGCGGATCGACACTGCATGAAAGAGGACAGAAAATGAAGAGAGTACTTTTCAAGTAGAGGCAGTAAGAAGAGAGAAAGAGAATAAAAATCGTCTGCATAGGAGGCAAGGGAGGGTATATCTTTCGGATGGTATACCTGTGCTCTGTAGTTGGGCTGGCGAGCCAAGCGCTCCGAGCGGAGAGCCGCCATAGCCCAGGGCCGCTAAGCCGGCGGCCAATCCTGAGCCCTGCTGCTGGGCCTGCTGTACGGCGACCGCCTGAGCTTGGGCAACCACGGCAGCTGCACTGCACGCCGCCAGACCTGCACCACAAAAGCCCGCAACCACCACGCAACGCGCACATCTTAGTTTTGTCAATCAAGTATATCACAGCCATTAGTGAGGTATTATAGCCAGCCACAGCATTATCATCATCATCATCATCATCATCATCCGCCCTCGTAACCACGTGATTTTTTTTAAATTTTTTGTTTTTTAGTCGTTAGTTCACAAACACAGACAAAATAACAGAAATGCTCGACATTTACACGCGTCTTCGTTAGTTCACAAACACAGACAAAATAACAGAAATGCTCGACATTTACACGCGTCTTCTTCTCTACGTTATAAATATGTATACAAGAATATTTATATATTTATATTGTGCATTTGTGAGCAACTACTTTACAGACACATACACGGACGCGCGACGACGTTACTAGTCAACGTCGTCGGCGTTATCTATATATAGACTGTTTTAGTTTTAGTCGACAAACGGGAGACTGCACACTCACACTAAAGAGGGCGGGGTAGAGAAAGAGAGACAGCAGAGGGAGAAAGAGCAAAAGAGCAGAGAGACAGTGTATGTACAGAATTTACAGAACGTAATGAAGGACGAGGTGGAAAGAGAGTCTATGTGTATATGTGTGAGAAGCGGGTTGTTAAATGTGAATAATGAACGACGGCTGCCTCCAGCCGTCCCCGGTATATATGTGTGATTAATAAACGTGTCGCTGAGAAGTACAACCGCTCTAATTATTGGCCACGTGTGCCGCCGCATCGATCGCACCTCGTTTGCAGCTCTGCTCCTGTTCTCGCATAATGCGACTCTCTGGAAAAAAAACACGCAGCACAGCGTGGCCGACAATTCGGTCGACTAGACAGCGAGAGGTGTATAGTAAAAAGGTCGTTCGATGGGACGGTATGGAGAGATCGAAGAGCGATGCCAGATGACAAATTCGTACGTACCCAAGCACTCGCCGGGAGTAGCGTTGCTGTGCGACGTCGGGGTAGCCTGACTGTAGAGACTTGGTGGTGGTGGAGCCTGTGGACCTGGAGGCTGCTGCGAAGGTGCCCTGTTGACGAGGACCTGGGCCGGGCTGACGAGGCGCATCGGCGTCGCTGCGGAGCCCAAACCTCGCACGCCGCCCATCACGATCGAGCCATTCTGGTCGTAGTACGCCGGGATCACCTGGTACTGGCCTTGAACCTGCGAGCAGATAGAAAAAAGTTTGATACGTGTCTAGGCTTTTTTCTTCTTTTAATTTAATAAGGCCAGCGAAGGCAGGCTTAATTTATCTCTGTAATTGCATCGAGTTGAGCGTTGGAAACGCGTATAACGATCTCTTCTCCGGCCGGTATATAATAACACACTTACTAGAGCATAGAGAGAGTGTGTGTGCGTGTGGCGCTCGCGCGCGTCTAATTAACATTAGCGGATACAACTAACGAACGCTCATGGAATTATGGAGATTCTTTCTTTTTTTCAAAACAACGATTTTCTGTAATCACGAAAATGCAACGCGCTCTTCATCAGTACAGCGTGAAATATGCTAATGCCATCGAGATACCGATCTGTATACACATAAGCTACAATTAGCCGAGCTCGTATAATTTCAGCTCCACGCCGTTCTCCGCGAGCAAACTCAATCTAACAAAAAAAAAAAAAAGAAAATATTCATTTCCGCGTCTAGCTCCTTCCAAGGTCATTAACTCCTCTCTCTCTCACCGTTTGGGCGAGATTGTTGGCGGTGTCCTGAGCAACGGCAGCCGCAGCAGCGGACGACGGTGTGAGAGGTCGTCTCGGTGGAGGTGGAGCGGCAGCCTGTGGTGGCGCCTGTGGCAAAAGTCCAGCTGGATAGACCCATGGCCCGTAGTACTGGGGTACCACTGGCGGCGCGCCTGTGATGAGACCGACGTAAGGCTCTTGTCCTCCGATGACGGTGTACGGCGTCGCCGGGAAGTTTTGCTGCTGTTGGGCCGCTGCTTGCTGCTGCTGCTGCTGAGCCTGTGACGCCGCCAGGTACTGCTGTTGCTGCTGTTGCTGCTGCTGTTGCTGCTGGAGAAGCTGAAGCTGCTGCGGAGTCGCACCCTGCGCTTGGCTCCGGAAGAGTTGCTGCAATTTTAAAGAGACAACGGGTTAGATGCGTGTTTCTCTGCGCGTGTGTGTGTATATATATATGTAGGATTTGATCGAAGAGAGAGAGAGAGAGAGAGAAAAGGGGGAAATGACGAAGTCTTACGATATACGGTGCGGAATAAAAGCCAGTCGGGGAATCACGCGAAATGCGACAGTGCAGCGTCGTAATTGCTGTGCTGCTTTCTCCCTTTTTTCTCTCTCTCTCTCTTCACTCTGATGATACTCAGACCCGAAGACGAGAAGCTGTTCTCGGAAGGCTGGCTATCTGGAGCACCTATAGGTGTGCTTGAACTATTCGAATTTCGCGGGTTCTATTACGCAAACTCTCTACCGAATTATATATATATATATATATATATATATATATAAAGGTTGTCTCGAATAAATCCAAGACAACAGCGCCGGGAGATGGACGTTGAAGGCCGGCGAGCAATGGCCGCGAGAGTTAAAGTCGAGGTTAAACGCGGCCGAGGCTCTTTCTCGGGTTCAACGAACCTACGCTCGCGGACGTTCACCGGGCTGAGCTTATGCTCGCCCAGGAGGAACGCGCGCTTACACACGAGAGCGTTGATACTTCTTCTCCGTTCGTTACCCCCCCCTTTTTTTTTCTTCAAGGATCGAGTGTATAATCGATGATTCTTTTTTTTTCGATTGCGCAATACGTAGAGATGGCAAATGGCCGAGTGCATTAGAGAGCTGTTTGTAAAATAGGGGGAGGGTAATTCAATTAGCTCGTGTGTATAAAACAGTAATTTTAACTCGACTGACGCGTGCATTAGAGAGATCGAGATTAAGATTCGGATTTCCTCTGTTATACAAGAGGGAGAGAGCGCTGACCTTGAATCCGTACCTCTCAAGAATATTGTGTAACGTTGCGCTCCCTATATTACCTCGACACGCATGGTAACAGAGACAAGCCGTGTGTGTGTGTGTGTATATATATATATATAATACGTACAGGCAGCGATGCGTTTCGGTTATCAACCTCCTCTTTCTCGAGAGGCATGTATAAAACTGCATCGAAGAGTTCAGCCTGCGTATGTATATATATATACCGACACGTGTCGAGGGGTGGGATGTGTATAGAATTGATTTTCTTTTTGTGTGTCGCCGTTATATATCGATCGATGCCGAGCGTCGAGTAATTTTGGCTGTTTGCCCTCCCCTGAATTACAAGCCGTGATATCGTGTGTGTGTGTATTGCCGAGCGATTAGGGATATTTTCGAGATTTCCGCGAACTCGTTTTGCATACCTGTGCACACGTTATTAAAATGTCAACGGCGTGTGTAAAAATAGCGAGAGATCTGACGCGCCGCTCTCGTTTTATATAAACGTTATAAGGTGAGCGAGTTATATATATGTAGATGTGGGTGTGATACATAGGGAAGGGGTATACGAGGAAATCGTCCAGCCGTAGGGCTTCGATGTGTATGTGTCTAATACACCACAGTTGTATATCGATTTCCTTCTGGGCTTCGCAATTTGTCCCCCGTATATATGGAATACAGAGTGAAACTAAGTGAATTAACCTTATCAGCAAGGTGGAATCAGGCCCGATAGAGATAATCTTTTCCTCTCGTCGACATGCGCGACTTCCTTATTTTTATATTCGAAAGAGAGAGTCGGGTTTTCAGCAGAACGGACATGAATTATTCAAGCCAACGCGTGTGCAAACACACATCGTCGCGAGATTTTTTTTTGTGTAAAATCCCGAGCGCTGGTATGTACCGTTAAAAAAGACCAGTCTCTCTCTCTCTCTCTCTCTCTAACTGGACTCGAATTAGCGCGTATACACACGGACTCCTTACAGTCTCTTCAAACATACGGCGTATGTGCGCGACAAAAATCCACATTTTCCCGAGAAAGGCTCAAACATCGGCTAAGTGACTTTCCGATAGAGCAAACCATCGCATTGTCCCCTTTGACGGTCCGTTATTCTACTTTTCGAAAAAAAAAGTCACGCGGAAAGTAGGCCTGTACACACCTATATAAAAATCCATCTCATACCGTAATCGGTTATACACACGCACGAATTGAATTATGAAATTCACGTAAGAAAATCACACACCGCGTGTGTATAGCTATTCGACGGGACATCACGAACGGGTATAGAATGCAGGAGGAGCGGACGCATCCCGATAGTCGGCTCTCTCAGCCCGTTACTTAACCGCGACGGACACCGTTATCTCACCTGAGAGACGCTGCACGGAATATAGCCGCTGTGTGAAACTACGACGTTCTCTCGATATATACTTCCTTTTTTTTTTTTTACTGTGGTATACACTGCTTTCAGGAAAAATTCCGAGAAAGTTCGTTTTACGACCGCGGATGAGTCCCAGCCTTGTTGTTGTTGTTGTTGTTGCTGCTGTTCTTTTTTTATAGACGTGGGATGTGGAAGGTGAGAAGCTGGTCTTTAACATTGGAACGCGCGAGGGTAATTAGACGCGCATTTCGCGACAATGTGCGCGCGTGTGTGTGTGTACACAAAGCAGAGTCGCGTAATGTACATCAGGCGGGAATGGCTACTTCTGATTACAATATATATATATATATATATATACGTTTTAACAGAAGAGATCTCTCGCGCGCGATTATTATTACAGCTTGAATGCGCATCGAGTTAAAACACAGCAGAGTGAGAGAGAGAGAGAGAGAGAGTATTATAGCGCATCTCTCCTCGATTATATTCTCACTGGCTTGTGTCGCGCATCAACGTCGCTGCGATCAACAATAGGCATTGTGCAGGTGCACCGGCTCTCACTGTATATATACATGGGTCCAACAGCGGCTCGTCTGCAGTGTACATATATATATATACCTGCGAGAGCGTCACGCCGTTTTCCCGTTAGATGTTAACCTACTTGCGGCGTACACACATACACACACACCGCGAATTCAATTGAATAAGCGGCTCTCTTTTGCCGCTTTTCTCAGCCCCTTCTCTGTATGATACATGTGTGTGTGTGTGTGTGTGTGTGTGTGTGTGTAGGGGGTGTGGAGGAAAGGCGTCGCGTGATAAGGGCGAGGCCGCGCCTTGATAGGTACACACCCTCTATTACTGTGTGTGTGTGTGTATAACACGCGTACGTGTGTTCGAAAGTGTATAGAGGGGAGAGTTTTGCGTGTCTACCGCTGGACGGCTTTTAGCCAAATGACGCGCGATTTTATTATTGGATGGGCGCGCCGAGAGTTTAGGAGCGCAGGTATATAATGGGTCGGTAACCGGCCTCGCCTTCTTCGATTCGTTAGGATAGGACACCTAGGCATACAAGTTTGTACAAAATTCTTTCTTTTTTTTTTCGTCGGTGCGAAGGAAGCTTCATATCAATTAGGGGCTGTGTATCCTATATACATCGCCTGTTGGAGGCCAGTTTAATATTCTAAATGAGGGAGAGAGAGAGAGAGCGGCGGGGGATGATTTATAATTGGATGTGCTTTTGTTCGGGCGTCTTTGAAGTAATTTTCGAAAATGAAATTTTCTCCCGACGCCGGATAATTACGTCAAAAGGTTTTATAATGTAATTTACGACGCACAAGCCTCGCAATTACGCGAAGACGATTAGCCGGAGATATATACACATATAGACATGCGCACGGACACATTATACAGGGTAATAGTGGCATATACCTTTCGAAAGTCAAATCGTACAGCTGTGAAGCATGACCGGTGTGTTCTATGTGTATATATATAACAGCGAAAGCGTCTCGAATGTTTTTCAGCAAAACAACTCGATACACACCTCTCAGCCCTATTATTTTATCTCGGCTCTCATTACTCCCGTCGCTCGTGTATTATAACACGTGCAGTACACACACACGGCTAAATTTGCCTTGATTATTAAAGGCGTGTTTTCCTCGGTTCTCGCGAATCTAATTATAAATCCCGGCCGTGAAATTGCCAAAACAACCATCATCGGAGAAATTTTCCTCTCGTGCGATGCGGCTAGAGCAACAATTTCCGGAATTCACAAACAATTTTAACTATACACTCACACACACACACACACGTGCGACGTATTGTGGAAACTAGACTGTGCGGGTGTATACGCGTCCAGTCTTTTTCCCGATGTAGGTCGAGAGAATCCTTACTATTATTTGGAGTTGATTCCTTAGTTAGCGCCAGAAATTACACTTCGCGTGAGCTGCAATCGTCCGCAGTATGATATATATGCGGGACGGAAAAATAAAAAAAAACTTTCTCGCAGACTGATCAGGAAGTAGAAACAACGACGAAGAATATACAGAGCTCAGGTCAAGGGTTACCCGCGCAGTCTATATAACGAGGAACACGTGTCCAGCCAATTTGTATTATTAAGCCGCTGGCCGTTAGCTTAAACACTATATATGCGCGTGTATACGTGCGTATCTATATACACCCACGCAGGACAAGCTCGTCGGCTTCGCTTCTAGACGACGAGGTTGACAAGACAGCCAGGATTTTATTAGGCCGTTATCTGTGTTTGTCTTTACTCTCTCTTTATATACACCTTATACTTCCATTAGTCGTCTCTGCCACGGGCTTATAATCTAACGCGGCCGTTGCTGATGCAGACTATATAGAGTTACACAATCGGTGATGGCGCGTGTATATACATATATATATATATATATATATATAGATTCTCTTGCGCTCATTAGTGCAGCCGATATAATGTAAGGGAAGCTTCCGCCGCTGTTGCTTCGCTAGACTCCCTTGTGTGTGCTTTTATGTACTCTTTTTTTATATACATATATATATATATATATATATGTGTACCTGGGGGTATATGGAGGCCGCCTTTAATCCAATTAAATCGAGACGATACGTGCGTGAGGGCATTTCGAGGGGAAATTTTACGCCAACATTTGCGCATACCCTGTGCGTGTGTGTGTGTGTGTGTGTGTGTGTGTGTGGAATGAAATTATTGCTGAAAAAAGCTTGGCGTATGGGGCTTCCCTCAATTAAATGAATTCGTATAGTACAATTTGCAGTACAGAGTTCGATCAGAGTTCGACACAGTTTCTACATATTACGTAACAATACACGCGCAGATAGCAGTATATATATATATATTACAGTCCACGAAGCGTGTACAAACGCGCAACAATTGGGAGCTTTGCAATTTCGCCCCGACACCCACTATAAACCCTCGCTAATTGCAGCGAGACGTAAATAAGGCGACGCGCCAAGAGATCTTCCGCATATAATTAATCGTCATCATCTCACGCCCAGCTTGTGAGAAAGGTTCCAGCACGCGTATGTATATATATGTATACATACAGGCGATCGATGACACAACAAAAGCACTAACTCATCCTATGCACACGTCTCTCGCTTTCGTGGCACATCGAGCGTAACCGAGATGGTTTACAGGGGTTTGTATTATAGAATATATACATATATATATATAAGTATATACACTGCACTCGATGTCGTGTTTTCTCGGCTTTTTCGTTCACTCGTCACTTGGACGCCGACAGCAGACACACACGTCACACACCCATACACCTCTTGATGTACATATATCGATCGAGTATGACTAGTCTAGGAAGGAACGATCGTCGTGTTCTTCTTTCATCGAAGTTGCTGTATAAATTGAATGTTGCTTATATATTTAGCCCAGCGAACGTTTTTTCAAATAAGAAATATAACTCGATCCGTACACTGCGCGCGCAACAATCAGAGAAAGCAAGGGGGCGAATAATAAAACTTCCGGGGCGATATATCCATAAAAAGAGGAAAAATAAAAGCTGTTTCAGCTGCTCTCCATATTCCCCCATTGGCCGAACAAGGATTCTCAGCGATGCGCTCTTTCATTACCCGCGACGACGCTGCCGCTCAGATTGTTTTATCGCCAAGCGTAACGGGCCGCTGCACTTAGAAGCTCTTAACTGTCTCTCTTGCTTCTGCCCAGATTGTCGGCATTTTCGCATGTACAAAAAGTATATATATATATATAATACGGGAGTGAGAGAACGAGTGGGAGGAAAGAAGAAGACTATACGACGCCTGAGGGACGTCGGGGCCACTGCGCTATTTTTATTCGACTCCGCCGATGTATAATATCAGCCGCGAATATATACGCATATATAGTTTTGGCAAAGGCTCGTCGCTGCTCGCGCATACTGTCTCGATTAGAGCTCGCGGAGCAGAATTTGCGTCTGAATGCGCCCGACTGACTCTCTCTCTCTCTCTCTCTCTCTCTCTCTCTCTCTCTTTCCCTTGAAGGGAAAGGCCCTTGGGAATATGCGACTGACAGCCCTCGAGAAGTTATGAATTCGTCATTGCCGAGCGAGCCGTCGTCTCTAATGTAATGAAAATCGCTCAACTTTCTCACTGCCAGAAGAGATATGCCAATTACGAGTTTATGAACACTCTTCTTCTTCTTCTTCTTCTTCTCTGTTATACGTACATTTTTTATCTCGTTCTCTTGACGAAGAGAGAGAGAGAGAGAGAGATTCGTTGTTTTAGACTCGAGAGACTTTACGAGGACGATAAATCTCGCCGAGCGAGCTGCGCACAGAGAAAGCATCGTATTGCGAGAAATCACGCTGTTATTATCTAATTATCGCTCGTCTAACCCGAATTGCCGCGTGCGAGTACGATCAATCTCAAAAATCAATCTTTAGAGGTTAAATAACACCACAGAGCCTGTGCCTCGGGAAAATTATGCAGCAGTGCTCATAAACCTCTCTCGATATATATACACGGCACACGCGTACGTGTAGCGCATCGCTCTAGAAAGCATTTTTTTAACGAGTGCCAATTTCGCTGGAACGCCTTCGTAGACATTTTTAGGGCAGTTTCACCGCTATATTTACGAGACTCCTTTGGCCTGTCCGTCTTCTTCTTCTTTCGCGCTCTCTTTCTCTCTTGTATAAGAGAGACCTTGAAAGCGTGCGAGCCTTGAAAATTCAGAATTTTTTTTCTTCGAAAACACACGTACGCATTCCTCGCGCAGAATCGCGGAGAGAGAAGAACGGAAGAGACGGTTTCCGTCGACCGCCAAGCGGAAAGTGCGCTGATAAGATAACGCGCGTGTGTGAGCTTTCCGAGGAACGTTCTGGTTATTATTCTATTTTTTTTTGTTCACGCGAAGCTGGCTTGTGAAATTGTTTCTCTCTCGTCGCCTCGAATTATTCTACGCTCGACGAATTTTCCGTTTTTTTTTTTGCTTGCGTCGTCCGCGGCGGCGATTTGGCAAGTTCCTTTGTACCGCACGCGCCGACGACTTGTTGTAACAAAAGACTGCGAGCGTCAGCGTTGCGCATTTTTCTCGAGTTAACCGACACCGGACAGACTCGTTTTTTTCTTTATACACGATTTCGTTTAGCTAAGCGTAACGTTGATGCGCTTATTATGAGCTTTTTTGCACTACTCGCTGAACTGTTTTAGAAAGTGTGCGGAGTGTGAGTCGATTAAAAATTCAAATTTCGCGCCGTAATGTTATCGACTTTTTTGTTTGTTGATAAATCCCGAAATAGTCATTATGCGAAGCTCGATGTTCATATTTAATTACTCCGCCGGAATTTATAGCATATATAGGACGACTATTTTAGGGTTTATACAATCTTGATTATTGTCAATTTTTAATCGACTCCCTCAACTAATTATAATCACTGTATAAAAATTGTACGCACTGTATTTCTGAAAAAAAATTCTTTTCTCAGAGAACACGATTGTGTATGAAACTTCATTCTCAGAAGCAACGATGATTACAGCGTTAATAGTAGTCGGAAAAGTATTCGCGCGACGATCGAGGCTGTTGCATTACAGGCGCAGTTTTATTTAGAACAGAGTCCAAGACGATGATCGTCTATTTTTCTCTCTCTCTCTCTCTCTCTCTCTCTCTCTCTCTCTCTCTCTCTCGATTCGCGGTAATTACAAGTGAATCCCTGCGCGAATAATCTTCCTCGTCGAGACAGGTTCTTAATAATCGATTTGAACGAAACATAATCGCGTCGTTCTTCCCGGAACATTACGCGATATCGATAAAATTCGCCAGAGTCAATTATCAAAATGAGATCCCTCTGCGCTCTCCTATACACATATAACGTATTATACATACGCGTATAAAATTCGCAGACGTTCCCCAAGCGTGTCTGCGAAAGCAATCAAAGAGCCTCTGCGCAGATCCGCAGTATTTAGATTTCTCCTGCGAGTAAGGAACGTCTGCGTATATATGCGCGGACGATGTCCGTCATAGTTGCAGTCGGTCGTATATATATCCCCAGCGGACTTGATGCGAGAGGGACTCTCTAGAGAGAATTGCTCGATTGTTTCGTGCGCCTCCCGGATAATTATATACGAAGCGCGAGTCTACTGCGGCGTTGCCCTTTTCTATCTCGTCCGCGCGTCTGAGTTTTATAATAAGGAAAATTCTTATATGTATATACACTATTTTTGACCTTTAATTACAATTTCCAGTATGTACAACTAATGAAAAATGTAAACAAAAGTATTGTTAACATAACTATATAATTTGTATGCAGCAGTGAAGTTTATATTTGAGATATAGTTATGTGTAAACAAAAGAGGTTAGAATCGGCATTTTTAATTTATTCACTTTAGAACTGCATTTAACCTACATATTAATATCAAGAATATTTTTGTTTACATTTTTAATTAGTTGATAAGATAATAATTTCTTAGTAGTAAAGAAATACTTCTCTCAATGTATGCACAACCAACTAAAAATGTAAACAAAAGTATTGTTAACATTATCACATACTTTGTATGCAGCCGTGAAGTTTATATTTGAGCAATAGTTATGTGTTTGTTTACGTTTTTACTTAGTTGTGCATACTGGAAATTGTAATTTAACACCGATAATAGTGTATTAAGTTCGTGTATTAATTATTAACGAACGATGTCTTTATAATAGTAAAGAAATACTTCTCTCAGTGTAAGATTGTACATTTTTTAGCCTAAAATGCAACAAATTTCAGATATTCTTTTTGTAGCGTCGAAGTAATACACTGCGGTTGGTAAGAGCTCTGGCTATCCGGCGACTGTATATAATGCAGTACGGAGATATTTATAAAATATTGAGCTAACTTTTCGAATTTTTTCGTTAAATTTTGCAATACCGCACGAGCACAAAGAATACGCATAATTACATAACGCGCGTAGTCTTTCAGCTCGAAGCGAGGTAAAAATTTTATGACCGTGTGTACAGAGTAAAAAAAGCATTTTTTCGCAAAAAAAAAAAATAAAAAACACGCACTTTTTTCTCTCTCTATAACGCACACGCACAATGGCTTTTCGTCGCTTCCTTCATTTTTCAAGCCTTTATACAGCGCGAAAATAGCCGGCGCTTCCCAGCGAGCGGCTGGCAATTAAGAAGCAAAAAACAGCGTCCGCGGCAGCTTTTCGTCATTGAAAATCTATATACATCTCGCCGGCGGCGTACACACAGAGCTGCGGAAGGAAAAACGGTGACGATAACGCGATAGCAGCAGCAGAAGCTGTATATAAAGGCTTTTCTCTGCAGGGCCAGGTCGTATCGAGAGGAAGAGACAAGTAGGCATTATGTAGCAAGCCATCGGAATCGGAAACTGAAAAGTTCCTAGGCAGCTATCTCTCGGTATGGATGAGAGCGAAATATAGGCGTAGCGGTGTATTCTCACCGCGCGCGCGAGAGAGAGAGACTTTTCCAGAGTGATCAATGGCGCATCAGACAATGGCCCGGGGCGGCTTCTATTCTCTGCTCAGAGACTTGCCACTTGTGTCTCGAGAAAAAGGAAGGGTGACAGAAGGTGAGGGTGTATACATATACACAGGGAAAAAGAGCGACGAATAGACTCGTCACGCGGAGCTTCGTCTTGTATATTCTCGACACCCTTTCTCGTAAAGCTAGTTTCTACTCTCTTCAATTAATATCAATTGACGTATAATACGTATGTATATCACAGAGCGGCTGCATTGACTTTACGATATAGGACGCGAGATTGCATCGCGAAAAATATCGAGCGCGTTTTATAATCCGTTTCTTCGAGGAGGTCGTCGACCTGCGACACCGCGTCGACACACACATATATATATACACCGAGAAATAGGAAGGATCTTTATAATACACGGCTGTCAATGGAGCGGGTATTACGTAATGCCGGTACCATCACGCGGAATCGATATGCCACGGGCCATTTATTTTCATTCTCTCAATTTTCTCCTCTCGTCACTCACCGAACCAATCACAGCCTCCCTCGAAACGAAAAAAAAAAGAAGCTACGCAAGTGTGATTATAGAGAGGCCCTTCGTTATTCCCATCAAGCTTCCCGAAAAAGGAAAAGAACCTCCCCGTATCGCGTTATCAGTAGCTCGGGATCTATGAAATTATCGATCCAACGAAATAATCGACCTTCGGGAAAACGGCCGTATACTTGCAGCAGATCGAAAATGAAGAGCAAGAAGAAGCCCTGAGAAACTCGCTCTCTTGTAAAGGGAGTGAGACAAGGGGAGGGGGGAAGAAGAAGATCCGGCTCCGGTGCAACGGTACAGCCTCGTGCGTGTACACATTCCAGCTCTCTTTCTCTCTTAAGAGAGACAAAGCGCAGGGAGTATATATATAATGTATTTGCGTGGGTTGCGCTGCACGATTTTTCAGCCAATTACCGCGTCGCGCTTTTATTCAAGGATAATCCTCGTTGTACACGCGCATGCGCATTGTTTTCCTCG
Organism: Muscidifurax raptorellus; assembly: GCA_020010945.3. Classification (NCBI taxonomy): domain Eukaryota; kingdom Metazoa; phylum Arthropoda; class Insecta; order Hymenoptera; family Pteromalidae; genus Muscidifurax; species Muscidifurax raptorellus. Next base: position 38,764,679 of record CM052080.1, read on the forward strand.
TTATCATTATGCAATGCGTCAGCTGCGGTTGTGCAATTCGAGCATCGATCTGTGCGTACTTATTAGCGCGCATTAATTCGAAAAGCCTCGGCTTCGATCTTTAAAGGCCTGACGTATTGTGAAAAAGCAGAAACATGAGCTTGGTAGTAATTTATAACGAAATATCGTCTCCGCGCGCTGACAAATATACTTCGGATGATTCATGTAGACTTGGAAGTTGAACCGAGTGATATTTCGCGGTCCTGCAGTTTCTATCTTTGTCTTGGGATATATCGAGCGTGTATATGCATATTACACGAGAGGATCAACAGGTTGATCTTGTATATTTTTAGCGAGAAGCTGATCGACCTTTCGAGCTTGCGTATACATATATATGCGTGTGAAACGATTATTTTTCCAGTAAAACTTCGACATAATTATATCTCAGTTTCTTTGTCGAGAGAAGCTCGTTATATAAGACTCTTAAAACTCGAAAGAAACTTGAGAGAATGAAAGCTCTCTCTCTCTCTCCTGCATTTATATGCCGAGCATTGTTAAAACGCTTATTCTACTCGAATAATACACACCTCTCTCTCTCTCTCTCTCTCATCGGCATCACATCATCAGATACAGCAGAAATTTTCATTAAAATTTTCCTCTCGCTCCAATAATCTTTTAATTATCGCTCCGAGCGTCATCTGTAGCCCAGATCTATAATACGCATATATACATAAGGCGTGTAGTCTCCGCCGACTATTCTAAAAAAAAGAAAAAAAAAATTCGCCTTCCCTATTAATGTATATATATACGCGAGAGCGCAAGGACCTTTTAACGAGCGTATATATGTGCGAGAGCGAGCGCGCGCTCTGCCGGAATAATTCTCCGGGGGAGGCTCGAGTGCGTCTGCGTGTGCATCTCTTTGCGCGTGCGATAATTAAATTTTCAGAGAAAAAGCCAGCTAGATTTTTTTCTCTCTCGCTCCTGAGCCTTTCGAGACACAGATGGACGTGTGGGTGGCGGCTCGCTACTTTTCTTCGTTTACCGGAGTAATTTGCGCTAATTAACAAAGAATTTGATCCTTTTTAGGGGCCTTGCGGGCGGTTAAGTCATTACGGCGGTGTGTTTAGCCTTTAGAATGTTACGCGCGCGGAAAGCTCTGTTGACGTTGTTTTTTTTTTTTTGTTTTTTTTGTGCGTATACGAACGCAGAAACGGATCTCTTTATGCGTTGCTCGAGGTAAATGAAGCTCGGCTGATTGAATTGAATTTTTTCCGGGTGAAATTAATGATTTACGTAGATTTGGACGCGCGAGAATTTGAAATATTGCCGGCTATGCTCTAGAATATTCTATTCTCGTGCATTGTCACAGATTAATCAAATTCGACGAAGCCATTAACGTCTCTCAAAGTGTATAGTCGTCGCTATATATACATGGATATGACAGCGGGAGAAAGAGTAAGCCGACACTCATAAATATTGAGTCACCCACACACGTCGTCGTCCAACCTGACGATATCTCTCTCGCCTATACACACATGCATACCGGAGTCTCGAAGAGAAACTGTTCCGGCATTAGACGGGAAGAAAAAGTGTAAAACACAACATACGCGTACATCATCATCGCAGGAGGGATTCGAGCAAACGAACGACCGCAACGAGGACTTTGCGCCGTACGGAGCAATTGGAAGGCTTACAGAGGCTATTACGAGTTTCGGGGAAAACTTTTCGACGCGTCTGTGTGTATCGAGGGAGTAAAAAGTCCAACTCGCTCGCGCTTGCCAACAGTGTGTATATACACCTAGACGAGCCTACAACAATGTCTATAGAAGGCAGGTAACGCGTGTAAACGTCGGAAGGGGCGGCGAGCGTTGAGTGATCGATTTTAAGTGGGTTGCTACTTAGCCCTACATATAGCATATATCACACAAGTAGTGCATGAGCTTTAGTAGTCGGATTTTTTAAATGTGCAAACGATGATCGATTTTTCGCGCTTTCAATTGACGTTCAATCGAGCGGTTTTCCAAAGCGGTTTCGATGTCCGTTTTTCCCCATACACATTTTACATTGAATAATACAATACACGCTCGCGTGATGCCATGTGCGCGCACGCAAAAGTTTGCGTAAGTGTAACATCGCAACTTCGCCCCTTTTTTCCGCAACAAACTTAAATCTTTTGCGCTATATTACACACGTATAACATAGACTCGAGGTTGGAAGTGTGCGTATGAATGTTTCATCGTTGAAAATAATCGATATAACCAGCACATGTGCCTCGAAACCATCGTTACTTCTCGGCGTTTAGACTCTGGTTAAAACGTCAGTCTATATATATGTGTATAGAGAAATCTTTTTCACTCGCGGTTGATAACAATGCCTGATGCATACATTATACACATACTTTCACTCAAATCGAAGCTTCCTGCCAAAAAAAAAAAAAAAATGAAAAGCCTCCCACTCGTCAGTTAAAATGGCCTAACGCCATGCATGAATACATATATATATACGTGGTATGCAACGACGCTGCAGCACCGGATAACCCGTAAATGCTGCTGCTTCCCGACCGCAGTCGCTCTGAAAAGCTCGAGCTTTCGGGAGCTTGCAGGGATTTCTACATCCCCAGCTTAGCTATGCGCTCGTCGTTTAGAATTTTCGCATACAATGTATACGGATGATTCATCGCGTCGTGTGTACATCCTAATCGCGGTTCACACCCCCGAGGGAGGAAGTACGCGGCTGTATGTATATCGAAAATCAATAATTGAATTTTAAACGCGCTCGGCATTACAACATTGATAAATTATTTTATCCCCGCAGCGCGCGGCAATATCCAATTATAAGCTATGTGTATATACACGTGCAGGTTTCCGGGACGAGCGTCGGCGATGGTAAATTTTTTCCGCGGAGGAATTTTCATATAACCCCACTCGTTGGACAAACTGTTTTCCCTCGAGCTATAAGTATCCATCTATACATATATAGCCTCTCTCATGAATAAAGAGATCCGCAAGGAGAACTAATCTTTCGTGAAATTTAATGAAAGTATAATCAGCCGAGAGAAGTTGAGAGAACGATCTCGAGCAGTAAATCAGGAATTACTTTCGAATCAGGCTAATCTCCGGGATGAATTTTTAACGCGGCGAATCTCGCTGGCAAAAGTATCGGGAAACTGATTTCCAGCAACTGTGTAAAAAGCCAAGAAAAAAAAGAGGAGCTATATACCTTGTCAGCAGCGAGCCTCGCGACGAGAGCCTCCTTAAGGGGCCCAAGCCAGTTGTGGGCCCCGACGAATCGTTTGTTCAGGAGCTTCGTGTGCGGCGCGACCTGCGCGTAAACCGTCTCTAACTCCAGCACGACCATGTTGGCGGCTGATGCTGCCCCTTGCTCGTCGAGCTCCAGGTATTACAGCCCACTCACTTGTAATATTCTCTACTCGATCTTGATTTATCCTCCCTTTTATTATCCTCGCGTAGCCTGACGCTACGTCGACGTCTGCCAAAGGCACTCCATCAATCCGGCCTCGGCGCTACGTATACACAGCAGGTGATATACGCTACTCGAGATTCTGCTCCGGTATCGCGGCTTCTTCTTCTGCGGAGCTTCGGCGAAAGCTCGGATCGGCGCTGATCATGTTTCCTTTTTCTCGTATATATATATATATATATATATATATATATATTTCCTCTGCGGCAAGCGCGCGCGCGGCTCTTTGTAATATTCCCTCGCGGCTTGAAAAACAACAACAGCAACGACGACGAGGTGGAGGAGAGCCAAGCTATGCAAATCGGGAAGATATTCAGCCCCACGTGTTTTTCACGGCCTCGGCTGCATTATTCAAAGCCGGCGAACTCTTGTCGATGCGGACGGGAGTATTGTTGTGTATCACTCGCGGACACTGTTGTATATATTCATTCATCTATTATCTTACTGGCACGAAAAAACACTCGGCTACAAAATATATGGATCTGTGTGTGTGTGTGTATGTGTGTGTCTGTGTGTTTGTGTATACGTATAGAAACGAGCGATCCTTGACTACTATCAGCTGCTATAGACCGCCAACTATATATATATATATATATGTACACTGTTTTATATACTTCTTTCTTTCACACATATACTTCGCGTGAATATATAGGAACGTTTCGACCGAGCCTTACGGGAAGAAGATAGCGGCGCGCTGTCTCTCTCTCTCTCTCTTTTTTTTCAAGCAAAGGTGTGTGTATCGTTTGCGGGGTCCGGTGAGCTCTCTCGCACGGTTACAAGGACTGCTGCTGCCGCGTAGAAAGGCAGTTGAGAACTGACGGCGGCGTCGGCGCCGGTGGCGGTGGTGGTGGCGGTAGTGGAGTCGCGAGCGGTGGTGGCGGCCTCCTCCTCCTCTCTTCTCTCCCATGAGTGACGCGAGGCGGCCGGTGTGACGCGCTGTATGCATGTGTTGTATACCTATATAGGTTGGCTCTCTCCTTACTTCCGGGCTTGGTATAGGTAATGGTGTGCTGTGTGTTAATGCTCTGGAGCTTGAAGCTTCCCGCTGGTGTAGGTTTATTTTTAATAAAATAGTGTCGTACGTATATATATACATAGAGCATCGAGCATTTTTCCTTTCGATCTTTCTTGTACGTGTCGTAGCGTGTAATAAATGAAAAAGCTCGTCGCGCAATCACTTCCTCCTTTAGTACAGTCTTTAAAGCGATCACAGCTTTCGCGCGATTAATCCGGCGACAGGAGAGTGTCCTTTTTTTTCTCCCAGAGAGAAAGTATATCTCTATATATACATGCAGACACGACGACGAGTTCCATCCCTTATCGGAGTTGGCGCCGAATTTTTTACTTTTTTTTCCAACTCCACTCGCTGTTGCCGCGCAAGCCACCAGAGAGAGAGAGAGAGAGAAGCTTCTGTCGCCTCGAGCCGGCAGCAGCACTTTGGCGAGGGCGACACAAAGGCGGGAATTTCTTGAGATTCAAAGAGAGAGAAAGCTCGAAAGTTCGGGCCCCTGCTTTCTTGGATTATTTGCTGGCGTGTCTGCTCTCTTGCCGATGCACTTTTCCAATATTTTCGCGAGTAGTCTCATATCTTCTTCCTATTACACGTAACGAGTTCGTGTAATAGCGCGTGTTTGCTTCGTGCGATCCCGATACTTTATCAAAAGACCCAAATCGCAACGAACATCGATTATACACACACCTCTCGGCTCTTTATACGCTGCGAGTTAGTGTGTATATATATATAAATTTTCCCAAAAAAAAAAATTCCACTCACCGGGCACAAAGAGCTCGGAAATTCTCGAACGAATTTTTTCGCCAAGCTGAAAATTTTTCGATCTCCGCTCTTAGACACACACACACACGCAACACACCTACTCTCTTTTCACCCCCTTTTCGTCCTTTATCATCGACCGCCGCCGCAACCACCCACACATTCGATTCTCTTTTCATTCGTCTACTCCCCACCGCTTCATCTCATTTCACGTGATGTATTATTCTGACGCGGGTGCCGTCTCGCGCGGCTTTAATTGACCCTGCCTTGATTTTCACTCGAGTACTCTCGAGTAAGAGAGAGAGAGAGAGAATATGAGAAGCTTGTGGTGAAACTGCCGGAGGGGAGTATATATACGCAAAAGAGAGAGAGAGAGAGAAGACGTGCACCACTCGCGAGGATGATGATGACATGCACACGTCGCGCGTGCATACATATACATACGAAAAAAGGGTGACTTCGCAGCAGTCCTCTAGTATATTTGTTTTTTTTTCTCTCTCTCTCTCTCTCTCTCTCTTTCTTTCTGTCCCCAACTCCAGCATCTTTATTATGTCCCTCTGTGCGTCGCGCGCGTGCGCGCGCGACTGTTTTTTCTCCGACGAAGAATAGCTGCATTATATAATGAAGCTCTGCGAAAGAGTCTATGTGTGCATATACGAAGTGCCAATATAGCTCGCGTGCGTTGACATGTATATAATGGATAAACGTCGATTATAAGCGTGAAACGATACCACGTCAATGTCCATTTTACCGCGCGGCGAGAATGAGAAGAAAGCGTCGAGCTGCCGTGTATATATATATACGTAAAAGCTCGCGATGGTTTAATAATGAAAAAGGAGACGACGTCGTCGTCGACGCTAGTTTTAATGTCTGCCGGCACGAAGAGCCTCTTATATACTGCTGCCGCGTTACATTTCTTTGTCTCTTATATATACACGCACGCACGTGGGCTCGAGGAAATTTTATAATCTAAAACTGCAAGCTCGTGATAACTCCGAAATCGCGATGCTCTGCTTTTTCGTAATTATCGCCCACGTAAACTTCTTCTCTCTCTCTCTCTCTCTCTCTCTCTCTCTCTCTCTCTCTCTCTCTCTCTCTCTATATATATATATATATATATATCAACCCCGTGTTTTGTACGCATAAGCATAGATATAAAAAAAAATTCGCCAAGGCGCGCGATAAATAAACGTATACTAAATTAAATTTCGCGCGCAGGTGATAATAATAGCGCTCGATTGTTACAAAGCCACTGCGAAAAAAAGGGGGGAGAAAAAAGAAACTCGCTATAAATTGCCGAGAGCGTAGGATTGCGCAGTCGATGCGAGAGAGAGAGAGAGAGAGAGAGAGAGAGAGAGAGAGAGAGAGAGAGAGAGCGGCATTGATACGTTATCGCAGCCGATCGCAAGTTGAGAACCCCCGGCGAATATCTAAGGGATGGACGAGCACGCGAGTTGGCGTGTTATAACCCCCTCTTTTTCATCCTTTCTCGCGCCGCCACAAACACATACGCGTTCCCCTTTATTAAAGCAGCGCGTCGAGGAGAGTTTAAAAAAAAAAAGCTGCGGGAAAATCCAGTCACCGGGAAAATAACCTGTGTGCGTGTGTGTGTGTGTGTGTGTGTGTCTTTCGTTTTAGATATATATATTTATATATATATATATATATGCAACACAGGCACGACGGTCTTCTCGCCGCGTTGTGTTATTTAATGAGCTGCGAGCTCTTTTTATCCCCTACCTTTTACAAGGCTTTGACGGATTTTCATCGGCCTGAATTTTATATATCGCGTGTTTATACACGCCGAGAGTCCGTCCTTTGCAACGATGCAGTAGGACGTGAGAAAACGTAATTACTCATCCTTTAGAAAAGTAATATTCTTATTATTAACATCACCCTCGTGTGTAGATGCGGTTTTCAATACGGCCGCCGGCCAAGGCTCTTCATATATATACATATATACATGCATATGAACGATCCTATTTGCTTTTGACAAATCGCAAAATCGATCAGAGGTGTTTTCGCCTCGACTGCCTATTACACACTACTATATGCACACTCTCGCATTTTAAGGTCAATCAATAAAACTTTCCGAACACCGCATAGTAGCAGCGGCTCGCAAGAGGAGCCTGAAAAATCAACAGCTTGCGATGAAGTAATTTTACCTCTTCGAAATCGGCTTCTCCTATACACACACACACACTCGATGTATACACACTTGGTCACGATTTCTAGGTATGTCTTTCTCGTGCACTTTCTGTGGTGTGTGTGTGTGTGTATGTGTGTGTTGAGAGAATCGAACCGATGGACTTTGCTATATATATACGTATACACACACACACACACACTGTCGCCGCATTGTTCCTCTATATAGGCGTGGAGAAATGTGCCGGGAGAGTTTTGCTCTATTTTCAGCTTCGATCCGTATATATAAGCGCGTCATATGCAAAACAATGTAATACAAAAGTAGCAGCGCTGCGCAAGGAGGACAAAAGGAAGTTTGTGTAGTCGGGGGATCGACTCTGCATTTATACTGCGAATGTCGTATGTTGAAGGTATTCGAGCTGATTCATATATATATATACACACATCGATGAAGAAGGGAGCAGAGTGTATCTAACAACCATTGCGCGTAATAATAATAATAATATCGATGTACAAGTGTATAAATTACATTTTCATTGCGAGTGTTTTCAGTTCGACGCTACTGCTCCAGTTAACCAACTTGACCCGTTTGCCTCTTAACCATTTTGCATTATTGCGCCGCGTCGTGTCGTAGGATCTAGATTTGCGTTTAGTGTACGAGGAAAGAAAGTGTAATTTAGAATTTTATTAGCCCATTAAAATCGAGAGAGAGAGGGAGAGAAAAAGCCGCGTTTATTGTCCGAAACGAAGTCACAATGCTTTCTAAATATGGTCTATATATATATATAATAAATACACGATCGGTAGAAAAAGACCGTTGCTCAATAATATATATAATCGAAATTTCCATCAACAATTCTTACGTATAAAAAAGTATCTCAAGAATCCGAGAGAGAAAAAAAATAAATCCAGACTCACACACGCGCAGCAGCTGCGTCGTCTGGGAAACGAGAGATAGACATGATTTGAGGCCGTGTATATAGTGCGACGAAGCTTTTAATTAAAATCCTCCTACTCCTCCTGCTGCTATCCACTCGATGCGTATATCGTGCTTCGCTTGAAGAATCGCGCGGGAAAGATCAAATGCGAAGAAGTCGTTGACTCGACTGCATAAAACATTAAATGAAAGAAAAGTTCTCCCGTTTCTGTCTCGTCACTTTCTTTTACGCCAGTTTATATAGTATATAGGCGAGAATAAGAAATTCAATTCGGATTCGCTTATATATCGATTCGGATGATATACGCTTGATTGCATTTTTCGAGAATTCGCTTTGATCATCCTTGTCGAGGTTCTTTTCTTCTTGATTACTGATAATATATAAACAGTTGCGTTTCGATGACTGTAATTGCGTAATAAGGCTAATTATTTCGTAGAGATGCTAAAAAAAATATCTCGCGTTATATATATATGCTTTGTAATTAAGCACTGAATTTAATCAAGTGGATTTAAAATTAGGATTGCCGTATTCCTTACGCTTTTTTTTCAGCGAACAAACTCGGGTTATCGATCGACATGTGCATTACCCGATGAAAATATTGGTCTCCAGAAGAATTTTCAACATCGCTCGCTGCAATATTTCGCTTCGTTGCATCACATCTCGTGCAAGATATAATAAATCCAAGCATCAGATGCAATTAAACGTTAAGAGAGAGAGAGAGAGAGAGAGAGAGAGAGAGAGAGAGAGAGAGAGAGAGAGAGAAAGAAAGATTCCAAGCAATAATTTCATTCCTCTTTTTCCCAGGCCTGGCATATTATACTTTGGTTATTTTAAGAATGAAAAAAACTCTCGTCTCCTTGCTACAATGGCTAACAAGCGCCGTATTCAAATGACAGGTCTATAGTATACATACACCAGAGCGCAGCCGTGACCTCTCTCTCTCTCTCGAGAAGTAGTAATACTAGCCTCAACCGAGTCGTAACGAACGCGAAAAAAAAGTAGCCGAGTCGGAGGCATCGACAAGTTTCGTTGATCCCGAGGGAAATTCAGTCTCTCGCTTTATCGGCGACAAATCGCGCGCGAAACTTTTAAATGGCAGAGCGTATGAAACTAAACTGGTTTGACCGTTTAACTTCGTTGCAAGTTTTATTGTACATTAAAGGAATTTCATCGGCCTGTCGAACAAAAATTATAAGTGAATTCCACGCGAAACCTTTCGCAAATTCAATAAATTACCCCTAACGAACCGCGCAACCGCAGTAAAAAGATCTCTCGTCGACACGTGCCAAAATTAAACGCAAAATATATGCGCAGCCGACCGCCTAAAGCATGAATCATAAAGCTAAAATCAGCGACAAATTTAACGCGAAATCAATATCGCAGTGCGACTAATATCGCGAAAACGATCTTTACGAGGTTCACCCTTGGAAAAAAAACGACCCAGTATACGAGAGAAAATCGAAGATATAACTGCCGTCATGGGCTGTACTGTAGGCAAAAAAAATTTCCGGGACGATCGTAAAGACATTTACGTAAGCCGCGAGAGGGCACACACAGACCGAAAATACGCCGTGAGTGACAGGCGACGAGTCGAGTCGTAAACCTCCAACACTTCTCTCTCTTTCTGTTTCTCGCGAAGACGACGTGGCGAACTCGAGTGTGACGGCGCGGCCACAATGCACGCGATGCTAATTACGTCGGCGTAGACTCACTGATTTAAGGGTCGACGCCGACGGGGAGGAGGAAAGAAGCCCCGCTAGACAATTTCGTTGATTTCCGTGTGTATAAAGCGCAGTGATTGATTAGTCGAGAGTGGACGCGTTGAATAACGCCGCTAATGAATTTGTCCACGTGATTCACCTTTAATAAGCGACACACGCGAGCTACCTCTATATATATATATGCTTCTGTCACTGCATGAGATAGAGGCTTGAATAACGATCCTCACAATGGCGTTGGGAAGATTTTCACGAAAGCTCGAAAATATTGCGCAAGTGTAATATACATAGGCGCAGAAGAAAAACCGCGGACTTTGAAAAAAAAAATTGCGCTGCACCGGGAGAGGAAGAGAGAGAATCGAGCGAAAGAGGATAAAAGCGAGAGAAGAAGAAGAAGAAAGAGGGGGCGATGGCATGGAATCGCTTCATGCACTGCCGAGCAGAGCGCGAACCGTTCGCGTAATAATGCGATCACGCACTGAGAGAAAAAGTATGGACTGGTTGCTGGTGAGTCCCCCTTGGAGTAAACCCTGCGCGAGCGGTCTGGAATAGTTCCAGGTGCTGCCGCATATAATGCAGTAGCGCCACGGAAAATTTCCTGTGACGAGTCCAAGCAATATTTCCAAGAGCCATCCGCAATTATCGGGGCAGGCTCATGGAATAATTGCGGGCGCTCGTCTGCAATATTCATTCGACAATATAATAAACTCCTATGGTTTGAGGTTAAACAAGGTAATGAATATATAAAAAAACTGTACATATTGCGCATCGAATTTATTATTTCTCCAAGTCGTATCTAGTAACTACAATTTCTAAATTATTTTTTTTTACATAAGTACAAGGCGGAATTAATGGAATGTGAGAAATATTTATAAGTGTAATTGAATCGGTATTTTAAAATATGTCGAAATTCTTGGCAAAATGTTTTCTAAAAATACAGTATTCGTTACAGGTTTCGATAGTAATGGAATTCAATTTGGTATACTTAAAAATATATATAATTATAAAAATGAAATTTTCTTCCTCACAAAAAACCTTTACAAATTTGGTTTTAATGATTTTTTCCATGCATATGATGTGCATAGCGATACCGATTCAATTACACTTATAAATATTTCTCACATTCCATTAATTCCGCCTTGTACTTATGTAAACAAAAATAATTTAGAAATTGTAGTTACTAGATACGACTTGTGAAATAATAAATTCGATGCGCAATATGTACAGTTTTTTTATATATTCATTACCTTGTTTAACCTCAAACCATAGGAGTTTATTATATTGTCGAATGAATATTGCAGACGAGCGCCCGCAATTATTCCATGAGCCTGCCCCGATAATTGCGGATGGCTCTTGGAAATATTGCTTGGACTCGTCACAGGAAATTTTCCGTGGCGCTACTGCATTATATGCGGCAGCACCTGGAACTATTCCAGACCGCTCGCGCAGGGTTTACTCCAAGGGGGACTCACCAGCAACCAGTCCATACTTTTTCTCTCAGTGCGGTCTACTCCTTCTCTTTTCTTCCTCTCCACGTCTGTTCGTCGTCGTACATTGTAGAGAGCACGCACGAGAGGGTGTTGCAGTCCGACGACGAGGTTGCCACTCGCCGAGTACTTTTTTCTTCTTTTTTTTTCTAGACTACTACGTACTCTTTTTTCCGTTTCGCCGAATGTAAAAACGAGGCGGAAAATATAATGACGAGAGAACCGCGCGGAAGGGGCTAAATGATGTAAAACTTGTTGAGGGAAAAACTAGCGAGAGGGAGACCCCTCCGGTTTTTTTGAAGAGAGTCGCGACGTAGACGGCGGGTTAAATATAGAGAGGAAAATGACGGGGTTATACGCACGTGTGCGGAACGAGAACTAGCGTTTGTTGTAAAAATAAAACAGATTGCTTTTTTACAATTATTATAACGGGTTGCGCGACGTCGTACACATATGCAGCGTATTATAGTTTCCTATTAATTTGACAAACGATAGGCAGAGCCTCAAACGTGCCATTGAATAATAATCCCGACAAACTGTTGTCTGATACGCTTTTACAGAGAACTCGCTAGCGCAAACAATGGCATGAGGAGGACAGGGCAAACTCCTTGATGGAAGACGACGCGCAGTGCTAGAGAAGGTGAAAAATGAATAGCTGCTGCAGCAGCGGCGAAGCGTGGGAGCTCGTGTTTCGCGCAGGAAAACAATCCCGTGTGCGTGCGCGCACCGGAAAGGGCGTCTTCTCGCGCCCTGAGAATAGAGTCTCTCTCTTGCGATCGGATGTGTGGCCTTGGAGGAAAACTAACTCCGTCGAGTCTCGAGCTGTGACAGCATAGTAGCGGCAGTGACCGTAGTAGTAGCGAACGAATTCTGTCAGACTTCTGCACGAGAGATTGAGAACCTGTGGGTATTGTCAAACGGTATTATTATTGAAACGATGTGAAAGAGAGAGAAGAGTTTTAATTAACGCTGTAAATATTAATTGGCTGCAGGGCAGCGGAAAACGAAGTGAAAATTGAAAATATCTCACTGTACAATGCTGCTGCTGCTGCTGCTGGCGAGGCGCAGGAACGAGGCTCTGTGCTCTGGATAGAGGAAGAGCCGTAAGGAAAGTTTTAATTGCGCATCTTCACGATGCTGTTTACTAAAAATGGAAATTCCGCTGGTGCTCGCGCTTTGTGGGAATGGAAATAAGATCAACTTTGTCTATACGAACAAGATTATTCATAGAAGAAAATAAAAGTTCCAACAGAAAATACATACAAATACTCACATTCCGCGCAATGCGGCGTCGCAGTATCGATCTCCGCCGAGCGCGCGCATTCCTTACATTAATGTTCCGGCGTTTTCACGACGTGCGGTTGCGGCGGCGCGATTATTACAGGCCTCTATGTCGCCGACACAATAGCCGACCGACGCGACACCGCATGAAAAGCCGGTTGCAGTCATCCTAAGAACCGATAAACGCGCGTTCCGAGCTTGCACGTGCTTTCTGCGATGGACGTCTGAGCCAGCTTTGCTCGTCGTTCTATTTTTCGGGACACAAGAGAGCGAGAGAGAGACTAGAGGCATTCAAAGTAGGTGACTGGCCGTCACACGCTTGGCTATGATTTATATTGCGAACTGTCGAGGATCGAGGACGAGAGAAAGAGAGAGAGAGAGAGAGAGAGAGAGAGAGAGAGAGAGAGAGAGAGAGAGAGAGAGAGAGAGAGAGAGAGAGAGAGAATATACTCGCGCGGGGCTTATTGTCTACTTTTTTATTCCCTATATACCTCTCTCGCTCCCTTTATCTCCCTTGTTCCGGCTTGTTTGTGTGTTGTTGTTTCACTCGTGTTTCCTCGTTTCGAGCCTCTTTATTTTAGCAAAACTTTCCCGCGGTCGATTCAGAATATTTTTTTTTTTAAGGCTGTATACGTGATGATGCGCTTGCGCCGCCAACACCTTTTGTGTATAAATATCGCAGTCAGAGTTGGTTACAGTGTTTTTTTCGCTCGGTTTACAAAAAAAAAGAAAAAAATTGATACACAAGTTGATTGATGTTGCCTGCGCGTGCAACACCATTTCTACTACTCGAGTCGTCAGCTTTTCACGAAAAGCTTTTTGATCGATTAGGTGGTTGTTTTATTTTTAGAAGAATAATATTTGCCTATCTCTCTCTCTCTCTCTCTCTCTCTTGAGAAATGTTTTTGTATTTTCAGGCGGAAACTCGGAAGTTTCGGGTTACAAAATCTCGGGAGAAAGACACATACACTAGTTTAAAATAGTAGGTAATAGCATGGACGGATAAAAGTCATCTTTGTCGTCAACGCCAATCTTTCATTATCCGACTTTCTTCGTTAATCGATCCTGCCCTCATTCATGGGAGCAAAGTTGGAATTGAAGCTCTTCTAGATTTCACAATGAAACTTCGCTTCGCTGGCGCCTTCTCGTAGCAAAAATAAGATCTTAACTACTTTGAAACAATGCGCGCCTGGGGCATTCGAACAGAATCTCGTCTGGCGCCGGGAGACGCGAAATACTTACGACCTGCTGGATAGAGAAGACAACACAGAGCGCAAGGACACCTGATTGAAATTAACCGGCTAATTGTGCCGAAGCCCACACGTTTGTAACAAGCTACTTGCGCTGGCAGCACCTGAAGTGGTGCTTGCCGCGGACGGGGCCTCGTTAGCGCTGCCGGCGGGCGTACTTCTTCCACCGACACAAAAAAAAATAGTTCACATTCAAATTAACACTACAGAACGCTGGACTCTTTTTCCTATCTTGCTCTTGGGCATGTGTTTTCTTTTCTTCCGCTGTTTGTCCTCGTAAGTTTGAGTCCAGGTGTATTTTGGGAAGCACGAGTGCGCGAGCTTTTTATATAGCGGACGACACGACCGCCGAGTATATTTAATTATTTTGTTTACACAATGATTGTACGAACAAGCTCGCGCGATCGAGAAATCGTGACACTAACCTGTACATCGAAGTGGCCGGTTGTGTCTTGCGGTTGCGGCGGTCCCTGCTGCTGTTGTTGCTGTTGCTGCTGCTGAGATGGCGGCGGACCCTGCGGTGGACCCTGAGCACCGAAAAGCTGAGCGGCGTGAGATGGTAGATGTTGCAGATGATGGGCCGGTGGGGCCTGATGATGCTGGAGGTGGTGAGGTGGTGCCGGAGCAAACGCAGTCATGAAGTGCTCCTCACCTCCACCCATAACGTCGACGCCGGGTTTAAGCAGAACGACGCCGCCGGCGCCCGTGCTAACAGCGAGTGTAGCATTCTTTTGGAATTCCTCCTCGCCGGGCGATGGTTGCCTGCTGCCCGGTGTGCGACTGGAAAGAATTTTAATGAGACAATTAGATATTTGTTTGAATTTGAAACTATTTGAAATTTTCTTTAATTCGGAAACGGATATGTGGCAGAGAGAGAGAGAGAGATGAACGTGCTGCCACGCGTGCATAAATTCTGTGGTCGTGCAGGTTCGGTAATTCGATGCTCTCCGCGCTGGTAAAGTTGAAGACAATTTCACCGATTCAGCACCTGCACAACCACTGATTTATGTCTGACTACTTAGTTTTACAACTCTGTTAATTCCTCGAATGAAAGTCGTTCTAATTTTAAAGCTGAAAACGTATGATTCTAACTGTCGCAATCTTTCTCTTGATTGTGGAAACAAATTTACAAGCTGACAGAGCTACTATCGTTGATAAAAATTACGAGGCAACAATCCATTAATCCATATTAATGAGTATGTCAAGTATGTTCGCTTTTATCACAACATTTATAATTACTTTATATTTACAAAACAAATATCGAAACTCTATCTATCTCTAACTTTGTCTAATTACTTGGAGCAGTGCACAGATAAAGAATTGAAATAGAACAAAGAAACTTTATACTTTATAGGTCTCTTTCTACAACTTTGTTCGACAAATAGTCTCGAGTATCGTAATTGAAAATTATTTACAAGACTCGACACAATCATTGGTCGGGTCAATGAAAAGATGTAATATTTGTATGCGCGTGCGGATTAGAGGCCGATATTTGTAGGAAGAGCCTCGGATCAAGTAAGTTGCTACCTCAGTTGTGTAATTTTCCACCTATGATTTGTAACGCATTCCTGCTCTGAATTTTTTGTAGTTTGTATTACAATAATGAAGAGTACGATTTCCATTGACAAGATTTGATAAGATATCGTCTTGGCTTGTATTGCAGAAGCCTTCATATTGACTTCCAAGTTGACAGAATCAGAACTGTTGATAAAAATTACGAGAGAAGCAGTCTATATCCATATTGCTGCGCGACGATTTACTTTCAGGATGAGAGCCCAATTTCTCGGCACTCTGAAGCGAGAACGATTCGCTGTTTAATCAGTGAAATTTCCGTCGCGAAAAAGATCGGCTAGGCGAAGAGAGAAAGGCGCTCCGAGAAGATGGTTAATTCAGTTGAGTCATTCTTTAGAGTTAGACACTTCCCGTCAACGATCAATGAAGCGCGACGGTGTGTAACAGTAGCAGCGGAGTGATTCTCTGGGTGTCGACAAATGCTAATGCCCGGTGAGCTTGTAACGCGCTTTGTGACATAATGCAGAGTAATTTATGTCCCTCCGACAAATTTAAATTCCACGACGTCCTGCGATGCGCATCCATATGTACGAATTATGTAAACAAAGCCTCTTTCCCTCCTGGATTTTAAGCCTTTAAAGACTAGTCCTGCGGAGATGACGGGGCGGATCTCCAGCTGTGATTGCTGCGCCAATGGCCTGACCTTCCTCTTTACTTAGTTTTCTTCTCTGAGTTAAAATACACCTGTGTCTTGTTTTAGATTAGAATTAGAACGTTAAGGTTATTTCCGTCGAAGCAAATTATTCAAGTTTTGCTTCGTTCATAAAATTAAATGAATATACAACAAACCCGAGTCCCTCAACTTTTTCTCAAATACGCGTGGAAGGCGCTCGTCAGCATGGAAATTGCATAAAATGCTAAAAACTACAGCTAAGGTAAAAGACAAATAGTAAATGAAAAATCGCCCTCGGTTTTGTGTATCGTAATAACGGTTAGACTTTGCGATACCGCAAGACGGCCGTCTCCCGTTCGCGTAATAACGACGCAAAGGAGAGCACAGTTACGAGAGAGGCCAACGCAACCTCTAGCGTGTAATATTTCTTCCCAGCCGTAACTAGCGTTTGCGGCGAACGGATGCCTGCCTGGCTTTCTATATCGGCGACGCCTCGACACGGGTTTCATGTTTTATACCGACTATAGTTTCCTATCTCTTTCTGTCTATTCAGCGATATATGAAGTAAAATTTCTGTCTTCTCCGTAACGTTGAATAAAAGGAAAGTCGAGTGTATCAAATGAATAAATAAATTATTTAGCGCCGCAACAGAGTCACAAGAGCAGAAAATTGACAGTTGCGAAAACAGCAACGTTGAAAAAGAAACATATAGTTTACTACATGTGCAACAGTCATGGATGACGGAGTCTTCTTAATAGGTTAAAATTAAGTTTAATAATAAGTAGAAAGAATTAATTTAAAACTTTCCCTCGCATTGCAAACTCTATATAAATTTAAACTCGATTCAATAATTTAATTTGAATGACAATAGACAACGATAACTCGATTCCCCGCTGTAGTTACATACGAAAAGAGAAACACATCAGATTATTGAACAAAATCGCATTATTTTTTACACAAACATTTCTAATGGTATATCGACAAACGCTACGAGCTCAGCCCACTTCAACAGCCTCATATCACCAGCCGGCAAAGCAGTTCGCGCGTTACCCGGCCTCCGCAAGATGTCGCGGCAACGACCTCGCGGCTGACAACCGGGTACCGCAGCAGAGGTTAAACGCGCGCGCGCAGCAGCTGAACCCGATAAAGAAGGGGTCTCCTGCGCGTCCCGGAGCTTGTGCAGAATATAATATACACTCTCCTCAGCGGTCTCCGACGTGCTGTCATTGGCCGCGTGCCGTTGCTTTTCTCTCTCTCTCTCTCTGCGTGGAACCCGTGTGTGTGCACGCGCGCCCTTGACAGCTATCGTCCTGTTCTTACGCAGTGCCTCGGCTCTTCGCGAGCAGAGAGTCTTTCGCTCTTTCTGCGGCGCGTATCTCTTTTTCTCCCGCTCGTGCGCTCTATCCTTCGCGCGAGAGCTGAATATAAAGGAGGCGAACGGCATTGGGCGCTGCTACGGCTCTCTTCACTAGTTCGATTTATGCGAAAAATGCCATTTTCTTCGGCGAATTTTCTTACTGGTTTTCATTTGTCTCTCTCTCTCTCTTTCTCTGCCTCTCTCGCCTTTTTCTTTGATCGAGCCGCACATCCAGGACAAATATATCGGTATTTCAAAATTATCCGCGGCCACTTTCGATTGAGCCGGATATCAACGCGGATTGAATTTATTGTTACGGTATTTTTATCGGGAGAGCACAGGTTTTCTCAAGTGGACTTGAAAAGTCTTAATTGACGTCAAGCCGTTAATCGAAAAATGAAAGTCGACCAGCGGGATTCTAAATTATCCGCGAATGTACAAAGATTTTATTGATATGTCAGCGATTTTTACTGAACGAGTGAATTTCTCCAGTACATAATGGACGTTACGTTTAGAAAGTTGTGAACGTTTTGCGAGAATAACAAATAAGTTTTGAAAAATCGTATTCATCTGTATATAATCTGTCAAAAATTATGAAACTCTAGCAAGCTCAAGCTCATTAAGGCTCAGAAAATGTATCCGTGCCACGCCGATGACTCAAGCGGCGCCGAACTTGAAAAACAAAAAAAAATCATTTCGTAATATCGATACACAGCCTTGATTGCAGTCGCTCTGTCGTTTCGACTTTCCGATTAATCTTCCGCCTCCGATTATAATTTACTCACTTGAATCCTTTGTCATCGTCGAGACCATTTTGAGAAAGACCGTTTCCTTGGGGACCAGTGTCGTCCTTTGAGCTATCAAAGGGGCTTGCTGTGCCTTTATCCTTGTCCTTCTTATCTGTGTCGTTCTGCGTAGGGAATGAGATAATAATATATATTAGTCGGATTTTCGAAAAAGCTCGATACTCAGTGTTAAGTGAAGTAGCTTACCAATCTGAGGGACACCATTCGCGGCTCCAATTCCTTCGGGGTCGTAGGACTCGATCCCAGAACGTATTCGACCATTTTAACTCCGAGTCCGCCGGTTTCGCTGTGGAAAATCATTATTCATTAAACGACTGCAGATCGAATATACTACATTTTTATCGAAAATTACTGGAGTTTATAAAAAAAAAGGATTTTTTTCAAGAGTACCTCGTTACCTCTTTTTACTCACTATACAGTGTCACGAACCGCTGAGGAAGAAAAAAAAACAAACCATACCTAATTCGCGTGACGGTCGAAAAAAAAGTCTAAATCCGATTAAACGCAGTTCCTCTTTAAGTATTTAACATAGAAAAAAAGACAAACCTGCTTCTGGGACTGAGGACGGTTCCGACTTCTGTTGTCTGATGAAATCCGCTCCCGACACCGACTCGCCTTCCGGCGCCCATTGAAATCGGTTGTGAAACTGCATGATCTGCAACAATACAAATAGCATAGATTTAACAAACAATATATTAAAAAATTCTAATCAAGGCTTGCAATAATTTTACCAAGTGGTCTTTGTCTTTGCGCCACGAATAAATGACAATACAGCTTGCAACAGCTGTTTAATTTTGCGTAGAACAATACACCTAAGTATCTTTTTTTAACGACTGCACAGCACCGAGTGCTTTTATCATCAAAGGAAAGGAGTTTCTCTGTCGTCAGGCGATATTCCCAGTCGAGTCAAATCGCGGGAAAAAAAAGTAAATAACCACTCAACGCGGATGTTAACAAAGTGAAGAGGAGAATCGCGAGAAACAGTCCCAGATTCGCATCCCATTTCCCCAACGGTGACAGCTGCAGCAGCTCTCCAACTGTTATCGGCCGTCAGGTTGTGTAGAGGTGAGCTTGAAATTACATCCGAGAGAGAACAGTTGCATACGAGAAAGGGAAAATGCACAGAAGCTCCTTTTTATAGATAAAATCGTCGTAAACGGCCTTGACTGAGGCCGAATGTGATTGCAATTAGTACAGGGTGCAGTCCGTTGTAAATTACAAGCTTCATACTGTCCAGAGTACAGAACGTGTCCCTTTAATAATTCAAGCCTTGATTAGGAAATTCAACCGTGTGTAGCCTAGCCGACGCCGGTAATATCACGGCCTACTTCTGATTTGTCCCTCTTCTCCGAGTGTCTGGACTGAAAATGCAGTGGTATCACTCAAACGCGTTCTGTGTACACAGAGAACGAGCTTTCCTGCAGAAATACATGGTATTCAAACGAAATCAATATAGCGACACGAGATACCGTGTTCTAGACGAAAAAGAGGTTGAAAAACAATAACAGCATGATTAAGCGTAAAAAGTGCCCGACTGCGAGATAGGAGTAAAGGGCTAAACAGGCAATTACGCAGCGAGAGAAATAGACAAGAGAAAATGATAATTAGAATAAGAGAGAGAGAGAGAAAGAGATGGGGTAAAAGCGCTCGGGCGTCGGCGACGGGGTGGCGACGAGAGGAAGCGAGAGAGTTGCCCCCTCTCGCTTCGGGGTTGACGAGTGTAGCAGCAGCAGCAGCAGCAGCGCGGTTACGAGCCTGGGCGGCGGTGGGACGTTGCCCCCACCGCCGATGCCGGGCGTCTGTCTCCATGGCAACAGCCGCGTTGCACCCATCGCCACACGCACCCCCACATCTCACTGTATATCTATATGTGTACACACAAATATATGTATATACACGGACATTGTCTCTGGCATATATATATATATATATACATGTATATGCATGGGATTCTCGTCGAGGGTGGCGTCGTTGCCTCCGAGAGGATATCCTCATAGACGACGAGGTCGATGCTAGTATGCATATATACGTCTGCCGACGTTGCGGTGTGTACACACACACACACACACACACACACACACATATATGTATGCGTATATTGACGCGCCCGGAGCTTTTCCGACTAGCGCGCTGAGATTAGCCTACGGCTTCGTCTTTTTCCCTCCACAGACTTTCCAGCTCTTATAAAGCTTTTCCGAGAGCTTGTAGATAGGGCCGTGTCTGTGCGCGTATACAGAGGCGAATCTGCCGACGAGATGAGATTGATAAATAGAAGGGAGATTCGACGGCAAGCGAAAGGATTGGCTCGATTGATCTGCGGGGATGCTGCTGGTCGATATTCAACGGGGGATGCTTGCGTATCGCTGGGAATTTTTTTTTTTCATGGAGATCTGCGCTGCTATCTTTTGAGCGACTGGAGTTACGCGCCTGAAGTTTGCAACGTTCCTACCAACGAAAAAAAAAATTTTGGTTTATGCATTTTTTGCAACAGGGAATTGTTATTCTACTTGAAATAAGTCACCATGTACATTTTCGTCCTGGTCCAGGTCCAGGAACCCAGTCTGGAGGGCGCTCAAGTCGCGAACACGCCGATTTTAACTTTCTCGATTTTTCGTGCGACACAGGAGTCCGTTACCCCTTTTTTTATTACGGTTTATTGTTAAACATAATAAGAGGAGCTTACACAAATATTTTCACCTACATCGAAGATAGGGAAAAAATTTGAGAGAGCGCTGAAGGTCGGTCGAGAGCCGATTTTGACTTTCTCGATTTTTCGTGCGGTTCAGAAGTCTGTTACCCCTTTTTTTATTACGGATTATTGTTAAAGAACATAAAAGGAGCTTATACAAATATTTTCACCTACATCGAAGATAGGGAAAAAATTTGAGAGGGCGCTGAACGTCGGGCGGCATACCGATTTTGACTTTCTCGATTTTTCGTGCGGCACAGAAGTCCGTTACCCCTTTTTTTATTACGGATTATTGTTAAACATAATAAGAGGAACTTAAACAAATATTTTCACCTACATCGAAGATAGGGAAAAAATTTGAGAGGGCACTGAACGTCGTGCGGCATACCGATTTTGACTTTCTCGATTTTTCCTGCAGCACACAAGTCCGTTACCCCTTTTTTTATTACGGATTATTGTTAAACATAATAAGAGGAGCTTACACAAATATTTTCACCTACATCGAAGATAGGGAAAAAATTTGAGACGGCGCTGAACGTCGTGCGGCATACCGATTTTGACTTTCTCGATTTTTCCTGCAGCACACAAGTCCGTTACTCCTTTTTTTATTACGGATTATTGTTAAACATAATAAGAGGAGCTTACACAAATATTTTCACCGACATCGAAGATTGGGAAAAAATTTGAGAGGGCGCTGAACGTCGTGCGGCATACCGATTTTGACTTTCTCGATTTTTCGTGCGGCACACAAGTCCGTTACCCCTTTTTTTATTACGGATTATTGTTAAACATAATAAGAGGAGCTTACACAAATATTTTCACCGACATCGAAGATAGGGAAAAAATTTTAGAGGGCGCTGAACGTCGTGCGGCATACCGATTTTGACTTTCTCGATTTTTCGTGCGGCACACAAGTCCGTTACCCCTTTTTTTATTACGGATTATTGTTAAACATAATAAGAGGAGCTTACACTAATATTTTCACCAACATCGAAGATAGGGAAAAAATTTGAGAGGGCGCTGAAGGTCGGTCGGGAGCCGATTTTGACTTTCTCGATTTTTCGTGCGGCACAGAAGTCCGTTACCCCTTTTTTTATTACGGATTATTGTTAAACATAATAAGAGGAGCTTACACAAATATTTTCACCAACATCGAAGATAGGGAAAAAATTTGAGAGGGCGCTGAACGTCGTGCGGCATACTGATTTTGATTTTCTCGATTTTTCGTGCAGGACACAAGTCCGTTACCCCTTTTTTTATTACGGATTATTGTTAAAGAACATAAGAGGAGCTTACACAAATATTTTCACCTACATCGAAGATAGGGAAAAAATTTGAGACGGCGCTGAACGACGTGCGGCATACTGATTTTGATTTTCTCGATTTTTCGTGCAGGACACAAGTCCGTTACCCCTTTTTTTATTACGGATTATTGTTAAAGAACATATAAGGAGCTTACACAAATATTTTCACCTACATCGAAGATAGGGAAAAAATTTGAGAGGGCGCTGAAGGTCGTGCGGCATACTGATTTTGATTTTCTCGATTTTTCGTGCAGGACACAAGTCCGTTACCCCTTTTTTTATTACGGATTATTGTTAAAGAACATAACAGGAGCTTACACAAATATTTTCACCTACATCGAAGATAGGGAAAAAATTTGAGAGGGCGCTGAACGTCGTGCGGCATACCGATTTTGATTTTCTCGATTTTTCGTGCAGGACACAAGTCCGTTACCCCTTTTTTTATTACGGATTATTGTTAAAGAACATAAGAGGAGCTTACACAAATATTTTCACCTACATCGAAGATATAGGGAAACGATTTGAGAGAGAGCCGAAGGTCGCTCGAGAGCCGATTTTGATTTTCTCGATTTTTCGTGCGGCTCAGAAGTCCGTTACCCCTTTTTTTATTACGGATTATTGTTAAACATAATAAGAGGAGCTTACACAAATATTTTCACCTACATCGAAGATAGGGAAAAAATTTGAGACGGCGCTGAACGTCGTGCGGCATACCGATTTTGACTTTCTCGATTTTTCCTGCAGCACACAAGTCCGTTACCCCTTTTTTTATTACGGATTATTGTTAAAGAACATAACAGGAGCTTACACAAATATTTTCACCTACATCGAAGATAGGGAAAAAATTTGAGAGGGCGCTGAAGGTCGATCGGGAGCCGATTTTGACTTTCTCGATTTTTCGTGCGGCACAGAAGTCCGTTACCCCTTTTTTATAAGGAACTATTGTTAAACAACATAAGAGGAGCTTATACAAATAATATTATCGACATTGATCATATAAGGCAAAAGTACCGTATTTTGCTTTAGCGTCGTGTGATATGGCAATTTTATTGAAGGTGTTACAAAAAATCATGTTTTACTATAACAGGAAAAGCTTCCTGGGCTCATCAGTAAGGTGTCTCGCTTTTCCTGTTAAATACTTGTTATGCATTTACATTTATATTTGTGAAACCATTTTATTGTACGTTTCGCCCACAGTTTGCATGTATTATTTCTATTGTCATCTCTGCTTTGTATTTATCAAATGATATGTGATAATATTCCATGCAAACCTTCCTTAGACGTACTTGTACGTATCTACTAGTCGTATCATTAATCCTTATTACAATACGATAATTTGTCAATTGAGCCGATATACTTGTATTTGACTAAAGCTGGGTTAAAATAAATTTAGGTGTTTTCAAAGAAAGGTCACTTTATTGGACTTAGAAAATTACAACGGAGATTACCTTTGCAGTAGCGGGGCCAGAGGTCAACTGCCCGAGCGCCTGTCGCGCTGCCCTTTTAATTGGGCCCAATTCGAGTTCTCCAGACGAAGATCCTATCAAAAAATGGTTGGGAGTGAGCGCCTCGTTATCTCGCGGATCTAAAGATACATGCGTGAGCGGTCGTGAGTTGACAGAATGTGCAACTTCTGCGAGGACTATAATCAAGACTTCTTCACTAGGCGCGTGCTCACGCAGTATGGCATGTAATGAAGTCTTAACGGAACGAATCAATCTCTCCCACGCGCCACCCATATGTGGAGCGTCAGGGGGATTGAAACGCCATTCTATGCGTCTAGTCAAAGCTGTTTCTGCGATTTTGGCATTGTCTATCTCTCTAATCACATTTTTCAATTCTTTGCTCGCTCCTCGGAAATTAGTCCCGTTATCGCTGTAAACGATCAACGGCGCACCTCTTCGAGCGGCCAATCTCTGCAATGCCATAATCGCAGAACTCGTGCTCAAACTATGCGCAAGCTCTAGGTGAATTGCCCTAGTCGTGAGGCAGGTGAACAATACTCCCCACCTTTTTTCTTTGCGCCTACCTATCTTCACCTCCATCGGTCCAAAATAATCAACACCGCAGTGACTAAAAGGTCTCGCTTGAAATGCGAGACGACCAGCTGGTAACGCACCCATTGACGGCTGACGTGGCTTGCCTCTACGTAATCGGCATATCACACACTTACTTATAAGTGATCTCAAACAATTTCTAAGACCGACAATATAATATTTTTGACGCAACTCGTTCATTACCGTCTCTTTATTCCCATGATAATATTTTCGGTGGTATTCAGCTATAAGCATCCTAGTAGCAAAATGTTTACTTTCAAAAGAATAATTGGTCGATTATTAAAAAAGTCCGAGTGTGCCAAAGTCGCTCTCCCGCTCGCTCTCATAATACCGCATTCATCCAAATAAGGCATCAAATTCGCTAATTTACTACCTCTATTTACTTCTTTGCCTTTCGCCAACGCACGCGTCTCGGACGCGAAACACTCCGTCTGTATCACACGGTACCAGTAATTTTCGCATTCTTCGAGGTTTTCCGCCGTGATACTTTTACAGAGGACTCTTTTACGTTTGCCTCGTTTACACCGTTTGCGCTTGATATTTCTAGGCCTACGATAGATTTTCCAGCGGTCAAAAACTTTACGTGTCTTTCGCGCATGCACTAGAAGTCCCCGCCATCCCGCCAGTCTCGTCGTGAGCGGTAATTCGTTTAGTGTTATCGTTGTCGTTGTCACGAGCGCGGAGGCTTTTCTCAATTCTAATTTATCTATCGAAGCCTTTTCTTCTTTGCTAAGTGTTCTTTCAACGGGCCACTGATTTTCTGCGCGATTCAAAAATTCAGGACCCAAAAACCACCGATCGTCACTACGCAAGGTATTTTTCGCACAGCGCGTCGCGTCGTCGGCAGGATTTTGAGCTGAGGGAACCCAACGCCATTCAATGACTTGCGTAAGCTCCGCGATTTCCCCAAGTCTATGCGCGACAAACATTTGTCTCGTCCGCGGTTCGGATCTAATCCAGCAAATAACCGTCGCTGAATCAGACCAAAACACACGCCGCGAGATTTTAATAGTAAGTTCATCTTCCACGAATTTAGCAAGTCGGGCGCCGAGCAGCGCGGCTTGAAGCTCTAGTCGTGGGATCGATAGCGGTTTCAAAGGCGCGACTCTACTTTTCGACGTTATCAGCGATACATGAGCTCCATCGTTATCGGTTGCAAAGCGTAAATAAGCAGCCGCGGCGTACGCCGTGATGCTCGCGTCACAGAATACATGTAACTCGGCTACTGAATCCTGCGCGTTTAATGGAGAGAAACATCGTGGTACATGACACTCTTTTATTTCTTCCAGTTTATCAATCCATGATAACCACGTCGCGAATTCCTCATCTCGAATTTGCTCGTCCCAATTGACTCCGCTTCGCCAGATTTCTTGCATAAGCAATTTTGATTTTAACGTGAAAGGCGCGAGGAGACCGAGAGGATCGAAAACTGACATGATAACACGAAGGACTTCTCTTTTCGTCGGTTTTTTATCGCCATTTAAAATTAATTTGGAAATTTTCGCGAACTCTACGTTAAACCGTAAAACATCTTTTTGCAGATCCCAAAACAAGCCTAAAACTCTTTCTCCTTCCCGTTCGCATAATCGCATCTCCCTGCCGTCCGTCGATTGTACACACTCCGCCGTTTCTCGCAAAATCGTCGTGTCATTGCTGGCCCACCCATGCATTTCGAATCCGGCCTCCGAATTTATCATAACAACGTCTCTAACAAGCTTCACGGCTTCCCATTCTGTTTTTCTACTAGTCAAAAAGTCGTCCATGTAGCTGTCGTCGATAATGCTTTTACTTGCGTCCGTATGGCTTTCCAAGAACTGCTCAGCGTTTACGTTTTTTATATAGATCGCGTTACAAGGCGACGATTTCGCACCAAAAATTAAAGTTGTCATTTCGTAAACATCGGGCTCGCGTTGCCTATCTTCCCCTCGCCACAGAAATCTTTGCGCTCCTCGATCGCTTTCTATCACTTTAACGCGTAAAAACATATCGGAGATATCGGCTTTCACGGCTATTTTGTATTGTCTGAATCGAATCAATATACCGAGTAAAGATTTTAATAGGTCGGGACCAGCTTCTAATAAATCATTCAGACTTAGCTTTTCCTCTTTCGTAGCGTTCTCCCTTTTCTCATTTTTTGTCCGAGTTTTCGCGCCCGCGTCTAGTATAAACCGAACCTTGTTAGGCTTATTCACGTTCTGTACACCAAAGTGCGGCAGATACTAAATCCTCGGTCTTTTGATTGACAAGTCTGCTTTTACGGCATATCCGAGATTTATAAATCGCTGCACTTCCTTGTAATACATACGCGCATAAGTAGGTTCCCGATCCAATCTTTTTTCCGTCAACATTAATCGCGCGCGAGCAGTCCAATAACCGTCAACATTCGGCGGAACGTCCGATTTCCACAAAAGCCCGGTTTCCCAAAATTTGCCCCTTTTTCGGCTTGTTTTTTGAAGAATTTTCAGAGCGCGTTCTTGGCCGCTTCGTTTTTTAGCATTTATGTTTACACCGATAGATTCTATTTCGAAATATTGTTTGATTAGATCATCGAGCGCAACTTCCATTTGGAGGGTTTCGGTTTCTCCGAGAGCGTCCGCATTAGCCGACGCGTACGTGTTCGCGAGACAAAGCGGCGTGCGCGTTTGTTTGGAAATATGACGCGCCATGCCATGCAAAGCCCAACCGAGTAACGATCGCGATATCACTAAATCCGTGTCGGCGACTTCTCTAAAATCTCTCGTCACAATCAATCTCCAATTGTCTTGGCCTATTAATATTTTAACCCGTGCTTGATAATATGGATCTACTTTAATACTGTTTTCTTGAATATTCAATGTCTTAACAAGATCTTTGGAGATTGTTTGCGTCGGGAGTTTGAGATTTTTCGCGGTTACCGCACATTTAACACGATATTTACCGAGCGCGCCTACTACGTCAAAATCTACCTTTTCACAATTTGGCATCGAGATTTTTTCATTATTTATCCCGACTAACGTCACGTCTGTTCGCGACCCTCTCAATCCCAGATCGCGAGCTAGATCTTGATCGATTAAACTAACAGTAGCCCCACTGTCCAATAGAGCGAACGTGTTTTTAGAGTATCGCGCGCCGACCACGCGTAATGGCAATATTTTTAGCAAAACGGAATTATCCGCGGAGGTGCGTCATG
Organism: Muscidifurax raptorellus; assembly: GCA_020010945.3. Taxonomy (NCBI): domain Eukaryota; kingdom Metazoa; phylum Arthropoda; class Insecta; order Hymenoptera; family Pteromalidae; genus Muscidifurax; species Muscidifurax raptorellus. The sequence continues at coordinate 38,792,295 of CM052080.1, forward strand.
AGACGTAGACGCAACATTGACACACTCAGAAGCGTTGCGTGGGTTGGGACCCGATCGTCCACCAAAGGAATTCGAATTTTCATACCTTTGTGTTGGGCTATGATGCAACAAGGTATGATGCGGCCTCGCACATACCGCACATTTTGCATTTCTACAAGCGCTTTTCGTATGGCCGGTTTTCAAACAACCAAAACACAATCGGAGCCTTCTCGCAGTGCTCCAGCGTTTATTCGGTGCATCTTCCGCAAACGTCGCACACTCCGATGGAAAATGTCTCCCTTTCATACAAATCATGCACTCACGCGCTCTTGTATAATCTTTTTCTCTCCGGTTATCGCTCGGCTCGCTTACATCTTGCGCTGCGTATACCGCGCCTGTTCGTACATTTCGTCTATCTTTTCTGTTTACATTCTCATCGCTATTCAGTGCGCTTGTCGCGGCGTTTAGATTAGCATCAAAAATTCCCGCGGCTGCGGCGAGTTCTGCCTCCTTATACAAAAAGTCACTTAGTTTTTCTAACGTGGAAGTTGATCCCATAACAGTAGGAGCGTATCGATTGTACTCGAATTTCAAAGCCGAAGGCAGCTTGTTTCCGACGAGCTTGCATATTTCCGGGCTATGTAAATATCCTGTCAGATCTAGAGACTTGAAGGCAACGATCGCGTTTCTAAATTTCGTCGCGAACTGAGTCAATGTCACTCTGCCCGAATCAATTGCCGGCAAGCCTTTTAAGTCATTCACGATTTTTTCTGCTACCGTGGTTTTATTACCGTAGTGTAACTCGAGAGTACGCATGACGGTTTCAGCATCGCGGCACGTGGCTAGCAACGTACTAACAACCTCGCGGGCTTCGCCTTTCAAAGCTTGAAACAAGCGTGACATGTTCTCGCGATCGTTATAACCGCCTAATTCTCCCGATAGTTTATAAGCTTCCTTAAATTGTAACCACTCTAAAGGATCACCCGAAAAGGTAGGCAGACTCTTCGCAGTCGTTAACCGATTTACTAAACGCGAGTTTACGCTACAATACTTTTGTAGTAAGTTTATTAGTTATCCAAAAATGGCTACTAATATTTCGATAATATTCATAGGCAATGACTTTTTAGCGCTCTTCATAAACATAATGTCTTCCTTTTTCTAATTTGATTGCTATTAAATTACTCTAGTAATGGACAACTGACAATTATTTATTGCTTCATATTTTATACCAATCAGTATTAAATTAATCGAGTGATGGTCTGCTGACCTTCTGACGATCCGTAGTCTTCTTAACACTAGTCTTATATTTATATCGCGATTCAGAAACATAATTTATTGCTTAATTTTTTGTACTAATCGGTATTAAATTAATCAATTGATGGTCTGCTGACCTTCTGACGATCCCTCGTCTTTTTAACACTAGTCTTATATTTATATCGCGATTCAGAACTTGTTGTTACTTTAACTGATATAATTTTGATTTTCATATCAGACAGCTATATACAAAAATGAACGCTCATGCTCTGGGTCTGATATGAAAATCAAAATTTTCACAGTTAAGGTAACAACAAGTTCATATATTGTTTGAACATGCTAAAACCAATTTAAAAATAAAATTTTAGCTCTCTAGCGATGATAGTTTTTAAATCAGAGCAAAAACAAAATTGTCAAACAAGTAATCGTAAAACAAGTGATAACTAAAAATTTGGTTTTGGCTCTGATTTAAAAACTATTATAGCTAGAGAGCTAAAATTTGATATGTAATTTGGTTTTGGCATGTTCAAACAATATATGAACTTGTTGTTACCTTAACTGATATAATTATAATTTTCATATCAGACACCTATATACAAAAATGAACGCTCATGCTCTGGGTCTGATATGAAAATCAAAATTATATCAGTTAAGGTAACAACAAGTTCATATATTGTTTGAATATGCGAAAACCAATTTACATATAAAATTTTAGCTCTCTAGCGATGATAGTTTTTAAGTCAGAGCAAAAACAAACTTGTCAAACAAGTAATCGTAAAACAAGTGATAACTAAAAATTTGGTTTTGGCTCTGACTTATAGAAACTATCATAGCTAGAGAGCTAAAATTTGATATGTAAATTGGTTTTGGCATGTTCAAACAATATATGAACTTGTTGTTACCTTAACTGATTTCCAACAACTTCCAATAATCTTTTACCTTCTTTTATCACAGGGATATAGGCTACCCCACACTTGCCGCTCGCGAGCGCACAGGGATAAAGCCGTCCCCACTCCTTCCATCGAGCAGTGCACAGGAATATAGCCGGCCCCTCTTATCGCATCCAGCCGAGGATATTATTGGAGGTTCCACCAGTAATAAGTCTAACCCCGATGATTTCGTGAATCGTGCTATACGCTTACGGGCTACGTTAACTTATCAATGGCGTAGGGTTTTAGAATAATGTAATAATGTAATAATAATCAGTTTTTTAAATATTTTTCAAGGTTTTCTCAGCGAGATATTGTTATAATAGCTTGAAAGATTGGAAAATGATAGGTAATTACATAGTGTATATTTTTAAATATTTTTTTATAAAAATAATTATAATTTTAATTATATCATATTTTTTATTACATTATTCTAAAATCCCGCGCCATTGATAGGTTAAGGTCGCCCGTAAGCGTATAGCACAAATCATCGGGGTTAGACCTATTACCGGTAGAAACACCTTGAATATCCTCGGCTGGATGCGATAAGAGGGGCCGGCTATATTCCTGTGCACTGCTCGATGGAAGGAGTGCGGGGACGGCTTTTCCCTGTGCGCTCCCGCGCGACAAGAGTGGGGCAGGCTATATCCCTGTGCAACGCTCGATGCGAGGAGTGGGGACGGCTTTATCCCTGTGCACTCGCGAGCGGCTTTTCCCTGTGCGCTCTCGCGCGGCAAGAGTGGGGCAGGCTATATCCCTGTGCACCGCTCGATGCGAGGAGTGGGGACGGCTTTATCCCTGTGCACTCGCGAGCGGCATGTCCTGTGCAACGCTCGATGCGAGACGATTCGGACCCCCTTCATTGCGTAATAATTATATACAAAAAAGAGCGACCTTCAGCGCCCTCTCAAATTTTTTCCCTATCTTCGATGTTGGTGAAAATATTTGTGTAAGCTCCTCTTATTATGTTTAACAATAATCCGTAATAAAAAAAGGGGTAACGGACTTGTGTGCTGCAGGAAAAATCGAGAAAGTCAAAATCGGTATGCCACACGACGTTCAGTGCCCTCTCAAATTTTTTCCCTATCTTCGATGTAGGTGAAAATATTTGTTTAAGTTCCTCTTATTATGTTTAACAATAATCCGTAATAAAAAAAGGGGTAACGGACTTCTGTGCCGCACGAAAAATCGAGAAAGTCAAAATCGGTATGCCGCACGACGTTCAGCGCCCTCTCAAATTTTTTCCCTATCTTCGATGTAGGTGAAAATATTTGTATAAGCTCCTTTTATGTTCTTTAACAATAATCCGTAATAAAAAAAGGGGTAACAGACTTCTGAACCGCACGAAAAATCGAGAAAATCAAAATCGGCTCTCTAGCGACCTTCGGCTCCCACTCAAATTTTTTCCCTATCTTCGATGTTGATGAAAATATTTGTGTAAGCTCCTCTTATTATGTTTAACAATAATCCGTAATAAAAAAAGGGGTAACGGACTTGTGTGCTGCAGGAAAAATCGAGAAAGTCAAAATCGGCTCTCGAGCGACCTTCGGCTCCCACTCAAATTTTTTCCCTATCTTCGATGTTGGTGAAAATATTTGTATAAGCCCCTTTTATGTTCTTTAACAATAATCCGTAATAAAAAAGGGGTAACGGACTTCTGAGCCGCACGAAAAATCGAGAAAGTCAAAATCGGCTCTCTAGCGACCTTCGGCTCCCACTCAAATTTTTTCCCTATCTTCGATGTAGGTGAAAATATTTGTGTAAGCTCCTCTTATTATGTTTAACAATAATCCGTAATAAAAAAAGGGGTAACGGACTTCTGAGCCGCACGAAAAATCGAGAAAGTCAAAATCGGCTCTCGAGCGACCTTCGGCTCCCACTCAAATTTTTTCCCTATCTTCGATTTTGGTGAAAATATTTGTGTAAGCTCCTCTTATTATGTTTAACAATAATCCGTAATAAAAAAAGGGGTAACGGACTTCTGAGCCGCACAAAAAATCGAGAAAGTCAAAATCGGCTCTCGAGCGACCTTCGGCTCCCACTCAAATTTTTTCCCTATCTTCGATGTTGGTGAAAATATTTGTATAAGCCCCTTTTATGTTCTTTAACAATAATCCGTAATAAAAAAGGGGTAACGGACTTCTGAGCCGCACGAAAAATCGAGAAAGTCAAAATCGGCTCTCTAGCGACCTTCGGCTCCCACTCAAATTTTTTCCCTATCTTCGATGTTGGTGAAAATATTTGTGTAAGCTCCTCTTATTATGTTTAACAATAATCCGTAATAAAAAAAGGGGTAACGGACTTCTGAGCCGCACGAAAAATCGAGAAAGTCAAAATCGGCTCTCGAGCGACCTTCGGCTCCCACTCAAATTTTTTCCCTATCTTCGATTTTGGTGAAAATATTTGTGTAAGCTCCTCTTATTATGTTTAACAATAATCCGTAATAAAAAAAGGGGTAACGGACTTCTGAGCCGCACAAAAAATCGAGAAAGTCAAAATCGGCTCTCGAGCGACCTTCGGCTCCCACTCAAATTTTTTCCCTATCTTCGATGTTGGTGAAAATATTTGTATAAGCTCCTTTTATTATGTTTAACAATAATCCGTAATAAAAAAAGGGGTAACGGACTTGTGTGCTGCAGGAAAAATCGAGAAAGTCAAAATCGGCTCTCGAGCGACCTTCGGCTCCCACTCAAATTTTTTCCCTATCTTCGATGTTGGTGAAAATATTTGTATAAGCCCCTTTTATGTTCTTTAACAATAATCCGTAATAAAAAAGGGGTAACGGACTTCTGAGCCGCACGAAAAATCGAGAAAGTCAAAATCGGCTCTCTAGCGACCTTCGGCTCCCACTCAAATTTTTTCCCTATCTTCGATGTTGGTGAAAATATTTGTGTAAGCTCCTCTTATTATGTTTAACAATAATCCGTAATAAAAAAAGGGGTAACGGACTTCTGAGCCGCACGAAAAATCGAGAAAGTCAAAATCGGCTCTCGAGCGACCTTCGGCTCCCACTCAAATTTTTTCCCTATCTTCGATTTTGGTGAAAATATTTGTGTAAGCTCCTCTTATTATGTTTAACAATAATCCGTAATAAAAAAAGGGGTAACGGACTTCTGAGCCGCACAAAAAATCGAGAAAGTCAAAATCGGCTCTCGAGCGACCTTCGGCTCCCACTCAAATTTTTTCCCTATCTTCGATGTTGGTGAAAATATTTGTATAAGCTCCTTTTATGTTCTTTAACAATAATCCGTAATAAAAAGAGGGGTAACGGACTTGTGTGCTGCAGGAAAAATCGAGAAAGTCAAAATCGGTATGCCGCACGACGTTCAGTGCCCTCTCAAATTTTTTCCCTATCTTCGATGTAGGTGAAAATATTTGTTTAAGTTCCTCTTATTATGTTTAACAATAATCCGTAATAAAAAAAGGGGTAACGGACTTCTGTGCCGCACGAAAAATCGAGAAAGTCAAAATCGGTATGCCGCCCGACGTTCAGCGCCCTCTCAAATTTTTTCCCTATCTTCGATGTAGGTGAAAATATTTGTATAAGCTCCTTTTATGTTCTTTAACAATAATCCGTAATAAAAAAAGGGGTAACAGACTTCTGAACCGCACGAAAAATCGAGAAAGTCAAAATCGGCTCTCGACCGACCTTCAGCGCCCTCTCAAATTTTTTCCCTATCTTCGATGTAGGTGAAAATATTTGTGTAAGCTCCTCTTATTATGTTTAACAATAAACCGTAATAAAAAAAGGGGTAACGGACTCCTGTGTCGCACGAAAAATCGAGAAAGTTAAAATCGGCGTGTTCGCGACTTGAGCGCCCTCCAGACTGGGTTCCTGGACCTGGACCAGGACGAAAATGTACATGGTGACTTATTTCAAGTAGAATAACAATTCCCTGTTGCAAAAAATGCATAAACCAAAATTTTTTTTTTCGTTGGTAGGAACGTTGCAAACTTCAGGCGCATCTGGAGTTTTGGGTTAACGTATGGAGGTGTGACCTTTTTTTAGGGATGTGTATATTAGTCATGTGAATCTAGAAGACGGTTTCGATCTGAGTGAAGTTTAACGTTGCACGAATAAATAGGTCTGCAGTGAATTTTTCAAAAGATCGACTGCGGATAATAATTATAAACTCGGTATGCATTGAGAGACGTATATAGATCAGCCTTAAAATCGGTATAATTGACTTTGGAAGTCTAATCGAATTTCCTTTAGTATATTTTAATTAGATCGAAAGCCGCGGGACTTGCGAAATTAGTTTCGCGGCACGTTTAATGGGCAGAGAGATATTCGAAGAAAACGCCCTGATGAGTATGGATGAGTGCAATACTTGGCATCTTTCTCTCGATGCATTTATCTGTATAATGTAATACTTGGTCGACAAGAAGATTTACCAATTGGCGCAGCGCGGGGGGCAACAAACTGCCCGAGACGACGTCACACCCACTCGTGCTCAATTAACAGTGACGGCATAGAAAAGCGCCGAGGCTTCAACTGCTGTGGAATCGGTTGATGATTTTTATTTCGCAAAGAAAGTGACCTTTTTAGATTTTCTGGTTTAGATTTGGATTACGTTTTGGAGGACTGTCGGATGTAGCTTTACAGATGAGTTCATTGGAATTTTTATTAATATTTTTGTTTGGATCATTCAACAAGTCATTTAACGCTTATTGAATTTCATTATTGTTATTTACATTCAAACTTAAGAAATGAATCGAATTGTTATTCACAAATAAACCTTTTTTTAACAAAGTCAATTATAAATATAAGCATCCAAAGTCATCGGAATAATTTGAAACTCTTATGTAACGGTGTACACTCTTGAAAAAAGCAATTTCGCGTTTATTTTTCCCTTCGATTCACCGGGCGGCGAATTGACGATCGGAAAAATACAAATTCATTATTACAAGTCCAGGAATCCTGAGCCGAATTGTTTCTCTAGATTGGACGAATACTGCAAAATTTATGGAGCGTGTCGTCGAAAAAACATCGAAGCATAAAAGAAAATTGTATTTGCCAAGTAGGACGATAAAGCAGTATATTTCCCGAATGGAAACATTAAGAATCTACTGTCACGGGAAGAATATCCCACCGGAGAAACTAACCGGGCACTAAATTTTTTTCTTTCCGGCCAGAAGTCGAAAATCTCGCTGCTATTAACAACTCTCAAAATGCTCTTCAAATAATAACGAGTTAATAATTCCTTCTCTCGACAGGCGCGACCTCTAAAAATTTAATCATCCCATGACAAGGTCACCAGCAACGACGACAAGCCTTATTCTCGACTACCGCGTGCGTGGGAGTCTAGAGAATCGAAACGAAGCACGCGATAAATCGCCATCCCGATGCATTACCCACACGTCTGTTGCACCACGCGTATGTCATTTAGGTAATGCAATCGTATATATAGCTGCTGCTGGAAATAGAAAAAAGACAATATTGAAATAAATCGTGATACATACCCGAGGTGCTCCATGTTGAGTCCCGCCACATCTGGTCGCCCAGGTGGAGTATCCCACCGCCTTTTACACCTCCTTCGTCCTTGGAGCCGCCCTCGTCGACGCCCCATAGCTTTTTTGCCGAGGGAGCGATCTGAAATCAGGCGAAAAAAGGGGGTCGTTAGAAAAAAAGAGTGTCTTACTGCTGCTGCGAGGTCGATGTACGCGGGGTTATATCCCGTAATTATGTACGCGTATACGCGATGAGGGAGGTAAAACGAAACGGAAAATCGCACGAGTTGCGACAAAGTGGCTGGCTGTTGTTTTCTCTCTGTTAATCTGTAGTAGGGCTTCTGAAGAAGATTGCGTGGTATTTTTAGGATTTTTTTTAAATTTTGCTCTGTTTCTACTCGGGGCTTATTTGCGGCTCTGGCTTTTTATGTTCTGTATAGCTTACGGGTTATTCATGCGCCGCAACGATATGCTGATGATTAAAAGTCGCAGGAAGACGAGGGACTGCACTTTTGAGAAAGTCGTAAAGTATTGTGCATTACTAATGAAAATTCATTTTACTCATAACGTTTATCTTTCTTGGCTAGATATATAGGGACATTTGTATTTTTGAATTATTACTCATTTCAAACTTGATGTCGAACGAAAATTTGAAAACCACCAAGAAAGGCATCTCCAAATCCACCAAACTCGCAGATACACACACTCCTCAAAATTTTCGTTTCTCTACAGGCAAGTCTCCACATAACGCAGCTGATCAGCGACATATATACACACTGCAACAACACAGACCAGCGACAGTTGACCTTGGCTTGAAAATCGCCGCCGCATATAATTCGAGGTCAGCGAGGCGCGCCGCGTACTGCTTACGCACTGGTACTCCATATACACAACCGCTGCTGTATGTACCACTACTCTCCGCAGTAGTCCTTAGGCGATATCAAGGTCACTGATGTAACAGCAGCAGCTATATATACTCCCCCGACGCGACGATGCGGCTCGATCATCAAAAGCCATAGCGACAATTGACTAATTGCAGGTGACCAGACTGAGCGAAACGCTGTTGTGTGTATACATCGCACTTTCGGACTTGCATAATGCGGAGCAGCTCGATATTGTGGATATATAGTGGTTTCTCGCGAAATTTTGAGTAGTTTTTACGCGAGCTGATTATGTGTGTATAGATATGGAGAAGCGCGTGGCGCAACAAAATATATGTCGATTCGATGAATTTTAATTGGACGCACACGATGTTGGAGGAATGTCGATTATTTTTCGCAGGTCGAGTATATATAATTTTTAAGCGATTAAATTTTCGTTTCCCAATGCGCCCGACTGTCGTTCAGGTGTTGGTAGAGTTGATGCTTCGTCGCGCAGATTTTTTTCGATTGAATTTAAGGTCGCTGTTTTCCGCCTATATAGATACTACAAACACGCAAAACTTTTTCCGTTTGACCTAACCGTGTGTGCAACTTGACGTTTTTTCTTCATACTTTTCACCGTTATATGCGCACATCAAAGCCCTTACATAGAATATAAAAATCCTGAAGGTAATTTAAACTAAATTACAGTTCATCAAAGTCTGTATACATTGTAGTACGTATTTACATACAGAAGACAAACAAGACTGCTTTTCTAAATTAAATTTTTCATTCAAACGCGCACGCTCGCAGCTAACGTAATAATAAAACGGCATCTTTTCCCGCGCTCGTTATAAAGTTCCTGATTGTTTGCCAGTCGAGCAAATTAATTAAGCCAAAGCAATCATTATACGAATGTTTGCATCGAATTAACCTCTTGTCTAAAGGAAGACAAGTCAACGACGACAATTATACGTATATATTTACACAGTATAAATCCATAAAGCATCAACACATTTCTCCAGCCGGAATATAAAAGGAGAGAGAAAAACGTGCGCACGAAAGCTTTATATCCCCCCCAAAAAAAAAGAATCCAACGAGATATCTATATATATACACAGCTATACACATGAAACGTATACGCCTCACGAAAGCTCGCGATATAGTTTTTCCCGCGGATATACAAGTATACCCACAGACTAAAGCGTATATATATATAGAGAATAAAAGAAGACAGAGAGATGATACCGGAGGAAGAAGCTGAGCGTGTTCGAGAATATATGGCTCGGCGTTTAAAGCTTTTTAAGGGCATATAAGAAGTTTTTCGGCGAAACCGGCACACACGTCTCTACGTTAACATATAAACATCTCATGCGCGCGTGCTCGTTCTCCGATGCCGCTGGATTAGCTTCCAGCTTTCCGAGCTTTCGTATTCACCTAAATTCGAGTGTTGCACAGGTGAGAGAGAGAGAAAGAGAGAGAGAGAGAGAGAGAGAGAGAGAGAGAGAGAGAGAGAGAGAGAGACCGAAAGTTTTATCTTTCCGTCAAGACTCTTATGCAATTTATCATTGGAATGCAGGACGCGCGCGCGTATATATGTATAAGAAGGAAAGTTATGGAACGAGGAAGAAGCGATGATAAGCCGCGAGTGGTATATAATATACACACGGTTGCTGCTCCGAGTCTAGTCTAATCTGATGATGCGATCGGGACGACGCGTCATATCGTATACGTAATAGTGTATATACGCGTGTGAAGAAGGAGAGAAACTGCACTTTTGTAATGATATGCAGTTGCTTGTATGTACGTCGGTGTAGGCGGTGATAATGATTTTCAATGCCGCTTCGACTTGTAAACAAAACCGAGCAGGTGCTTCATTATATGATTAAAAAAAAATAAATAATAAAAGCATCAGAAGTGCGAACATCGCCAAGTTCAATCTCGAGAAGTGGTCAGTTTAATTTTCTCTCCTCACCCGGCTCTCTCTCTCTCTCTCTCGCTCTAAGCTTCGCGAATTCTCCTCAGCGCAATAACGCTGCCACTCGAGAGGTCGATCCTCTTCTTCTCTCTATATATATATACACGTATACGATGTTATATAGAGGAAGAGAGAGCTATACGGCGCCGCAGTTCGGCAAGAGCAAAGGAAAGGCTCGGTCAGTCGAGGGGTTGATGATAACGCCGAGCAAAGTATCGACCGGCTCTATACTGTACATAACACGAAAATATAGGGAGACTCTTCCGCTGTGTATATCACTCCGCGGAAAATGCGTCAGGTATTTTTTTTTTTCTCCAAACGGCCAGAGTGCGTTATTTTTTTTAAAGAAAAAAATGTATGCATATACCGGTGTCTGCATATTTCGTTGTAAAAGAATTTCGTAATACCCGGCGCTGAGAAAGTGCGCGGAGTGAATAGACGCGAGGTTTTTCGACGGTTTTGCTGGCGTATATACCTGTAGAAAAGCGACGTTTTAAAATTCTGTCGCTCTGTAATACACACAGCGGTGTTTATTAAATGAAGTAACGAAAGCAGCAGCCGACTACCGAAAGGAAAATCTCTCGATCCAGAAAATTTCATTTCCGCCAACTGTATTCCCCAACACAACATAAACAGAGAGAGAACAAATTTTTAGCAATTTTTACGTAAAATCCAAATGCGCTCTTGCTTTCACTAAAATACACGCCTCTCTCACGGTTAAACTCGGCGGCCTGCATGCAAAGCCTGAGCGAAGAATTTTTCGCGCTCACCGGCGCATTACGTGCGGTGGTCCCCTTGACGCTGAAAAAAAAATATATATATATCCGTGCGCAATTTCTCTCCAAGTATAATAAACAAAAAAGGCGCGACACTTTTGTCCCAGAAAATAATCGAGGAAAGTGTGTCTCTTTCGATTGTTTATTTACAACGCTCCGGAGCAGCGAAGGATGTAATAACCATTACCTAATCGCGGTATATAGATGGATACATATAGCTCTCGCGCGGCCGGCGAATTAGAAACCGTGAAACGGAGCGACTTGGAAACAGTCGTTCATTTTCTGTTATCATGCCAAATTGATCCACCCTTCGGTAATGCGCTTTCCTAACCCAGTTTAGCACCGTGAGTGTGTGCTAAATATCTCGAATGTAGGTGTATATATATAATATGTACGAGCTATAGCGAAGTTATCGTAATTATCCTCCTCCGAGAGAGAGAGAGAGAGAGGGCAGTGATTTATAATCATACAGTAATATGTACGACACTGAGTTATGAGAGATTCGTCAACCTGCAGCTGTATATATAACACTGCACGATCAATTGACGATTCGTAAAAGCGCGAATTATCCTTCAAAGTATAGCGCTCGCGGGATAAAATTCAATATACTCAACGAAAATAGCACTATTTAATGTACGACTAAATTCCAGTAATCATGTAAAAAAAAGAAGAAATTATAGCTTCCAGACCTACTCCGAAGCCAAAGTAAAACGAAAAGCCGACGACAAAGTCAGTTCTCTCCCTCTTCACGGCCGCCGCGGTGACTCAAGCCCACACTATATAGCACACGCATATACATATACAATACTGACTCCTGTCCATCGCAGGCGTGTCATAAAATTGATTCCGTTGTCTCGTTACACGCGCGTTTGGTATATAGGCTCGTCGACAGTAGTGCATGCAATGCGGCGCGAAGAGCTGTATATATATATATATATATATATATATATATATATATATATATATATATATATATATATATATATATATATATGTATACAACGATAGCGGGGCCAGCGACCCCTCCCCCCCCTCGGAGGCAGAGTAAGCGCGCGCTCGAAGAGGCTCGGGTCACGGCCACTGTCCTCGCGCGCGAGCTCGAACAGACTGATGCTGATGTGCTCGCTTGGTTCTCTCTCTTTCGCTCTGTGTGCTTGTATGTATGTATATATAGTGGGGGGGGGGGGGGGTAGGGAGGAGATTTGATCAGGTGGCGATTAATGATGCGAGATTACTTTTTTTATTGGCACTGCTAAGTCGCCGGATACTTCATATTTTCCGAGAGTGCTTATACAGTGGTTTGGACAATAAGGGCGTGATAGATCTGATGGATTGGAAATGTTCAGAATGTGGATTCGACAAAAAAATGTCGTAAGAGCCACGCAAAGCGAGGCCAAGTGCCTTACGAGTATATGTGTTCCATCCTTGTCTAGGGGAGTGCTAAACTTCTCTCCTTTCATACAACACGTCTGACGCCAGCTGCCAGGAGTCTTATATACCAACCGCTCGGATATCTTACCGCTTGCGAGTATGCGAAATTGAAGCGGTGCCTAGCGGAGAAACTATGAAACTCGGGTGGTGCATATTAATCGAACCGTTTCTATGTGTGTCAGTGTATGAATTTCATAGTGTTTTTCGAGGTACGGGCACGAAATAAAGTGCGTCCGCCTTTTCTCTACTGAATTATTTATCTTGCTTATCATTTAAATTATTATGATACCTCGGTGTCTTCGGCGATCGATATTGCACTTTTTATCATTTATTCTAGCAAAAGGCATTTAAATTTTATATTGTTAGAGAATTCAGATGTCCTCTAGCCGTTTTAATTGTTATTTTTTTAGACTATAATCAGAGAATCACAATAAATGTATCTAGACAACTTATCTTTGTCGTTTTAGCAGTTTTCTGATAACAATCAAGCTACACTATACTAGATAATAATATTGACCAGTTGTATGCGCATGAAAATAACAAGCGGTATTTATACAGTTGGTGTAAAATGAAAACGCATATAAATGACAGTTTGACGGAATATGATAATATGCAGGAGGAATAACAACAAAAAACACAGTATAAATAACAGGCAGCAGTTAGAAAACAAACGAGCAAAAAGTGAAAACAGAGAGCCCAAAGAATTCGCAATACATAATATATATACACAACACCTAAAATGTTCAAACGACACAAGAGCCGATATATATATATATATACATATTTTCTAAGCAGTCGAGGCCGAAGCTAATTGATTATGCCGCGCATACCAATATTATAGTAACGTGAAAGTTTTCAAACTTAGCAAGAAGAAAGATATACACACAGAGGGACGAAACGGACTCGCGCACATAATTACGTTTCCCACTTCGGAAGCAGCTCGTCCCGATCTTTCGCAACGATTTTTTTCCCTCGACGAGCTCTATAATATCCCCCCATATAATAGCTCGACTAGCGCAACATCACTGTATGTGTCCACGTAATCTAACTGGCCAACCTGATCCTGGCAATGTTTTATGGTCCCCCGGTAGCAGTCATCGCGACTCCACAGCACTACTGGTTGTTTCCCCTTTCGATTTCTCAAGCGCGCGCACGAGAGAGAGAGTTACTTTTTTGAATTACGAGTGTGCGCAGCTCGAGGTATTATATATACAGTCTTAGATGTAACCGACATGTATTGTACACGTTTCAATTTCGCGCTGAATTTTTCCATATGTAATTGAATTGAGGTGATGAGAAATGCACTAATCAATCCAGCAATAAGTCATTAAAATGTTATGTTTACACGTCTTATGGAATATCACCTTTTCGACGCTTTTTAATCATGAGCAAAATTTGAAATTTGTATCTTATTTACTTGACAAGCCATAGTGAATGTTCTTCTTTCGTGTTAAGTTTACTATTGTGAACCAAGACACTTTGCACTATTATGATGGTAAAGTATGAATAATACCTATACATTTGTTTAGACAGATAACATTATATAATGCTTAGCATTACATATATAATATATAGTAAATTGCGTCTGAGAACTCGGGTCAATGGAGAAAAATGAATTGCAGCATAAGAGAATCTCATAAACCTTCTACATATTATAAATGGTCCTCTTCCAAATCCAGATTATTCTTTAGCCTAGCTCCAGTAAAGAATCAATACATTATGTTAAGAGACTATATATAAATTAATACGTAATTGCTTTTTTATTAAAAATCACAATTTTTTAAGAGATAGTAATTAGCTAACGCTTCAGCTCTTAGCGATATTGACCGATTCATTTCCTACCAAGGTACTTAACGAAGTCGACGGTCGTTTAGGACGAGTTTTATGTGCAAGTTTTTGGGTCTTCTATTTTTCCGCGAACGTTAATGGAACTCGTGGTATAATATAAAAGTAGTTGTTGGGCACGAAAGTTTTATATCCAGAAGTAAATCAGGCCAACAAATTACGCTGATAGCAAAGTAGTTTGGAATATACATATATGTATAAAATTAACATATTGCGAATCATTAAAGCATTATAGAAAGAGGCTGTTTCATCCAAAAAAAGATCTCTCTCGGTTTGTTCAGTCGGTCAAGGCTATATAGGTCTTCGAATCCGTGTGGATTTACCGTTCGATACAATTTTTACATAGGCAACCCACGCATTTTTCCAGAGTCTATAAAGGAAACACTGCGAACCTTGACAGTCGATGATATCATATGCACGTAACAAATGTAACAACAAGCCAAAGTTATTTGAAAGTTTTTTTTATCGATAAATTCAGACAAGAAAGGCACAAAACAATAAAATTTCAGTATATTTCAACTAACATCTTAACACTCTAAAATAAAGTATCAAACAATCAAGCATCAAATAAAAGCGAAAGTTTGCGAACACACCAGACGCTCGCATTTCAAATTAGGTGTCATCCATATATATAGCGTTTTTATGTTACATAAAGAAAAAAACCGAGGCCATCCACCCACGCTCGTCGTCGTAGTTTCGTTCTCTTCCTTCCTTTCTCCCCTTCATTGTGTGATATATACATATATATACACGCCATATCAGAGACTCGACAAAAATTCTGTCGAATTCGTGTAATGAACACACACACACACGCGCACGCACACAGATTTGTCGGCTTGTGGATATAGCCGCTCGACTGCATCGCTGTCCATTTAACTCGACTACGGAACTAGTTAGCGTTTCGTTCAATTTACGAGTCGTCGTCGTCGCCGCCGCGAGCTTTTATAATGAAAATGTGGAAAGAGATGAGAGTCGCCATCGATTTTCGCCGCCGAGGAAAATTACGAAGAGGGAATCGAGTTCTTGTTTCCTTCTTTTCCTCGGCTTTCGTACTCAGCGGCTATGTTGACGCGATTATACCGCGGAAATTAATCGTCGCGGTGTGCAAAAGCTGCGAACATTCGGTAATAATTCATGAGAGGACTATATTTCGCTCGCGACGAAGTTATTTTTATCCGGTGTCATTATATAAACGCACAAGGAAAAACAATTGCCAATAGAAATATCGTGCTCTTCAATTATATATAAACGCGTAAGTAGAGCAAACTTTTTTCCAAGAGCATAATTAAAATCTCAGCAGTAGCTTGCGGAAAAGCTCTAACCGCGACGACAATTACTCGCCAGACGGAGAAACTCGAGCAAAGAATAGCATGAAAAATGTCATGCGTGTACAAAGGTACAAACACACACAGAATATTAGGCTGCACATAGTAACGAGCAAACGGAGAGACAACGCGCCTCGTAATTCGGTTTGACGGCGAGAGCCGCGAAAGCGAATCAATACGAGATAGAGGCAGTAAACCAATGGCGGTATGATGGCGGCGGCGGTAGCTTCTCTCTCCTCTCGGCAATTTCATGCGAAAACAACTTCCGACATGCTCTGTGTGTGATGTCCTTTCTCGCGAAGAAAACAACAGAAGATATACGGCATCGAACCGGTACGCCTTGACCGGACTTTTATGATATGCATCTGTAACGAGTCGTCGACTGGTCTGAGGAAAAAGTTCGCTAAAATCAGCTGATCGGCGCAAAGAAGGCGCGGAGCGAAAATTACACAACCGAAGAAGAAAAGTGAAAACAATCGAGATAGATGCCATAACGACCGCGCAATCATCGAAGCGTGGGCGACGACAGCAGAGATAATACGCGACGTCGCTTTCTGCCTCACCACGCGATGATACACTATATAACTCTCTCTCCGAAGAGAGAGAGAGAGAGAGAGAGATCTGATCGATAAATACGTTTCTCGTGTATGTCGCTGTGTGTTATATACACGGCTAATGAGGATATTGTTGCTGGCCGGCCAAGCAGCACGTCCCGGTACTCGTGAATTCTTTATGTACTGTAGGCCCTGAGACGCGAATTTCGCCTCGGCTAACTCGTCAAGCGCACAGGGCGTCAGGAAAGAAGTGATCATTAATTGTGCGAGGGAAGAATGACATTCGTTTATATAAATATGAAGATTGAAAGATCGAAGAACACGCGGGAGACCTATGACGCAAGCAAATTCACGGAGGCAGCGAGACAAAAATTAACGGTGAGAGAGAGAGAGAGAAAGATCTAGGTTATGGTAACGCACACGCATAATGAGAGATAAATTCGTAACGATTACGTTATACATACAGCAGTCGCCGGCGTCACCTTGAATTAAAGAAACACGCAGGCTACTCTCTCTTTCTCTCGCATCGTCTCATAATAAAAGCGGACAGCGCAGTGCGCGAATATCGAAGGCAACACTCTCTCGCAGCAGGTATAAACACCCTTGACGAAAAAAAAAATAATATAAGAGTCGAAAATCTTAACTGCTCCGGTGACGTACTGACCGATCGATCCCCCTCTACGGATTTTTCTCTCGAGCTCTTTTTTATAGCCACTCGGCGCGCGATCTTCAGTCTCGACGACGTGTACACGGCTAATTCGAGAGCGATATAGGAAAAATATCGATTCGTTAGTCTGTGCCCTCTCTCTCTCTCTCTCTCTCTCTCTCTCTCTCTCTCGAGGAAATAAAATGTCGCCGAGTAAGAAGAAGCGGACTCACGACGACTACGAGTATACACGTCGCGTGACAGGTGCCTCACGGTTTCCCTCTTTCTTCTTTCGGTCTCTGTTTCTCTCTCTCTTTTTTTGGTTCGTGCAGAGAAGCTTCTTTTATGCCAATCCGGAAAGAGGCACAGCTGTTCAGCGCGCGTTTGCCTGCTGCTGTTATTTATGATTTGGAATTGTTCGTGTAAAGTGTATAGTACGGTGTAAGTGACTAAAAATAAACTTATAGTTGGTGGATTTACGACTGGTGAAAATTCGTAGATTTTTTTTTCAAGGAGGTTGAACTTTGCCCTAGTTATATAAATAATTTATAGTGAAACAGTTTTTATAAGCTAAATTGTCGATAAGAAATATCGTACAAAGACACTTATTTGAACGAGTTTTGGAGGTTAGATGTTTCTTTTCTGGGTTTCAAAATACATTTCTTTAAATATAATTTAAAGGTACTGATTTGTAATTTTCAATAGCATTAATAAAAAATGAACTCTGAAAGGCTGATAAAAATTTAACAACGGAGTCACTTTTAGACTCATATCCATACTAACATTTCAAACTTCATCAAAATCTGAACGATTATACTAAAATTCGATTGCATTATCCCTGGTACCCAGTTAACCATACGTGTTAATCAAATAGAGGTATTTTCATCATCATATCTTTAATTATTGACAACAGCATATGTATTAAATAGCTGTAATAATTAGCTAATATCAACTAATAATCGTTCGCTTTTCTATCAAGGATACATTCAAATCTGATTAAGTTCCATCTTTCGATCAAAAGTACACGGAGAGAAAAATCTATAAATGGCTATCTAACAGTTTTTGGAATCGTTACTAACATAGGTAAACTGAAAACGATAAGGTTATAAAGTAATGATTACAAAATTGTATAGGATAAGTACAAACTTATATTTTAACGATTAGGTAGGTACTGAGTCCTAATACTTCGTGTAATAATTACTATACCTATGTATTCTAAAAACGTATTCTAAAAATATTTTTCTACTGTCAATAAGTTTCTTTCGCAAAATTCTTTATTATTTTGCGAATGAAATTGATTGTATGTTTATTATATTATTATATCTTTATTAACTATCGTTTGACTTGAGACTTCAATAACATTATTGTAACTTTCTTATATAAGCTTGAATTGTGTAGGGATTGATTACTAAAAACTTAAGTACACAGTCCTAAAAAGTCCTGCAGTTTACCTAACCGATATGTAATCTTTACTAATTTTTTCTCTAAACAACCCGGTCCTCACTTCCGCAGATACACACTTGCCTCTCTCCTCTCATATTTCGCTAAAACAATCCGCATTGGAGGGGTAAGTGTAGCAGCGCAGAGAGACGTAATTCAAATCAGCCAAGGGAAAGACACAGAGCCAACGCGTGTAATATCGACGCTGCTGTCTCTCCCCCTTCTCGTGCGCTATATACCAGCCAAGTAAGGTCAGCCGGCGAACCTGTGAACGAAAGAGAGAGAGAGAGACTAGTCATCGGTGTACCGACACATGGGCGTCGGATAGAATGACTCACGTACACAGAGACGCGAATCGATATCCATATAATACACTCGCTCTTTTCTCTCACTCGCACGAGTCTATAGGCATTATTATTATCATCATCATGAGGATATTTTGCACGAAAGAGGGTTTCGACACGCGTCTCTTGCACATACACAGAGGGACGTATGGCTTTGTGAGGAGCAGAGACTCTCGTGTGTATACGCGCTCTTTCGCGGCGCTCTGCCTTTCCGCCTTTGACTGATCGATTGGTTAATGGAATCAAAGGCACGACCGCTGCTGCCTCTGGGCTTTATTAGATCGACGAGGCTGTGCTGAAGCTTCTGATGTCGTCGTCGATGCTATTGGCTGTTTAATAACTTTAATTATTAGAGCTCGAGAAAAGAAAAAAAGAAAATACGGGGGCTCGGCCTTCTAGACCGTCGGACAATCTGTTTATAGAGGGTTAACCGGAATCTGTGACTCGGAGTCGATATTGCGGATGCCGATAATGCCGACAGAATATAATTTGTTGAGAGTTACTGTTAACGTGTATCATTATTATTGAAGGTCGGCTTATCGCGATTTTTCCGCTCATCGAAACATTACTTACACGAACATTGTTGTACTCTAATCCAAAGCGATAAGAAACAACATTGTCATCTGTCGCGCGATATATCGCTTTGAAAAATCGTGTACCATAAGTATTGTTCGCGAGAACGACGAAAAAAGAAACGACAGCCGAAGGCCATGAGGACCGTTAGTATTAAGAGCTTTAGAAGAAATATATAAATCTGCTGCTGGTCAAACGGAGAATCGAAGCATGAAATATACGAGAGCTGTGCTGCTGCACAGCATTCGGCTGGATAACGATATTTAAGCCAGGCTTTGACTTCACTATAAATGATGAATACTGCACATCGGTGATGGCTACGTGAGATAACGGGAAACGTGACACTCTTCGGACCGACGAATGTGTGTGCAAAGACCCTTGCAACTTTTTCGATTTTCTCTCTCTATATGCTCGGTTACCATTATTCAATTGGACTAGTATACACTGAGATGAGAAAAAAAAGGGAAAACAAAGGACTGGATAGTCGCCTGCGCTTACACGTATAGATGTTCCGCTGGGAAAATTTAATTAAAAACTATTCGATGATCGAACGAGCCTTGCGAAATTCTATGCAATATTACAGTCGCAGGGTATTAGTTTGCCTTCGAGCTTGAGAATATATGGTGTCGAGTGTGACCTTTTCATCAGAAATTGTTCATTGTTCTGGATGGTGTATTTATTTTGGCTAATTTTTATCGTAAGGGATCGTCATTTTTAAATACATGACTCACTACACTGAGCCTATACGTAGAACAAATAGATACAGTAACTGTTAAGAGAGTACTACTGATACATAGCTAATCAAATGAGTCTATTTTTATTTATTGTTATTTTGGCCGACACGTTTAAAAATAAGCCACGTAAGACAATGTACATCAAATAATGATGATTAATTTATCATAATTTTGCACTCACAGTCTAAGCCTCCTTCACAATTACTCTAATAATTTTTTGTCACTTCTTTCAACTAATAACCTGTTAAATTTGAGCAAATTCTGAATGTTCAGTTTTATACCATTCAGATTTTACGAAAAATACGTGGATTTATCGAAATTGAAATGCTTATAATTTTTTTTTTGGAGTTAATATCTATCAACACACCAAAGTTTTTCAAATTCTGAACGATAGATCACTTTTCGGTAGTACTACCTTAAGAATGTAAACTGTTCTTCTACGAGACTTCTCTTTTTAACAATTTTATTTCCACAAATACCTAATCTCACCTAAAATCAACTGAAAAAATTTAGCCACAATATAAATAACCTCTTTCTCTCAGTACAGATACTCCAGCGACCCTAACCTCAAAACCGCGCAAAATACACATCACCAAGCTTCCTGCCGTACACATATACATACATACATCAAAAGCACATACGAAAATACAAAACCGAACCTTATCGGCAAAATGCGAGCTACAACAAAGGCCGCGCCTCGCGTCGTTCGCTCTGAAAACTCGATATGGATTTATTTAAAGTCCCTCTCTCTCATTCCCTCTGCCTACATACACACACATACACAACAAAAGTGCGCTCTCCTCCGCTATACAGCGCATCGACGAGACAGCGCGTCGTCGGCCGGAACGTTCTCGACGAGTTCCCTTCTCCCTTCTATATATTATATCCACATCAAGGCTTTGAAAGCTCTCTCTTTGTGCCTCCAAAACGGCGTTGATTACACACCGGCTTAAGAAATGCAAGGCTTCGCGCGTTCCAGGAAGTAAACAAACCCGACTTTTTTGCCTCCTTCACGACAACAATCACCAGCCGTGTAACAGCGTAAACACGAGGCGATTTTAATCGTAATCGCTAATACATTATATAGAGCGGTATTTTCAAAAGTTTAAGTGCATTGTGCTATGGAGAATATATAGCGGCCGGAAACTTGCCAGTCTAAACTTGATGAGATACGGCTCTGTTTATACGCCGCGACACGGCTTTCTGAATCCTTGCGGCGCTAACTCCTCGTGCATGTGCATGTGTATGTGAAGTGGGAGGAGATAGAGCGCCTGCGCGTATCGGAGCAGACTATAATACGCGCCGCTATACTGAGCAAGTTTCCCGAATTACGTTTCTCGCGCTTTCTGTTCTCGGCAACCGCTATATAGACCTAGCGCGGGGCTGACTTGGATTTTCCGCACAGATTTATAAAAAAATTGTGGTGGCGAGAATTTGAATAATTCTTTACTTTCGCGCGTTGTATAATTCTCGATCGCGGTTACTCAATGTAAAAACGAGCTTATCCTCTCAAACTCTCACTTTTTTTATACGAATATAAATGGAACGTATGTGGTTTTGTTTACACGGCAGTAGACAAGGGAGCAGCTCTACGGGTAGCCCTAATTCAAAATTAAAACAAGTTTTATTCAAATCGAATCGCGGGCGTAAATTGACGCGAGACGATAGTCTGTGCTAAGACAATAAAATTAAGGCGCGTTTATGTATATGCATCAATTTCGTCACTCGAAATGTATAAGAAAGCGTGTATAGCTCTCGAAATAGAGCACCGAAGCAAAAAAAGCCGTATTGACAGGCGCGTCAAAAATATTTGCCTTTTCACGTCGGGAATATAAGAAGAAGCCTGTCGAGCAGTTCCCGCGAGCGGAAATTCAACGATACAAAAAAAGAAATGAATAAATGTACATGTGTCTCGGTGATTAAACAAGACGATAAGACAACGATTTGGCTGCGCGAAAAGCTACAGCACCGGAAGAAAACCGGGAGGAGGAAAAGCGCGTGCGCTCACCGGCTAGTCTGAGAGAGCTTTATATACATATATACTGATGTTCGAGAGGCAACGTTCTTCTCGTGACGTCATTGCGCGTTTCCTCTGCGGCGAGTCTCGACAGTTTGATAAGAGACGACGAGGACGAAAAAATGTTGAAAGTTTTTCCGCGGGGGATCAAGAAACGTTATTATTTTGGCAGTGGGCTGAAGCTTGTGCTCTGTCTCCAACGTTGATAAATACGTGAGTCAGGGGTATTTTTGGATATCCCAAGAGAAAGAGAGAATATATCTCAAGGCAGATACATTTATTCTCTCGATCGTGATTTCTTTTTTATTTCGCCGCTAAATATACCGGTATACAGTCGGCTGTACCGCAGCTATTTCAGATCAAGCTTCAGCTGATTTTACGATCAATATATTCATCGCACATGTTGCAAAATTTGCGGGGAAAAAAGCGAGCGTAGAGAAAGCGTTGTAAAGAATAATAATAATAGTAGTACGTAATGACTATAATACGTATGACGCGAGACCGGCTGCGGGGGGTTTTTATGCAACTCGCATCGATCGCACTTATACATATATATCTATCGCGAATGTTTGTTTACAAATTCGGGCGTCGACAAACAACATATACCAGACGCATACATAGACAGATGTAACACAAGTATACCATGTCAGCTCCCAGGTCCTTCATGTCGCAGTAGAGGAAAAGATCCCCCGGCGGCTTCATCCAGCCGCCTGTGTAACTCTCCACCGTCTCCAATGCTCTCTCCAGTCGCGTCACCTCCTCGAAATTCACCCTTGGACCGCCCTGGGTCGTCCCGACTGTGCACAGCCGCGACGACAGCACGATTCACAAAATAACAACTATCCTCTTCTTCTACTCTGTACAACCCTCTCACCGAGAACTGACCGACCGAGCGGTCGTAAACGATGATGATCTTGCTTCTTCTCTCACCCTTATGCTTCTTCTTTTCTCTACGAACACACAGCACTAACCAACGAAGCACTGACTATTTAATATGCAGTCGTCGTTACGTTACACACTGCTCCGGAGAAGCTCACTTGGTCGCGTCGGCGTCGGCAAAACATTCGAGGAGCCGCAGAGCAAGAGGGACAGAAAGAAACTACTCTCCGGCGGAAAAATCGTTATCGCAAATGACAGGGAGAGAAAGAGAGAGAGAGAGAGAGAGAGCGAGCGAGAAAGAGTCAGCGGCGCTGAGAAGCGGCGAAAAACAGAGAGAGACGTAGTCACCGCCACCAGGGGCGCTTTAGTCGAAGCAGCCGGCACTGTGTGTGTGTTGGAGAGCACCGCCGCACTGCTGCTGCTACTGCTGCTGCCCACTATGACTCCTCTTCTTCTTGTTCTTCTCCCGATGTGTATATACAATACACAGCACCGAAAGGCGACGCGCCGTAGTGGACGATGACACTGTCAAAAATGCCGCGAAAACACTGGCAGTTTTTCGAGGTTATTTCCGAGATCAGCAGCTCTCTCCGCTTTTTTTCGTCTCTTTCACGGGCGCGCTCTATCTTCCGTTGAATTCGCGAGCCGACTGTGCTCCCCTACTACTTCGCTTTGCTGCTGCGTCTCCGGCGCCGACGTCGTCCGCAACACACGCGCACACTCGAACACACACACACACACACGCGTGCGTACACTATACTTCCGTCCTCCGCTGTTAGCGCGCGCACCGTCTCTTCCCGACGACGACGATGATGTTCTCGTTACAGAAGAAGAAAGACCTTGACTTCTTCGAAGTTGTCCTCCTGTTGCTGTGTATACAGGTATACACAGACACACACACACTGACGAGAGATGAAAGAGGGAGGGCCTTGTCCTACGTCGGCTGATGCTTTTCTCGTGTGACGTTCTGTTCTCGCTGCTGGACGTTCTTGCCTCGTTTTTCAAGTGTATTTACAGAGATGAGAGGAACTGATGCGTGTCGTCGATCGAGCCGCGAATTTTGTTAGCCGGGTGTCTCTCGGTCTCTCTGCAGTACACACACACACACCGCGATGGAGACTGCGCTGCTGCTGCGCTGCTGCTGCTCTCTCGCACGCCGAAACAAAGAACGACGCTCGACGGTGGCGCCCCGCTAGCTCGCTCGTCCCCGGAGCTCAGCCGCGAACTTGTGTAGGTGTTCGGTAGCTCTTGGGCGCTTCGTCTCGCTCTCTCTCTCTCTCTCCCTCTCTGCATTTTTAACGCAAAACGGTGCGGGCATGTGTGAGTGAGAGCGGGATATATGGTACCTAGTTCTACCTTGGGGTTCGGAATAGTCGGCGAGCGCCATGCGAATGACGGCCGGTTCGGCTACTTGTCCGAGACGGACCTGCTGCTGCGGTTGTTGGGGCTTTATTAGTCGACCTTTTTTTATTGCAGGTACTTTGTTTGGCTTAGTGATGATCTTGTTTTGGAGCAGCTTTTGGCTTGCTTATCTCGGAGAAATTGGGTTACGGACGGGGTGATACAGGCTTGCGACGTTTTGGAGTTGCCAATTCGTAACGCGATATTTCGATGTTTGTTGTGGAGTGATTTTCAACTATTTGGAAATGGAAGTCATTCTTTATCTTACGACTAGAAAAAAAACAATGGAAAATATTGCAAGATTTTAGCAACAATTCAGAAGCTTAGGAAAATGTTTTAAATTTTAAACATCTGCAGATGCCTTTAATAATACGATTTGTCAGAATAATCTATGTAAATAATTGGCTATTTAAAATTCTACAATAGATCCATGTAAATTATTTAAATTGTAAACATTTTATAGATTTTTTCTGAATGCCCTAAGGAATAAATTGACTTATCCTCACTTGAATACAGCTAAAGAGTTGGCGTAAAGATCATACTTAAAATTACACATATACCTATATCCAATAAAGATATTGTCACGCTCGGTGAGCTTATATCGAGAAACAGACGTTTGTGGGCGATATGAAGTCGTGGGATTATTGCGAGTGGGTATTCCCTGCCCATAGGAAGAACACACAAGTTCAGAAACATTGTTGTTATGTGTTCCTTCTTTTTCTTGTCTTCCAAATTAATTCATTTCAGAAATTGATGAATTTTAAATTTATACTACCTAAGCATTATTTGAATACTAATAAAAATCTCATCGAGTACATTGAACCAGAGAAATTTTTTAAAAAAGCCTCTGAAACTTGGATACAACATCCAACAACTTGCGAATTTTACTTTATCTATCATTAGTCTAATTAATGTTATAACACTAACCTGTCCATTTCTAAATTGTTGTTGTTGCTGCTGCTGCTGTTGCTGTTGTTGATGGTGAAATAATGCTACTTGTTGCTGTGCAGTCATTTGATTATTTAAATATACAAGGTGTTCTGTTCCTGGCGTTCCACTCTGAAATAATGTATTAAAAAATTAGTCATTTAGGTGTTCATAAAAATAAAGAAAAGTATGTAATTACCTTCAATTGCATTGGATGAATTTCATAGGGCATATGTACATTATTCATAGCTTGCAAGCCAAGCTGCTGTGGCTGACTCTGTTGTGGCACACCAAGTTTATTCATAGGATATTTCCATTTTTCTTGATTCTAAATAAAAATGATAATTTAGTAAGAGTTTGATTTTAATTAATCAGTATAGTTGGAATAAAAAGAAATGATTTAATGACTCACGTTATCAATGATTCCATCATCTGCTAATGCCCAAGCTCGTGGTGCCTGTTTTGTCTGAAAAGCTGAACTTTGGATACCAAAATCTTGGTCCGTTGGACGTTGAAATACGTAACCCACCATTGCTTCGTCTTGTACTCGATTTACTCCAATTGGATGTGTTTGTCCTGGTGGTAGACGAACTCCATCTCCGCCTGCCATAACCTGTCCACAGGTCTCTGTGTCCTGTAAAACGATATTCATTAGATACATGTAACTGGAAAATCCAGATAACTAAACTCCTTGTAAATTGAGTAATATGCATTGCCACGATGTTTCAAATCCAATTAAAATTAACCTTAAATTCTCGGATAAGCATAATCGTTCACTAGATAAACTTCGAATAAGAATTTCGCAGAAGCAAACATCGACCAATAGCCAACTCGATCAATGGAAATAAACACACGTCTCATCACAGCCATCAGGTACAATTCATCATTAGCAGAGTAGGGTTTGACATTGAGAGCACTCGATATCACTATCAGCGAAGGAAATGACTTTTGACACTTTTATGCCCCATCTATTACTGAACATCAAAAAATTACAGGCGCAATCTACCAAGCACACACACACACACACACACACACACACACACACACAGACATTGCAGTACAAGAAGCCATGAAGATCAAAATGAACAAGAGAAGGACGCTCGAGCCAACGACGACGAGGTGGAGAAGACTCACCGTAGGTAGATGACCATTAGCGGATGGATGATGGAGCTGCATAGGGGGCACCGGTTCGCCTCCAGCTCCGGCGCTGCCCGCGCCTAACCACTTCATCCTGTCTGCTCCGGTGTCGTGGGCTTCGATACGGGCCCAGGGCGAATAAGTGTCGGCGATGCTGGCGGCGGTATATGACTTACTAAACGCGGCGGTGGCAGACGCACACCGAGGACACACACTCGCGTACACACGACGCCGAGGACAACAACTCCAGGGGATGACGACGGTGTTACAGTAGATATATAACACACGCGCGCGCGCACACACACACACACAACTCTCGAGGGACTCTACTCTCTCTCTCTCTCTCTCTGTCTCTACGCTTTAGGTTACCTCTCCGCGGGGCGGCGGGGGAGAGAGAAACCGGCTGCGGATGTAATACACGCTCACACGCACGTATATACACAACGCTCTGCTGATGGTCTCTTCTTGCGCGCGCGCGCTATCCTCCCGTAGCTGCCCGACTACGCATGACGCGGTTTTCGCCCTGCGCCGCTTATGCTCTCTCTCTCTCTCTCTCTCTCTCTCTCTCTCTCTCTCTCTCTCTCTCTCTCTCTCTCTCCTTTTCGCACTTCAATGGATGTGTATGTACGTGTATATATATAGGTGTACGCTCTGGCTCTATTAGGGCGCTTTGACGCTACTGTCGTTCCTTCTCACTCTTTCTGCCAGTTTGGACTCGCGTCTATGTCGCACTTCACACGTATATACCTATATGTGTGTACACACGAATGCAGGATGCGCGCGCTGGCGAAAAAAAGCCGATCACCAGCTATGTACACTACACCATCGTCGTTCTGGAATGACGATCCGGGGAGAAGTACACGGCGTCTCTCACCTGCGCTGTCAATAGCACGGACGGACTGTCTTAAAGCCAGCCGGGGATGCTTGGAAAATCTCGGAACAATAATGGCAGACGATGAGCGTGTCTTTCAACGAGGAGAGGTTATCATGAGTAATAGCGTCTTAACTTTGGCGTGAGCTCTCTGAGTTTGTGCGAAAATCTGTAGAGATATAACGCCAAGCGTGAAATGACCGCAAACACGACGCGCGAAACTGCAAAGTGAGGTTAGGAACGAGCGAAATGTAGCCGTGATTAACGTTGTTTTGTTTTTTGGCGGCGCTTGTTCTTTTTTTTTCTCCAGCGCTTGCAGATATATGTATAGATATTTAGATGTATACGTAAGTTGTTTATTACAAATACAAGTTAAGGACTCACGTGGCAGCGATCGTTTTCGCGTTTTCCCCCGACGTCGGTCCCCAAACAAGTCCCCTTTATTTTGGGCCGTATGCGAAACGAATGGTGGTGGCGTGCGTGTATATAGCTATACTGGTATCTTTTTCTCTCGATGTATATGCACCCATATACTCAGTTGCGCGAAAGCGAGGGCAGTCAGTCGCGTTTTCAAGTGTATGATTCGTATTGTTTTTTTTTATCTTTAGTCCGCTTGACTCACTCAACTTATACTTGTGATACACTTTTTTCTTTATTTGGCTTATGGAGTCATTTTTATTTTATGAGGGAGTTTGCGATATATTGTATTTGTTTTTTAATTGTTTATATTGTCGATAATCATTGTTTAGAAGAACAGACGTGATGAATAGATATATAATGCAATTTACGTGTGGATGTAGGATGAAAATTTGAAATAGGAATTGGAATCTGAAAATATTTTATTTGAAGACTTCTGTGCTTGGACGTATGGTGAAAAAGAAATAATTATTAATGTTTTTTTTTACAACCTTTACCACCAAAATAAAAAGAATTTTTCCTTAATTTAAATTTCCTTTTATTTGAAGATTTTTTAAGTATAATATACTTGCGCGAGGGACAAGATTCTGCAAACTCGTTAACAGTAAAAAATATTATATTTATTTTATAACAAAATTTCATCCCTGCAGAACCGTAGACTTGTATAAAAGGCGAAAATATCCCATCGCTGTAGAAAGTTAAAATTAAAAAGCAAAAAAAACCTATATTTACCCAATTTTCCTTCTTTAGAGGTCAAATTTCGGAAAATCCTTTCTTATTGGAGCACCAAAGGGTAAAACTACAAATACGAATTTCAAGACAGGATGTGCTACTGCAGAAATTTTTCCTCTATTTTCGAATTATGTTACTTTTAATGTGATCAGTCTTGTACTATAAATGGCAAGCAATTGTGGCCAGTTATGTGTATCCAGAAAACAACGGAATAGCGGACTTCAACTGTTAGGCCTATAGTTAGCTATAATAATTTTTGTGCAAATCAGAAAAAGGCCTGAAAATAGGGTAGAAAATCGTGCATTACGCGTGTACACAAAAATGAAAATTATCGAGTTAATGCCTATTTATCAGATTTTCGCAAAATTTGTGTAGTAATTTGGGAATCCATATTTGAAATGTAAGGTTTACTATAAATAAAAAACATTTGAAAACACAATAATTTTCAACAACGTTCTACATGACTCGAAATGCACAATCTACTCAGCTTTCATACATGTTCTCTTATTGGGAAAATTACGACCTGCAACTTGAGAAGAAAAGCTATTTCAGATTCAGGGTAACACTGTTTCTTGAACATCTTATCCTGCTACTTATTGTCTAGTTTTAAAAATGGCTAAAATATAGCTATAAAAACTGATTTAGTATTATATGTATGAAGATTCTAGAATAGAGGAGTTTTTTTCTGAATAATAATACAATCTCCTATCGAAAGATTTGCGACTTTAATATTTGATAAGCATTTGCTATATTCAGCAGCAGAAATATATTTGTAAGTTCACGATTTATTATTGATTTGAAATTGTCTTGAAAACGTCATTAGAGTAGTTTCAGTATTATTTTTAAGTGTATTAGCCGAATCACTTCGCATTCGAATTTGAAGGTATTTTAAATATATAAAAAGTAGATTAAATTATTAAGCTTGATGTATTTTTTTATTTTTACATTAGATGGTGATAAACTTTTAATGCTTAATTGTAAATTTTCAGTTTGTAATGAGAAACAATTTATTCTGCAATTAATATCTATTAATAATTTGTTTATTTGTGCTCCAAAAGTACAAATTTATCAATACAACGAATAAATTTACATTATCCATCACTAATATATGGCATCTGTATTTCGATATAGCATAATTTGAGTGATAATTTTTATTACTGAAAATATGATTTGGCAAAGGGGATGACAAATGCATAGCTCCTTCGTAACAATTTTAAAAATTGGTTGAATTAAAACTGGGCTGCGTTGAAAAAACAAAAACAAAAGAAAATTTTCAGGAATAACACTTTCATAAAAATGATAAAGCCTGTTTTTATCCCGTTACACAAGATTATATTTTATAATAATTCTCATATTCTGGCATTCTCTTACTTTTCTTTTTATTTACAGAACTACACGAGTTAATTGTGTCAAATTGCAAAAGCTCTTGACGTACGCAGAGTCACCCGGTGCTCCGATTCTCGTGAGTCCTGAAAAATCGAGTACATCGAATCGGGAGGACATGCGCGCGATAAACAAAAAATTTCTCTCCTCTAACGTTGACGTTTTTTTTCGAAAATTTAACAAATAGCATTCGCAATCTCTTGATCCTTACATAGTTTACACACATCGTACGATCGTTCTAGATGCTAGTTTCGCTACGAGAAATCCTGGGGTTACAGTACGTACAGTTTCGCAAGGAATAATAATCTTATTAACAATCGCAGAAAAATTAGAGACGTATAGAACCATTGCGGGGTGTGCTTATTGCATTTTACATGCCATACAGGCCAATTTCCAAAACCACAATATAACAATCTCTGTGGCGAAACTAGCCATGATTCGCTTGTAGATTAAAAAAAGGATCTATAAAAAAAAATAGCGTCGGACGGAAACGTCACGGTCCGTCCAGATACTTTGCATTGCCGGTTATCGACATACTGTTAAAAACAATTGTAGGACATATCGGTTTCTTTTTATAATAACGAGTTATGCGCCTTTAGCGCATTTACGTAACATCAATTAGAAAATATCATACAGCTTCTCACTTTAACGAAAAATGTTGAAAGCGCGCTCTTTTTAAATATATAAATCATTTAAAAAAAAAAGAAGTAAACGAACATAACTACATACATTTATTTCTACTTGTCGCTGACAACGTATATATCTTGAAGTATTAGCTTTGTGCAAATTAACGAAACGAGCTGTTGAAAATGAGTTTTTGATTGAATGCTCCAACTGGACTGCAATAATTTCTAACAAACATAATTTTAAGTTAATTCTGTACTTAATGTTTGGTTTTTATTCACATTTTTACCAAGTTAAAATATACAAAGAAAAATTGTATGGTTTTGTTTATTTGCACAAAGTTCCACTTTGTGAGTAAATGTGTGTACAATTTATGGGGAGCTTGATCTACATTTTTGAATTAAAACTTAATTCGACAGGCATTATTTCATTTTTATTATGAACACATGAATCTTTACTTAAAGTGCTTTGTCGAAGCAGTATCGTATGATCAAAAATGAAAATCTTCTCTTCAAGTGAATAGATATCATAAGTAACTACATAAACTAACATTCTCTCGTTTAATGATTTAATGATAATCATTAATAATAATAATAATAATAATAATAATAATAATAATAATATAATATATTCATAGCGATAATAATGTTGAGAATTAAAAATAACTATCATCATTCGATACAATTTGTGATAAGCGTACTGAGTTAACAGTAGTATCGTTCTTGTCCGTTGGTACCGTTACGTCCTTACAATCATACATACGTAGGTATACAAAGTATTTACAATTGCAGAAAAGTGTGATCAATATAATGTAGGCACTATGGCTTTGGACGTACACTAATTTGTACATTAGAGTACATCCTTAAGGGGTTTCTAAGGAAAATAATTTAGATCATAAGTTGAAGGTAACCATTGTTATACTCATGCAAAGAATTTTATAAAAGATAAAAATTGAATAAAATAAAATGAATATTTACAAAAATCTTGACCTTTCAAATTATAATTCTAGAAACGTACGTTTTATAGCAAGCAATGTAATATATATTAAAATTATTATAAATACAGTTTTACTTTTTAAGGCTGCCATTTAGATCGACGATCTTCGAGTCAATAAAAAAAAGAAAAATAATAATTTCCCTTTGGAAACCCCTTAATCAGGTTCAGAATGACATTGTGTCCTGAATAAATCTTAGACAATCGTTACAATATTAAATATGCGTTTATACTTGACGATATATTTTAAGGGTCTTTGTTGCTTTTACTCCACTTTCAGTTTCGACACTCGAGTTTCAAAATATGTAATGAGCTTTGAACATTAACGCTGGACAATAATCAGTCAACGTAATTAAGGTACTTTGATGTATTATCATGAAATGTGAGTGCTAAGCAAGGTACATGGGTAAAAAACGAACAACGGAAAATAATTATACAAAATTCTAAGAAAGGCTAATTCAATTAGATTGACTTATTATGTATATATATTTTTTTCTTACTGAATCAATCCTTTGCACTTGGCAAACATTCTTTTATACATCCACTCATACATGTTTACACGCACGCGTATACACACACTGATGAAAGGAAACTAGAGACCATCAATAGCTCAGAGCATAGCTTTTTCATTCAAGTCTGCAAGCTTCGATTTGCATTATAAAGTCTTAGATCCGATGCGTCCATACCATAAACCAAGGCGCGAAGTTTAAACAAAATTATATATTACAATTTCAGATCTAAGATGCTTTGCAATCTCTTGATCCACGCGAAAAATACACGTCGTTTATAATCTAGAACTGCATAGTCTAGCAGTCTCGCTTCCTGCATACCTTCATGTTGGTACTGTTTTAGACACATGAGCAACTTTCAATCGCATTATTACACAAATCTAAATTGCACGGAAATAGCCCTAGGCATGGTTCGCTGCATTACGAAGGCTCGTAGTTAGTCCCGTAATCAATTAATAACTATTAATTCCTGACACGGCTAACTAAAGTGCTTCGAAAACTGGTACGATTATACCGCCAACGTGTGATATGTGTACTCTGAACTTTATTATTTGTTTATGTAAACTTGGGAAAAGTGAATTGATCAAAGTCTCGAGTGCCTTCTTTGATGTCCATTGAAACTGAGAAGAAAACAGATTAATGACAATGACTCTGTCGAGTCATGGACAGGTACCACTAAGTACAAAGTTGCGTTTCACAAAGGGCTAAATCAACCCCGCACGGAGACGAACCCAACTCAATAAAACATTCGATGCAAATATTGTCTTTGCAATACACCGACGAATTAAAATTGTAAATCAAAGAGATCTGAGAGGCCTTCTTCTGTGCCCAATGAGAAGGAGTAGTCACTTTCCGAAAGAGGTGGCTCCAACGAGAGTAACGACTCTCCGAAGTCCAGAATACTCAAGTCTGCAACAGAAGAATAAAAGTTTTCGTGAATACGTTTATCGTTCGTAAAATGAGCTGAAATACTTGCGATCCTTCTAAACGGTGTACCTCGTTGAAATGAACCAGCACCTAACTAGAACTCTGCCTGTGATGTGACTAATAATGATTACACAAGTCACAGACAGAGTCCCGTCAGGGAGTGGCCAATAAGTTTCCGTCAAGCTCGTGAATCGCCCACAAAGTAAATATCCTTAAATATAAGAAAATAGCTTTACCTGACGACATGTGCTGATCTTCGGTCTGCAACTGAAGCTTGCCGCTACCGATGAAACCGAAGTCATCCATTTCGCTTAAAAGTGCGTCTCTCATTCCTGCCGAGGCAAGCGCCGAGAGCATCGTCTTGCTGTCGGTTGGCATGCAGCTTTCTGTGGTAGGAACAGCTTCCACTTTGACGTCGCCGGCATTGTTTATCAAGTACTCGTTTGAGCTTGAAGTTTTTGGCACAGGAGATTGCGACGTCGTCGTCGTCGTAGCAGCTGTCGTCGTGGCCACCGCCGCGTTCGTCGTCGTGTATCCCGGAGTTAGAGGTGCCTTCACTGTAGGATCGTCTGGACACAGGAACACTTCTATTTCGCCGTGCGTAGACCTCATGTGTATTTGTAGCTGAAACGACATTTGAATAATTAAAAAAGATTGAAAATGAGAACTCGATAACAGAGAGTACGTGTATGTGTGTATGCATCTCTGTGTGTGTGTGTACCTTCGGTTGACCGAAATTATTGATAGGCTGAGGAACGTGTAAAGTGGCTTCAGGTGGCGCTTTGACCGCCATTATAGATTGGTCTTTGTACGAGGCCACCGAGCGTAAGTCGTGGTACGTCACGTAGGCGTACGTTCGGTCTGCGGTGAACTCGTTAAGCTCTTTTTGCGCTCCATGAATCAGCCTATCCAAAGCGTTCTCCTTCGCTTCCAAATCTGCCACTTCCCTTCGCAAATCCGCATAATCGCTCTGATTGCTGGGAAGGCAGCCACCCCTGATATCGCAAAAACAAATTCATGAGTATATTGCAACTTACAAAGCGTCGTTCACTCAAGCTGTTGCTACTCACTTCCACTGAATGTTGTTTTTGCTCTTCTTTTCTAATATGCCTATGCCCTCCAGGACATTGGTGATGTCGTAGATGCGACGCTTTTGAACTTCGAGTTTTTCCGACGCCACATTTAAGTCTACTACGCCATCGTTACTGTCCTCCACTAGATTGATAAACTTTTTGGTAAGTAAACTCAAAGACGTGTCGTATCGCGTTCTCTCCACAGTTTTACCTGCAACAACAACGGGAAAGCAAATCGTGCGGTTATATCATTGTCGTGTCGTAGCCTGAGAATAGCTCACAATCTTTATGGGCAAACTATGCAAAAATCCCGAGTCGCCTCGAACTACGCCTATACTCACTTTTGGTGGGAGTGTGACCCGTGAGCGAATTCGAACCCGATCTTCTGCGTTTGCCTTTGGGTGCTTTGAAGGTGGACTGACTGGGTCCTACCTCCAAATTCAGTCTTCTCTTGACTGCCTGAACCGATATCTGCAAAATAAAAGCCGAGTGTCAGTAAAAACCTGTCGTCTCGTCCAACAACGAGTACAATCATACAATCTCACCTCGGCTCGAGGTGGTGGTTGCGTAGGTCTCCTCGTCACTTGGTAACAAGGAGTCTGACCGTACTGATGATCCTGGAGATGTGGACTCGGCGTCTCTTCCGCGATTTTCTGCGCCTGCAGCTCGTCGTAGGGCAGACCGTCCACGTCGACGAATTCAGGCTTGACTAAAATGTACAAAAGAAAACGCTTGAATTACTCAAAATTTCGTCTTTCCTCTCGCGTAATCCAGCTTCAAAAATTTACCCAATTTCGTGTCGACCATGTCTGGCGTTACGGGCCTGGCGAGATCCTCGAGCATCACTTGCCTCTTCACACGTGGCATCGTGCTGCTGCTGCTGCTGCTGCTGCTGCGAGCCTCTGCAAAAACAAAGTACCAAATGAGCCTTTCATTAACAACATATATAACCACTCCGGCGCTCATGCGGTATGTAATATACAGTACACAGGCATTCTCCCTAAAGGAAAGCCAGTCGAACAACAAGCATATACAGGTATACCTAAATACGGCGTACCGAAAACATCCGAGATTCATCGCTTTCTCTCTCACTCTCTCGCATACATATAGAGAGTCGAAATTGCGGCCTAATCGTAAATCTCGCATAGGGCAAAAGGGAGAGAGAGAGAGAGAGAGAGAGAAGCCGCAATGGCGGCGTCCTGTCGAAGGGCGTGAGCTTCTTCTTTGGCCGAGTGGGGCCAGGACTTTCGGGCGCATTCCGAGAGGGAAGAAAGAAGATCAAGGCGCTCTCGCATAATCGCTCGCTCTCTCTCTCTCTCTCTCTCTTCGTCCCCACTTCTCTTAGCTTCGCATTCCCTACTCGGTCTCCTTCCTTCTCTAAAGTTACCGGTTTTCAAAAGGTCTTTTCTTTCTGCCGATGGCGCGCTGCTGCTGCTGCACACAGGGGGTACAGAGGACTCACTGCTCTGTATGTGTGTGTGTGTGTGTGTGTGAATATGAGAGCAAAAAAATGACGAAGAAAAAAAATATCGCGCGGCGCAACGAGCAGTCATCGTCGTCCAAGAAACGGAAGTCGATATCTGTGCGGCTTTTTTTGTTTATCTATATGGAACGATACTCTGCATGCGCGCCGTAGCCAAGTATATATATATAATACTCGCTGTACGTTCTGGCCCTTATCGTCGCGTAAATCTCTCGAGTCCTCGCTCTTGTTTTCCCCGAAGCTATACTACTACTATATTATAAGCGAATTCTGTTATTACACAAAATTTTTTTATACATAACACACACAAATACATAACCGTTGGTCCGACTGATAAGCAAGGAGTTATGTGCTGTATATACAGCTTTCTTCCTATATATATACACGATGAGTTTAATAAAGCCTCGACTTTGCTATTATTTCCTTGAGGCAGGCCAGTGCGGTAAAGAGGCAGATGCCTCTTGGCTATACAATTGTCACGGCATCTGGCCCTGAAAAATTACTCCCTCGGAAAATATATAGGGGGACGACGCGATGTCCTTTTAGCGGTGAAATCGATCAGCGCCGGTCATGCGACTTTTCCGCCGGCTGCATGTGTATTTTATTATAAGTATACGAGCCCCCGTTTGCAAAATGTTGTCGCTATATACTTTGCCAGCAGGAAGTGCGTTTGCGTGAAAATTTTTTTTTCTCTTTACAAATATTCGCAGGATACAAGACACTGTACTAAAAATAGCGGTGAAACAGATCGTACGAGAAATTTTCGTGTATAACCTTCTATGTATTTTGCGCGTATATAGCGCCCACGTTTCTCTCTCCATTACGTAAGCGCGTTTTTCATTCTCTTCCATCTCGGCACCACGTTTCACACGACGCACGATTTTTCCCTATTATAACGCGTGTACACACTACAACGAGGAGAGAAAAAAAACACGCTCCGTTTCTTACAAAACAGAGAGAGACTACACTTCCGGTACACGTGGCCGACGTTCGAAAATTTCGCCAATGAGTACATTATCAAGATTCGAAAAACTACGCAGATTCCAACCGCTCGCTTATACCGATCTCTTCTCAGACAAATTCCTCGCGAGAACAATTCTTCAATATGCGTTTATACATATATGTCTAAGTATACGTATATACACAGCAGAAAGGGCTTTGCTTTTTCAAAATATCGATCCCCCGGCTCGCGTTGTGGGGAGAGAGAAAGAGAGAGAGAGCAGCCGGCCGGGCCGTGAGAGAGCGCAGCGAAAGCTCTCACGTGCTGAGGGGTGTATGCATGTATGTGTGCAGTGGATGCATCCGCGAGGACCCCACGTAGCAGCCGGCGGAAATCCAATTCGTGAAGAATTAGAAGAAGAATAATAAGAAGATCGAGACATGAAAATTCAAGTCCTCCCAAATTAACGGACTTGCTGAATGAATCGCGCGAGAGAAAGCTACTTTACTCACCCTCGTGTGTCCTCGAGCACAATGGATTATTTGTGTCAATCTCTCTTAGAAAGAGTGAGTGAGTGAGTGAGTGAGACACTGCCCCCACCCCTGCTCTTTTTTCGGTGTCTATCTTTATCGCGTGCGAGCCAGCAGCGGATAGCTCTCTCGCAGATCAGAAGAAGATTCGTCGCGGAGTAAGTAGCTACACAGCCCCCCGATCAGCTGTGTGGCAATTAAGCGCGTCATGCTCGCTTGTCGTTACATATATATACCGTTGGCTCTCTTTCGGCTATACTTTATACGTGAATATTATACCGGTGTGTTGTATACATATAAGAGCCACTCGGTTATGCTTATACTTCACACACACACACGCGCGCGCGCGCGGAGCACTGCCACTGCGTGGAATTCCGTCGAACGTGGCGCGAGAGGCACCCACTATATACATACATGTATACGCGCTGTAGCCGTGTCGA
Source organism: Muscidifurax raptorellus (assembly GCA_020010945.3). Lineage (NCBI taxonomy): Eukaryota > Metazoa > Arthropoda > Insecta > Hymenoptera > Pteromalidae > Muscidifurax > Muscidifurax raptorellus. Next base: position 38,829,697 of record CM052080.1, read on the forward strand.
CACACGTACAAGCAATATACGCACTCTGTACAAACGCACCCTGGGAGGCGACAAAATAATGATACGAATATCGTCCTTGTAGCTTTTGCCTATGCCAAGGTGAAGAGGTGGGCTTGTAAATACGCGAGAAAAAACACGACGTCCGGGCGAGCCGATTGTCTCTTCGCGTGTTTTAAAGAGCCGGTGTATCGTCCTCTGCATCCTCTATTATAATGTAGTATAGAGACCAGTATAGAGACTCGACGGTTTTTCGCATCGACGCCGAGAGCTAGAGAGAGAGACGTCGAGGCACCCATACGTGCGCCCGCCTGTATAATACACATGTATATACACATACACAACACGCAAGAGAGAAGGATAGAGCTACGAGCGGCCGTTGAGAGTCGGCGCAGCCACGAGCCTCAGCGACGACGTCCTCCCGGTTACATGTATATACTACATCTTCTATATAGCCTGTACTGGCGCGAGCTGATGCCCGGGCGAGAGAGAAATCTCCTAGTGTGCAGCTTGGCTAAAAAGAAAAAGGAAAACAAAGCCACAGCAACTGTTACACACACACACACACGCGCGCGCACACGTACGCACACTCGCACGCTATATAAAGTATATAGATGGAGTGCTTAGCGAGAAAACTGCTACATATATAGGTATACATACTCACTTGAGCTCGCGGTGTACTCGGAAGGCGGTCTCTGCGTACGTGTGTGGCTGTCCGGGAGTCGTCTTCTCCGGGCTGCTGCAGCGTGTCAGTAGAACCTCCTCCGGGGCAACATCGAGCCGTTCCTTCCGTTCACTCCTTTCCGCGTATACTCCGTGTGTCTCTCGCTCTGCGCTTACACGTATCTCTCTCTCTCTCTCGCTGCCTGTATATGTGTACGTATATATGTATATACGTGCGAGAGTTTAAAGGGGGCCTTCGAGACTGTGTGTCGTAGACTGGCTGTCTCTCTTTTCAGCAGCGGCGCCTCGCTGCCGCCGCGGTCTCCATTTTCTGCGATCGTCGTCCGCGACACGGAGAAAAAGCGAGAGAGAGAGAGAGAGAGAGAGAGAACACGAGGAGGGTATCCGTGGAACGGCGACGTCCTGCACACGGCCCGTTTTCTTTTTTTTTCACAACAGCTCGGCCATGATCACACGACGACGAACGGGGGAGTCTGGCCGAACTTGGGCTTCTACTACTGCAGGGCTGCGCGAGGATCGTCGGATTATTGCTCGAGAGGGCTGGAGAAGAGAGCAAAAGCGGCGCCACGAGGCCGGCTCGTGAGCTTAGGCCAGTACGAGCACTGCAGACCGATGCCCCTATCACCTCGATATATCTAGCTCTGTCTCGCTCTCCTTCCTTCTCTCGCTCGCTGCTGCGCCGAGTAGTGGCTCCGCCGTAATTCCGCCGTGTGTGCGATGTAGCCGTCGTCGTCGTATACGCTAGTAAAAGCCGATGCGGAGCAGCTCCTCGTCGCCGGCACCGGCCATCTGCCGGTCGCTCCTCGAAGCTTAGCTGCGCGCCAAAACCGAAGCTCGTATTTCCCGCTCCGCTACTGCTGCCAACTTTGCAGCTTCTCTCCTCCTCGCTCCCTCGGCGGTCCTTTCTCTCGCGCGAGTCTTTCCCACGGCGACGTGTACCTGGCGATTTTCCTCGGAATTTCCACTCGCGAGCTCTGCAGCACTGCCCCCGCGCACTCGCGCACAGGCATCCGTTGTCCACGTACTTATATCTCCGCCGATCACTTTTCTTCTCGAGAAACGACGCGCTGACTCTCGCTTGTTTTTCAGCTGACGAGAACGACGAGTATACACACGAAACGCTGCGCACACCAACGAGCGACGCTACGCGACTGCGGCGTTCCTACGACGTTGGCAGCGGGCCCATTACGCACACTTGGCTCGCTCAGCGTATATATACACCAGGTGCAGTTCAGAGGGCGGACGCCGCAACGATGATGATGATGATGATGATGCCCCGCGCGCGAGTCCCGTAATATTGCGCGCGAGCTGCGTGCGTGTCTGGGGGCGGCGGAAGGTGCCTGCACTGTACACACTGGCTTTCTCCCACTACCGTCCGCGAGATATATACGTGTATATACACTCCGGGCGCAGCTTTCCTTGCGAGCGCTCGCTCCCGAACTAAAACAGCCCGACGCGTTCTCGCGAGGCTATACGAGGAGAGAGAGCGTGTAGTGTTGTCTCTCTCTCGGTGCAACGAGATCTCGTGTATCCTCGTCCCTCCAGAGGGGCGCAACAATGCCTCCGTCTCCCTTGCGGACTGCACGCGGCGGCAATGGCTATTTTGTACACGCAGTGCCGTATATACGTCGCGGCGCCCCCGCGCTGTGTTGTACAGCGTTGTTGGACAATTTTTAACGCCCGTGTGTGTGCGGTATATGAATACTCGTGTGGGAAACGTGTGATGGTTTTTTTTTGTAGCTGAAGGGGGTTATTGGGTGGTCTTTATTTTTTTTTTACGGCGGTTCTGCCTCATTCGATTATAATACAAATGCGAGATATTCTCCTTCGGAGCATTTCTCAATCAGCCCGCATGTGTGCGTGTGTGTTTTACCGTTGCGACACATTCTTTTCAAGCTTTATTGTATGCAATGTACATCGTGCAATTTTCTCAAATTTTGCTTCTTTTATTCATGTGCGTACTGTACAAAAACATAGCGTCCTCGCGATCGCATACAAAAGTACACCGAGTATAATATACACTCGCTCCACAAAGTCGTATACATATAGGTACAGGAGAAGAAAAAAAAAGTGCAGAGTATATACAGCAGCGTCGCGCAAAAAAAAGGAGTCGCGACTCGGAGCATAGACGCATCTGACTTCGGGCCCCGAGAGAGAGAGAAAAGGGGGCCGGCGGCATCAACACGCCGAGAGAGGGGGGGAAGGGGGCCCGGTGCGTTTCTTTCGTAACGTATTTATTCGAAGCGTACGCAACTACAAAAGGACTGCACCCTACTTTGTAGGGGCTGCATTTTAGCCTCCCCCTCTCTGACTCTAATATGTCGCCGAGGCACATATCAGCCATTTAAAGCGTTATAGCCGGCCGTACTCCTTTTTTTCGCTTCTCCTTCTTCGTGTGTTTTTTCGGCGCGCCGGCGGAGTGTGCGGCAAAAAAAGAAGGAGCGCAAAGAACCAGATCATATGTCGACGATGACGAAGAGCTCCGGCCGCTCGACTTCCGGCCGGTCGTGGATCTGCATGGCCGAGTACGTGATGGCCTTCACCTCGGCGCCCTGCGTATGCTTGCCGATTGTGAACTCCTCGCCTGCAGCGCGAGCCTTTATCTTGAAGTTCACAGGGTCGAATTCGGTGATCTTGACTCGCTGCAGATGGTTGTGTACAGGCATGAAACAGTTGAGAAAAATCAATCAGAGGATGTCTGCGTTATCGCCGCTTATATGTATGTGTGTGTGTGTGTGTATGTGTGTAAGGAGAGAGAGAGAGAGAGAGAGAGAGAGCTGTAATCGCTGGTAGAGAGTTACAACGTATACACATTCTTTTGCAATGTTTCAGAGCGGAGTTGTTGCGATGCGCGAGGTATATCTTTTTTTTTATTATCGTTAGGCAAGAAAACAAAGATTATGCAAGCGTATAATTGTAAACGGTAATCACTATACTAACAGTCGGTATACAGATATGAGCAAATGATTTCCGTGCGTTTTCGTACAGTTAGCAATGCAGAAACGAGAATTTTACTCAATATAAGATGAATATGTAGAGACCCGACGTCACAAAATCAAGGAGTCGCACAATTTGAAGACTAGGCTAATATCGTACCCTGGCGACGAGAAAAGGCTCGGCGCAGAACATGAAGAGAAGCTCGTCGAGGAAGTGAAAGAGCAGGCTCTGCATATCGTGTCCCTCAGCCTCCACGTGGTGCACTTGCTTCACCTCGACGCGCTCCAACTCGGTCATGTAGTTGAACATCGCAATGGCACACTGCTCGAAAGCCTCCTCCATCGTTTCGCCCCATGCGTGCAGTCTGAAATTTAAAATTGAAACTTTCTCAGAACATCGCGTTCGAATGTGTATTTCTAACCTGTCGCCGCGCGCGTCGCCCTGTCGAGAGACTTTTGTAGGTTAAGTTCGATCCATAACCTCAATTCCGGTAACCGCTGCGATTCTCTCGCGATCAGTTCCTCGAGAAGCTCTCCTCAATTTCCCGGAAAAGAAATTTTCGATTCCAACCTCAAAACAGTCCCCATAGTTCTGCGTACTCTTACGCGCACTTACTGTACGTCCGCCGTGTGGTCCAGATCTGCGAAAGTAAACAATTCGTGAGCATCTCAAACGTTTGTAACGAAGAATCCGTCCAGCCTCTACGCACACTGCGTACAATACCCCCCCGAAGAATAAAATTCGCAGAAAATACTCACACTCGTACTTGCAGGGCGCTACCTGAAAATCTTCGTCGGTGAGCTCGTCGTCTTCCATGACGACGTTATATAGCTGCTGTGATATAAATGCGCGCGCTCTGCAGTTCCTGTACTCTCTCTTTCTCGCGGCGTCACAGCTGATCGGCTCCCCACGTGAATCGGACGAATCAGCTGATCCCGTATGACAGCTCGCCGCCGATCAATGGACTCGTAGTAGACTAGATGGCAGCACCTGCCGCCGCTCAGCCGGCCGGCCGCCTGCTGATATATCTGCGCGCGCTTTTTCGTCGGACATGTTGCCAGCCTGACTACCGACTGTTAGCGGTGCCCAACCTGATCGACTGATATACCTACCTCGTGTGCGCGTGTGTATATATATATATATTGCTTAGATATGTATATATATATATATTTGTGTGCGACTCGGATGTTTTTAGAATGCGAAAAGATGGTAAAGCCGTGATTTTCTGCCGATGATGAGTCTTTTTTACGAGTAGAAGGTAATTCATGCGTATAGGGGAGATAGTCTGGTAGTACATTAGATATGTGCTTCCAGTATGGCTATTTTTGAGTTTCCAGAATTTCTCAAAAGATAGAGGCACTTTCAGTCGGGTATTTCTTGAGTATTTCTGTGCTATAGCGAATGTACTTAATTAACGACCGGTGTGTTAAACTTATCGCAGCAAAAGTTGCTTAAAAATTCATTTTCGAGATTCACCAATTTTGCCCAGGGTAAGTTTGCGATACTTGAGAGTGAATCTTCACTTTGCTTTTAATAAGAAGTTTGACGTGACCTGATAGAGATTTTCCCAGCACGATGATGATAATCGTAGTAATGATAATTCACTCATTTGTTAGGTATTGCATAACCATGTTATAATTATTATCATAAAACTTTGATATTATACGTATTTCGCTGAAATCAGCTCGTCTACACGTTTGGAATTTTTTATTTCGCGTGGAATTTTTTGCGGCGCCCGCGTGTGTGCAGTCCTCAGATGAAAAATAAAAATGATTACTCATGCTTCGTAAAAAATGAATAAAGTGAATAAAGTTTTTTTTATCATATCGATGAATTTTTGCATGAAATCGTGAACGATGACGCGATCGGATTCAGAAAAGCCTTGAACGAAACAAGAAGTAAAGCAAAATATTATACGAATTATCGAGAACTAGGGCGAAATCATACACGCGGAAGTTTCTTTATCGACTATACAAATCATATATTCTTCTCTTCGTTAAAAAAACAAATTTCGCATAGTGCGCGTCGAACGCGGAAAAACTGAAACGCATGCGCGTCTCTCCATATAACATCGCGATAATTACCTCGACAAACGCGTGTTGTTTAACAATTTAATTGCGCATCAGCCGTCTCCATTATATCCAAAAAAGATTTTACTGTTCGAGTTTGCGCAACTAAATTTGCATTACAACGTCGATCGAAGAAGAAGTGATTGTCAAGGACTCCTACACTTCTCGACGAGATAACTGCATTATTGCAGCTCGAGGATGAAAAAAAATCACAGCGCGTATATAAAACAAACGATCTCACGTTACACCTGTTCTTTATTATGGAACTGGCACGAACGCATAAATATGTGCACCACCTCCCGGCGAAGATCGTCGCTGTGTATAAATACCGATCTCTCGGAGGTCGTGTGTGTGTAGAAGACCGACATAGATTCTTTGGCGCGTGTGCATCGCACTTGGCTATTTTCTGGACAAAAGCGCCGCGAGAGGAAGAAAAAAGTAGGGATAGAAACTCTCCGATATATCGAAATTCGAACGAGAGAGAGAGAAGCATCTCGTCGTCCTTAAGACGCGCGAAGTGTGTCAGCGCAGCAGCTGCGCTTTTTTGCTTCGTCTTCGCGATGCGTTTTTTTTTCTTCGGCGATCGGAACTTTGTTGAGATTATCGGTATTTACTTTTTCATCTCTGCGGTAGAAAATTTCTGAACTTGCCGTGCATCGACCAGAAATTCTGCCCAGAATCTGCGCGCGCAATGTGTATAGAGAAAAACCGGTTTTTCCATTTAAATAAACGGCTTTAATCTTCGCCATAAATTTTGCTATATAACGCGGTGTTAATAGAAATCATAATGCGTATATATATATATTCTTTTCCAACTCAAGGTTCATCGACCCAATTTTTATGAAAATAATACGGGCTGCGCGTCGATTTATCAAACAATCACATTCCACGAGCTCTGCCGTCCGTCTGATTAGCATAGCGTATGCAGAATGTAAATAAAATTATACCAATTCGGTTCTATTTCCTCCTTTTCATTTTTCGAGCCGACTGACTGACTGCGTTTTATTGCCGGTAAATCACGAACTTGATAGAGAGAGAGAGAGAAAAAACTATAATAAATTACCCATCACTCCGATCGCGAATGACATCACCCGAGCTCGAGATGCAACGTTCTATACGTATGATCTCTCTGTATTACAAAGGTTTGATAAATAAACATTTCTCGCGATATAGATGCTGCTATATCATAACGTACACGAGCTAATTCTCGCTGCATGTTTATTCAAGGGCAGCAGGTTCGATCACAATGAGATTCTTCGTTTCTTACATAATAAGTATATGCACGTGTGTGTATCCATGTACAGGTGCGAAAAGAAAGTTACAGTACATTACTGGAAGCAGTAGATTTTCCTGCCTCAGCTCCTCGACGACGACGACGACGGCATTTTTTTTTCTATATCTCCCAGTGTATTATTATACGCTTATTCTGGGATATCAGCGTCATCGTGATCGCGCGCGTCGATATAATCCTGGCGTCTCTCGGATTCACGTCTCGTATTTGCAGTGCCAACGCATATATATGGGCTTCTGTGCGATACGCGCTATTATGGCCTTTGTTTGAGCAGCGACAAAAGCCGTAATAGTTATATTATTATACGTCTATTTATCAATTCCCACAACGGCTATACGCGAGTCCATATAGCGATTATACATACTATATACATAATAAAACTTCTTTTTTTTTTTTCATGCAACACATATGTGCGCCCCTCTCCGAATTTCACTTTTGCGCGGTAGTGCGTCTCTCGTTGCAACAGTCCCTGACTCAACTTTGGCAATTAATTTTGCAACGCGTTAAATTCGACCGTTACATACGCACACTTTGTTATCGTATACCGTCTGTGCCTATATACATATGTATATATGTATAAAAAAAAAAAACAACGCGAATATAGAAGCTCTATAGAAAGAGCGCATATACACACATATACGCGGGCATTAATGACATGCAATTTTGCAACAACGCTGCTACGGCGGCTAGACCAAGCTGAGAGTTAGAGCAACGGGCGAGAGAGTCTCTCCGCGGCGCTGCTGTTGCTCCGAGTCCTTGGCACGGGAAACTATATAAAGAGAGCGTTTAATTGGCCGGCTGGGCATAGCGTTTTTGAAGCGTGCAGCCGTTGCGTGTGTTTTTAACATTTTTACTCGGATAAAAATATAAATAAATAAACGATCATGCTGACGCAGGTCTGCGCGATTTTCTCCCTCCTCCTCGTCGCCCGGGTCTCCTGCGCCGAGGAAGTGCTTCTGCGTGAGTTTTTCATCATCATTATTGTTATTCTTGTATACGCGCATGTTTATGTATATGTATATATTCGAAGAACGAAAAAAGTGTAGCGGTTCGTATAAGGACTTTTGAGTGATAATAGTGGCTCATGTGTGCGGTATCGTATATAGAACAATCGTATTATATATATATACTTTTTATTCGAGTTTTATTCAATATGCTAATTTTACGACGTCCGCGGCGTTACAATAAAGAAAACGAGAACGAGTACGTATCACGAAATTTGACACGAGGAAGTCCAGGAACGTTCGGCAATCCGAAAATTGCAGGTTGAGGATGTATAAAATCCGAGTCATAGCGCCGATTACGAAGATTTCGGTTACGCGGTTCCTGTAATAACAGCAGCCGCGAATTTCCGAATAATTCGGTACTTCCTTCGAGAGATTATACATCCGCGCGACGAAAAGAAATTGCACCTTTTATCCATTAATTCGCTTTCCTCTATAATAATTCCAGCTAGAAGCGTGAAAACTTGTCAACACGACTCCAACGACTACTCGTCCTGTCTGAGGCTTGCCATTCAGGAATCATGGATGACCTTCGTCAAAGGTGAAAATCAGCGAACTTAAAAAAAAATACCTTTTTTTCCTGACACCAAAGAGAAAATTTCGATGCGACAGGTATCCCCGAGCTGGGATTACCGGTACTGGACCCGATGGTCGTGGACATGATGGAGAACGAGTACGTGGCCGGTGAGGTCCAGGGCAGATTCGTCCTGCGCGATGTGAAGACTTATGGTTTGGCCAAGGCAAACTTCCTCGCGGTCAGACCTTACCGCAGCGACAACGTCATGAACTTGGAGGTCGACTTCGAGTTGCCCAAGATTTTCCTCGACGGGGAGTACAAGGCCGAGGGCCAGGTTTCTAATTTCAAAGTCGGCGGCAAGGGTGAGAGCTTTTTGTAGTGGATGTTGGTTTTTTTTTTAGAGAAATCGGTATGTTTTTGCGGCCACTGGTCTGTGAATCGTATGTACTGAGGTGTCAGCAAAAACGTGGAAATGAAGTTGCTTTTTCAGTCGATTACGCGCTATTTGTGATACTTTTTATACGTTTTCAAGCAATAATTATGGATTATTCAAAGAAAATAATTGCATCTTTAATTAAAAATGATTTCATCTTTTTTGTTTTTAAATTTTTTTAGTATAGCAATTATAATTGAATTCTCAGTCGCGATTCATTCAAAGTATCGAAAAAAAGGAATTAAGAATCGAATATTACCATCAATAATCGAGAGGAAATACACATACATTACGCAGATTTGCGCGCTGGCGTTATTTCGTCATAATGAGGCAAATATTCAGGTCGTAATAGGCGTTAAAGTTACTGGAGTATGACGGCTTTACGCGTATAATAACCGGCGCGTTCGCGTTTCTCACCTTTTTTTCTCTCAGGTTATTTCAACATTAGCATGGAGGGTCTCAGCGTCACTTGGGGCATCGAAGGACGAATTCAGGATGACAGATGGGTCATCCAACACTTCCACGTCTACCCTGAAGTTCAGAAGATGAAGGTTTACTTCACCGACCTGTTCAACGGCAACGAAGACATGAGTGAGTTTTTTTACTTTATGAATTTCAATTATTCCGATTGACGTATCGACATTGGTTTTATGCGCGAGCTGTGCTGGAAATCAATGATTCTTGAGTAGAACCTGTTTGCATGAGGCAATTTGAATAATGAGAAGCTATTAACTCAATTGAATCTATATAAACGACTGCGATTTCAGACAAAGCTGCTCTTAACTTCGTCAACGAGTACTGGCCGGTACTTTACCAGGGAATGTTACCGACCGTCGAGAAGCACTGGGACTACCACTTAACCGACTTCGTTAACCGACTGATCTTCTCCAAGATCTCCTTCTCCAAGACGTTCCCTTGAATTATTTCTTCTTATCAGTTTTCTAATGCCAGAAGATATCAAATAGATTTTCACCAAATACGTAGAAACAGGGTGGAATAATGGACAGATTAAGAAAAAAAAGAAGACAAGTCGATCCCAAATATGCTTACGCGAAGAGATAATGTATAACGTTATGTTTATGTTTTGAGAGTACAATGATGCCAGTACTTGCTGTAAATATAGAAATAAAAAATTTTCTTTCGTTGAATTTCTCCCAGTTTTACGATTCGCGCCAAAAACACGCTAATCTGTATCGATCCGAATGCAGAGCGTTGTATATATTGTAGAAAGTTTTCACGACGCCATTATATACAAAAAACTTTCCTTGAACTTTGCGTCTGCATTGCTGGAAAGCGGCGACTATATCGATAAATTTCCATTCACTTTCGCTAGATCTTCCTTGAAATATGTTTCAAGTTTTCTTTATCGCGATAATAATTATGCGAAATCAATTTTCTAACAACTATAAGACCCTGTTTATTTTAGATCCAACATTCACAATAAGTCGTCTGGGATATTAACAAAAGTAAAAACAACTATCTACAAAACGCAATATGTATAACAATTGTATAACTATATAGAATATGTAAAGATAAGACACCGACACTCTTAAAACTAGTCACAATGTTCGCACCCATATCGACATATCGATATATATATCTGGCTGGTCAGAAGTATACGTAGAAATTTACCAACTTTTGATTTTTCGCAATCGCGTGTATAAAAAATGAAAAAATTTTTAAAGGCGAGTACTAAAGCGTAGAGAAAAGTAAGGTGGCAGGATTTATGGCCGCAAAAACGTTTCCACTGGTACGTTTCGAACTATCTGATTGACGATTCCAGCGAACAGAGTCGAAAGCTTCTTTTTCAGCTGCGGCTCCATCACCTTTAAGACTTCCTGGCCGTTTTCGCGTAGAAAAAGATTGGTCGCTTCAGCTGGAAAGATAAAATGTTTGTTTTCGTAAAATAGAGAATTTCTACTTTACCGACATTTCTTAGTAAAGTATACGCAAGTGTTTGCTAATTTTACAGTGTTGAAAATTGAAAATACGAAAGTTCACAAACAAATGACCTATTCACACCGAATACTTTCAAAAGCACAATGTCAAACTCATCAGAGTTGACTCAACCCGAACACCGAGCAAAACTACATATACACACGCAACAGGACCATAACATACTATTTCAAATTTTGTAACACATAAATTTCACTTTTTATCCCAGCTCGAAATGCTCTTCCTCGTGTACAATAGGTATAATAATACTTACTCAATATCCGATTATTATTGTAGATTTTTCTAACTCGCATGTTGACGTCCTTCACGCCAAGCTGGACGTCGAGATTATCGACGTTCAGGTAGGTTTTGTCGTTGCGCGGATGCGTCGATACGGAACCTCGAACGAGGGCTCGAGCGTTGCCGAATCTCGCGTGGAAAGTGCCATTACCACTGGCCGGTAGAATGATCAGAACTCCGGAACTGCAAGTGATCAATTTTTATTGTAGGGTCATTATCGGGGTGGGGGTAATTGTATTTTTATGAAATTTTAACGAGGCATTTGATAATTTATCAAATATTAGTAAAATGAAAAAAAACCTGTAAATTACCAAGAATTAGTAAGAAGACCGTAGGAAACCCTAACAAGAACAAGCTAAATTCTACAACACTTCGCAAATAAAGATTTCTCAGTTATGATTCCATACGTGGAGAACAAGAATTCAAAGATGAAGACATCCGTATACGTGACGCATTTTAATTAGGTAATCAATCATGGCGTCACGCGTAACAAAAAAATCAACAGCATCGTCAACAAATGACAACCGCATCTGACCTCTCTCTCTCTCTCTCTCTCTCTCTCTCTCTCTCTCTCTCTCTCCAGAAACAAGAAAAAAGTAAAATATTCACGCATATCATACATCGTTCTCAAACAGCTTCCAAAATCGAAGAAGATCGGATATAGACACAGTATAGGCTTTATCCGTAGACACAGACACACAAAGCGCATATAGACACGCACCTGGTGTATTGGGCGTCAAGGATGAGCGCAGGCATTCTGATGATCGCCTCAAAGTCCGAGCCAAGCTTGATGTCCTCTACAGTGTAGTTGCTCGCTCCCCTTACCAAGAGGTCGCGCAGCCGTACTGTGTAACCGTTCGGGCCACCTGTCAGTGACAGCTTCAGCTCGTCCATCTGTTGGCAAACGCGCAGTTGCCCCATTATATTTACTCGACTCTCTCCCTCTGGCCTATATGTATGTGACTTATTCTCAGCGATTTTCTTGACTCTCGTGATTGCACGCGCGTATATGCTGATGGTTTTTCAAATTTCGCGCGCTTTCGACCGTGTGTCTTGTAATGTAATATAAACGGCGAAACGGGAAGCCCCCGTTTGCAGAATTTCAGAGCACTTTTCTCGCTGTATAGGTTCAAACTTGCGTTCGGTTAATGACGGGAGATTTAATAACCGCACCGCAGTAGAATTTCGTTTTTGCGTGTATATATTTATATATATATATATATATATATATATATATATATATATATAATGCAAGCTTTGCTCGCACGCGTTCATTAGTTTTTTGCATATTACGTATAGTGCGGTTACATTAACGATCGTTTTTTTTTCGGTCTATTGTTAATCAGCATTTGTAACCGCACTCGGCATAACAAATTTATTTTTAGTAATACAACTCGCTTGCGATTAGCATATGTATATTAGTGACGCGTTGTATTTTAACACTTTAGATTTCCCGCGAAAAAAAAGAACGAGCGACGCGTTTCTCGGGCAGTCGAGAAATTCGCAAGGAGTCGTCCACTTTCTTTTTTTCTGAAGCAACACATAGCAACCGCGAGATGGTGATAATAAACTTGACTATAAACTATATGAGGAAATCTTTTTAAATTCGTCAGTTTTAGGGGTCAGCCAATGACGATTTTTCAAAATAGCAGCACACATTTATAGCCTGATTTTTTTTCGTTTTGTACGTCATAAAACGTCTCGTAAAACGTTCATAGTCCTGGTATACTATAGAAAAGTGGTTTGTGACACTGCTTTCTTGGTCATTAAATGGATACTTTTATGGGACCAAAATAAGGGGGAAAAGCTTAAATTTGAAACAAAAGTTTTTTCGGATAAAAAGTCGGCTATATCCGCTTGAAAATAGCGAGAAAAGGGATGAATTATACTTGACATCAAAACATTCTGTGATCTTGACATTTTTCACTATTTTCAATCGATACTCCAATCTTTATCTAAATTACCACTTTTTAACGATTTTTTTTTCAAATTGAAGCTTTGTTCTCAACAGTCGAGTACACCCTATTGAACAATGTCTAATCTTCGAATACTTTTCAGCGCATTCCACTCCACGATAAACAAAAAAATTCGCTGACCCTTAAAACCAGCGAATTTCAAAGGATTTGCTCGTCTATATACTTACGTGAAACGGTTCAACGGTGGGCAGCTCGATTTCCGGGATACCAGCTCTGAGATACGGCCGTAGGTGGTGAAGAGAATCGATCAGACAACTCTTGAGCTTTGGGTCGCTCCTCGAGCATTGTTTCACGTACTCCGCTGAAATTCAACGTTATCCATTACATTTATCAAGCCCTTTTTAACTCCAAATAAATAAAATTCAGACAAAAGCGTCCGCGATGCATTTGCGGCCGTTCACACTACTATACATGTATATACATATACATAACACACAGCGCAGACCCGGTGAGAGCGTAGTCGACGCGGTACTTCCACTTTCTCGTCAGGACACCTCTCTACACTCTATGTATATACATATACATATCGATCAGCGTTATTTAACCAAGCGTTATTTTTCTAGAAAGCCTACGGGACACATCTCCCGGACACAATATATCATGTATATATAGATATATACTCACGAAGCGGACCATCGCTGATGTCAGCCTGGACAACGAGCACAAGCGCGAGGATAACCAAACCCCGGCACATCATCATCTCGAGCTTGAAAACTTATAACAATATATATATGTGTATATATATATTATCGATGTGGAGAAAAATCTCAAGATGCCATTGGCAGAGATGATCAAGGGACAAGTAAAGAACTGCACTGCTTGCGGCACTTTCACTGCGCGACTATACACTGCTGGAAGTGCAATAGAACTATGCAGTGTAAGTCGGCTCGAGAGAGGAGTCGCTCTGGTATACACTCCCGCTGCTGCAGCTACTTCGCTTCTTTCTTTCCTCTAATATCCCACTCGGGCCTATGCGGACTATACTATATACTCTTTCTCGCGAATCAGCTTCCCTGACCCCGTTACTTCCCTTATTATATATATATATATATATATATATATATATATATATATAAACACGCATACGCACACACACACACAAACATACATACACACACATGTGTATAGTCTCGTGCGTGTTTTGCGCATCAGAGACACCGATTTGCGTGTAATATACACTGATATAATGGCTCGTGATACGTCGTCGTTGTGAGGTCATTATCGGGGAAGACTTTCGATAATAAAAGAGACAACGCGTCCTCGCGCGATCATATGCGCGCATGTGTTATACACTGCGCCGAGTGTCCCGGATATTCGCTCGAAGGTACATAGCGATTTTTTTTTTTTTCGTCACGTTTGATCGAGCTCGATGACACTGAGTAGTATACCGAGATGGAGGTATGGTGTGCGTATCGAAGATCTCGTTTGTTAATTATATAGTTATGCTTCCGATGTGTAGAGAAATAGTACATTACAATGTGTGATGTACTATTTTTGCTTTGGAAAGGGATATATAATTTTTGATAATTTTACTCCTAAATATTTTATTTATTTTATTCCCCTGGTAGAAAAATGTACGATTTTTAGCTAACATTGGCTAATTTTTCAATCAAAAAGTTGACACTGGCATTATTTCTTTATTAAAAATACACACATGGTCGTGATTATAGATACTTTCAATAATAAGATTATTAACATTGATTTTAGTCAAAAATGCTTTCATTCGATTAACACGTACCGTTAACTTTCTAACAGGATCACACCACGAATTTTCGATTTTCTAAAAGCTGATTTGGCATAACTCTCTCAGAGAGTTGATATATACAGTATATACATGTGAAAGAAACGCGTATATATAAAAAATAATATTTTTCTAATAAAAAACAATATTTTTCCATTTGAAATATTGGATTATTATGATTATACCTGCGATGTTTTCTTCGAATCGAAGCGGAATAAACCGCCGTCTTACTGTAGCGCGATTTTGCATTATAGCATATTGTTTACGGGGAATCCAAGAGATCCTTCGGAAAATTACCACCCAAGTGCGCTTCGAAATAATAATAATATTATGCATCGCATTTAGTTGGAATTTGACTGTACAATCGAATAAACTTACACTTTTTTCTTCTCTTATACACGTACGCACTTGGAGTAAATTAATGTTCAGTCTTCCCACGAAACTGCAGTCATCTCCGATTTTTCAACTTATTTGTGAATCACACCTGCGACGTAAATTAAATTTTGCACATATACTGCGAATCTCCACTTTTATACATATCATATATATATCATGCGAATTTCCGGGTTAATTTTTCCAAAGGGAAAAGCGTCAGCTTTTGTATCTCTTTTGAAATAATGACACGACGCCGCAGTTTAAATTGTTTTTGGCTCGCGATCTTCTAGAAAATTAGCTTTCCTGATGAGATTCCACGGAGCGGATGCAACAAAAAAAGTCAACGGTTTACACGGAATCGGACAATGGAAAATGCTCTGCGATATTGCAAGCGTTATTTCGCGCGAGTATTTTTTAGAGTGTAAATGTGTGCAAAAATGTGAAAAACTATAATCAGGAGATAAAAGCTGAAAAGTGAACATTAAAAACAATTCGCTTTAGACCAAACCTTCGTTTTCGGTTTTTACAACTTTCGGCATAAAAATGTTTATACTCTACAACATCCACATTTTCAGTACATACTTTTATAACTTTCCGAGGCATCTCGTCACCCGCAAAAAATTACCTTTCGGTGCAATGATCTCCATCCAAGGTCGCTCTATCTAACTCCTCCCAATCTCGTTAAATTTTTATATCTCTCTACGTATCCAGGCGAATAAATCCCCCCCCCCCCGCAAACTTCTCCAAAACCGCACATCGAACATCATCCATTTAATCGTCCCTGCAGTATTTTTCCCTTCCGAAAAAAATAACAGGTTCGCTCCACCGACCAACCAATAACACGAAAAATAATGACATCCTACTCCCCGAACAACAGTCACCTCGTTACATCGCTTTAAAAAGCTAAACTCCCGATCAGCGCAGATCCAGAGCTCTCGACAGCATCGCACCGCGAGGTTCTCCTGCGTCGACTGTCTACATCTAAAAAAAATTGTGCAACCCATAGCTCTGTATAAATCGGCATCGAAAAAATTTCACACAGCCAGTCGCCGGATATCTCTGGGCCAGTAGCGACTGATGCACTACTACTACCACTCGGTCGAGAGTGAAAGCGCGCGCTCGTAAGGCCCCGAGAACACGAGCGAGGATATACCCGCCGCTTATACGATATATGCGTCCCGGTGCGCGAACAACTTTTCTGTGAATCGTGTGGGATCGTATAGAGCTTGTAAAGAGGAATCATGTGGAAGCTGCTGCTGCTGCTGCTGGTTGGAGGCGCCGTTGCTGCTGATTTCGGCAAGTATTACGTTGATTATGCGGCCGATTGCGCGGGTTAATGACGCTTGTTTATAGTATGCGTGTAATTGGGACGATTGTTCGGGGCACACGTGAATTGGCTGGGAATAAGCGATGTGTGTGTGAATTGTGTCGTGGTGCTGGGGAGAGACAAGTTCGTTCATCGTAGATTGTTGTGATCTGGTTCGGAGCAGTGGATTATCTTGGGAAGCTATTGATGAGGTAACGGTAAAAGTCGGGCAGAAGAAAAAGAGTGAAAGTCTTTCGAATTTGGTTGTATACTTTTTGTTGAAAACCTTCGTTGTTTTTATTGTATGGACGCGATTCCTGACGAAATCCCAGATATACGTATATATATATACGCATTATACACTTTCGCAACGATCCCATATATCCAACGATAAATTTTAGTCATTATAACGTTATAAACTCGGCCAAGCGGTACTTTTCCATGTATTCAATTAATATCCGCAAAAAAATCCATGGAAAATATACGGTACGCATAATCCGCTGCAACAAAAAACAAAGAGGAGAAAAAAGTTTCAAACATATAGGATTTCGATGATAATTCAGTATCTGCGAGCACGAGGTGAACGTCACTTTTCAGGACTCGATGTCCTTCGAACGAGTGAAATTGCCAATTGCAAGATGGACATGAATATATACGCATATCTCGCGCGAGCGAAACCTTATATACGTATTACATAATTGCAATGCCGTTTTCGTGTGTGGCTGGACCATTCGAATAGGCATGTCATCGTTCGTGTTTCAAAACTTCCCGCCAATAGTATATACTATATACTTTCGATTTTTTATCAAAAACGCTTTCACCGTAAACTTGACGAATCGCTTCAAAATATTTATCCACACACACACGCACACATACAGACACACACATAAACATACACACATATACATACACACGGGGGGGAGGGGGCAGCGCATGTCCTAATCGTGCGATATCCAAGGATCGCAAAACCGGAAAGCTGCGATGAAAATTACGCATGCTGCCAAATGCAGGTGCAGTATGTGCGTGTATATATATATATATATATATATATAAAAGCATATAAGCATATCTAGAACTCGCGAAGGCTAGGGAAAGTCGAATAGTCGGTCAGCGGTTGGTGCTCCGTTCTTACGATGTCTTATAGGGACGACGTGTAGTATTCGTTTATATATGTGTGTATATATATATATATATATATATATATATATATATATATATATATATACCCTATATTTTGATTTTCGAGAAAAAGAGATCGTTATATTCTTGGAAGCGCTGTTATTAAAAAAAAAAATTTGCATACCTGCGCTCGCTCGGCGCTCGTCGGTTGCATAATGCATTATGCTGTATATATATACATATATATATATATATATATATACGGTTTTATTTTCTACGAGAGGCTTTCGCGCGCGAGTCCGTATCTTTTATGTAAATAGAATGATATAATTGCATAATTTTAATAATATGTGCGTGACGAAATGGCGAATGTAACATCCAAATTTTCCAGAACTCCGGGGTGTATTAATTATTCTGGAAGCGTTTTATGCAACGACGTTTTGGATGCGGTATTAATGTCCTCAACTATATACATCTTATAAAAGTACGCTTGACAAGTGGTTTGGTAACCAGCGCATATCATACATATAGTTTATTATTAAAAATTTATCGATATCGAACTACGGAAGTTCTGTATATACCTTTATTACTCAATCGCACTTTCGGCGTTGATTTATTCACAAAAAGCTAAACGTGTATGTATATATACGCGTAAATAACGAGCTCAAACACTTCTCACAGGATGTATGCACAGCGGCTGAAAAATAACGAAGAAGAAGAAAAAAAAATAATTCTAGAAAATCAAAGTCGGAAATTTCACAATACCGGTATATTGGCAAACGCAACAACTCTCCATTAGAGGAATTTTCGTTCGAAGCGCGCAATTACTCTCCGCGTATACGTACAAAAGTATATATATAAGTATACAGAGGTATTCGCGCCTACGTGTATACAACCGGCACATGCAGGAGACGCGTATATACATATATATAGAGGCGCTTAAACGCGATTTCATCAAATGCGCCGTTGGTGCCTCGGCGAGTGAAAGTCAGATTTGACCGAGGGATCAAAATAGTACGTAGTCGAGGTAATTGAGTTTTAGCCGAAAATTGACTCTCTTGTACGAGGGTATATATACTTTGATGACACGAAAATTATGGTGTAATCGGTTATACGGATCGTAAAAGGAGAATGTCGTCGTGTATGGCTGTAATCAAGGCACTTACGTTTATCGTGCGGCAGTACATTAATTTTTACAGGCATTGCTTGTTTTATTATAAAAATTGACTTCGCGCGATGGGTTTTTAATACGCACTTGCAGTTCATTGGAACTAATAATTTTTGCGAATATAATTGATACGAACTGTAAATGACTTCTAGGAAAGGAATTACGTGGATACGAAGAGCTTGGCGTCTCGTTTTGTAAATAATTAAGTTTGACCACTAGGATAAGTCATTTTTTAAATTTATGATGTAGATTATTAGTTTCAAATCTTGTTTTGTGTAGTATTGACAATTGAGAGTTAAAACGGAAATTTTTGAATATTAATGAACGTACATTTTTATCACTTTAATCTTCATTTATTTATTACCTATCGTCAAATTGTTTGATCCTTGAAACCTTTGGTGAAGCCCGGCAAAATTAAAATGCAACTATTCCGTGTAGCATTGTGGCGCCACCTACCGACGGAAGTGAGAAACACTGGGTACGATTTGCAGTGGGCAACATTCCATTAAAACAATTTAATAATGATAATAAATTCAGCGTTTTATAAGTAGGCGGTTATAATAGCGTGAGCGGTTCAAGCGCAGCAGACCCGACGAAGCAGTTTTCTATACACATTCTGCGCTCCAATTTTTATGAGGGAAATTGAAAAGTGCATATGCGTAATCTCTTAACTCTATAGCAAGTTATGAAAAACAGCTTATTTTATTGTGGCAAGATTTTGTTTTTCACTGTAAAAATAGCTAATTTTTCATACCGCGGGTGAAAATTATTTATGAAAACAAATTTTTATCGTCACTCCCTATACGAAGAATAGCAGATTTCAAAACGTTCGTCGAAGACTAGCAGATTATTCTTCTACTATTCAGATTTCAGATTTTTACCTCGACCCTAATAGAAAAATTGACGATTTTCAACTAAAATTGGCTAATTATTAGCTAATTACTTATATTCAAAAACTTTTCACTGACATTACTGAACTAACAATTCAATCACTCGCGATTTGAGAACTTTATGGTGCCAAAACTTATGAAATTTATGACCGTCAGAGCGCGCGCATAATAACATCCGCAAACACAGAGCCATCTAGTAAAAAAAATTCTCCAATTATCATCTATAATACTAAAGAATATATAAATCTTTGTCGAAAAATCTGCTATTCTTCAAAAATTTTAAACTTCAAAATAAAATCCTCCAAAAATACAAAAAAAAAAAAAAAAAATTGAAAACAAAATACTCACTCCATACACCATCTCATTACAGAGGACCACTTCAAAGACTGTCGCATGGGCGCACCAGGATTCGACGCGTGCATCCGCGAAGCGTTGAACGCCATCCGCCCGTACTTCAAGACTGGTCTGCCAAAATACAACGTGGCCCCGTTCGATCCATTCTTCGCCAAAGAAATCAGCGCCAGACGCGGTCTACCGAATCTCGGCTTCACCATCACCTTGAGAAACGTCACCGAGAGCGGCTGGTCCGCCAGCAAAGTCACCAAATTCGTCAGCGACTTGAAGAACCACAAGGTCGGCGCCTAAACGCAGACTACACTCCAAACATATAAATATTGACTGAGTCGAGTCTCGGAGTTGGTTTTAGCATAGATTTTATTTTTCGGGATTATGCAATGATGACGGATATTATTTGCTCGCAGGTGGTCTACACCCAGAGCTTCCCAGAAAAATTCCTCTCCGGAGACTACGAGTTCGACGGTGCTATGCTCGGCTCGAAGATGAAGAACAAAGGAAAATTCACCTTGGGACTGTGTGAGTAGTTTTTCACGATGAAAATCCGCGATTGTGTAGAAAGTAACGAGGGAAACGTGCATAAATATTATATCCGAGTGTAGTGTAACGGGAGAAAATGTAAATTGTTGATTATTAAAAAAAAATGTTTGTTCGTGTAACAAAATGACACTTGGGAATTTTCTCCGTAATTTCACTGTAATTATACGCGAGGAGCGACCTGGTTTCCATTCGATGATAAAAACTGCGTAAGAAAAAGATTTTTCTACACATACTTCTATCATTTTCCAATAGTTTCGACGTACGTGTTATAAATATAATATTGGTTTATTGGGTTAAAGTTAAAAGCAAATCGATGTCCTACTGAAATATATCTCCCATGAAACAGACAAAATAAAACACATCTGTATAATATACATTTTTAATTCGATAACTGCCATCTGAAATTCAATAAATTATATAACATTTTCTAGACGATCTCGTCCAAACAACGACGATCACAAAGGAGCCTGGCAAGAAGATGAAGGTCAGCGTAAACGTAGAGACGATCCGTGACCTCAAGCTGCACATCTCGAATCTACTGTACGGCCGCGAGGTCCTCGAGGGAATCCTCGACAGGATCATCAACGGAGCTTGGCAACCAGGTTTCATGTTCACCAGGCCACTCATAAACGAACTCGTCTCCACCGGTTTTACTGAAATCTTCGGGAAAGCTTTCCAGAACTTCCCCTTCGACAGGATCATCAGGAGCAAGTCCAACAACTTGCTCTAATGCGTCGAGAAAATTTTTTGAAGAGTCTGGTTTTGTGTGACGATTCAGTGAGTCGAGGTGTCGACGGAAAAATTGCGACGACTCATAGGGCATGTTCGGGAATTGGAAAAGTACCAAATTAGACGATTTTAGATTATCGCCGCAAGTGTTTCAAAAGGAAGTCGTTAAGGATTTTTGTTTAAAAATTTTTTTCATGTGTTTACTTCGTCGTTGAGATTATATACGTTATTCGTATGCGAATTTATGCTTAGTCATGTATCTCATACTGTGTTTAGTTAAGTTGATTAACATCGTGTTACCATTAATGATTCATTCGCCATAATTTAGTATACTACGTTCTTCGTTTCTTCTTCTTATTTTTTTGTAAAGTTATCATTTTTTACTTTTGTAATACTCTGCATTCAGATGTTTGTACATATAAAGAGTTTATATATATAATAATAATAATAATAAATAAAGAAGCATGTTTAGTTTAAAAAATATCGCTGTTTTGTGTCAATGCAGTAATGGTTTCAAAAAATTCTTTTTGAATTTTTCTAAAACAAAATTTGATGCTTAGATTATAATTGTATAAAATTTCAAAGGACAACCGTTAAAAATTGCATACACATTTTGACATAGAAAATCTCTTTAATTTATGTGATATAATACTCTAAATTTCTATTCTTTAAATGTGTAATTTGATCAGAAACACTCTGGTAAATCCTACGCTATTAAAGACTACACTTTCCTACAAAATCGCATCGAGATCGGTTGAGATCGGTAAACCTGCGCTCGGATAATTAGCGACGACGCCTCAAGATTTCTCTAATTAGTCAACTTGCAGCCTCTCGGAGCACGTTGAACTCCGGGAACGTAATGAAAAAAAAACTCACATACACTTACTCACCGGTATATCCGAGGAAATTTCCCATAAGGAGACCAACCGTTCTCCAGCCGAATAACGATCTCTCGTGGCTCTTGGCCAACTGACAAAAGACTGTAAGTGAGATAAACGTATATATAAGCGATGGATTCGTGAACTGCGGTTTTTTCCTTCGCGTTTTCCCGCAGAGTATACGATACAGAGTATACCGATCTTCCTTGTCACGAAAACATCAGAGGCTGAGGAGAGCTGTTTACCTTGAAAAACCATCCGTACTTTGACCTCCGGGGCTCGTTTATCTCCGGCTGTCGAACCTGTATTATGTACGTGTGCGTGTGTTATGGTACGGTTACGGGATTTTTGTAAATGCACTCTCGCGCGATGAGTAAGCGTTAAAATTTTCGTGGAATTTATTCGAATCTTGCGAAGATGATGCATTTGTGGTGTAAACATTGTTCTGGTACAACGCGAGGGTTCGAAGCTTTAAAAGGATCGCACATATGTATAATTCGCATGCAGACTTTGCAAGTTAAAGACGCATTTGTTATTTAAAGTAACCCGACGTTTGTTCCTCTATATACTTGAAAAATGCATTATTCAAAGATTTTAACGCTGATGCGGAAAGGATAACTGAGAGAGAGATGGACAGCATCAGATCGGTTAACCACTTCGAATGTTTACTCATGTATACGCGAGCAAATATATAATTTTTGACTCTTCATCTGCGGTTTTATCGTCTTTGACTTTGAAACAATTGCGGAGAAGCTTTCACTCGCAGAGAAAGCAATACCTTAATTGAAACTATATATATATATATATATATATATATATATATATCTCGGTAATTATTAGCGATGTTTCGATTCTTTTTAACTTTGGAATAGATGCGAAAAATGTCGATGATGCGTAGTACGTAATAAAGTACATAAGCTTTCGTTATAGTAGACATAATTTAAGCTATTCTAACACGTAAATAATGCATAAGAAACCGCGAGGACGTTCGTTTTTCATTAATTAAGTGTACCGATTTCACTCGTTCGAAAAATCGGCGGACCACATGCGTCACAGCCGAGGTGTATATATATATATTAACGGTTCTCGAAAAATTATAAAATAAAGTCAGGTACAAAGTATAATCAGCCGTGACACGAAGAAAGGCTCTTACTCGCAGTTACTCGCTCTACATTCGCGGCGCCGGCCGAGGAATAGGCTCGACTTTTTGCGAGTATGCATAGCTGCTTATTTCGGCTGAGAAAAAAATCGAAAGTTATTGTATATTCTCGAAATTGTTTACCACGTATATCCGATAAGGAAAGATTTTTTCGTCGTTGAAAAAAAACTAGTCCTGTCGCTATCGATCATACCAAACCTATACCGATCGAACAGCAAATTCCCATAGGATTACGTATATCGTCGAACTGAATATTCAGCAGATTTACGACGAAAATACACACCGCGTGCGTATATAATAGGTACCACTAGATTAATAAGAGGAAACATTTTGTTTTTAAATTCCGCGTAAAAAAGGGCACGCGCGACATATATCACTTATACATATAATGTAATACACACACACACATACGTGGACAAATATACACGTACAGCAGAGTAGACCGATTCAAGGCCAAAACTCTTCTATACACTATGTGTAAACGTTGGAGGGAGAAGATAATAGGCATCGGTTATTATCGGCTGATGCTTTTGAAGAAAGTTACAACCGCCCCACTCTCCTGGCAGGAATCCCGGCGGGGCAGGGGCAATGTCAAGGTGCTATAAGTCCGGACGCATCTCTTAGAACCGGTCATTCGTCGCGTTGAACGGGTTCGATCGGTTTGTTCGACGGTTTGTGCACGAGAGAGCAGATATCGAAGACAAGAGGATGAAACCTGCAACGAGGATTCTCAGCCTGGCCTGTCTGGTCGCGGCGATCGGTTGTGTCCAGGCGGCTGGAAAGTACAAGGGTTTGGAATTTTTGGAAGCTTGCTCAAAGAGGGATCCAGAACTGGAGGGCTGCTTGGCCAGGGCGGCCAATAGTCTGGCCGAGAACTTTCGTCGGGGTGAGTTGATTGCCGATTTTTTATTAGGTCGACGATTACCGATTTTCAAGCTTGCGACTGGAATTTCTCATTCGAACGAAAATCAAATTCGTATAACAGTAATCTGTAAGTAGATATATGACGGTTTGTTGGGAAAGCGCACGAGGATCGGATGCAGCTGCGTTATGTAGAGGAAAAGGCGCGAGAGGCGAGAAGAAAAAAGCAGGTTATAACGGTGTATTTGAATCGTCGTTACCGAATGTCCTACATTCAGAGCGACGACTTTATGTGCCGTAGTCCCATATTACACAAACGCTGCCTTGGACTGCATAGTTTCTTTTTCAGTCAAATATTGACCCTAAGCGCGCGGCGCTTTATCGACGGATGAGTCACTGCGGTGGAGAGAAGACGCGAAAAAAAAAGACACGCTCGCCGAGAGCGAGATGCGAGCGTGACCGCAAGCACTTTCGTTGTAGAGTCCCGCGGTTTTTGAATTGTGCGCTGCGCAGTTTGCGAATGAGTTTTGACGGTTTTTTTTTTCGTGATTTGAAATTAACGCAGACAAGTATGTATACATTCTTTATGGAATATGAGCATCTACGAAGTTATGGTTTTTTGCTGAAAAGTTTTGTGCGATTGGAAAATTTGTAAGAAATAGAAATTAATGTTAGCATAAGTTTGGTTGCTATATATTAGATTGTATATCAAGACAGATAAATTAATAATTTATTGTGCAGACAATTTTGGATTAGTTAGAAAGTCGAGATTATTATGAGTTTTCGCTGTTTTTAAACGTGGACAACTTTTTGTTCAAGCAACTATCCTAAACGATATTTAAACAATTTTTCCTCGTACTCTGATCGTATAAGCGTGCATTTTCTGCTTCTGTCCTCAAAAAGAAATGAGGTTTACTGTTAGCAGTACATAAAAACTTTTACTACATTCAAAATCTCAGTTCAGATTTTAAAAAATTTTCTTCATTTGTCAATGCATTAAACGATAATTTTTCAGATATTACATACAAATTTTACCGAGCCGTATTCTGTCGAAGTTACACTAGATAAACAAAACTAACATTATCATCCAAACAATTTCAAGGTCTACCACAGTTAGGCTACACGGAGGTCGAGCCAATAGTCCTGGACGAGCTTCACATATCTCTGGGCGGTGGTCCCAACGGCTACAAGGCCCAATTCAAAGACATAGCAGCTCGAGGCGTCTCATCCGTACGAGTGACCGGTCTACGAGCTCGTATCAATGATGACGAGGTGCAGCTGCAACTGGCGCTCAGTATACCCAAGATTCAAGCCGCCGCCAAGTACCGATCGAGCGGAACCCTCATTCTTGTTCAGGCCAGCGGAGCCGGTGACTACTGGGGAGAATACGGTTGGTATTTCATTCTTTTATCACTCCCTTTCTTACCGACTGGAATGTGGCCCCTTAATTGTAGGCAACCTCTCGTAAGCCGATGTATGGCTTGTGAGTTCAGCAGGAGAAACCGGTTCAATTGAGAGCTTTTGTAGAAATCCGGCTGGTAAAGAAGGAACTTTACCGATCGAGCGTTATTACTTGTCACATAATAATATAATATATAGTCCGATCGGTTAAAAATACACGGATTTCATTTTTTATTTCAATTTTTTCTGATACATCGACTTCAGAACAAATTGCTTCTGTCGAGCGTAAGCTGCAAAAAATAAATTCCTTCGAAGACGACAAATTTGTTTGTTTTTTTTTTTAAACAAACTAGTTTGCCGGTATATTACCGAATCGCAAATTTCCTCAAGAAGAAATGAGCGCATATGATTGATGTATAATCAGCAGATGAAAAATTGCCGTGCACACAAAAGAGTCAATATATATATATATATATATATATGTATCGTTCTCAAAGTCCAGGAAACTTGTAATGCTAATTTTAAACGACGCGACTTACAGAGGGAGTCAAGGCTAAGGTCTTCATCAGGGCTAAGCCATACGCAGTTCAGGGTCAGCAGTTCCTCAGACTTCAACAGCTCAAAATGGACTTTACCGTACGAGACATCAAAATGGGCGTTGACAACGTTCACGATGGAAACACCATTCTCCGTAAGTTGATTTGTGAATTTTTTTTTTATATATCCCAAAGTTACTTTCATATCCTGAAGAAACGTCGCGATTTTTTAAACCAAACAACAAGACTCCATTTCCTGGTATAGAATAGTTTTTTCTGACAAAGGACTCGATCTAGCATCAAATCAGTCCTTGAATATACTGCTTACTTTCTGTACAAAATGTAGGCTATGAAAATTTTACATCAGCGTATATTTATTTAGCAGTCGTATGACATACAGTAATATTCTTTATTCGACTGTTTTCAATAACAAAGATTACGCCTTGACCGGTTGATCCACTCCACTATAAGAAATAGCTTTAAACAACGTGTATAAACCAGTATTTTGTGCTCATATCGGCTCGCAATAAAGAACAGAGGAGACTGAGTGGAAAAATATGTGTGATTTTTCAGAAGCAGCATTGAATCTCTTCATCAACAGCAACAGTCAGGAGCTTTTGAAGGAAATGAAACCGGATCTCAGAAGAAAACTTGTTCAAGTCATGTCGACCTTCGTGGAAAAAATCTTCGCCCAAGTACCTTACGACGCCTTCGTTACAGACTGAGTACAATTACGCACACAAATACTTCCATTAAATGCATAAAATCGTTCACGTATATTTTCCTCGCTACGAGAGCTTCTTCGCATGACGCCGACGTCGAAAACAAAAATGACAGTAAACAAAGCAGTATAGACAATCGCGCTGTTGACACCTGCGTCTTCGCATATATTATAGTTTTTAAGCTTCTGCAATGTATATTTACATCGAGAGCATCGAGTGCTGTATTGTTATAAGCCACTAGTTTCTTAAGCTATAATTTATTATTGTTTAATGCGCGAAAATCATCGACTTCTCATCTTTAGTATTTTACATGTAACATTATTTGTGTGACTAGTTCATATTATATAATTTTACTCATGGAGGTTGCGAGTATGTAAAAAACCTATTGTTTATTTGTTTTCTCTTTTTTTTTAATAAAAAAATATCTATGCGAAAGCTATGGACAAACAAACACATTCTTTTTATTCGATATACGATCTGCCTGCGGTCACTTCCACAGGCGTCATCCCACCATACGAATCAAAATTACGTACATCATCAGTGACGCAAAAGACGTTCCATGAACTTCGGCAAAACACGGTAAGAGACTCGCTCGATCGGTATTCCAAACCCTTGGCGCCTTTGACGCTATGGAAATCGTGATCCTCATGATTAAAATTTTTCTTTACGTTCGTAAGACGTCGCGTGTGCAAAGTTATTGTTTTTATTCTTTTTTTCTTATTAAAAACGTTAAAAAATAAAAGAAAGCAGCGATGATGCGGCACTATACGTATAGTTATTTTTTTGCGTCGACCGCGTATGGAAAAATATAGGTTAAGAACGATTAGCGCATTAATCTTGACGGTTGTAGCTATATAATCATTATACTAAAAGGAAAAGAAGGTTCGTAAATGTTAGCCGGTTAAAAAGGGTCGCAAAAAAGTGTCTCTCTCTCTCTCTCACTATCGGGACGTCATATATAGAAAGGAGTTGATGCGCGCGAAGACATTTTTATTGATAGCT
This sequence comes from Muscidifurax raptorellus, assembly GCA_020010945.3. Classification (NCBI taxonomy): domain Eukaryota; kingdom Metazoa; phylum Arthropoda; class Insecta; order Hymenoptera; family Pteromalidae; genus Muscidifurax; species Muscidifurax raptorellus. The sequence goes on from CM052080.1 coordinate 38,857,621, forward strand.
CTTGTAAATGATTGATCATCAATTCTCTGTGTTGTAAAAATTTCCTGCAATGACAATCAAAGTGTCATAACTAATTAAACAATTCTGTCGGGATAAATATTTTCCACAGAAAAAAAATAATTTTCGATCTATATCCACACGCGATTCACTCTCGGCATAAAAGCTAAGACTTATAATTTGAGATGATTTCTCTAGGCTAAGGACACTATACGCGTATATGTGTGTGTGTGTGTGTGTGTGTCGTTCAACCTTCACCGGAAAATTGAAATTTTAGCCGCATTCAAAGCAAAGCAAGAATCGAGGGGTTTACATGTCTCTATCTTGCGCTGATTCATTGGGATACCAGGCGAATTGCAAAATTTAGTTCGTAAAAACCTGTTGTAGCAGCCCGCGAACGTCTCCACAATTTACGATGAGTATTGTACATACGCGACGCCATGAAAACTTGTATGTCTTTCAGCGAATCTGAATATTTTTCTTCTCTCTTATTATCCCTGATAGAAAATTAAGTCAATGCGTATAAATGTAGAAATGCTCTAAAAACGAATTTCTACACTGACAGAAGTTTTTCTTTACTATGAAGAAATCATTGGTTGATAGTTGATACGTAGGCTTAAAACACTATAATTACAAAAATGTGAACAAAAGTATTGTTAACACTATTACATAATTTGAATGCAGCCGCGAAGTTTATATTTGAGAAATAGTTATGTGTGACTGAAAGAGGTCAAAATCGGCATTTTTAATTTATTAACTTTAGAGCTGCATTTAACCTATATATTAATATGAAGAATACTTTTTTTTTACATTTTTAGTTAGTCGTGCATACTGAAAATTGTAATAAAAGATCGAAAATATGTAGTGTACTAAGTTCGCGTATTAACTATTAACCAATGATTACTTTACAGTAAAGAAATACTTCTCTCAGTGTACAACAATAATTATTTTAAAAAATTCCAACCAGAAATAGACTTAATTTTCTTCTAGATATACCACTCGCGTAATGATACAACCAATAAACCGAGTGTCTCCCAGAAAAGTGCCATCGTTTCCTACTACCGTCACGATGCAGGTGAAAAATCCACGTCGTCGGGTTATTCAACGCGACGCCGCACGTTATTAAGCCGCGTGAGAGAGACAGAGAAAAGTCGGAAATTTCAAGATCAAACCGCTGAACGTCCTGCGTCGGACCTCTGTGTTTTAGAGCGTAATTGAACGTGTGAGAGAGATTACGTAATAATTATGTCACGCTGGCTGAACAACCGTGATTTCGAGATTGATTTCTGAAAACGAAATTATACGTGCACAGAATGACGCTGTGATTAATTTACCCCCTTCGGGGCAGCATTTTTGTCGGTTATACTGATGTGCGAGATGTCACTTTGTTCGTGTATAGCGTTTGGATTTCCCCCTGACGAATATGGATATAAGATAGAGAGAGACGGCTTGTTTTTGTGGATTATGTGCTTCAAAATTTTCTGCTTCTTGCGACCTCATGCCGTATATGCTCTTCGTCACGTAGAGAACGACATTTTCGTTTTTTCATTACGTTGCGCTGGTTTTTCGTCGCTGACGATCGTTCCAGGGGAAAATCCGGGCTCTGATTGTTCATTTTTTTTTTCGAGGATGTCGAGAGTCTAGACTCAAAATTCGTATTTTGGTCGATGCTTGAACTTTTTTTTCGGCTAGAAATACTTTCAATTTTATACAAATCATTAAGGAATAAATATTCAACGCGGCTGCTAAATTTGACGATTTTTAATTGATGTCTTTTATAGAACTTTTTATAAGGTGTACATGCAAATTAAGTAGATTTTAATTTTTTTTTGGGAGAGAATAGGAAATAAAGTGAAATCAGATATTTCGTTTAAAACTATTCAGAATTTTTTCTGCAGGAATTAGCATAAAACGGATACACCGCATTTCAAATGGATTTAGAATAATAATAGTAGCGATGATGGCATTCGTGAATGAGTCTTCACTACATACCAATTCATAAAGCAGTTATATACTTGTGTGTAAATACGATTTGAATTAATTATAGTACCGAGAAAATACTTTGTTTAATTATTAGAAGGATTGTTTGAATTCTGTGAAAAGGTCATAGTTTTCTATAGAATTATAACTGAAACTATTATATAATTCAGTTTTTTAAATAAATAATTAAAAATAGTCAGAAAGCAGTAGAGTAAGGGATCGTCTGAAAAGTCAAAAGTAAACTATACATCTCCGAATCGTTTATCTTCTTCTCATTACTGAAAAGGTATAATCGCACAAAATAATTAATCATTTCGAATAGATTTATGAATAGTTTTCCGTCATGTTCAACGAGCCATATACATCCCGACGAGGATTAAAAACTTTCAATCGCTACTTATCACTGACAAAAGATTTGCAAAAACCATTTGATCTAGCTGATAGACATTTTTTCTTCCGCGCTTGGCACTTCCAGGTTTTATATACATTTTTCGAGAAAAAAAACTCACGAGGAAATTTTGCTGTGTTTTGCGGCAGTAAAATAGTAACAACATCGTAAGTCTCTTTTGAGACACATAACTAGTTGCAATGCCATTGGTTAAACAAGTTGTCACTGGTTATCGCAAATTAATTAGGCGCAGCTGCTAATAAGAAATGCAGTTATCCCTGTGGCCGTGAATTTATATAACATTGGATTCTCGTTGTAACTGTAATTCAGTATAGGAAGCTGACCTCGTTAGGAACTTTAACGATTTTTTGGCTAATTATTCGTTAACTTTTCAATCCATCCTATATTTAACACTTAAATATTGATATTTAACTTAAGGCACAATAGGATCGTTAGCTATGAAATAATTGCTTCGAAAACACAATAAGCAATGAACTCCAAGTTTAATATACATGCGAATGTAATAACACAGTGTACGCACATTAATTGACGGGTTGACGAAAACTCGATGAGCATATACACGTAAAATCAATTTTTCTCCTTATGGCTTTTCGATAGCAGCAGGCGTATAATCAGTCTAATCTTCCCGATTCGTAACTCAAAGTTGCCTCGTTAAAAAATTATACATTTTGCGGTATATTACAGAACGAGCTGCTGAAGCAATCTTGTTTTGGTGTAATTACGAGAAAAGTACAACGATCCTCCTTGACTTTGACTACAGTTGCGTCACTTTAACGTTCTTGAATAACCTATTGACGATGATACCCCTTCTTAATATAGACTGGAATTTTGCATTATAAAAAGACTTTTAGAGAAGCCCGAATTTTTTCAAAAATAGATCGTGACATTAGCTTACGTCGCCTCGTAATATTGACGAATTCTTAAAAACCCGATTTCTCGTATCGTTATATATTGTCATTATTATACATACTTTCACGAGAAAATCGACGCGTGCGACGAGAGACACGAGCGAAAAATTCACACGATACTAATAATAAAAACGTCACGCGCATACTTTCAGCCTCATATTATCCAGCACAAATTTTCCTCGACTCGTCTCATCGTTTCTCCTAAAATAAAAACAAAAAAACCAAAGCTTAATGCTCCAAGGGTGCAATGCACCGAAAAAAGCCTCTCGTATATTCAAACGTAAATTAAATTGTTTTACTACCGGCCGCTCGCGTCGGTAAATCAAGTCGAGCACGACCTTTATTTTTCTCCTTCATGGCCCCGTGCGTTTCGAGGATGCGCTTGGGTTCATTGAGAGGAGGAATAAATTTTTCTTCGTATGTTTTATTATTCTAGGGCCAGCGATAAAAGGAAGCGAGTATATAGCTGCACGTCTGACTGACTATGTGTGTGTGTTTTTAAAAATCCTTGAGAATCGTGAACGACCGGCAAAAACGCGGAAGATTTTGGGACGATTCTAAAAGCGCGTCGAAAATTTTGACGACGATATTATATTTATTGCCGCTTGTGACGATCGGTTATCGATTCGCATAATAGGGTGACACTTTGTACGTCTGTATAATTATTACGCGAAGGATGAAAAGCGAATGTTTATTACATTTTTTTTTTATTCCAAAACTAAATATATAGCTCGACGGCGTATTAGCGTCAAGTGCGTATATATATGTATATGTTATAAAGATGTCGAGTTTTTACACGAAAATGTAAATGGCCTTTGGACGTTTTTTTTTGTCGCTCCGGCTATTCGTGTGAGAATTATATACATGCCATTAGAACAATTTTAATAATAAATCTGCGTAACCCGGAATTTTTTATGCGGATTTTCGCTCGCTGTGTGCGTGAGACTACTTTACGAAGCGCGACACTTATTTTAGTTTCTTAATATGTTGCGTTCGATGTTAAAGCGTGATACAGTGAATAATTTGCGTATACGTATATAGTTATCAATGTGCTGTGACGTATATTTAGAATTACACAGACAACTTTTTCAAATGTCGGTTTCGACTCGCATCGATTTCCCGACTGTTACGAAGAAAATGATCTAAGAAACACATAAAAATTATAAATTTAAATTTTCATCGCGTCAATAAGAAAACTACAGCCGAAATTCCTACAGGTCCAGTCATACTAGTCGATTAAAAAAAAAAACATCCAAATTCGAACCGATCAACCTCTGCTTACCCTCAAAGCCATCCCGAATAACTGTCTTATATACATAAAAAAAAACGATTGTCACCCGAGCGTATAGGCACGTATCCTGGCCGACGAGAGACACCGGTTTTTCTCAGGCAAATTTTATATTCACCGCTTTCCGCGTCCCCATCACGCGCAAACGTGCTCCACATAAACATAAATCTTTGCTCGCCGCATGACTTCATCCCGAAAGAAGACACGCGTGCGCGGGCTCAGGGAAGAATTAGGAGCCCTCCCGAGATCGTCGAATAAAAAAAAAAAAAAAAAAAAAATGAAATTCTATTATAGCCGCCGAAAATTTCTTCTCGGAAGTCGTGTCCTCTGACGCTATATGCCGATATACGTGCGTATAGACGTATAAAGAAAGGAAAAAGGAGGAAGTCGCGACAAACATAGCAGGTCGTGACACTATATGTCCGACGAAGGCCAAAGTCAATTGCATCTGTACGATTCGATTTTGTTACACACACACGCACAAACACACACACACAGAAAGAGAGAGAAAGAGTCACGGGTAGGGAGATGAGGAAGATGCGAGAAGGGATACCCGTATACACATATTTTGTATTTTCGCGGTGGGGAGCTGCCGCAGAAAAAGAAAGAAAGAAGAGCAAGCGAGAGAGAGAGAGAGAGAGAAACGTGCGCGCGTGTGTCGTCGCGCACAATGGTTTCACTTAGGATATAGAGAGAGGGGGGCAGCTATAAGGTCCTCAACACTGGCTTCATTCTATCCATTTGCTACGAGACCATCTCCGAACAATTGTATCCTCCGGTATATACTCTTGCGCATAGCCGATCTCGATACCGGTCAGTTCGTTCTTTCGTACACACTGTGACAGATTTCGAGAGGGAAAACATCATGGCTCACGGAACAACCCTTGCGATCCTCGTCTGCGCTACTGTCGCATCTGGTTTCGCCCTTGAATTGCGTGAGTAGTTGTATATCTTCAAGTTGACGAATTCGATACATGCGATCGCCGATGAAAAAAATCGGTATAATTATCGGCGATTTAAACCGTGTCAGCGTGTCGCAACAGACTTTTTTTTCCTCACTTTTCTATCGTCGCGTAATTGACGAACGATCGATTGATTCTCATTCCATTCAGTTTATTACGATGACTCGCGCTTATACATACGCAATTAACGCCTACTCTCCCAAGAGAAATTTACTGCCGAGCGCGGTTTACCGCAAAAAAAAAAACACCTAGTACAGAAAACTATAAGCCAACCCGTATATATCTATCTATAGTCGCCGGAGCCAAGGTGTCCACATAGGAAAATTTCGGGCGATGACGCTATACGATACCGATTCCGTGAACTCACAGCTTATATATATACACATACAATCATCGATCGAGCTCTCCTCTTTCTCTCTCGTTTACATATATAAGCTTGTATAAATACCGATCGCCGATGTTTTTCAAAACTTGCAATATCCGCAGCCGATTTCATCCACGTCTGCAAGCGCAACGATCCTCAGATCGAGGCTTGCATCAAGAAGACCGTGGAAGAGTTGCGGCCGAAATTGATGACGGGTGTTCCCGAGTACAACATCCCCTCGCTGGAGCCGCTTCTGCTGAAGGAGTTGGTGGCAGCCGAAGGTGCCGGTGGTCTCAGGATCACGGCCAAGGATGTCCACGCTTACGGTGCCAGTGATTTCGTCGTTCAGAAGCTCAGGTAAGCTTTTTTTATATCGTTTCTGTAAACCGCTGTGTGCGTATAGTTATTCAGCGCGACAATTAACTCGCGTTAATTATATATTCGATCGTTAAGATTCAGCAACCTGTGCGATTTCCATACGCGTCTTGGCTGCAAGTTTTTTTTTATTTTTGAGGAAGAGTCTTCTTCTTCTTCTTCTTCTCATCTCGCGGCTGCGTTGTGTGTATTAGCATATTTCGAGTCTTGTAACAGGGTTAATAACTTTTTTTGCCGTGTTGTAGCGCATCGGTTGAAGGTGATCTCTTCGATCGCGTGTAAATATATATATATATACGAGAATAAATTAGATCGAATCTTAATTTGGTGGGAACGATTACGTGTGTGTGTGCATAGTTAAACCGAAAGAAAAGAACGAAGAGTAGCAATTTTCTCGGGTTCGCAGAAATTGTCGCTGAAAACCCGGCAAAACAATAGAGTCATGTCCGAACGCGAATCGTATAATAATAGCAGAGCCGATTTCTCCATTACGATTCCAATTATGCGCCGAGCTCCCATTATGCAATGCCTTGTATCCTCTTCTCGACCTCTAAATCGCGAGGCACTCGCTCTTCTTCTTCTTCTACTTTTTTTTTGCTTTGATGCGCGGGAATTGAAGAAAAAGTGAAATTACAGCCGCTATATGCACGTAAATGCTCTAGAAAATCGTTACGCGAGAGAGAACAGTCGAAAATGACGGTCCGCGCTGGGCTTATTCAGGAAGCGGAAAAGCGGCCTTGTCTGCGAAGGACGAAAATTATTAGGTATAATACGAAAGATGCGCGCCGCTGCACAAAGACGCGGATCGTTATGTCGCGCTGCTATGCAGAGACACCCTACCGTCACTTTTCCATTCTCTTTTTTCTTTGCGCGCGTGCGGAACTGCATTCCTTTTTTAAAGAATCGAACGCAGAATTATTCGGACTTTTTTCATTCTCGCACGTATATTCGATTGAGCCAAACGATTATTTTGAATTACGTAATCGAAGCGATGAATTCGGAAAATGAAGCCAAGCGAACGGTTTTAATTTATTACCGTTATGCGATATGTATACGCGAGTAAATCGGTATCTCTATTACGGGAGAACATAATTGCCGCACATGTAGATGTGAGAGATTCGAACGAAGGCTGTGGGTATGTATAAAGAATTATGAAGAAGAAGTGTCGGAACGTTTTCGATCAATGAATTCAAACGGCCGACAAACCGAATTCTCAATGAGACTTCCATACTCTCACGCTTCGCTTGTTATTTCCACTCGACGCGATAAAAAAAGAAGAAAAGTCGACGTTCCATTCACAAGATGCAAAGGAGAGGATGTTACAGAGACATCGGGTTAACCTGCTTTGGATTCACGAGAAATAAACAGCGGCTGCTTCGTTTGTATTCCAACGGCGATCGCGCGTCCATGACACGGCCGTATAAGCGATGGTCTATGTCCGTGCACGGCGTTTCGCGCGTCGATATTATAAAAATTCGACGCACCGAGCCTGTGCAATAAGAGTTGGCAATTATTTTCAGCGTCTTGTATCTAATGGAATTTTTGTAATTAACCTTGCGAGGCACGTCGCGTCGGGAATACAAATTTTTCGCGCGATATACGCAAAGAGATCGGTATGGCAATATTACCGATTTTACTAATACCGATTTTTCTCCCGCAGAGTCGACGTCTCGCAGCTGCGTTTCGCCCTGGACATTCTCTTGCCTCACCTCTACATCGAGGGTCAGTACGAGATCGATGGACGCGTTCTCCTGCTGCCGATCCGCGGTAACGGCCCAATGACCGGTAACTTCACCGACGCGACCGGTTCGGTCAAGATCCAGGCGAGTTTGTTCAAGGACGACCAGGGCAAAGAGCACCTCAAGCTCAACGAGTTCCGCATGCGCATATCCATCCGCAAGGGGTCGCTCAAGCTCGAAAACCTGTTCGGCGGCGATCCGACCCTCGGTAACGTCGTCAACAACGCCATCAACACCAACTTTGACGCTTTCATCAAGGAACTCCAGCCTCTCATCGAGAAGGCTTTGTCCAGCGCTTTCATGGACATCGGCAACAGCATAGTCCGTCCCTTCACCTACGACCAGCTCTTCCCCTTGTAATAAGACGCCCTCTATATAGATAGTGCAGGTGTACCATGAAAAATCGCGCGATCTCTTTTACTTTCATTCGTTGACCCCCCTTTTGACCCAGCAATCTTAATCTATCCGCAGAAATCATTGAATCTCTGTATCCTCTGATTGTCATCGTTGATTGTATTTTTATTATTATTATTATTATTATTATTACTAGATTTTTATGTTTATTATTTTTACGACGCGTTTACGTTTAATCGTGTATCGATATTATTGCAATTTATATAGCGACGCGTGCGTGTATAATGTATGTACGAAAAACGACACACAACCGGTGACCCTGTCGATGTGCGAGCGATGCTCCGCCGCGCTGCATTGCAGCTGCTGCATATGTAGCCTCGACTTTTTCATCGCGGACCTCCTTCACTGACCTCGTGTAATACTACCTCTCTCTTTCTAGAACTCTTTTTTCGCCCTGATGGTTTTTTTTGTTTTTATGTTTATTATTATTAATTTTTTTTTTGCAATACGCGTGCAAGCATATTGAGAAGCACGAACGGAATAACGACGGTTATTGTCATATGTGTGTGTACCGATTTCCCGACGACAGACGACGATACATATATTATATATATATATATACATGCTTACCGATCTTTCGAATCGTCGCGTGCGCGTATGAGATACATATATTCGTTATGACCGCACTGCACGGGCATTATTCAAAATGTATGGATGTATATTGTCGAAACGCGCGGTCGGGAAAGCTCGCACGCCGAGAAAAAAAAAGAGCGATGCGCGCGCACGAGGCCGGAAATCGCTGAGTGATAATCGTTATATATGTGTGTGTTTACGTGAGGTTTAATTTATATGACTTTTTATTTAAAAAAAATACATATATATATATTTACTATCATGTATCCGAGCGAATTATATATACTTTATGTTGAAGGAATTTTTTTTGTTGTGTATAATAGAGGCGTTGTGTTATATAGAAAAATGTACTGTATGATTAACTATTTACTTCGAGAGCGTCGCTGTAATAACCGCTTCTGTACAGGTGGTTTGCGACTCCCGTTTTTTTTTCTTCACTGTTCTCATCTGTGAATGTAAACCAGCTTTTCAAAGTTTTATTTTTACTTTTTTTTTAATCTTAATAAATTGCCATCGAAAACGTAGCATCTGGTTTGTTTCTTTTGTTTTCACGACTCAATTTTGTTGATCTACCAAAAATAAGTTGCATTTTATTATGCTAATTAGGCACGAGATGCAAATGTATAGCTTTGATTATATAGTCCGTTTGATTTACGGCTACGCTCGCCTTTTGCAGTTTTGATAAAAAAACAAATTTTGTTCGCAAACGTCTGCAGCTTTTTTAAAAAAAATTTATCGGTGATTCTAAATGGTTTTTATTAATATGCAAATCGTCGAATCTTTCGTTATAACAGTGCATTACGTAATGGATGCTCAAAGGAGATGATTTTCGCACGAATGCAGTTTGCCGGCCGAACGAAGCAAAGCTAACAAAAACACGAGTTTGAGAAACCGGTAGTAGCTATTATGTCTTAAAAATTGCCCATTTCGAAGTACAAAGATTGCGTATTAAAAATCTTGAATAAATGTCTAATAATAGATTACAATATAAGAACGTGTTCTGTTATTGGTGTCGTAAGTTAAAAAATGTAGTGGCGAGCGGCATCTATATACATCAAAAGAAGTTTAGACATTCCAGCAATTCGCTTGTTGACGATCGTTTCCCGTCACACTATCTTCATTATACGAAGAGAAATCGTCGATAAGGCAACTAATGAGAAATTTCATGTATAAACAGTAGAAATTCTTATACGATCGATAAATCTGTTTTACCATAGATCGGTAAGAGCTTTCTATTTTGTTTCGCAGAAATATTACTTTGCACAGTATACTTGTCGGGTAAAGTGCCGGCAAATGAAGAAAATCGGTAATAACTTGTTTATTGCATAAATATATGTGTAAAACTAGTTTAACTTTTTTCTCCCGAGCAATTCTTACGTAAGCTTCATCGATCGGACGACGATCGATACGGGATATCGAATATAATCATACAGTATATAATATCGCTTATTATCCACATAACGATCGTTAGCACGAATTTACCATTACAAAAATATACAATACCGATATCCGTAGAATCATCTAAAAAACAAATGTATCACGTGCTCAGCACAGTATATGTAGTCCGAAGGGAAGAAAAATATCGAGATGCAATTGCACACACGACACGCGGAAGTCGCGGAGGCCACAGTTGGAAGGTCGACACGTGCATCTCGCGCTGTAATTTACAAAAAAAAAAACCTCGAGGCGCTAAATCATGCGCAAGCGCGCGCTCTTTTCTTCACTTTGCGTGTTTACTGCAGGTGAATTGGTCAGAAAAATAAAAAGACGTATTCACCTTCGACAAGGTCCTTCTCGCGTGGTTTACAAGCCCGTGAGAGGTCGACGCTTTGTTAACGAGGCTATATGCGGGTTAATGAACAGAGTTTAATAAATATGGAAGTGTTTATTCACGCAAAAATCACAGTGATGAGTGATTTTTGTACACTTGTTTGGGGGTATAGTAGGTGCAATTTTTTTTCTATATATGGCATCTTTATAGCTTACGAGCTTATCACTAGTTTATACTGGAGCCTTGTTCAGTAACTTTTTGCTCTTTATAATTTGTAACAATGTTTTTGTTCAGTTAAAATATTCACCAATTCAAGTTCTTGAAATTGAATAAGCAATGGCTTTTTTGTCGTTTGCAGGCGTTAGCCAAGCGATTACTCATATATGAAAAAGTCTTTAAAAATGCCAGAAGAAAAACATTTTTGGAATTTTGGTTAGAAAATGCTGTATTTAGCATTCTATAACAAGATAACAATAATAAACAGTTACTGGATACAAGCTCCTATAATACATAGAAAACATCGTTCTAAAACAACAACGCGTCGAGTACATCGTTTTAAAATGATCACTCCGATGAAAATGCAGTGTTACTTTGGTCAACACACGCTCATTATACACATGCGAATATTAAAAAAGAAACATGAGAAACGCTTAAAAAATCCTTGAGCTGCAACGTATCCCCGCGTTTACCAAACTATTTTTACGCAACATCCTCTCACTCGCGTGTGAAAAATAGCTCGCTCGAATTAACGATTAAAAAAGCAAGCGAATCGTATTCAATCGGTATCGGGGAAGAGCTCGTCGTACGTGAAGTGTTTGCAGATCTGGTTGGACACGTCGAGGACCTTCCGAGAGATGGCCTTTTCGAGATTCGGCGTCATGCTGGCGATAATCTCCTGTCGACTATTCAGCAGCACCGAATTTATAGCCTGTGCCAAAGGATTCGCCTCGGATCCGGGCATGAAGTTGGCGGTGTAGTCCCTTATCAACAATTTCGTCGTCATCGACGGGAAGTAAATGAGTTTGCGCCCGCGGCGCTCAACCGTCTGGAACTTGAGCGAGACATTCGCGTAGACGTCCTCTGAAAAATGCGAGGAAGGTTGAGTCTGTGTAATTATCGTATATATTGTGAAACGACAGATGAGCAAACATCTTTATTAACGTCGATGAGGAATTTTCATCGAGTCATCGGCTCGTAAACGAAGAAAAAGTCTCGATAAGAAAAACTAATTAGTGGAGCAGATCTGTACATGACACTGGTTAAAACTGTTTTAAAAGAAAAGTCGTAAAATCCTCGTTCCGATAAATACCTGTGATGGTGTTGATCGGTCCTTTCTCGTTGATCGGCACGATGATCTTGGCCTTGACGTCGTAATCCGAGTCCATGTACACCTTGGGGAAGGTGAGTTCGATATCGATCTTCTGCTTCTCCAAATTGACGTTGAGGCGCTTGATGGTGAAGCTGGACAGTCCCCTGAGCTTGACGTTGGTGGCTACGGCCCGGAAATCTTCGATGTTCGCCAGGGCTACCTCGTCGACGTAGAGCGGCTCGAGCGATGGTACATCAAGTTCGGGGATGCCCTCCTTCAGCTTCGGTGTCAGTTGTAGCACACTTTCCTTGACGCACTTGTCCAGCTGAGGATTCCTGCGGCCACACGTGTTGATGAAGGATGCTGGAATCGGTTAAATAATCATTAAAAAACATCGTTGAAATCGGTGACCGGTAAGAAATCGGTAAAGAAAAATAAAGGGCAAACACTTACGGACTTTAGCGAAAGACACCGCCAGTAGCAGCGTCGCGCAGAAGCTTGGCAGTAGGAATCGAGCCATGATCGGTAAGAATCTTCAGCCGAAAATCGGTTCAGCTATGCGAACGGCCGAGCGAGCAGAGCGTAACGACGGACGAGCTGCAACAAGTGGATGCAATTTCTAAACACGCACTGCTCACTCCTGCAAGTGGCAAACCCATATTTATACCTTCAACATAATGCGGCTACTGTGCTGGCCTTAGAATGACTCCTATTCTGTTAAGTTCAAGGTCGCGGAGATCCACCTATCCCGGGGCTTGTCCCCCACCCGAACCTCCCGCCAGTCGATGTATATACTCATCGATACGCGTGGCTGTGTGGATGTGTATCGATACTTAAGCTACTATATACTTATCTCGTCGTTTCCCCATTCTTCGTTTGAGGTTTCAGATTCCTCGATTTCTTCTATCGCGACGCGCCCACGCGACCTTCGAGGGGATAAAATGTTAAAATAGCTGTGTCCTGATGTGCTGGATCGAAATCCTCGGGGTTTGAAAATACAGTGGATTAGGAAGTGATTTTTTTTTCATGTAACGTTTATCACGACCGGCTGCCGCTACGATCTTATAACGATGGATCGATTATTTTTCTTCTCATGAATTCCGATTGGATTTCAAGTTTATGTTTTTGTGGTGGAATCCTTCAATCTTGTTAAAGCGATGATAGGATGTTGTTCCCAATTTGAATTATAAAGGAGATCCATCAAATTTATTCTGTTTATTATTGTGTGCGGTGAAATGAATAATACATGCGCTGTTTTTTCAGAAGGAACAATTAAACTGGAAGATGTCGATATTTGGGTGCTTATATTTCAGAATTTTTTAAAAAGCTCGTATGGTTTGCTTAAAAAACGAACGAGATGTCGACATATATGGCGATAATATCTCAGGTATATATAAACGATGAAAAAATTTACGAGTTATTAACGACCGGCTAATGAATGATCAGTTTTGTGCATACACTTATGATTTATTGTTACTAGGGCAAAAAGTGGCCGCACTTGACTGGACTTTGAACGTATTTGTGGAAAAATAAGACAATATAGATCACATCGCGCGTCTGATTATTGCGTCACTGCTACTACTCGGATAATATAGGCAACGATTATTATAAGCATTTGCATTTTATGCGTCTACGAAACTTTTTAATATGCTATTTTTTTCAGGTATTTTGATGAATTTTGAGATTTTTTAGCTCCTCAAATAATATGGAACCAAATCTTGTAATTATCATGACTGCATATTGAGGTATGTAAATTCACAAACACACGTAGACTATACGTTCTAGCTTGAATAAAATATCAGTTCCTGAAAGCATTTGTTAAATTTGCCTTCGAATAACGTCCGTTTTGACCAAATTTAAATAAGTATATTTTTAGCAATTTAAATTGCAGGCAAATAGTTCCCAGTTCGTGGCGATAGGTGGCGCACAGGCTCTTATCTCGTTTCCCGCATCTCAATCTGTATACACCCCCTTATATTTTCAACTGGAGTAATCTCCGCTCTCGTATGTCTTCGAATAACGAATTATACTCACGTATAAGTATATTCAACATAAAATACGATAAAAGTCGCAACGTGACTCTCAACGATCATCCCAAGATATTCGGCTAATTTCTGATGCTCTCTCGCAAACCACCTCGAGAATTCCTCTCAAAATTCAAATCCCACAGTCTCGCGAACAAACCAAAATTACGTGGTCTACACGAGGTCACTTTATAACCGAACAGCGGTTAAAAGATATCGTATCTTCGTTACCGGCTCCTATGCCATACTTCAGCCGAAATTCCAGTAAACATACGGTATGCGCTATCGATGAGTACGTGACTCTCGAAACTCCTCGATTTTGACATATATTACGCGCGCGGCTCATGCCGCATAGTATTTTTCGCTAATGCACCGAACGATTAGTGCGCCGGGTTGCACGAAAGAGAAAGTCCGATACGAAGTTTGATTTTTCTTTCTTTCATTGGAAAATCGTGTTGACACTTGGTTTTTCGGCGAATTTAACTCCCGCGTTTCACAAACTTCTTCTTCCACCGAATAACCCCATAATTATCCGCGAAGTTCCCCGCAACATTCCCACATCGACGAACCGCACGCAATAACAACGACACTTGCGAAACACCGGCTGCCTATTCGCAAAAAGCCTCTAATCCACTCGACGAAAATCGTCCCTTCCCTTCGTACACAAACCCCCCCATACCCATCGCTCCTCTCTCTCTCTCTGAGTGTGTAAACCGGAGAAGACAGTAGTGCACAGGAGAACAGTCCACGTCCACCATCCAGCCGACTAATAATCCCATCGGGTCGTAAGCGAGGAGGGAAAAGTGCCTTTTTTTTCCCATACACACACTCACGCACACGCTGAGATCAGTGTATACACACGGGAGTATGTGGCAATAACTCGGCGAACGGGCGAACTCGAAGCGGTGGACCAATGGCCAGCAAGTGGCACGAGGCAATCAACTGGCCGAATGCAATAGTGCAAGGAATCCTGGCTTCCACTTTTGCCGATTCCACCGCGTCGGTACCGACGCCGTCGACTTTTCGTTAGGGATCTCAGACACGAGTGTCCGACCGCCGCAAGTGGACATGTTCGCACTTCTCGCACGCGTGTGGTACGATTCATCAATTTTTCATTTTTCTCTTTTTTTAACGACTTTAACGCCCTGTACTCCCGGGAAGAAAGTGAACGGTCAGTGGGTCAGTCGTCGCTGCAGTTTCTTGACTTTTGTATATAAGCATATATGACATAACGCGTCGTCGAGTGATTCGCGCGCGCGCGAGAGAGAGAGAGAGAGAGTGAGGATGAAAAAGAACGAATTTTCCTCGGCTGTATATAATACATAAGTTGCATAAGAAAAGGAGAGTGAAATGTGCGTCGTTGTGCAAATTCTTGCGAAATTCACTCGATTATGTGCGGCAACGGCGTTCGTATAGGGGGACGAGCCGGTCCTTGCGAAAAAAGGAAAGGCGTCTGTGCGCGTTATTATGGAGTATATATTCTTTGTTCGCTGCGACGTTTCTCTTTTTTCTTCGTTCCTCGCGAATCCGGTTTGAACGCGTTAATGCCGTCATGGAAATTGACCGGATGGATTAATCGCGCCGAGATATCGGCATGATAAATCGGTAAAAAATCGATGATCGATCGGTTGTGTATACACGCGCGTAAAAACACCGAGTACACGTATATATATGAGAGAGACTACACAGATGCATATAACAATCAGAAAAACGTTATTATTTTCCAGCCTGGCGGCAACAATCACGGGATCGGCGCTCGGCGCGTTACGTGAGTACAATCATCAGCATCAAGTCGCTGCGCTTCACGTGTACGCGTGCGCCAGTAGCGTCTGGGTACCTCTGCCGAGCGCGGACGCTTACCTTTACGATAATCAGGACGATCTAGAGCTGCCACCTGTCAATATCAGATTCCTCCCCCCCCTGATCGATTACCTCTTCCAGACAGTCGCCATATTCTATCTGCTCTTCTTCCACGTCCTCCTACTCGTCTCCGTTGCTTTTCTCCTCCACGTGTTTACCGATTGACCGGTATTGCTCTCCGGGGACTCTTGCCTCCTTTTTTTCTTTTTGTATATAATCCTTCTGTACGCTGCGACTCTGTGTTCGATTAACTGATTAATACATCGAAGCAGCTGTAAAATAATATGTCTGTAAATACACGCACGATACATCACTCACGAGAGTCATTGTTCTCCCCCTTATTATCTGCATTACTCTGTCAAAAGAAAAACAAAAACAATTCCGTTTATTTAACCGACTAATACATTAATCGCATACTACTATGTATAAGAAAGCAAAAGAACCGATTGAATAACGAACGGTACGCGCTTTGTGCGCTGCTGCAGCGCCTTACATAAAGGTGTGCAAAAGGTCGGACCCGAACATCAATGCCTGCATCACCAACTCGATCGAGGAGCTGAGGGGAAAGCTCGCGACGGGTATACCCGAACTCGAGGCACCGGCTATAGAACCTCTCAACCTGGAACAGATCAGGTTGCTTCGAGGACCGACGGGCGCGAGACTCGACATCAACGTTACCGGTCTCCAGGTATGGTATATTATATGTGCTATATATAGGTGCTGTTGACCCGAAGACTGTGCGAGGCCTTTCTAACTATACAAATAGATACGTATGTATACGAGCTGTGTGCATAGACGTTGTTTTGCAAAAAAAGCCAATTGCGTCAGTATTTGTCTTTCTCGAAGGATCTGAAAAGTCTGAATGAATTTTACTTTCAAATGTGTAATGCGATCGGATTTTTTTTTTCAACTGACGATTAACGTTGCGCTCTCTAAACAACATGATCGCGGCCAGCTGATACACTTTTTTTCTTCTCGCTCGTGCACTTTCGTCTCGTCATCGTCGAAAAATATTGGAGTACCTCGGAAACGTCGCTTTTTAAATACAGAGCTTTAAGTTCATCTGTAGCCCACAGTGTCAATTATCGGTAAGAGAATAAATGCACGGTAATGCCGCCGATCGTGATTGCATGTATTAACGTTCTTCTGCAACGGTGAAAATCCACTTTGAAAAAGTGGTCTCCGAGCTCGGCAATAATTTGCATGAAAAAACGCGATCCGACAATTCAGACGCATAAAGGGTTGTAGTTTTGCAGGTTGCGAGACTCGTTAGATGCCGCAGAAAAAAATGATCGGTAAACATATTGGACGAGCGAAGCTCTTGCTATTTTTCCTCGGTGAATCGTGAATCCCAAAATTATTTAAAGCGAGATCCAAATCGATGAAAAAAAGTCCACTTTCAAGTTTCCTCGTTTCGCCTCCTCGAAATGAGCTGCTCGTTTATTAGAAACATGCGATTCTATACGACAGCTGTCATTCTTCAATTTTCCTCTATTCTCGTCAATTTCTTTTTTTACTTCGCTATTTCGAAATAGAGCAAGGTATCTGTATATACATATTTAATCGATTACTCCTCGTGCTTGACTCACGCAGGCTTCAAGCATTTTTTTTTCAACATTGTTCAGCCGATACCTACATTCATCGCTGAGTATAACGATTAATCTGCATTTACGGTTCTGTTATTAATTTTCCAGACAGTGCCTGCGTAGTCGAGGAAGAATTATAAAAGCATAATATATAACCGGTCGCACACATGCAGCCGGTTAATTTTGCCGATCTCGGATAATACTCGTCGCGGCAAAAAAGCCGATAAAACCGCTGATACGTAATTCGTTCCCGCAGGTATACGGCCCGTCGTCGTTTAAAATACGAGACTTGAAAGCCGACACCGACGACGTCAAGTTTACATTCAGAGTCGGATTCGGCAAGTTGCAGTTCAAGGGAAAGTACTCGATCGACGCGAGGCTGCTGCTTCTGAGGCTTGCGGGAAGCGGAGACCTGACCGGGAATTTTAGTAGGAAGCTCTTTTTTTTGCAACTCGATTGCCAACGTAATTTTGAGAAAAACTATTTTTCCAGCTGGCTACGAGTCCGATGTGGTGCTGAGAGCTCGGAAGGTCTACAGGGACAACGATGTGTACCTGAATTTTGAGAAGATGAAGTTAGCTATAACGATAGGCTCCGCCAAGGTGCACCTGAGCAACCTGTTTGGTGGAGACCCTATTTTAGGTGATAAATTAATTTTTTTTTATTATGATTAGAGTCGCAACAATCATAAAATGAAATCTGTTAAAAACTCCAGTCACGAGCTTCGATCAGCGCAATGAGACAATCGAGGTCTAGGCTCGACGGTCATTGATCTATCGACGTATATATATATATATATATATATATATATATATATATATACTAATTTATTATGCCTATTTAGTCAGGAGAGCGCGATTAACCTACATTGTTAGATATCTTATTTTAATTTCGTTCTCGATGACCAACAAAGGAATTATAAGAGATACTAATGACTTTTTCAAATGTCCTACACAAATTACTTAGCGAGAAAGTTTCGTCGTACAATCTATTTTAGTACCGATCGTTCACCCGTGATCTTTTTTTTAATGACGAAATTTCGAAAATAATAATATAGATGAAATTATTTTCGTTTGTTTTTCAGGACCTGCCAGTAACGATATACTAAACGCCAATAGCGCAGTATTCTTGGACGAACTTCGACCTGTCCTGGAAACTGCACTTGCCGATCTCTTCACGAACGTGGCCAATAAAATTACGGGATCCTTCACCTACGATGAGCTATTTCCAAAGGATTAACATATACGAGTGTTAAATAATATTTTCGCGTTACATTTTATGAAAATTTAATTGAATAAGGGTTGAAAATGCTTAAAATGAAAAATAAATCGTTTATCGACAGAAAATCAAATTTATTTAATACGACGCATACTTTCAGAATCATTTGTTTTACCGTTTCCCCACGATATGCTAATCTCTGCGTATACCCGAAACCTAAAATAATTTCCGCAAAGGCAAATAGACCAAATCATTTTTACAATTGCGCAGAATCATTCGTCACTGATGAAGAAAAAACAAAAAACTTTTCTGCCATCGTATTTATAATCAACCATCTCGATTAACGCGAGCAAACGCGATCGTATAAAACAATAATAATAATAATAATAATAATATTAATAATAAACAACGCAACAAAGGGATTTAAAAAAAGGGCACGACTAAGGCACTAATTCTTCTTTGGTGAAGGCGCTCAGGGCCCTGGCGACAAGCGCTCGGCTGACGGTCGCAGCTGTGTCTTCGATAATAGGACTTGCGATGTCCAGAACCAGCCTTGGATTGGAGTTGAAGAAATTCGCTGCTGCGTCAGCTGTAATGATCGATGATCAACGGTTACTTCATTACTCAAGATAATAATTAAAATTCTATCGTTTCTTATCGAGGATTCGATTTCTGGACATTCAACCGATTTTACTTAGAGTTTAGCGAAGATACGATCGGTTCGCCAAAATTTTCAAAGTATTATCAATAACGATATACAAAGATTCAATAGCGCGAGCAGATCGATAGATCGGCAGTCGATAAAATCGGTATCTCACCAGTGGCAGTATGGGAAGGTGGCGCCTTAAGCTTGATGTTTCCATCGCCGACGCGTATCTTCGTTTGAAGCTTATCGATCTCGATACGAGCGACACCGTTCTTGTCGGTCACTTCCTTTCCTCGAGCGCTTACTCGTACCTCGGTGTTCGCTGCAGAGAAAAAACCGTTATATTACAGTGTTATATATATATATACAACTCGAGTCGATCGACCGCATCAGACGTTTCTTCTCTCGACAGGTTATATACGAGGCAAGCTTTTTATCGGTCAGTGATGTAACGTCGAAAAAATTAAAATATGAGTTCGATCGGTGTTCGTTACTATATATGTATATAGAAAGTTTAAAAATTGCGTAAGTAAGGAGCTTTTATATACAGAAAAACAAAATTAGATCGATGTTTCAGCGTAGGTTAATAACCGATCGAGATTGAGTAATAACAACGGAAGTGTACGTATGGAATCACGTTCGACAAGTGGAACGAGTCCGGTATATGCGTAACCGGTACACGCACTTCCTCTCTCAAGATAAGGGGGTCAGTCTTTTCTCTCCATCGACAATTCATTCCTTCGAAACAAAGAACCTCAAGACACCCACGAGTCGCGAGAATGTTTCGGCATAAAAAAGAAGATGATAATGAAGTATATACACTCACTGAAGTTTCCCTTAAAGCTGCCGACTCCACTGAGAGGCAGCAGTAGAAGCCTTCCCTGAACGTCGTAGTTGCCCTTGACGTGTAGGTGAGGAATCTGGACTTTGAGCAAGGCTGTAAGCTCGTTAGGGTCAGCTTTGAGCTCGTCGATTATGTATTTCGAACCGCCCAACACTTGGATGCTGCTCATGTTGGCTTTGATTTTCAGAGCCTCGAGATTACGGTCGACCGTCAACGACGGCAAGAACAAAGGGTCCAAGGCTGGAAGCTTCATTGCGGGGATTCCCTTCGCCAAGTGAGGCGTTAGTACTTCCAGCTGCTTGAGAACGCATTTGTTGTACTCGTTCGGCTTGTCGGTACGGGGACATACCGTTACTCCAGGCGCTGAGGATTGAAGACATTATTTTTATCCTCTAATCAATTTTCTTTCAAGAATTAAAATTGCGCAATATATTTAAGGTAAAGCTCGACGCCTTGACACGTCGATGAAACGAAAGTGTTTTCGCCCGACACGAGGACGTGCATTTTAACCATTTAAAGCGTTGCATGTATTACCCGAGCCATTCGAAAATCGAAAGCGCGCTGCAACGGCGAAAGTGAAGGTGTACTGCTCGGGCGAGCGGGCTTTTTCCACGTTTCGTCGTTGCGCGCGCTCTGTGCATTATATGGGAGCCGGTCCATCGATTAGCGAAATTTTACGATTTGCTACGTTTACAGACTCGACGATTATTATTGTCGCAGATGTCGGCTGGACTATCTGGTGTAGAAAGTAAAAGTGAGAAGGTTTCGTTGGTTGATTTGCTTTTTGGAGAGGACTGCTGTTGAATTTGTATTTTTAGAAGTGTTTGTATTGATTGGAAATATCACGTTGCTGTTACAGTGTCGAAACGTCGTATGTGTCTTATTACGATTATAAAAGTAAAAAGTCGGTTTGAGAGTAATAAAAATTAGAACGATTTTTAGCTAAAATTAGCTAATATTAGATAATCATTTTTTAATAAAAATTTTACGCTGACATTATTATATTGTTTTATAATGAGAAATTATTCTGTTGTCAACACTTGAAAATTATGATTATAGATACTTTTGGACAAGTTGGTATAAAAACAATGTAATCAATTTAAGACGTCAATAATACTAAATCACTACGAAAATCCGATCTGCAGTGTGTGGTCGATGAGGCCGTTGATTTTTCGGGCCCTTGAAGTGTGACAAGTATTCGGTTATCGTGTTTTAGTTAGTGAAAATTTACTATATTTGTGTATAAGAACGTGTTGTGATACCTTAACTCTCAAAAGTGTGATTATACATACGTATACTCAAACCTTTCGATCGACATAAGTCGTTAAAAAGAACTATTATTTTTCTATTATATATGATAAAATTAAATACGCGATATTGCCGTAATTCAATTAACTACTGTATACCATCTATTTCGATAATTAAGAGGCGGTGTGTCGACTTATAATTAGCATGACTGTATAGCATTACACCATTACAGTCTACGCTTTATTTTTAATTTCGATTCGACTAACGATATAATGACTCAATTAAACACATAAAAATGTTTACTCAAACCACCTCATAATTTACCCCGAATAAATCACATACAACTCTGGTAGAAATTTAACAATATTCAATTCAATATTTATCGATAATATTATCATTTTTCAAACTATGATTATTATCTCAAAAAGGATTGTCTTGAAAGAATGACTTTAATTTACCTCAAACATAATATGCTATTATCAATATATCGATCATAAGTAGAAAATATCGCTGGTTTCAACTCGTAAACCCGCGGAGCCTTCTACCAGTGAAAAAAAAAGGAAAATTCGCAAACTCACGTAATTTAGCAAAGGACGTCTGCACGACGCAAAGAAAAGCCGCCAATACCAGATACCCGACCATGATGCTCAGTCCAACGGAAATAAAAAGAAGAAAAACTCGAGCTCCTCAGAAGGAGCTTGTATCACAAACGCTCCTTGCGAAAATGCGTGCGATGTTCCTGGCGCCGGCGGTATATATAAACTAAAGCTGCACTTTCTCCCGTTCGCTCCTCCACAAAACCCCACCGCTCTCCCTTTGCGGTACACACACACACACACACACACACATATATATATATACATGCGACTCCAATAGCTGAATTTATCACGCTAGACTGATTCCTCGAGGTGGAGGGGGGGGGGGAGGACGTAGAGTCTCAGGGCCGCAAGTGGTGTACTCTTTTATTTTCATTCGCGACGCGCTTCTCAAAGGTAAACATATACACGCGAGATGATTTTTCATCCAGTCGTGTCATTGTCCCCTTTTAACGTCGCGGCGCAGCTTTCATTATCCTTACGTATTGCTTCTATAATCGACGGCCTATATGTATGTATATATGTGCGGACAGGAAACGGGACGATCCCGCGGTATATATGTGTATATAAGGGATTTTATCGTACGCGATTCGAGGGCTCGAAGCGAAAACAACTTAATTAAGCTCTTGCGCAACTTCATCCTTTTTGCGACAATTAACTTTTATCGCTCGTGTAATGTGTATAGGTTTAACCGATTTATTTCATTGTTTGCGCGCGTACATGAGTATATATAAAGCCTTTGTTCGCACAGGCGCGCATCAAGGCTGATGAGTTAATTTTTTTTTTATAATTTATATCGCACGGCTTTGTAGGTCACAGGAAAGGTCTCGTTTTCAGGACTAGCGCGTGCTTTGACATTCCGGAGGCGTATGTGCGGAGAATCGATTCGTCAGTGTGATAAACGATTTAAAAGCATATATATATGGGTAAAATGCAAGTCGGCGGGTTCAACGATATTTTTGCATAATCTTTTTACGTAACGATCTCCAACCGATCAATGCACGCTGGGATCGATAATCACGGCAATTTATCGATAAGCCCGTGTAATAAATAATTCATTTTTCCCAACGCTCTCGTTTCCTCGATCGTCTCGGAAATAGAACGCTCTGAATTCGAGGAGAATAAAATTTTATTCAAATCATTTCAACGTGTAAAAATTCAATATCAGTACAAATAAGACATCAAGTAGTAACACAGACAAGCAAAAACAATGGCAAACAAGTAGACGAACAGGTAAGCGAACAGATAGATCAGCAGCTGCCTGTAGTAAACCAAAATCTCGGCGGCGTCCATATGGCAATGTGTGTGTATATATATGGAAAAAAAACGCCAGCTTTATTATATTATATATGTCAGGCCTTCTCGACGACCGGTAAATTCTTGTACATCTTGTAGATCATCGCCTCGTTGCTGCCCTCGTTCAGGGCCTTACTCGCCAGGTCGTCGGCTATCATAGCGGCCACAGCCTCGGCAGCCATGAGACCTGCGTGAAAGGAAAATTCCAATGGTAAGAATTACGCTTTTCGCATTGTTCGGCTATGTTTATTCTGGTGTCTTGAGAAAATAGCGCGATTATAGAGTTCAACAATAACGGGCATCAGTTACAAAACACAGCTCCTACGGACAACCTCAGCTTCTACAGGAAGATTTAATTATTTGTTATAAAGCAGCTGCGCACGTGCGTATATACAATTCTTTCTCTCTATTTGTGCAACTCCTCTCGCGAGTTTTTTTTTTTTTTTTTAATGACAGATTTACACGCGCCGCATTGCGAAAAGCCTCTCTCTCTCGATTATTAACCGCAGTATAGGGAATTCCCCCTCGCCACGGGGGACTTCGCGGCTTAATTGATCGACGCTTTCTTGAAAACAGTCTTACGATAGGTGTGTTTCTTTTCTTTTTTCTTTTTTGTTCTCTCTCTCCATACCGGTCACGGAAACGATCGCGTGCATACGAACGATTAAAACGTCTATTTTCACGTATACACACATGTAATGAATTTCGTAAATCGAGAGACAGCGAATCTTTCGTCGAGTCGATCGCGTTATCCTTATATATATATACACAGTTGCATTGAACACGCAGACACACCCGCGAGGAAGAAATCGAGCGCGTAACCGCATATATATATATATATTTTCCGTTTATGTAATACACATATATATCGGCTTGTAACGCACGGCTTATTGCGAGAAGAGAATTTTTTGATATAATTACCGTGGCTCAGGATGCGACTGACCGGTCCTCTCTCGTCCATACCCTGGAGTTTGATACTATGGTCTTTGGAGACGAGTTTCGCTCGAGCCGCTCGCACGACCATAGTCCTGTTGTCGACTTTCTTCAGTTCGACCGTGAAATCGGCAGTGACGTCGGCTGAAAAGCGAACAAAGACACTCGATCATTACGGGCGCTGTTGATTTTTCTTTTTTTCGAGCGAGACCAGTACTGCGAGGAGAAAACCTTGAGAGGTAAGGGGCTGTCAAACTACTTTCATTATCATGCGGTGACTGTTTTACCGGCCGAGCGTTGAGCAACCGAATTAACGTACATTTTTGGTGCATTTGAATTTTCAATTCTGTAAAGTTTGCAAAATCGATCCTTTATACGACGAGCACCGTTGGCTTGTGCAACTCCCGCTTATACATACACGCTTGAGAGATGCTGCATCGAGTCGAGCTGCACAGGTGCAGTGCGTCACTTTATAGCTCACGGCAATTTCGTTATCTCTATAAAGCCGGACGACGACTAATACATCGGCATTGCGTAAGTGGGTATGGATATACATGTACTCTCTCTCTCTCTTGGCTAAAATGACATATAAATTCTCTTACTGAAGTTTCCATCGAGAAGACCAGCTCCTCGCATCGGTTGTTTGCCAACCTGGCCCAGGAGGGCGTAGTTGGCCTTGACGCCGAGCTTCGGTACGCGCAGCCTCACGATCACGTGCATCACGTCCTCCTGAAGAAGTAAGAATCGCTGGCTGAGCAATTTATTATGCGCGCGTTTACAGTGTATGGAATATCACGTTATTCTTGGAATATTAAGTGCCTTGGTCAAATTAGAAAATACAGTTTTGATTATTTTTTTCCGCGAAATTTCATCCACGTAATAAGTGCAATTTTTTTTCTATAATTGCCACAGTGATATAATCATGGAAACTTGTTCTTTGGAAGATTTTGTGATTACGTTGTCGAGAAATGATGCTTTGAAAAAATGAAAAAAATAACAATCATCTCGAATCTTACATCTACAACGAATTTATCCAAACGTTCACCGTTACAAAAACTCTTATAACGCTTGTATCTTTTTACTCTCCAACACTTACCGCCTCTATTTATTGTACCTCGACTCGCGCCCATACAGTTTCGCAACCAACAACACGCACTTCGTTATATCCCATCCACACAACGAAAAAGAAAAACCGCGCGATTGTAACGTCGTTGCAAAATCATCGCGTTTCTTTAGCTACTGCACAAATGCGATTTTAATTTGAAAACTCGCATGTTACATATATAAGTATACCTCTTCCGTATCGTTGCTCTGCTGTCGTTTTCTACGTGCCAAAGTCTCATTGGCAAATTTACCGGTACCGTTGACATCACCAAAGTGATAGATCAGTTCCATGCCCTCCTCGAAGTATCCCTGTTTCTCCTGGTACTCCTTGGCGTATCTGATCAGGTCTTTGATGCGTTTCGACTCTGCGGCAACGCGAACCGCGTCGTTGCGCTTCCTGAGTGACTCGCCCTCGGTGAAGTTGTGGATTATGTAACGCTGGTTTCCACTCAAGTCCTGCGTAATTGTGAGATTTCGCGTTAATTACTGCGTTGAATTTTCGTGTATTTCTCAAGAAAGTTTTGCAATTATGTGTGTACGTTTTGCTGTGTATACCTTAACGATCTCTATGAAACCGGTATTAGGGGCGATCTTGAGGTTTTCGATTTTCCGGGACTCGCTGGTCTGTTTTTTATCGCTGGCATAGACGACGTCAACGTAACCAGGCTGTTTCTCCATACGCACCAACGGTGCCTTGTACGGCTCGAATCGATCGAACAATGGAGTGCTCGGTTCTCCACCGATTCTGCTTCTCAAACCGGATTCGAAGCTCAGTGGTCGAGATTCTTGCTCGCCTTCGCAGAGGTATCTGCGAATCGATCGTGTCATTTTTTTCATCAAGACAGAGGCTATTGTATAAATTATCAAAATTACCGGTATTCGGAATCGGCATATTCGACCGGTTGACCGGTGAACGCGTCAAGGGGTGTAGTAGCTTGCATGTTCTCCACGTTCATCCGACCGTTTCCTGAGTAGAAGACCGCGGGGTTGTTCCCTCCTCTGACATCGGAAGTAGCTCCAGCGAACTGAGCTTCGTAGTTACCAGCAGAGGTCTCCTCTTGTCCTCTGTAAGGGTTTCCACCCTGACTCTCGATCGAGAATTTTCCGTTACCGAAGCTTCCGGAAAACTGGTTCGGACGCTGGTCTCCAGGAGCGGCTATTTGTCCAGTTTGACCGTTAACCGAAAATCGGTCATTTCCAAAGTTACCAGAGTACTGGACTCCAGAGTTATCATCAGCCTTAACGGCAAATTGGTTCTGACCCTGTTCTCCAGCAGCTGTTTCTCCATTCTGACTGTTCACCGAAAATCGGTTGTTTCCAAGATTACCCGAGTACTGTAGCCCAGAACTGCCAGCCCTAACGAAAAACTGACCAGGACGTTGTTCTGCAGGAGCAAGTGTCGATCCACCCTGGCTCTGGACCGAGAATCTTCCGTTTCCAAAGCTACCGGAAAATCGTGCTCCAGAATCACCAGGTCGTTGCGAGCTCGTTACGTAACTCGCGGTGGTCGACTCCTGTGCATCGGCAACCCGCTCGGCATAACGCTGATTCTGATAGACGCGAGTACGAACGTTTTCCTCGGCAGAGAACTGCTGTCCCTGTTGCTGCTTCTGCTGTTGCAGGAGGTAAGAGGGTCTGCAGGCGCCGATACACGGCCTTATGTTCGAGGCTTGCTGATTGGCGTAGTTGTGCGTGTATACGAGCCGGACTTGGGCTGGGTTTCTGGGCGTCGACTGAAATGTGGTTAGTAGATTTTTCAGAGCTGAGTAATAATTAAGTAATAATTTTGAATAATCGTTAAACTAGAACGTAAAATCTTATACTAACGTTCATCACAACTCTCATATCACCAAAGTTGTAAACCCTATCCTCTCCTAGTCTCTGTTCCTGTCGTACCCCGGACCTTTGCCTCTGTCCAGCCTTCAGCAGATCCTCCTGTTCACCGTTGACCCTCATAGCCATCGGGTCGAACTGCACGATTCTCTCAAACTGTTCAGTGGCCCTCTGTTCCACTTCGCTGTTCTCTCCTTTAGGTTCCTTCACCAGAGTATGGAACCTGTACCTAATCGAGTCCATACCTTTCTGCTCATTGTAACTCACGTATCCAGCTTCGCTGTCGCTCAAATTCGACTTGAGCTTTCCCCTGACCACATGGACACTCTCGATCGTGGACGAATTGAGTCCAGTCACCTGTAGGTTCCTCAGGATGACTCGATAGGTGGTGTTACCCTCGGACTGGTCGACCTTGATCACAGGCACCTCCAGAGGATCAACCTTTCCAACCTTACGGTAACCACCTTCTAACACTCTCGACCACAACACCTGTGACATGTCCAGTAAGGAAGCACTGCTCAACGTCGCCAGTGCCAGAATCACCAGGAGCTTCATCGTGATGACCATTGAGTCCTTCAGTTGCGATACTCGCGATGTACTTCCCAAAAGTGGAAGGGCTTGTAGAGGAATACAACCAACAATGCGATCATCAAGCAGAGCAGGAAGACGCTGCAGCTCACCGCGATACACATGTATGTACCATAATACACACTCGGACGTCCCGAGAGCAAGCAAACGTTCGCTGGACCGAAGCTCGCGTTTTATACGCAAACTTGGAAGGGCGTACGATCTGGGCCATGGACCGTGAAGTCTATGACTTAAGAGCGAGACACGTTAGTCAGAGATTCTTTTTTCTCCGGGCGATTTCCTTAAGTCTAGCATATGAGTGCGAACACAATGGGGGGCAAGGTCGGCTTATTCCGTCCATCTCGGGAGAGAGAGAGAGAGAGAGAGAGAGAGAGAGAGAGAGAGAGAGAGAGAGAGAGAGAGAGAGAGAGAGAGAGAGAGACAGTATGGAAAGGGTTAGAGGTGTACACAAACGATGCATTGTCTCGCAGCGCGATTTGTCTGGATTCGCGTTAATTGTCTATTTTTCAAGAAAATCGTCGCGCGCAGGTGACGAATCGATCATCACGTGTTTGTGTACACAACGCGTGCAATGGCCAAGACACACGTTATAAGTGGGTCGATCGATGACGGCGTTTGCCTGGTCAGCAGCAGCATCTGGAATGAATTCCAAGGTGCAGGTTAATTGTTCCCCTTCTTCGTTTTTGCTCGCGAAACTTCAATAAAAGTTAAAAGTAGACTCTCTTGTCGCGCGAGCGACTATGTACATGCAAACGACCGGCCGTTAAAACGATCTATTTACAGAGAGAGAGAGAGAGAGAGAGACGTACGCGCTTATACGCACGTTGCGCGATAATGTTCTCGGAATTTGATCATGCGAAAAGAAGGTAAAGAATCTGTGTCTCTCGGAATGCATCGTGCTTATTTAGACAGTTGCGTAAAAACACAAAACAATCGGGGACCGTCAGCGCTGACGATGCAAAAGCGGCGGCCTGAACGTTTTTCTTTTTCGAGACTTTCGCCCGCAATATCCATCAGACGCTCGTCACGATGTTCAGCGGTTTAGTCACGCTCGTCGCTTTCGCCTCGTTTTTCCGAGTCGGAGCATCCGATTCTTCCGATATACGTGAGTAAATTCCTATATATACATATTCTACCTAAAGCCGTGTGAACGAGCGATAAAAGAAAAGGTTCTTCGTTTATCGGACAGCTTCCTTTCTGAAGATATGCCGGCGCAGCGATGCGCACCTGAACGAGTGCATCAAGCGAAGCGTCGACTCGTTGAGGCCGTATCTGAGGACTGGTATCCCGGCCCTTCACATTCCACCCTGCGAGCCTCTCAACGTACCGGAAATCGAGCTCAGCCAAGCGGCTGGACCCGTTTCCATCAGCTCGACTTATACCAACATCAAAGTCTGGGGTGGCACTGATTTCATTCTCAAGAGCGTCAAGTGAGTATTCGGCTGGGAATAAAGTGCGAGAGATTTTCTAGAACTTTACTTCTTTTAGCTTGTAGAAGTAGCTGGGGTGAGTCAGGATGACGAGGTGGATTAGTATAGCCTTGATTTTCATTAGAATTGTACGAAGACTACGTAAATTTGATATTTTATCTGCTTAGCGAATTATCGTTATTTCTGAAAAAGAAAAACATCGATACGATCTTTGCATAATAAAGCTCGTGTAGAGACGTCGCAAAGTTTGTATAAATCATTTTCACGCGCGCTTATATCAATACCTGTCATACTGTGTCTTAATCAGCGAACGATACTCACGTAGGCTTATGATATAACTTAAAGATTAACGACGCTCTGTTCTTAGCATTACAGTATTATAGTCGGGAAAATATCGTAAATAGCAGTGTTTTAATAAAGTATTCGAATTTTTCTTCGCCACTGAATTCAAGGCCCTATAAATATCGAAAAAAAAAAGAAACCTAAATAACAAACAATAAACACCCCAAAAACAGGCTCGACCTCGACAAGGACCGAATTCGCCTGAAGCTCTACATTCCTCACCTGGAGATGCTGTCCAACTACATAATGGAAGGAAAAATCCTGATGTTGCCAATAACCGGCAAAGGACTTGCCTCCGGCAACTACACCGACATAGACGTCGTGGTGACGATTCAGGGCGAACGATATCAGAACAAACGCACCGACAAGACCCACTTCCGGGTGAACGAGTTCTTCTGCGATTTCGACGTCGGCCACGCGAGTATCCAACTCGACAATCTTTTCAACGGCGACGAGACTCTCGCCGATGCCATGAACTTGTTCCTCAACGACAATTGGAAACTCGTCGCCGCCGAGATGAAACCTGCGCTCGAGGACACCGTCTCCAGGCTCTTCAAGAATTTTTCTAATAAGATTTACGCCAAGTATCCGATCGATACTCTTCTGCCTCCTTAAGATTTACCTCGTGTTCGATGGTTATAATGTAGTTTCGTAAGAATTGTAAATTTTAAAATTATGCAATCATGGCAATGACATCGAATAGGACACGCGACAACTTCACTCAACAATTTTGTACTTTTGCTACGATTTATAAACAAAAAAAATTAATCTTTCACACTATAAACGTACGCTAACCCGCTTTGTTAATATAATCCCCCGAAACTCCTCGAATCGTACATCCTTGAATAAGTAGCCCCGAAACCAGGCAACCGCTTGAAGCTTCCGCGTAAGTCGGGTTTTCAAGCTTCCAGGCGCTTTTCTCTCTCTGATTCGCGCGAGCGGATTACGCAAAGCAAGAATATAAGCGATTAGCACACGCACACAGGAGCACGACCTTGCGATCACCGTCTATGTATATATATATATATATATTTATGTGTATGTCGATTGAAACGTGTGCATTGGATTCTCAAAATGAGCTTTTTTTCTTTGTGCTATTGGCAGCGGAAAAGATTTTGAAACGAAGTTAGAGTATTTTTTTTATATAAATAGATATAATACACGGTATGCGTAAGGATCGTTCGATCTACGTAATAAGTTTTTTAATTTACAGGAATAAAAACCGCGCGAAATTTGAATTTCCAACCACAAAAGAAAAACGATTACCTCGAGTCACGCAATAATATGCTTGAAAATATCATTAAGACGCTGCATTTACCTAACAACCATAACAGCGCAATACACTTACGCCTATGACATAGAAAATCCACGCTCAGCCAGCTCGACTTTTTACTCAATAGATATCCTCACATTGTGCCGCTTCTTTCGTAAGATTACGTTTCCGACTGTCGAATTCGGATCAGTTACATAACGACGCGAATCAGCTCTCGTTTTTTGGGCTCCGTAACATAAAAATCTCGTCAGAACTTTGTTTACCGATCGCGATTTCCGTCATGAGCCTACGCTTTTTCTCAGAAGTGCACGAGCGAAGACAAGCAAAACAAATTAGCCGCGACGCTCTTGTTGATAAACATACGCATTCGCGTCAATGCGATAAAAAGTCAATTATCATATACGGCTGCGAGAAGGATATATTATATATAGAAACGCAGAAACGACGACGTCGTTCACCGCGAAAAACGTGAAAAATCCAATAAGCGATTTTCGCAAACAATAACACACTCCGCGCAACGATAAATCCACCTGCGCACTCGCTTTGGGCGCGCGTTTTGAAATCCAAGATCGATATCGTTAATTGTTATAACAAAAACGCGCGCTGCGACTTTCGGCATTAATTCCGATGAGTCATCCCAGTCACGAACACGTTCGCTGCATCGAAAAAAAAAATATACTTACTATTATGCGTATGAACTATATATGCTACACCGCCTTTTAATACGTTATTATCTAATGCTGTGTATATATACATATATATATATACGCTACTGGCCAGAAGCCAAAAATAGGCTAATGCCTGCGGTGAATTGAATTTTCCGTTGGCTTGTGTATCCCTAAAAATTAAGTAAGTGTTACCAGTCGTGTGTACGTATTATGCATATATATGTATAGGTATGACTTTGCGCGTTTATATACGTCCGATGAATTACAAAGTGGTTATCCTTACCTATCATCGTTTGACCGAGAGAGAATATTTTGTATTATTATTACGACCGATGAAGTTTGCGCGTACGTGAGCATAATGATAATCGAGTAGGACGAGTTGCGCCTGTTATTGTTTTCTTGTGCGACACACGCGGCTCTGGTTTTCCTTCGATTTTCCAGCTTTTTGCGCGCAGACGACTCGCGATCGGCGAATCGCATGACGCCAGAATGATTTACGGAGAGAAAAAGGGACTTATGCTCGCTGCACGATTTTAAGCGTATATTGGGCAACTTCATTACAGCCGTAAGTTATACAATAAAGCTCTCTGTGGAAATTTAGAAGATTAATTCGACAGTTTTTATAGATGATCGATTTATGAAAATTAATGGTTTTCTTCCACAGATCGTGCGTTGATCGGTTTTTATTTCTACGATTACTCACTCGCAGGTTCCTCCACGCGAGCGTTGAAGTGCGCCAGAAAGTCATTAATAAAGCGCGCCTTTGATCGAGCACTTCTCGGAATAAATATCATCCGAGTATAACGAGCTATCTGCAATGTCGATCGATTAATAAAATTTACATTTGTTATAGAGGGCACTCATTCATATTTCAGCGATAAATCTGGAGGACTAATTTTATAATTCATTATTCTGTTAAAACAATTATCGAATACTGCATTTTTTCATTCTTCATTACCGCGAACAGCCGCCTCGGTTTGGAAGTATTACATTCGCTTTTCTATAAACCTACGTATATCCCTCCCTGAGAGACATCTCCGGTGAGGACATTGTTTCAGACGCACACCTTGCTGGTTAAGCCAACACTCTCTGTCCCCGAAGGGGCATCGGGTCCGTCTCTCATGGAGAGCCTTTCCGGAGAAGGTCTCATATTTCAAAGATCAGCTCTTCGCCGGTAAGGCCGGTTTGGCTATTTATTTTCACCTTAATTTTTTCTATACCACTTTTTCGTATTCGCCTGTAAGAAACGGAAATTCGCTGAAGGGAAAAACTAGTTGTTCTTGGTTTTCCAAAAATAATTAAGAAAATTGATATGAATCTTATTAGAAGCCAGCAATGTTTATAAAGTTTACGAGATGTATCGTTCACGATTATCTGAATCTTCTGTCTAAATATCCACCTCCATCAACGATTGCGTTCCTGAAACAAGAAACTTTACGCAATACTGTTTTACCTCGATTTTTTGTTTGCTCTTCATACGTATAGCGTAGGTAAGAAGCTGGTCGAATCGGTGGTTATTCAGCAGATTATTTGCGTCTCTATCCAACGTTTCCTCTCGTTGCTTTTTCCAATAACGATCCCATACGGGATTTGTGGACAAGCGTTTGCCCGATGATTTTCTCTTCTAGCGTCGTATGTCTTACGATGCTGATGCTGATGATGAGGCACTGAAAGCATATAAATTGAGGAATGAACGTCAGGAAAATAATAGAAATTGAATGTAAAATTCAAATATTCAAAATGTTCATCGTATAATATCAATTATCATGGAACGGTTCAGGTCCGACGCCGGGCAGCTCCGCAGAACGACTGAAGAAAAAAGCATAGCAACAATGTATCTCCCTAACTGTGCACGTACTCATGATAAAAAATAGAAGCCATGCTAAAAGAAGAAACTCGCCGCTCATTAATATTCGCTCCGGACATTATCGAGTTCTGCGCTTGGAGCATAATAAGCCCTTTGAATATTAAAACAACCAAAAGAGCGTCAGTTAGAATCGAGTCGCAGCTCCGAGTAGTCAGGAATTACTTAATACCGGAAGCGATGCCAACAAAAAAGAAGGAACTTCAAGAAACCTACACTTTCAAGTCGATTTCCTCGTCGCATCTGATCTTCATGCAGATGTCTTCGTTCCTGCCACTAAATGGCAAGAGCTTTTCTCATCCGTTGAGCCTGTTGCTTCAGCTCTGGATTAACTTAATCGTCATCATGTACAATATGATGTGGCAAGGATATGGGATTCGAATGATACTACGTGGCGACGTGGAAGTCGACTTCTTATGTGAGGAGATCATTACTACTGGTTTTACCGCGCGGTACATCCTGCTGTGTATGAATCGGCAGCAGCTCTTTCGCCTCATACAATTCTGCGAGAGGCTCTGGGCCCTCCTGGGGGATGGACAGGCCATTTTCGTGCGAAAGTTTGAGCGCAAAGCTTACTACTTTCGGAACTTCTTTATGTGCAACTTGTCGTGCATGTCCTCGTTGTACATCACAACAGCCTTCTTTGTTAGGCTGCCGCCGTTGGAAGTAAACGGTACCGAGAGGAAGATGCTTCCCTTCAAGTTTTTCATGGACGTTCAGGAGGAACCGGCGTACAGTATCGTGTTTGCATCGCATGTCTTCGTCATCCAGTTTATCTGTATTCTACTCTGCAGTACAGAGACGGTTTCGCTCTACCTGATCATGATGGCCTCTGGATATTTACGAACAGTTCAAAACCAACTGTTGAATCTCAGAGGAAGCGATGACGACTCAAGAGAGAAGGGCGAAGCCACGTATAAATACGTTACTAAATGCGCGTATTTTCATCAGCAAATCTTGATGTGAGCGTGAGTTAATTTCGTTCTTGATTGGTGTTTAGAGGATATAACATGTTATTTTTTTAACTTCATAGATTCTGCGAGGACATAGAACGTATGACACGGATGCTCCTTTTCTTCGCCTGTTTCTGTCCCATATACAACTTGTCCATCACGGGTATCGTACTTCTGAATGTAAATATTGCAAAATTTTGATCCAACTATCATTATCACTTGTTGCGGTAACAGTAAGACTTAATTAAACAGAACGACGAAGACAAGTTTAAGTTCACACCTATCCTGATCTACAATTTTTTTCAATTCTTCCTCTGCCAGTGGGCCCCTGAACATCTAGCTGAAGAAGTATGAAATTAATTCAATATCCCTATAGACTTTTACAATTATTTGATTCTATGATTGATTCTTTGTACTCAAAAGAGCGCAGTCATCGCCGAATCCGCTTATTTTGCTACCTTGCAACCACTAGCACCTAGTCATCGGGAGAAGATCAATCGAATATTGTACTTCATGATGATGAGAGCTCAGAAACCGGTACAATTGACAGCTGCTGGGTTTGCTCCATTGTGCATCGAAACGTTTGGTAAGGTAAGTCTCATTGTAAAACTGATCAATGTGTTTGTTATATATAATTTTTTTTTTCATTTTCTTTTATGCTTGTATAGATGACAAGGAGTGCACTCTCTTTCTTTATGGTCTTGCGGAACTTTAGGACTTGAAACGACGTACTCTATTACAACAATGTTTTTATTTACTTTATGTTATGAACGCGGTAAAATTATCTCATACTAAAAACGTACAGTACAAAGAAAGGAGGCGCACGCAAACAATTAATTTAACACCGTGTTAGTTTAGGGAAATTATATTGTAATAATAAATACAATGATGCCAAGTTATTTAAACTGGTATAAACTCATTTTGATAATTCAGTCAGTTCCATGAAAAAACTTTTAACTACATATAACAATGTTGTTTTTAATGAAAAGTGCGTATAACGCGTTTTGTAATTATTGATAGCAAGCAAAACCGGATGAAGCCCTGAAAAGCTCTACACCATTTCAACTGGATAGCCGAACAACAACCCTTTCGATTCGTGAATAAAGGATAAACGCGTTTCTATTTGATGTGCTTTACGTATTTTATCTCATTGAAGGTGGATATAAAAGTATGTACTAATATTGTTTCCTGCAACATTGTACAGCTACAGACATAAGAAGATGAATTTTTCAAGTGCTTCGTTTGGTGCATGAAAAACAGAGGGCTAAACTAGAAATTAATTTTTAACTAGTGGCTACGTCTCGCTTATTTTGAAGCTTAAATTAATAAGCCCGTAATTGGCATATTTTTTTATATAGATAATTGATAGATATTTTTCACAGAACTGAACTTGCAAATTTCAAGAATCAAAGAAATACAGAATCAAAGAAATACAGAAATCGGAACAGGCATCAAGAAAGTCTTTGCAATTTTGTAGTCGTCCCAACAAGTCAGTATAGTACGTATATTCTATATTATATAGAGTCAAATAAAATAAGGTATATATAGTATTTTCAATCAAATATCTTAAGGTAAAGTAAAGTGGCATGTATAAATGCCAACAATAATTGTGCTTTTTGAGTAAAACTAATTTTTTTTAAAGGTAAGTGTCAATGCGTTACAGAATCTGAGTAACAGTATTACGTCATCGTTTTCAACTGAGGCGAGCGTTCTTATCAACTACAAGATGACGATCAGATACCTCTGAACCACATCGGACGTGTATGAAGAAGTCATGCTGGAATAGCAAAACCAGAAGCATGACTAGCTGGCATCGGTGAAGCATTTTGAGCAGTCACTGCCCATATATTCAAACATACAATCGCTTCAAGAAAGTACATAATTTTTGATAACTTGAGTTATTCCCATTTGAAGTATGATATTAAGTTCATAGCTACAACGTAGAGCATGTCTGATACCATTGCTGTTAAGGTTAACATTACACAATCCTGCAGAATCTGTGTCTCACGTCAATAATGAAATAATTATGTGTTCGAATATGGGCACTGTCTGCTCATAATGCTTCACCTAGTCCAGCTAGTCATACTTCTGGTTTTGCTATTCCAGACTGAATATAACCACAACACTTACGTGCAACGCTTACGTTAGAGTATTGTCTACGTGAAGCAGTAGTAACCCAGCATAGTTCCTGTAAGGGATGATTCGCGCGTGCCTCCTTAAACCAGAGATGTGACAAATTCCACAATTGACTAGTCTCGGTAACTTGATGTTAATTTTTTATTTTTTTTAAAGATGATACTATTACTTGTCTGTTGTAGTTTGAGATTAGGAACTAAATATGATTGATGTCAAGTTCCTGCGAGATACCGCAGAAAACGAGTTAACTATAGAAAATTGCATCTGATTGAGATCCTTTACATAACATTTGAATTCGTGATTCTTCTGAAGTAGTAGGGGCGATGCATGAGGGAGTGGCACTGTTGCAAACATTTGTAATGTGCTACCTCCTAGTGTTTGGAGTGAAGAATGACATCTGTATTATACAGAGAAAACTAAAAAATGATTAGTCACAAGCTGAAGTCAGTTGATGTATGAGACCGACCAAATACTATAGTCTTAGTTTTGGCAAATTTGAACTCAAGGTGGTTTGTTGAAGATTAATACGGTCAGCGTTTGAACTCATCGTAGAAGAAAGATGGTCAAACTGATAAAGCATTGAGTTTATATTTGAAGTATTAGCAATGTGACATATGCATCAATATTAAGGTAGAAAGAAATATTAACGTACGGTGCGAATGTGAAAGGACCCCAAACAGACACTTGCATTAAGGTTGAAATTCAAACAGCAGTAATGTCACTCGTTTGTTGTTAATTATTCTAGCATTCCAGATATCACCTGTGCGTTAAGTCAAAAATGGCGGATTTCTAATGCGCACAAGCCATCAGACAGACATGCGCGAACGTCTACTTCTGGTCCTTCTGGTAAATACATACTCCGTTATCTACATTATCGACTGCAAAGGTTCGCGCATGTCTGAAGCCCAGTGCGCATTAGAAAACAGACTTAGCATACATGCGACATCTGAACCGAGCTTCCGACTATAGTATCTTATTACCGGTCCTTATATCATACGTCAACTTAATTCAAGCTGTTTGGATTTTTCTCTCTTTTGGTCTTTAGCAGAGAGATTGGTCGGTAGTCTTCAATGCTGGTAGGCAAGATTTTTTCCAGGCATCGTTTTCCCATTAGATGATCTGATCAAATTACTCAATTCTTATTTATCTGACAGTTCGCAGGTGGTAAGAGAAAGAAGACCAGTTTCTTCCCCTGATTATGAACTTCTGGAGTAACCCAAGGGTCTCATCTCAGCCCCATACTATTTTGGTGTATATTAATGACTTGGTTTCGTGTATTTTTTTCGCTAACATTCTGATGTACGTGGATGACGTGAAT
Organism: Muscidifurax raptorellus; assembly: GCA_020010945.3. NCBI lineage: Eukaryota > Metazoa > Arthropoda > Insecta > Hymenoptera > Pteromalidae > Muscidifurax > Muscidifurax raptorellus. The sequence continues at coordinate 38,895,470 of CM052080.1, forward strand.
ATTTACGCAAATGTACAAACGAGTGAACACGCTACGGCGCTTTAGAAGGATTTAGAGGTGATCTCTTTGTGAGCAAGCAATAAGTACCTGCCATTAAGGTTTGGCAGTTATCTTCGAGTCTGATGTCTCGTTGTCGGACCACATAGATTAAATTATTTCCAAATCCAGATGTTAGGGTTTATTAAGCGCACAACTTCTTAATTTCATATCTCGGCAATTATACACTTCTATCGGTCGCTTGTCCAATCAAATCTTGTCTATATTGTAACCAACTATGGTGATTTTACGCAGGTTATTTAATTGATAAACTAAAGAGTGTCCAACATTCTTTTTTAAGATACTTAAATAGGCCTATTCATCCTTTTTGCCATGAATATAGTAGGATTCTTGAGGAACATGATATTCAGTCGGTGGGTTCGATACATTATCTTCTGGATTGTGTAATGACATCATATAAAACTTTGCATGAGCTCATTGACTGTGATGTCCTCCTTAGTCACTTTACTGAGAGGCAACTCTCTTCTTCTTTACGTCAGTCGTTTGTGAAGTCTGCCACGCTCCCGTATAAACACATGATGTTTAGAAGTTAACCACAGATGTCTGTTAGAGACGGGGACTACAGTTTGTATCAGAGCTAGTGTTTGGATGTTGTTTTATAAATAAGTGTATATTGCTAAAACAAATCATTTGACCAAAGATCGATACGATTTTCCTCGTTTATTAGACATATAGGTATGAAATAGATTACTCGAAAGGGAATTTAGGTGAACTAAAAGGTTCTGAATTTTGGTGCCTCTATGTGTTCCAATAAAATAAATATTGATTCATGTCTATTCAAAGACAACTAGTCTTATAGATTTACGAAATACTGTTTAAGATTTTTATAAAGCGAATATAATCAAATTCAACTAGAATTAAATGAATCTTCTGCCTAAGTACTGCCCACAGTATAGTGCATTAATCAACATTTTTTCCCAGTTATGTACACTACATGGTGAGGTACATTGTCGCAGAGGTTACATTAAATTACTCTTGAGATTATGACCATGGATAATTAACAAGAAACAAGAAACTTTTCGTAGTACTATTTTACCTCTATTTTATATATGCTCTTCATACGTATAGCGTAGGTAACAAGCTGGTCGAATCAGCGGGTCTTCAGCAGATCATTTGTGTCTCTATCCAACGTTTCCTCTTGCTACTTTTGTTAATAACGATCCAATACGAGGTTTGTGCACAAACATTTGCCCGCTGATTTTCCCTTCTATCGTCGTATGTCATTCGATGATAATGCCGATAATGAAGAACTGAGAGCAAATAAATTTAACAATCAACGTGAAGTAAATAATAGAAATTGAATATATAGCTAAAATGTTCAAATTGTTCATCGTATAATATCAAGTATTATGGAGGGGTTCAAGTCCGACGCTGGGCAGCTCCGCAGGACGACTGATGAAGAAAGCTTAGCAACAATGTATCTCCCTAACTGTGTACGTACTCATGATAAAAGATGGAAGCCATGCTTGAAGAAGAAACTCGACGCTCATTAATATTCGCTCCGGACATTATCGAGTTCTGCGCTTGGAGTATAATAAGCCCTTTGAATATTAAAACAACCAAAAGAACGTCAGTAAGAATCGAGTCGCAGCGCCGAGTAGTCAGCAATTACTTAATACGGGAAGCGATGTCAACCAAAAAGAAGGATCTTCAAGAAACCTACACCTTCAAGTCGATTTCCTCGTCGCATTTGATATTCATGCAGATGTCTTCGTTCCTACCACTAAATGGCAAGAGCTTTTCTCATCCGTTGAGCCTGTTGCTTCAGCTTTGGGATCACCTAATCGTTATCATGTACAATATGATGTGGCAGGGATATGGTATTCGAATGATACTACGTGGCGAAGTGGAGATTGATTTCTTATGCGAGGATATAATCACTACTGGCTTTACGATGAGGTACATCCTATTGTGTATGAATCGGCAGCAGCTCTGTAGCCTCATAAAATTTTGCGAGAGACTCTGGAACCTCCTCGGAGATAGTGAGGCCATTTTCGTGCGACACTTTGAGCGCAAAGCCTACTACTTTCGGAACTTCTTTATGTGCAATTTGACGTGCATGGCCTCGCTCTACATCATAACAGCCTACTTCGTTAGGTTGCCTCCGTTAGAAGCTAATGGCACCGAGAGGAGGACGCTTCCGTTCAGATTTTTCATGGACGTTCAGGAGGAACCTGCGTACAGTCTCGTGTTCGCATCGCATGTTTTCGTCATTCAGTTTGTCACTATTCTGCTCTGCAGCACAGAGACGGTTTCACTCTACCTGATCATGATGGCCTCTGGATATTTACGAACAGTTCAAAACCAACTGTTGAGTCTCAAAGGAAGCGATGACGACTCAAGAGAGAAGGGCGAAGCCACGTATAAATACGTTACCAATTGCGCGTATTTTCATCAGCAAATTTTGATGTGAGCGTGAGTCAATTTCGTTCTTGATTGTGTTTAGTGGAAGTAATATGGTATTATTTAACTGCATAGATTCTGCGAGGACATAGAACGTATGACACGGGCGCTGTTTTTCTTCGCATGTTTCTGTCCCATCTACAACGTGTCCATCACGGGTATCGTGCTTCTCAACGTAAATATTGCAAAATTTTGTTGTACCTCTCATTATCAATTGTTGCGGTAACAGAAAGATTTAATCAATCAGACCGACGATGACAAGGTGAAGTTCGCACCCATCCTGATCTACAATTTTTTTCAATTCTTTCTCTGCCAGTGGGCCCCCGAACATCTAGCTGAAGAAGTATGAAATTAATTTAATAGACTTCCACAATTATTTGATTCTATGATTGATTCTTTGTACTCAAAAGAGCGCAGTCATCGCCGAATCCGCTTACTTTGCGAGCTTACAACCGCTGGCACCAAGTCACCGGGAGAAGATCAATCGCATACTCTATTTCATGATGATGAGAGCTCAGAGACCGGTACAACTGACAGCTGGTGGATTTGCTCCATTGTGCATCGAAACGTTTGGTACGGTAAGTCTCATTGTAAGTAAATATGATCAATGTATTTGTGCTATATCGTTATTATTTTATTTTAATTTATGCTCGTATAGATGACAAGGAGTGCACTCTCCTTCTTTATGGTCTTGAGGAATTTTCGGACATGAAACGGCGTACTCTATTACAACAATGTTTTTATTTACTTTATCTTTTAAACGCGTTCAAATTCTCGCATACCAAAAAAAGTACAGTACGAAGAAAGTAGGCGCACGCAAATAATTAATTTAACACCGTGTAGTTTAGAGTAATAATATTGTAATAAATATAATGCTATAAAGCTATTTCCACCGGTTTATATTTTTTTGATAATTCAGGTAATCAGCTGACTATCTCCATGAAAAACGTTTAATTAAATATAACAATGTTCCAAATGAAATGTAGGTATAACGTTTGGCGATTATTGATTACTTGCAAAACCGTATGACGTGGCCCTGCTCGGCTCTTCATAAATTTTCAACTGTAGAACCGGACAACAACCCTTTCGATTCGTGAATAAACGATAAACGCGTTTCTATTTTGAGATGTGCTTTACGTGCTTTATCTCATTGAACGTAGGTATAGAAGTATGAAGTAGTATGGTTTTTTGCAACATTGTACAGCTGCAGCCATAAGAAGATGAATTTTTCAAGTGTTTCGTTTGATGCGCGACGAAATGGACGGCTTAACTAGAATTTAATTTTTAAGTAGTGGCTACGTCTTGCTTGCGTTGAAGCTTAAAATAAAAAGCCCGCGATTAGTGTATGGTTTCCTAGATAATTCATAGATATTTTTCAGAGAAATAAACTTGCTACTTTGAAGATTATCCACAGAAAAAGAAATTTTACTACAATTATTCGTCGCTAATTTTGAGCGCCGCTAATTTTGAGTATAAGAATCTTTGAGATGCCTACGATCAAATACTTTCTAAGACATCTCAAAACTGTGACCATAGGGAATTATACAGAACCTATTACAATTTTTTTCTGTAACCATGAAAAAAGTCTTTGCAATTTTGTAGTGGATGCCACGAGTCAATATAGTACGTATATTCTTCATTGTATAAAGTAAAGACAACAATAATTATGCTTTTTCCAGTACTCTTTTCAAGGGAGTTTAGAGTGAAGAATTACAACTGGATTATACAGAGAAGACTAAAAGATTATTAGCCACAAGTGGAAGTTGGTTGATGCATGAGGCCGATCCAACAATCGTAGAACAGAGATGGTGAAACTAACAGAGAAAGCATTGAGTTTATGTTTGAAGGTCGTTAGCATTAGCAATGTGAGATGCATCAGCATTAAAACAGAAAGAAATATTGATATATACTGGCCGTTATTGGATAATTTGAATATTCGCACAAGCGGCCATGACACCTTCCGTATGAAATACATGGAAAATGACATGACCCATGCGTGGGTTATTTAAATCCAGTCTCTAAATCTGAAATAGTGAATATTTTCTAAATCAGTGAAAATACATTGTTTTTGCAGTTATAATGTATGAAATAGTGGCACCATTACAACTGCAAAAAGAGCGTATTTTACTGATTTAGAAAATTTTCACTATTTCAGATTTAGAGATCATTAACGGTCAGTGTACAGTGCAAACAAGATAAAGGCCGAAATAGACACTTGTATTCAGACTGAAAATCAAATAGCAACAGTGTGAAAAAGTTCTTATTCTGAGAGATCTCTTAGTTCCTTTCAGATATATTTTGCGTCTAATTGTAAGAGCAAGGACATGCAGAAGTGATTGTAATTGAGTTCAGCTGTCTTCTAATCACGTTGTTCCCAGTGGATGATCCGATCAAATGGCTCAATTCTTATTTACCTAACAGGTCGCAGGCGGTGAAAAGTAAGAGGAGCGGTTTACTCCCTCGTATCAGTGAACTTCTGGAGTATCACAAGGGTCGGACTTGGGTCTTATACTATTTTATGTGTATATTACTAATTCAGTCTCGTGTATCTCTCTCGCCATCATTCTAATGTAGGCGGATGACGTGAACATTTTGTTCAAATGTACAAACGAGTGGTCTCTTTGTGGGCAAGCAATAAGTATCTGTCGTCAAAAATTTGGGAGTCATCTTCGACTCTGATGTCTTGTTCTCGGTCCATATAGATCGCATTGATTCCAAGTTTTTCATTCAATTATACACTTTTACCCATATCGTGGTCTTATGCGGGTTATTTAAATGATAAACTAAAGACTGTCCAACATTCTTTTTTAAGATGCTTATCGCTTAACCAAAATAGGCCTATTCATCCATTTTGACATGAATATGGTAGGATTGCGGAGTGTCATAATATTCAGTCGATGAGTTCAATACATTATCTTTTCGTCTGTTTAATAACATGAAATTTTGCATGGGTTCAGTGAATGTAAGGCCCTTCTTACTCACATTATTGAGAGGTAATTCTCTTGTTCTTTACGTTCGTTTCACAACCTGATGTTCAAATAAAAAATTCAATATTAATTTATGTCTATTCAAAGAGTACCAATCTTATAGATTTACGAAATACTGTAAGATTTTTCAAAGAAAATGCAACCAAACTCAATTAGAATTAAATAAATCTTTTGTATAAGTACTGCCCACAGTATAGTGTATTTATCAGCATCTTTTCTCAGTTACGTACACTGCACGGTAGGGTACACTCGAGGAAAGCTGATTCTTGCCAAACGTTTTTTGAATTGCTCCAATCAGTTTACTTGATTTCAAATCATAACCAATCAAAATTAAAGATTTGAAAAATGTTCGGTAAGAATCAACTTCCCTCCAGTGTACATTGTCGCAGAGGCTGCATCAAATTACTCTTGAAATTATGAGAATGGACAATAACCGATCTCCTTCACCGCTCATCGTTTTTAAAATTGATGAGTTGATGTAACAATATTTTACCTCTATATCTGTCTTTTCTTCATTCACAGCGAAGGGGCACATTATTCGATTGCAATCCGATCGCTTACTCAATGTTTTACATCTACTTTCTTTCTTTCTATCGAACATTCCTTCCGATTGTCTTTCTTGATAAGTATAATCCAGTGATTTACTCTGCTGTTGTGCTACACGATGCCGATGGTAAAGTACTGCAACAAAAAAAAGCGGGAATAAATGTCATGCAAACAACAGGAATTGAATAAAATTTCAATGTTCAAAGTTTTCATCGCATAGAATCCAGTGCTAGGCAAAGGTTCACGTCCGATGTCGTCTGGCCTCGCTGCGCGACTAAAGAAAAAAGCTTAGCAACAATGTATTGCCCTAACTGTGTGTGCGTAATCACGATAAAAAATGAAAGCCCTGCTAAAAGGAGCAACCCGACGCTCATTAATATTTCCTTCGAACATTATCGAGTCTTCGCTATGAGTATAATAAGCCCATTGAATATTAAAACAACCAGTACAGCGTCAGTAAGAGTCGAGTCGCAGCGTCGAGTAGTCAGGATTTACTTAATAAGGGAAGCGATGTCAACCGAAAAGAAGGATCTACAGGAAAGCTACACCTTCCAGTCGATTTCCTCGTCGCATTTGATCTTCATGCGGCTGTCCTCGTTTGTGCCACTGCCAGGCAAGAGCTTCTCTCATCCGTTAAGCCTGTTGCTTCAACTCTGGGACCACTTCATCGTCATCTCGTACAATCTGATGTGGCAGGGATATGGGATTCAAATGCTGATTCGTGGAGACGTGGAAGTCGACTTTATATGCGAGGACATAATCACTACTGGATTCACCATACGATACATCCTGCTATGCATAAAGCGCAAGAAACTCTGTCGCCTCATCGAGTCCTGCGAGAAGCTCTGGGGCCACCTGCAAGTTGGTGAGGATACTTTTGTGCGTGAGTTCGAGCGCAAAGGTTACTACTTCCGGAACTTTATTCTGATCAACGCGATGCTTATGGCCGCGTTGTACAGCATAACAGCGCCATTCGTCAGATTGCCACCGTTGGAAGCCAACGGCACTGAGAGGAAGATCCTGCCGTTCAGGTTTTTCATGGATATTCAGAAGGAACCGGCATACAGTATCGTGTTCGCAGCGCAGTCGATCATCCTTCAGTTCATCGACATGATGATCGTCAGTACGGAAACGGTTTCGCTCTACCTGATCATGATGGCTTGTGGATATCTGCGTACAGTACGGAATCGACTGTTAAGTCTCGAAGGAAGCGACGATGACATGAGTGAGAACGGCGAAGCCGTGTTTAAGTTCGTTGTCGACTGCGCGCATTTTCATCAGCAGATCATGATGTGAGCATGGATCAATGTTATTCATCGATATTTAAAGAACGTAAGATGGTATTTTTTAACTGCATAGATTCTGTGAGGATATAGAGCGAATGACGCGGGCACTCTTTTTCTTCGCCTGTTTCTGTCCCATCTACAACGTGTCCATCACGGGTATCGTGATATTCAACGTAAATATTGCAAAAATTTGTTGTAACTTTCATTATTACTTGTTGTGGTAACAGTAATATTTAATCGAACAGACTGACGATGACAAATTCAAGTTCGCACCACTCCTGGTCTACAATTTTTTTCAATTCTTCCTCTGTCAGTGGGGCCCTGAACATCTAGCCGTAGAAGTATGAAATTAATTCAATATTTCATTAGACTTACACAATCATTCGATTATACGATTGATTCCCTATACTCAAAAGAGTCAAGTCATCGCTGAAGCAGCTTACTTTGCAAGTTTACAACCACTTGCTTCAAGTCATCGGGAGAAGATCAATCGAATACTGTACTTCATGATCATGAGAGCTCAGAAGCCAGTACAATTGACAGCTGGTGGGTTTACTCCATTGTGCATCGAAACGTTTGGTGCAGTAAGTCTCCTCTGTGGGTAAATGTGATCAATGCGTTTGTGATATACCATTTTTTATTTTCATTTCTGCTTGTATAGATGACAAAGAGTGCATTCTCCTTCTTTATGGTCTTGCGGAACTTTCGGACTTGAGACGACTCACTTTATTACAACAATGTTTTTATTTACTATATCTTATAAACGTGTTCGAATTTTCTTATACCAAAAACGTGTAATACAAAGGAAGAAGGCACACGTAAATAATGAATCTAACACCGTGTAGATTAGGAAAATGTTATTGTAATAAATATAATGAATGTCAATTTATTTATACCAGTAAAAATTCATTTTGATAATTCAATCAGCTTCATGAAAAAACTTTCAACTAAATATAACAATGTTGTTTTTGATGAAAAGTACGTATAACGAGTTGGTTGCTTATTGATTATACGCAAATCCGCATGACGTGGCCCTGCGAGGCTCTACACAAAGTTTCGACTGTAGAGCCGGACAACAACCCTTTAGAATCGTGAATAAACGATAAGCGCGTTTCTATTTTGAAATGAGCTTCATGTGTTTTTTTCTTTAAAGGTGCATATAGAAGTATGTACTAATATAGTTTTCTGCTACATTGTAGAGCTGCAGACATAAGAAGATGAATTTTTTAACAGCTTCGTCTGGTACGCGGAAAAAAGCGGAGGCCTTAACTAGAAATTAATTTTTAAGTAGTAGTAGCTACCTCTTGCTTATGTTGAAGCTTAAAATAAAAAGCTCATAATTAGCATATATTTCTCTAGATAATTCATAGCTATTTTCCACAGAAATAAACTTGCAAATTTCAAGAATCCTACAGAAATAGAAATTTCAATAATAATTATTCGTCATCGGAGTTGGTCCCCGTCCAAATAAGCCAGGGTCTGGTGATCAAGTGTCAGTAAGCGTAAGTTATACTCCATATGAGCATCTGAGCACAGTAACCTGAACAAAACCCACAGGAGAAGCTACAGTTATTTAAAATTTACGTAAATTTATACTGGTTTTCAATGATTAATATATTACGTATATGCAGCGAGCTTTGCATTAATATAGCATTAATAATGCATTAACTAGATTGTATCTGAAAAATAGTTAGGCAATGGTCAGGAAGAGCGTTTCATGCTAGACCATTTCTACAGGGTAACTGTCCAACAATAATCCTGTTTGTTTTTCAGTTTATCACAAACTTATCATCAAATCTATGGTATAAGAAAACTCTTTATGATACTCACTGTATGCACCTTTCTTGAATTATATTTATGGATCTAAATACATCAGTAAAAATATCACTGACTCGATTTTGTACGAGTACCCTTCCATTATCTATGGTTATTGGTTTGTAAAATAGTCGTTTTCCATTAGGTTTCTAAATCTCAAAAATTCGATTTCTCCTACAAGCCGATTCAGTTTCTAGGAGCAAGCGGCTCATCGGAAGCAGATGGTGTAGGGCAAGCTTTCATGCTGAAGTACAGATGTTCAGGATATTCTTGACTAAGGGCATAGACTCTGAAGTGAGTGAGTGACTAATCATGTATGTCTATAATGTGCATTTCATTTATATTTTTTCTTCACAGGACATTGACGTCGATAAGATCGTGTACAATTACCAGATTATGAGACGCGAGGACATCGACTTGACACTCAACAAGCCCGTGATCTTTTGAAACAAACATGCGCGTAACCACATCACCACTCAAACAGACAACTGAGCGTATACGGTGACTCAAAAAGTATTTTCATACAATAATAAGATATTGTTAGGATTACATATGAGGCTGATATTGTAACAAACATATTCAAAGTATTTGAACAAATTTTAATTCCTTTTTAACCATATGTAGAACGATTTGTGTCAAACGTTGAAGGACTGCTTGCACATTGAACTGTAAAATTCTTCTATTGGCTGGGCAGTGTCAGGGATCTGAAGAGGTTGATTACGATTTCGACGGACTGAATGACAGATAGCATATCGTTTCTAGCTGATCTAATCAGCTCGCACACGATGAAAAGAATACAAGCATTTCCTTTTCCAAACTTTATTATTTTTTTTTTCAAGAAAAGTTAATCAATTCTCATCACGTCTGTACTCTTTCGCTGTTCACAAAATTCTGCCCGCTCCTTCATTTCGCTCGCTCAATTGTCCCTTTCTTTTTTATCTTGTTTTATTATTTGCTAAGCAACTCGACATTCTAATTTTTAAAAGAACACACATACATGACACACAAGTGTTCCTATGGTCAAACGTCCGTGAAAAAGCCTCTATGCATTTTTCACCCCGTGCCCTCTTTCATTTACAGACTGACTTATTTCAAGTTAATTCATGTCAGAGTCAGTAAAGGAGTAAGGCGGCCCCGAACGCCGTGCACGAGGTCTACGAAGTGGTATCAATTGTCACCCTTTCGTCGGAACGCTTGAAATTTGATTGAATACAAATTACTGTTGAATTCAAAAATTAAGGGCAATCAAGCGATTACAATAATACTTTAATTACATTTGTAGTTTAATGGAAACGGTAACATCGTTGTTTCATAACAAATTTTTTATTGGTAATTTTTTACATATCTAAAGATTTTTTTTCTTGCATGGTTGACATCGTTCTTTACCTGGGAATCCTTTTCGGCGCTGAAATGAATGCTTCGATGGATAAAAGGGCAATGGTGTACAAGGTCAGAAATTAACGGAAGAACGATATAGTAGTTTGACTTTGATACAAGTCAATTTTACCATCCTCAGACTTGATTTTAATGAATTTATAGTGAGAAATAGTCGGCACAAATCATCTTCAAATTTAAGCATAATATTTTATCACGGATTTGTTAGAATATTGTATAGTAAGACGTAAGGCTCTCATTGTTGTCGATGATTTACGAGAACTACTTATGTATTGATATTAACATATATGTTTATTATTTACAATATACATTATTTTCTACAAAAATCAAACTTTGCAGAAACTTATTTCTCGTGTTTCAATTTGTTCAGTGACGTTGTTAATTACAACACGTAACAAGTTGTAGTTATTTTAGTTTTTGTATCATTATTATTTTCCTAGCTCTAAAACTAGAAAGCGTTGAAATCTGCGTTGGTTGAATAACATGATTATCTTTATATTAATGTACATCAATCAATTAAAGATGTATACATAAATTGTAAAATATCTATTTGAGCTTTAAGTGTTATATAGGCATTAAATGACGCCAGACAACGCGCAGTAAACCTAAGAGCTAGATTTTGCTAATAAAACAGTATAATAGCGATTAGATTATTTCAATGGTACCTCGAATTATATATGCAGGTTTTCAATTTGAGAAAATACTAATCAAGCAATCAGAAACTCTACTTTTCTTATATTTGCAGAAATAATTTTCCTCGCAATGACGTTGTAAAAAAGTGGCTGTTTTCTACGCCACACGATAAGTTTGAACACCTATCTATAACATTTATGCTAAAAAATGTGTAACGAAAATATTCTGCGCGTATGTGAAGATGGGTTTAATGAATAGTCAAATGGCTTGTGCTACTTATTTCTTACTATAATATACAAATTAAATCTGAAGATGGTACAGTTAACTTGCAGCAAAGTCAAACTACATAGCTTTAGCCTATTCTCCAGTTAGTTTCTGAACCTGTACATCATCGTCCACTTTTCCGACGTCATCCACGTCATCGTCGAGGATGATAATAAGATAAACCAAGTAGAAAACCGCGCCAACTCTACAAGAAAAAAATCAGAATGTATAATAAATGGCGAGTAGGAAATATTGTTATTGAGGAACCATTGTGATTTCTATTCTGTAGACCAAATAACAATAACATTATCTATAATAGTAAACGTAATCATAACAATATTTTGCACAATTAATAATAATCGAACATTTTTAAAAATATTCTATTATTAACTCTTTATGAAAGTAAATTTACTTTTATAATAATTCACGATTATTTTCTATAAAGCATAATTGTTAAGTAATTTCATATATGATTTTGAAACGTAATTTTCTTACATAATATTGTTTACATCACGAAAAGTGTCAAATTGTTGAATAAGCTTTGAGTAACAATAACGCTTTATTGTTTTCAACAGGAACCAGTGGATATTGCCAAACAAAGTCGGATGTAAGAAGAATTCATTGCTGAATAGCAAAATAAAGAAGAAAGCTATTTGGACTTGGTGAAGCATTTCGAACAGCCAAAGCCCATATTCAGACACACAATCGCTTTATCATTGATATATCAGTATGACGGCATATTCAGGGTATATGACATCATATAGGGTCCGTAACCTTCTTGGACTGAAAGAAAAGATTATTGAATCTGACGTCATAGAGAAATAGTCAGATATGGTCAGCATACTAACAGAGATAAGATATCACCTACCACTAAGAGATATATACATCGTGGTAGATGATGAGAAGTCAAACGTTTACGGTAAGAATCATCAAAGGTATATACCTATAAACAATGACAAGTATCTGGCATGACTGAAAAAGACCTTTTGTACAAGACTATCTATTTACAGCCTTGAACTTGTATCGAGTGAGATACAATTTGAGACAAAACTTATGTCGCCTTTGACTCGATCACAAACTACATATATCACCAGAGACAAAATTGAAGTTGGGGAGTAAATACGTAGCATATGTTCTCTCCACGACAGTGAATGAGTGCAAACTGTACGGTTGGTGTGTTAAATTGTGGATTATGTATGCAATTGCACGCATGTCGCTCTCGCTTTGCTTTTAGACGCATGCGCACTATATGAGCCAATCACAGAACGTTTATGTTTTACAGGGGGGATACTTGTAAATGTTAAAATGACCCGAACCTTATTTCTCCTAACCTTAAAAAATGACTAAATATTAGAATCTGAAAAATTACCGGTTATAATTTTGAATAACGTCCTTGCACGAATGCAAATATTTAAATTTATCCTTTTTTAATCTAACAAAAGCTCGGCTAAAATAATTAATTGATTTTATCTAAGCCTACATTCAAGATCGAAACCAAAAGCAATTGGATGCTTCGGATTTTGAGAGTGCAGGGTTATGTCACAGTCATCAATTATTTTGGTCGAGCTTTTGAAAGGTTAATAAAGCGTAATTTTAAATATATTTTTTTCCAGGATTGTATCGGTTGTATAAAGTTTTTTCCAGAGTGGGTCTGTAAATATTGTTGGTATATCTATATAGAAGATGTTGTGTGGGCTCTTATTAACTATCAACATTATTATTAATAATACTACTTTCAACGAAGTTAATTATATCTTAAAGGCACTACTTTGGGGTGTTAAAATTTACTTTACACAAAAATTTTAAGAGATTTTAAACAATCGTAATTTTCATTTGGTCTATAAGTGCTATTCCTGCGCACCGGAAGTTTTTTGAAGAACACTATGAGCCTTGGTAAATTGAAGTCGGGTGAAAATTAAAAAATATTTTACGAACTAGGATTAAGGGGACACACCGCCTTTAAAACTCGAAATAATAATTATTTTTAATTTCATACAGATAAGTTGGATTAATTTGAAATTTTGTATACATAGGTAACACAACTTTATCTTTACTTGAGAATTTCTTTGGACTATTTAGTACTAATGTACCCTAATGAAAAATCAAACACCGAAAAGCCCTGTCCACACGATTCCAGGACAATGCACGGCCCAATCGGGCTGAAAATTTTTTGACATACTCTTAAAAGCACTAGTTTTGGTATGAATGGAGTAAATTTAATTTAAATGAATAGAAAACTTTTTAAAAATAAATCAAGTCAAAAATTTAGTTTTTTAAGCTTATTTTTCATTATTTTTGATTTGGTTTATTTTTAAAAAGTTTTCTATTAGTTTAAATTAAATTTACTCCATTCATACCAAAACTAGTGCTTTTAAGAGTATGTCAAAAAACTGGACAGTGCTTTTCGGTGTTTGATTAAAGGTGGTATGTCCCCTTAAGTAAAGCTTCTGCATGAGTATTGCCCATAGTAGCCCATTAGACAACATATTTTTTCAACTTTATTCACCAAATATACTTTTTGAGATTATGAAACATATGCAGTTAGTAGTATGCCTATCTCTAATGCATCTGTCATAAACCAATACCCTTCACTGCCCATCATTTGTAAAATAATAGACGTAATGTAACGCTATTTTACCTCTAAATTAAGTTTTCTCTTCATTTGTAGCAAGTAGACACATTTTTAGATTTTCAGAAGCTCGCTCGGTATCATTCAATGTTCCCCAGCTTATTTTTGTATCCCTCCAACAATCATCCTGTTTGCTTTCCTTCATTAATATTATCCAGTGGTTTCATGTCTTTGTCCTAAGCAACGACGATAAGTTAGCACTGGAATAAAAACAAAATCAAGAATCAATGTTACGCAAATTAAAGAAATTGAATAAAGTTTAAATCTTCAGAATTTTTATCGTATGGTATCCAATATCAGGCACAGGTTCAAGTCCGTTGACGAGTGGCTCCGCGGCGCGACTATAGAAAAAAGCTTAGCAACAATATATTGCTGTAAGCACACACGCGCTAATGATAAAAAATGAATGCACCGGTAAAAGGAGCAGCTCGACGCTCATTAATATTTCCTTCGCACATTATCGAGTTTCCGCTGGGAGTATAATAAGCCCTTTGAATATTAAAACAATCGGTCAGCGTCAGTAAGAATCGAGTCGCAGCTCCGAGTAGTCACGAATTACTTAATACGCGAAGCGATGTCAACCGAACCGAAGGATAAGCAGAAAGGCTGCACCTTCCTGTCGATTTCCTCGTCGCATCTGTTATTCATGCGGCTGTCTTCGTATCTGCCACTGAAGAACAAGAGCTTTTCTCATCCGTTGAGTATATTGCTTCAGCTCTGGGGCCACTTCACCGTTGTCGGGTACAATATGATGTGGCACGGATACGGGATTCGCATGATGCAACGTGGCGACGTGGAGGTCGAGTTCATATGCGAGGATATTATTGTTACTGGTTTTACAATACAGTACATCGCGTTGTGCTTGAAGCGTAAGAGACTCGGTCGCCTCGTCGAGTTCTGTGAGCAGCTCTGGGGCTACCTGCAAGTTGGTGAGGACATTTTCGTGCGTCACTTCGAGCGCAAAGGTTACTACCTGCGGAACTTCATTCTGTTCAACGCGGCGTTTATGGGGACCTTTTACAGCAGAAAGGCGCCATTCGTTAGGTTGCCGCCGTTGGAACCCAACGGTACCGAGAGGAAGATTCTACCGTACAGGTTTTTCATGGACATTCAAGACGAACCGGCCTACAGTATCGTGTTCGTATCGCTGTTCATTGTCATTACTTTTATCGACATACTAATTGCCAGCACACAGACGGTTTCTCTCTACCTGATTATGATGGCTTGTGGATATCTACGAATAGTTCGAAACCGACTGTTGAGCCTCAAGGGAAGCGACGATGACACAAGTGAAAAGGGAGAAGCCGCGTTAAAGTTGGTTAACGGCTGCGCGCATTTTCATCAGCAAATCATGATGTGAGCGTGGATCAATGTTACTGATTGATTTTTAAAGAACGTGTAATATGTTATATTTTCACTGCAAAGATTCTGCGAGGATATCGAACACTTGTTGCGGATGATCTTTCTTTTCGCCTGTTTCGTTTCCATCTACAACGTGTCCTTCACAGGTTTCGTGATTCTTAACGTAAATATTGCTAAACTTTTTCGTTTCTTTCATTATCACTTGTAGCGTTAAAACAATAAGATTTAATCTATCAGAACGAGGACGACAAGGTGAGCTTCGCACCACTGCTGCTCTACAATTTCGTTCAATTCTTCCTCTGCCAATGGGCCCCCGAACATCTACTCGTAGAAGTATGAAATCGATTCAATATTCCAATGAATTTACAGGATCAAACCATTTAATGATTGATTTTCAACAGAGCCAAGTTATCGGAGAAGCCGCTTACTTTGCGAGCTTACAACCTCTGACTCCAAGTCACCGGGAGAAAATCAATCGAATACTCTTCTTCATGATGATGAGAGCCCAGAAACCGGTGCAATTGACAGCTGGTGGATTTGCTCCATTGTGCATCGAAACGTTTGGTACGGTAAGTATCATCGTAAGTCAATGCGATCAATAAGTTTGTGGTATATTGCTTTTTTTATTTTCATTTATGTTTCTATAGATGACAAAGAATGCGTTCTCCTTCTTCATGGCCTTGCGAAACTTTCGGAACTGAGACGGTTTACTCTAGGGGAGCATTGATTATTTTTATTTTATCGTATGAACGTGTTCAAATTCTCTGATACAAAATACTTATAAAGAAAGAAGACGCACGCAAATAATTGATTTAACGCCATCTATTTTAGACAAATATTACAATAAATATAACCAATATCAATCTGTTTATACTGGTATTCATTTTGTTAATTCAGACAGCTGTATAGAAAAACTAGAAGTTAAATATTTGCCTATTTCGACTAAAATATAACAACATTGTTTTGAAAGATAAGTAAGTAAAGCGGATTTGGCGCTTAGTTTTCAATGCAAAATCGTATGACGTGGCTCTCTAAGGATCCATATTAATTGTAAGTTTCAACCGTACAGTCGGACAACAACCTTTTAGAATCGAGTGAATAAGCAATGAGCGCGTAGTTATTTTAAGACATACTTTGCGTGCTTTTTCTCTTTAAAGGTGATTATAATGTATGTACTACTATTGTAGTCTACAACATTGTAGAGCTGCATTCATAAGTATATGAATTTTTGAAGAGATTCGTCCTGCTTCGCGGAAAAAAACAAGGACTTGGCTAGAAATGAATTTTTAAGTAGTTGCTATGTCTGGCTTACGTTGAAGTTTATAATAAAAAACATGTATATAGTGTTTTTTTCCAGATAATTCATAGATATTTTTCACAGAAATAAACTTGCCAATATTAGGAGGAAATCAATCTATTTTCTAGCCAGGTTTAGCTAGCAATATACCATTAAATATTGTAATGAATATTTCATGGGCTGTTACTAATTAGTCCTGGCTTGGAAATAGAATAATTTTTACTAGACAACAGAAATTCAATAAAAATTATTAGTCAATGGAGTTGCTCCATTGATACAAGCCGGAGTGCATAAAATGTCATTAGCTGCAGTCATTACACGTATCTTTAAATATTTGCCGTCAATTAAACTGAGGGAACCACACAGAACCTGGTACAGTTTTACTCTGTGGGGCCATAACGTATCTTCGTAAGTTTGTAGTTGTTATCGCAGATCAATGTAATACGTAAGGTATATCGGTATTTCAGTCTTAAATCTCTGACTAAAATTAATGCAACATATAATTTAAGTGATAATAGTGTTTTCCCTTCAGTTTAACATTGGAGCCATTGGCGTTACTGTGTGCATTCGCGGTACAGGGACAGGGGTCATGATCCGTACTGAATAGTCCTTTCTTGAAGTGCATTTATGGATCAAAACGCATCAGTAGTACAAGTATGACTGACTCGATTTTTCTCATTAAATCTTTCTATTATCTGCCTTTATTATCTATGTTTACAACCTATCCATACGGATTGGGTCTCTGAGAGCAGACGGTTCATTGGAGGTAAATCGTGAAATATCGATGCTCGGGATATGCCTGATTTATTCAGAGCCCATCACTGAGATAAGATTTTAGTAACAGTTAATAAATATAGTAACTGTTAACACAGGTATAGTGGATTTTGGGCAAAATACGACATATATTAACTGTTAACATATCAAAAGCATGTATATTAACAGCTCATATGCACATTATTTACAGCAGTGTACTTGAGATTTTTATGAGTAGCGTTAAGGATTAAAAAATTATAAATATTATATTTGAATAATATGTATTTAGTACGGTTTCCTGGTAAAACGATCTCGGTGATTATTAAAACCTAAGGTAGTACACAGATGATATAAGTAATGCATGTCGACGAAGTACACCGAGACTCCAAGAGCCGAGAGCGTGAGCGTCGACACGAGGCTTGACAGCGAGTAAGTTTACTGTATAGCTCTTTTTGTTCACGGTAGATATATACAATCAGCACTTATATCTTTTTAAATTAAACGCACAATGTGCAATTCTAGATCTCGGCCTTCCTATCTGCGGTTGAGTCCTAACCTAGCTTTGAGTGAGAACTTGGCGCCACCTGTTACTCATCAAATAAACTACATGTTTATCTTAAACATGGTATATTACATTTATTCTATTTGACATGAATACACGGTATTGCCTATGAATATAGGATATAATGGTTGTAAATATATTTTATTTTAGTGCACTAAATATATAGGTTTATTTACTGTTAGTAAATAAACCTATATTAGTAAATATTACTGAAGTCAGGTCTCGTATGGAGAGCACTGATTGAAGTTGCCTCGAGCTACCAGGACACGCGTGGAAATTCCACATAAAATTATTTCTGGGGTAAGACAACATAGCGACTAAACATGACTGTATGCATTATACATCGATATTTTCTCTTTATAGACCATTGACCATCATTAGCTCGTGGAGAGGATGCGAAGAATGGTTTGAAGATGGCTATCCTGCAGGGGCCACTAGTATAGATTATGAAGCTGACCTCTCATATTTAGTCTCAAGGAGATGAGAGAGTATCATTTACTATTATGAAAATCATAAAGGAAGTCGATAGATGCGGTTTAGATTAGATTTCGTAGCAATACAGGAAACTTGGTGAAAACATGGTGGACTATTAACATAGGTCAACTTCACCTTTTATAGGGGGGCGAGCGCAAACATGCTCTAAATACCGGATTTCTTGTAAACAAAAGTGTCATACATTCGGTTAAAAGTTTCGAATTCGCGAATGACAGGCTCTCGTATATGTTATTATCGAAGGGAACAAGTATAGCTATGTGGTTATTAATGTATACTCTCCTGCGTAGGACAAAGAGGAAGAAGTTAAAGACATTAATTACGAAAGTTTAGGGTAGTTAGTTGACCAGTTCGCCTCCATTGAAGCAAAAATAGTTGTAGGCGATTTTAAATGAAGGAAAGAAAATCTTTCAGGAAGTTAGCACGTATAACGACATTAGGGACATAAATTTCGCAACCGCAAAAGATCTTAAACAAACTACATGCTTTATACAAATCGATATAGACGTCAAGGACATGGCTATGCAAAACTAAATCAATCACTTCCTCATTGGTAAAAGATGCCACATAAATGTCCTTGACATAAAGATCTAGATTAAAACGGATAGCGACTCGGATCACAATTTAACAGTAGCCAAATCAAGAACGAGCCTAATAGTCAAAATATCAAGCGAAAGAATAAAGTAGATGACAGACCGGAAGCTTATCGAAAAAAACGATAAAAGAGGTTGCGAATAAAGTGCTGGTCAAAAAGAAAAAAATCAAAGAGCGAACCATCGCTTGATGTACAGTTAGTTTGAAAGTCGCTACAAGGCTGAATTAGATAGCTTAGATAATGGAAGCGATACGGTCGTGGAAGAGTATGTTAGAATAAGAAAACAAATAGGCAAATTTTAGATAAATAAGAGCAGTACTATTTACGATTTTTCGAAGCGAATACAAGGAAAATCAAATGAATCTTTTGTCTATAAATATCGCTCACTATAATGTATATTAGTCATCGTATTTTCACAGCTACGTACATAAAATTCTCTTAAATTATATTTGTATCGTGAAAAATATGCGCATCTTTAATTATATCATGAACCGATATCTTTTTCTGCCCATCGTTTTCAAAACAATAGACTTGATGTAACACTATTTTACCTGTATACTATATTTTCTCTTCATTTGCAGCAAAAGGGACACATAATTATATTGCAATAAAATCGCTTAGCATCATTCAATATTTCACAGTTATTCCTTCTTATTGCTATTGTTGATAAATTTCATCCAGTGATTTCTCTGTTGTCGAATAAAACGACGATGGTGAAGTACTGAAACAAAAAATTTCGAGAATTAACACCGCCCAAACAAAAGGCATTGAATACATTTTAAATGTTCAGAATTCTTATCGTATCGTATATTCATTATCAGGCAAAGGTTCAAGTCCGATGCGGAGCAGCTTCGCGACACGACTGAAAAAAAGCTTAGCAACAATATATACTGCGTGTGCGTACTATTGATAAAAAATGCATGCCCTGCTAAAAGGAGCAACCCAACGCTCATTAATATTTCCTTCGGACATTATCGAGTCTCCGCTAGGAGTATAATAAGCCCTTTGAATATTAAAACAACCGGTCAGCGTCAGTAAGTATCGAGTCGCAGCACCGAGTAGTCACGAATTACTTAATGCGCGAAGCGATGTCAACCGAACCGAAGGATCAGCAGAAAGGCTGCACCTTCCTGTCGATTTCCTCGTCGCATCTGATATTCATGCGACTGTCTTCGTATTTGCCACTGAAAGACAAGAGCTTTTCTCATCCGTTGAGTCTGTTGCTTCAGCTCTGGGACCACTTCGTCGTCGTCGGGTACAATCTCATGTGGCACGGATACGGTATTCGCATGATAAAAAATGGTGACATGGAAGCCGACTTCATATGCGAAGATATAATCGTTATCGGTTTCACCGTACAGTACATCGTGCTGTGCATAAAGCGCGAGAAACTCTGTCGCCTCGTCGAGTCCTGCGAGAAGCTCTGGGGTTACCTGCGAGTCGGTGAGGACATTTTCGTGCGTCAGTTCGAGCGAAAAGGTTACTACTTGCGGAACGTCCTTTTGTTACACTCGATGTTTATGGCCGTGTTGTACAGCAGAGCAGCACCATTCGTCAGACTACCGCCGTTAGAACCCAACGGTACTGAGAGGAAGATCCTACCGTTCAGGTTTTTCATGGACGTTCAGGATGAGCCGGCGTACAGTATCGTGTTCGCGTCGCAGTTTATCATCCTTCAGTCTATCAACATGATCGTTGCCAGTACAGAGACGGTTTCGCTCTTCCTGATCATGATGGCTTGTGGATATCTACGCTCAGTCCGAAACCGACTATTGCATCTTGAAGGAAGCGACGATGACACAAGTGAAGAAGGCGAAGCTGCGTTTAAGTTCGTTAACGAATGCGCGCACTTTCATCAGCAGATCATGATGTGAGCGTGGGTCTATGTTGTTAATTAATGTTTAAAGAATGTAATATGATTTTTTTTTTAATGTAAAGATTCTGCGAGGATATAGAACACATGTTGCGAATGATCTTTCTTTTCGCCTGTTTCGTTTCCATCTACAACGTGTCGTTCACAGGTTTCGTGATTCTTAATGTGAGTATTGTTAACAATTTTTGCCTCTTTTATCATTACAAACGCGTTAACAGTAAAATTCAATCAGACGGAGGAAGACAAGTTGAAGTTCGCACCACTTCTCGTCTACAATTTCATTCAATTCTTCATCTGCCAGTGGGGCCCTGAACACTTACTCGTAGAAGTATGAAATCAATTTTATATTCGACATTTTAATACCATCATTTGAATTTATAATGAACTCCCTATATTCAAGAGCCAAGTCATAGCGGAAGCAGCTTACTTTGCGAGTTTCCAGCCACTGGCTTCAAGTCATCGAGATAAAATTAACCGAATATTGTACTTCGTGATGATGAGAGCTCAGAAACCGGCACAATTGACAGCTGGTGGGTTTGCTCCATTGTCCATCGAAACATTTGGTGCGGTAAGTCTCATTCTGATGGGTAAATACGACTAATCTCTGTGCGATACGTCATTTTTATATTTTCATTTATGATTATATAGATGACAAAGAGTGCATTCTCCTTCTTTATGGCCTTGCGAAATTTTCGGACTTGAGACGACGTACTCTGTTACAACAGTGTTTATTTTTACTTTATCTTATGAACGTCTTGAAATCTTCTTATGAAAGACGTATAGTATAAAGGAAGAAGAAACACGCAAATAATTAATTTAACAAGATGTAGTCTAGACTAATGTTATTACAATAAATATAGTGACTATCAGTTTGTTCATGCCAGTACAAATTCATTTTGATAATTCAGGCGATTCTAGGGGAAAATTAGAAATGAAATATTTGCTTGTTTTAACTAAATATAACAATGTTGTTTTAAATGAAAAGTGCGTATTGTTTACTGCTTATTGATTACATGTAAAGCCATATTACGTGTTCCTGTAAGTCTCTATATAAAGTTTTAACTGTACAACCAGACAATAACCCTTTAGAATCGTGAATAAACTATAAATGCGTTTTTATTTCGAAAAATGCTTTACGCGTTTTTTTTTCTTTGAAAATGGATATAATATGTATCTACTGATAATGTTTTTTTACGATATTGTAGAGCTGCAGGCATAAGACGATGAATTTTTTAAAAGCTTCGTTTACTGCGCGGATATAACGAAGGACTTAAATAGAAATTAATTTTTATATGCAATGGCCACGTCTCGTTTATGGTGTAGCTTGAAAAAGTAGAAAGCCTGTATACACTTTTTTCCTGATGATTCACAGATATGTTTCTCAGAAATAAAAAATTGCAAATTTCATGATACCTACAAAATACAAATATGAATGAAAAATATTCGTCATTAGAGCTACTTCATGTCAAAATAAGCCAGGGTTTGGTGACATTGAACCGCACAGAATTTGAATTTTTTTTCTCTATAGGACCATAAAGAAAGTATACGTAATTTTGTAGTGGTTTCTATAAATCAATATATTACGTGTATGCTTCAAGCTTTATTATTTAGGGACAATCAAAATAAGGTACACAAGATCTTTCGTCAAATATCTTAGCTTAATGTAATGCGACATATAAATGATCAACGATAATGTTTTTTTTTCAGTTTTATAGCAAGCTGGCATCTCTTTATGGTTCTTATACTGAGGGACCTAACCATATGGGAATAAAATGGTTGACATTTCTTTAAGCCCTATAACTATTCCATTAAATTTTTACTAGATTTTCATTCTTTTTATACTAAGCTCTCAGCTAATAATTCGTTTTAGCAGATTAGACATCGGATTTGAATCTAGCAGCATGCGGATCATCGGAGGCAAATGATGTAGGAGAAGCTGCCATACCGACGTACAGATGTCTGAAATAACATACGTGACTAAGAACTAGACTCGAAAGTCAGATCTTCTACGGGGAAATCTGATTGGAACTGCTTCGAGAGGTCATAAAACGCGTGGAAATAGGGCATAATATTATTTGTATAGGGTAACAAAATATAACAACTTATACGTCTATATACATTACATCAGTATTTTCTCTTCGTAGGACATTGCTGACAAGGAGATCGTGAACCAGCGCGACGGTGATCTCTTGAGGTGAAAATGCGCGTAAACAAGTACATCAATTTATCGCGCAAACAGGATCAACAATTCTGGTTATAAGTGAACGTACGAGGTACCGGGAAAACTCGAAAGTGTTCATTATTGCTAAGGTTTTTGCAGAGAATAAGATATTGCAGGAATTTCATTTAGAGCTGAGATTATAATGAAAGTATTCAAAGTTTTCAAATAAGTTTTAATTTATTGCTAGCCATAGAACGAACTATGATATCAAACGTCAATGAACGTTACTGATTGGCTTATTAGACGACAGGGCAACGTCAGCCTTGAGGAAGTCCTTGGCTCGGTTGATGGTGGAACCAGGATTTTTCATTGACTCTTGCAGTTATAGGCGGCTTCCGGCTTCTACTAAGTAATATCAGGTATGAAAAATTTGGCTTCGATTTTTACAGTTTGCATAACAGTGATATTAATATTCCTTTAATTTTCCAATTCGTAATTTGCTACATGTGCTAATGGATTTTTTCTTACAGGGTTGGTGCAATTCTCTACTTAGTTTGTCTTCTCATCCTCCTGGTTGCTGACGTAGTTGACTTTAGAAAAGTAGACGATGAAGTATATAGATTCTGAAAGTCACGGAAGAATAGGCTGAAGTGTAGTTCACTTTGCTACGAAATTAACTATACCATCCTCAGACTCTGTTAGCTTATTTATAGTAAGATATAGCCGTGAAAAATCATATAATTATTATTTGTTAACTGCATTTTAATATACATGTGAAATCTTGTTTCAAATATTCGCGCATGTGCTGATCACTGTCAGGGCCACCCTTTCAGAAAGGTCGAGAACTATGGCTTTACTAAAATGAATTGATGTTCACAGAAAGTTATACAAAATAATTTATTTTTAAATAGTAATATAAAATAACTATGTGACAACTGTCTTCAACTGATGCATCTTTTGTAAGATAAATATAAAAACTTACACAGTAAACATTTAATGTTAAAAAAGCAATTTTGAAAAATTTTCTACATCATCTAGAGTTTTTTTATTGATATTTTCTCATACTTATAAACTAATACATTTTTACAAATGTTTTTTCGAAGATCCAAGCATGGATACTTATTAATATAGAACATGCGTAAAATACTTTCATGCAGAAAGCAAACAGTATTTCTATAAATAATGAATGAAAGTATTTTT
Source organism: Muscidifurax raptorellus (assembly GCA_020010945.3). Lineage (NCBI taxonomy): Eukaryota > Metazoa > Arthropoda > Insecta > Hymenoptera > Pteromalidae > Muscidifurax > Muscidifurax raptorellus. The sequence continues at coordinate 38,919,780 of CM052080.1, forward strand.
ATTAGTGGTTGTTGGTTACGGGTTGATCTTGGCGGTTTTTTAAAACATAATCTTCTTAAACAACAATTTTTGCAGAAACTAATTTATTGTATTTTAATTTACATTTAGAAGCATATATACATAAAAGGAAATAGAAAATTCCAATATGTATATAAGAATGATTTGTATCATTTATTCATATATTGATAATTAGTTCTTATCAAATATTATAAAGGAGATTGAATTGTTGAATATAGCACTTCAAACTATATATGCATAATATATATGATAAGTTTGATCACCCACTTATAAGATATGCTAAGAAAATATTCTGTGTATATTTGAAGATATATTTGACGAATTGTTACATGGTTATTGCGCTGACTATTTCTTACTATAATACGCAAATTGAATTTGAAGATGGTACAGTTAACTTGTAACAAAGTCAAACTATTAAGCTTCACCCAATTCTTCAGTTATGATGATAAAACAAACCAAGTAGAGTAAACAATCCTTGTTAACACTGTAAGATACAATTTAGCAAATGTAATGAACTACAAAAAATGGGTACAAAAAATTTGTTTAAAGATAAATTTGTTAGAGAATATTGTAAGAAACTTAGTGACCGTACAAGTATTGTAATTTAAGCTGCCGATGTAAAAACTGTAGAAGATAGAAAATGAGTGATGATATTTTATTTAAATCGAAAATTTTGGTCTTCTTTGAAAAGTTTATTATAACTGGCTTTTTAGTATATCAGGCAACGTCGTTTCTACTAAGACTAGCACAAGAAAGGTCTATTTTAATTTGCCATTTCTAGGGTATTAGAGTAAATAAATTCGTTCGAAACCCGATGAACTTAAAGCATACGAATTATGTATTAAGTATTGAGCTATGCCAGTTTAGTAGGAAGAAATAGTCTGTACTTATTTTTGTATTTTTAGGTAATTTTTAATTAAAATATATGTTAGTAGCATTCGATTTAATTAAATCCGTGGCTTCCTAGCAAAACGTTTCAACTACATTTTTTGTGTTTTCGCGATATTGGCATTAAAATATATGAAAACGAAATATTCATTAAGCTTTTACTTAAGATTTTTTTACGCCAACTTAATTATCAAAAAATGTGTGGTTACCCTGAAAAAGGCAAGTTGTGATCGTACAATAGTCGGAGATTCAAGCGCAGTTTATTGAAACGTAGCTGCAAAGAAGTGTACGTATATCTACCGTTAATTGATACTTTGAATATTATAAGGAAGTGCGTCATATTCTGCGCATTGTTAGATGACATAAGGTTGAGCGGAGTCAGGGAGGATTAGGTGCACCACGACGTTCTTTATATGCGCTGTCACGTGAGATTTACATGAGCATATATAAGTTCCTTTACTTGTAAACAGGGTACCACCCCCCCCCCCGAAAATTTGTTGAACAAAATGGGCCTTAATCGGCGTAACTTTGTCAATGAACAATATCTTACAATTTTCATAAAATACTACGTTTTTCGGCACCTAAAAATATCTTCTCACGTTTCATAATATTTATTGAAAAATAAACAAAATCTTTTTCTTATTGTGTTCTGGATGACACGTATATTGCGAGAGGATCTCGCTATAATAATTCTTTACTCTAAAAAACAATCTGTTTCAAATTTCAAATCGTATCTGCATTCTGCTCAAAGCAAACCATCTACGATAAGATTGGTACGATTTTCATCGTTTATTATACATATAAGTATGACATATGTTAATAGATCTAAAAGATACCAAAGCCAATATGTCTCAGTGTTCAAGTAAAAAAATTGTCAAAATTAATTTATATTTGTTCAAAGAGCAGACTGTAACACTATTTTACCTGTATGTTATGGTTTCTCTGCATTTGTAGTAAAGGAGATACATTATTATATCGGTACAGATCGCTTAGCGTCATTGAATTTTTGTCTCTATCGAATATTCCTTCTCATTGCTTTTGCTGATAAATGTCATCCAGTGATTTTCTCTATTACTGTCCTACACCATGACGATAATAGAGCACTGAAACAAAAAATGTTGGGAATCAATGTCACGTAAACTAAAGGCATTAAATAAATGTTTAAATGTTTAAAATGTTTATCGCATTGTATCCATTATCAGGCAAAAGTTTAAGTCCGATGGCGAGAAGCTTCGCGATACGACTGAAAAAAAAGCTTAGCAACAATATATCGCGTGAGCGTACTATTGATAAAAAATGAATGCCCTGTTAAAAGGAGCAACCCGACGTTCATTAATATTTCCTTCGGACATTATCGAGTTCCCCGCTACAAGTATTGTATATTATAAGCCCTTTGAATATTAAAGCAACCAGTATAGCGTCAGTATGAGTCGAGTCGCAGCTCCGAGTAGTCTCGAATTGCTTAATAAAGCGGAAGCGATGTCAACCGTTACGAAAGCCCAGCACAATAGCTTCACCTTCCACGTGATTTCCTCGTCGCATGTGATCTTCATGCAGCTGTCTTCATTCCTGCCACTCAACGGCAAGACTTTTTTTCATCCTCTAAGCCTGTTGCTACAGTTCTGGGACCACATCATAGTCTTCGCTTTCAGCGGGATGTGGCAGGGATACGGTATTCGCATGATACTACGCGGTGATCTGGAGATCGACTTCATATGTGAAGATATAATCACGACCGGTTTCACCCTACGTTACCTCGTGCTGTGTATGAAGCGCAAGAAGCTCAGTCAGCTAGTCGAGTCCTGCAAGAAGCTCTGGGACCTCCTCGAAGAGGGTGAGACCATTTTTGTACGTCAGTTCGAGCGCAAAGCTTACTACTTCCGGAACTTCGTTATGTGCAATATTATATGTACGACCATTCTGTACGCGATACCGGCGTACATTATCAGGTTGCCGCCGTTAGAGGCTAACGGCACCGAGAGGAAGATGCTGCCATTCAGGTTTTTCATGGACGTTCAGGAGGAACCGGCGTACAGTAACGTGTTCGCGTTGCAAATCATCATTCTCTTATTTGGCTGCTTAGTGTTCGTTAGCATTGATACGGTTTCGCTCTATCTGATCATGATGGCTTGTGGATATTTACGCTCAGTTCGAAATCGACTGTTGAGTCTTAGGGGAGACGACAGTGACACGAGTGAAAAGGGCAAAGCTGCGTTTAAGGTTGTTGTCAGCTGCGCGCATTTTCATCAGCAGATCATGATGTAAGCGCAGATTGAACTTATTGATTCATGTTTACAGAATTACAGGAAGAGAGAATTGTTTAGTATGGAATGGCCTCCAGTACGGAACATTAACTGATGCTCCTTATTTTTGTTTACTGCTCTAAGAGTCCTGGTGTTTCATTCTGGACGTCACTTATTGAAAAATCCAATATCACGACTTACATTTCTTCCGTTAATATAGAGTTAAAATAACGTTACGAATTTTCTTTTTTTGTTGGTGGATAGTCATTCAAGAAAGAAACCTAATATATGATTTAACTGCACATAGATTCTGCAAGGATATAGAACTACTAACGCGGACACTCTTTCTCTTCGCCTGTTTCGGTCCCATCTACAACGTCTCCATCACGGCTATCGTGCTTATCACCGTAAATATGACAAAACTTTTTCTTACTTTCATGATTACTTCCTACGTTCTCAGTAAGTTTTAATCAAACAGGCCGACGAAGATAGATTCAAGTTCTTAACGATCCTGATATTCAATTTTTTTGAATTCTTCCTCTATCAGTGGGCCCCGGAATATCTGACCCAAGAAGTAAGAGATTTATACAGTCGATGTGTTCCAATATACGTATACGATTATTCGATTCTATGATTGATGTTCAATAACTAAAAAGAGCTTAGTCATCGCAGAAGCCGCTTACTTTGCAAGTTTACAACCACTAGCGTCAAGTCACCGTCAGAAGATCAATCGAATACTGTACTTCATGATGATGAGAGCTCAGAAACCGGTGCAGCTGACAGCTGGTGGCTTCGTTAAATTGTCCATTGAAACTTTTGGTGCGGTAAGTCCAAAGAAATATCATAAATGTATTTGTGATGTATAATTTTTTATCTTCATTTATGCATGTATAGATGACAAAGAACGCATTCTCCTTCTTTATGGTCTTGCGAAACTTTAGGACTTAAAACGACGCACTCTACCACAACAGTATTTATTTTTAGTTTTTTTAATCGCTAAAAAGTACGCAAAACTGTAACAACTATTTTACAATTTATGTATAATACAACTTTGTTCGAACGATATTCTTTCTCAAAAAAAACAACGAAAATTACAACGCATTCTAATTTATGAGGTTAGAAAATAATAATATTGATATACAAACTAAAATATTTACAAACAAAACAATGGTTTTATTAATCATATATCTATACTAATCTAAATCTATATGACTTTTTAAGAGGCGATCATAAAAATCGAAGTACATAAATTTAAAAATTCGCGGTTCTTAAATCTACAAACCAGACGTCCAATCACGCTCGTGTATGACGATCAATCACGTTCACGTGTTATAATTACTTCACAACAAAGGCCATCACTCTTTTAAAAAGGAGGAAATTATAGAAACGTGTTATTAGACCTCTTGCAAAAGACTTGCAAAAGAATAGTATAAAGGTAGAAGTTGCAGGCAAATGTTTAATTTAGAACCATGTAGTCTAGAAGATATTATATTATTATACAAAATATAATGAATATGAATATTTTTATAGCAGTGTAAATTCATTTTGATAATTCAGGAAACTCCATAGAAATATAACAATGTTGTTCTAAATGAGAAATAGGTATAACACGTTTGTCGATTATTGATTGATTATATGCAAAACCATATAAACGCGGCACTGTAAGGCTCTATACAAAGTTTCAACTGTACGGCCGGACAATAACCCTATAGAATCGTGAATAAACTATGAGTGTCTTTTTATTTCAAAATATGCTTTACGTGTTTTATCTCATTGAACGTGGATATAATGTGTATATATTGTTTTCTGCAATATTGTAGAGCTGCAGACATAAGACGATGAATTTTTTAAAAGCTTCGTTTGCTGCGCGGGAAAAACTAAGGGCTTAACTTATAGAAATTAATTTTTAACCAGCAGCTATATCTCTCTTACAATAAAAAGCCTGCATTTTATTAAATACAGGTGTAAGCTTCAACGTAAGCGAGACATAGATGCTAGTTAAAAATGAATGTCTAGTTAAGCTCTTAGTTTTTATTCTCTAGATATGTTTAATAGGTCTTTTTTACAGAAATAAACTCGCGAATTTCAAGAAACCTACCGAAATACGAATATCAGTAAAAATTATTATTCCTCAGTGGACCTGCCAAAAGAAGCCAGAGATCCGTCGCCAAATACGCGTTTAGGACGTTTAGTTACTTCCTGTATGAATTTTTAAAACACTTGCTGTCAACTGCTTTGTATATGCATGTGAGAACATCAGTGAATCCTATGAGTTATTACAGTACACAGACATCAAGCTTGATTATATTGAGTCAAGCTTAATAAGGTACAGCAGTTTTTTCAGTCACGTATCTTCCGTCAAAGTAACATGAGCTTAAGGTAATCGATAATGATTTTGTATGTAGAAAATCAATAATGAGGTTTTTTGTTCAGTTTATCACTTCGCCGTTAAATTATACCTTGTGCTTTCATGAAGGGCCACAAATGGCGATATCTGCCCATGATTTTTTACCGTATAAACTATTTCTGGTCAGCTGACTTGGCGTCTATAAAGATGGTTGCTTTTGATAATTGCATATAAGGTATAAAAGTTTCGGAATCCCGCAACTTTTCTATCTATCTTTATCTACCCGTACTATCCACTCTTGCTCCTTTATTTACTTCTATTACCTAGCTTTATTATTTCGTAAAAAATATTATGTTTTGTGTTAGGTCTCAAAAACTTCTGAACATTTCACAAGTTCTACCCGAAAGATGTGATGTCTTCTTAGAGATAGGCACTTAGCGATGCATTTGACCATGCGGATTTTACATCTTCTGAAAGCAAGTGGATCATCAGAGATAAATCTTGTGGGAAAGAACTCTGACTGGAGTCGATGCTGGACTATCACGAACTTAGAGCTCCAGCTCTGAAGAGATACCCTGTCCAGAAAGCGCTGATTCGAGAAATTGTGCATATAATATTCCTTGGGGTAAGAATGTATTTCAACTAAACGGAGTTATGTATTATATCGATATTTTTTCTTTACAGGACATTGACGATAAATGTGGAGGATATGGAATTCACAATTAGCACGACGTTGATTGCTTCAGTTGTAGCAGATCTCAAGATTCAGACATGCTGGAATAATCAAAAGCTCGAGCTCATCTTACTATTGTTTAAAAATAATCAGTTAAAGATGAACGTATAATACATATATGCGCAATGCCGAAGATTTGGATCACTTTACCGGCAATCAGGTCTTTTAGGAAAATTAATTCTAGTGGAGAGAATTCTCAGTTGGAAGAAATGCAAGAAAGTGATAAAAATGTTTTTTTTTTCATTCGAATTTGTAATGAAAAAAGGAAATATATACATGGTTTTGTAATGAGATAATTGAATCCATTTCTCTTTTTATACCAGCTGTCTGATAAAAGAATCGATCTATCGATAATTCTGTAACGTACTTTGTTGTCGAAGAAAGAATCAATGTATGCTTCAATTTATAAATTCTATTTTTTTCTAACTTTCCAAAATATTGCTAACTTTTTTCATAAGTCAGATGGTATGCAATGTAAAACGAATCCAAATGCCTCATTACAAACCCATGTTATAGAACGATTTATGTTGTTAAACATTAATGGATGGTTGGCTTATTTGCCAACAGTGTAACGGCTCTTTTTCGTCTTTAAGTAGATTTTCGCAATGGTGCAACCGCTGCTTAAAACTGATTTAAAAACAAATTCATTATCTATATCAACCTAAATAGATTGGAATTGAAGTTTATGCTATGGATTTGTTCTCAAGTGTAAATGCTTGTCACTTTTCGCTGAAGAGTTAACACAGTTATAAGCTACGGGTTTACAATTGCTGAAAGCTTCTAATGAAATCTTCGGCGCAGTTAACAGCTATACCAGAGTTTTTATATTGGTTCTAACTTAGACATGCTTTACGTTGCCGTGAGGAACTGGACCGTCTTCTTGGATCACCAAAAATGACCAATATACTGTGGTAAGTCACCCATAAATCGTGTGTTAGATGGGGTGAAGCCAACCGATCAATGTCTGAATCTTCAATGTTGTATACCCATCGATGCCGAGAAGTACATAGTATGATTAATTAAGACATATTCAGTGCCAAGGACACGATGAATGAATTCTCTTCACTTCCGTCCAATACATGGAGCTACTGTAAAAAAAGCGTTGTCTACGTGCAGACTCAAGTTTGAATCGAATGAGGCGTAGTCTGAACCAAAATTATTGCAGACAGAAATGTCAGATTCTAAGAAACTTTAAGGTGTACCTGGTTTTATTCAAGGTGCCCGTGAAGAAATTAAATATTAGTATGGATATCATACAAATAAGTTTAATATGAGGAAGGCAGCTGACTAAAAGCACAGCATACTTGTTTAGTTATTTATTTAGCGTTATGCAACCATTGTCAGAAGTTATGAAGAAATTTTTGTACTGACCAACAAAGAAGAATCATATGACTCATTACGAGGAAGTAACAGACAAAATCCATATTGTTGAACTTTTTTATTTTATCTTTGCGATAAATGACCTCATGTCAGAGACGTTATTCGAAAATCAAGTTCACTTATAAAAGTTGTGAACCGGTATATGCTATTTAGAAAGCTGAAATACTGGAAAATTTAAAGAAGCTGCGATTACTTATACTAATCATTAATGAAGAATATATATATATATATAAGTTTTGTCAAATATAATTTAAGCTAGACTATCCCTGGTCAACAAACGATCAAATGTTTATTATATAAACAAGCCATTTTGTGCGTAAGTATGCATCAGCCACTTATGGATTTTAAACATTGGACGACTCTAATATTAAGCAATCTAAAATATATCGAGATCTGGTGATTCTTGGTTTTCTAATAAAAAATAAACCAAATTAATCTGTGTGTGTGTGTGTGTTTAAAAAGTAGTAATATTTTAAAATAACAAAATACTGTTTAAATATCGCACACATCAGTGAATCAGTTGACAGTATATTTCTCTACAAATACGCACATCAAAATTTTTGTGATTATGAAAAATATTTGATCACTCGCATACTTTTCATAATCTTTAATCATGTCATAAACCAAACTCCTTCACCACTCATCGTTTGTAAAACCATAGAGTTGATGTAACACGTTTTTACCTCGTGTAGATTATGTTTTCTCTTCATTTGTAGCAAACGGGTCATGTTACTAGATTACAATTTTTGTCTCTACCGAATATTTATCCTCATTGCTTTTGTTCATAACAATCCAATATGCGATTTGTCGACAAGTACTTGGTAAATATTATCCATTGATTTCCTCTGTTGTTATCCTAATACGATGATGATGATGGTAAAGTACTAAAACAAAATAAAAGTCGGGAATCAACGTCAACGCAATCAGAAATTAAATGAGTTTTAAAAATTCACGATTATTATGGTATAGTATCGAGTATCAAGCAATCGTCTATGTCCAACACTGAGCAGCTCCACCACAGGACTGAAAAAAAAACTGCTTTGCACAATGTATGATAACTGTGTATGTACTAGTGATAAAAAATGAATGCCCTGCTAAAGGAGCAACCCGACGTTCATTAATATTTCATTCGGATATTACCGAGTTCTCCGCTTAGAGAACTTTATAAGCCCTTCCAATATTAAAACAACCGGTACAGTGTCAGTAACAATCGAGTCGTAGCACTGAGTAGTCTCGAATCACTCCAGAGAGCAATGTTAAGCGTAATGAATAATCAGCAAGAGAGCTATACTTTTCTGTCGATTTCTTCGTCGCATCTGACCTTCCTGCGGCTGTGTTCGTTTCTGCCACTAAAGGGCAAGAGCTTTTCTCATCCGTTAAGCTTGTTGCTTCAGCTCTGGGACCACTTGGTCACCATCGTCTTCAATGTATTTTGGACGGGGTATGGGATTCGCATGATACAACGTGGCGACATGGAGGTCGACTTCATCTGCGAGAATGTGGTCGTGATGGGCTTCACCATGCGGTACATCGTCATGTGTTTTAAACGCAAACAGTTTTGTCGCATCGTCGAATCCTGCGAGAAGCTCTGGGGCTACCTCAAAACCGGTGAGGACATCTTTGTCCGTCAGTTTGAGCGGAAGGGTTACAACTTCCGGAACTACGTTCTGGCCATTGTGGTATTCTTGACCACGTGGTACAACATAACAGCGCTTTTCACCAGACTGCCCCCATTAGAAGCAAACGGCACCGAAAGGAGAATCCTTCCGTTCAGATTTTTCATGGACGTTCAGGAGGATCCAGCGTACAGTTCTGTGTTCGCGTTGCAGGCCGTCGTTCTCTACTTTATGGACTTCATGTTCGCTAGTGTAGAGACGATTGCACTCTATCTGATCATGATGGCTTGTGGATATCTACGCTCAGTTCAAAACCGACTTTTAAACCTTAGGGGAAACGACGATGACACAAGTACGAAGGGCGAAGACGCGTTAAAGATGGTCATCGGCTGCGCGCATTTTCATCAGCAGATCATGATGTGAGCGTTGTTCACAGTCTTATTCACTGTTGTTAGAAGAATATCATGTATTATTTTTAACTGTATAGATACTGCGAGGACATAGGCCGGATGACGCAGACGCTTTTTCTCATCAGCTGTTTTTGTCCAATTTACAACGTGTCCATCACGGGTATTGTGCTTCTCGACGTAAATATTGCAACACTTTTTTTACTACTTTTCTTATCACTTGTTGTATTAATAGTAATATTCAATCAAACAGAACGACGAAGACAAGCTCAAGTTTGCACCACTTCTGTTCTGCAATTTAATTCAATTCTTCATCTGCCAGTGGACCCCCGAATACCTTAGCGAAGAAGTGTGAAATTTATTCAATATTACACTATATCTTCACACAATCATTTGATTCTATGCGGTTCTTATTCTTTAAATTTGTTTTTATTCTTTTAAAGAGCCTAGTAATCGCAGAAGCCGCTTACTTTGCAAGCTTACAACCGCTGGCGTCAAGTCACCGACAAAAGATCAATCGAATACTCTACTTCATGATGATGAGAGCTCAGAAACCGGTCCAATTGACAGCTGGTGGCTTCGTTCAATTATCTATCGAAACATTTGGCGTGGTAAGTCTGAGTGAATAAGATCAACTTATATTTATGATGCATAAGATTTTATCTTCATTTATGCATGTATAGATGACAAAGAATGCATTCTCCTTCTTTATGGTCTTACGAAACTTTAAGACTTAAAACGAGGCACTTTACTACTTCAGTGTATATTTTGACTTTATCTTATAAACGTGTTAAAGATCTTTTACAAAAAGCGGATAGTATAAAGGTAGAATGTATAATGCATATATTTAAGTTGACACCATGTAGTTGACAAGAAATATTATTATAATAAAGATAATGAATATGAATTGGTTTATGCTGTAATTCAGGCAATTTTATTGGAAAAACTAGACATGGAATATTATTTAAATGAAAAGTATGTATAACGCATTTGTTGCTTATTGATTACATGCAAAACAATATGACGTGGCCCTGTAAGGCTCTACGCAAAGTTTTAATTGTTCAGCTGGGCTTACAACAACCCTTTAGAATCGTGAATAAACTATAAGCGCGTTTTTATTTCTATATATGTATTACGTGTTATTTCTCTCTGATGGGCAATACTATGTATGTACTAATATGGTTTTTCGCAATATTGTAGAGCTGCAGACACAGGACGTTGAATTTTGTATGAGTTGATTAGCGGAAAAAACTGTGGGCTTATAACTAGAAATTAATTGTTAAGTAGTGGCTATGTATAGCTTACGATAAAGCTTGCAAGAAAAAGCCTGTATTTAGTATTTTTACTTTAGATGTGGCAATGGCCTTTTTTTACAATCCCCATAAATAAAAATATTCATAAAAACAATATGTCATTGGAGCTGTCTTACGTCTAAATGAGACATGGGTTGGCGCCCGAGTGTGTTTAGGCTTTAAGACTTGTTATTGAGGAACCTGCGGTCAACGACTTCGTAAAAGCATCCCAAATCAGTAACTTGAAGTAAATTGAAAGGACACTTTTTAGAGTCGCTTTTTTTGAGCGATAATAACGGATGCCTGAACAAGTCTTCAGTAGTTCTTACGGATATCTGTACATGAGTCTTTTCAGACACATATTATACCTTCCGATAGTAATATCACATAGATGATTAAAAATGATATTTTTCAGATCAATACAAACTGGATGTTGAAACTACTTTGTGTGTTAGCCGTTCAGCACCAAAGGAAGATGTCGAATTTTCTGCATGATCTTCTCAGAATGCACTTTGTATGTCGAATAAAAATGTTGCCTGTAAAGGTGGCTTCTTTTAATTATGTTTATACATTTAAGGATCAAACCATATTAGGTATAATAACATTGAAATTGTTTAAGTCCTATAACTTATCTATCTACCTTTATCATCTTTATTATCTACTCTTGCTACTTCTTTCATTATCTTTATTATCTGTACATTTAAAATGCGATAACTCTTGACTCATAACTCTTGTAACTAACTCTTATAAGAGAAAACTCTTACAGCTCCGACCCTAAAAAGAGTACCTGGTCAGAGAGCGCTGATTACATCGACATTTATTCTTTACAGTATGTGTGCATCAAGCATCAGGCTGAAAATTACATGAAGGTCCCTGGTAGAAATTTAACGATAATTTATCGTTAATGTGTTAATCAAATGGGGATATTATTTATCAATATCAAGTAATTTATAATATTTTAATTTTTAAAGCTATGATTATCATTTCAAAAATAGTTGCCTTGAAAGAATTATAGAAACTTGACTTTAATTAATTTAAATACAATATGTTATTATCAAAATATTGTTATCAAGTAGAAAATATCGCTGGTTTCTACTCGGAAACCCGTGAAGACTTCTACCAGGGGTATGAAATCCACAATCAGCGTGACCTAGATTTCTGGAGCTGTAATGACCACGAGATTTAGATATGTTTAAATAATCTTCAGTTCATCTTTCTATCGCTTCAACAGAATCTGTTTTATTTACAGATCATAGGAAAATTAATTCTATAGAGGAGATGATCAACAGTTGGTTAAAAAGCAAAAGAGTTATAAAAATCCTTGCTTCATTCGAATTTTTAATGAAATTTTGAATATTATGAAAGCGCGTCATATTCAGATGACGTAAGACGTTAACCGCAGAATTAAGAGACATTACTTTTTTGTCAACTTTTTAAAAGTTTGAAAACCACTAAAGCTACGATCAATCAGCAGCCGAGTTACATAAATACAGCGTTTACCTCAGAAATGTATACTTATTAGTAAAGCTGTAGCAATATTGGAGAATTGGAAGATTTATAAAAATTTTTAAAAATAGAGACAAGACTGTTGGCAATCATTATGTGGACATCTCAAAATATTTCCAACATGTTAATTAACTTCTGTCGAATATAAATTAAGCCAAGCATACTTCTGGTCACAGAATATATAGTATGGGATATTGCAAACGTGAAGATTTCAGCGAATTAATAAGAAAGCTAGCAGAGAAAAAAAACCTAAACTGATATTAATTTTGAGATTATTGCTCTGATTCCTTGTCTATCCATCATCCCTCATATAAGAGAATTTGCATAACACTACTTTACCTATTTATTGTTTGAGTTTCATCTCCATCACAACGAACAATAATCGCGAGTGTCCAATTTATTCGATCACTACTTCCGAGTGTGACTCACTCTCTTGTAACTTTTTAATTTATATGTCCATTTTGAAGTATTTTCGCGTGTGCATGAATTTATCATTCACGCAACAGCACGGTGTATACATTTGGTTGCCTTCGTTAATAATAAATACTCCTTGTTGTTTATAATGATGAGAGTAAGGCACTGAAACAAAAAAATCGAGAATTAACATCATGCAAACAACAGACGTAGAATAAAATACAAATGTTCAGGTTTTTTTTTATCGTATAGCAGTGAAGTATCAAGCAACCATTTATGTCCATCGTTGAGCAGCTTCGTAACACGACTGGAAAAACAGCTATAGAATACAGTGTATATCGCTCCAATACGTTCTATATTCATTAAAAATGAAAGCCCTGTTAAAAAGGAGTAACCCGACGACGCTCATAAATAATACCTCCGGTCATAATCGAGTTTTCCGAATCGAAGTTATTATAAGCCCTTTGAATATTAAAACAGCCGGTACAGCGTTAGTCGGAATCGAGTCGCAGCGCCGAGCAGTCTCGTTTTACCGAATGCGAGAAGCGATGTCAGCAGAAACGAAGGGGAGCTACACCTTCCTATCGATTTCCTCTTCGCATCTGATCTTCCTGCGGCTGTCTTCGTTTATGCCACTTAAGGGCAAAGGGTACACTCACCCGTTAAGCCTATTGATTCAGCTCTGGGACTATATGGTCCTCATCGTGAACCACGTGATGTGGACGGGATACGGGGTTCGGATGTTAGTACGTGGCAACGTGGAGATCGACTACCTTTGCGAGGAAATAATCGTCTTGGATTTCACCGCACGGTATATGATGTTGTACAGCAAGCGCGAGCAGCTCTGTCGCATCGTCGAGTCCTGTGAGAAGCTCTGGGGCTACCTGCGAGTCGGTGAGGACATTTTTGTGCGTCAGTTCGAGCGGAAAGGTTACTACTATCGAAACTGTATTCTGATCCTCTTGCTGGTGATGTGTACGTCGTACATCACAACGGCGCTCTTCATTAGGTTACCCCCGTTGGAGGCAAACGGCACAGAGAGGAAAATACTGCCGTTCAGGTATTTCATGGACGTTCAAGAGCAGCCGGCGTACAGTTACACTCTGGTGATGCAGTACCTCGCCTGTTATTCTATCTGCTTCATGATCGCTAGTACAGAGACGGTTTCGCTGTTTTTGATCATGATGGCTTGTGGATATCTTCGGTCGGTTCGAAACCGACTGTTGAGTTTGAAGGGAAGCGACGATGACACGAGTGAAATGGGCGAAGCTGCGTTCAAGCTCGTCATTGGCTGTGCCCATTTTCATCAGCACATTATGATGTGAGCGTGGATAGAACTTATTCATTGATGTTTGAAGAAAGATATTATCTTTTGTAACGCAAGCACGATTTTCGCGTTTTTCTGACCTATTAAGCGGAGCTCAATTAAGTTTTTTCGGAAAATTTTATGTATGTATATTAAAATTAGTCATACCGACAAAATGTACATCTGTTCCGCTTATGCGCAAAGAAACGCCAAAATCCATACTTCTATTGCACAAAAAACATGATGTGCATCAAGGGCTAAGTGGGCTTTTCGAAGACGAGTACCGCAATGTCAACACTCGGCTTGAAAAAAAATCCACTTTACGCCCTTGGTCCACAATGTACTATTTAAACTCCATAGATTCTGCCAGGATATAGAACGAATGATGCGGACGATTTTTCTCTTTGCCTGTTTTTGTCCAATCTACAACCTATCCATCACGGGTATCAAGCTTCTCGCGGTAAATATAATACAAAACAGTTTGTTTACTTTCATGACCATTTGCTTCTTTAATAGTAGCTTTTAATCGAACAGAACGACGAAGACAAATTCAAGTTTATAGTGATCCTGGTTTACAATTTTTTTCAATTCTATCTCTGTCAATGGGCTCCCGCATATCTGTCCGAAGAAGTAAGAAATTCATTCATATTTCAATATAAGCACACGATCATGCAATTCTATGATTGATTCCCAATAACTTCAAAGAGCGAAGTCGTCGCAGAAGCTGCTTACTTTGCGAGCTTACAACCCCAGGGTCCGAGTCACCGGCAGAAGATTAATCGAACACTGTACTTCATGATGATGAGAGCCCAGAAACCGGTGCAATTGACAGCTGGTGGCTTCGTAAAATTGTCGATCGAAACTTTTGGTGCGGTAAGTCTCATTATCAGTAAATAGAATCAATGTGTATCGGTATATATCGATCCTAAAAATATGATGTAAATTTATGTTTAAAAATTGCGGAATAGAATAATCGCCACGAGTATATTTTAATTAACTTAAAAAAATAGAGTTTTGTAAGTTTTTCTTAATTATTAATTATATTCAATTTTAAGATATACTATCATCTTGCTGATCATTTTTATATGTTTTTTTAAAGAAGAGGCCTGGAAGAGGGAGTAAAAGTCAATTAAAATATACTTGTAGCGATTATAATATTCCACAAATTTTAAATAATTGACGAGTATTAGAATCACTATTTTGAAATAAATGTATGTTTGTTTAGATGACAAAGAGTGCATTCTCCTTCTTTATGGTTTTGCGAAGATTTATTACGACACTTTAAGCAGCTCCGTGGAAAATTGATAGAAAAATATGTGCCTATTTTAACGAAAACAATGTTGTTGTTTATGAAGAGTACGTATGTAACGAGTTTGTCGTTTATTGATTATTTGCAAAAAACAGTAGGACGTGGCTCCGCGTGATGCTCTGCAAAAAGTTTCAATGCGCAACAACAACCCCACAGAGCCGTGAATAAACGATGAGGTTGCGCGTTTATTTCAAAAGAAGCTTTGCGTGTTTTATTCTTTTTGAAGGATCACATAACATACATAAACACATAAAATTTACCATAGCATACATATAGTGTATCAAGCTTGACCATATAAGGTCAAGTACAATGAGGTATTTCAGATATCTTTCCCTAAAGTAGTACAATATATATAGGCGATTAACAATAATTATTTTTTTCAGATTAACAGAAACTCGGTTTTGAAGCTGCTTTGTAAAAATAATTCATTTTTTCATTATGTCATATAATTTACAAAAAAAGTGGAACAAGAGAACAGTGCAACGCAATTCAGTTTTACGTTTGATAATTGGTTGTCCTGATAACGACAGGTTATGATCGTAATAGTTATGAAAGGGTAAAATCGCTATTATATTATATTATATTGCTTAGAATATGTCAAATTATTTGTTCACTGAACAGATTATGTCATGGATTCTACACAGAAACTCCTGTCACGAGCGACGATGTTTGCGCAGAATATGCTGAAAATTCTACTCTGGTAAGGAGCTTAACTGTAAAGTACTTATTTCGTTTCAAAATTAGCTAATTCTAAGACGAATTTGCCGATTTACCGTTAAGCTCTTACCAGACTATTGAAAGGCAAATAACAAAAATAATTTCATGTTATTATACTCATAAGAGGATATGAAAGAATTTTGAAGAAGATTGTATTAAAACTAATAGTCATTTTAAATTTAAAATACAGACAAAAGTTATTTGGAACTGCTATAAATAAGATTTACCCATAGTCAAAGCTTTCTCGTGGAAAAAGATTGATTCGAAAAAATTAGTTAAGACCGTCATGAGATTTTTTATGCAATATACTGAAAAATGTGCGAATAATCTCATGCGTATTACCTCAATTCTATTTCTCGTCTATCCATCGTTGTTAAAACAAGAAAATTTATGTAAAACTATTTTATACCTTTCAATTTGTTTGCTTTTTATTTACAGTACATGTATAGCAACAATCCCGAGTGACCAAATTATTCGATTCTTACTTCCGAGTCTGATTCTCACTGTTACAGCTTTTCTATAATTTTATCGAATATATATTTTTGCGTAAGGCATGAATTCCTTCTTAATAATAAATATTCCCTATGTTATATACAATCATGATGCATGCCCAGGTGGAAAAAATCTGTATAGGTTGTATACAAATTGTATATAGTCCCTGTATACAATTTGTATACAAAAATGATAATATACATAATTTTGAAAAATTCAAATTACTAAAAAATACAGGGACTACATATAATTTGTATACAACCTGTACAGATTTTGTCCACCTGGGTCGTAAAGCAAAGTAAAATAATCTTCATATTCTTCATCATATCGTTCGCAACGCGACTGTACAGAAATCGAGTCACAGCGTAAATTAATACCAGGAACAATGTCAACCGAAACGAAAGATTCGCACAAAAGCTGCACCTTCCTTTCAATTTATTCATCGCATCTGATCTTCATGCGGCTGTCTTCGTTTCTGCCACTAAAGGGCAAAGGGTACACTCACCCGTTAAGCCTATTCCTTCAGCTCTGGGGTTACTTCATCGTCATTATGAACAACCTGATGTAGACGGGATACGGTATTCGCATGATATTACGTAACGATGTGGAGATCGACTTCATTTGTGCCGCCTCGTCGAGTCCTGCGAGAAGCTCTGGGGCTATCTCTCGTGCAGATGCATCAGATACTAATTACATAAATTTTCTTATACTATTCAAATAAATATATTTTAATTATTTATTTACAAAATAGAATTCTAATAAATTGAGTTTCTCAACAGTATTTCCAATTGCGTATATTTTGCTTTGAACAACAGTATTATATAATTAATTGGTTATATTAATTAATAAAATTACGCACTTCTAGAGAGATACTTTTCTGGAAAGTGTAAAGTCCATATGTATAAAAGTTAATAGTCTTCATTTGACAAATGCAGTCTTAAAGAAAAGAATAACTACACAAATATGAAATAAAATCAATAAAACACTTTTTGTTACTAAAGTGGCCTATATGAGAACCTTATTTCAAACGATAGATACTTAGTATACTTGAAAAACGTTTTGCTCTCGAATGATACACCTATAACTCTCAACAACCGAAGCAATTCGTTCGCATGATAGTGTAAATTCCTAATTTAAGAGGAATCAACGATTTTCTATCGATTAAATAAAAAATTTCACTTCATACCCTTTTTAGATCACTGTTCACGTATCATGCAGACTTTTCTTTTTTTCTATAAGTGGGCATAAGTTCAAGTGCTCACCAACAACGTAGAACTCTAAAGGCTCTTTGTTTCGATCAAATTTTATCAACGGCCTCGAGGAGCACAGTTGCTATTGTTACAATTAGTGCCAAGAGGGAGAGTCAACGCTTGCGGTTTGAGAAGTTATAAATGCGAAAACTTTGATCAGTCGTCTGCTCTGTTTTTAATCGTGCAGTAGTAAGGTAACCATTCGTGACCGACGCTGGGCAGCTCTGCCACGCGACTGAACAAAAAAAAACAGTTTGGTAAAAATGTATCACTCTATACATACTATTTATAAAAATTAAAAGTTCTGAGTTAGACACACATTGAGATCTTCTTGGAAAATTATCGAGTACTCGAAGTATTATAGACCCTTTAAAAAGAAGAATCGATGTCAACCAAAATGAAGGGTCATAACAAAAGCAACACCTTCTTGTCAGTTTCCTCCTCACATCTGCTCTTTCTACGGATCGCTTCGTTTCTGCCGCTGAAGGACAAAAGCTTTTCTCACCCGTTGAGCAAGTTGCTACAGGTTTGGGACCATATCAACGTCATCGCGTTCAATGCGATGTGGCAGGGATACGGTATTCGCATGATACAACGTGGCCATATAGAGATCGACTTCATATGTGAGAATATAATCACCATCGATTTCACCCTACGGTACATCATTCTCTGCATTAATCGAGAGAAGCTCTGCTGTGTCGTCGAGTCCTGCGAGAAGCTCTGGAATCTTCTGGAAGACGGTGAGGCCATTTTTGTGCGTTTCTTCGAGCGCAAAGGTTATTACTTTCGGAACTTCTTTCTCTGCAACTTAATGTTTATGGCCACGTTGTACACCATCACAGCCCATTTCGTCAGGTTGCCGCCGTTAGAACCTAACGGCACCGAGAGAAGGATGCTTCCGTTCAGGTTTTTCATGGACGTTCAGGAACAACCGGGTTACAGTGTCGCGTTTGTGTCGCAGATAACCGTCGTTTATTTTACCGACTTGATATTCGCCAGCGCAGAGACGGTTCCACTCTATGTGGTATTGATGGCCTGTGGATATCTTCGGTCAGTTCGAAACCGACTGTTGAGTCTGATGGGAAGCGACGATGATACCAGTGAGAAGGGCGAAGCCAATTTAAAGTTGATCCTCGGCTGTGCGTATTTTCATCAGCAGATCATGATGTGAGCGTGGATGAATGTTATTGATTGATGTTTAAAGAACGCTTAATTATGTGTGTTATTTTTTAAAAGATATTGCGAGGACATAGGAAGGATGACGCGGACGCTTTTTCTTGTCAGCTGCTTTGCACCAATCTATAACGTGTCAATTGCCGGTATCAAGCTTCTCGAGGTAAATATTGCGAAACTTTTTTCTTACTTCAATTATCTCTTGCTGCCTTAACCGTAAGTTTAATGAAACAGAACGACGAAGATAAATTCAAGTTTATTGTGATCCTGGTCTACAACTTTTTTCAATTCTTCATCTGTCAATGGGCGCCAGAATATTTAACGGAAGAAGTATGAAATTTATTCAATATTCCAAATATACTTACACGATCGTTCGATTCAATGATTGATTATCTATAATAACTCAAAAGAGCGAAGCCATCGCAAAAGCCGCCTACTTTGCGAGCTTACAACCGCAGGCGCCAAGTCACCGGGAGAAGATTGTAAAAATACACTGGAATGTCCTGGGGAATTTAGACATACATATATATTTATTTCCAGTATAATGGTATTACAATAATATCGTGTGTACAAAATTTTGCGAGGCACAACCGGGATAGCGTCGTTAGTCGAATTAAAACTAAAACTATGGGCGCGTACGCACGTTCGTCAATTCACACACACATTCACATACAGATATTGATCTGCGCAGCACGCTATAATTATAAACGAACCGGGGATCGCTTCGTTCAAACAAAATCTTGTTTCGTTGCTATTTGAATAGCCGGCTCGACATGCAAGATCTTAAATATATTTCTTTACCGCTTATAAATACGTCGACAGATGATGCTCCGCGCTCGCGGTGGTGACGTTGGCGTGTAGGCTGGTGTTAGACCTTGTGGGTACGTCGAGACCGGAGCCACGTCTCGACGGCTAAGCGATAGATACCCTTCCCAGGGCTACGATTCCCTGGTAGCCACCTTAGAGCGACGAGCCTCTGATGCAGTAGAAGAGCCCTTCTCGGGTTTTCGCAGTTTCTCTTCAAGTCGACACTATTCCAAATTTTGGAGAGCCCAACTAATCGTTCGGGCCTCTCCTAGCGTTCTGCCTTGTCCCGATCTTTGCACCTTCGCCTCTACCTACAATCCCCTCTGACGCTCACCATCTAGTCGACTCCATGTCGCTCGCATCGCAGCGCTAAATTCGAAAACCTCCCTAGACCCAATAATGACCGTTACAAACACCCCCCCGATGTATGTCCCTGACGTACATCGACTTACATTCTTTACTTCCCTCTTTGAACAAATTTCGCCGCTATCCATCTCGACTCACAAAGCCAGATAGTCGAGACTAACATTTGCGAAGCCTGTTCAAACTCTCTTGTTTGTTTACATCGTTTATTCTTTCAAACTTAAAAGTTATGGTCTCACTAATATTCTATTTATATGTACAAGCTACTCGGCACATGCCTCGCACTTCGTCGGACCTATTTACAAACATTCACTGAGTATCGGATTATTAAGACAGCACATCGCATCGCTTAATTAGCTTTCGTTTGCGGCTTATAATACTTTCTCAAATTATATCGATTGTATGTACCTTTCACGACCGCCTGATCGTCGACCATTACCAACTCATACGCATTTTCTCCTATCCGCCGTGATACCCGGTACGGCCCTTCATAGATGTAAAAAAATTTGGCGATTTGACGCAGCTCGGCATTAGACAAATGGGGTACGCGAAGCATCACCTCGTCCCCGACCTCGATATTGATCTTTGACACTGTTTTCTGCGCCTTACAACGCGTTTCGAATGCCTTTTGCAAATTTTTGTTCGCCCGCTCCAAATGGAACTCGCGCGCGTGCGGCATCTCGCTCAACAGTGGGAATAGCTCGAGTATTTTTTCTTTCGGCTGTCTATGATAATGTAAGTAATAGGGCGTATAGTCCGTGCTTTGGTGGACTGTTAGATTTATACACTGCTGTACGAAGTTCACGTACCGTGCCCACTTTGTGTGCTGATCGGCACAGTAGGTGCGAAAAATTCGACCGATTTCGCGCATGCTACGTTCTACCGGGTTCGACTGGGGATGACGTATCGATGAAAACAACACACGGATCCCTACTGCCTCCAGATTCCCACAGGCAACTCTGGGATTCTCGTGTTTACTTTCGATATACTCTCGTAGAAGCGTTGTGAGACACATGTGATATCGCTCCCGGAGTCTATTAATACGATTACGTCAGTTCCAAATATTTTTGCACGCATTCTCGGACTCATGATGTGAGGTTCGGGTGACAAATCACCTTCACCGACCTCTCCTTCTACGTCCCAAGCTAGATCTTGTACAAATTCCGACTGCTGTATCGCGCGAATATTACGTGCTATTGATAGATTTTGTCTATTCTGAAATTGCGAGTTTTCTCCGTCGTTATTATTCGGGCTTCTACTCTGATTGCTAATATTCGGTGGTGGCCTAGAAGTGTCCGGTAGCGTAAAATGCGAATTTCCATCGGAGCGCTTTGGTTCGCGCCAATTTTCGCGAGATCTATCTTGTGAGTAATTACGCCTTCCGGGGCCTGAATAGTTATTTCTTCTAATGAACGAATCTTTTCTTTGAATGTGATTTACCTGATTTACTGTATGTTTTTGCCGTTCTTGCTGCTGAGCTGATTTTGCGTACTGGGTATTACTGTTGTAGTTTTCACTATACGAGGCATCTAGTCGCGCTAGCGCTTGAGAAATTAAATCACTCTTTAAATAATCCACGGTTGACAAAGCATCCCGCACACGCTGAGGTAATTGCTTAATAATGGTGTAATTAATCTCGTAGTCATCCATACGCGGCGTGATATATTTTGCGGCTCGCGTTTGTTCAAGGAAGTATTCACGCAGACAGTGATTTGAACCCGGTTTGAACTTCTTCGCCGCCCACTCTGTTTTAAACTTCATTCGAGCTTCGAACGAATAGAATTCGTCATTGAAAATACGTTTAAAATGTTCGAACGATATGAAAGGGCTAAAACGTGCCTCATACCACACGCGCGCGCGTCCCTTTAGAGCGTCCTCAACCACGAGCAATTTTTGTTCGTTTTTTATTTTTTTTCGGATAAAATATTTCTCTAGTCCTTCAATAAATTGTATAGGGTTGCCGTTTTCTCCGTCATAAGTAGGCAGAACTATGGAGACATGAAGCGTCTCAAAATGACTTAGAATGCCATTAACCAAATCGAGGTTTACGTTTGAATTTTGATTGTTATTGTTAGGTCTCGGTGCGTCTGAGTTGTCATGATCTCCAGGCGGGGTTATTCCCTGATCGGTCTGCGTATCATGGTCATTGTACGATTTACCGCTACTATTATCGTCGCGGAGGTCTTTGTTTTTAGCTTTGAGCGATGCGATTTGCCTTCTCAAACATTCATTTTCGTTATTTGCTGCAGCCTGGGCGGCAGACAGTCTCGCGATTTGCTCTCGTAACTCTTCAATCAATTGAGGGTCCGTCATTTTGGAAATGTCCTTTCCCTTACCAGTTCTCGTCAGAACCATGCGCTATCACAAATGAATTATTTTATTACGACGATCTATGACAATTGTACTCTCGCAAACTTTGCCCGTTCGTTGAGCGCCATGTAAAAATACACTGGAATGTCCTGGGGAATTTAGACATACATATATATTTATTTCCAGTATAATGGTATTACAATAATATCGTGTGTACAAAATTTTGCGAGGCACAACCGGGATAGCGTCGTTAGTCGAATTAAAACTAAAACTATGGGCGCGTACGCACGTTCGTCAATTCACACACACATTCACATACAGATATTGATCTGCGCAGCACGCTATAATTATAAACGAACCGGGGATCGCTTCGTTCAAACAAAATCTTGTTTCGTTGCTATTTGAATAGCCGGCTCGACATGCAAGATCTTAAATATATTTCTTTACCGCTTATAAATACGTCGACAGATGATGCTCCGCGCTCGCGGTGGTGACGTTGGCGTGTAGGCTGGTGTTAGACCTTGTGGGTACGTCGAGACCGGAGCCACGTCTCGACGGCTAAGCGATAGATACCCTTCCCAGGGCTACGATTCCCTGGTAGCCACCTTAGAGCGACGAGCCTCTGATGCAGTAGAAGAGCCCTTCTCGGGTTTTCGCAGTTTCTCTTCAAGTCGACACTATTCCAAATTTTGGAGAGCCCAACTAATCGTTCGGGCCTCTCCTAGCGTTCTGCCTTGTCCCGATCTTTGCACCTTCGCCTCTACCTACAATCCCCTCTGACGCTCACCATCTAGTCGACTCCATGTCGCTCGCATCGCAGCGCTAAATTCGAAAACCTCCCTAGACCCAATAATGACCGTTACAAGATTAATCGGATATTGTACTTCATTATAATGAGAGCCCAGAAACCGGTGAAATTGACAGCTGGTGGGTTCGTTACATTGTCCATTGAAACTTTTGGTGCGGTAAGTTTCAGTGAATAAAACTATAGTACATTATTATTATTCATCGATTATGATCCTAATTTATGTTTGTTCAGTTGACGAAGAGCGCATTCACCTTCTTTACGGTTTTGCGAAGCTTTAATGCTTAAGAGGACGTACTCCATCAGTATACAGTTTTTAATATCTCTTTATTTATAAACAGATGTAACAAAGGTAGAAGACACAAGCAAATATATTTAATTTGACACAGTGTAGTCCAAAAGAAATATTATTATAATAAATGCCATTATATTCATATACCAACATAAATTAATTTTGATATCTCAGGCAGTTCTATGGAAAATTGGAAATTAAATTTTAATCTATTTAAACAATAAGCAATGTCATTTTTTATGAAAAGTACACCATAAAAAGTTTGTCGTTTATTGATTATACGCAAAAAAAGTTTGACCTGACCTTATGAAGCTCTGTAAAAAGTTACACAGCCGAGAAACACCCCTTTAGAATTGTCAATATACAATGTGCCTAAGTTTGTGTTTGTTTTTCTCTTTGAAAGTGAACATAATGCATGTACTCGTATGTAATTATTCACAATACTGTAAACCTGCGGCAACATGACATTGAATTTTCCAAGTGCTGTTCTATTAAACTTTTTTATAACTGTTCACCTAATAAGCGACACTTTGGTCAATCAGGGCTGAAATTAAAGCTTTTTCGATTTGGAAATTTTACATTAATATTTTGCATATTAATTGTCTATATACACAAGTGCTTCATTTTTTATACCACCACTCTAGTCCAGCATTAGAATACTAAAAACGAATTAAATTTGTGTGGACCTATCTTTGAACAATTAATAATAATCCAAATATATAAACTAATAACATGCAATCAAACTAATTGTGCCAACAGCTAGAACTTAAACGCTACAGCTAAAAGTAACTTTTTATCAGATTAATCTCTGCGAGATGCAGAGATACCTCAAAAACTAATTACGATTAGGAAAAAAAATGGGTCTTATACTGTACGTTTTAGCTTACACTTTAATTATTATAATTTAAGAAAATCAAATTATTTTTAGAAAACGTACAATGGAAAATATACTTTAATAGGCAAAAAGTAACCTAATTATGAGGAATTAAATGTCGCGATACAAAAATTGAAAAACACAAAAGCTATGATAAATGAGTCAATACCACCCAAGTTCCTTTATAAACTGGTATGTGTTATTTGTAAAGTTGTAACAATTTATAGAAAATAGGAACATCTAGATTAATTTTAAACATGCTGACAACAGACTGTTTGCAATGAAAACATAGTTATTATAAAACAGTCATTTTGTAATAACTATGTGGACATTTCAATTTTTACAACATTCTCTGAAATTATAATTATATACGATATAGTTAGTTTGAAAAGCTCTTAGAGAAAAAAATATTTTAGTATCATAGTAATTTTGGGATTATAATATACTGAAAAATGTGCCACGAATAATCATATGCGTATTTTTATTTTTCAACTCCTAGTCTATGTATCATTCTTGAAACACAATTTCACCGTAACTCTATTTTTACCTCTCAAATGTTTGTTTTCTATTTCCAGCTCAAGGAACAACAATCGAGAGTGTCCAAATCATATCATTACTACTTGCACAGTAACTCGCTCTCTTGCACAGCTTATCTTGGTTAATAACAAATTTTCCTTATTGTTTATAATAATGATAGATAAAGCACTGAAACAAAAAATTACGAGAATCAACATCACGCAAACAACAGGTATTGAATAAATTTCAGATTTTTTATCGTATATAGCAGTCAAGTATCAAACAACCATTCACGTCCATCGCTGAGCAGCTCTGCAGCACGACTAACAGCTATAGATTACAATGTATCGCTTCAATCGTGTATATATCCTATTCATTAAAAATGAAAGCCCTGCCAAAAAGGAACAACTCGACGACGCTCATAAATACTCCCTACAGACATTATCGAGTTCGCCGCTAGAAGTATTATAAGCCCTCTGAATATTAAAACAGTCGGTACAGAGTTAGTTGAATTCGAGTTGCAGAGCCGAGTAGTCTCGTTACACCTATATAATACGACGTGTTAAGTCGACTGAAACAAAGGATAGCTGTATCTTCCTGTCGATTTCTTCGCCACATCTGATCTTCCGGCGATTGTTTTCTCACTCATTAAACCTGTGGCTTAAGCTCTGGGACCACTTCATAGTCATCGAAATGTGATCGGGATACGGAATTCGCATGATACCGCGTAGCGACGAGGAGATCAATTGCATATGTGAGGATATAATCATTGTAGGTTTCACTATGCGATATATTCTGTTGTTTTTTAATTGTAAGCAGCTCTGCCGTATCGTTGAATCCTGCGAGAAGCTCTGGGGCTACCTTAGAGTCTGCGAAGACATCATTGTGCATCAGTTCGAGCGTAAAGATTACTACTCTTGGATATTTATTATGTTCAACTTACTAATAATGGTGTCATTGGTATACATCTTGATGGTGCACTTCGCCAGGTTGTCACCCTTAGAAGTAAACGGCACCAAGAGGACTATACTTCGATTCAGGTTTTTCATGAACGGTCAAGAGGAACCGGTTCAGAGTGTCAAGTTAACGTCGCAGATCGTCACCTATTATTTTACCTGTTCAACGTTCGTTAGCACAGAGATGGGTGAAGTTGCATTTAAGTTGGTTGTTAGTTGTACGCATTTTCAAGTGCACAGATTCAGCCAGGATATAGAACGGATGACCTGGATAATTTTTCTCTTCACGTATTTCTGTTCCATTGATGACCTATCCATCACGAATGTCAAGTTTCTCGAGGTAAATTTTGCAAGACTTTTTTTCACTTCCATTATCTCTTACTGTTTTAAAAGTGAGTTTAATCAAACAGAACGACGAAGATAAATTCAAGTTTATTGTGAACCTGGCTTATAACTTTTTTCAATTCTTTATCTGTCAATCGGCACCAGAGTATTTAACAGAAGACGTATGCAATTTATTCCATATTTTAAATGTAGTTATACGATCATTCGATTTCATGATTGATAATCTAAAACTCAAAAGAGCGAAGTCATCGCAGAAGCTGTCTATTTTGGGATTTTACAACCGCTGGCAGGTTACCAGGATAAAATCAATCGAATACTTCACTTTCTAATGATGAGAGCCCAGAAACCGGTGCAGTTGTTAGTTGGTGAGTTCGTTGAATTATCCATCGAAACTCTTGGCGCGGTATGTCTCAGTGAATTTGATCAATGCGTATATGAAACATTATTCTTTATTGTTACTTATTAAAAAAAAATTATTTATATATGCTTGTGCAGATGTCAACGAGTGCATTCTCCTCCTTTTTAGTCTTGGGAAATTTTATTCCAATATTTTAAGCGCAGCTCTTTGGAAAACTGATAGAAAAATACATGCCTATTTTAACAAAAACAATGTTTAACAAAACTTATGTAACAAGTTTGTCGTTTATTG
This sequence comes from Muscidifurax raptorellus, assembly GCA_020010945.3. Classification (NCBI taxonomy): domain Eukaryota; kingdom Metazoa; phylum Arthropoda; class Insecta; order Hymenoptera; family Pteromalidae; genus Muscidifurax; species Muscidifurax raptorellus. The sequence continues at coordinate 38,946,788 of CM052080.1, forward strand.
ATTATTTGCAAAAACATTATAACGTGGCCATGCGAGACTGTAAAAAGTTTCGATGCGCACAATCACAACAACAACCATATAAAGGTCGTGAATAAATGATGAGCATGCTTTTATTCGAGACAAGCTTTACGTGCATTTTTTTCTTTGAAGGGATATATATATATATATATATATATATATATATATATATATATATATATATATATATATATATGTTGATTTTTAAGTAATCGTTATGTCTCGCTCATATTGAAAATTGAAATAAAAAACCTGTAATTATATTGTTTTCTCTAGAGGTGACAAAGGTCTTTTTTTACAGATAGAAACAAATCTTTAAGACTCCTACAATCAACCTCTTGTTACAAGCATCCTTGAACTGTAATTTGTGGTATCAGTACAAAATCCGCTACAATTTTTTTCCGGTTATCATAAATATCCATTATCATAAAAGTCTACCACCGGTATCATTCTGCTGCGGGATAACCTGAATGAAAAAGGTTATTGGCTAGTCTATAGATCTAGCCGCTGTCCTCATACCTAGTGCGCTACCTGAACATTCAAATCTACGAAATGCGCTAATACCTGAACCTTGTCATTGGCTACGATACACACATGGACGTCGTAAGCGATACGGAGTGTGCACCTTGATAAAGAAACTACGGAGCTCAGTCCCTCAATAGTACTATCAGTCTCCCTACATATCTACTAGGTATCGACCTAATACGTAGTGCACACCTGGATATAAAAAATTCCAATCTGAACCTCATCATCATGCATCCTGCACATGTGAACGCCGTGCTGATTTCAACAAACTCTTAAATAAAGTAGATAAATGTAACGTAACATAAAAAAGATATATTACTCTTACATTGTTGATTTAAGGTTATAGACTGGTTGAGGATGTCAATCGTTGAGGAGATTCTCACCAAATCTGGGAAAATTCATGAAACTATATACAGATAGACTGCGCGTTTTTTGAGAGCAACTGATGGAAACGAATAGATGTTTATACCCTGTAAGCATTTAATGCTTAAACTGTGTAAATACTTAAAAGTAATAAAATTAATCATATTATCTTAGTAAATAATTATCTTAGTAAATTATGCTACTAGAAAATACTTTCTTTCCGTTGTGAGCGTTCTTCCTCTCACTTGAGATTTTTTTATAATATACTAAAAAATGTGCGACGAATAATCATAATATGCGTATTATTTTAATACTTCAATTTCTCGTCTATCCCCTCCAGTAGAGAAGTAACGATTTCAATCGGTTACTACAGTTCAGTTCAGTAACAATCGCTATTAGTTTAAAAAGCAAGAACTCAAGAAGGTGGCGTTAGATTTTTAAAGCAAATCAGTTAAACATGAGCACAATAACATAATTGTTAGAGTACATCTTATACTTTTATACTAGGGCATCATTCCTGTAATAAAATAATTCGTAACATTATTTTTTGTTTGCTTTTTATCTCCAACGTGTAAAATATCTTGATTTGAATCTATTATCAGAACCGCTTGCTGCAATCGTATTCGAATATTATCGCACTTCCGAGTGTAACTCGCTCTTTTCCAATTTTTCTAAAAAATTTCGTATTATCCAAATTTTGCGTGCGCGTGAATTCATTATTCAAGAAAAGGCAGTAGACTGTTACATTGATAAATATTTATAAATATGAAAGATTCTTTATCGTATATGCGAAAGCCAAGTATTGAACTACGTGTTTGTCGCTGAGCAACTCCATGATACAGATACAAAAAAAAACCGCCATACAATATAATGTATATCATTTTAACGGTGTCCGCGCAGTTTATCCAATTTAAAAGCCCTGCTGAAAAAAAAGAAGAACCCGGCGGACTTTAAAATTCGCTCTCCGGACATTATCGAGTTCTTCACTTGAAGTATCATAAGAATCTTTGAACATTAAAACACTATCAGTATTAGAATAGAGTCACAGCTCCGATCAGTCTCTTTTGATACCTAACACTCTAAGAACCATGTCAACTGAAACGAAGGATCCGTGTGAAAGCTACACCTTTCTCTCAATTTCCTCGTCGCATCTGATCTTCATGCAGCTGTCTTCGTTTCTGCCACTGAAGGGCAAGGACTTTACTCATCCATTAAGCAAGTTGCTGCAGCTCTGGGGACACTCCATCGTTATCGCGTGTACCGTATTTTGGACAGGATACGGAATTCGCATGGTTCTACGTGGCGACATGGAGATCGACTACATTTGTGAGGAGATAATCATAATTGGTTTCATGATGCGGTACATAGTGTTGAGTTCCAAGCGCGAACAGCTTTATCGCCTCGTCGAGTCCTGTGAGAAGCTCTGGGGCTACCTCAAGCTCGGTGAGGACATCTTTGTGCGTCAGTTCGAGCGGAAAGGTTTCTACTTTCGGAACTTCATAATGATCAACTCGCTGATAGTGTCAATGGTGTACATCGTGACGGCGTACTTTGACAGATTGCCGCCGTCAGAACCTAACGGCGCCGAGAGAAGGATGCTTCCGTACAGGTTTTTCATGGACGTTCAGGAGGAACCGGCGTACAGTATCACGTTCGTGTTGCAGATTTTCGTCAGCTATTCTTTGGACATCTTAATCACCAGCACAGAAGCTGTTCCGCTTTATCTGATCATGATGGCTTGTGGATATCTTCGTTCAGTTCAGAACCGACTTTTGAGTATTATAGGAAGCGACTATGATTATACGAATGAGAAGGGCGAAGCTGCGTTAAAGTTCGTTATCGGTTGCGCGCATTTTCATCAGCAGATCATGATGTGAACGAGGTTTGAAGTTGTTAATTGATGATTAAAGAATATAATATATTATTTTATAACCACACAGATTCTGCGAGGATATAGAACAGATGACGCGGACGCTTTATCTCTTCGCCTGTTTCTGTCCGATCTACAACGCGTCCATCACGGGTATCGTGCTTCTCAATGTAAATATTGCAAACCATTTTTGTTTTGTTGCTTATCAGTTGTAGCGTTAAAACAGTAAAAGATTTAATCAAACAGACGGACGAAGACAAACTCAAGATCCTTCCACTACTCATCTACGATTTTTTTCAATTCTTCCTCTGCCAGTGGGTTCCAGAGTATCTAACCGTAGAAGTAAGAACATTCAATATTTCAATCATTCGATTCGATCATTGATTCTCCATAACTTGAACAGAGCGAAGACATCGCAGAAGCCGCCTACTTTGCGAGCTTACAACCGCAGGCGCCAAGTCATCGAGAGAAGATCAATCGAATACTGTACTTCATGATAATGAGAGCCCAGAAACCGGTTCAACTGACAGCTGGAGGGCTCGTTAAATTGTCCATTGAAACTTTTGGTGCGGTAAGTTTCGGTGAATAAGATCGATATGTATGTGATATGTAATTTTTTTTCTCGTCATTTATGTTTATATAGATGACAAAGAATGCATTCAGCTTCTTTATGGTCTTGCGACATTAGAACTTGTGACAACTCACTCCAGCAGGTAGTGTTTTTTATAATATTTATGGAAGAGTTAAAACTCTCTTACCAAAAATAAATAAAAATACAGGTAATTTTTTTTTCACGCAGGAAGATTCCATTTAATACAACATCGTTCAGGAGGAATATCATCATGTAATAAATATCACTAAATGATAGCTGCTCATCGCAATATTTATACTAATCATTAGATGTCCATTTTAACAAATACAATTTTGTCGTTTATCATCCGTTATTTGTAAAACTATAGTATGATGTAAAATAAATAGTATGTGAGAATTTACTCTTAAAAATAACTGCTGGACATTTATAATACTTAAAACTTGCTGCGTTTACAACGGACTTTCAATCGAACAAAATGACGAAGATAAATTCAAGTTCACCACTGATTCACAATCTTTTTCACCTCTTCGTCTGTCTCAATAACTCGAAAGAACAAAAGTCAGCAATAGCAACTTACTTTGCGAGCTTACGACCGCTAACGCCAAGTCATTCGGAAGCAGATCAATCGAAAATTGTACTCCATGATTATGCAACTGACTGAGCTGTTGGGTACATTGAAACTTTTGGTAACGTGAGTGTCAGTGATATAAGATCAATGTGTTTATGCTTGTATAACAGTGTACTCTTCTTCTTTATAGTCTTGTAAAACTTCAGCTTACTATAATAAATATTTAAAAATTTATTTTGACATTCCAGCCAGTTCCAGCAATTTACTGCATCGTAAGCTACACGTCTAGTCCATTTTTCTCTTCCAAGCTTCATCAGTCCCATTTGTATACCCGTACGTATAGCTCTCGCGCGCGCGAAAACTAGTAAATATACAATTTTGAGTTACGCGCACTTTGAAAGCTCGCTCCAAGCAAACAACGGAATAAGGCAGTTCAAAGCGGCCGCAGCACAATATCCAATCTCCCTGAAAATTTCTCAGCTCACATTATACGAGAAAGAAAAGAAATCCTTTATTTTTCCTCTGCATTATGCGCTGCGACTATACTCTCGAAGTTCAAATAAGCAGCTGGAGAGAAAGAAGTCGGTTATAGCCTTTACTGCAGTAGAAGATTGAGTAACAGATGCCTCTGCGCTTAGATTTCTCCAAACACCGTGTGGAGTGCGAATCACTATATAATTCCATTTTTTTCTCCATCTCTCTCGTTTTTTAGTATACTTTTGAGTTACGTGGATCTTAATAATCAACGTTGACCGAATATACGCCACTGGCGCCACGATTTGCATACCCGCCAATTGACTCGAAAATTTCCCTTCATGAATTTTAATATAATCAAATCAATAGGTTCGTTTAAATTTACAAGTAAAACTAAAGGACGACTCAGTGCTCCTTTTTTTCATAACATCAAGGACATGCTTCGGTGTCGAAACGCACTTCTTCGTCGTATAATAACGATATCCTAGCGACGAGATGTTGCTTTTTCGTATAACAAGTTTCAAGATCGTGTAATTTCTAAGCTCACACCTCCTGTCTCGGTAATAATACTCGCGACTGTTCATTGAAACATACTGATTTCAACAATAGAATATATATTACAAAATTGATAGACAAGTCGCAATATAATAACATATCATTATATGTCTGCAGCCACACACACACATACACACACATTTCCAGATCTTTCTTTCCACTGCTTGAGCGTCGTGAATAAAACCAGACACATATATACATAAAATAAAAGAAACTGGATGGGTTTTGCGTCAGAGTCCTGACCGTCGGAAAAATGTTTTTCTCTCTCTCTCTCTCTCTCTCTCTCTCTCTTTCCCATCCACACTCGAGATATTTCGAGACTCTAGTGTCGTGTGTAATATATACCGCTGGAAATGTCGACTTCTAGAAACACCAGTGGCATTCTTGATTGGCCGAAGTACTTATCGACTACACACAAACACGTTAGCTGTTGAGGGAAAGGGGGTCCCATAGTCAATTAAAAATTCAAATTTCGCGCCATAAAATAGCAGACAGAAAAGCATTATAAAAAATAATAAAAACCTTTCGATAAACCACGACATTGTTGCCCTTCGTCATCTATAATTTCACAAAATTGGAACCTATTTATTCGCTTTTCTGTATGCTATTGTGAGGCGCGAAATTCGAATTTTAAATTGGCTACGGGAGCCCCTTAAGGGAGAACTATATACAATCGTTCGAACGAACGTAAAGTGCGATTCAATATCGCCAGCCATAAGCATGTATGAAAATCTTGCGAAAAAAAACTCCAGCTCTGTTTTTCTCCGCTCGTCCTCGTATCATAACGTTTTCTTCTTTTTGTCCCCCGTCGGTATTCTATATTTAAAAACTCGACAATCTAAATTCACGCGTCGCGCATAAAATTGCCGCTGCGGTATAAACAAGCAGAAGAATTTTCTCGCAACGAGCAAAAGCTGCATTAGACGCATATCATGTATATACATGCATTGCCGAACGTCGCCGAATTTGGAAAGACAATGCTTCGTTACGAATTCACGACCGACGCGAGCCTCTCCTGTCATTATAAAAGTGTCGTCTCGCAGCGCAATAGAGAGCTCATAGGACGATAATCGGGGAAAACCAGAATTTCACGGTAATTCCGTTGCACATATACCGCGCATAATTTCAGCAGCATATAATATCTCTCCTTTTTTTCCCAACGTGCTTATCATAGGTTTTCCTCGACCTGAAAACAATCTAGAAAGGCTCCTGAGATACACACACACACACACACACACACACACACAAACATATAAAACTATAGCACCGCATCAGGGTGCGGAGAAATAAAGGAATTTTTGTTTACGCCTCGACTCCTACCACTAGCTGCTTCTCGCGCGAATGAGGAGTCCGCGAGAGAGAGAGAGAGAGAGGCCCTGAAGAGAAGGGGCTCTCGCATATAAGACTGAATATGAAGGGGCCCGTCTTTAGTTTATCAGACAAAGCTATAGTGCCGCGTACAGCTCACTCTTTCTCTCTCTCTCTCTCTTTAACCCTCTATATAAAATACACAGTGACCCCCCCCCCCCCTTTAGCACCGCGCGAGAGCACGCTCACTCGCTTCGAAAAAGCCCGCGCGAGTTTCCCGTGACATGTCTTAGTTACCTTCGCGCCGTCGCTGCAGGCTTTTCTTTCTGTGATCGTTGTATATTAAACGTCGTCTTCTCTCTGTGATTATCGATATTTTTTTTACTTTGACTTTGATAAACGCAAGGAGGATGACGGGAAGGATACAGTGCACGATGTTGCTGCTGCTCGTGGCGTTTGGGTATCTAGTCAGTGCGCAGGTTGTCATTACCGCCAGCGAGAACCCGGTGACCAGTCCTGGAGCCGGCGAGCCGGACTTTGATACACGTAAGTGGAAAAATCGTACTTTGTTCAGGGGGATTGAATAAGTTTGTTTTTTGGGGTTCTCCGATCGATAAGGGGGTTTACTTGCTTTTTGGGAGCGTCGCTTACAAAAATCGATTTTGTAACGATCTCGCGTTATACAACTCGATGTTTCGGCAAAATTTGCTTTTCATAATACAATTATGAAATGGTAAACAGGCCTCGCTTTATTACACACTGCGATGTATAATTCCGCGCTATTTCGTCTCTTCGTGCTACACCAGGAGGATTTCCAAACCGATTTTTTTTTCTTCTTCTTTATCCGCACGCCGAAATATCACGTAATCCGTTACGTGCAAAACAAATTCTAATCTGTCCAAACAAGCTCCAAGTGTATCGCGAGATTTTTTTTCTTTTTAACGACACGATCCGAGCGAAAATCGGCTAATCCTCACGGACTCGCCGCCGCAATTATGCAAGAGAGGATAACGACGCACCCGCGGAAGAAACGGGCGAGAGAAAAGAAAGAAGAGTAATAATAAGCAGTGATTTCCGGATAAATCGTTGCATCTCTCGATCGCGTAATCGGTTGCGTGGATTTCCATTAGAATCACAAAGACCTGCTGCAGACTTTCTCTATACATGTATACAACGCCGCGCAAATAAGGCACGTTGTCGTCGTGTCTTCTTCTGACTCAAGGACGTTCTCTTTCTCTCGATCCTTTCTTCTCTCGCGTTGCCGACCGAGTTACGAACTTTGATGCGAGTAGCGTGACCTGTTTCCCAAATCCCCAGTGGTTTTCGCTTTCGTTTGAGACTATATATAGGCAAACAATGTCGATCTCTGTGTTATGGGAATCGAACCATAGAGTCGGTTCAATGAAGGCGCTTTGTGTGGACGCGCGGACTCATTGGAATTTCAATCGGATGCACTTGAACTCTTGACTCGGGAGAATCATTTACTTGTAAGGCTTACTCCATACCCGGGCTTATGTAAGCCATAGACTGGAATCTCTCTTCGACGCGATTATTTCATCGGTTTTGTAATTCTAAAACGGCGCACGCGAAAATCGCGCGCGATAGCATCTCTCCACTACTTACCAGCCTCTCGAGCCCTCTTTACAAGAACTTACGTAAAATCAAGCCTAAATGCACAACTGCGCTCATTTACTAAGCTCTACTGAGACAATAAACCTCACTCCGACTCGGGTTCAAATTCCAATCTCGACCCATAAACCCGACTTCTCATAAATCCCCGATCGATCAGTCTTGCCATAACCCAGTGTGCATATGTGTGTGAGTATTATACGTGCCGCTACAGTGGCGTAACTCGTGCGGTGGCGAAGGTTATGTCAGAGCCGTAGATTGCATAAGACAGGTATGGCTCGATGTGTAGAACGAGCTGGAGAAAGTCGCGCGCGAGTTTATTAGACGCACAGACGTGGCGGCGAGTCAATGACGGCCGGTCGATGTGTGTATGTATAAGTGAAAGTGCTGGAACACATACGTATAATACACACGCGCAAACAAAACGCGCTGCAGTCGCGACGATGATGAGTCGTCGCGTGCGAAAGGTGCGTTGCCTTATGAGTGTGCGAATTTTAAGTGGCACACGACGTCGAGGCCGTTGACTACTTACTCGCTCCTGCGAGAAATGCTCTACATTCGCGGAGATTCAATAGGGGGCTTCCTTTCTCGGCGAGGGTTGTTTACGCGAGTTTTTGCTTTGTGGATGTAGAGTGTCGGTGTAAAGACAGACGTTTCCTGAGTTATTAACTTTTATAGTTTTCCTGCATGCTCAGTGTGGATACTTTCCTCGTTGTACATTACTTTGCCAATTGGTCCTAGCTTACGTAATTAGGGTTCACTTTTTTCGTGTAGTGTAATATACACACAAAGACATATAATAGCCGTTATATTCCATTATGCGAAGACCGGCTCAGGAATGAGCAAACCCTATAGAAAAGTTTTTGCTCCGCATTGGTAAGCATCGAGAATGAAAAGAGGTCAATGGAACCGAGAGTTTCAGAATCGGCTTCGTGTACACATACATATATTTCGTCGGTTGTTATATCACGACTGAATTGAAAGAGAGCAACAAAACAAAAAACAAAAATAAATAACCGAGTACGATAAGACCGCGAGCTTATCGTCGAAAGAGCTTTCTTAATTTCGTTATTTTTTTACACGAACTTAAATTAATTGCCTACACATTATCGCGACTCTCTTTCTCATCTATAATAATGCCAAGTATAAAAGAAGATCCTTTTGGTACATTATCTAATCGCGGCAGTAACGCAAGCGCGCAAAAAGAGCTGTATACTTAAATTCACCTCCGATTCGTCGGAAAATACACAACGCGGTGCGTCGCGTCATAAATAATAATCATCCAAGACTTTTTTTGTTCATCGCGCGATCGGATTTGAATTTCACGCGCGCTTTATAAAGAAGGAATTATAATACGCGTTTGTCTTTTTTTCTCTTTCAGACAAAACGTGATTTTTCCTCCGGCATGTGGCACTCGTGAATAAAAAAGCATCGCTAAAAAACGAATGAATAGCACAAGCGCGTGTACGTACAAGCTTCGGCTATTATCCGATGCACCTGATGCGAAAACTCGTCTGTTGTCTCGTGTATATAATAGCTCTTGCGAAACATCCTCTATAAATCAGACGAAATTCTTAACGAAAAGCCCATACCTTTCACTTTTTCCGCGTGTACATCACTTATACGCTCGGCGTTATCGTCTGCGATTATACCCGGACATTTCTGCAATTCTCAATCAAAGCAGTTGCGCGTCTACCATGACAATTATGTAACTATAAATAGAAGCTTATCTGACGTCTATGGGCATCGCATCGAGTGGCATATTATTAGTCTCTTTCATCTCCGCCTTTTTTTCATCAAACTCGGCTGCGATAAAACATTCCAAAGTTCTTCCGAAAGCAATGTTGGCATCTTTTTTTTTTCATAGACGACAACTGCGAAGATACGTTGACGATGCCGCAAGCGGTGACCTATATAGATTCACTCGTAGATACAACATCTCCGTGTAGTGTCTTAAAATAAACTTCAAAAATCTTTTCAAAGTATAATTAACTTCGCAGTTTCTACATTATCGGCAGCGTGAGCGATCGTTCGAGGGTGTTTTTCCATCCGAAAGCATAAAAGTCCGTTATTGAGTATGCAGATAAGCGAGAGGTGATGAAAATCACGCGAATGTTTCGTATACCCGTCGATTTTTCTCAAACTCTGTAGACACGAGCTTTCTAGAACTGTCTTTTCATCTGCTTCGGGAAAACAATATGCGCGAGATAAGAAGCTCGAAGGTCGACCTTCGACGAGCTTATTATTGCAGGGTCGATCGAAGGACGGACTTTGCGTACGTTTATTATAGCGAGTCGTTAGCCTCCCCATGTTCTCGAGGGCAGCGAGTTTTCTTTGTTGTGGGAAGATCCGCGACGTTTATCGAGTGGCTTTTATTGATTGTACACCTCGTTTGGCTTCCTGTTTTCATATATCCCAGCCGGTCTCTCTGCTGTATACAGTCATCAATGAATCGCAATCTTCCACTAGGCATAAGAAAAATAAGAACGAAGAGTTAAAAAAAAGTGAGAGTATACACAAGGGCCAACAAGGAAGTAGGAAGACAGTCGCGTGCGACCGGTGTATAATCTAATTAGCGGCATTGCGACGGTGCACAATTGGACTATTTCAAAACCGAGCTTATTAAGTCTTGCGTTACACGCGAGTTTGGCTTTTTTTTCTAATCAGAGCAATTTTCCTGTTGCAGCGGAATATATTCTGCCATGTGCCCGACCCGACCCGGGCATCGACTCCTGCATACAGAAGGCTTTCAACCATTTAAAGCCGTACCTCGTTAAAGGTGAAGTATATATACAATACAATTTCGTGCGATGACTTTGTGATTTTTCTTTCGCTTAAAAAAGTACTGACAGGATGTTGTTGAGTATTTAGGGACGCGGTTGGATTTTAAAATTGAATCGGTGGGTGAAACGATCGTTTAGTTTCTCGGTAAACCTCGAAAATCGGTATTTATGCGTTTTTTAAGAAAAAACTGCTCAAAGAAGTAATAACATTCGCAATTCGTTTCACAGGAATACAAGAGTTGGACCTACCACCGATCGAGCCTTTGACTATCCCAGAACTGGGTATGGAAAACGGTCAGGGTGCTGTGAGGATCAAAGCCCTGTTCTCCAACATCACAGCCTTTGGCCCAGGAAATTACTCGGTTAACAAGGTTCGGTCCGATTTAAAGAACCTTCGACTCGATCTTCATCTGACGATACCAAAGATCGAGCTACAGGGACGTTATGAAGTGGCTGGAAACGTACTGCTGTTCCCTATTCAGTCTCAGGGAGACTTTTGGGCTTTCTTCGGTAATATTTTATTCTACATTTGATTGAATATATTACAAGTCAAATAATTGAAGTATCGAGTAATTATTGGTATTTTGATTACTGAATTTTTAGTCAGCTTTAATTTAAAAACTTTATTTATTTATTTATTTACCAGAGTACATTACACGCGAGCTTATATTAAGTTATATACATTATAACTGATAAGAACTAGCATCCTATAGAGGTAATCCAAGTTACCAGTACATAGGTCCGGCTGCATAAATTAACTAATAAAACTATAACTTAAAAACTAAATAAAATAATATAGATTTATAGGTTATTTGCTAACAGTTCTTTTTCTTTCATATCAGCTCTAATCTCTTAGCCATTTTATGATCTTTTTTTTAGGCTTAATTTATTTTCTTGCAGGGTTTTCAGACCCTTTACGGTAGCAAATTAACCATTTTTTTTCTTACTTACAATTGCTTTGTTTCTAGTACTGCTTTTTGAGTTATTATATTTCATTTGTAAACTTTAAACGAAACTCTTACTGTTTCCGTGTCATTCTTCAGTATTATTTCAATTTTAAACACAGTCTGATAATCATCCAAATTATGGACAGATTAGAGAATACCTTTGCTGCACAACAAACTTTCTCACACCTCCACATTTCAGGTGACGTAGCCGCGATCGCCCGAGTCCAGGGTATCGAAGAAAAGCGCGACGGCATTCGCTACATGAAAATCGGCCGACTCCTGGTGGACTTTAGCCTGGGACGTGCTCGTTTTCGCGTGGTCGATCAGCTGAACGGCAACAACGTCATCGGCCAGGCGATGAACCAATTCCTCAACCAGAACGCCAAGGAGATAATCGAAGAAATGCGACCGGCTGCCAGTGCCAGTATCGCCAAACACTTCATGTCCTTCCTCAACACCGCCTTCACCAAAGTGCCCATGAAAGTCTGGCTTCGCGACACGTAGATGACGCGTCTTGTTGATCGTACGCTATGACGTGCTTTTGTTTATGCGCGGAATGCGTGGATTTTTTGGGACCGCATTGTTTTTTCTTTGTTCTTCAACTTTGACACTGTGATCTGTGCATCGGCTCGTCGCGCTTCCAAACCATCCACGCGTTTGTTTATCCAACACCGGTTTCTGTGCTGTTGTGTTTCTCTTTTTATATCTCCACTGCTATATACGCCGGACGCTGATTACGAAGTGTCGTTTCTACTTTTTTTTATACGTCCGTTTGTTTTCATTCACGGCTAGACGGTATTGAGCACACTTCTATGATATAATATATGGTAACATTGAGCGAATTTTTCCTAGTTATATATGTATTGAAATGGCGGCATTATTGTACGGCAATGTCGCCGTCAATCGAGTTTCGTCATAAAGCGATTTTTTTTATATCGTAGTCTATAGTTTCTCGTAGGACGATACACTGCTCGACTATATTATATATATATATACACACATACTGTTCGAGTGAAACTGATTATCATTCCGCAAACGTCGCTGTATATTCATGCGCATGTATTTGGACTTTTAATCGACTCTGCATTGAGAATCAAGTTATTCCGATCTTGGCATTGAACACGTCCCTGCGTAATATGCATCGAATTCGTCGAGGCAAATCCGTTTGACGCGTTGTACAACATTTTTTTCGCTCTCTTCTGCGTTATCGTAAATCATCGTCATCATCAGTATTGAAGGAAAAAATGTCATAGTGTATTATGCATGCGATTTTTACTTAGTATTATAAATATACTCTCTCAATACTCTATCTCTTATTCACATTGTAATGGACATGTGTAATTACCGTATACTTAATTACGTCAGAGTTATATATAGCACATTTATATATGTATACGTTTATACACATTATAATATCCAGACAGCATCACCAATATACGTATACGTTATATTTTAGCGCGTAATATTTCCTCTCAGTTTACAAAAAAAAAAAGAGAGAACTGTACATATAATTACTGTGAAAATAAAATTTATCCTAGTGATATGTATCCTAAAACCACTGCGTTATATCTCCGATTCTCCAACTGCAATCGTTGCAGCAGCCTCGCGTCGATAACTTGAATAAGGACATCGTCTTCCATCTCGGGGACAATTGGGACGCGATAAAGGCTATTCTTAAATCGATTTCGAGATCGATACGCCGATGAACGAAGTCCATGCGAAAAACAGAATCTGCCTTCTCGAACAAACATATGACAGAACTGCGGCTGTATACGGCATTGTTGTCATCGTCGGTAGGCGCCATGGGTTACTCAAGACTAGGAAGTGAGATCTAGTATACGTTGTTGCTTTCTCGAAAGTAGTCCCTCCCTCTAGAGCGAAGCCGAAGATATACACGGACTCGCAAACGTATATATATATATGTACAGCATGAATCGGAACCGAGGCTCTGGCTATCAGCTGTGAACTTTGACACTCTGTCAGTATACAAGAAGTCGTCGCAGTCCACGCACACATATTGGCGATGCTGGAGCTCTGTGTACCGGTTTAGTTTTCTCCCGAATGAGAGACACTCCTCAGAAAGTGACAATCTTCCGAATCGTAAGCTACACGTGTACGCACATGTCGTTGGCGTAATAACACACGCGTACACTTATACTCGATTCTATTCGTAACGATTAACAACAGTAGTCATGGGTCAGTTCACCAAGAGGCAGTGGCTCACGTTGATCGTCATCAGCATTGCCGATTTCGCTAACGCGGTATGCGTATCGCTACAGGCACCTTTTTATCCGAAGGAGGTAAGATTTTTTATATTATTCTTTATTTATAATCCTCTGGTTATGTTTGCGCATAAATACACGACGGCATAGAGAAAGAGTAAATTTGCGACGACCGGTAAGTGTTTACGCGTCAGGAGAGCGTCTCCGTACCGATGTAACGAAATCGTTTTTCGATGTCTCTCTTTTAGCGATGATACGCACGAAAATAACTCTTGTATCAATTTCGCAATTGCTTGTCAAAACGTGACCAGAGATACATGCGCATATATCGGTATCGAAATAATTTTTTTTCAATTTTCAACTAATTCGACTGCAATTTGTTCAGCAGTAGAGAAACGATCGGGAGAGTGCATGAGTTAGCTTCGAAAACGAAGATACAATAACAAGGACTGTCAGCGATGCATCATCAAAGTCTGCCGCGATAAAAATGAGTAATTTTTCCTACCGATACAATTGACCGAACGGCCTGTCTCCGTTTTATCTTGAAAAAGTGCGCTGGGTATTCATTAGCGAAAATTTAGTGCCGTTTGTTTACTTACGCGCAGTTTAGAAATGCAGGAGGAGATAAGCCTCGTCGTCTGGCCGCACGAGTTTCCAATAAAATTTCACGATACGAGTTCGATCTACAAATTTATCCTATCGCCGCGACGATAATGTCGGCTCCTGATAGGCTTGTCTGCACATTAACGATAGCCACGTCCAAAGTTTATCGTCTTCGTTATTCATCTCTCACGGAACTTCTGAAACTGCGTTGCATTTGTCTCTCTCTCTCTCTTTTATGCTTTCTCTCAACGCACTAGTTGTCGTAAACACAAAATTCAATTAGATGTACATGCGATGCTGGACGTACATGTGCCAGTTTTCATGATAACGTTGATCTATGTATTTAGGCGGAGAAAAAAGGAGCATCGCCAACGGAATACGGACTGGTTTTCGGCATCTTCGAGCTCATCGTCTTCATCATCAGCCCGATTTACGGACAGCATGTAAATATCGAATGACATACACGTGGATACCAGTGACTTTGGACTAAGAGATTCGTATACTATACTTGTGAAAACTGCAATTTTATTATTACCCAAGCGCTTTTTACAAGTAATAGACACGAGCTTCCGAAGTTTGAAGCCACTGGGGATAAAAGAAAGCAACGACAAACATATACATTTTGGTTTTAGATAAACCGGATAGGACCGAAGCTCTTGTTCAACGGAGGTATTCTGACGACTGGAACCTGCGCTATCTTCTTTGGACTTCTGGACAAAGTCGAAGGACACTACCCCTTCATCATCCTGTCATTCGTCATTCGAATAGTCGAGGCCCTTGGAAATGCAGCTTTTCTTACGGCTAGCTTTGCTATAATTGCCAAGGAATTTCCGGATAATGTTGCCACGACGTTCGCCAGTCTCGAGACCTTCTTTGGTCTGGGACTCATCGTTGGACCCACTGTTGGCGGGGCTCTGTTTCAGGTTGAACATTTGTTTAATTGATTTTTCTGTAGTCGCTCGAACACAACCCTATATCGAGACTATAGCACAATTTAGATTCGTCTATTTTTTAAAAAACTGTCAAATTTGAAACGTGATATAGTCTCTATCAGTTCAAAGCGTACGTTGACTCTCATCGTTCGCTGACCCCTTGAGATACCTCTTGAATTATTCAGTCATGTATTCGATCACTTTATACTGGTTTGAAGCCATTTGATCATCCTTCTCGTCTAAAAACAATCTAAAAAATACTTATACAAAAATTCAACAGCTGGGCGGATACACGACGCCGTTCGCTGTGTTGGGTTCCGCGCTGTTTCTCGCCGCGGTGATGACGGCTTTCGTCCTACCCCATCATGAGAACAACGAGGAAGACAACCATAGTACCGAAGGTGAGACCAAAACTCGTTACGTTCTCAATATGAAGCTCAACCCCTATACCCCATTATCGTTATTATTATTATTTTTTTTTTATTTTCATCGCAGGAAAATTCATGAAGGTACTCAAGATACCCGGAGTAATGGTAGCCACATCATCGATCATCGTCACGAGCATGAGTATCGGTTTCCTCCAGGCTACACTCGAGCCCCACTTGCGCCAGTTCGATCTGAGCCCTGTAGTCCTGGGCTTGATGTTCGTCATCAACGGCGGCACTTATGCCATGACTGCGCCAGCCTGGGGCTGGCTTTGCGATAAGCACTCGATCCCCAAGGCAAGTATTCTGCATTCGACTGGTGTGAAAATTAATTTCGAGTTCGTATAACATGGGGGTTATATCGTAAAGGACGTTATCGGTTAATCGTGCGTGTCTGAGAAAAATTAGCGAAAACACGAGGAAAAAAAGATAAGGAGAAACCGATAGCGTAATTTACGTCATACGCTGATGTGTCCTATCAATCGCAAGAGGCCGTTGGAGTCAATAGCATCGTTATGATATGTTATACGATCAGGAAAAAAAATACAAAGTGACATGTGCTATTACAGGTTGCTACTATAGCCGGATGCACTCTGGTGATGGTCGGCTTCGGATTAATCGGACCTGCCCCCTTCATACCTTCTGATACGATGATCTGGATGACAATTTGCGGTTTGGTCATTCACGGACTTGGAA
This sequence comes from Muscidifurax raptorellus, assembly GCA_020010945.3. Lineage (NCBI taxonomy): Eukaryota > Metazoa > Arthropoda > Insecta > Hymenoptera > Pteromalidae > Muscidifurax > Muscidifurax raptorellus. The sequence goes on from CM052080.1 coordinate 38,963,298, forward strand.
TGGCTGCTCAACTCGTTGCCAGTTTCACCGATGCTTTGAGGATCGCGATGTGAGTCCACGTACTATCTGCTATTGCGACACAGTCCTGAGCCATATTAATTCATAATTGATTCGTTTATCAATGCTGCATTGAAAATATACAATTTTGCATCATAGTGCGAGATAAAGAAAGACAATCCGTGGCGCCGCGTTTAAACGGGCTATCGGTCCGTTTATTTTTATATCGGCTTATCGATTTTTCCAGTGTGTCTATGTGTGTGCACACAATTAGAAAAGAAAAAAGCTCTTATCTCATGTATTTTCACGAGTCTGTTTATAGCCCCTGCGCGACGGTAGTCCGTCGCGCAGAGCTGTATACCGGGTCATCTGGCTAACAGGCGCTATATTATTTTTTGATATCGTATTTTCAGATCTAACGGATTCCCGAATAATCTCGAGACTTACGGACTGATCAGCGGACTTTGGACCAGTACATTTGCTCTCGGAGCATTCATCGGGCCGAGTGTCGCCGGTATTTTGTTCGACAATATCGGCTTCAGAAACGCCTCCATGTTTATCGTTATATTACACTTCATCGTGGTAAGTATAGACTGTGTGATAGGTGGTAAACGAGTATTCTTTTTTTTTCGAGACGTTGATGTTGTTTAAGGAAAGCGACTGGAAAAAAATGCACGATTGGATATCGGCGATATTTAATTAACTTGAAACTTTACTACTTTAAGCCTTTTTTTTTGCTATCGACCCGCCGGTGTTTCGTAAATCTATAATCTGACGCGATTTATCATTTCTCGAAGTAGAATCGGCGTGTGCGTGAATTTGCGTTATTTTTTTAAAATTAATATACGTTTGCTGCTATGTATGGCGGCTATATAATCACTCGATCTTCGTGCATTATGCAAATTCTCATATATCATTACGTATATATATATATATATATATATATATACCAGCGTTGCGGTCATAAATCTCGAATAAAAATACATGCGAAACAAAGATCACGCGTTGAACAATTGAATCTCCTATGGAAATCCGACTAGCGCGCATACGTTGATTGTGCTGTAAAAATCGAAATAGCAAACAAATAGAAACTGCAGTAAACCGGAAACGGTTGCGTTGTTCTTGTTTCCTTCGAGAACGCGACGTTGGAGTTTTAATCGGTAAAAATATAGGTTTAATGATAACCTAAAGAATTTTCGAAAGGACGCGATTACGAAAGTCGCGAGTTTCAATAACAATTTTACGTAAGAATCTGTGAAAATCGGTATAAAACTATGAGAAGTATGATGATATATATAATTTCGATTGATCAAGCGGTTTCACTTCCGTTCTATTGCCAAACTTGAAATGCAATAAGCGTGTTTTTCCGTTGCAATGAGACATCTTTATTTTTGATTGGGACAGTTTTGATTTCATTATATGTCGAGAATGGTAGGCCGCGACTTTTCAACCGTGAATGCATGCGAATTCTCATTCTGAACAATTTTAATGCAACAACGCTATTCTTCTTACCACTTAGACGATAAATGCCATTAATAGGGCCCCCTTATTAGTATTTCCATTATCTCTGAAACTGCATTACCGACCCTACACTGAATAACTAAATGTATTAAGGTACGTTTTAGATCGAATCTTCAAAGTTTAATCAGTTTACGTTCAGTTTAAAATTTCGGCAGATATTTCCAAAACTGTTTTATCGACGGAACACTGAATACTCAAATTCATTTAAAGAAAAATGTCTACATTAACTGTCGGTCACTTCTCGGTCGGTAACTTTTAGGCGGGAAATTCAAATCCTTACGCAATAAAATACTCCATCACCATCGGTGCCCCCCAATAAAACAATCTTAGCTCAAAGCAACTTCTCCACAGGGCGTGACAGCGTTCGTGTTCGTTATCTGCTGTGAACGTGGCCCTAAGCCATACACTGAAGTTGGCGCAGCGGAGGATCTACGGGCCTCTCTGACGGACAGCGGTCGGTCTCACAGCACGAGTATGGCCCTCGTCAACGGCAGCGTCGCCCGGGGTGTACCTATCGACCGACCAAGCGGTATGAACAGCCTCATCGCCTGCAACAGCTATTCGAATCGAGCCAGTGCTTGGCACAGAGCCTCCTTTAACGGCCGTTACATGAACAGCTACGGGAGCTTCGACAACAAGCGCTATTTCGAGAGGACTACGTGAGATGCGCAAAAATATTACCAGACGGACGGACAAGACGACGGTAATCGGCTCGACTATATAGATAAATACCTTATAATATATACTTTTAATACTATATAATATACTTATATATTGTAATACCGCCAAGCCCGACAAGGAGAGAGAATGAAAGATTTCCTTTTTTCGTTGCTTCTTTAATGCAGAGTATACATGTGCATTCGCTGCTTATTATTATTATTATTATTATTACTATTACTATTACTGTATACTGTTTATAAATATTTTTTCGTCCTTCCTGCCTATATATATACAAACGCACAATGCGTTATAGGATAGGCTCTTCTGCGAATCGTAAAGGATATAGTATAGCACGGACGAACGCTCGCGCTTCTTTTTTTTTTTTATTGTGTCTGGTCGTTCAACGTCAAATGAATGATGCGCGTCGTATTATACACGCACAGGTGGATCTGGGGATGCGTGAAATAAGCGGCGGATGGAATTCGCAGATGGAAAAATAAGCGTTTTTGCCGAACCGGTATAGTAGTAGCCCTCTCGGTTCGTTTTACAATACACCAAATGTCGCCTTTTCATGTGTTCCATTTATGCATTTCGATGGAAGATCGAATTTATTGCTCACTATAGATTCGATTCGTGGAAGCTCGAAAAACACAATTTGCTTATTTTTTTTCATATTTATCGTACACACGATAAAGAGGTCACAACAGAGCTAATGCCTCATTAGAAGGTGATAAACCAACGGCTGATGTCACAACGGAATGTTATTATTAACATACACAAAGCGAACTATCGTCCGGAAAAGAGGAGCCTATATATACATATATATATATATTAGATGCATATAATGGATCGCGGCGATGCGAGTAATCGAACGATATGTGCGAGGAGAAATTGACGGTTCGAAAGTTTTATCAAAGCTCGCGAATATGCGCGAGTGTGTGTGTACAATTTTCGGGAAAGTCGACGATCGCTCGCACGATTCAATATCGCATCAACAATTCATTATGTAATTTTCGAAATAACTGTTGTGGAAAGCGCGATTCGAAGTTTCCCGCGCGTTCCATCAGCTTAATATATTTTTTTTCTGTATACGAGTGTAACAGCCGTGGATTATTGTTTAGTATACGTTTAGAGAATTTTTTCTTTTATGTGCATTGCAATGATTCTGTGGAATGTGGATACACGCGTTTTATTACACGCATATACGATATTTATATACATATACATGATTGTAAATATAAGTACGATTTTAACTGTACGGAGTCACATCCGTTGGAAATCACACGGAACATATGCAATTTTCTTACGTAAAAGAGGTTTTAAAAATCAAAAACAGCACGAACGATGCATATAATAGTGTATCCTGTGCGGTGTATATCACTTAATTTTGTAGATATAATTTATATGCATGTATCGATAGGATGTATATCAGTTTCCCGCTCCCTAAGTTTTTTCTCTTTAAAATAGTAATTTCGTGGAAAATTGTAACAGATACACGTTGCGATCGGAAGAGAAAGTGTGAAAATTAGCGAAGATCTAATTAGTTTTAGTGTCATAATACAAATGTGGAAACACGATGGATTTTAGTGTGGATGATTCATAAATGTACACCTTTTTACGATGGATAATTTATTTGTAACAGCTTCCCGAACGATGTATGTATAAAATAATAAAATTGTTTTTAAAAATTTGACAAGCCTGCCTAAATACATTTATTTCAGACTCGAAAAATATCAAACTCTGCGCGAAAAAATCTCGAAAAAAAGAAACTTTTCAAAATTGCACAACCATTCGAAGACACCGACCAAGTCCATCATCGGTCATATCTCTCTCTCTGTCTCTCTAATACACACGAGGAATCAGCGAGGCGGAAAAAGACAAAAAGCGAAAGCGCAAAACACTTACGAACAAATTGTCTCCTCCCTTTCGATATATAACTCTCATCGCGTTTTCACTCTCGATGCCATCGCTTCCACGGAACGTATACGCTGCACACCAGGATCTCAGCCGATTGAATTCCAAAGTGTCGGGAGTGAATTCCTAGTGTCTATGTATATATATATATATATATATATATATATATATATATATATATATATATATATATATATATATATACAAGCTCGTGAATCAGCTCGGTTGGTATTCTCCCGGGGGCCTGTGTATAGTGCGATATGCAAACGAGCAAACCTACGGGGGAAAATTTACAAATGCGTTTGTCTTGCTATTTTATTATCCCTGAGTGTATTTTTTGCAAGACGAGGGATGACAAATTAAGCGGAAGCTCGGATGATGTATAAGAGCGCTCGACGATGTTCAAGGCCGATTATTCGTGCGAGAGTTATAATGGTCGCGATTATTTATTGTGGGAGTCTCGATAAGATATTGTACGCGTATATGTATGTGTATGTATACATATATGAACTGATGGATTTGAATAACGATCGCGAATGATGTTGGGGAGTCGTTAAATGTTTCTTCAAATAGCTGTGTATTTAACAGCTGTCGCGAACAGTGTTTTGAAAATAATACAGCTATATACACCTCGTTTTCTTGCTGGCGGTGAAAGTATGTGCATTAGAGAATGTATATATAAGTATATATCAGTGGAACAAAAGAACGGGTTGAGTATTGGCAAATATGCGGTAATATTCAACCTCCGCAATTTCTTACATACAGATCTGGGCGAGAAATCAATTCCCATATAACGATTTGATAAAAAACGATCTCTGGAATCAGGATTTTTTTTATTTATAACTAAATTTATTTTCTGTCCGGGAGAAGCGACGATACACGTAGATGGAAGAAGACAAACAATTAAAGGCACCACAGGTGGTGTATATATATATATATATATACGTGGACGCAGCGGTGTGCATCCAAGTGTTGGTCAGTGCATATATATATATATGCGATTATGCATAAGGAAAAGAGAGTATGTTGCCCTGAGAACTAAAAACAAGCGACCCGATACGTGCGCGTATTTTCTGAAGGGAGAACAAGTGGGTGGAGGAAGAGCTTCCCGTGTGCTGGTCGAGGAATTAGCATAATAATAAATTTGTTGCCTGAGGCTTCCTATATTTTGGATACTTTATTTTATAATTGGGTGGGGTTACACCCTTTAAAGTGTGGTTTTTATCGATCGGAGGTTATAGATAATTGAGAAGATCGTCGAAAATTAGAGATGATAGCCGGCGTGTACGTGTTTTTATATATTTCCCTCGTTACTGCCAAAACTGCCTTTTGTTAGTCCAGTTACTTTATGTATCTTTCTTGGTTGTATGTAATTTACCTGTATTATTATACCTACTTAATTTAAAGTAAAAATTACATATTCTAGCTCAGCAAAGCATAATCATTTCTCTGTGACGTTTTAATGACAGAATCTTGAGCCCGTTATTAAAATACACGCTTTGAATCCGTCCAAAACCATTTATACCATCCAAATTTTATACAGAAACATTTAAACTTAAATAATCAAAAAACTACTTTTTATGGTTTTTCTCATCGTTCATCGCCCGATGTTCAAACGCTATATACATGTGCATCCACCTACACCTCACGGTTCTCACCACGAAAGAAGATCTCGAAGCCATAATTAAGCGCCTGCATAAATCAGAGCGAAACCCGCAAAAAACCGCGTCACATCAGCGCTACATGATATATATATATATATATATATATATATATATATATATATATATATATATATATATATAATCTATTACTTTCCATTTCACCCTCGATCTTTCCCCCACATGTGTATATACACACACACACACACACGCATACACGGCTATTTAAATGTCCCGCCTAAAGGCACGTATATATACCGCCACAGGATCAGTTGCAAATATTTCCAGTGGAACGATAATTGCTTTCAATAATAGTTCACATATTATATACATATATCGCTCGTCGGGAGCCAATCACTGTTAAAAGCGCCGCTCCAACGGCTCTCTGCGCAGATGCATCGAGGAAACGCGCGCCTCGAGAGATAGAGCGTTTTATTTAATTACACACTATTTATATATATAGCCTCCTCACGGTGTATCTATATATAATAATACCACTGCGTGATAAGGCCATTGTCGCGTGCAATGCGTCTTTTGTATTGGCCGTTCGAAAGGAGATTGACCCTATACGTATAAATATACATGCATATATGTATAGCCGTTTATTAGAGCGGTATATGTATATATAGAGGCATTCCTCGGTCTTAATCGTACGAATGTAGGGAAATTATAAGGATCCCCGAGGACGAGCATGAGAATGTCGCCGGTCGTTAATGAGCTTTTCTAATTCCACGCGAGTCTATAATGAACATCTCGCGACTTCATTCAAACGAGTACGTTTTTCTTTTACACAACGCGCAGCTGTATGATCGTAAATCAGGACGTCGTTTCGCGAAAAAAATAAGCGCGTACGCGGGATCGTAACGACTGGTTGAGAGTAAAAAAAAAAATTATCGCTCGTCAAAGTTCAACCGAGCGAATAAAGATCGTCAATTGAAGAAACTATAAATTATATATCACACGGGTATAATAGCAGCGGAGACATTGTGTTTCAGTCGACGTTTGCTTTATGGTATATATATATACGTTCGTAACAACATCGTGTGTGTAAACCTTCTTATAAGGAAAAGAAGAAGAAGCTGGAAACTATATATATATATATTTATGCGGCTAAGTTAATATAGTAGTGCGTCATTATAATAAAATCCTGACACATAATTACGAATACAATAAATAATTTTAACGTCCCTCTTTATACTCGGCTCTGTGTATACTTTCACCGTGACTAAAGAACTCGTTATTTTTTCATAAACGGCGTTTAGAGAACTAATTCGCAAAGCAGCTCGTATATATTGTCTAAATTAATAAAAATGTATCGTCTCCGAGACTTACCGTTACAAGCGACTTCAATATACATAGTAGGTTAATAACACACGTCTATATAAACTAATTGATCCGACACATATATTAACATTGATCTTTCGATAAAATCGCTGCAGGAGTACTCGATGATAATAATCGAGTGTATATGGCTCGTATATATGACTTTCCAAAAATAAAAGCTTCGCGTCGTCAAAAGCTTTTACATAATAAAATTAAAAAATATGCCGCCCCGAGATACAGGAAATCATGCCGTTCACTATATATATATATATATATATATATATATATACACTTCCGTAAAGAAGAAAAACAAAAATCGCGTCTTTTCGTGCATACACGCCTATATAAAACCCGTCCAATTTCTCCGTCGTGGGATACACACATGTGTGTGCCCGTATAGCCTCGAGCGAAGCAGGTATATATATATACCTGTTGACGCGGTGCGTTCCAAGAGATAAGCGCAAGAGGGGAAAGAAAGATGCTGCGCCTCGCGTCTCCCTTTGTGGGATGTGAAGAAACAAAATAATGTATATAGGTATATATATATATATATATATATATATGTAATAAGCGAAGCTCTATAGTGTGGGTGCAGTATTGAAAATTCCTTCTCGGTTGGTAATTAGCAGACACACACACATACACACACACACATGCGACATGTCGTGTAAGCGTAACCCGAAGCGCTATTCTATTTATGGGATAATGATATAATAAGAAAATAAAAAGGAGCGTAATTTTTCTCATTCATTCAGACCGATCATTATGTCATCTCTGTCTCTCTTTCGAGCGCAAAGTACCTGTCCAAGGTCTCTCTCTCTCTCTCTCTCTCTCTATATATATATATATATATATATATGTATACTGCGATACGCGCTAGTGCACGGATATATATATATCTCATTGTGGGACCGAGCCCTGCAGGTGTATTATAGTATGCGTTTACGGGACCATCGAATTTCACCGTCTGTCTCGATCCTGAACGAAAGTATTTAGATAATTTGATTGTGCATCTCCTGCGATTGAGTCGTGGAAAACGTAGTTAAATACCTGCGACCGGTTTGGCTTAATTTTTTTGTTAGTAGAGGAATGAGTCATCGGTGAATGAGTCAGGGATTTTTGTCTTTGGGTATAATCGTTTTGATTTTTGTAATTGATTGTGATGTATTATATATAGAATATATCCAAGACATATGAGTTCGAAGTTTTTGTGCGGTTTTCTGCGAAGAGACTGTATGGGAGATCTTCTAGGGATTCGTCATAAATTGTCTAATGTCTACATCTGTATGAATTTCATTATTACCGACAATCAATTCGAATTCTTTGGAAAAGCCGATTGTAAACCATTTTTTTCGCTTAAAAATCGTCAAAAAAAGTACGTATAATTGTATCAGAAAATACGAGATAGAAAGTATAAATTGATCCAGAATTCCGCAGTGTATAACGAACCAGAAAATTCCTTAGCTAGAAAAAAAATTCGTAGAATTTCTAGCTAGGATCCGGCCAACAATTTGTATACCAGCATCAGGATTATAATCCTACGCTTGTATATATATATATCGGAATAAACTTCCTCCTCGACTCCGATGCAGTGTAACGAGAAGATCGAAAAAGCAACAATACTCCAGCCACTGCTACATAACGACTTCCTCTCCATCGTCCGCTTTTTACGAATCAGTGTGTATATATATACATACATACACACCGACAAAACAATAACGCTCGGACACACACACACACAACCTCCGTCAGCGAAGCGCGAATAGTAGGCCATGCAAGTCTGATTAATCGGAATAAACGAAAAAGGGTGCATAAATAAACAGAGAGCTGGAAAAGCCGGATTGCGTATAGAAATTCAGCTCCGCACCTGTGCCCTGTGCATCTCCAAAAAACCCATAATGTACGTGCCTGTGTGTTTGTATAATAAGGTGCTGCCACCTGAGGATCGCAGGTGAGCTGCTGGCAACAGGTCGTATTATATATATATACGAGACGAGTGAGTGAGAGAGAGGGAACGGGTAGCCGGTATACCTACCTACATATATACACCATAAGGGGGAGAGAAGGCGCTGCGCGCTAGTGCGCATGCGCAAAGGCCCCGGCGGGTCCTTTGCCCGGCTGGCGACGGCGCGCGCGCGCGAGTCTACAGCGACTCGAGGGCCCAAACGTATCGCACAACCGGAGGGAAGAAGCACGCGCTTCCAGCGGCCGAGTTATCGTTTTTTTTTTAATTATTATTATTATTATTATTATTAACATCGACAGTGATTTTACCGAACTGACTGCCGCTGTTGTGGGACAAGTGACTTTTGCATCGACGATCGGCATTCCGTGCGCGCGCGGAAATTGAGATTCATCGCGGCGAAACATCTCCCCCGCATTTTATAGCCGACAGAGAGAGATTCACATCGGAGAAGAGAGACAGAGACAGAGAGGATATGGACGAAGCCGATCAGTAGTGAATCCTAATAAGTTGGACGACTCAAGGTAAGCCGCGATTTTTTTTTTTTTTTGAGCATGATTTTTTTTTGAAGGAGAGCTCGTTAAAAAATATACTTACATAGTCGGGAGCTTCCGCAAAATCGGCCAGCCGTTAACAGCAACCGTCGTCGCTTCCGTTCGAGGGTGGAGAGTTGTAGTCGGTGATACCTTCGGTTTTCACGGCGTAAAATCGTCTGGAGAACAAGGGAGTGTATTGTATATGTAAGGGAAAGTCTCTTTGGTGAAATACTAGAAGGATCGTATAAAATGAAACATCATCCGCCTACTCGATCGCCGAGCTGTCCTTTTGTCGCTTCGTAATTTCAGCCCTCGATTTTTGATCCTCTTTTCACCGATACGTTGAAATTTTCTATTATATATAATTAGAAGCGCAACGAGAGGCTTCTTCGTTAGAGAAATACGAGCCTCGAAGCTACGTACACTTAATATTTCGTTACAAAATCTCACAGCGTCGCCTTATTAATACTATGCGGTTTCACGGATAATTTACATGCTAATATTCAAGGGATTAGATAAGTCGATGTATATACGTGAATTTCGATTGGGAATACACGCAACTTTGCTTTCTTGCGTCATACACCACCGACCACTTTTTTTCCGAGCGGCCACCTGACGCTTCTTCCATTTATACATCTATCACAGACGGAATTTCGTTCGTTTGCATCTCGAGTATATATTTACTATTATATATATACACACTATGGGAAGAAATCTCGCGCGATTGCGTGAAATTAACGATTCGGAACGCATCGCTCGAGTTAACCAATATCGACTGGAAAATAATAGCCTCGTCGGTCAGTAGAGTGATTTGAATGCCCGGCCTTTCGATATTTGTCAACTCGTCGGTAATTGAAAGTCCGCGTAGAAATTGCAATGCGTATATATAGGCTTTCGTAACGTTTTTTTTTCTTCGCGAAAAACTACCGCGCGATAATTCGTCATTTCCATACAGAGGAGCCAGTCTCTCGGACAGGCTCGTAATTCACTGAGATAAACTCGAAAATTTACACGCGCACGCATGAAAAAGTGAGGATCTCTCGGAATTTACTCGGGGCTCATAATTATCCTCGGTGTAACGAATCGTGCGCGGATTTGGTTTTAAACGTCGTGCGCGGCGAAAGAAGCGTATTATAACAATGAGTGCGAATCGCTCGTTTCAATTTTCCCACGTGTCACTCTGAGCTCGCGTTGCCAAATATATACATATACACAACTGATGCGTAAGTCTCTTCTGCAATTTTCCTTTCTCAACGCACTTACTCGACATTTCCACCTGTCTCCCATACCCGCAATGTATCCACATATATATGTGTATTTAAAAAATATATATACATATATACATATGGAAGAAAGGATCGGGTTAACCTTGATCGTCGCGGGCAGTGAAACAGGTCAGCACATGCATCTCTCTGGGATGTGTAAGTATATATATACCTGTATGTGTGCGTGTGTGTGTGTGTGTGTGTGAGCGAAGAAACTCGATTTTTGCGATATATCTCGCAGGTCGCGGCGAAAGCTCAGCAGCAGCAGCCAGTCGTGATCGTGTTGCTATACAGCTTTCCTCTCACTCGCTTTCGATCAAAATTCCATACGGCTGCAGGCAGCTATGCGCTTATATGGAGAGCAGCTACTCTCGAGCGGTTAATGGGTTGACGCGCGCTCGGCCCCTTTTACATATTCGCGCGAGAGCTTGTGATATTTTTTTCAGTCTTGGAAAACTTCGGGTATGTCACGCGTGGAAATTGAATATTCATGTATATATATATATATATAGGCCGCGAGAGGAGGCGTATATTAATCAAGGGAAAAAATAGGGGAATTATGCTATTGTTTTATACACGCAGCGATTTAAATTATTAACGGCTCGGCGGTTGGATTCCGCGCATAATTTATAACGCAGAAAAAGACATTGCATTATATGTACCTGGCTAAAGAGTTCATCGGCTGCGTGTTATAGACATTATGCAATTGTCGCACTATATATACACATACGAGTGTCCACAACCTCGTTCGCACGCGAGTTCGTAGATTGTCGAGTATCGAGTGTATATATACATGTATAGCGAGTAGGTGGAGTAGTTAGTATATATATATATATCGGTGTATGTATATAGCAGAAACACAAGCGCGGTGTATATAATTAAGAAACAGAGGCGTGAAGATGCATATAGTCGCGTGCCGCTGTATATTATATTTACACTTATTGTATGAACTTTCACCCATCAGGCTTGACGTTACCTCACGAGGTCTTCACTGTGTGCGTCTTTCGCCCTGGTAGGAAAATTAACGATTTTTAGCTAAAATTAGCTAATTATTGATTAATTTTTAAAATCTCAACCTTACACCGACATTATTGCATCGTTAAAAATAAAAATTTGTTTACGATGTAAACATATGATTTTTAGAACTCTTCACGAGTTTCCGAGTAGAAACCAGCCATATTTTCTACTTAAAAACAATATTTTGATACTAACGTATTAAATTTAAGGCAATTAAAGACAGGTTTATGTAATTCTTTCAAGACAACCGTTTTTTGAGATAATAATCATAGTTTCAAAAATTAAACTTTTCTAAATTAATAGATATTGATAAATAATACCCCCATTTGATTAACACGTTAACGATAAATTATCGTGAAATTTCTACCAGGTATTTTGCTCTCAATAATTGAACATGTATGCTTATTATTACAGATACTTTAAAAAAGACATTTTAAAATTGATTTTGACCGCAAATCAACTTCGAAGCTTCTTGCTTATTGTAAATTTTCGCGCTGAATATAATTATTATGTACACAATGGCCTGTGAATAGATATACATATACACGTTGTGTCGAGTGGCTAGTGTCTGCGGGCCGTTATCTCAACCCGACTCATTCACGCGTGTATACCTATGTATGTGTGCATGAATGTGCTGAGTATAGCACGATATATATAAAGGCTTGTCTCGTTACCGAGAAATCGAGATCGGACAGTTGTTATCGGGGGATAATAGCACATGTAACAATGCTATGCAGCGGATGGCTCGATTGATATTTTAACAAAATTTCGTATACAACACAATGTGTAACGGTTAGAGTCATATATATATACAATCGTGCGGAGCGAGGTGCGAAGGAGTTTAAAACTCTGTGCATAAAATACTGGTGCGTCAGCAAAAGACTGTACGCGGATAATTAAATAGTCGCGACCAAATAAAAGACGAAAAAACCATCATCCGTTTACTCTCTCGTATACATATTGTATATAGTTATTACGTAACGATGCTTATTCTTATATACATATACGAATGTCGGAAAAAGACACAATATGTGTATCACATAGCTGTGTATTATACCACAGAAAATCGCTTAAAATAGGGAGAACAAGCTCTTTCCGCGAACGTCGCCCTCAGTACTGAACAATGGCTCTGTGCCAGGGGTATAGACGTTACAGTCCTTACTCTCTCTCTCTCTCTCTCTCTCTCTCTCTTTCTCGTGTCTGTACGCAGACGCACACATATACATATAATGCGGGTAAACAGCCTCGCACTTCGCGTCTATTTTACGACTCGAGACCGGTCGGCAGCTAACGCTACAGGTATATATATATTATATATATATATATATATATATATAGAAATGTCGACCGGGTATAAACGGAGACTTGTACAGCTTTGAAATTTTCGATTTCCCGTTAATTGCAAAATATATAACGCTGAACGAAGATACGCTCGTAATACCTATACCAAGCCGGTCTGCGTAACGTATGCAATGCGCATATATATATATATATATATAAACTATCGAAAATTTACGCCGACGTGTCCGGTAATCATCCTATATATACACGATTTTCGAGTGCACGAGCTCGCGGCAATGAGTTCGAAAACTCGTTCTAAAACAATGGGGATTCCAGTGGCACACTTGACGCGCAAGACGCCCCGCATATATATATATACCACAGCAGCTCTTACAGACTCTCGCGCTGCAGACACGAGTCGAGGCCACGCGTTCGTGTACCTCTGGAGCTCGTCGGCCCTTTTATTGCGCTGCTGCTGCTGCTGCTGCTGGGAGAGTAAATATCGCGCGTGTGTACCACCGGAAGCGATGTGTGTTCCTTTTTTCCATTATAGTTTCTAATGCCGTTTCGCTGTTGGGCTTTATCTCGTGGACCGAGTAATGGATTTTGGTGGAGATTTTTTTCTCTTGCGCGCGCGAAGGTTATTATTCACACGGCGCTTTGTATATTGTGGTCAAGGATTTGGATTTATGAATGATCTTACAGAACGATTCATTATAGAGAGCTGAGATGCGCGATTTTATAGTGTTTTTTTTAGTGCTGATCCCCGAGAGATGTGTTTATAAAAAGAAAGAGGGACGATTTATTCGCGACACAGATTTGTAAAAAAAAAGTGAATTATCGCATCGGTATCGATATATATAAACGGCTATAAGAGCATTATTTCCACTAAACAGCCTTGAGATACATCGAGCGTTTTATTATAACGAATATATAACTCGAGGATCCCACACACCCAGTCAGAGGAAGAGAGAAAAAGTAAAAGTCGTCGCATATTTGAATTTAGCATCGGTGTATATATATATATACACATATAGCCCCGAAAACGTTATATATTATACACAATTTCGTCAACGGAAACTTTTACCGTTCACTTCTCCGATGAAAAAAGAAATGACTGCATATAGCCACAGGTATATGCATATATATATATATATATTTCGCGAATCGGCCCTTGCTACACGCAGTCCCGAAAGAAAGCGCTCCCGGTCCTCTTACGCGCACTTTCACCGTGCTGTGTATATACATATATATCTGAAATTTCGACGATCCCTTCGAAAAAAGTTTAACATGAAAAGTGGGTCTCCTTCGCTAAATACCTTATTGTATTATATTATAGCTGCCGCCATTATAATGTCTCTCACTACACTGTCCCACTATATATAGCGTCTAGCTCAAGTTGCATATATTGCGCAATAAGCAGGAGCTATGCAGCTGTACTGAAATCGCCACCTACTATATAACACTATTATATATATATATACACGCTTATCTCTCGCTCTCGAGCATAAAAAGGAGATGCGTGTATATTATAGCAGGATACGGTTATATGCGTTCATGCGGAGTTTCTTTCAATGAGAGATTTTTACGGAATGTCGTGTGCTGCACAGGCGCGGTCGCTTTGAATTAATGCATTTATTATAAGGTCGTTGTATTTTACATACATACAATACGTCACTGTGTACAAGAAAAGCTCGTATATCCATCGATCGGCGCCTATACACTTTTTCTCCCGCTGACTACTATATATTCTTTATTTTTTTTCTCAGAGATGTATTAGAAAAAAAAGGATACATGTATATATATTTACGAGACCGTTGACTCCGAGACGCGCAATCATCCGCACGTTTCGCGTGCACACACACACGCGCGCGCGTGAAAAAAAAGAAGGTGTAGTTCATCGTTTCCTCTGGCCTCGAGAGAGAGAAAGAAAAATCACCTTTGGAATGATATTTGCTTGGAATGCACGTATAAGGACGCGGTGGTGCGATACTGTATATATATATAGATTACACTGAGAGCGTATATGTATATATACAGGAGGCATTGACGCGGATTTCTAAGCGAACGCGCGACACTTTCACTTACATATACATGTATATACAGCGTCGATGTCCGATTGACGCTCGGTCACATGTGCATATAGATATATATGTATATAGTCTCTATTATATACAGAGTCTGGCTTACGGCTGGAGAACTGCGCGGTTAGAGACTGTAATATAGTGACTTTAATCGATTCTTTGCTGTAAACGGTGTGTTTTGATATTTCGAATCTTTGCCGAGACACACGTTAATTATACAAACATTAACACAAACGAGAAATTTATATATATAATAATCGAATTACATTTGCAATTAAGCGGAGAGAGGGTATGGATAAAAGTCGGCTTTGGAAAGGAGCTCGTTAAAAATAAGGCCCGAAATATATATATATATAACAGCAGAGCAAGTGTCGCAGTCATCCCCCCTTCTTGTGAAATGTCCTGGATGCACATGTCGCTGAGCTGCTGCACACGGAGCAGGTTCTGCTGGCTTGTGTAACGTGTATCGAAAAATTCTTTTTTCTTTTTTCCGAATTCGACTGGGTATTGTTTGCGTAACGCGCGAAAATCGAAAGTTTACAAGCGCGTTGAGGAAATGAAATCATCGCGTTATTGCATGTCAGTTTTTAAGCTAATTATTCTAAAAGTTTAGTTATACAGATAAGTAAGTAATATAGAAATTCCACGAGATTACAAAACTGAAAAATCAATACGATATCATTATTATCACAGAGTAACGTATATTCCAGTACACTTTTCTTTCGACTTTTCCATTATCACTCTCGGCTTCCTGTTCGTCCAGTCCTGTATTATCCGCAGAGCCAAAACCCGTATATATATATATAGTCACGTGCCGCCTTTAATACAACTCACGGCGATTTCAGCATTCCGCCTGCGCCGCCACGCCTCTGCATAGTTTTCGGTTGACTATGAACACGTGCGCAGCTGTGTTCCGCTCTATCTTTTTGCGTTATAGCCGTGCGCGTGGAGAGTCTAGGCTGTGTAAGAACGAGAGGGATATATCGTTGTGTATTTCGGTTATCGATCTTGAGAGTTATTGCGAGCGCTTATTAAGATTAGAAATTCGTTTAAGGGGGTACTTGGTTAAAATTCAAATTTCGCGCCATAAAATAGCAGACCGGAAAAGCGCCTGGTTTAATGTAGTCTTAAAATTACCTTATTCAATACTAATTTATTTGATTATTATTATTTGTTATAATTAAATTAGTCGCTTTTCTGTCTGCTATTTTGTGGCGCGAAATTTGAATTTTGAATCGACTAGGTGACCCCCTTAAGTATGTAAAATTTTAAAAATGTCGGGTACTTAGAGTAACTTTAAAGTAGATTACGTATCAAGTGCGGTTTAAAGAAAAAAAAAAACATCTCAAAACAGCACTTCTAAAATGCCGCAAAGGTGTTCGTACCTGCGCTCGTTTACTTTATTGTTATGTAGAACTGCGCGCAAGATGCAGTCGGTTATTCAATTATCGTTTTTCTCGAATTACAAGCCGTCTGCATCAACGAGCTTGTAATATTATATCTACCACACAAACACACACGTACACACGACACTGAATAAAAATGAAAGCGTATATATAGCAGCAGTCGCGCGGCAGTCGAGCAAGACAATTGGATTAGAAAAATGTATACATTTTTGTGAGCTCGTGGAGAAATGGAAAGCCGGCCGCAATTATATTACGCCGTTTTATGCAATGAATATAATTCCATCCTAGTGCAGGAGACAATAAGAACTCAAGCGCGCAATGTGTCTATGTACATATATATACACAAGATAAAAGCAGCTGTTAATTTCACAATTTTTGAGAGGTTAACAGCTACAATAGCGCAACAATAAAAACCGTATAATCCGATTGCTAATTTCGTAAATCTTTCTCATGTATATATACACACGTCTCGAGAGGAATAGGCCGACAGGATATGCCGAGGCTTAATAGCCAGATGTTGAGAAAAATCAACATTTTTCTTCCGCGATAACGATCGACGTTAATGCAGACTCCTAAAATGAAATTGCAGTAGCTCTCGAGATGACAAATGATTTTCTGCAATATATTATCTCGTGCGTGAAACTGATGAATTGACCTTTAGCTAATACTAAAACGGCCTCTATATATTACGCTCATGTAATACACATATACATATATATCATAATACACAACTGGCAGACAGACTCACAAGTACACACATATATATATATATATATATATATATATATATATTAGCTCGTTTCCGCGCTGTGTCATAACCGCAGCGTAACTCGTTTTTCGGTCGGCAGCGAAATGATCTACCGCCGCTTCGTCGTATAATCTATATAGGAAAAAAACTCAAGAGGCGTTAATCCGCCTCACGTCCTACAATATAACTAGCCGGTACTAATCCACGCGAACGAATTAATCCCCGCAACAGTTTTGCGATCTGTAATTCTCTCATTTTTGTCTTTATACTCTCGGGAAGGATCCGCGCGATTTATATTTTATCTCGTGTTTCGGATTCGATAAGCGCGTCTGTATCATATATATATATATATATATATATATATATATATATATATATATGCGCTCGAGACTTATGGAAGACGCTCAAGGTCGGCTTTTTGCGGCTTTATTCGCGGAAGAATGGGTCGTTTCGACCGCGCGGTTATATATATAGCTAATCGGGAGCATCTTAAATCAGAGCCGATTTAATAAACATCCCGAGTTATTACGTTAAAATCGAGGTTAAAATACACAGCGTTTTTATATAGATGAAGAGAAATAACGATAGCATAATTATATTCTATTATAACCCATACCATAATGTGATAATTTTCGAGCTTATGCAGCGCTGATACAAACAATATTGCGCAATCGAATCATTTGCGCAGTGATGTATATAACGCAGGATGTTTACCGATTTTCGCTGGAGCGAATATATAATTATTTTATTTATACACAGCAGTTAAGCGAGTTGACGAAAAATCCTCGAAATTTTAATACCGCGAAAATAACCGTTAATCCGACTAAATCGCTCGTAAACAATATATATATAAGCGCAGAAAGAAACCGGACGACCCTGTCTCCAAAGAGATCCTCTCGAACGAAATCGAAATTATTTCCTGAGCAGCGAATGAGCCGTATTATAGCGCAAGGTCGTTTTCTTTTTTTCCTTTCTCCATTAAAACGACTCACATGGCGCGGAACACTTTCATATACACGAGTCTCGATATACAGACCACCTATAATAGGAACCGGCCGTTTACGGAGTTGTCTACGTTGATTCCGGGAATGCGATGGTTAATTGATTTCTTTTTTTTTCCTCTTCCTCTTCGGCACCGTAGGGAATTGTTATACAGAATGACGTTTCTTTAATCGTCGAATAAACGGTTAATTCGAGTACTGTATATATGCCATATATCGTGTAATCCGTATAACGATGTTGTGGATGGCTAGGAAAAACGTCAATCACTCGTGGCGGTGAAAATTGTTCGCTGACAGGTTGCTCGTGATCGATCGGTCGATAAAAAAAATATTGTTTATCCAAGCTCATTCGAACGATTGATGAAGTCGTATTAGCCAGGCGTTGCGGCGATGGAAAAATATGACTCGACAGGTCGACGATTTTGAAAGTCGATTTTTACAAAAGATCGCAAGGTCTTCGTTATATACGCGGTGAAGGTGAAGACCCATTGAAATCAAGATCTCCGAGTTATTAAGGTGTCTAATCAAGGCCTCGACTCACATTTCATTTCACCGGCTAATTCACGTGCGCGTACGTGATTCGTATACAGCAGATGAAAAGTATAAGTCCATTTGATCGCTGACTTCCTTTTCGGTTTTGCGGAATCTCTCTTTTTCTGCCTGAAAAGTCATCTTCGCGGCTTCCTTGAACGTGACGAATATACGCGATATTATAAATTTACGGAGACACGTTTATAATACGCTTAGAATGAGATTTAATCACGGGGTGTGTCGGAGAAAATTCCTGTATATCGACGGTCATCTTGGAGTCGACGAAATTTCACTATTGCAAAAGACGAGCGAGTCTTTCCACGATAAATCAGGCTTTTTTTCGCGGCAGCAGCAGCCGCGTTTATTCATCGATTGGGTAACGGCTTTTGAATTCGATTTTTTCAAAGTAGAAAGTTGAAAACGCGCTTTTAATATGACCTTCTCACAAAAATCGAAAAATTTAACAACTAATTCCAGCTCGCAATATACCCCCTCAAACAAAGCACTATCCTCGCAAAAAATCGCGGCTCATCGTTATCGATTCAGCCTCTCCTTACGACTTCGAATCGTACAAAACTCGTCGCGCACGTGCCCCCGCGGTCAGAGGAGAAAGATATGCACTTATATAAGTATCGGCTTGGCTCGAGGCAAGGCTGTCGCCTGTATGTATATATATATATATATATATATATATATATATATATATACACTTTCTATAAGACGGTCGATCCGGCACTTTTTGCCAGCTGCAGCATCAGGCTTTTCGAAAGCTGAAATATTTCCACAAACTCGTCGCTGTCTTATTTTTCCCTCCCCCCCGAGAGGATGAGGACCTGTATACACTTTTGTGTATACTGGGAAAATTTTTTAATGAAAATTACTGTTCTATAGTAAAAGTGTGGCATACTTTGATTTGTGAAAAATTGTTCTATGTAACATATGTAGACGAGAAAAATGTTTAATAAAAATTACTGTGTTCTATAGTAAAAGTGTGATATACTTTGATTTGTGACAAATGTTACTACGTAATATAGTAAAATTTGTCACAAATTAACGTATATCACGCTTTTACTATAGAACATAGTACTTTTTATTACAAAATTTTCTCAGTGTATATCCATACTAACAAGCTTTAAATATATGCTATAAATAAAATGCGAAATAAAATGAAATTCTATCTCTTGCAGCCACGTGCGATGCATCTGATAAGGACGCATTATATATATATGTATGTCCGCCTTAATTAATTCGTATAAGACGCGAGACACGGTCGTTGCTTCGAAAGGGAATAATAATAGGAGGTCACTGCAGCAGCGAAGCGCGAAAGAAATAAAGGGTGCGAGGAGCCTCTAAATTGCTAATTTTTCGCGCGTGCGAGTTTAATTGCGGGATGCGTTATAACGTTATATGTTACACTTACGTTGTGTCGCTGACGTTGCTTTTTTTCATATATGAGTAGTATATTAAACTGAATTTTAATCGCGCGATAATCATAGAGTTCGATTAGGAGAGCTGAATATCAATTAATTGGGTCTATTAGAAATCAAGTTGTACGTTATATGTACGACTTGAAGAAATTTATAACGAAACGGAAGTTAGAGAGTTGCAGAGAGTAGTGCATCAAATGGAAAAACAACGCGGATTTTTGCCTTTCAACCAAAGTTTGACGCAAACGCACCATATACGTGTATAAAAGAGATAAAGAAACGGAGAATCGCCTCGTTTCGCCTAATGCAAAATTATATCTCGATCGACGCGATTCCTTATTAATCAACGCTCTATATATACATCGGATTTTCCAATCTCGCGTGCGATGCTCTCTCGGTACAAACAAACCTCTCCTGTCACACGCTTATATACAGTTATGGAGTAAAAAGACGCAAAGTGAAATCGTCAATCAGCACGGCGTCGCGAAATATTTTTCTCCTCCGGAGAAATGACAGCCGTGAACTGATTAGCGTTCGGTCGCGAGAAAAAAAAGTGTGTATTACACACCGAGATCGAGTACGTGCAAGGCCGGAAGATTTTGCAAGACATAGGCTACGGATGAGTATATTGTCGCATGTAGAAACGTCGCTGGTATATATATATATATAACAAATTATAGTGATTTTTGATTATATATTATACCAACGGCGAATCTATTCATTTTTATACGACAAATGGTTCAAGTGGTGTTCTTAAACAAATTTGCGTATTTAAATTTTGAATCGGATCACTTTACATTAGATGTGATGTTGAAAATATTGTAAAATTTAGAATCGTTATACCTCGCTTTCATTAAGAATTCAAAAGCTTCCAAAATTACCAATATATACCAGACATAAGCGTAGTATAGAATACGATACCAGACAGTATCACACCGTAAAAATAAAAAAAAATTACCCGCAATTTTTACAAGCCTATTATACCTCTCCGCATATAGGGAACTATTCGCTGGCGTTCAGCCAAAGCTTCGCATTCTCGAGTGAAGTGAATTATTTCCGCGTCAGGTTCTCAATCACCGCAATTGAATCTTTTTTTTTTATCTCCGTTGTAGTACACACCTGTTACTAATGATTCTCTCGCGACGCTGATGTTGCTATATATACATATAATGGTCATCTCCGCTGTATATATATATATATAAAACAGCATTACTCGCGCTTATAAACTAAGTTAATAGAAAACGCCGCTGCATCTCACGCGTCTACCCGATGCTTTACACGCTTCATTAAATAATTGCCGGGAGGAAAACGGCCGACGCGAGAGCTTTTATAATACTTTCTTTTTAGAAAACATATATGTATATACACGTCGCTTTTTGTCCCGCTGCCGACGAGCGTCAGGCGAATTTACAATATGGCTTTCGAACGCGGAAAAGTGTCTGAATTTTCCTGCGTATAAAGAGCTTTCTAATTGTGAACTGCAAAGTATGTGTGTGTGTGTGTGTGTATATTCGAGATGCGCCTCTGCACGATTTTATCGAGGCGCATCTGCAACGCAGGTCAACGTCGCGATGAGTCTGTTTATAGAGAAGTGAATGGCGCTATGGGAGAGGATCTCGTGTGCCCTATCGTGTCCTCGATCCTCTCACTTTATCGGCTTTTTATCGTATGAAAGGGGAATTATCGGAGAATTCGAAGGTGTATAATACCAACTTCAATGTCAGACGCGACGTTTGTCTATGCAGTTAGCATATGTCTGTATCGGAGATGACGATCTTCGGCTGCCGTTTGGCGGGAAAAGTCGATAATTTTGAATCGGCGTAAATGAGGATGCGATGTGTGTAGTGTCTCGTTAAAGAATCTCGCGGATTTTTAATCGATTAGGTACGCAATAAAGTTTTGATTACGAGAAAAATATAATTACACGGGAGATCAGCTCCAAGAAAGTATATGTAATATATCCTCGGGGTCGATCCTCAGGGCGTCATCCAGTATTTATAGCCATATCGTATCGACCAAATTTTCAAATATGCCAATAATCGGCCGAATCACCCATCGCAACAACACAAAAAAAAAATCTCGATCGACCTCGCATCACTTAACGATCAAACGGCTATCGCTGCAAAATTCTCCTCATCTATATATACTCACGCGGTCACGCTCCACTGCAGCACATTGCGTGGGCGTACTCGCATTGTTCCGTACGGAATGTAGAAAGTAAAGTATGTTTCTTAGGTAATACACACAGCTCGCGCCCGAGAGAGTCTATAGAGTCTCTCGACTGCAACGCACAGTATATATCTATATATATACTGCGGGCATATATACGCTGTACAAGAAGATGCGGCGGCAAAGGTCATCCGAGAGAGTGCAGCGACGTCGGCAAATGGCATTTACGCTGCTGTAATGCACGGCACTTTGTTTTAGAGTTTATACCGCGCGAGGCGCGCGGAGAGGATTTTTCGCGTTCGCGTATATCGTAAATCAGTGGAAAAAGTCGGGTTTTAACGAGACAGGCGCAATTTTTCTTCATTGCGCCGGCGCGGAATGCATAATATCGAATTTCCCGGTTCGTAAATAAAAAAAATATATATATACCTATTGATATGGGAAAAACAGAAGAGTTCGTTGTCTTATACACACACATATATATATAGGGAAAATGCAATGTCGCGCTTGTTTACCTTTCGTTTGGCAGAATTCCGGCTCTGCGTTTATACTGCAGTAGAAGGAAGCGGTATCAAAATGGAGCTTTCTTTACTGCACACTTTTACCGAAACTGGTCTGACCGGATCGAAATCGGATCTCGTTTCTCTCTCTCTCTCTCTCTTCCGAGAGCGAAATGACAGAAAGTTTATTGCAGCCGCGCGTCGATCCTTTTGGTCGTTATAGACATCGGGGGGGAAACGCTTATATACCTGGGAGAATCGATTATTAAATCGGGGTTTCTTGTAAATGACACGAATTTTTCCATGTTAACATCGAATCGAAAACGATGTGTTATAGTATAGTTATATAGAAAATTGAACGTATATTTGGGCAGAATTTCTGGTTGAAATTTTGTTCTACCCTGGTAGGAATTTCACGATAATTTATTGTTAACGAGTTAATTAAAAAGGGGGTATTCTTTATGAATATTTATTTATTGATAATATTTTAATTTTTGAAACTATGATTATTCTCTCAAAAACGGTTGTCTTGAAAGAATTGCAGAAACCTGACGATTCAATTTCCTTTAAATATAATGTGTAATTATCAAAATAATCTTATTGAGTAGAAAATATCGCTGGTTTCACTCGGAAACCCGTGAAGACTTCTACCAGGGTACATATGTATCTCATTTTAATATGCATCGACCAGATATTCTGGCCAGAAACTGCTCAATTTTCGTGTCCTCGAGATACACAACGACTAAACTGTACACTGGTTTTCCGCATATAATCTGCCATTTTTCCAAGCGACTCATAATATATACATGCACATAGCAACCTTGATACTTCCGTCCGGACTTTGACACTATATACTGCGGTGAGAGTAGTTATTCGTTCGAGGTTACGTAAAGAAGTGCAATCTATAAAAATATACATTTGCATAAATCGGATGTATACACATACACCTATTTTCCTGGATATTACACACGGTACTCCAGGCGAGAAAGTCGTCAAATGAATGATTTCAAAGCCAATCACCATCAGAGCCGCGATTTATCAAATAAAAAAATTAACGCCGTTAATCACACAATGGGATTTCACTCGATTTTTTTCTCAGTGAAAGGAGGATGCGCCCTGAAGATACGATCGAAACGCGCGCGGTGTCATAAATCAAAGGAAAAAAATATATATATATACGTACTGACCCCTTGAAAAAAAATGCAATTAGTCGCTCAGGACTGCACAATGAGCGAAAGTAACGAGATGAAACGTGTGTATATATATCCATTATTTTGCCAACTCGAATCATGACTTTCCCATCGATTAATCAATAGCGATCGATCTTAATCTCGAGACAATTCATATACACCGAGGATGACGCTCCAGTAAGTAGACTCTTGTCGCTCTCAAGTCCTATTGGCAAACTCGAGCTTAAGTTTCCCAAGTTAATTAATTACACATCACGCGACGGCGGCAGTTTCGGCGTCAACTGGCGTAATCCCATTATAACCGCTCGTGGATTAATAATCGCGTCGTATACAATTTTATACAATAAAATTCCAGACACGCGGCGGCAAATTATACAGTTCTAGTTTACGTACTTTGCCTCGAGGATTGTGTCGTCGCCCTTTGAAGAAAAGTATATAGCTATATATCGCGTCGTGGGAAAAAAATCGGTGCAACGAATTTACGATATACCAGGCTTTTTATAATAAAACTCGCGGTGCTCTTCCAAGGACACGAAATACCGGTGTTTAAGGAACGTCTCCTCGTAACTCTTCGTCGCACGAGTTTGTGCGTATATAATAATAATCCGCGTGTACACGGGAGAACAATGATGTAAATTGCCGCGAGATGATTTACAATCGCAGTTCCTTCGTTTTACTCGACTAATTGCCGGCGTTATGGCCGACTCCGGATTTTGTTTCAATAATAAACAGCGAACTTTACTGGTCGTCGAACTCGCGCGAATTCATGAAACTCTTCCCCTCTAATGTATAGGATAGCGTATATATAATATACGAGCGCCGCGAGAGAAAGAATTCTCTCCAAGCTTCTCGCGCGAGAGGAAACCAGCTATTTCTCAGCGAGTATATAAAAATCGGAAATAACCCGGCCTTTATACATATATTTCTCTTATTTTTCGACTTAACGTATCCCTTTGACCGACAGCTGAATCAGCGCTAATAAGGAAGAGCGCGCGAATTACGTCAGTGTACAGTCGAAGGAAATCACGTACACACACATATATATATATATAATATAAGAATCGTGTGCGAGAACTAACTGCAGCCGTGTGTATAGTTAGCGAAACGAAAAGCGAGCCCTTCGCTACGTCTTTCGCGGTGATTCAGTCCTTTGTAAGAGAGAGGCTGGTTCTCAGGGTCAACCACTTTTGGTTTCGTATAGGTCTGCCCGACGATGTTTACACGCCAACACGGCCGCACCGCCTTCGTATCGCTGCTCCTGCTGGTCGTTTGCCCCTTGGGTGTATATATATATATGTACACTCAGACGCACACACGCTGTATAGCCACAGGTCGTTCCAGGGAGACGCACGCGTGCTTCTTTCGCGAGTCGTCAAATTCAGCAGCGCCTTTATCGCGGCAGGATTTTTATGGCTTCCAGGAAAGCCCCGGCTTCTTACGAATCTCCAAAACGATCTATACCGCAGTGTGCTCAAAAAAATAACGCGACCGATTTTCATCATCATCGATGTATCGCGGTGTAATGACCCGCGTATATGTATAGTATAAAGCCCGGAGAGTTAGGCGCATCTTCTTTCGTATATAATACCAAAGCTCCTCCTACTTCTTCTCGAGTCGCGAAGAAGGATCGCCGCGAGAGAGAGAGAGAGAGAGAGAGAGAGAAAAAGGGAGAAGAAAAAGCGCGCGCCGGAGAAAAAGAAGCACCACGACTCGAAGGGCAACAGCAGCGGGGGCAGCAGAGAAGCCGAGAGGCTTTAAAAAACAAAAACGATATTCTCTCTGCCGCTGCCGCCGAGCGTAATATGCAGGCGTGTGCGTGCTGGCTATGCCGTATAGCACCGGGGGAGAGAGAGAAAGAGGTTTCTTCTCTCTGAGAAACGCGGAGAAGGATCTGCGAGCTCGAGCTTCTTCTGCGATGACGTCACGCGACGCGAGCGTCCTTTTCACAGCGCGTGTAATTTAGCTATAGTTTATGATAATTCCTAACGAGTAAAAAATAGTAGCTGGTAATGCCCTACCGATCGATTAAACGCGTGTTTATCACTTTGTGCATTACAGATATATAGAGATACCACCGCATGACTGAGCGCGTGGAATCGGCAGCGTGAGAGAGAATCGGTATCACTTGCAAGTATGTCGGACGACGGTGGTGGCGGTACGGACAACCCGGCGTTCAGTAACGACGAGGACACAACCTCCTGCAACAACTCCACGTCGACGGCCAGTGCCGGTCACAGCAATCATCAATCCGATTTCGAGACCGGTAAAAATGAGAAGACGATCGTGGAGAACGGCAAAAATGGCTCCTTCGTCTCGCAGCACTACGTCGAACCGGCCAACAATTCCGAGGGCAAACAGTTCACCAGCGAGACGAGGATCGACCTACCGGACGATAACAGCCAGACGACCGGTAAAACTAAGCAGAACGGCGTTCACGGGAATGGAAATAATAACGATGTCAGCTTTCTCAATACGAGCGTTACCAGTGTAACCAACAATGGTGAGTTTTTAAGGAGCAATCGAGGAGCAAAGTACATTTTCACTTGATTCGTTAGCTCGAGTTTCGTCGCATGAGCACGCGACGACCTTAATCGTTTTATGTACGAGTTTCCCTCGATATCTCCGCACGGTTCGATCAAGGTCGTGAACCTTCGCTATACGGCAAAGAAGAAGAAAGCCGCGCATTTTAGAGTTTGAATCGTGCATGATATATCGATGTAGCTGATTTCTCCTTGTTTGTTGTTTTGTAACTTGGAAAGATTACAGGAATTTTCCAATATTTCAGACGTCAGCGATAAGAAGGAGCAAATCGAAGCCGTTAATCTTGAATTGGTATCGATGAAGCCCTACGCCGGTAAGAACAATCTGCAGACCAAGAATCACGAGGCCCTCGAAGTACCGGCTGATCCTTACGAAGAATACTTCGTACCGGTCAACGAACGCAGAAAATGCATCAGGTATACAATCATAGCGCCCATACATATGTAACTCGATAATAAGTGCGTGCGTCAATGTGCTGTTTAATCACGCTGATTAATGTATCTTCTTCTTTTTGCAAATCTGCATATTTGTGTTGTTCGGGATCGATTCGCTTTTTCACTCTTTCATTTCACGTGTGTCTAATGATTCGCCAGTCTGGCTTGTGTCTATAGGATGAAAAGTGTTATTTTTTAAAACAATTTTTTCAACAACACAGAGGTATTTTTTACTGGTTATTATGACCCCCAAAATTAGCAGAAGCCCTGACACAGAAGTTGAAACCACCGTGGCTGGAGTCCGATTTGACTTGGGTCCGGGTGTTGGCCGTGAGGGACTCAGCCTGAGAGACCCGGCCGCCGGACTAGTCGACTATTCCCACTGGCTGACTGCCCTCAGGTACTTCCCAATGCCACGGGATGCTTTCGTGCAATTCAAACCAAAATCCCGAGTTGACGCTGTGGTCCAGGAATATTCACACTAACTCGCTTCATGATTCTCGGGGCATTTCTTTAGACATATAGGTCTAGTTCCATCTTAGGCAGTACGTTATTGATTAGCAAACATTTATAGCCAAGGCCATTTTAGACGAAAATCTAGAAATTAGTCGTACTAGGTCTCATGCAAACCCACAAATAAAACCGTCACTTCATATGGAGAAGCCTGTCGATACGGATGGCATGAAATGTAATTTAACACGTACCACATCACCATAAATAGGAAATAATGTAAAGCACTCTTGGTTTGTCAGGGTTGAATATTGTCGGTTTAACAAAACTGAGGGAGCTTTTAATATGCAACTAGCGGCTGACACGAGGGACACTGCACAGCTGTATAAATGCTTTAGACTATACGGCGCAAACTTGAATTTAGCCGACTGGAACATAATTTCAATGGTTACTTTTCTCTTTTCAGGGGGGAGAAACTCTACGTCACAAAGGACAAGCGGTCCACAGGTTCATATTGGAGAAGGGTACTGTGCTGGGGATGTGGTTTGCTGATAGTAGCAGTTATTGCTATTATTGCCATATTAGCTGGAAGTAAGTTTCTACATGTCTCATGTTATGTCGAAATATCAATTTTATCCATGATGACTGCTAATGTTGAGATGTAATTTCAGCTGGTGTTATATTAACCCAAGAAGCTACGCAGCCACTACTGAACGGAGACAAAACCAGTTCTCGACAACTCAATGACGTGCAAACTGCAGGAAGTCTGGAGTATATTAAAAATCCTCCGCCAAGTCCGCCACCTGCAACGTCTACCTTTACGCCATGGCAAACGACGGATGAAACACTATATAAACTTGTTCCTAAAGCATTGGAAGGTGTCATTAAATTAGATGACTTAGAATGGAATGATGACATGAATGATCCGAAGTCAAGAGTATACAGAGACGTCGCTAAGGAGATAGAAAGTAGTTTAATTAACATGTTACGCTTAAACGAAGATGCGCCGCTAGTTAAAGTTTATTCCATTTCCAAAGATGGTGAAGTTAAATTCCGAGTGAGCCAACCTATTTTTGAACGACCAGGGGACAGTCAAGAATACCTTGAAAATAAATTCCGCCAAAATGGCAATACGGTTAATAAATATCACGTGAACCGATTAGCACTAGATGCGCTTGTCGATCAATGTCAGTCTGGAAGCATGTGGTGTAGTGATAACTGTGTCTACGATTACGTTGAGGGAATTTTCGCGTGTTCATGCCCGGAGGGAAAGGTCCTGGATAAAAGTGGTAAACAGTGTATCGAAGGTATGGAACTAAGCAATATTAATTTCGAAGAAACTATGTCGGAAGACGTTCAAGGAAGAAGTAGAATGCACGATGATATATATCATACAGATGATCACCATTGGAAAGATCCTGATTTTGATTTGCACGATGATCAGAATGAATCTACGAGTAAAACAAAAAGCGAAGTCGAACCGTCGACGGAACCGAAGAGCGAGCCAGAACCAGTAGCTGAACCTAAAAGCGAACCTGAACCATCAGCGGAACCCAAAAGCGAACCAGAACCAGCAGCAGAACCTAAAACTGAACCGGAACCATCGGCGGAACCCAAAAGCGAACCAGAACCAGTAGCAGAGCCTAAAAGTGAACCGGAGCCATCTGCGGAACCCAAGGGCGAGCCAGAACCAGCAGCAGAACCTAAAAGTGAACCCGAGCCATCGTCGGAACCAAAAAGCGAACCAGAACCATCGGCAGAACCCAAGAGCGAACACGAGTCATCGTCGGAACCCAAGAGCGAACCAGAACCAGCGGCGGAGCCTAAAAACGAACCGGAACCATCTGCGGGATCCAAGAGCGAGCCAGAACCAGCAGCAGAACCTAAAAGTGAACCCGAGCCATCGTCGGAACCCAAAAGCGAACCAGAACCAGCAGCAGAACCTAAAGCTGAACCAGAACCATCGGCAGAACCCAAGAGCGAACACGAGTCATCGTCGGAACCCAAGAGCGAACCAGAACCAGCAGCCGAGCCTAAAAACGAACCGGAACCATCTGCGGAATCCAAGAGCGAGCCAGAACCAGCAGCAGAACCTAAAAGTGAGCCGGAGCCATCGTCGGAACCCAAGAGCAAATCAGAACCTGCTTCCGAGCCTAAAAGTGAACCAGAACCATCGGCAGAACCCAAGAGCGAATCAGAACCAGCTGCAGAACCTACAAGTGAACCGGAACCATCTGCAGACGCAACAAGTGCATCAGAGCCAGCTGCTGAGCCTAAAAGTGAGCCAGAACCATCTGCCGAGCCAACAAGCAATTCTGAGCCTACTTCCGAGCCTAAAAATGAATCCGGACCATCTGTAGAACCAAAGAGCGAACCAGAACCAGCTTTAAAAATTGCGAGCGAGCCAATAAGTGAGCCGGAACCATCTGCCGAACCAACCAGCAATTCAGGACCTAGTGCTGAGCCAGAGAGTCAGCTAAAACTAATAAACGACTCAGAACCTGCTGACGAGTCGAAAAGCGAACCATCGGCAGAGCCTAGTAGCGAACCTGCTGCTCAACCGACGGTAGAACCTACAATCAAACCAGAGTCTGTAGCCGAGCCAAAAAGTGAGCCAGAACCCGCCAGTGTGCCAGAACCGTCTGCGGAACCAACAAGTAAACCCGAGTCTGCGATACAACCAAAGAGCGAGCCAGGGTTAACTGAAGAACTAGAGTCAGTATCTGAGCCAAAGAGTGAGGCTGAACCGGCAGCAGAGCCAGAACTGGCAGCAGAGCCAGAACCAACATTAGAGCCTGAACCAGCAACAGAGCCAGAACCATCTACAGAGCCCACATCAATTCCGAGTCTTTCTGCAGGATCTAAAAATGAGGTAGAACCAGCTGATGAACCAATGAGTGAGTCTCAGCCTTCTGCCGAGCCCAAAAGTGAATCAGACCCAGTTGGTGAGCCAAAGAGTAGGCCGGAATCTCATGTAGAATCTATGATTGATGTAGAACCAGCTGCTGAACTAGAACATGAACCAGAAACTGTCGCCGAACCAACAAGTGATTTGAAGCCTGATAGTGAGACGGAAATGCCGATTCCACCAAAGAGCGAATCAGCCTTAAAAAGTTTCAGTGGAGCAATTCCTGAATCAACAAAGGAATCAGAACCTTCACCTGAACCAAGAAGTGAATCAGAACCAGTCATCAAACATCTAAGTGAAGCAGAACCTTCAGCAGAACCTAGAAGCGAAAAGGAGTTAACCGTTAAATCTGCAACCAAATCCGAAACTTCGGCAGAGCCCTCTGCTGAACCCAAACCAGTGGCTGAACCTGCGATTGAACCGATATCATCTAGCGAATTTGTAAATTTATCGCTTTCAACATCTGAACCAACGGTTGAACCGTCTGTATCATTTGCGGAACAACCGAAAATATCGGATGAGCTTGCAGATGAACCTAACAGTGAATCTGTGTCAAAATTGGCAGCAAAACATGATGAAACTACAGACAAACATGTTCCTGACAAAAATAAGACTGAAGTAACAACTATCGAGCCAAGTGGTGAAAAACAAACCGAAACTCTTGATGCAAAAAAAGTTGTAGATATAGCATCGATACGTAATGTCGACGTTTCTACAACATCAACAAGCGAACCGGCAACTGTCATAGGACTTGACGAAGGAAAAGAAATATTACAGATGATTGAATCAACTGAAATTAATAGAGAAAAACATATATCGACAGAGACCCCTTATAATGCAGGTCAAGTATTCGTTAAAAAAGCTCCTCGTCTTGATAAAGATGAGCAAGATAATCCTAATCCAATTGAATCAAACGTCAAAGATATAATAACTTCCAGTTTCGAAGCTAATGTAACAGAAACTGCCGAATTTGATTCGTCCAACGATGTACCAGATGATAAACATAAAGAGCGGGAGATTTTGTTTAATAAAGAAAATCCTGAAGATCAATACAATGATATAACGGATGAGCTTGTTCCTAAGGGATATGGTAAAAATGATATAGAATCATCGCAGGATGTTAAAAAAGATGATAAGAAAATTCAAAAAACTTACAAAGAAATTAAAAATATTGAATCTGTAAAATCATCGACAACTGAAAGCGGACTTGAGAAACATATCGACGATCCCAATATGACGTCTCAAGTACCGATTTTACCTATTGAAATTCAAAATGACATGTCTACGACTGAAACTGTGGAAAAATTAGATACGCAAGCAACGTCTCAAGAACCTGATAAAGAAATAATTTTGACCACTAATTTATCCAAATTGTCACCCGCAGAAGCGAAAACTACTGAACAAATCCCAATATTGCCAGAAGAATTGCAAACAACAGATACTAACAAACCGGAGCACGCAGAAACTACGGCTGGTTATACAATCGGTAAACGTATCGATGAGCCAACGGACGATGTTGATGAACAAGAGATAGAAAAGTTACAAGCATCTGGTACATCAGAATCTGCGACGACAAGTATTAATCTAGGCGAAGAAATTCCTGACAAAACAACAATGAATTACAATATTCTTTTTGAGAAAAATGATACAATGATGGATATCAAACCAGTTTTTGAATCTATTGCTGACGATACTACACCACAATCGTTTGAATATGTTTTCCAGGTCACAACTACTACTGAAAAATCGGTATCCTCGAATGAATACGAAGAACTGACGGAAGAGCAACTACGTGTTGTTCCTTTGGAAGAGAGAGAAGAATTAAAAATACCAACCGAAGTTCAACATATTAAGATTAAAAAAGAAAAAGAATTGAATTTGGAAGTATCAACTGAGCTTGCAAACAATTCACCCACAAAAAGTAGCAGGACTGTAGAGGACGACAATATTCCTAAACTCACTTCAGGAGTATCAGAGTCGGAAACAAACCCAAAATCGGACGATGTTGTGCACACATTCGATGCTAATCCAGAAGAAATTAATAAACCGAACAACGCTGAAACGAGTACTAGCACGAGTTCGTATCCTAATATCATTCCTGTCTCGGAAGATCTAGAAGATGATTATCATTTTACCGAACCAACCATCATGTTAACTTTCAACAATCGACTCGCCACTACAGACATGCCAGAGGTCACTATAAATACAGAGAATGCACAAAACGTTTCTCAAGCCACTACTGTCGGTACACCAATAATTGAGATTTCTTCCACGGAAAATGCTACTAACTTTACTAAAATTGATGAAATGGTAAAAGAACCCGAGAAAAAAGATGAAGTTCAGCCAGAAATTTTGGGAATCCCAGTAGCAATTTTAACTTCGCAAGATGAAACACCTCATATTTTCTTCTCAAAATGTAAAAGTGGTCAATTCCAATGCGTTAATGGAACCTCCAGAGATGGAGCTTACTGCGTTAATCTTTCCGCTAAATGTGATTCAGAAAACGACTGTTCCGATGGATCCGACGAGGTTAATTGCGAACAAGAAGGTTGCCCAGGAAATTTCCAATGCGCTAGTGGTCAGTGTCTCAAACGACACCTTGTCTGCAATGGTATAGTTGATTGCGATGATGGTAGCGACGAGAAAGAATGCGCTCAATGGAAGTGCAACTTCGATGAATTCCAGTGTCCTAATGGTAAGTCTTTACTCGAAAACTTTTTTTTCGTGTGAACAAAAAATACGTAAATCTCAAATTTCTGTTACTCTTTTGCAGGAAGATGTATCCCAGTATTGTGGCAGTGCGATGGTCGGCCGGATTGTGAAAATCACGCTGATGAATATTCATGCTCAGAGAGCTGCGGTAACGACGAATATCTTTGTCCCATTGAAAAATGGTGTATACCTCAAACGTGGCGTTGTAACGGCGTATCCGAATGTGTGAATGGAGAAGACGAAAAGTTATGCGAATGTGCTATCGATCAATTCAAATGCGATACCGGAGGATGTATTCCCGCGGCTCAATTATGCGACGGAGTTGAACACTGTCCAGATAGATCAGACGAGTGGAATTGCCTGAGTGGATCCAGTAAAAATACAACCAGCAGTACCGAACTCGATAAAGAAAACAAAGAGAATGAATTTTCCACGCGAAGTAGTTTAGTGAAGATAAGGTTCGTATCGATGGATTATTTTGACGTGCGCTAAAAAATGTAAAAATCGGTTATTATAAGTTATTAATTTAACTCGTTTTACTCTTCAGACAATCGAGCGGCGATTATAGATTCGTATGCTCAGACGGATGGACGGACGAGTTCAGCGATCAATACTGTCGAACCCTAGGATTTGCTTCATCCGAAGCAACGCAATTCGTAGAACAGGGATCAGATCGAGACATGCTTCAACTAACTTCGAACGCCAGTCCTAATTCTTCGCTCGTCATCAATTTGGAGAAAATAAGTTCTTGCAAGTCGGAAAAAATCGTCGAAGTATCGTGTCAAGAATTTTCCTGCGGATCTCATGAAAGCGTCGGCCCTACAGCTCGACTTGTGGGAGGCACACCTGCTAGCGTAGGACAATGGTCCAGCGTTGCGCTTCTAAAGGAACCAAAACATGGGTCTGCTTGCACAGCAAGTGTCCTCAGTCCTATGCATGCTTTAGCGAGTTACTCTTGCGTTTATAGGTATTTGATTATTAGGTGTTGATTTGATGCTTTTTTTATAGTTTCAAATTGTAGAACGAATATTTTTGTTGCTGTAGTTACAGACAGAGTAGCGGATGGCAACTTTTTGTTGGTGGAAATCTTCTGAAACCTTACAAAGTCAAAAACATCGTACCCTATCCACAAGTCAAGTATAATCAATTTTTGTATAACAATGACATTGCACTTGTTGAACTAGCAGAGCCGCTGACTTTTTCGAGAAACGTCAGCGCCGTTTGTCTTCCTAATCAATCGTTCCAGGTATAAAGTATGAAATGTATTAATTAAATAATTATTAGCAATATTGTTAACGCTGATGTTTCAATTGCTTAGCCACGACAATTGTGCGTGACGGCTGGATGGGGATTCCCTGTAAATGGAGAAGTCGATTTACAGCAGTACTTGAAATTTTTGCCTGTGCCGACTTACGATTCCGAGGAATGCAATGCAACTAGCCATTATGCTGGTTTCATAACAAAACACAATATTTGTGCCGGATTTACCGATAACGACAAAGGACCTTGTTATGTAAATATCAATTGCAATTAATTACAATTTGACCAAATTACAAATCACAGAAGTTAGATTGAAATAAATATATTTGTTTTTTTAGAACGATGAAGGTGCACCTTTGATGTGCGTCAGTGAAACAGGTAGATGGGAAATTCAAGGTTTACTAAGTCATCACAGCAGATGCTCAAGAGGTCATCCCGCGATATTTTCGAGTTTGACGCCAGCTCTTTCCTGGTTAAGAAATTCTGTGCCAGCACTGCAAGCCAATACTTGATTCAATAATATTTTTAACAAGCATAATATTAAATAATTTTAATTTGTTTTTATATGAAAAGATGACAAAGGCAAAGTTCACAAACAAG
Source organism: Muscidifurax raptorellus (assembly GCA_020010945.3). Lineage (NCBI taxonomy): Eukaryota > Metazoa > Arthropoda > Insecta > Hymenoptera > Pteromalidae > Muscidifurax > Muscidifurax raptorellus. Next base: position 38,998,397 of record CM052080.1, read on the forward strand.
AAAATATTGGCCATTATTTTTTATGGCTTGTATTGTTAAGACGTTTTTACTTATTTCGTTGTCGACGAAATATTTATAATTCACAAGTGCCAAAAGAGGAAATTTTGTTATTCATTCAATCGAACAAATCAAAAGCAAATTTTAGAGGACTTAAATGAATTCTTATTCAAGACAGTGTAAAAATACATAATTAAAGGCACACTATAAACACACGTACTTATGCTTCGGCAAACTGATGTAAATAATGTATAGAGCAAAGATTAATGGACTCGACAGTTTTATACATATCTTATCTTGATTTTTTTAATGAATGTACTTAAGATTCCGAAAGATTATGTATAAATAAGTCTATGTGATTAAAAAAGTAATGAGAAGTGTTGTGCGACTAAAATTTATACTCTGCATAGTTTTTAAACAGCAGAGAAAGGTATAATTAAGATAAATGTATATAATACATTAGTTATAATACAATAGATTGTTATAGTTATTATATTAAAAATATTGAATATTGTATATGTATAGTCATTAATTTGAGTGCAAGTATTTTAAAAGATAAGCTAAAAAATAATAAAACATGTAATTACTCATAAGTCAAAGCATTTAATTAAAATAATGTTGTTTAAATATATTCTTATAAATTACAAAAAGTTATTTAATCCATCCCTTTTTTTGGTTCAGCCTTTCTTTCCAATTTACTTACTTCACTATCTAAAGCAATCAACATTTTAGAAACATTTGTAATAATGTCGTTATACCTAGCAATCATACTTCTTATTTCTGAATTCACTCCTTCCGCTTGTTCCCCAAGTTCCACGTAATTCAATGATAATTCATGTAGCTTTTCTGACATTTCCGGTAAATTTTTAAAGCGATCACTTTCTAATACTGGCAATAGTTCCTTCAACTGGATTAAACTTTGAACATTTTCTCGAATTTCTGGTTCCATAGCCAAAATGTATTCGAGTTTTATGTCAGTTTGCAAATCCGTGGGCTCAAAATCTGTTTCTGTATAGCTTTCTAACTCTGGCAATCTTTGAATCAAAGTATTGATCTTTTCTCGGCCAGAAAGCGCCGAAGAAATCAAAGTATTTGCATGTGCAACACTTTCGATAATGTTGTTTTCTAGCATTGGTTCTTCAACATTGCGTTTCTTTTCCAATCCATAGATCTTCTTTTCTAATTCATAAATTCTATTTTCCAAAATATCTTCAACTGTCAAACTGGAAAGCAAAATTAAAAGCAAAATTATCCAAGCCATTTTGTAGGTTATGTCGAAACAGTTTATTTTCAATGCAATATTTATTTACGTAAATAAATTAAGAGCAGAAATTGTAAAAAGTGTAAATAAATGACTATATATAACACTTACCTCATTTTTATAGCTTTCTACGTAAAATGTATACAAATCAAATAAAGAACTGAAGTAGTTGATAACGATTACTGTTTATAAACTTGACTATAACATAAATACTCTTCATAACACGTTTAACATTAATATACAATTAAAACTTAAGTATTTTTCTGAAATACACTGATATACATCAGGTTTGACAGATTATGTATATGCGGTAACAAATGTGAAGTACGGCACAGAAAAAGGTAGCTGAACTAGGCGAGAATCGATAATCGAAACTGTAGTAATGGGTGAGAGAATTTAAATTCAGAGAAACGAAAGCAATAAAATTTATTCTTTCTACTACTTAAATATATGATAAAATTATTTGAAATAGTTTACGTTGTCCAATACAATCTTTATCCTTATACAATCATTTCTTAAAAATGAAGTAAAAACGGAATGTAATTGTCTCAAACTGAAAAAATTAAGGAAAGATGTTGATCAAATCGTAATTAGTCAAACCCATAGTATACTAATAGTACATTTCGATACTAGTGCAAAAAGTTGATTCTTACACTCGTGTGAGGTTTCACGATCACTCGGGTGTAGAATCAACTTTTGCACGTGTATCGAACATATTTTTTAACACGAAGGGCGTGAACGATGATTTATCGCACGCGGAGCGTGCGTAAAATCGCATTTTACGCACTAGTGTCAAAATAGTACATTCCGATACTAGTGGCATAAGTCGCTCTTTACGGCACGGCGTGTATAAGCGCCCGAGCGCAGCGAGTGCGCTTGACGCCTTGCCATAAAGAACGACTTATGACACGAGTATCGAACGATATTTTATAGCACTGGCTTTGGCATTGTGAGATTAGCGCACGAGCGTAGCGAGTGTGAAAAGCACGGTGCCACAATGGACTACTTATGCCACGGATAGGCGTGACTTAAGTGAAGATTTATGCCACGCAGTGCTATAAAATATCATTCGATACTCGTGTCATAAATCGTTGTTTACGGCACGGCGTGTATAAGCGCCCGAGCGCAACGAGACTTATGCCACTAGTATCGAAATGTACTATAATAATAATCGACTAAAAATTAATAATAAAAAGACTTAATAATGATCGACTAATTCTTCAGCGATCGCAGCCTTCTTCCTACACCGTGAGTGTACGATTTCAAAATTTTCAACTTTCATAAGCGCCGCAGATTTGCATAGTTGCAGCCTACTGGCGTGTAACGGTATACATAAGTAGACGCTCATAAGCGCAGTATAGCCGCGGCGAAGCCTTGAGATTTTACAAATAAGCTCCAGGTCATATATACATATAGTCAGCCCCCCGTATAGGAGGCTGCATAACATACACGTTTCTCAGCGGGAAATGAGCCGTGTCATAAACATCCGACGTCTGGTTTCCAGATTTTCGTTTCCCTGCATCTGAGGCAACGTGTGCAGCTCTTTCCCTCGGACCCTTTCGATCCTCCCAGAATACACGCGTTTTCTCCGTGGATTATAATACCGTCATGGCCAGCCTTCCGAATCCATTTCTGTTTTCGCGACCGCGCGCTAAAAAAGCCCTATATATATATATATATATACATATGTATAGGCGGGCGGAGGGCAGATATATACGCGACTGTACGGGCACTTGAAACACAACAACAGCAGCAGGCACTGTACTCAATAAGCAAAGTACGTGCGGAAGGGGAGCAGAAACTGTAGGCCTCGACGACAGACAGAGAAATGTGTATATATATATAAAAGTTAGACTTGCCCGTTTTACACTATAGGTTGTCGCTTGCAGTTCAAACGTATAGTGTTTCGCTTTTGTATGTGAAAAACGATTCGCTTTATTGGTGAATTAACGCTCCGGCTTCGTAACGGTTACGTAAATATACGGATCGAATAATGCGCTTTTACACACGACACTTCTTTTATCATAGTTCCGACGATAAAGACGTTGATTGATAGCTGATAGTTATATTGCTTCGGGGTAATTTTTCACGCGGGCTGATAATCTTCCTTTTCATACGCAGGTACTTTCATACGCATAAACAACACCTAACCAACCTTTCTTCCAAAACCACATCGGTCTCCAAATATAAATAAATCCCGATTTCCGCGAGTCCAGCGGAGGGTTGCACTATATATATATATATATATATATATATATATATACACACAAGCGTAGTAGGGTCGCCTCCATCGCGAAATGAGAGAGAGAGAGGGAACGATTCCCGCGCAGTAGCGCAGTAGTCTTCTCTCGAGAGTCCTCCCAGTCGCGAGCTAGGCAGCACACTCGACGCGAGCCAGCGGCAGTCGGACTTGCGCGGACTGTCATGGCCGATTGCGCGGATCGAGGAGGAGCAGCATCCCAGTGCGAAATCTCATCGTCGTGCGGTTTGAGAAGTTGCAGCTCGGCGAAGGCCGTGAAATCGGTCTAGAGCTGAGCCGTCGCGGTGATATGGGGAAAGATGAGCAAACGAGCTCCGGACGGGACGACGACATCGGCTGCCGACAGTGACCTGTCGCTCCTCTTGTTGGAGGATTCGACGACGACGACGATGACGGACTCGAGGACGACGAGGCGCTCGAGGTTACGGGGGATAGTCGGTATCTGCCTGCTATTGGCCTTGGCTGGTATGCTCTACCTTGGCTACTTCTGTCCCGACCACGTCTGTGCCCTCAGCAGCCGAGACCCCAAGGAGACGACTAGACTCTCCGAACCTCTTCTCTCGGGTGAGACATCTCTGCCGCAGATCTTTTTTCACGCGCGGCTATTTCCGTTCCGACGCTGCTGGAGAAATTCTTTTGAGCTTTTGATGCTTTTTTTATATCGAGTGCTGGCGATGCGTTTCGCTGCGTAATTATAACCCGAGTCGGCAGCAGCACGATTGTGTTACATACTCTGTGCTGTATGTGTGTGTGTGTGTGTTTACTTATTTAGCCGAGAATCGCGGAATCTCTGCTTACTCTTGGCTCTTGGGGATTTTTCAAAGATTGCGCTCTTATACTTATATGAGGCTTGTAATCGCGCGCTTAAAACTTGAATGTTGCATGCGAGACTTTGATACGTGTAATATATGCTCTAACTGCTTGTTGAAGGAGGCGATATATGAAAAATTTGCTATTTTGCATGAACGAGTGTGCGTGTGCTTTTGGTTGTAGGTAACACCCTTGGCCTAGGATCTAATTCACTTGAACTAGAAAAAAATAATTTTTTGCCAGTACATCCTGCGTTTAAGCTGCAAAGTATTCAAGGAAGTCTTGGCTACGACGATATCTTTTTAAACGACACCTTTCAGTTTGATATCAATGCTCACGATGTCATGGTGTTCCTGCACATTCAAAAGACTGGTAAGAAATTCCATTTCCTTAATAAGATCTTAGTACAATGTCCTTTCCATTATTCAATACAAGTCTCTGTCGATAATTTGCATAAAAATTACAATTTCCTGTACTTTGTATACATTAATCTTTGCATAGACGTAGTTTTTTTATTGTTATTAAATTCCATTATTTCAATTAATTATCAATTGGCATTACTTATTTACTGTACATACCATTGTTACGTTAGTAAGGAAGTTGTCAATTTGATAACATACTTAAGCCAATCATCTTATGCAACCATTCTTATTGCAGGAGGCACTTTGTTTGGTAAACACTTGGTTCGTGATCTTGATCTACAAAGGCCATGCTCTTGTCAAAGGCGACGTAAACGTTGCTTTTGCTTCCGTCCAAATCGAAATGAAAATTGGTTGTTCTCGAGATATTCCACTGGGTGGAAATGTGGATTGCACGCAGATTGGACAGAATTAACGAGTTGCGTTGATTCTGAATTGAACAAAATTGAAGGAGATAATGTTAAAAGAAGATATTTTTACATAACAATAATTCGACATCCTGTGGCGAGATATCTATCCGAGTTCAGACATGTGCAAAGAGGAGCTACTTGGAAAGGTGCTCGACACTGGTGCGGAGGTACTCAGACTAACATACCTCAGTGCTATCCTGGACCTAATTGGAAGGGAGTAACTTTAGAACAGGTAGTTACAACTTTCACTCTGATTTTACTCTTTGAAATATTGCAGACAAATAGTTTATATCGTTCTTTTGCAGTTTATGGCCTGTCCACATAATTTAGCAAGCAATAGACAGACTAGAATGTTGGCAGATCTATCTCTTGTTGGTTGCTACAACTCATCACTTAGTAGTATTGAACGAGATCGACTTATGTTAGCTAGTGCAAAGAGAAATCTGAAATACATGCCATTTTTCATGCTTACGGAGTATCAAAAGGTAAATTTTAATTAATAATTGATCAACTCTATGCATGTCAATCATAACATATTAACAATCCAATAACTCATCTATTTAAATTTGCGTCCTTATGTTTATTGTAATCATAAACATCATCAATATTCAAAGGCATCTTTCAAGATGTTTTAATGCAAATATTTACATGAACCCCAGATGCCTAATGTATACCACTGTTTTGTTTTTCTTGCTTCAACACTCTTTCTCACTCTCTTTCTCCCTCGGTGTATATTTATCTTAAAATGAGCTGTACAGCTGCTTCGTTTTAACTCTGCTGCTCATATTCAAACCAAGCAGTTTCATTGAAAGAACGGATTTGAAAGACATACAGTATTTTTTTTTCTTCAATTTATTCGTTTTATCTAGCTTTTGATTGAAAGAATTTGGTAGACGAGTTTTTATTAATGTTTTGCAATATAATTGTGGATATCATTATTTGACCACAGTAAAGATGAGTTTTTAAAATCAGTGTTTCAAGATGTTTCAAACCAGATTCTCTAACGTTATTATGTAAAAGCCTGAAGACTTTGGAGGAATCGTTTGGCTTTTCACATATCCTTATCCTGCATTAAACAAGAATTCATCGCTCCAAAGTGCACTGCTTGCCTATATTAATTATTAATAGCTGATTCAATAATATAATCGTTATCACCAGGTAGGACAATATTCTTTCGAGGAAACGTTCGGAATGAGATTTGCCGTTGCTTTTGAACAACACAACGCAACGCTAAGCGCTGCGACTATGGCAACTCTTACTCCTGAGCAACTGGATGCTGTTAGAAGGCTTAACAAACTGGATCTTGAACTATACGAATTCGCGACGAATCTTGCGTTTCAGAGATTTCGACATCTCCGAGATCGTGACCCCTACTTTGTTCAACGATTCCAGCACCTCGGTGAGTTGCCATCAAGGCAAAGTGTGACCGAATTTAATTGGGACTCAGTGATAGAAGATACAACAGACATTGACTAGACGCTTTGTGTCATGCACAAAGAGGTCAGCACAAAAATGAAAGTTTATCCTTTGCCGTAAGTGCAAAAGGATATCATGCATTTTATTTACGTAAAGTGTTACAAATTGCTTTACATTTGTAAATTTGCCCGTTCACCTGCATAAAGCAGCACTGTGAAACATTTTTTGCTTGCGTGGTATATTTAACAGAGGTAACTAATTTTTTTTTAACGATTCCACGCGAATAGAAAATTTTCATCAATGCTGCACATAGTTGAACTCACCAAAAGTTTTATAGAAGCTTTTTTGGACGAGACCAAAGAAAAACCGTAAAAACATAGGCCCAATCTTCGATACTTATTTCACAGCTGTTTTACAGTAAACAGCGACTGATCTTATAAGAAAGTATCTCACGTGCGATCGTCATTGTTTTAATTTTAGAACATCTTTTCATCAAAGTTCTTCCACTTGTACGCACATATGTTTCGTTTTTACACAGATGCTTAATACCATAAATAACTTTGAAATCTATTGATACATTAATTTTAACAAGTCAATATCAAGCTCACTTTTTTCAACTATTTCACGATAATTTTTAACAATTCGACTACAAAAACTAATTTTCATGCATTTTTTCTTCACATTCATTTGCATTTAGATCCATACAAGTAACTGCCATTACATTTAGTACATAGCTGTGCCATTAATTTATTCCTAATCTTAAAATTACATCAAAACTAAATTGCTATTGTAGTTGTACATTTTCTCTAATTATATTAGTTAACGAAAAAGTCTAAATTGATAATAAAATATAACTTTCCTGTTTATTCATATTGTAATAATATATGTGTGATAGTGCAAATAAGAGCTCGAGAAGTGGAAAAATTGTGATATACAAACTACTTTAAAGTACTTTATTTCCAAAGGTCTAACTGCAAAGAAAGGCAGTAAACAAGAGGCAAACAGCGAATATGACTCAGTATCAATGTACATACACATTATTATGTCTTGATGGACAATTTCTCAATTATGCTCTTCCAGAAAAAGTTTAAATACGAGTTCGTATTCATTACAGCTTGTTCTTATTATATACAAATCTTTTTTATATGCAAAATCAAAGGAATTTTGATATTGCCCTCTGTGTGTATGCTAAGAATTGTTATGGGTCATAAACACAGTCGATCTTATTAGGTTTATTGATGATAGGGCCATACAAGGATCTCAGAACAGTGAACATTATTGTGCACATTAACGTTTACCAGTAGTTTTAATTATTGGATATTAATATTTGATTTTTTTTAATTGTTTTCCCTAAGAAATATTGAAATCTATTGTATGATTGATTTTGTATATAATATCTTGAGTTTTTTACAGACGTTTAGTTTCTAATTCAATCATCTTACGCATTATAAAGATAGTAACAAATCATGACATCATTTGTTGAAATGGAGACTGTTACAATTTAAATTTACTCTTTATCATTTATCTGATTGATTGGGATCCCGATTGAATTAAAAACAGGCAGTTCTTAATGGCAAAAGCATAGTGGTATAAAATGATTTTTAATCAAGAGTTACTTGTAAAAATAATTTGATAACACTTTAAATATTTTTATCCCGAAATTTTTTTTTATAAATATTACTTTACCACTGTACAAATTTTACAAATGTTTGTAATTTATTTGCGGAACGATCAATGAATTGTATTTTAAAGGAAATCTCACGCTCGAAACAGCCTAAAGTTTATGTAAGCAAAAAATAAGAAAGTTGTACTATCACATAGGATAATAACTAATACTCAACAATGAACGTTGGTACGTGCAATAAGACTATAGGTTACCAGAGTAGTTATTTCATACGATTGGAATATTATAACAAACCTAACTGTAACATAAAGCAAATATCTTTTAAATACTGATGAAATTTTTTATCAAGTGCGATATTTTAGGTTTGAGTTATCGAAAAATTGCAAAAAAGTGTTAAAATATTTTGTAGTTATATTGTAGAGTTGATTTAAGTAAGTTTATCATGTTGTTTTGAACAATTTTATGGTATCTTGAATAAACGTTTGTGTTTGAAATCTTGTTACGCATTCTAGTAGTAGTAAAATTTTAAAATACACAATAGCAATGATTGGTATGCCAGTAAGTTACTTCTGATAAGAGATTCTGTAACAAAAGTATACCATACATAAATTTTTTTTCTTCTTTACCAATGTTTTACTGTTTTTGGAAAATATTGATAATATTAAGGACCAAAGACATTACTTTTATGTAGACTTTCTAAAAGTTTACAATTTAATCAATTTACTTTTTTTTTTAATGAAGTTTTCTTCTACAAAATTTATATTCTCTGTATATTGTGCTACAAACTTTGCTGGAAAATGTGGCAAACGAGTTAAAAATTATTTTTTGAAATTGATTTAAGATTGAGAATTATATTTACTGAAAAAGGTGAACAAAAACTATTGCACATCTGATTTGAGCAGGTTTCAAAATACCATAACAGTGCCATAAGTGAATCCAAGATTCACAAAAAGCAACATTTGAATGCTAGTATTATTAGGCAAAACTAATGGCAGACTGAGGACGTATATGACCCATTTTTTTATCCAGTTGCTGAAAATTATACTTACTGAAATTCTTTGTTATAATCATTAGAATTGTTAATTACACATTATGTAAAATTGTGTTATTAATAGGGTGTTGCACTTGTTTAGAATAGTTATCTGTCCATTAGGGAATGTATAATAATAATAATAATAACAAAGTCAAATTTGAGATGAATGGTCAAAGAACCCATGACATATGCCTAATGAAGTGAATAAAAAGGTCTAAGCCTTTTATATCTTGTTTATGCGAGTGTAAATAATGTATCGAATAGATCTAAGTATTACTGAACTAATGGATATAAAAAAAAATCGTATATGAATTGTATACGTGTATAATTATATTTAAGATTTCAGTATACTACTATTATAAAAATAAGAAAATATATAGTTATTGTAATACATGGCAGCTTGATAAAGAGCTGTTTGATTATGTAAACCTTTTAATAAATCCTGAGAATTCTCAAGTGTTTTGATTTTGAAAAGCTCTTCCAATTTTTTGTCCTTCATAATGTGATAAAAATAAACTTTGTATAGAAAATCCCATATTAAATAGAATTGTATATTATATATCGATAAATATTTTTCTGTATCAACAGTATTTTTTGTTATTTTACAAGGTACTGCATACACTTAAATTAATATATTCACACAATGTATATTCACTCTTTGATAGTTACAATTTGTTCGTTGCGAGAAGACATTAGCATGTAGCAATACCAAGGGTGAAGGAACTTTGAAAAAATGTATATTTTAGTCCTTTTTAACAATGCAATGATTGGTTATAGCTTCATTCCTTTGATATTGATTATGCTTTAGACGTAAACGAAATGAAGATTAATCACACTGCTCAAATGTACACATGTGGATGGATGATCGGAAGGAATGTATAGTTGTGTAGAGGAAATGCACGGATTTTCTAGAGCAAAGATTGCTCTAACATTATTTTTTCAAATCCCATTGGTGGGCTGTGTGCAAAATTTTCCAAAATAAAATCTAAAATTGCACCATCGTCGACTGAAACAATTTTATATTAAATATTAATTATTTTTCAAGAAGAACAATAATAAATGCTACGATTGATAAATCTTAGTAGAGGCATACCATAAAGTACAGGATAAGTTGTTCCCTTGATACCCATAACGGGGGCTTCCATTGATTTCCCATTCAAATAAAAATTCAGTTCTACGTGATCATAAGATATACCCTAAAAATCAATACAAAATTCATGAGATGAACAGCAATTATTTTCACTGATTTTTATTCAACAATATTGTTCATCTTACAATTATATCTCCTTCTTGAGCCAAATTTTGAACTTTATGCAACTCTTCCTTATTGTGTCTTATTACACCATCGGAATTGAAAGCCCAGCTTTCAGTGTCCATTCCGCCCACACTTGTATCAAGATTTGTGGACCTTGATGCAATGCCTACTCCCCATATTCCTTCTTGTTGTATTTTTACTTCGAAATAACTTTTGCTTTGTACTAATGGAGCATTTCCTAATACTGCACCCCGACCACATACTCGACCACAATTTTTTACTACTACAACTTCTTGCCCTGAAAATTGAAAGAAAATGTAATACTTGTACCTATGCTTATCATCGTATCAATACTAGCAATAAATCAATAATGATATTAAATTAAGTATCTTTTCTCTAAAAGATGCTAATAAAATGTCTGATTAATAAAAAAATAAATAAAATGATGAAAAATTACCCATATTATTTGTGTCCAGACAAATGTAATTTTCTTCTTTTTGGGGCTCATGTTGAGCTGTAACAAGCCCGAAATTATCAAAGCAATTTCTAAAGCAGGCAAACATTGTTTAATTACACTTTTGGCACTTTTTCATATTCTTTCCATAACCACACTCCTATTGCATACACTGGTCTTTTTATCGAGATGAGTTGATTAACATAAACATTATACAAATTTTGGAATGAATATAAGTATTAAATAAAAAAATATAAGCGGAGATCAGTGTAGATCACAGGTATCGCAGCACGACTAATCACAGATGACAGAAAACCTTTGACGCTCGCGTTGTTTGTGGGGGAGTGTATATGTATAATACATATATATATAGGTATATGCCTGGAGGGAAAATGGCTTCCCCCACATTCAATATGACGATGCTCTGAAGCGGTCGTGGCTTTATCTTTGGTTGATAAGTTAGTAGTAACAGATGCCATTTGTAATATTTTATCAAATTGAATTTGTTTCGATTTTAAACTGTTGACTAGATAGAATTATTTGAACTTCGTATTGAAGTTTAGTTTATATTTTAGAAAATTATAATATTGGGTTGAATAACAAAACATAGAAATTGGTACCAGAAGGTGTTTTTTTTTTTTATTTATTATCAATATTTTACATAAATTTAAACTCTGCTTGGGTACAGCATCTGCAACAAAAAAATTAAATGAAGTTAGTAACGATATATAATTTGTAAAATGGTTCAATACTGTAATATTGTATTTATTTCAAATTTTTTGTCAGAATCCTTAAATAAAATTGATTTATTTAAACTCTAATAACTCACAGATATACTTTAAATGACATTTCAAGTTTACTTGTAGATTCTGTAAATCACAATTTGACAAAGATAATTTTTTATGGTTAATTGCATATAGTTGAGTTTTCAGTATCTTTTTATTTAATTATATACTTTAGATTGAAATAGTTTTATGAATAGTGTACTTGATAATAATACTTACAATCCTGATACGGTGACCCATGGCTTTAGCAGGTAAATTCCTCTTGAACTTGGCTCGCACAGATCCACTGGTACCATGTGGACGTGTGACTTTTCCCCAGATAGCCCTGACTTTCGTCTTCTTTGTGGTCTTTCCGGGAACTGGAGTCTTGTTCTTGGCCTAAAAAATTAAATTACCAATAAGTACTTTTAGATCTGCATATCTATTCATTTATGTAACACTTCATGTATGAGAAAGAATAATTAATATTTTATATTAGATTTTCTAAGGTAATCATTTGTAGAATTTCAATTAATTTACTCTGTAGTTTGCAAGTAAATTTACAAAAATAAATTGTTTTAATTTAGGATATATTACCTCTAGGACTACATTATGGAATGGGATTTTGTAACTTGAAACAGCATTCTACCTTCAAAAATGGTCTCTTTAGAATTATAATCAAGTTCTAATAATACTAAGCTAAATCTTCTAGTATCTTTATTCCATTCCATCACTAACTCAAAAATATCTACCTTTCTTAATGGCTAATTACATGGTATAAAATTGTTGTTTGAAATCATATTTCAACTGTTACAGTTCATTTTTTTCTCATACTTTAAACAGTCAATTTCAAAAGATGATTTCAAGCGAGTTTTGACATAAATTATCAATGAATCATAAGACTTTTTATGTACAAACCTTGTACACATAGACACAACGCTTTCCAATGTAGAAATCGGAGTCGCTCTTTGCTCTCGCTCCATCAATTTTCAGAAGAGCTGTGTGTTCATGTTGGTTTCGCAGACCTCTCTTGTAGCCAGTGAAGATAGCCTTAGCATAAAGACGACCGTGTCTCTTGAACGGCCTCTTTTTCAACGGAGCAGGCTCCGCTGGCTTCTCTTTTGGCTTCTTGGTGGTAGCCTTTGGCTTTTTTTCCTTGACCTCACCTTTGTCCGCCATGTCGGTTTCTAAAAAATATTTAAACAATCATCAATTCTCCCTCTTTTAATTGAAACTAAAACGTCGTTTAAACTGAAATCATCTTAATATCACGTTCGATCAACAAGTTTTAGGGGTTATGTGTACACAACAGGTTAGGAACCGAGACTTCTCGTCGGTCAGTGAACGACAAATCTAAAACATTAACAATCACATGCATAGACGCATAGAACAGTGTCCACAGATTCAAGTGTATAAACAAAACGATTTTAACACATAAATTTTTTTTTTTCTAATCTATCAATACAATTCTGCTGCGAAGTGTCCGTAGACCACACGAGATATCCGGTTCGTAATCCATTATAATCAGTGTTAAAAAACAAAAATCAACGACAAAAATCCGAAAAGACTACACAGCGAATGTCACTTTCACGGTTTTTAACAATATTTATCCTATTGTTCACTTAAATAATGTCATTTTTTAATAAAAATAGCGGGGTTACCCGAATCACGCAGCGTACCTGACGTGTACCGCGGATGAAAAGAAACAGGAAACACTGCGTCCCTCTAACGGTTAAGTTGGCAAATGCTCGCGCCCATATGGCGAGCGCGTGAATTGAAGTGTCGACAATGTTGGCAACGAGAGATTTTTCGTTATCATCGGAACGTTGCCGGTACCTACTTACTCTTGATAGCAGTTTGCAATATTTGGTAAAAAACGTATTTGTTGTAAATTTTTGCTTAATTAGCACTCAAACTATGCAAACTGGTATGATTGTGTTCGGCAAAAGTCATTATCAGTTAATAGATAAGAATATGCAGGTATCATTTACAAATAGGATTTTGAAATTCGAGCTGCATTATATCGTAGCTACAATTTTAAGGGGGGTTTAAGAAGCAATACAAAATTCAATTTTCGCGCCAATGTAATCAAATTACGATAAATCACGTATAGTTCCTCTCCGTCATGTAATTATCTCTCATTTTACTAAATTTCAAATTTATATACTAAAATATCTCGCAGAATATGCAGCGTTTGAATTATGTGATTTTGAGACATTATTCAAATTCAGCGAGAAATTGAAATATGCAACTGTTCAAACTTTGTAAAATGATGGATAATTACATAACGAAGGGCATTTACGTCCACGTTTATCGTAATTCAAATTTCATTATCCGTTATACAACCGAATTTATTTTTTTTCGTCTGCTATATAACGTGGCGCGAAATTTGAATTTATAACCTCAAACGATCTTTATATTGCTTCACTATATTGCAATCGCATTAAGTACATAACAAAGAGAAGTAATAAAATCACTGGGAAATCTTCAATTTGCCGGTGAAACTAAGCGAGAACAGAAACGCGATTTCCAGCACGCAACGCAACCAGCAAAATGAAGCATGAAATGCGCACTCTCGTCGAAAACATTCGGCGCTTGCATCGTTATACACAAAAATGAAATCGAGAAACGGCTACGTATAAAAAAAGCGTCAATCACGACCGCGTGCGTCACTCTCTGCCCGCTAAACGCGCGAACCGCAAATGAAATTTTGCGCTGACAGCTGTTGGAGTGTCTTTATTTATATATATATAGGTGACGCAAAAGCGCGTGGGCGTGTAGAAAAAAAAGGAAAGACCGCGGACGAAAAAAAAAATGCAGCAGAGCCTCGTTAGCGGGTCAGATTTTCCTGTCGCGTCGTCGCTAACGACATTTGATTTGCGTACGCGCGAGGCGCCGCAAACGTCGATACTAGTGGGCCAAAAATCGTTTCGCGGACTCGTTATTGCAGCCCACGGGGGCCCCCTAGGGATTCGCTTTTTTGAGCGTTGACTTTTCTCGTTATACAAGTGGCAGTCGAGGCTTTTGATTGTCATCCTGCAGGAACAATATTTTTGCCAACGGGACCTGTAACGAAGACATTGTGTCGTGTGCTCCTTTTTTTCCATGTGTCAAAAAATAATAATTAAATTCGATGGGGTATGGTACTTCGTTATTGTTCTATTTTTACGATGGATTTTTTAATTTTCGCGCGCTTTTGCACTGATTATGTATCTGTCAGATGTATTATCCGTGTATATTGATTTGGCTATTATGACACGAGAATCATATCAATATTCATTAATGCGCAGGTCGAATCGACAAGTTACTTTCGGCAAACACCATTATTCATATGGATATATAACTCCCTGCAATATGTCTAAATTAATCATCCCACCAACGGTCCGTCTATTAGTCTTCATTCTAACAGTTCGTGGATTATAGAAACGTTCATTTAATGAGCGATTTCAGTTAAACAAGTGGATGATGGTATATTTAGCGATATTGGTCAAACTTTCATGGTTCTTGAATGTCGAATTTATAACAAATGTTTAAAATCCTATAGTCACTTTTGTCACTACGTATATAGATCGATAGTTAGAACTTTCAAAACAAAATTACTGAGCTTTCATTTCATGAAATAACGATAATTATTTTGTTGTAATTTAAAATGTAAACCCAAGATTACTTTTTCAGTAACAAGGTAGAGGTGACATTCACTTGAACGAGCTTAAGCCTGTGTCTCCGCTCATCTTCTCCTCCACCCTTTTTGTATTTTTCTTGCCCTTCAACTTCCTTTTGCTCTTGTTTGCTTAGTCCTTTTACTTTCCCGTAAGTTTATTTTCCCTGTATTTTTCTTGCTGTCTTCGATTTCTTTAGCTAAAGCTTTTTCTTTTCCTCGCGTTTGACCTTTTCGTGCCTCTGCTTTCACAAAAAAAAAAGAAAAAAAAATGGTCTATTATTATAATATACAATAATATTGTACACGATTTAGCTTTTTTTACAACAAAAGCTAGTTGTATTTAAATAAATAAATCGTTACAAAGATTTTTAAAACGTCGCTGTTACATCATTCCTCATTATTACGTTATCAACAGCGTCAATATATTGCCGTTAAATTTGCACTTGTTCGCGCGCATTGCGCTGTATAGACCGGCATCGGTCACTATAGGACTGCAGGCGGGAATTCCCCGGGGAAAAAGCCAGGTCGTTGTGCCGGCTATTGCATGCGATTTTTATTTCAATCACCAATTACTCATTTCTTCTTTCCCGAACTCCCGTCGCTACGCGACAAAATAGCACTAACAATAAATAAACAATCAAACCCCTTAAAATGCATCATCAGCGTCTATACGATTCCTCGCAAGACCAAAAAATTCGCGCACGAAGCGTCACCCACATCGGAATAATTTCGTCGAGCTAATTGCTCCCGTCGATGTTCGGCAAGCCCAGGCAGGCGCGAATGACGGGCCAGCCGTCGCCGCGTCTCGCTCGGGAACAACATCATCCATCTTCCACACCCTCCAAGCGATATCCCGTCGCCGGTCTCTCACGTCTATTACGAGGACGATGCTACACGCGTCGGTGAACCCTTGTTATGTTTCTCTCGGTTACTCGCGCCTGCGAGCCTCGACGACGATTTCTGTGATGGAATTCGAGAGATATGACGCTTATATATAGGGGCATTTACTGATTTCGTTTTAATGATGCTTATTTCGATTAAAGTACGCTTTGAGGGTGTAATGGTTGGTTTATTCAAATTGGGGGAGATGAATGGAGGTTGTTATTTTTGAATTCGCGATTGATGCCAGAATTTAATTTACTGACTTTTGCATTTTTCCGGTTTCTATGCTATTCATCAGAAGTATTCATTAAAGCTCGAAAACCTGCCGATTTAATTATAGAATAATGACAACAATTTAATGAAATAACGAGTGCACACGTGTATACTGTTCCAAACATGCTTTCATCAAATTTTCCCAAGGATTTATGATAGAACTCAAAATTTTACAATCGGAAAGCTGTCTCTACACAGTCGGAAGCAAAACCAATTTTCCGGATTCTATTATATCTCCATATTCAATTATCTGATAGCAAACGAAGAACACCAACAAAATTAAACGAACGACAGAGACTGACAATAGCATTCAGTTGAATTTCAACAAATCCCTTTTGTCTCTTAATCCCAATTATTCATTCCCACAATGATTACAGAGTCAACCATCCCCCCCCCCCCCCCCCCCCCCCCCAGTGTCACGGACACGTCTACACTCTTAGCTTGATATACCTTCTCGCGCGCTTGCGGTTTTCGTGCTTAAAACGTCGCAGATACTTCCATCCACTCTTCTCTCTTATATACACTCCCCCGCACACATTCGCTGGCGCACTACTCCGCACGTATTGTATTAATATCGTCGGCAGTCGTTCGTGTTTGTATGTGTGTATATGTTTATAGAGAAGGCTGACATTCTGGATTTGAACGGTTACACGCGACGGAGCTTCGTTCTATGAATGGCAAATAGTGAAAGAGACGACTGCGAGAGTCTCTCTTATGCTAGGAATCAGCTGATGAGCCTAATCTTAAACGTCGGCTGCAATACGTGTTGGGCTATATTTCGAGGATATATAATTAATATGTCTGCGACAGCTGGTATATTTGTGAATAATGAAGGCATAATTAATAGTTTTACATTTTGCATGTTACAACTCATATAGGGTTTCTAGGAAGATCCGTAATCCAAAATCTATCGATATTTTTCAAATGTAGGCAGTTTCTACCTAATAACCCGGCAATTTTCCTACTAATTCCTTGGTAGAAAATTAAACCAATTTCTGGTCAAAATGTTTTAAAACGAAATATTGTTAGAATTGTGTTTCAGAGCGTTTCCAGAATTTCTGTTTATGCGTCATTTTAACATACATTCATTAGAAATTCTGCCCAAAATCTGCTCAATTTTCTACCAGGATCGCTAATAAGGTATATCGATTCAAAAGTAATTAAAAAATCAATCAAAATATCGTCACAAAAAAAAATACGAATTGTTCAATTCTCCACTACAACAATAAAATAACTTCAAACGATAAGACACATCAAGCGTTAATAGAAACTTATCACATCAACTCACGTCTCTAGCGTATAATCTCGCTCGGAGTCAAGCCTTATCCCTCCCGCCGCTCATAGTATCCTCAGAAAGGTAAAAAGATCCGTTTGATCACGGCTAACTTTGCCCACTCGCGAAACTATACTCGCAGAGGCAACGAGTGCCTCCCCCGCAAAAATTCATCTCCCGTTTGCTCTCTCTCTTTCTCCTCCTTTCGTGATACGAAAGTTGCCGGAGAGCAGAGAGGGCGAGATAGCGGATTCAGACAACGCGGAAAAAGCGAGTTTGAATTATTCAAGGTTTCTTAGCCGCGGCGAAACTGAAAAAGGCGCGCGAGAGTAGGTTGGGAAAATTTAACTCGCCGCGAGCTTATATACAGAGCTACAATTGCGGCCAGGATTCTTTCTTTCTTTTTTTCGCGAAATCTCTCTGCAATACCCGCTGAATTTCAAGCAGGGGATGTCCGCGATTATTAGCCGTGCGGCGAAACAGCTGTTGTCAATATTGAGAGGCTTTCAGCGGGTTTGTACTTTCACAGACGCAGTGTCTGCATCCCCGCAGGGAGAGGATTGATTATTCATCGGGTGAAAAAAAAGCTCACGTCGTGTAATCCAATTACCGTCGGGAAATAATGACTCCGAAAATAAAACGACCAAGAGATGCGCCGAGAGGACGAACGGTCCTCGATTAAACTGATTAAACGAGCGGTTGATTATATGCGAAAATTAAAATTCCGCGAGGCGGGGGCTAATTAGAAAAAATAGTCCCGCAGGCCTGCGGAGGAAAAATTATTCCCTCGCTTGGCGACGAACAAAACGCGTATATACGCTCGATCTGACTGTGCCGGGCTCCGCTCGTTACGGTAGTAGGTATATAGAGAGAGAGAGACTCTGCGTCCAGCTTTCTCCCGGATGAAATATATTTTTGCGTACGGACTGCTTTTTCGCAGCAGAGCGGAAAAGTGCCGACGGAAAATGAATTTCGCGTACGTCGCCGTAGGACGACGGGAGACTACCTGACGCGCACGTACGGGTGCTTGGCTTTTGGCATTTCGTCGTCGGGCTACGTGCGGCGAGGAAAATTAAAACGCTGCCGCGCGCTCTGGCAGGAGGAAATAAATTCAGTCGTAATTTTTTCGGCTATCGAACTGACTGACGCCCGATGTTATATTTCTTTTGTTTTATTATTTCTCTGCGAGCGGCGGCTGTTTTATTTTCTGTTAATGCTTGCGCGACTGCAGCCTGCGGCGGCGTGAAGAAATCTGCGGAGCGTGATAGCGAAAGTTTATTTCGTGTATGGCTTTTTAGGAATCAGACGGTGATATGAAATTGAAAATATTTTTTTTCAATTTTCACGAGAAATAGAAATCGATTTTTGAACGTGATATTATATGATGCGTTTTCTATACACTTTCGAGTCGTGCGAAACGCTAGTTTCGAATATCGCCGAAAGGCGGCTGTTCACTTTCCGCAAGCGAAGCAATGCACTCATGTAATATATTTTATTCTTATCTCTGTTGGCACGTCCAATATGCAGTCTGAATGTTCTGATTGTAATAATTTACAAAATTATATCTTTTAAAAAAGTGATGGAATTTGATGTTAGGCATTTAATACGTGGACGTGATTGGTTGCTAACCTCAAAATCTAGAATGCGTTGTAATCTTCGTTGTTTTCAATGAGACTTGTATGTTCTTGAAAAAGAATATCGTCTATAATTTTGTTTATACTTTTTAGAAATTATAAATATAGGCCGCGGGAAGAATTACGCTGTATTTAGCTAATTAATGTAATAAATTAGTTACTAAATTTATTTCGTAATATTTCTCCCATACTCTCATATTTCAAAACTTATACATTTGCCGCAAAAATTCTTAAAACTAGGGAAACTCTGGTGGATTCAAACTTTTCGAATCGTAACTTTTTATGACAAAGACAAAAAAATTCGACCGAAAATACCAATCCGAAATATTCCCTTTGAAAAAAAAAACAGCATTTATATGTATAAATCGTCTACTCACAACGAACATCAATTCTTTGTTTTGCGCAATACCATAAGTTACAAAAAACAAAGATTGAAAAAGGCTCTATCTAAGAACATTACGGGACACACGTAGCATCGATCTCTCCTCCGGGCACACATACGACGAGACGCAGTCGCGGATGATGGATTCACGCACGCCGCGCGTGTGATATATACGCTTTAGGGTGGAGTCGCGGAAATACGAGTAAACCGAAAATAAAATTGTGTACCGCGAAAAAAAATCGCTTATAGATTTGACGTGAAATAGCTCCGCAGACGCATAAATATGTATAGTGTGCTGTGTGTCTGTGTCTGTGCGGGTGTGGTGTCGTCGCTCGATACATACATGTGTACTTGCTTATACACATATATAAATATGTGTGTGCATGTGTATCGAGAGCAGATTTATGACGGCATTCGAGCAGATTTCCGCGGTGGATTTCCACTGTGAGTCGTATATTCCAGTTTATATATACGTCTATATGCATGTACGTAAGTCCATTTCGCTGCTTTTCCCGACGTCGAGACTCCCTGCGCTTCTCGCACTCTGTACCTTATATCTATACAGTAGCATGTTCGTGTGCATTTATATATACACTGCCTAAATTTCTGCCCTCCTGTGTGTGCGTGTGTGTGCGCGTGTGTGTGTGTGTGGGTGAACCTATCCTTGCAACGTACCAGGTTCTTACGCGGGTTCGCCACAAGTAGTAGTGGCTTATTTACCCTCGTCCCGCTGGGATTTCTCTGGATAATGTAGTTACTTGAAATTTCCGATAAGTTGATGCATTAACTCTCGCATATATTACATGCTATTTTTACCAATATATGCACATGTACACAGATTTTACGTACACACACACATCATATTTTGTACACGTAATCCGGGTAGGCTGCGTAGACGACTCGCGATAAGGGCCTAATGTTTTGCTTAGCTTCGATGCATATATGTGCCTGTGCTGCTAATATATCTATAAATAAGTGCGTGAGTGACTGTGTGTGTGTGTGTGTGTGTGTGTGTCTGTGTGTGTGTGGCTACATATGCATATATAGGCGCAGGTATGAGAGCGTCGGGATGTTTGTGTGCGAGCTTGCGAACGTTGTGTATTAGCTGTACGTAAACTCTGTTGCTTTGGACAAACACTGAATGCCCCGATTAGACGACGTTGAAATTTCCGCTGAGGTCGTCGTCCTTCCTCTATATCGGCTTTGGTTATTTGTTGTCTTTGCGAATCATTTATGCCAGAGCTTTACGTATATACTCGCTATTTGTCTTTCGCGGGATATTGTTCGCTCGGCCTGTATGAAAAAGATTGTAGTTTACGCGTGGAAATCGACTCACTGTTGTATATTTATTGGTCGAAAATATTCCCGTGGACATGCAGTTATTGGTTATTGAAAGTTTGGCTTTTTTATTTTCGCTGCAGCCTCGATAACGTTTGATTGAGTAGCTTTAAGGTAGAGAAAAAAAGCTTAGTTCGTTTTGTTTAATATCCAACTGGAAATTGTTAACGGCTGGTACAAAACAACCGGCTTCCTGAAAGTTTCCTTTTTTTTTATATTTACCAGACCGGAGTTGTTTTTCCTTTTTTAATTATTCCCAACATGAAAAATAGCGCGTTTCCGTTTCGGCGGGAAGTATTTTGTTCTCTGGGAGTGACACGCTAGAAAAATAAATGAAAAACCGCCACGAATGTAAACCATCGTCTTCCACTTCATTCATAAGATATGCGTGCCAAACAAATATTCTTCCGCTCACAATTGCATCGTTATGTGTATATTGCTAATTGATAATAGAGTCGCTTGTCTTCAGTGAAACTATACACGCACGACTCTATATACGGGCTGCCTTCAATCGAAATATTATTTGCCCTGTGATATTGGATTGCTTCGGTAGCAAATAACTGGCAAATTCGCCGAGGGAAACGTGTACAGCCACGACGCAACCATAGACCACAGAACTATCTATATACCTATATATATATATATATATATATATATATATATATATATATATATATATATATACACACGCATATACACGGGCTTACATATACGTACATTAATATGTACACAAGATGTCAAGGGGAAGCGCGACAACAATAGGCTTGAGAAATCCGAGACAATTAACTTTTCTCACTCTCTGGGCATCAGCCATCTTACGATTCGCGGGTATATCTCCTGCGCGAAGGAGATCAATTTCCTCCATTTTCGCGTGTCTTCGGTGACAGCTTCCCCTTTAAGTATCTCTGCGCCGTTGGGTTATCGGAAATCCTCTTCATCCTCTCTGCGTCCTCGTCTTGCTGGCGCATATAAGATACTCGCTCTGCAGCTAGTCCCCGCGGAGGGAATTTTTCCGAGGCTTCGGATGCCGAGACGCCTCTTGTGCGATCGCGCTGAACAATGACGCATGTGCGTTGCCAGCGGCTTCTTCATATCGCGATGGTTATATTCGCAGGGCTTTGGAGAATATGGTTCAAGATCATGTCTGGGAAGTGACTAATTCGTCTGGTTTTTGACGCGTGGCAAGTGATTTTTGAGAGGTCATGGTTGAAAGTTAAACATTTTTGTTAGTCGGTGTTTTTGGAGAAATTAGTTATCTTTAAGACGCCGGACAAACTCTACACAAAAATAATCCTACACCCTACACAAAATAATTTAACACAATTAATTAACTAGACAATGATTTTTAATTTGCTACACCGAAATTCCCTACACGCCAATTTGCTGAACAGTCACTACACTTTTTCAATACAGTGAAAAACTGTACAAACTGTTAATCAATTTACTACACGGCAAAACTACACACTGTTAATTAATTTACTACAGAGCAAATTATTATATACAAAAGATAATAATTTTTGCGGTGTAGTAAAATTATCGAAAATCTGTGTAGAGAATTTCTGTGTAGAATTCTACCGAGCAATTATTTCCTGTGTAGAATTATTTTGTGTAGAGTTTGTGCAGCGTCATATTTAAAATTTTTTTCGAAAATATTGATTTTTTGAAGATATGTTTATTGATTTCTTTACTACAATATTTCAATCGATCTCGATATATTTTGATCTCTCATATTATGCTACAATAAATCCATAGTCGGGTCGCAGCGGGATAATATGCTACGGAAAAATCAATATCAAAGTTCTCCACGATAATATTACTGTTAAAATAAGTAATTTTTTTCAAATTAATAAGCCATCCCTACAACCTACATTGTGTATTAAGCTACAATGCTTAATTTTTCAAAAGTTCCTTAGTAAAAAGCTCGCTATCAAGTGACCGCCATAGCGTCGAATAATCTCGAACCGCTGTACTGAAAACAAAAAAAATCAGAGTTGCATTACTCGTTTATCCAAGCCACGTAACACTCATTTCTAAAATTACCTCTCAAAATACGAGCCGCGCTGTCTACAAAACACAAGATGAATATAATTAACCCACACTAGTGCATCGCTATAATAAGCAATAAACTCGACGCCAGCAATAACGAAATTAATTCAGCGCACAAAAAGACCAACAGGCAATCCAACGAGCCAAATTCCAGAATTATCGAGCAATTATACTACATTATGAAGTGTGCGCCGAGCCGTAGAATATGAATGATCTCCGATAGATTGTACAAGAAGTAGCGACACGAGGAGTATGATACTTGCGTTTGTTGTGCGACGAGCAGCAGCAGAGGAAGCCAAGTGGGAGTAGAAAGAGAGAGAGAGCTCGCAGCTGGTAATAGAAAAGCCAGAGCGCTCCAATTTGCTGAGAGCACTCTATTCAACCTCGGCCAGAAGCTGAAGCTCCAACTCTCTCTCTCTCTCTCCCTTACACTTCTCCACGTATCTTATTATGTTTGTTTCTCTTTGGCTCTCTCTCTCTCTCTCTCGGCTTCTCGCGCCCTACTTCTTGGCACCACTCGGCACTTTCAACTCTCTCGTCTTGCTGTACACCGGCATGCTCTTGACATCTGAATTGTGCGCTGGTCCATAAAAAAGCATCGCCGGATGTATGTATATATACGTACGTGCTGTAAAATGTTTTATCTGCTCACTTATGCGAATTGCTTCGTCGCTTTATTTCTCCATCGAAGTGTATATATGCATCCCTTTATATATATATATTCACTTCCGAGAAGCATATAAACAAATCCTTCTCGTTACACACTGCACAGCCTGCGCTTCGAGACGATAAATTGAAAAAAGCACACACACACACCTCATCGATTTAAAGCGTCTTTCCCGGGCTCTCTTTAAAATTTATCTCTTCCCTCCCGAGCTTAATTGTTACCTTTATTTATCGTCGGTATTTTTCTCCGTTCAACTCGGCTCATTTCGCATACCGGCGCTATATCCACTGTAAACTAAATGCCCGGGGACGAGGCGCTAATGGCTCGGCATTTGTCAGAGCGTACGCTTAGTTGTACCACTGCTGCGCGGAACGACGATACGCCGAACGTGATGTGGATGTAGCCGAGCTGGCTTTAACAACTTTCGGCCCCGATAATGTATCGGTTCCAAGCGCGAATAAGATGCATATGCGGAAAAAGAGGATACCGACGTGAGCGGAGCTATTATTAAAGTGTCTTGCTGGGAATCGACTGGTTTTTCAGGCGAGTGCCGGCTGATGGGATGTGTTAACGCGCATTATTTGTTTCGACTTTCGGAGGCTCTTGGTTGCGCCGATTTTTCTTCTTATTTCGTGTAATGGTCTGTCGGGGAAGTGCGTTTTGTGAATTGGAGAGGATTTACTGGAACTGTGGAGAATGGAAATTGAAGTTAGAGGTTATGTTTGGAGTCAGAGTAGGGTTAATTGGACTAGGCGAGTGTAATTAGTAATGATGGATCAGGCTAGAACCATTTTTATTCGATAGAACAAAGTTTAAAACTACATGTCATAATGGTACTTTTATATATAACCTACTTAGCATAAATTGAAACTCTGAAATTATATACTACAGAGACAACTGACAATTAGCGAGTCGATTTATTGAAATCCACTCTAGTCAAATTACAACTTTGAAGTTCTGAGTTGTTGAAAGGTTGTATTGATTAAATAGACGGCATTAATGTAAAGGAATATTTTTTTAAATCACGCCTTCTTCCGAGATATCTCTAATTAGCGTGAAATTTTCACTCTCTGCAGTAGTTCGAAGAAATACTCTTCTTTGAAAATAATGATTGCAAGAAGAAAAGCAAACGCGTTTACATCTTTTTAGACGCGTCGTAGACTCTTTCTTCGCGTCCATTCTCAACAACGAGCGCGTACATTTTTAAATATATAAACATAGACAATATCAAGTATAACAAACAAGAGTATATAACAGTCCTCTCAAAGGCATCGCGCGGAAAAACTCGACAATTCAGTCTCAGCACAAAGGAATACTCCACCAAGATATGTGAATCCCGTTTCCTATTTCACATACACTGCAGACACCTATACATTTGTTTTCGCTAAACAAAGGCAGGTCCTCGCGTATATATAATGAGTCGACGGTGACAAACCGTGAGTCCAGTGACCTCCTCGGACCGGAGACACTTTTTCAATAATACGTTTTCTCGCTTTCGCCGGAATGTCCACGTATAGAAAACTTTTTAGCCTCGGCTCATTTCGCTCGAATGAAATTTCTCTCGCTCGACTTTTCTGTACAGTCTGCCGTTCACTCAATGCTTTCTTTATTCGCTGAGGGAGGGGAAGTTGGGTTAAACTTTGCGCTTTTCCTCGTTCGATTTTCAGAAAAAGAGGCTGGTAAATATCGCGCTTGAGAGAAAAGCTGATTTGAACGGGCCGTGACTTGGCTTTAATCCGTCTTTTGTGTAATCCTCTCGGTTATCGCCGCGGGCTATTTCTTTTGGATATCGAGTGCCAAGTAGCTCGTGTCGGTGAAAAGCGCAAGATTCCGTCGCTTTTTTACTATGTGAGTTTTATTAATCTCGCTCGCTTTCCCCTGGGGTGTAAGACAAAGGGGACATTTGGTGAGGCTTTAATTATTCTAATTTATACTCAAGCATGGTTGGATGTATTATTTCAAATTTTGTGTGAACCAGAACAGATGGATCAGTACAATCATTTTATGATAAATTGATATAGAATGTCGTTTACCGTCGACGAGTGTGTGCTCGAATATTAGATTTAATTTGATATTAATAATAGTAGCGAGTAATAATTATATAGTGAATCAGTTATTTCATACGTATAATCGATCATTTTCGTCAAATATCAAAGGTTTCCATCAAAGCAAACTTGTTGATTTCATTCAATAATTTTGCAATCACCACGATGAATATTCCATTGTGTTTTCTCATGAAGGATCGACAAACCAAAGGTTTTGAATGAATAAAAATGTTATTAGTTTTCTTTAATAATAATAAAAACTAGCATAATACACTAGTTCTGAAAAATGCGCATACATTTGACCTATGATCAAATCAAACTCATAAACAATTTTGAATACGCTTCATATTAGAATAATAACAAACAATAATATAATGGATCAAAAAAAGCTGAGTACCAATAACTTGGCAGTCATTTTTCTGCTACCAGTGGCTCTTCTTTGTTGTATATTAAATTTCAATTTTCACCTCCGTCGTGCCTGCAGCGGTGGAAGAAAAATAAATTAAAATCCATCGACTATATGCAGCATAATAACAACAGCATAAAAAGCCGTAGGGTGGCTTCTCGATTCGCCTTAATTTATATTTACTTCTGGGTGTGTACCTTGTCAGAACAGGCTGTGACATTAAAAGGCACGTTATATTCACTTATTATTTAGCCGGTAGACTCCATTCCATTACCTGAAGAAAATCACCATGCGCGTTTGAATCGTAGTCGCCTTTCGAAAGAGCCGCAAGCTTTTTTTTTTAATGAGAGTAGAGTTGTTCCCGACAGCGAGAGAAAAGTGTTAATCAACGCTTTCGCTCGGGTTCTTAATTAATTGCTCGACGTCTACCATAAAGTGAGACGTTATCCGCCACGAGAGTAGCGCACTTTGCCTTTCGATCGAAGAAATCGATGGCTTATTCCGTTTCTACGGCCTCTTTTTCCTTTCGCATCCAGCGGCGTTAAGTAGCTACTAGGTGCCCATCTTTGATCATCCACTCCTTTTGCAGCATCCGTCTTTCAATTTTTTTCCTGTTTCCATTCCCTGGCAGCTCTTTCTTCTTTTTCATTATCAATTCAATCGAATTAGACAGCGAGGTTTTCTCCAGAGATGCCTTCCCTGTAAGAATTTTAAGGCTATTTTAGTC
The DNA here is from genome assembly GCA_020010945.3 of Muscidifurax raptorellus. NCBI lineage: Eukaryota > Metazoa > Arthropoda > Insecta > Hymenoptera > Pteromalidae > Muscidifurax > Muscidifurax raptorellus. Next base: position 39,025,434 of record CM052080.1, read on the forward strand.
GCTTTGCGGCCGAGTGGTAGGGCGATCGTTTGCGATTCGGAATCCGGCCCACTTCTTGAGAAAATGGATTAAGCTTTTTCCTTAAAAGTTCATAAGAAGCAGCGATTTTTTTTTCATTTCTTCAGATTTGATAACCAAGTTCTCCACCTCTACTAAAACATTTTCTAAAACTTTACTTATTTGTTTAATTATTTAATTATTACCTTTTATTGTCAGCTACAAAATTAGGTCAATATTATAATGCTTATAGCACAAATAAATCTATTTTCGGTCACACTTTCTGGTCAAAATGGTTCAATTGAATTCTACATAAATGTAATTTTAGCATAAATTGATCAGAAATTATGCCTAGAATCTGCTCAATTTTGTACCAAGGAATACAAAAATATCAATTACGATGTATATATAAAAATAAAAAAGTATAGTTGATGACCAATGATATTACTAATTTATATACACACATGAAATCATTATGAATTATAATAATTGAAATTTCGTAAAACTTTATAGTAAACTAAAATTCTTCAAATTTTCAGTGAATCCTACACATCACCAAACTACGAGTATTCACCCCAAGACATCGCTACAAAGTGACCATCTTCCAAGTCTCCTCAATCAGACACATCGGAAGGTCAGTGCAAATTTTTTTACCAGCATTACACAACTCCGCAAACAATCAGCGCCCCATCGACTAATGAAAAGCGCCGTATTTCGCGAGTCCAGCCATTGGTTCTCAATCACGTCCGCGACGTCCATCTATTATATAGCGACCTTTTATTACCTCCGCTCTCGAGATCGCGATTCAGCCAGCTGTATATATATCTATATGGAGCAGCACTCGTTTGCTTCTCCGCGCGAGTTGGAGATATTTCTCAGCGACGTCCTCTCTCTCTCTTAACTGCTTTTGCTTGAGCAGAGAGTCCGCTGAAGTAGCCTTATCCGGGGGACCTTTCGCAAAATTATCGTTTACGACGAGTTGCGCGGAGAAGAATACTTCGGTGGACGTCTTCTCTCTGTGCTATATGCCGCAGCAGTAAATTCACGATAAATTACGCTCTAAAGTACGAAGATGGAAATGATTAGGAGAACGTTGCAAAGCGTATCGCTAGAGTCGTCGGTCATCGTAATGCGACAAGTTTATAAATATGGTTATTGACCTGGTGTATGCATAAGTTAACCATTTTCTGGCCAATAACTGGTTGGTTTAAGCTTATTTGCATAACAGTATGTTTTAATGCCGATTTTACTCGAAAGAGTGTGGCTGCGCAGATCCTATCAGTGAGATTTAAATAATCGATAAAGGCGTTGACCAGTAAAAATGGTCATTTTCTAGTCAAGCTTTTAAATCTAAAATATCGCGAAATAACTTTCCCGACTCACTGGCAAGTGCGAACTCTAAACACAGCAAAACAAAAAGTCAAGTGCTAAAGGCTGTATTATTACAAGGCTGCGCGAGCTTTGCTGTTAATCACGGCTCTATGAAGTGTCTCTTCTTGCTCACCTCGTCTTTCTTCGCTGGAAACTAGTTTAGGACGCAGCACATCATATACCGAAGGGAATGACGCGCGCAGAGGTGTATATAAGTAGCGCAGGGCGTTCTCCCTCACGTAGACTCCCTTGAAGTATGTGACAAGTGTATTGTGAGCGCGCGCGCGCGGAAAAGGGCAAACTTTCCGAGACAGGATAAACACGATTAATTTTCCCGAAGATTCGCGAGCAAGTTCGCGCGCTACAAGACAGCGGTTCTGCGTTCGTTATGATTGCTCGCGTTGTATATACTACACGGTGTGAGGGTATAGGTGTTGATATTGCGGTTTCGAGCTTTATAGACTTGGGTTTCTCGCTTGTTTTGACTGCGATGTGTTTTTACGAGGAATTATTTTTCCGATTTCGTTTGTATAGTATTGAGGATTTAATTTTTGCCTTTCTTATTGACATTGAATAATTTATCTTAAGCAGAATGGATTTTTCTGAAATCAACATTTCCTTGCGTTGAACAATCAAGTCGAGATATTCAAAAGCTCTATGTGCATCAAATGCTGCTTTTTTAATATCCTTATTAAATTCGATCTATATGGAGCACGTTTTTCTTGTTTATAAAATAATATTATCTCCGGCATAAAACTGTTGATATTACAAATTAATATAAACCCCGCGCAGTGCCAACTTTATATATTTCGTAAATATGCAAAAAAGGAAGAATAAGTAACGGATATGTGTATATATATATATATATATATATATATATATATATATATATATATATCGATTTTACAAATGCATATGTATATACAACTTGTATATAGCGTATGTCACGAGGACGACGCATACTAAAATTATTGGCTCGAAATTCGCTCGTGCACTGCGTTCCACGATTTATTCGCGGATTTCATTTTTGCTCCCCCCCCCCCCCTCCACTCCTTCTCCGCACGACACCGTCTCGTTACGCTCCACGTATTTTCGGCGTTACAGTGAGAAATTCCACGAGTCAGAAGTTATACGTGCGCCGCTCGATAAGATGCATTTGATTTTACCGTCGCGCGACGACGTGCTAGGCAATTTCGCCGCGCGCTTCGAGTTAAATAAACATCCACTTATTGTACGTAGAATCGCTACGGGCTACATTTGTCTAAAAAAAAAAAAACTATCCGGTACGTAGTTACATAGTTTCGAGCACTGTGCACTCGGGCGAAGTTTTTCCCTCCCGCAAAGCACCATCGAGTTCGAGGATCGTCAAAAGGGACATCGCGCCACATATGTATGTATAGAGAGAATCGCAGCCGCAGCATATATATATGAAGTCCTCTCTCTCTCTCAAGCGAGTGGCCAGCCAAAATACCATGGCAATGAGACAAAGTGGATTGAGTCCGTCGAGGATCGTAGTTGCGATTGTCAGGTGTGCAGCGTCGAGGCAGCTTTGATCCCAAACTCTCTCTCTCTCTCTCTCTCTCTCCGCTTCGTCGGAATCGAGTCGAGTGGATAATTGCATTATACGGGAGCTCGTCCATATGTGTGTAAAGCAGTGATGCAGCTCATATATGCATACATTCATTATGGGGGCGCGGCTCGTAAAATTTTCCGCTGCGCGACGCTCAGGAGGAGCTGCTGCTGTAGTATAATCTAATCTGGGCTGGTGTCCCTGTATCTACTCCCACGCGATTCTGCTTACATCGCGTGGGTGTGTGGAACGTGCGTGTGTAGCTTTGAAGCAGATGCGCGCGGTTCATGCAAATGCGCGGGCGGAGAGGAGATCTCGAGCTTTAAGGGCACATTTTAACGGATCACGCTTTTACGGTATAAGGCGCGTACGTCCTGCCTTCTTCGCGTCGACGTCGTCTTTCGGATGGATCTGGGAGAGAAAACTCATGTGGGTGTATGCATGTACCCGTGAGAAAGGGCTTGTTGTTGCTGACGTGAATGGAAATTTTTTGGAGAGACCTTTCGTGTCGTTGTTGAGTGTATGGACTAATAATAGAAGCATAGTTGGGTTCTTTATAACTTCAAGGAAATGAGAATTTTTTTTTAAAGTCAGGTTCGTGTGGATCGAGTTAATTATGGTACAAGGAAGGTTTATTCCCAAAAGTTTTTCTGGGTATTTATTTAAATTTGTATTACGGCTTAATTACGAAGTCCATTAACTACTAAGTACTTTGGTGTACACTAATTTGAATAGTGATTCATTTGACGTATTCATTAGGTAATGATCTTGAAATTGTTACTTTAATACCATAAGATGATTTGTAACCTAATCGTCTAATTTTACTGGGAAATCGTAGCACATACACTCAATACTAATACCGTTAGTATGAGCATCATTTCAAGCGTCATCGTTCAGAAGAACCATTTCACGCAACGCTAATCCAATAACACATGAATCAGTAAAAGCAGATCTCCCCTCGGAAAATATAAAAAATTGAATCTCGAGTCGAAGAAGAAAGAGGGAAAGAGGGGCTCTTTTGCCTCGTGAAACTGATTCGCCTCTCGTCGCGATAAATATCGCGCGTGTAAGCTTAATTTTATATCGGGAGTTTTAACGCCCGATTTTGAGCGCGGTAAATTTTCGCCCTCGGAAAATTTATCAGGGGCGCGGCAATCTTCCAACGTGATAAATAGCTCGGTTAAAAAGCGTCGCAGCTCCGAGGCATAACGCGCGCAAGGTGCGCGGAAAAAGCAACGAAGGAGAAGAGGAAAAAAAAGAAGGGAGACGACGCGAAGTAGGCAACCGCGAGAGCTCGTCCGAAAAAAAAGGGAAGCCGGAGGAAGGAATTGGTTAGGCGCGAATGTATAAATTTCAAAACGTAGGAGTAGGCGGCGATAAAGTTTTGCGCGAAACCGGCTCCGTGACAGAGATATGCGAGAACACGGGCCTGTCTGCGAAATCCTGCCGCGCGTTCTAATATTTCCTCGCGGCTATCCGGCTATGCGTATATATTATATATATATATATATAGAGAGAGAGAGTGGGATGCAACGCAGGAGCTTTTTGTTTCGTTGGAAAAATTTGTATTCCCGCGCTTCCGACGAGCTTTATTTTTTGAGCGTCGTGATTTCGTAGATTAAGCTATAGCCGCAGTTTTAATTCAATGATAAATTCGCCTCTCGCGGATGTTAATCCGAGCGTCTTTTATGACAGCGTTCATTTTTAATTTTTATTTAAATGCACTCGCGCGCGCGCATTTTGAACGCTAGTCGCGGTATGCAAAATTTAAACTTTCGGGATAATTATTCTTCTTGATGAATCTGGCGGCGAGAGCAAAAAACAAGTTTTTGAAGCGTCGTTTATTTTTCATGTATACCTACGCGGCGTGTGCGTGTATGTGTGTACTGAAATTCCCTTGAAACACGAGAAAAATTCTGTTTACTCTGTTATAAATTCTCGTAGAAAACTGAAAATTATATTATACCGCTGCTATGTATATACGTTAAATATAAAGAGGGTCTAGGGATTTTTAACGAATAATGGCCTCGTTAATTTCTGGGTTGTAACATTTTTTTCGCGCAATTTTCGTTTTGGATAAAAATGTCTATTGAGGTAAAATTATAGTTATATCGAGGCACTTGTGATAACCTAACTTATTAATGAGAATCATAAAAAATATATTCATTTTGTTTAGGATAAAAGATTTTTTGAAGATGCTAAAGTAAACATTGCAGGAAAATTACATTTAACAATGTCTTGCATAAAATACAATATATAACGTTTTGAATTATTTTAAGAATTATAAAGCAAGCCTGCATTTTGTTAATAAACGTATAATACTGTAAAGTGTAACGTTTTTCGTCCGTTAATGAGCAAAATTTAGTTAATTTAAGGCAGCTATGCAAGCCATTATGAAACTTTTGAAACACAAACAATATGCTCTGTGTTCACATACGTGCTTTATACGTAGTTATTAAGGATATGTAGTGGCCAACGTTACATTATAGTGACACCACCTCGAGTCGTACTTTTCGTTAATTGCCAAAAATAAGTAAACTGCGCCCAGAATGATGAAAATTAAGCCTATTTCTGGACAGGATTTCTGCTCAAAATCTTATAAAATGAGATATCGTTAAAAAATTTTTTTTTTGTTTTAACAAGAACCCACATTTTATTTGTGATCAAAGATCGATATTTTGTTTTTGACGTTAGGAAGAAACTTTCAACACCCATCACATTTCAAACTCCTTAAACACAACCCAATTCGTTATCAATCTACCGATCAAAATCCGCAAACTCTTCCCAGCTATATACATCCAGTCAACCCTTACAGGTAAGAAAGGCGTTGAAAGCATCGCCAGCAGCAGATGAAACTGTGCAGTGGGACACTAGGGAATACCTACTCGTCGGGTCGTTTCGTTGCGTTGCCGCTTTGGATTTAGTACCGGAACGCTGGCACGCGCGAAACGAATAGCAGTTGACAATGATTAATTAGAGGGGTTCCTGCAGTGCGCGCAGCGGTCAGGATTTAACGCGTCTCCCACCAAGCGTGTATCTCGTGGCGTTCTTGTATTATTAACGGCTCGCAAATTACCTCTGCTCTTCGTCGCTTGGTTTCTTTCTTCCCCGGGCCTTGATGGCTATTCGAGTGCTGGAAAAAGGCTGGGTTGATGTTTTTTTTTATTTGTTACGCGGGAAAGGTACTTTCGAAACAGAAATTAAGCTGCTTATATCTAGAGGGATTTGCACGGGCTGAATACATTCATGCATCGGTCTTATCGTATGTATAGCCGCTTTCAGCGTTCAGATACATTAACCGATTTGCCGGGGAAGCTTATTAGTTTCTATAAACAAAATTGACTAGCTGCAAGCCCCCTTTGTGAGTCCCATAATCTGATAAAACAGATAGAGTATGAAGATTAATTTATTTGCATTTACGTTATACTTTAGGTATCATTAGCTCCAACAAATAGCATTCATCATTATTTCAGATTCGCCGAATTTCGAGGCTCATATCCCAAAACTTTGAATACGAAATCGTATGTTATCCCGAAAGCTTCAAGCTCACATTCGACCAGAAGCCAAACGTGCAGTTTTCATGCTCCCCCGACGAGCTATTTTATTCAAATTCACAGTATAGCGCAACTACATCGCTTTGAAGCGGTAAACCATATATGCAAACCAAAGCAAATACTTTGCATTACCCCCCTCCCCTCTACACCCACGCTGCGAATGTAATGAAGTCAATGCGTCTTGTTCTTGAGGCCTCGCTTTGTCTATATCCTCACTTCAGACTATATATATGCGTATATACTCCATCTCCATCGTCGTGACGTGTCTTCCAACCGCTACACACACACACACACACACACACACACACACACACTTACACACACACACAGGGGAATTCTGGAGCAGTTACTTGCGGGGATTCCTCGGGGCCCAACATAGCCAACTTTCACCGGTGATCACTCGCGTCATGATTGAGCCACGACGTGTCCTGCTCTATTTCACTTAGTTTCGTACGGACACACAGGAGTGGGCCTCGGCCATCTGCATTTCCCATCGTAAGGGACGCGCGATGAGTTTGCGGCTATCGCTAACTTTCAGCCGGATTTTCCGCGACGCTCTGGGGAGAGCTGATGGAAAACCAGTCGATTCTCATCGCATATGCAATTTGCCCCGGCGTCATCTTTATTAATCGAGTCCGCTCGAGGAGAGCTTTCAAGGACTTGTATTACTGTATATAACGGGAACTGCGAATTTCCGGAATAATTTTTAACTAGTCTCTTATATATGTATATATATATAACACCCCGGGTAGTGACATCGGAGTTTCGAGTCAAGTTTCAGCTCGAGGGAAAGGATGAAAAAGGAACGAGCGAAAAAAAGCTCTCACGCGGCTGTGGACCTCAAAAGCTCCGGGTGAGATGGAGCAGGACGAGGATAATTCGAGTAATGGTCGAATGCGTTAGGAGCCCTGCCAAATTCGAAAATGCTTTTCGGACGATGTATTACCGAGATTATCGCGCGTATGTATATATAACAGAAAATCCCCCCCGTCCTCTCTCACAAGAGAGAAAGCTCAATGATCTCCGGCTGATATGTCGAGCGCATATGTAAGTTCCTCTCCGGATCGTTTATATCACGATGCTGGAAGGTTCGATTTATCTCGGCCTGTTGTCGCATTAAAACGAGGGTCGCTCGACCTCCTCTTTTTCGCGCTCGCTTGTTGCTCGCGGGCTTCTGTGCTTTTATATATACGTAACGACACGCGTGATGGAGGGAACGAGATTTTTCTGCATCAAGGGAATGAATTGATGGTTCCTCGAGCGCTCTGATCGAATCTATCCCTCATTTTATCGTCGCTCGCGATAACGAGAGATATTCAAAAATTACGTATACATATATATATATATATATATATATATATGATCGGTATGAAGCAAAGAGAGTATCAGTAGTGTCAAACGCAGACATGCATATTCCGGTATGACCTACATTCTTGATTGCTCGCTTTCATCGATGGATACCGAGCTTCACAGGGTTATAGTGGACGTAGTGGAGAAGAAAGAACGTTCCACTGTATATAGCTCGGAGCTTGCATAAATCAAATTACGCTCACGAACTCGCCGAATACGGATAGGGTACACATTCGTCGAGCGCTCAAAGAGGGAGGATGGAACTTTGTTATCCGGTAATTACTTAAGAGCCAAGCCCGAGAGCGGTGGCATAATTGCCGAGCGATCGCCGACTGCGACTTTTTCCTCATCGGCTCAATTTGTCATTTCAACGCGGAAACCGCTTTCTCTCTATGCTCTTCTTCTTTGCCGCAGATACTATCGGGCCTATGGACTATTGGAACGAAATGTTCGTATAGACGCGAGTGATCGTTTATTTCTATTCGACAGCTTTTTTTTCAATTACTCTAATAAATCTGAGAATGTCCTTGTACTTTTTTGTATATATTCAAGAGATTACACCAACTTTTATTGTTGCTCAAATGTTTTCGATATTATTATTAATACCATATATATATATGCCTTTGAAAGACATCCTATAAGAGGCAAACATAGTTGCGGTACATAGGGATGGCATACATAAACATTAATATTAAAAACTTAAAACTATAATAAACAGCAAGGATAACGCAATCAGGGTTATCATGCCCTTGAAATTTACATTAAAAAGTTAATAATATTAAAATATTTGAAATCCAAATTAATTATTTACTATAAACATTTTTAGTTTTCTTTTAATAGAGACTTGACTTATTGATAAGTCTTTGAGATCATTCGGCAGAGTGTTGAATACAGTTACAGCCACGTAAAAGCTGCCTTTTTGAATAATTCGAAGTATTTTCTTCTGTATACCTTGAATTAAATTTAAGTAATTGCTATAAGCCCCACCCCAAGCAATTATACCATTGTTTACTATAGTTTTGAAGAAAGCATAATATAATAACATATTATTAATCCTAAATATTTATAACTGTCTATTATTAATCCTAAATATTTATAACTGTCTACTCTATTTATAACATTATCACCTATGTATCTATGTACGTTTCGGATTATTCGTCATCGAACATATATACATATATTTTGTGTATGTGCATTTAGTTCAATAAATTGTAACACTATAAAGGAGCACAAATAATAAAGTACGAAATTTGAATTGAAGTACAAGGCGCCGGCAGAAATGTACGCATAATTCAAATCGTATATTCATAAAGAACTTATAAATGCACAAATGCAAATTTTTCATGAATAAATAGGATTTTAAAATGAAAATGCAAATGGAAAAAATCTTTTCAGTATATAGTGACTAGCTTTTAGACTGCTAACTTTAAAGCCTCGTTTGATTTTTCCGTAGCACTGCTCGATTCATACATAACCATAAACAAGTAGCAAAAAACCGACGAAAAACTTTATAAATTTATCAGAAACTTATAAAAATAAATTTCCACTGAATTCCCAGAACATCCTATACATTGCATTGTGAAAAACAAGGATCACGCCAATCGACCATACGACAGTATATACCATTTCTTTTTTATACACTACACAACACACACACACACATACACACACACGCACACACACAGGGAATACAGGCAAGCAGAATGTTTTCTACAAAAGCGCTCTGGGGCTCTCGATCCACAGAAGCGTCGTCAGCTCGTTCATATTTTCACGTCGCCTTGGAGCTAGACACGTGGCTGCGTCAAGATATGCACGCACGAATGAGCACTGCTGATACAAGCTATATACAGAGGGGCAACGATTTAAGACAGCCGCTATAGGGAGGATGAGAGATAGAGACCGTGTGTGTGTGTGTTGTGAAGCTGTATGGATTGCCTGCTTGGGAGAAAAATGGGATGCAGGAGGCAACATGTTCATGAAAGCTCCGGATAAATACTTTGCCGATTCAGCGAACTGGTTATATATGTGCCGAGGGTGCATAGCATGTTGTTGTGAATACTGAGCAAATTAGTAAATAACGCGAATGGAAGAGAAATAATGAATCTTATGCAAATATTGATGGATTTCAAAGGTGTAGTTATAAAAAGGTCAATGCCTTTCCTTGATGGTATTATACATATAAAATGCTCTTTTTTTAATTATAACTTAATCCATATGCCGGTGCAGTAAGCAATAAAACTTTTATTATGCATTATCCTTTGCATATGCGAGTTGTGTGTTCTTGGCTATTTAATGTTTGCCTAGATATATATTATGCTTTTAAAAATAGCAACATTAATTTTTTCTCCGCGAGTTAAATGTGAAAAGCTTTTTCTTGCACTATGGTCGTATATTACAAAAAGCGAAACGCATTAAAAAATGCTGGAGTGCGCGCTAATATTTTTCGTACTAAAAATTGTATAAGGTAGAAACATAGAGGCTTCTCGTAAAGAATAGTGAGTAAAGAATGTAAGGTAATCGTTTCAGAAATCCGAGTGTACAAGAATAATATTATTTAAAAATAATTTAAAATCAATGAACATGAAAAATCGGGCAAATAAAAATATCGAGTATATTTTTAACTTATTTATAACTCGTTATTACGAGTTATAAATAATTAAATTAATTTTCCTATCCCAATAAATTTTACATTGATATAAAAGAAAATTTATATACTTTTAATATGGAATTGGCACTTATCCGATTTCATCTTTGTATTATATTGGGATACAGTATTGTTGTGTAATACACGTAATCAACGTAATTGCTTTAAATGAATCGTGTTATGCTTCGTATTCACGTCAGTTAAAAATCTTAATTATTTAATAATAATGTTTAAAAAGTTTATATAAATCCTGTGGTTACACTTTATCAAAAAACTAAAAGAATCCCTGGTAAAAAAAATGAGCAGAATCTGGTAAATATTTCTGGTCAATGCATTTTAAAATGACGTATATGAAGTAATTCTGGCAATGCTCTGAAAGAAATTCCTAACAATATCTCATTTTACAAAATTTTTACCAGAAATTCTGTTCAGAAATAGGCTTAATTTACTACCAGAAAATAACACTAGTCAATGATCATTTCTTCTCATACCCTAATGCAGAGTCTCAAGTTCAAAAAGAAATCAAACCCTTAGAAACTTAACGAATTCCTCCAAGAATCCACCAAATAAGAATATTTGAGCATAAACCTTGAACGACGATCACACTGCAGCCTCGTAAGTTCGCATTATCATATGATTTACCGAAATTCACTGCAATACAAAAGACGAGGGTCAGAGAGCGCGAGAGATAATCAAGTACAAGGTAAGAGAGGATCGGGAAATTCCTTAGGGTGTTCAGGACACGCAAGGGCCCTCCGATATAACAATCGCAGCGAGAGGGAGGGAGAGTTTGGCTTTCTTGATCCCCAAGGCTATTCCCGAGATTCCAGACTACAGCGCCAGAGGTTATACAAATGCGTGCGAGTATTATGTAAGATACACGCGGCTCGCTTCCGGTCGAACGATCGCTTATACATATAGCTATCGGATTATTTGGTAGAAAATAGCTCGGCGTAAAGTGGAAATCAAAGTGCAGGAGTAAGAGTACGTATCCGATGTTGAATTTGTTGCGCCGGGTTGAGGATTTCCGGAATCCGCGCTTTTCGGGAACCTTTCTAGCGAACCAATTTCTTTATATATATGCGACGTCTCGTGGAATTGCTAATTCGACGACGTCTTCTTTCTTCCCTTCCGATGCAGTTCTTTTTTATTAAGAGGGGAGTTATTTTACTGCGCCTCGACGGAACTGTTTGTTCGTAAAATTCGTCGTTTCCGCAAATGCGATCTTCATTTTATTCGACCGTTCGAGCTAACACATTTTTCTGCTATACCAGAGAAGGAGAGAAAGCGAGATGATAAAGTCGTTCTATATCTATCGCCGGCGAGAGATTTATTCGAGGACGAGCGACAACTGCTGCTACGGCATCTCAAAATTGCGCGCGCTTGATCATTTTTGAAGCCAAGAGAGAGAGAGAGAGAGAGAGAGAAAGGTGAATTAAATTTTTCCAACGCGCTCGTATATCACATTTTGATATTCCGGAAGTATATAGAGATACCGCCGAGTCTTTTATCAGAAGCTTTTACATGTACCAACGCAAAAAGCCACGACTCGCTCTGACCGCAAACAATATTGCGGTTAGCTAGATGTAACGATTGCGACCATACCGCGAGCGTGACCCGAATTCAAATTTTGCATAAACATAAGCGAGAGCAAGAGAGGGAGGACCGTACGTTACGAGTGTTTTACTCGGTTTGCGTTATTTATTGTACTTTATATACAAGCCCACGGGACGTTTTGTAGCGTCAAGTTGTAAGCGTTATATATATCGATGTTACTGCGCAAGAGGACGAGTCGCGTATACGTGATATGATAACGCGGGATGATTTTCTCGCTCGTATTGTCATGAGACTCTTATCGCCAGTTAGACTTGCGTATATCGCCATATATATGTAAATAGTGGTGTACTAAAGCAAGCTCCACCTTGCGGTCGAGAGTTTGTAAAATGAATTTTACGAAAATGTCTAGTCATTATGCAGTATAATGTCTTCTCAAGATGGCAGCATACTCTAGTTAAAATACAGAGAGTGAATATTCAAGCGGCCAAAAAGACTTATACACGAATTCGCAAGTAAGCAATGCGATTCGTCTTCCCAAAGCGCAAACTCGATTCGCTACTAAAATTGAATCTTATATGCACGTCGTAACAAATGAAATGAAAGTAAGTGCAAATCTGGGTCGCAAAGTGCGTCGTCGGGGTTGAGCGCCTGCGTCAAAGGAGCAGGAGTAGAAAGAGAGTAGAGAAGCGGAAGATGAGACTATGCTGCACAAGTCAAAGGATATTGACCGGCTTTGAAGCTCCTATCACAATAAGCTACCGCTGCAGCCTTCGGAGAACTACTTTCGAGATCAAGCTTAAGGATTTGGAATCTTGCTCTCGCATATACACTCGCTTATCCAATTACCGCCGTGGTCTCTTTGTTTGTCAAGTGAGTATAGACGCGACGCTGCAAAGATCCGGTGTCTGGCGAGGAGCAATTTCTTGCGCAGGTTCTCCATTCTAATCATGGTCAGACATGCCCGACCGCGTAGCTATTGTCTTGGGTCTATATTGCGTCATTTCTCGATGGATTAATTTTCTGAGGGGGAAAACGCGTAGCGTGTGAATGAGGATAATAATAAGGTGGAATTCACTTTTCCGAATCAATTGATTCGATTGTTCGTCCCTTTTTCTCCTCTTTGGCCCAATAACAGCCTCGCTTTAATTGAGGAAACGTTTATGTCGTGGTGAACGTGCCATTAGAGCTTAACTAGGGCCATTTATTTTCTTGGAATCGGAGCTTTTTCGCCAACTTTCCGGGTAATTCACATGCTCATAATTTCGTGGATGATCATTTTTTCCCTGCTTTTTCTTTTATCAATTTACCGAGTGCGGCCTTTGAATCCGACAACGTTAACGAGGCAATTAAAATCGACTTTGTTACAGCTCTTGTTTCGAGAAATCGAGTGAAAGGGTTAATTAGCGCGCGTACAACTTGCTATTTTCCTACTGTATTAGATCAGCAATTACGTCTCTCTTTCGCTCAGCGAAAACTCATAAGCTGAACTTGACACCTAGAATTCGCCAATCCTTCCAAGCCTGTCAGGTACTTGGGAGGAAGAAAGAGCCAAAGTGACGGCAATGACTTGCAAAGCAGCGGGTGTAACCAACGTCGAAGAATTTCCGACATTTTAAAAATAGTCGATACCCTAGTGAAAATTGATTTTCACGCGGTGTATAATTCACTGTAAAATTTAATCGTAAAACCAGCACGTTTGATTGGAAGTCGGAAAAATATCCTAAATGACTGCATTATCCCTTTATTCGCTTTCACGCGCGGAGTCGTAAGGCGAAAAATGCGCAAGCACTCGAGAAAACTCTTTGCCGCGCGTCACACGGCGCCGTGGCGATACACTTCCGAAGGCAGTTTCCTCTGGCGCTTGTTCGCGGAAATGACTTTCAGAATCTTAATCCGGCGATAAAATCGCGACTCTAAAGAGTCGGGCGTACGCTGCGCACATAATACACGAATTTCCTACCGTTAAGTCAGAAAGTGCACATTGAAAAATTATTACTCTTTAATGGTCGCGTTCAGTTCCTGACTTCTCGTAGAATAAATTAATTTTATTTTGGTTTATCCGAGATCCGAATTATGTTGTAACGGTGAAATGTATATAATGAAATATCTTAATGATATCGTAGCTTCTTTTGAAATGTTTGCAGTATCTTAAGCAATGAAAGTGAAACTTTTCTGTACCCATAAAAACATCGTTGAAATGAACCATAAAAGAATTATTGAATGTTTAATTACGAACATTTCCAATAATTCTCACCCATCGATTTTCCGATAAAAAACAAACCGGAAATAATTGGAATACCTGTAGTGTAACGTGAATCAAGACACGATGTTTTACTATTAAATGCAAAAACTATCAAAATCCTTGCATTATCTCCATCAAAACTGTTTTATCGACCCTTCATACCCTAATAGCCGCATTCGCAAATAAGCTTCAGGAATTAATGCTACAAAACGAACTCTGTGTTCCATGATCACTGTATAATCTGTTGTAGAAAGTTTAAAAAGTATGAATATCAATAACACTATCAAAAATACAAAATCAAACTTGCACTGCAGTTGTCAAAATTTCACTCTATTGATATATATTTAGCTTAGAAGTTTGTACAGTAACCCAAAGCATCATTGTGAATTAAATGAGTTTACTTTTTGTAAAAAAAAAACACAATTTATTCATAAAAGCGTTTACTTAGTATTAACGGTCGATAAAACAGTTTTATACGGACCCCCTACAGATTTTCCTTCAAGCACGTATAAGTTTTTTTTCAGCGCAATGACAATAAGCGTCGTTAAAATATCTGCTAAAAACTACGTAGCTATATAGTCTCAGAGACTCAACTTTCCCGGACCAATAATATTTTCGCGGTAAATCGCGTCCAAAGCAGAATCGTATAGCTCGAGGGGAACAATGCAAAAATCCGAGCGCTCGCGCGGAATATACAAAAGGAACGGGCTACTGCATTCTCATATCTCTCTTTCTCTCTCGTCTTTCAATAAGATTCCGGTTGAGCGAAGAGAGTCGGCGACATCCCCGATCATATTGAGAATTCCGGCTGCCGCGTCCGTAACTATACTACTGCGCTGCGCGCGCGCCAAGTGGAAAATATCCGGCTGCTGCCGGACGCACGCGCAAAACTATATGTACTCTCTGTCGTATTTTGTTTCTCGTCTTCGGGGATGTCGATGCTTAGAAATGCGCGCTGGGAGCAAATATCCGGTGCGGTCTGCAAGATGCAAAAAGAGCAGAATAAAGTGTTATATATAGCTGATTTTTAAAGTCAAGTGCATACACTCGAAATAAATCTCAAAGCAATCGTTACGCTTTCATTATTCAAGACACAAGGCAAAGCTACTCCTTTCGAATCCTACTTCAGAGAAAGAGAAAGAGCAGGAAGATTTCGGATTATACGACTCAACGCAAGGAGCTTTTCGCTTATATAGCTGCGCATAAACTACACATACATATATATACATATATGTATATGTAAACACAAACAAGCCAGACGAACACACACCCATGCACAGGTGCTTGCACAATGGCACGTTACAGCCGTGCACTCTATATACTCAGTCGAGACTAAGAGCAAGTATAGGAGAAGGTGGAAGTACCCGAACGCGCGGGTCGAGTACTTCAGATTCGAAGCCAGTGCCGTGTGCCAAAGAAGCTTTAGCTTCGGCATTTGACGCTAAGTCGCGCGCGCAGTCGTTAGCCAAACATCGCACATTACGCTTGTTATAGGAGATCAAAGTTCTAGTATGTCAAGATTTCGAAAGCGGAGCTTTCGCTGCGCTGAGACGCTTCTTTATAATTGCTTCGTGCGCGAGAGATAAGACCCTTGTAGGGGGGATGCGAAGAACCGTTGGGAAACAATCGACGAGTTTGCTCACGGAATTCTAAATAGCCGTCGCGCGACTGAGTTGTTAGGGTTACGACGATGTTTTACGATAAATGTTGCAGGAAAATTTTCGACGTATACATCCAATATTATGTTTTGCTTCCTCCAAGAGGAAGCTTTGTAATAGTAAAATTTTCAGTTTCGCTAAAACTTCATATTAACGTGTTTTGAGATTCGAAAATACATTTTTAGAAAATGTCCTTGCGGATGGCTCGGTGTGTATGTATGTATGTATACCGTCATAATTCTGAAACTGCGTAACGGATTGTAATGAAATTTGACATGCATACATGTTTTTTTATTCTGAATTCAGGCAAAAAAAATTTTAGATTTGACAATAGTGGCCATTTTTTATTTCTGAAAACATTTTTTTTGCCTTTTTTTGTATGATATAAAATATTTATTCAATTCGGCAACACTGCTTCTTAAAGAGCACACAATTGTCTACTTTTTCCCGGAAGATTCCTCAGACTGACCGTTCCGTTTAATTGTTATAATGAAAAAAGCGATTTTTATTTAAATATTCATATCTCGAAAACTAAATTGTCAAACATTTAGAAAAAAACATGGCATTAAAAAATAATAATATCTACTTGCTGTAATTTTAAGCTATTTTAGCGACTAGTTTTTGAGCTAAAAATCGAAAAATAAAAAATTGTTTTTTTTATTACCGTTGATAAAAAAATTGCTCCTACAGCAAAACAATTAATATTAAAAATATTTAAATAAAAAAGCATGAACGTATTATATATTTAAATAATATTTTATCTATTGGAACTATAATTTAGTTGGAGGAAGTTACGTGCCAATGAATCGACAGCGATTTTTTTATTAGTATGCGTAGTATAGCAATATTATTTGTTGTTGTGTATAGGAATATCCTAATAATAGATGTTGTTCGAATCAGGTGTATTGTAACCACCAGGGAGAATATGTAGAAAACGAGGATGTTTTTTTTCATACTGACCATATAACACAAAAAAACATTTTTAACAAACGTGAAAGGCTGTAAGTGAAAAAGTTTTGGATATTCAACAAAAGGAACATTGGCTGGCGTGGAAAAATTGAGAGTAATTAATTAATTGCGTTTTTGCATATTCAACGTTGTCATATCGAGCCTTGTGAAACTCGTTGATATCATACAATTATTCCGAGCATTAGCATCAAACAAGTAAAAATGTTTTAAAATTCCTCCTACATGAACTATGGACCGCCAGATATTCTTATTCATTGCATAATACAGGCAGATTATGTTTGAACAAAGCATAGTCTATATCGTTTATAATGCCGTTAATTATGTAATATTTTGGAAAATATCTTCCGCATAACATATTCAATATATTATGTTCATAATAAGCAAATATATGCATTGAAAAACACTAAGTGTACACTGTTATCATTATTATGCTTATATTTGGTTAATTAGATATTATTGTAATCCTAATCAGTTCGAGTCCACCTACAAGTAGATCAACTCCGAGTTTGGTCGGACGAGCCTTTAAACGCGTGTGTACTCCCCGAAATCTCGTAAATCTCTCGGGAGAGCGCATCGAGGAATAAATAGAAATTAATGCAAAAACAGTCATAAAAATTCACCTCGTCCTCCGGCACAAATCCCTCGCATATATATATCCCCGGCGAAAAATTAAATCTCCCTCCATAAAACCGTCTCCAAGATCGGCCATATTTCATACACTCGTCTCTCTCTCTCTCCTCGACCTATATATATATAAAATACACAGAAACGATAAAACGAAAGCAAGATTACAAGCCGCTGGGATCATCGTATCCTAATTCCGTCGTAAAACTCGAACAGTGGCGATATTACCATGTCCATACAGCGCACAACACGATAAAGCCTCGCCCCCTCTCCTTTTTTTTCATTCTACACTCCCTCGACATTTTTCGACAGTCGAAAGGCGCTCGAACGCGAATAACGCATTACGGCGCGCGAGGGTGCGATAAACGCTTTGTTCTCCTATATATAGGGGAGAGGAAGGTCCCGACTGCCGATGAATAACGGCTGAGCATACAGAGATTGGCGGCAAAGCCAGGAAACGAGCAGCCAGGAATTGTCTCGTCCTTACGGTCCGGCTGACAGGCGCGTCCGAGCGATAAGCGCTTGTCTCCCCCCCCCCTCCTGTCCCCCGTGTTAACTATCCCGCGAAATCACCGCGTCGAGGACACCCACACTTCTGCGTGTGTGTACGTGTGTGTATGTATGGATGCGGAGACTTCCCATGTTGTTTATCAGCCACCGCACGAGGTAATCCTTATGCCGTAGTCGGCGTTACGCGTGCGCTTTAATGAGTTTAAAGGATCTTCTTGCGCGGGAGAGTTGTGCGTTCGTCGGCGTTTCTTTATGCGGCTCTAATGGTAATTACCGCGCGGCTTCATGGAGATTAGTCGATCGTGTACCGAGGATTTGTCGCTGCTTCATTAACACCGGTAACGCCTCTTTCGCGAGCGACTGCGTGTTTATATACACCCACGCGTGCGTGTAACGTGTACACGTTGTTTTTTTTTTTTCGAAAAAGTATTTTTCCGATGAAAATAATGATAGCGAGCTGTTTGTATAGAAATCGAGACCATTGTCGAGCGGAGCGAAATTCGATACTCTTGAAAACAAGCGTCGAATCGATATATCCCGAAAAAAGATATGTATATATATACTCGATGATCAAACGCGGCGTTAATCTGTCTATATTATCTCAGCGTTCTCGCGCTCGGAATCATAATGAGCATCAGCTTGGCACATTATCTCCCGAACAAGCACACACACACACGCGCGCGCATATTTGGGATCGTAAAAACGTTCTAAAAGATATCCAGATTGCGCGCGAAGCGATAATGATGTCACGTCCTCGACATATACCTGAGGCGATCCTTCATTTGCCGCACAATATCTGCCTAACGAGCGTGTTTCGCGACAGATTAACACGGCTGTATGGCACTATATATGTGCGTATACTAATGCTCGCAAACACACGCGTGTCTTGTCACGGACCGGCGCGGGAGATTTGAATTCTTTTATTCGCGTGAGCTTGTAGCTGTAATTATTGGATTTCACGAGCAGAGCTCCGCGTGCTCTCTGTTGTCGCGCTTCGCTTGCTGGATTTTAGATTATTATGACCGCGGGCAGTGCGAGCCTATCTGTGGGAGATGGGATGTGTGACCTCTGGGCTCGAGGCTGAAATTAAGGTGGAATTAGTTATAGAATTAGTTATAGGTGAAAACCGGTTAGAAATAGAGGTTTTTTGACTTGTGTGTATATTCGGCTCATCGCAAACCTGGAAACCTAGCGATATCGAAAGAATGATTTTAACTTTTAACTTTTCTTTGAGCAATACTTGGACTATTGGACTACTGCTTATAAATATAATGATTGTTTTTGTTATGAAGAGCTAACAAACCTAAGAATATACCTGAGAAACCTAATCTCATAGGTTGGTAAATGTGCCCTAAAAAAAAGATTGCTACTATCAGGACCCATATATGATACAAAATTATTCGTTTTCGCGGAATATCCGGTGGTCTTGCAAACATTGTATCTCTATATAACAGAGATATAGACACGGCTACTCGATGTTCCGAGAACAGCGTCAAACAATCAAGCGAGAGAAATAAAACTCGCCAAAACGTATATACTGGAATTTCCAAGTGGTGCTCGTTTTTGGGAACTGCACGCTTGAATGAGCCTTTCTCTCTCTCTCTCTCTCTCTCTCTCTCTCTCTCTCTCTCTCTCTCTCTCTTGCATATGACTCGCTAAAACTGTATGCATACAATACATCTGGTACCAGCTCGTTAGCCCTTGTGTATTCTAATCGGCTCAAAAGCTCTTCGAAAGAGCTTGCGCTCGTTAAAACGGTCGTTTTTTTTATTTCCTCTCCCTCTCGAGTTGATGATCGATCGCAGCAGCAACAGCAGCGTATATGTAAATTCGTTTGTCAACACGCCGTACGCGTCGCAATTTGAATATTGCTCGCGCGCGATTTGACGTTTGATTCGAGGCATCCTCGTAACCGGATTGCCTGATGCAGCTGCGCCGCCGGTCAGACCGAGTATATATGCATACAGGCTACGCGCAGCAGCATCACTATGCAGCGAAAGCGCTCGGCATCATTTGCATAAGACGAAGTCGCCGGCCGCCAAGAGAGTTTACCCCCGGTCATCATCTTTCCCGATACGCATCAGAGTGTGTGTTTACGTGTGGCGTAACCAGACAGTTTTGACTTGTAAATCGAACGCGAGCTTGCGATGCTTATTTTTCAAGAGCCGGCGCAGTTTATGTGTACTATAAGTTATATTATGGCGGGACGATATCTACTCTCGAGGAGGAAAAGTCCATAAATAAGCTGGGAATAAATTATACGTCGTCCACGGGACGATGCGTCACTGTCCTCCTACTCGAGCGACGACGTGTCCCCGGACGTAATAATGCATAATGCTAATTGCATGCGACGCGCACTTAGCTCTCTCTCTCTCTCTCTCTCGCTGCAGTTGCGCTTACACCCGAGGGCCACTGTGACGCGCTCTTTGAATTTGAAATTTACTCTGGTTGCGAAATTTTTTCATATTTATATAAGCTTTTTCTATTTCGTTTGTGCGTCTGTTCGAGGCTGTAAGTTTTGAGGTTAGAATTTTAAAAAAGTATAGACCTAGATGTCAGTATCGTTATTTTTGAGGTTAGGAATTAATAAGAGGACATTGTGGCGTGATTTTTTTTTATTCATAACTTGGTAAAAATAAAATAATTAAAACTCTCTGAACTGTGACAAACACGTATAATAAATCCAGATTTAAACGGCTTAACTTTTTCATGAAGTGCGAGAATTCATCGCCGAACGAATATTACACGCGCGTCACGGAGTCGCGGCGTTATTTAGGTTAGCCAATAATTTCCCGAAATAGCTCCGGCGATTTATTTATGCGTATGATATAGCAGAGAGAAAGCGCGTATACCCGTGAAAATATCGTCCCGATTAAAAAAGTTTTCACCCAACTTAACTTTCCACTTGATGCTTCCGTGACGATTAATCCCGAGTGGCGTGACGAGTGGCCTTAATCAGAGAGATAATCGTGTATAACCTTTTTTTTCGATGATGTGGCAAACGTCGGAGGTATAATAATGGAAAAAAGTCGAGATAGAGAGAGACAGGATTTAATAAAATGCCACTCGAGCAAAAGTTCAGGGCTCATCGGCTTCCGCGCGCGCACGCGCTCAAAAGCTCGAACTTGAGCTTTTATACCGGAGCTCTTGTCTTAATCCCTTTTGTGAAGTTACTTCATAATCTCGAGCGTTTACCCTTTACATCCGGCCATCCCAGCCGAGTTATTTTATACAGCTTTGCCTGTTTGTTTTACCGATGATCCCATTTCATTATACCGTCTGCACACCACTCTCTCTCTCTCTCTGCTCCGGATCGTCATCTTCTTTAATAAAAGCCGACCCGCATTCTTATATTTTCAATTTCGCTCGTATTATATACTCTCGTCGAATCGATATCCAAGAACTTGTCATGCGTATATTATACACACCGCGATCATTATGAATTAATACGAAATTATAACGTCAGAAAAGTTAAGGACGGGCAAAACAGGCGTAAAATAAATTTTTAATCAATTCGCATGCATTATTAATCGCCGTATACCAACGAGTACGCGCGGGCCCCCCTCCCCTTTGCGCGCGAAAATACATCGGCAATTTATGCTTTCATTTTCTCCGCTGAATAATCAGCTTTCGATTAATTAACCAGGCGCTATACTCCGGCACTCAATCCCGTAATTATTCCGCGCGCGAACATATATATAAAACACTTGCTCCGGGAAAATTGCACAGCGTTTTATATATATATATATATATATAGCCGCAACGCGTGTAAAAAGCCTGGCACAGCATATATAGCGAGAGGAGAAAAAGCGCGCGCGCAAAGGCCGTTCTTGAGAGGCACACGCGATAGAATTAATCGGCCGGTGGTTTCGGCCGACGTGACCTATCCTAAGCAAACCAAGTTATAGCTAAAGTTTGCCTAACCCGATAATGAGTCGCGCAGTTGCCTTATATATCTATAACGGCGCAGGTCCGCGCGTTCGAGGCTTAACGAAACTTGCTTGCCTCGCAGCTGTATATATATAGAAGGAGAAGGCGAAAGTTTCCCTGCTATACATATATGTATGTGTGTGTGGGTGTATCTGTGTGTGTACCAGCACTGTATATATATATACACACACACATACACACGGTCCATCAAATTGACTCGGGCGAAACGGTGCGACCTGATTGAGTCGTGGCCGTGACGCTATATATATATATAGGTAATTATAATTACCAAAAGCTACTCATGTCTCCGGTCGCTTCTCCAGGGAGTAATAGCTGGTGTGCTTCTATTATCGAAAGAGACGAGATTAGTTGGCGAGAGTTCGAGCTTAGCAATTTCGCGTTGAGTCGTTGAACGTCGCGAATTATCCCGGTGATCTCTCCTCTCTAGATCTTATCGTGCATACATCTATATATGTATATGTTTAAAAGGATATCGATCTCGATCGAAGCTGGAATATCAGAGGACGAGTGTAATTATAAAGTTTGCATGGAAATTCTGCGATGAGAGAGCAAAGCCCGATGCTGAGAGTCAATGGAGTATGCACGCGTTTCTCTCAGGACAAGAGTCTGTATACATATATATATATATATATATATATATATATATATATATATATATATATATATATATATATATATATATAGTGTGTAAGAAAGCGAGGGATTGTAGAATTTCCCAAACAGCAGCAGACTGCATATGTATATATATACATATAGAGAGGCAGACGCATACTTGCCGAAACATTCGAGCATCGCTGTTGTGTGTATATATGTACATGTTCTCGGGAAGTTCGCAAAGTGTTAATGATTTTGGCTGCGCGAACTAATGCATTAATCAAGCAATGCCAATGGCAAACCACGTGATTAATGAATATATTGCGCGGGAATTAGCAAAGCTCGACGCGAGTCGGAGATGAATTTCAAATATATGTTTGTTCCGCGCGATCAAGGCCCCGGCGCACAGCATATAATATATTGTACATATATATACGCGATTCCGACAGTCATGCGACCAGCAACCAAAAAAAAAGCATCAGGTGCGAAAAACTTATAGCCAGTGCAATTTTACCTCTAGCAGTCAGTCACCTGGAGTCTTTGAAACGTTGCACAGTATATACGTATAAGTATACCCACAGCCTGAAGTTGGCGCGTTAGTCTCTGTTCTTTGCCGACGTTTGTTCGCTACTGCCTGCATTCCTTAACCGCGCGCGCGCGCGCGTGGGAGCACAAAAGATATTTCACATTGTTGACGAACAGCCTCGTAAAGTAACCTCGACGGATAGTTTGCAGCCAAGTTTCCGGACCTTCTTTTGTCGAGTATACGTGTGTATACATATATAGAGGCGTATATATATATAGTCTCTAGTCCGCCGGAATCGACGATCATTATGTGGCGCGACGTCGCTCGGAACTTTAATAGCGGGTATCGGTTATTAATGGGGGAAGAGAGAGAGAGAGAGACGAGATTTTTAAAGTATTTTTCGATTTATTAATTAATATTAAGGGTTGAGGGTGGCGGAGGATGACAAAGTTAGACTTTTCGCAATACTTTTCGTAAAATTTAATATACATTTGATTAAACGCTTGGAAAATGATGTAATAAAAAAAGTCAATAATTGATTTTTACAAAAATAGCCTTAAAATAAGAAAAACCCTCATCCAATCGATATCAGTAGGTAAACTATAGGCATACTAGATCATAGGCATACTGGATCAGGGGAGGTGATCCAGTACGCCGCCCGTGTATAAGCATAGGGCCTCCCTCCTCCAGACCCGAGTCTCCCTTCTCTCGAGTGATTCAGTATGCCTATAGGATACTGCATCATTGGAGTGAGTGAGAAAGCCTATAGGATACTGCATCACTCGGCCTGTGGTGGTACGGCGGCCTGTGTGTAAGCATAGGGCCCCCTCTTTTTGAGAGTCTCCCTTCCCTTTGGCTCGCTGGCATAGTGGGAGAAGAGGTGACCCCTCGCTCGCTTAGACACGAGCAGCGGCTCGCTTGCGCGCTCTGTCGGATTCGGGAGATATGGATTGCGGTTGGCGGGAAATGTGAGGGAGTAGTTTGAAAATAATGCAGAGTATATTTTTATTTCATTTATATTTATTCATTGTTATTTTTTTTCTTCACAATTTCATGAATTTATATAAATAAATAAATAAATACACATTTTGTAATACAATTATTATTGTTTTTTATTTCCAACAAATGCAATCACATTCCCAAATCATCTACCTCATCCTTAGTATAAGTACCACTTAAGTAATTTTGAAGCCATGTTCTTATTGCAAGATCATTATAGACTGCACACTATAATTTCCGTCTGATGCACAAATCACGGTTGAAACATGTGTAGTGATTGTTATATTTTTAATAAATAAATAAATAAATAAATAAATAAATACACCTTTTGTAATACAATTTTTTTTTTTTTTATTTCCAATAAATACAATCACATTCCCAATCATCCACCTCATCCTTAGTATAAGTACCACTTGAGTAATTTTGAAGCCATGTTCTTATCGCAAGAACATTATAGACTGCACACCATGGTTTCCGTCTGATGCACAAATCATGGTTGAAACATGTGTAGTGATTGTTATATTTTATATTTTCTAAGGATGAACATCCTAAATCGTCAATGTTGCAAATCGATCTGCAAGAAAAAAAATAATTGGATGAGTATAAAATGTGAATGATAAAAGTATGAAGTGAGTATGAATGAGTATGGAAAGAGTATGAAGCGAGTATGAAACGAGTATGAAAAAGTATGAATAAGTATGAAGCGAGTATGAAGCGAGTATGAAAAAGTATGAAGCAAGTATGAATAAGTAAGAAGCGAGTATGAAGCGAGTATGAAGCGAGTATGAAAAAGTATGAAATGAGTATGAAGCGAGTATGAAAAAGTATGAAATGAGTATGAAGCGCGTATGAAAAAGTATGAATCTAGTATTAATAAAATAGTATGAAGAAAACTTACACATTAGGCAGCAGATTCTTTAGACACTGCATTTTTTCTTCTCCCTTAACAAATAATTTCTCAACGCCTTGTGTACATATTTGAAAAATGTGTTGAAGTCGATGATATGGAATATCTCCAGAGTTAAAAGCTATTCCATGATGAGTTTTCTCAACCCATTGGGTCATTACTTTTTCTTCAGCCGTGAGTTCCTCCCATGGTAATGGAGATTCAAAAAGGTAAGCAGTCGGTAACGCAGTTTTCTTCAAGTTTAGAAAACTCACTTCTTTAATAATAAAATAATCTTCAGCAATTCTTTGAAATCCTTGGATATCGCATATATATGCGTTTTCGTCTTTGCATTTCAATAAATAATTTTTAAATAACAAATCATACATTAACGTTCTAGCCATCTTGCTTTTAGCTTGTGTCATGAAGAACTGATGAAGAAAATTCTCTCGGCGGATTTTTAAACACAAAACTCCGTCTCATGATTTTGTCTAAAGGTGGAGAGGTGGAAGGAAGGCAAAATTTCCATTGGTTTTTGGAAAAGTAAACTTTCTTTGGTTGGGCGAAAAATGATAAAATTCATCCCTACTCGAGAAAATTTATCCTCTCTCCTTACGAGGAAAAAAAATCTTCCTCAGCATTGGTTTCCAATGTAAATCCCCCCCCCCCCCAACACTTTTCACAAGATTTTCACCTTCAAAAGGGACGCAGTTCCCTTGGAAGAGCACAGTTCACTCATCTGCGAATCTGCATCACAAAGTTTGAGAGTGAAAATGGCTTCGATGGAGTTTTACGAACGTTTTGTTGCGTTGATTCGTGAAACATTACAAAGTGAAGAGCATCTAACCAATAATGAAATTCATTATTGGCTAGATAAGTGCAATAATACGATTCAAGAACTCATCGAAAAAAATAAAAGTGATCTTACACGAGGTGAGAAACAAAAATTCCAAACTTGCATGACACATTTGTCCTGCATGCAAGTTGAGTTCGAGCAAAGGCTGAAACGAGGAGGAGGAATTATCGAAGAAGCTAAAGTTGAGTGCCGCGATGTTGACTCTGCTTTTGACAATCGAATTCGAACGGGAGTGATAGTAAACTTAAAACATGTTGATATTGCAAGTTTTTTAAATGATGCTTACCATCTGTTTAGTGAAAAAGTTACAGCATGTTTGAATGAGTTCAATGCACTAAAAGTGAACTCGGATTTCATAGCAGAATTTTCAATTCAAAAAAGCAATAAAGAAACCACTGATATTAAATACTTTACAAGTGAAAGTGCTACGATATATTTGTCAACTAATTTGGAAGAGTGGTTTAAAACTCATATACGAGATCACATCATGACACAACTAGAAGAATTTGAGGAAAAAGATTCTGGATGGACTCTAAAAAGTATTATAAGTTTATGTGTAAACATGAAGAAATATTCGCCAATTAAAGGCAGTTCGTACATTCCTCTCCCTAAATTCATAGAAAATAAAAAGGCGTGTATAAATGTGCACAACGAAGATAATCAATGTTTCAAATACGCTATTCTTTCGGCATTACATCCTTGTAAAATAAATGCCAATCGAGTATGCCAATATCAACAGTATGAGCAGGAATTAAACTTTAACAATATTGAATTTCCGGTGAAATTAAAAGATATTCCAAAGTTTGAAAAACTAAATAATATTTCTGTGAATGTATACATGTTAAGAAAATCAAGAGGAAAGTATGAAGTGTCGCCTTGTCACGTTACTGAAGAAAAGAAGGAAAAGCACGTAAATTTACTCATTGTGCAAGACTATTATATTGATGAACATGAAGAGAGTAATTGTGGTGATGAAGAACATCTTCCTAGATATCACTATGTTTGGATCAAGAGTATGTCTCGCCTTCTCTGCACTCAACTTAATAAATCTCACATAAAATCAAACCACTGTGAGAGGTGTTTGCAAGTGTTTTACTGCGAAGAAAAATTAAAAGTGCATGAATTGGATTGTAAAAATTTAAATAAATGTCGTATCAACTTGCCAAATGAAAAAAATAACATACTGAAATTTGAAGATTACAACAAAAACGAAAAAGTGCCTTTTATAATTTACGCTGATTTTGAATGCATGTTGAAGCCTACTGAGAATGAAATGTCATTTCAACTTCATGAAGCTTATAGTATTGGCTATTACATAAAGTGTAGTTTTGATGAGAAACTATGTGGTTATAAATCGTATAGAAAAACGAGCGAAAATGAAGAATCGCCTGCAAAGTGGTTTGTTAGACAGTTGAGAGCAATCAGTGAAAATATCGACCAACTTTATAAGAATCCGAAGCCAATGAGACTTACAGATTTGGAAGAATTATCATTCCGGCGAGAATCTATCTGTCACATATGTCGAAAGCCTTTTGGTAATGGAGAGATGATTGTACGAGATCATTGTCATCTTACAGGACGGTATGTATTAGATTTAAAGAAAGAACTAATGGAAATTATATTTTCTATTATATTTTTTTCTTTGATTATAGATTCAGAGGAGCAGCTCATAATTCATGCAATTTGAATT
Organism: Muscidifurax raptorellus; assembly: GCA_020010945.3. Lineage (NCBI taxonomy): Eukaryota > Metazoa > Arthropoda > Insecta > Hymenoptera > Pteromalidae > Muscidifurax > Muscidifurax raptorellus. The sequence goes on from CM052080.1 coordinate 39,052,982, forward strand.
ATACAGACTCGAGATTTATACCAGTTGTATTTCATAATCTCAATTATGATACACATTTTATTTTGAAAGAGATTGCAACTTCATCCGTTTTACCAGGAAGAGTGACTCTCATACCACACAACAAGGAAAAATATATTTCCTTTACGAAATATATAGACAAGTGTGAAATAAACTTTAGGTTTATAGATTCATGGCGTTTTTTGCCCTCATCATTAGACAAACTGTCTTCTTATCTAGAAAATGTACCTATAGCAGTTAAGGAATTTCGAGCAGATGGATACACTAACGAACAGATTAATCTTCTCAGACGAAAAGGCATATTTCCATATGATTTTGTGGATAGCTTAGAAAAGCTCACGTTTACAAGTTTACCCGATAATCACGAGTTTTACAATAAACTCAATGAATCACATATTTCCGATGAAGATTATATGCATGCCCGTAATGTATGGAATACATTCAATGTACAAACGATGGGTCAGTATTCAGATATTTATTTAAAGACAGACGTATTATTACTAGCTGATGTATTCGAAAGTTTTCGAGAGACGTCTATTCAAGCATATGGTTTGTGTCCAGCTCATTTTTATACAACACCAGGATTAACATTTTCAGCAGCTCTGAAAATGACCAAAGTAGAATTAGAGCTTTTAACTGATATAGACATGCTAATGTTTATTGAATCTGGCATTCGAGGAGGAATCAGCCAATGCTGCAATCGATACGCCAAGTCCAATAATCCATATATGGGATCGTCATATAACAAACAAGAGAAGATCAAGACTCTTATGTATTATGACATTAACAATCTCTATGGATGGGCAATGGTTCAGCACTTGCCCGTTGGAAAATTTAAATGGATTGATTACAAGTCAAATCCAAACTTCTACAACGCAGCACCCGATTCGGACGTGGGATATATCGCTGAAGTTGACTCAGAGTATCCTGAAGAAATACACGATGAACATCGAGATTTACCTTTTTGCGCTGAGCATCGTTCACCGCCTGGATCAAAGCAGAAAAAGCTTCTAACAACTTTAGATGATAAACATAGGTATGTCATTCATTATCGAGCACTAAAACAAGCATTAGACAATGGACTTCGATTAAAAAAAGTGCATAGAATTTTAAGTTTTAAGCAAAAAGCATGGTTAAAACCTTACGTCGAATTAAATACTGAGAAGAGAAAGCAGTCAAAAAACGAGTTTGAAAAACTGTTTTACAAATTATTAATCAATGCAGTATATGGAAAGTGTATTGAGCGAGAACGGTCTCGAGTCGACGTGAAATTGGTGAACAAATATACTGATAGATATGGAGTTGAAGCACGTATAGCACAACCTAATTTTCACAGTTGTGCAATCTTTGATAAGAACTTAGTAGCTATTCAGATGAAGAGAACAAGTATTACAATCAAAAAACCAATTTATATAGGACTCAGTATTTTGGATTTGTCGAAAACATTGGTCTATGATTTTCATTACTCTTATATGAAAAAACGTGTAGGAGAAAAATGTAAACTTCTCTACACAGATACAGATAGTTTGATCTACGAAGTCCAAGACCTCGATATGTATCAGATCATGAAAGAAGACATTTATAAATTTGATACTTCAGATTACGATGAGAATAATCCATTCAACATTCCAAGAGTAAATAAAAAAGTGCTTGGTCTCATGAAAGACGAATGCTGCGGCAAAATTATGACTGAATTCATCGGATTGCGCAGCAAAATGTACAGTATTTTAATTGAAGATGGAGAAACTATAAAAAAAGCCAAAGGTATAAAATCGTGTGTAGTTAAAAAGTCAATTACATTTGATGATTATCGAAAATGTTTGCAAGATTTAGCAATCATTCGACGTGAGCAGTGTAATATTAGATCGAAATTGCACATTGTTCACACCGAAAAGCAAAATAAAATTGCGCTGAGTCCCCACGACGATAAGCGATTTATCTTGCCGGGTAGTACCGATACTTTACCATGGGGACACTACAGAGTTATAGAAGAACAGATGGCGCAAGCTTTGCATGAAGTAGAGAGGGAAAACAATGTGGAGGGGGAAAATGATGTGGAGAGGGAAAACGAACCAGCCAATGCCAGCAGTCCAGCAAGAGTGGAGAGGGCATTCGAACGAGCCAATGATAACAGCTCAGCAAGCGTGGAGAGGGGGTCAGAACGAGCCAATATGAGGAGTCCCCCAAGAGTCGAGATTGAATGGACTTCTGATTTGATGGAGGAGTTTTCACATGAGTGGGAGAGACCAATGACGAGTGATATACTGCAGGAGGCTATGGAAAGGGCAGACATCGTGGAGGGGAATCTGCTATATGAAGCGGTGCACGAGGCTGAGGAGCATATTCGAGCAGTCGAAGAAGCCTACCAACCTAGTAGAAAAAAAGCAAAACTCCAAGATACTTAAAGTAAGTTTACACTTAAATTTATACATCACCGAAAAACTTATACGAAAATTTTCATTTACTTATGTTACTTTTTCTTCTTTTTTCTAGAATGGATTTATCAGCACTTAACAAGATTGCTGAAAGCAGCTTCTTGCCAAGAAGGAAGCTTACAGAGTTGGAAAAAAATCATCGATACATGATCACAGCTCTGAAAGAGGTTAAAACAAAATACGGTCGTAAGATCGTTGCTGAAATGGACTCGAGCTTTCAAGTCTTTTTACCCGAGAAAATCTCATCAGCCATGTAGCAGAACGAAGAGTTCTTTAACAAGCTATGCGAATCAGCAAACAAGTTAACATTATTTGCCACATATCTCGGTGGGAATTCTTTCAAATTTGAAAATTGAATGTAGAAAATAAATAAACACACACAAAGACTGTTATTTTTAATCAAATTTATTATTTTGTACATAATAATGAATAAATACATATATTTATAAAAAGAAAAAACATTGCTTTTTTTATTTGCTGCAACCTGTAATCCTCACAGAATCTCATTTTTATCTATCCAACTGTTATGCTCACTACCAAATCCTAACCATTTAACAAACACACGTTTCCCTCTTTTTTTCAAGACCTTTTCTACCAAATAGACTTCTGGATACTTAGTTTTCTGAAGTTCCATTTCATAAAAGCCACCAGCGATGGGTTTATCATAATAATCTTTGAGATGATAAGTTACTGGAGTAGTTTTGACTATACGTGTTATTGTAAAAATTTCTGTAGACCAGTTTGGTGTATAACCTTTTTCAAAAACTTGTTTCAGCCTACTTATGCGCACTTTGTCTCCAACTTTGAATTTTGGCTTTTTTCGTTTTACTGAGAATCGGTTTTGATTCAAAAAACGTTCCAGGATCTTGCTTTCATTCGCCTCCGAGACATTTTTCGGCTCGATGGCTATTGTTCGATGTTTTCTTGAATTGTAGTCTTCGAGCAAGTTGGGAAGAATATCTATCCAGTTATAATTTCCTTGTTTACTGAACTCTATCCACATTGCATTTTTTAATGTCCTATTGAAGCGTTCGCATATGCTTGCATGAAGATTGCTGTGTGTCGAATATAGATTTATCTTGTACTTTTTCATGAGGGATTGAAAATCGGAATTGTAAAATTCTTTTCCCTGGTCTGTATGTAGATTGGAAGGTGATCGGCCTTGTTTCAATATTGTCTGCATAGCTCGAGTAACATTTTTACCACTCTTTGATAGAATTGGCACAGCCCATGCATACTTTGAAAATATGTCTATGACTGTGAGTATGTAATTGTAACTTTTGTTCTCATCAGAATAAGGTATCATTTCGACAAGATCGGCTTGCCACGTTTCGTCAATACCACGAATGTCGTATTTTCTTCGTTTGTATCTTCGACGTGCCGGTTTGTGCAACTCTTCAGCTACTACCTTTCGTTTCATGTTAATCTATTGCGACGTTCAATTGCTTATTTAGTTCACCAGTTATATATTCAATAGCCTGGCAATTACGTTGAGTTACATCATATAGATATTTCAGTTTTACATCCACTTCTGATTGAAGTTCCTCAATTTGCTTCTTATAATCTTCTATGAGATCACCAATTGCACCAAGTTTAGAAGCTAGATAGTCCACTTCGGTCTGTAGGATAACTTTCAGTGCGTGCAAGGTGATTGCATCGTTTGGCTGACGTGGCTCGCCTATATTACAAAGTCGTTTATTTTCTAAATCGAAATTGCCATCTAATGTAAAATTGAAACCAATGCCGGGAGGACCACGACTTGATTGCGAACCCTCGAGTTTTCTTCCAAACACATCGAGACTCATTTTGCTACTGATTTAATAAGGTGAATGACAGCGTTAATATACATGTCCAGCCTCACGCAACTCCTCAATAATTGAAATAATTTCATTATTATGATTATTGTTTTCAGCAGTTCGTTCAGCAATGAGTAATCGTAGTCGTTCAACCAGTTCATTCGGATCGTCCCAGTAGACTAGGTCTATAGATGAATCTGACTTTGCTATTTTATATTCGGGCAAGAGTCCAGCTCCAGTAGTAGATTTGTTTTTTTTATTTTTACGACAACTGCGAAACATTGGCTCGATGATTGATCGATATTTTCTGCTGTTTGAAACGCGAAGATCCTCATCTTTACTGTGTCTTTTTCTGTGAGCATTTGTCGCCTCCAGAATAGTGCGATAATTCCGACGATCCGTTAAGCTTAAAATATTATCATCGGGCTGTCTTTTGAACAACAATTCCATTAATCCATCACTTTTAGGATAGCTAACATTTCTTACTCGTATTGACTTATCATCAAATTGTATTTCCGAATCACCAATCATGTACACTCCATTGACTTGACGTACACCGTATATATTGTCGATTCGACTACGACTTTCATTGAGCATTGTCAAAAAGTCAGTTGGTGTTGATTCATTACCGTCATATGCAGATTTAAATGTTGAATTAATTATTGTATCATTCGTTAAAGAAGCACTATCATCTTCGTCCTTGGAAGCACCATCAATTTCTTGCTCATTCATCGTCGAATTCAATGCATTTGATAGGTCAAATTTCAATCGTTTCCTCGATTTTTTCATGCTTGCATTAGAGATGATATTATAAGATTGCTGCTGCTGTTGTACATCATTTATTTTCGAATTGACAAGTTTTTCAAGCGGTGTAATGACTGGTTTCAATGTATCTGCAACGACTTTTTCCGCATCTTCTCTCTCTTGCTTGAGTACAGAGCACTTTCTTTTAACTGCTTCACGCGCTCTCATGAGCTCGCTGAGAATATTTTTTTCTTTCTCAAAATCGGACATGATGATTACAAGTTGCTGGATGCAATCAAACTGTTAATATTGTCACTCACACATCCTTTTTTATTGCAAAACAGTCGAATCCTTTTCTATATCTGCCATCATTCATCTCTCGATCTTTGTCGACAACGATGAATCCATACTTGTCATTTTTCCAACAGCTAGAACACAGGTTTCGAAATTCGTTGAAGGTTAAATCAGTATTTACATGATCATCATAGATGTGCTTAAGATTCACATCATCTTGACGGTAAATTACTAAAAAATTTATATTATCTCGAATGAGATGTTTTGGAATACGAGCATACGATTGACAAAGATAAAAACTATCCACACTTTTGTGTCTTCCCATGCAGAAAAATGCCTTGACACTATCCTGCTTCTCACAGGCTATATCATCGAAAATCATGATTGAATTTGGTAGAACATCATCAGGAGATACTACAGACTCGTGATCGCGAAATGGATGGTAAGTCACATCATCTATCGACTCCAACAACTTTTCGAGAAACTGATATTTCGGCTGATTCAACGATTTCGAGTACACATATACATTTTCAAATTTAAGACCATTGGGATGTGTAATAAGAGATAATAAACTGTTAGTTTTTCCACAGTTGGATGGACCACAGAAGACAGCTCTTATAGTATCTGGCAATAACTCTCCATGGCGCTTCTTCTTCTTCTCTTTTCCAAAATCGAAATTTGCAACAGGGAGTTTGACACTCTGCTCGGTAAAATCCATGTTTTCGCGTCAAAGTCAGATTTGTTATTAAGCTTAAAAATATAAACACATGCTTTTTATCTCATACTTCAGTAGTAAATCAGATTTCGAAGAGAGATGATCGTACACAAAAGTAAAAAGCAGCAGCAGTCGAAGAAAGGTTATGGATTACTTGATAAAGTGATCAATAACTTACCTTTTGAAATGCATGTGCCTGGATATCAATATTGTGGTCCTGGAACTGACTTGAAAAAACGATTGAAAAGAGGTGATCCAGGAATCAATCCTCTTGATCAAGCGTGTAAACAGCATGATATAGATTACTCTGATAAAAACAAGGATCGTAAAGTTGCCGATTTGAAGCTTGCTGAAAAAGCTTGGAAGCGTGCAAAAGCGAAAGACGCCAGCCTCGGTGAGAGAGCCACTGCCTACATGGTTGCTAATGCCATGAAAATAAAAGCTAAAACTGGAATGGGGCTAAAATTAGGCAAATTAGTGACGGCAGCTAAAAAATCGATGAAACTCAGTAAATCTTCTCGAAAGACTATACAATCTGCATTGAAAGGCGCACGACGACTCATTAAAGAAGCTGGCGGAAAGAAAAAAATCATCATTCCACGCGTTCTTCCGCTTCCCTCGAAAATCGGTGGAGTTATTCCCTTTCTCATACCACTTTTCGCAGGGTTAAGCGCAACCGGTGCTCTAGCAGGTGGCGCTGCCGGTATTGTCAAAGCAGTAAACAGTGCTAAAGAAGCAGACAAAAATTATGAAGAAAGTAAGAGGCATAATAAAGTAATGGAGGCCATTGCTTTGGGCAAAGGACTCTATATCAAGCCATATAAAACTGGTATGGGATTATTTATAAAACCATACAGCGGTAGTGGTGTTGCTTCTAGAAAAAAAAACTTCGATTTAACTTTGCCCAATCGCGCACTTACTGATTACGATCTCATAAAGTATGCTCGTATGCTAAAAATCCCTCATTTTCGAGGTGTTTTCATGAGAAATAATCTGCCTCAAAGCGGCCCATGGACAAACGAAAGTGCTATTGTCAACTTGGATGATTATGAAAACCAGGGCACTCATTGGGTGTGTTATAAAAAACATGGTGCCGAAGTGATCTATTTTGACAGTTTTGGCAATCTCAGACCTCCCAAAGATCTTATGTCATATTTCAACGTAAAAGAAGTAAAATACAACTATATGAGATATCAGAAATTTGACACATATATCTGCGGTCATCTTTGTCTTCAATTTCTAAGTGGAAACCTATAAAAGAGCTGTATGTCTGCGAATATGCATCATTCGGTTTTAATCAGTCATGGAAGATAGTTTTACTCTAAGTCTTTCTGGAACAACATCTGTTTTAGAAGCACAATATTTTCCATCCATTGAATTATCTCAAGATAAAAACTTTGTTCTTGGATTAGTTGAACTTTTAACATTCAACTCAATTCCTAATGTAGACTTTACAAATAATAAACTACATGTGAATGGAGATATTATTACTTTACCTACTGGCAGTTACGAGATAGAGGCTATAAATGAGTTTTTGCAAGCAACATTAAAGTCAAAAGGAGTTCAATTTGTGCTAAAAGCCAACAATAATACTTTGAGAAGCGAAATTTATTGCAGTCAACCATTAGATCTTTCACCTCACGATTCAATTGGTCGCCTACTTGGATTTACATCTAGGATTCTCAAAGAAAACATTCAGCACAGCTCTGATTTGCCTGTGAAGATATTGAAAATTAATGCACTTAGAGTAGAGTGTAACATTACCACTGGTGCTTACATCAACAGCAAAAAAGTTCATACTATTCACGAATTTTTTCCAAGAGTTCCTCCAGGTTATAAAATTGTAGAAGTTCCGAATCACGTCATTTATCTGCCTGTTAGCGTCAAGAGCATCGATCAACTTCAAATTCGTATCGTTGATCAAGACGGAAATTTGGTGAATTTTCGCGGAGAAGAAATTACTATCAGACTTCATATCAAATCTATATAATGGGCATAGTTTACAACTCAAAAGGAGTGTATATAAGCCAGAGAGAATGTCAAACTCCAATCAGTCGACCGAAAAAAATCAAACCGTTAACACGGCAGAGCATTCAGTTCCTCAGAAGCCTAGGACTAAAAGTACGTTAAAAAAATTTACGTGCATAATTCTCTGCTGCTTCCAGAAAAATGGACGAAATTCTAAGCATTCAATCAGGTGTCGTATTCGATGAGTCGATAGCGCACTATGAGATTCACGCCTATCAACCATATTCAACAGTCAACTTTAATAACAGTGACGAAATACGTATTTCAATCCAACATCAAGATCTCTGTTTGTTACCTTCCCGCAGCTGTATTCATATACGCGGAAGATTGCAGCAAGCAGATGGAACAGCTGTGGCTAAAACTAATTTTGTCAACAATGGCATTTGTCATTTGTTTGATGAAATCCGATATGAAATTAATGGCATAGAAATTGATAAAAGTAAAAATGTCGGTATGAACAGTCTTATGAAGGGATGGGCTTCATTCGACGCAAATCAATTTTACATGTTGGAAAATGCTGGCTGGTTTGGTAATAAAGATGACAACAATACCTTGACCGATGAACAAGGCAACTTTGACATTTCTATACCTCTGAGCATGATATTGGGGTTTGCTGAAGACTATAAAAAAATTGTAATTAATGTAAAACATGAACTCATTCTCACAAGATCAAGAACTGACGTAAATGCAATCATTCAGACCGGAAATATAGCTAATGGCGTTACTACATATGAAGACTTTCGTGTGGTGATTGCAAAAATTGAGTGGTTAATGCCATATGTCATCGCATCTGACAAACAAAAAATCCAGATGTTAAACTTCATTGGTAAAGATAATCCAATCTCTTTGAGTTTCCGTTCCTGGGAGTTATTTGAATATCCTCTACTGCCTGCCACAAATAAACACGTTTGGACAGTAAAAACTTCAAATCAATTGGAAAAACCTCGCTATGTAATTGTTGGACTACAAACCAACAAGAAGGGACTGAGAACTGAAAATGTTGGTCATTTTGATCATTGTCATATAAGTAATGTAAAACTTTTCCTAAATTCACAATATTATCCATACAATAACCTAAATCTTGACATGTATAAGAAACAGTTTGCAGTCTTATACGATATGTATGCAGGCTTTCAAAAATCCTACTATGGAAAAGAGCCTCACCCATTGCTCACAAGACATGAGTTTTTAAATTTCCAACCATTAATAGTTATCGACTGTTCTCGTCAAAACGAATCTCTTAAAAGCGCCCCTGTCGATGTACGTCTTGAATTCGAAGCTGCGCAAGACTTTCCACCTAATACTTCAGCCTACTGCTTGATCTTGCACGATCGTATCGTACAGTATAATCCTATCAGTGGAGATGTAAGAAAACTCGTCTAGACATAGTGAGCCTACAGTTTTTTCTAATAATATTGTACAATGCGACTATTCTGTAAAACCATTATTTAATTGTGTACACATTATAATCCTATTTTATAAGACTATCTGTGCGTTACACAATGTAAATTCATGAAATTGTGAAGAAAAAAAATAACAATGAATAAATATAAATGAAATAAAAATATACTCTGCATTATTTTCAAACTACTCCCTCACATTTCCCGCCAACCGCAATCCATATCTCCCGAATCCGACAGAGCGCGCAAGCGAGCCGCTGCTCGTGTCTAAGCGAGCGAGGGGTCACCTCTTCTCCCACTATGCCAGCGAGCCAAAGGGAAGGGAGACTCTCAAAAAGAGGGGGCCCTATGCTTACACACAGGCCGCCGTACCACCATAGGCCGAGTGATGCAGTATCCTATAGGCTTTCTCACTCACTCCAATGATGCAGTATCCTATAGGCATACTGAATCACTCGAGAGAAGGGAGACTCGGGTCTGGAGGAGGGAGGCCCTATGCTTATACACGGGCGGCGTACTGGATCACCTCCCCTGATCCAGTATGCCTATGATCTAGTATGCCTATAGTTTACCTACTGATATCGATAACAACGAATTAATTCGGTGGAAAAACATCAGTTTAAAAATAATTTCGGCCTGATTCCAATGTAAATTACTTTCTACCCCCTTTTACGCAAATCGCGATATACTCCCAGTCTAATTTATTTACAAATACTTTACAAATTTACAAATCAATGTAAACCAATTCATGAAACGGCCAAATCAAATCAACGAGTGTAAAAATCCGTCCCTCCCATCAGACTTCAAAAAGTTAGCTTGTATACGTGCGATACGAGGCCATCGCGACCGCAGCCAACTGCCGGGCAAACGAGCGTTTTCGCTTGTAAGGGAATAAAATATGAGCCCTAAAAACAAACTGCAAAGGGATCAACTGCACGGAGCAGCTACCTGCGTTTATGCCATACGACGGTCAGCTCTCTGTTACGAGAACGACTATCGGCGATAATTAAAGGCGAGCTACGGGACCGCGAAACGAGCTTAACCGCTGCGCTAAAGAGTCCTGCTCTCGCGCCGTACACGCGTCTCCAAAGAGAATTTTTCCCTCTCCATATATATTCTCTATGGCGGCGCTCGGGCTTTTTGCGCCGGAATTCGGTGTTCCGGATTTTAAAAATAGCTCTCGTAAAAGCTTTTTAAATTGAAAAATCAGGTCGCATCCGAGCCTGGCTCTCGATCGCGGTATTATTATACTCGAGCGATAAAAAAAGTTATATTTTTCGGTATAATACGACCCCAAAAAAGACCGACCGATATCGAATCGACCGTAAGTGGTAACCCCAAAAGCTGACCCTCGCGGCTAAAGGAGCCGTTGTTCCCGCCCCCGCGTGAATTACGTACACTCTATCCCTTTCGGCAGGCGATATTGCCGCGAAATTTAAAAGGCAAGCCGAACTAATAACACAATAGAGCGAAACCGGCCTGGGCGAACAAAATCGCTATACCTGAATCGCAGCCGCTCATAGCCCGAGGCTGTAAGTAGTCAAGAGAGATAGAGAGAGAGAGAGAGAGAGAGAGAGAGAGAGAGGGTAAGAGGGAGAAAGAGGGAGAAATCATCGGTTAAACGTAGTTTCGGCCGTTAATGAGATCGCTGCTGGAATTTCGTGCCCGCGGCCCTTGCTCATTACCGTTGGCGCAGTCGCACGCGCTATATATATTCATAATTAAATGCCACCACTCCGTCACAGTATATATATATATTCACGGTATACCGCTCGGTTTTGTATACGCGGTGTTTCTATATATGTGTGTCATTGGGCGAACGTTTTGAAAAGTCGGCCGTTATCAGAGGTGCCAGCAATATCGATTTTCGGGGTAGTATCGATGTAATGTAGTCGTGCTGTTTCATATATATGTAGATAGTTAATTTTGCTGCTGATTTTTAAGGTGTAATGTAGAATATTCAGAAAATTTGTGTATTTCTTGGAATAAAAAGAGAATGGATATTCAATGTACGAAATGCTTGTATGCCCATAATATTAATTATGAAAACAATGAGTGGAAAATTATTGTATCGCGCTTAATTAAATCATGCATGTATTATAAATCAACGCAAAAATGACATACTTCGTACGAGCGCAACTTTTGTTTATTTTTAAAACGTATACTTGGTATGGATATTTACATATTATGTACATAGTTGTACTTTTTACATTATTTGCATAACATGTAGTTGTTGAAATTAAAAAAAATCACATTTAATAATGAGTAAATAGTTCATAAGGATCATGAGGAAAGTTTTTTAATATTAGGTTCAGAGTAATTGATTATTAAGAGGTTTTGTATACGAACGATCAATAAAAAATAAATAACATGATCCCTCATTTTTTTGGACCAGCCAAATTATATCATAAAAAACACTTAACGTGAACTATCAACGATTTAGAACAAAAGCTTTGATCTGTGCAAGTGTCATCTACCGGAATACAGGTTATGATACACCACGAGCTAAATTCACATCACGCATTCGATGTTTCTAACGGCGGTCTATAAAGTAAAAAATAATTACGTAACATGTGATTAGATTTTTGAAAATACAAAAGAATACGACACAAACACAAATTAGAAACATGTTCATTCGATTTATTCCTGGATACGTTCGATATATTATCGCAATCATTCTTTATCAATATAGTATTACAAATTTCTATATCCAACACAGCAGTTTTTCTAAAAATGCCTAAACCCCCGACAAGCAATCCCGCAGACTCCAAAAAACAAAAAAAATATCATGCATCATCATCGATACATCTCGCATACAGCCGCAACAATTAATCAAATCACCGATCAATTAAGCCCAAGCTCCCGTCCCTCTCACGCCGCCGTCGGTTAATTATCGAGCTCTCGCGCGGGAAATTCGAAAAGCTCGACAGAAGCTCTTTCGCATTCGGCGGCTCGGTGGGCGCCAGAAATTTATACGGCGGTGCACGTCGTACACCTGCGCGCGCGGCCGTGTTCCAGCCCGACGATACACACGCGGCTCGTGTCCCCGACAAATTGCGCTCTCTGCTCCGAGCAGCTCGCTGCGAAATTGCGGATATGTATGTGTGGCCTGCGCGAGCTTTGCTCTTGGCAGCGCGAGTCGTTTAATATGGTGTCGCGTTGCGGATGCCAAGCTCGCTCTTCTGTATTGAACACTTCAATTGCAGGCTGGAATTACTGCGTTATACTACGCGTGATTATTACAGGTGTGTGAAATTTCTGAGGCTTTTATTTGGTATTCTTTGATTTTGAATAGTTCCCGCGACGCTCGCGACTTTTTTTTTGAAATTTTCCGTTCGAGCTTGAGACGTGTCAAACTTATGCCTCGGGGGATCCGCAGTCGCAAGCTCTCGCCGAGTAATATATATCCCAGTCTCGTGCTAAAACTCGGTGTGAAACAAAGTTGCGATTCAATTTTTCATACGCGTATATTTACCGAGGAAAATGCGGTCAAAGCGCAAATATTATTCCAGACAATATACGAGAGCTCGCACGATCATTCCCCGAGCTTAATTTCATAAGTCGAATTGGTTATTCCCACGGGGGTCGTGCATCGGAAAGCTGCTTTATATCCTGTCGCAAGTCACATTGCAAATATGCAGAAAGCATTTCTCAAAGTGGTAATTACACTTTGGAATAGGAGCGAGGGGGAGACTCGCCAAAGATCAAATTATGGAGTTATCTTCGTCGTCCTGATGCTCCAGTTTCCATGCGAGTCTTGGAGGAAGCTAAGACCGAAGATCTAGTGATATTGTTGAGGGAAGTATGGGCCTCGTCGTTCGGTTACGACGAGGCTTCGAAACTTTCGGGATCCACCTCGAGTCTTTGTATTATTGCAAATGAGGCAAGGTATAAAGTTCGGCTATTTAAAGGGAAATACATTTATACTACTGTCTCTCTCTCTCCCTCTCTTTTCGAAGCCGTGGCTCTGGTAAAAAAAATGTCTTGGGCTACGTTGCCGCGCTGCCGAACTAGTTTTCAAACTCGCGACTCTGTCTCTTCTGTTCTAAATCTTTTCTGATTTATATATATATATATATATATATATCATTCTAGACTTTCGTTTCGTTTATACAAGTCGAGTCACCCCAGCTGCGATGTACACGCGTATAATCTTAAAGAAAATTTCCTTAGAAGTCGAAGAAAGTTCTGCGGATGATTCATTTCGACGTACGAAACTATATACGTAATGAGTCTATTTCCCGGTGATACCCTCTTAATTAAAATTGAAAAAAAAATCCGCGTATTATTAACGCTCGAGTGACGCGTTTTTCACGAAAGTCAAGCTCGCCGAGATTCAAACTCGCCGTCGAAAGACAAAGTATATAAAAAAAGAAAAGTGACTCTCGACTCGGAACACGGGGGAGGGTATATATAGCGCAGTGAGAGCCTCGCGGACACCTCGGGGGAATTTCTAAGAGCAGAGTGCGCGAGTATAACGACGTAATTAGTCGGTCGCCGCGTTTTATTAAGTCGTCGTCGTCGTCGTCGTTGGCAGGAAAGAAAAAGAAGAAGCCGCAGCGCGCGACAAATGCGAGAACATCGGAGGGATCTGGAAAGCAGAGACGGGTGCCTGAGAAGCGCGAAAAACGCCTGCTGTGCACCGCGAGTCATTAGGGGGCGTAATGCGACGTATGAATTTTGATGGTGGCACACGACTCCTCCAGAGTCACTCGAGGCTGGTTGCGTCATCGTCGTCGCACACCGGCGCGACATATAATTTCCCGGTGCTTTTTTCGGCTGTCTCCTCTTTTCAGCGCAGCGTCGTTCCGGCTTCCTGCACTCAGTGGATCTGTATATATACGACTACTGCTCTGGAGAGGCCGCGATGAATGCGCGAGAAAAGTCGCGAAATTTTCTCCCGAGCCTTGCGGGACCTCACTTCGCGTGGCTTTGATCGCTGAGGATCTTGTCCTTGTTGAGGAGCTGACGTTTTAGTTACTTCTACAGGCTTTTTGACTCTCTGCGCGCACGGTGAAGCGAAAATAAAGCTGGAAGAAAATAAAAATGATTTTTACGCGTGTATATACAGAGTATAGAAAGGAAGGTAATATACGCGTGAGAAAGATGGTAGATTGGCATGCGTATAGATGGAAAATTGTATTGGCGAGGGCTAGTGAGAAATTAATCTTAAGGAATAGTATATTGTGCAACTGGGGAAGAATATTTTTTTTTGTCTAATTCTTCAATTTAACACCGAACGCTCTTAGTGGAAAATTATAAATTTGGCTTTTCAGACGTTTTTTAATCCTATATCACGAGGCTAAAACCACCAACTTTTGCAATACCGAGAGAGCAATTTATTCATGATTCTTGGGTTGGCATTCATTATTTTTCAAAAAAATATAGCGTGCAAAAACTATCCTTTGAAGTTTCAACGCAAGCCCTTTTACGTAGAATTTTTACTTTACTACGCACTTCGTGAAAAATAGGTGAAAAGCCAAATTTGCAATTTACTTGCGAGAGTGGCGCGCTTCTATTTTATTTCCAGCATATGCATTAAAATTTATGAACATCATGCGAGCTGCAAATCAAATGAAAGATGAACCTATAGCACTCGATCTAAAAAAAAATTGTTAAGAAAAAAAAACCAGGAGATGCATCCGGCTCGCTTAATACGACGATATAGGAATGCCGATAATCGTAGTGGCCGCTATCTACAGGTATACAGCTTACTAATCCGGTATCGAGTATCGCTTGCGCGATCCAAGATGCATATCCGATGGACTAAAGAGGGTGTCCGCGGCAATTTCGCATATCCCCTCCCTCCGCAGGAATGGCCGAGCAGAACTCGAGAGTAAGAGCAGCGGTGGTCAGGTATATATACTATATACGAGAACGCTGGGCTGCAGCTACCACGGAGATTAAGAGGGATGATAGTTACGAAAGCGCTTTGCGCCAAGTTTCCCCGGGCGTTGTTTGTTAATGCGATAGAGCTCGAGAGGGCTCTGCTGCAGCAGCAGCGCCACTGGGTACACCTCTGTATACTTGTAACTTTGCCTGTATGAGTTAGCGTACACGTGTTTTGTCGACTGCTGCAGCCGCTACAACAGCTTGCGAACTTTCGGTTTTCGTGTTGCCGAATCCGCGCGACACTTCATTAGCCGTAATCTCCCTTTCGGGACTGCGCTCTTTCGTATATACGTGGCGCGCCGGGAAAAAGCGTCAAAACGTCCGTCATCCCGGCTAATGGCTGTTGCTTTTGCTTGTTGCTGCAGCCGTTGCTGTGCTCTACTGTAGCCCTTTTTACTGTCAAATCAAATGCGCAGCTCTGCGGGGACCAATAACAACCACTTGAGCTCGACTTTCCTCTCGCTGTTTGCGTTGCGTTGTACACGTAGACTCTTTTTATTAATAATTCAATTGACAGTAGGCTGTGCTCGTGAATTTTTGTGGGGATTCGAGTTGAGATAAACATTTAACTGGCGTAATAACGAGCAGGTATCTGATAGTTAGGTTAGTGTCACGTCCTGCATATTTAGGAAATTTTTAAAACTTTAAATATTTAGATAAATGCGTACGTGACGCTTTTAAAAAAAATAGAAATTCGGAGATGCGGGCCTGAAGAGAGAAAGCGAGGGACAAATAGCCCTATCATAAATCTCTTGAGCTGCGCGCATCGACGAGATGCATCAGTGGATGCATCATAATATACAGATAGTAAAGTTTTTCTGCGCATTTCTCGATACTAGAAAGTTTTCGGCGTGACGGACCAAGCGCAGTTTTATCACATACAGCTGCGTTTGCCAAAGATATCGGCAGTGTCTTGAGCGACCGTAAATTAGACAGCCTACGAGGCTTGGACCTTTTTTTATTGCAGGGACAATTCTGGAAGGTACGCACGCTTGCAGCTGTGTACAGATTTTAGAATTTTCCGCTGTTTTTTCAAAATTTGAAATATTTGCGTTTAGAATTGTTGTCATCAGGCTGGTGCATAAACTATGCAATTTTCGAATTGCATACGTTCGCTTTTAGCAACAGTTTTGATAAGATGATTCTACACAAAATATATAAAAGCATAATTTGTTTGCAACTAATAGTATTATTATAGTTATATAAACTAGTAACGCCATTTATTCATAAATTATTTGGCACTAAACTGTATATTTTTCGATCTATACAGTTCGCTTTTTGTGCATAATTTATGAATGGATCAAATGTCTATTAGTTAATTTTCAATTTTTATTATATGCTTTGTTATGACAATCGGTCGGTGTGAAGCTACGATTGTTGCAATAGAGTATGTCATTTTTGTAGAGTTATAATAATCGGTTGGTGTGAAGCTACGGTTGTTATAATAATGCATTGCGAATTTTTATTTTTAAATTTAAAATAAATTTTGACGCTGCAAACAAATGAAATGCATAATTTCATTAAGTAAATTCATTTATTTATAATATTTTCTTAAATTAAAGCGCAGAAGAGCTTTATTATTAAGTTCTAGGTATAGTTGTTTAGTATCAATTTGTAGAGAATTTCACAAGTGTTAAAATAATAATATAGAAATATTTATATAGCATCAATTGCAATTTTTAGTAATGATAAATAAAATGCTTGGGAAACTCTATACTAATTGGCATGCGTATCAGAAGTGTCGAAAAAGTGAACCACGGTCATAGGGGAGAGAGTGTGGGAGGACCGAAGGGCATGACCAGACCTGCGGAGGAGGAGAGACGCAAAAATTCGGCGTAAGTGAGGGAAAACTCGGATATAACGGCTTTCCTCACTGGCTAATTTTCGGCGTCTAGGCGGAACTACGCCCAAGTACATCGAGGAGGGATGAGTCTGGGCCCTACAAAAACGGACGCACTTCTCAGCAACGGCAATTCACCTCTGAATGCGATTTTCATTTCCTTTTCATTCTCAATATAAATTCAAGCAATCAAAGCACCCAGCTATTATGCGAAAGTGTAGGCTAAAGGTGTAGTTAGTAAATAAGTGCGGTAGCATCGTTGGATGTTACATTAGAATAATCAGAACGTAATGATACGATGTAGTGGCACTCTCACTATGATAGTAGATAAATAATGAAACCTTGCCTTGTGATGCTTCTGTTGGAAATGACTTCTTCTCAAGCTTATGAGAAATGGGTTTTTCTAATAATCACACCTTTGATTATTTTTAAGTGAACTACTATTTATTTTATTTTATACCTTGTTTTAAATGTTTTAAATCTATACAAAATATTATCTTATAATTAGGGATTCATACAATATAAGAAAATAGCGCTTGCTTGGTACGTCACAAAAATGGCTCAATACATAATTTTAGTGCGTCAACTCTCGCTGACTGATATACATCGAGTCGAAATCGCATTGAAAATTGCGAACGTAGGAAAAAGAATCTGAATTTAAATTTTAACTCTTGCTTTTGTAGAGATTTATTGAGAAGGAATTGTTACTTTGTTTGAAATTTTGAAAAACCGAAAAGCTCACGTCGTAGGACGGAACAGTTAACTAACTGAGCTGCGGTCATTTTTTACTGAAGGCAAAAGAAACTGTTGTCATCAATTATTGACAGTTATTCTCTGATATTATATTAATTATTTTAATCATTTCAGACATTTATAATATTTTAATAATAGTAGAAAACATTATTTTTGTATGCTTTTTGATTGACAAATTCATCAATTTTTCGGTAAAACGCATACTGGTAAAATATATATAGATATGAATATCGCATTGGCCTGCGTCGCCAGCTGATGCGGATTATGCACATTGTAACAAGCCATGAATATCCATTCCGTAATGGAAATAATAAATGTGAAAATTATGACGATTCTTTTGTAAGCGATGTTCTAAATGTATAATAGGTAAACAATTTTGATTCTTTATATTATTTCACGATGCTTTATCCTAACCTAAAGTATACTACTTCAAAACTGATTTCACAGATCAAAGTAGATAACGAAGGAATCTAATGACTTTTTCAATTGCATAACCCTATTGTTGGTGAGTCTTCGCGTTGCCTAATCAACGTCAGATCCACTGCACAACCCTAGCGCCGCCGCAACTGTGTGCTCGCTCCGCAGAGCTCTTGCTCACTCTTCTACCGACTGCTTTTGCAGCAGCTACTCCATCGCCGGATACCAACATATCAGCGTTTTATTCTTTGTGCTGCAATAAATCCTGCCACTCAACAACACAAGTGTTGTACTTTTCCTTGGCTTCTACGATTTCGACCAGCAAAGGGGTTTCACTCCAACTGTTGTAAATAAGTTAACTGGGCTTTTAATAGCTTTTAATCAACTATTTTTATGATATTAAAATTTTACAAATACTTGGCTAACAAGCATGACGAAATAAGCGAGTTTTTTCGTCAGTCAAAAGTTGAACTTTTAACCAAACCATGTGATTTTGGAGTATAATTGGCGCATTTTTGTTGATTCTATCATGAATTTAACTTTTAAAACCAAATATTATTAATAAATGTAATTAAGCTGTGGATGTTTTGGTACACGAATAGCGTGTGGTTAACTCTTGTATGATTATAGTTGATGAAAATGTACAATAAAATTCTTGTTATATATAGCAATGAAACCAATTAACTTAGGGAACATTGTTTGGTTATTGTTTTATATTTAAAACTTTATAATGTTGTAAATAATGTTCTTATTTAAAGTATACAGCGCATGTGGTCTTCAGATGATTCTAGAAGCTACCAATTCATTCACCGACTCATCGTCAAGTGATAACGTGCAATAGAATTCAAGAATATCTGCAAAATCATGTTTATAGTAAGTTTAACCATCTTTGTTTTATCACAGCTTATTTTACGAACTTATTTCAATTAGTTGTAATAGTTTAGTTAGTGAATGAAACATTTTTATAATCCGATAATATGTACGAAATATAGCATAAAATTGTTGAAATAATAATTATTTTGAAACAAAAGATGCACAAGTTTTAACAAGTTTTAAAATGAAAATAAAAGTATTAATATAATGTTACAATTGAATAATTATTTGTCGACAGTTTAAATATTGCATTAATTATTTATTTTTCAGACTGAAGTAAGTATTATCACGAGCCTTGTACTTGGCATTATGTATTTGATACATACTCAGGACCATTTACTGAAAATAGCACCACTTGTAAGATTTATTTATTAATTTTCTTATATACTTATTTTATCAAAGTCTTATTCAAGTTTGAGTTATACACAGAAAAATTAAATAGGTTAATATCGATACTCGTAACTGACGGTATAAATATCGCCATCGCTACGCTCAGGCGCTAACCTCACGTCGTAAAATAATGGACCACTTAAGTTACGTGTATCGTAATATACTATTAACTCAAATGCTTTCAAATTCATTAACACCAATCAAGTCATGATCAATGATGTATGTTTTTATTGTCTTTTATTTATCGAATGGAATACAAATTTTCAGGAAGACACAATATTACAAGACACTTATCTTGCCGAAACTCACAAAGTATTAACAGAAGATGGATATATATTAACAGTTCATCGAATACCTGGAAAAAAAGGATCAATTCCAGTATATCTACAACATGGACTTGCATCAAGTGCAGCGGATTGGTTAAAAAATGGCCAAAATAGATCTCTTCGTAAGTCATACTGAGTCATTCTGAGTTTAAAATAATTCCAATAGCATTATATGAAGGACCCTCGGAAGCATATATATAAGCATTTCTCCGGGAAAAATACACCAACTCCATTAGAAAATAAATGAGAATTTTGTTATGGGCACACGCGCCGGACCACGTGTTTTCAGTTCTTAAAAACGTTCTGAATAGGGAAAAATGTTGAACAAATGTTATTTCAATGGCATACGTAGTTTAGTATAAGAAAATCAATGACGCAGCCATTTTGAAATGCAACTAGAAGATAAGAACTCGAATTAACGAATTTATTGTCATGTATATAATAAAAACTAGTAGTATAATAGTAAACACTTTTAGTACCATAAAAGAAATGTTTGTTATGCGACTTCACGACTATAGAATACATAATTAGATATACGCGCACATCGAGTAGGCCGTCAATGTCAAGAATAATCGCAGACTCTAGTGACTAGATGGACCGTATGGTACAAATACTTTTCCTTTACAAATGCAATCCAAATAATACATATGCCTAGCATGATCTTTTTCTGGGCTATATCTATCCCCTAATATAAAGTGATATATAAATAATAAATGAATCTAATTACTTAATTGTCGCATTAGTTGAACTTTACCAAACGCGCTATAGTCGATGCACCCATCTATTTGATTATAGATTTTATAGCTATGCGGTCGTGTAACACATTTCTTTAACGGAACTAAAAACTACGCATGGTATTAAACGTGTTTATTTGCAAAGAATATGATGTAAAAATGGCTAAAAAACAATTTTTTTACTTTATTGCTCTCTCATAGTTTGTGACTAACGCGCGCTTGCTTCGGGGTCACGGGTAGAATATCTAAATGTTTCAAGATCAGACAGATCGATGTGAAAAGCGATTTAGGAAAATTACAATGTTTTTTTTTTTATTTACTGGGCTAATGAAGGCGTATAAGCTCTTTTCTACGTAAAAAGACATACCCCACAATAAAATATATAATCTTCAGTGTCATCGATGTAGCGATTGGTGCACGAATTGGGGTGTAAGAAAACCCTATTTTCCTAATAATTATATATATAAATTTTATCTATCTAAATATATGCTCCCGAGGACTCTTAATTAACAAATATGTATTATTTAAATAACTAATTAATGTAAATATCTAATGCGTTTGATTGAGTATTATGTTTTTAATATCATATTTCTTTTTTTTTAATCTAATATGTATATTAAAAATGTTTAGCTTATATTTTATACAATAATGGATATGATGTGTGGATGGGAAATGCAAGAGGCAATATATATTCTCAAGAGCATATTAAATTATCTTCGTCGGATCCTCAATTCTGGAATTTCAGGTAGTTGATATTCTTGTTAAATTTCAGCAACAATAAGGATATTATTCACAAATATATTTGATAAAATTTATGTTAGCGTGTGTGTTTCGCAATACACGGATTTTTAATATTACAAAAAATATGTATTTTTGTCATTATAATACAAAACAATAATAATTAAAAAACAAATATTATAAACGTTTGTGTAGCGGGATTAAATAAAAATTATAATTATTTATACTTTAGAAAACCCTCGATATAATATGAGAGCTCGTATGTTTTCCCATATGAGAATACGGTCGAAATTCTCATGTGAGTACATATATATGAGCTCTCATTTTTAGCCGGGCGAGCTTGCTTCTCCAGAACCGGCGAACAGCTGTTCATAATGAAACTGCTTTTTTTGTTTAAACTATGCAAAACTAAGACATCATTGATTTCCCTTTGATAAATATCTACCGCTGTGTAAAGTTTCAAGTATTGATATGCACGCATATTCTCTTGGCTTTCGAAAAAAAATTCCAACTTGTGCGTTCTGCGACTACTTTATAATTTTCGTTCCAATGCCATTTACTAATTCGATTGGTAAAAATTGGGTTTCGGACACACTTAAATTAAAATACATAAGTATATCAGGAAGTGTAATATGACACGATTAATCTATTTTTTATGCAGCTGGCACGAAGTTGGATTTTATGATGTATCTGCCACAATTTTGTACATTCATAAAATTACTAACAATACTATGTTCTACGTTGGCCATTCAATGGGAGGATCAACTTTTTCTGTTATGGCAACTCAAAGACCACAAATCGCGGCTAATATTAGAGCAATGATTGGTCTTGCACCAGCAGTTTATGAAAATCATATGGGACACTATCTATTTAAATCGATTGCTCCACATTATGAAATAATTCAGGTTTTAATTTCATAAATTATTGATCATATATTTGGAACAATTATTTTCCAGCATATAAATATATTTTTTATATTTTTACAGTCAATTTCTCGTACTCTAGGTATATATCAATTTTTTCCTCGAAATCTTTTTCTTGAATTATTTACCCACCAATTAAGTAAGATACCTATTATTGGTAAAATATATGCCAGCAATTTCTTATTCTATTTATTTGGATATAATCCCGATCAACTACAGTATGTAAGTGAAAAATTCAAATATTTTTTAATAATTATCACTATGTATGAACTCTAAAATCTGTATGTCTATTCAATTCATAGGATAAATTGTCAGTATTTCTGGATAAACTGCCAGCTGGAACATCAATGAAATTATTTTGCCATTGGTTACAGCAAATTACCTTAAATGAATTTCGAAATTTCAACTATGGACCTGAAAAAAATTTAATAATTTACAATAGTACAGAACCACCCAAATATGATTTAACAAGAATTAAAGTACCTATTGCAGTATTTTTATCGGATAACGACATATTAGTAGCCCCTGAAGTATGTATTATATATAAATAGAGCCACTAAACAACTATATGAAGGAGAAGGCGAACTAATACAATGAATTATATGTATGTTGAGAAAGCGATTCTCAACTTATCTTTCAAATTTGATTATTCAATAGTTTACAAACGAATTAGCCTAAATCACATTAAAAAATAATTAAATTTATATTGCAATATACTTGAAATAATTTATATATAATAGATATAATAGAATGATTCATGTCCATATAATAATACCTGAACTTTTAGGACATACAGCACTTTTACGAACAGGTGCCAAATAAAATTGGGCTATATAATGTTGGACACGGATTTAATCATGCCGACTTTTTAACGGGAATTAACGCCACAGAATTAATTTATAATATAATCCTCGATATCTTCACGTAAGTAAGAATGTCATGCAAATAACAGGATGCCTTACATTATTCTAACATTTTTAAATTAATTGATTCTAATAACATAATAACTTACAAGTGAATATTCATAATTCGATTATTTACATGTGTATAATAATATGATTCTTGATATATTAATTCCAGAAATCAACAGAATTAGACTATTAGTCATTGACATAATGAATACGTTCAAGGATTATGGTATAACTTACCAAATTTTGTCAAAAACTAATAAATAAATACGTGAATAATTCATTAGACTATTTTTGTGATTAAAACTTGAATTCTTTGCACCAGCATGTAATTTGAGAATACGAAAATTCCCTGTAATTTTTCTCATTTTTATTTACTCCTTTGAATCCTTTGTCCGCTCCAGATTGATGCCTTCAATTATTTGAACTTTAATTTGTTCGTACTACCTTATTGTAAAAAAGGCAGTCAGTGTAAAATCATTTTGAAAAACATTAAAATTCTTTGCAAAAAGAAAATCGATTTTCCTTGTAAAGAACTCTACAATCTTTTATATCTTGAGGTTAATTCCTACACGTAATGTTCATCAACCGAAATGTTATGAGCTGCAAATATGTAACTCGCCAAGTTAAACAATGTATATTTCATTGAAAAGGTAGTTCATTGCCTATGCTGATTTTCGAAAAATTTATACGTAAAACTTGAGTCTATATAGCGAAAACGCTTTTAACGGAAAACTTATCGACGAATAGTAAATATTATGACTAAACGTAATGAACCGAGCTATCTTCAAATTTTATTGGAATTTTTTTAATACTGTACATGCATATCACGAGCGTTTATTTTTTGCAATATTTCAAGCTTCACATACCTTCCGCGCAATAACCATCTCAATGCTTTAATTATATATAATTCCAGTATACTATATATACTCCCTCTACACTTGGCACACAGAAATTCATCTCGCGCTGTGTGAAATTGTCAAGCCAACAAGTGTCGACGGAGCAAACCAGAGTCTCGTTTGAGCTTATGCTGCTCACCTAATCAAAGAACCGCCGAATGTGCTCCTCTAGAATTCAGATTTCATGCTCGAATTGTCGATGCTCACGCGCTCTCCCTCCTCATCTAGGGCTATACGTATACACTCAATTACCGTATCAGGCGAAACTTGCTCTCGGCAAACACTTCGGAGAACAGTGAGCCAGTCCGCGCGCAAGGGAGTTTTACACATACAACTCGGCCGTGACAAACAACAATCCCTTGCTAAACTTTTCCCCAGCTCCCGCGTGTCGTCGGCTGATTTTCCGCCTCCTCTCCGCGCGTAATTCAATGTTTGCTTTTCTTTCTACCACGTTCGCTCTTTCTCTCTCTCGCGCGCGCCAACCATCTGTCTGTAGTCTCTTGGCTGCGCGCTTAAAGTTTATAACTTATGTAGGTGTAATTTATTTTGCGAGTAGTTCCGGAAGTCATACATTGTTAAACTGTTATTCGAGCGCGCGTTGCTTATATACCCGGGAATTCATTAAACGCATTTTTCTTCGAGGATCTCGAATTGTATACTTTGCCGTCGAACATGTGTACAGTGTGTGTGTGAAAAAACGTCTACTATGAAAATCTCGGGCTACACGCGGAAAGAATGAATATATATACGCTCGTGGCTAAAAGGACAAACAAGCTCGGGGCGTAATGAAATTTACTTCTCGCGCCAAGCAGCCGCCCACCCACGTATATACGCACACACGTGACGCGGCAGCTGAAATCCTAGCTAAAATACACTTTCCGTGCGCGGAATATGCAAGTCGCGTTATTAAAAGTTGAAATACATAATTTATTAGCCGAGCCTTTCCCTCATCTATTTTTCTCTCCCTCCCTCTCTCTCTCTCTTGTGCGGTATACCTGTCCTTTTTTTTATATATTTCTAAAAAAAGGAAACGGGAATAAGAGTGGGAAAGAGTCGAGCAGCGTCGCGGGCAACCTGATTAGTCGAGGGAGGAAAAAAAACGACGAGAACGTGTCACTCGGCCTTTCTCTCTCTCCTTCGTGGATTTTTCAAGGGGGCCGCCTCTCCAGACGAAGACGGAGAGTTGTATATATATAAGGGCAGGAGAAGAGACTGCCTCGCGGACGTCCAACATGTTGCTCGAAAAAATGTCCGGCAGTTCGTGAGCTCGACTGCAAAGTCGCGCGGAGTGAAAAAGCGCAAAAATAGTCGAGAGGGAAGCTCCTCTCTTGTCTTTCGTCGGGCCACTCGTTCTCTATCTTTCTGACAAACTATATACGCTTCCTTCCTTCCTTCCTGCAGAGGCTGTATAGGTAGAGAAATATGCGAAAGAGAAATATCAGCGGAGCGACTGCTATCCGACTACTGCGATGTCGGGCATCTCTCTCTCTTAACTTTTCTGCTGCTGCGGCGCGGCCTTTCGCTATTTCTGCGAGTCTCTCGTGCGTCCGCGTTCTCCTCGTATTATTTTCTCTATTTATTTCGCTGTTTGTATATTTTCGCCCCGGCGAGAGTTTTGGTTTTGGGATCGTGCGAGGAGTTTGCTTGTGCTGTGTATTATACGATGTCCTATTTTTTCCTCAAGCCATATCGGCTCAGAGCGTTTTTCAAAGCTTTTATTATTAAACTAATATAGAAGGAAGGAGCTTTGGTCGAAGCAGCTCGGCTAACTTAAAAATTAACGCTCAGCTGAACATTTAAGCTGACGAGCTTTCGAAATAAAAGCTGCCGATATGATTTCATATTTTTATTATTCTTTGCTATATTTTCTAATTCCGGCAGCTTCTTGGCGAAGCGTCTATTTTTAACGAACTTAAGCTCAGATTAGAGCTACTTTGTCCTGTAATTCAAGGGAACGTCGGGGCTAAAACACTGTTTTAAATAAATCTTGAAATGAAAAACGAAGACCAGAGCGCCGTAGCGTTGAATTTAATATATCTTTAAGTTGAGAAACATCTGCGGGTGGTTTGCTACTCGAGAAATCCTCACTTAACCTCAAAATATTATTCATTTCCTAATATTTATCAATATATAAAGCGCAGATCTACCGCAAGTAAATGTAAATCCGGTTTTTCATTTTTCCATCAACCTCCGACATCGTATATATTCTCCCTATAAAGGTTTTCATTCGATTCTTCTCCTTCGCTAGCTCAAAACAGCAACTCTCTCCAGTTCCGCGTCCCGTCCTGCACCAATAACTTTAATCTCCCTTCTAATCTTCGGGCGTCAAGCTTCAATTATGAAATTCTCATTCCGCGCGCGGAAAAAGCTCTTTCTCTCCTTTCGCATTTTCCTTTCATTCCTTTCACAGCAATCCATGTAATACCCGTGTATCCTTATACTTCGAAGTGGCCCACAGCAGTTCCTGACCGCGAATATAACCGAAAATATCAGCAAAAAAGGGCCGAGGCTCTACATATCAAAGATATATATATATAGGAAAAAGCTCCTCACCTTTCGCCTATACATGTATATATACGTTCGTGCTTTTGTAAAAATGAGAGAATGAAATCCCATTTATTCAGGGGAGAAAGAGAGAAGGCTATACACACACACAGCCCTATATATAGCGAAACGTGGAGGTTTTACTTAGAAGCCTCGAGGCTTCTATCTCTATCTCTCTAACAGCTCGCAGCCTCGGCTCTCCATCTCACTACTACCACTACTACTGTACTACTACCTCTTCGCGCGAGGCGCAGATTCTATTCTTAAGAATTTATTTTCCTTTATTCTTGCTTCGCCCGCGTGCAAAGTTGGAGAAAAAGGGAGTAAGTAGATCTACCCCATATGTGTGCGTGCGTGTGTGTGTGTGTGTGGTACAGCAGGAAGAAACGGCATATGGGACTCTCCTTATACGCAGGCGTGTAGTACGTGTGCAGGTTGCGCCGATGTATTACCAAGCGCAGCCTCTTTTTCCCTGGGCGCATTTCGCGTACACGCCTACTTTTTACTCTGCTTATCGCTTCTCACTCCCCACCTTAGTATGTATGTGTGTATATATATACGACGCTTATCTGCGAACGCCGTCTGATTTAGGGTTTTGCGGAAAAAAAGCGTGTCAAGTAGCGTTAATTGCGCATGCGCTCGTGTACAAGCGCGCGTTTTTCACGTCGCACATATGGCCCATTTTTCACCTTAACGACTCGACGTCTTTCAATGGTCTTAGCTGCTCTGCCGGTGAAATATTTTTCTATACGAGCGCGTGAGTAATAAGCGCATACGTTGGAGAATATGCACGCAGGCGTCGGCTGGAAAAGTGCGCACGTATAGCGTTCGAGGCTGAATCAGCGGGTAAAGCTGCTTCTTCGTTTTTCGGCGAGACACTGCTGCTGCTGCTTATTTTTGCTCGACGTACGCGAGGAGCAGATGAGCTTCGTGATTTAGCTTTTTATGATGTAGAGGTGTGTATGATGTATAGTGCGGATGACGGGAATCGATTGCCTTTCTTTTCGCCGGGCGTCTGACTATATCCTGATATTTTCTACTAACTAGACGTTTTTTAGCTACTTTTGTGTACGGTCGGGATGTGCGTCACTGCGTAGATACGTACAATACGACGTTGAAATGTTGGATATTTTAGTCGAAATTCGTCATGTATGAAGCTGATATTTTTCTCTTCACCGTATAACGCTAATGACGAAACCGTATACGCAAAACGCGTCGTCGCGCACAAAAGCCTCTTGTATTATACATATACCTTTATATAATGCGATATTCCGAAACTGACAGCAGAATTTCTTTTGCCAATGGCGTCGTATAGCAGCGCGGCGAAACTCGAAAATTATATCATAATATATAACATCCTGGAATATTACTCCGTCCTCGCAAAATGTTATTTAACTCAGTTCGTACACATTCACTTTAGCATAGTTTTTCCCACATACCCATATATACATATACACATACATATAATCGGACGAGCTCGTGCGCAGGTATATATATATATATATACAGCACAGCAAATTTCTCCGAAGCATTCTTGAGGTAATTAATCACAAAGCGAATCGCACACAAAACAGCAAAAGAGGCGTCGTCGTGTACACCACCGCAAAAAGCACATCAGGCGGTCCGAGTAAACAAATTTTTTCCCCCCACGCAGCTGCTGCTTACGGAGCAGTTGCACGTCGCTCGAAAGATAATGCGCGAAGCTTTTTACGCCCGGGGGTTATTTGTACTTTTTTCCCTCGTTCTGCGGCCCTTTGCGAGTCCGGACGGGATATCTCGGTTGGATAGCGAGTAAGGGGAGACGGCCTGTGAGCGGGAAAAACTAGCTGGTCTGTGTGTGTGTGTTTGTGTGTGTGTGTGTGTGTGTATGTGTACTGCTTGCGAAGCGAGTCGAGGATGCGGCGGTAGTGTCGCGTTGGTTATGTGTGAGGATTTTGGATTTCGAATATGGCGGGAACGATAGTACAAAAAGGAATGGGACGCGTGTTTCGTCTTATCTACGACGGTGTAAAGGTGTGGCTGTTTAAGGTAAAGTTTTTGGTATGCAGTTCGAGAAGCGATGCGTGACACTACGTAGCGATTATGTAGAAGGAAATATTTAAAGTAATTATACTATGTATTTAAATTTCCGAATGAAATAAACGATAATTGAACGGAATTAATTTCCTGTTCACATGCCGAAAGATTCGCATTGATCGAGTTGAAATAAACAACGGTTAATCATTATTAAATTCTTGCTAATTAAACGTCAAAATTGAAAATTCCCCTTTGTAACCTTCCGTCCAAACTGCAAATGAATTCGAAAACGCATCGAGAATTGCACAATTATATTATTAAATTCTTCTTAATTAAACGTCAAGATTGAATTTGTAGCATCCATCGAACCCGTTAATTAATTTCGAAACGCGTTCCTGTTGTACAATCGAAACATTAAGTATTTATATAAATAATTAAAACGTCAATATTGAACATCGCGGTTTCTTCCATATCCCCAAACGTTCCATACATATACGTCAATGAATATCGAAACACGCACGTCGAAAATTGGAAGCATTAAAACGCGAGTTGAAAGCGATACGCAAAACAAAAAAAAAATAATTCTCCCTCAGCCCCGACATGGTTTATGCGACTTTAACGAAGTGTGACGTACGACGGGGCCGTTAATGCCAAGCGGTTAAAGCCTTATCTCTTAACGCCCGTGCGAACAGTTCGTCTATTCGCGAGCAAGCGCTTCGGAGTGGCAGACAGCAATAAAACCGCGGGCGCAAACGATTCCACCTGCAGCCTTGATAAGGAGACGCGCGTCTCTATCTCTTTTCCGTGGATTATTCCTGTAACTGCATTGCTGAGTTCGTATATACGTGTGTACGATACAGGTTCGGAGGGTGTTTCATGGTTTTATTGCGCTTATCGACGCAACGATCTTTATTATTGTGCATTATTTTGTTTTGGATTTGGGGGATGATTCGTTGCACTGTGTGCTGGACGATGAAAGTAAGTTTGTTTGGTATACGAGTGCGAGGCTGTAATTATGGGAAAGTCAAATTGAAAGAGTACTGTTACTCGAGTTCTTGTGGAGGAAAAATTAAGTGTGAATCTGTAGTGAAAATTATACAAAAAAAGGACACAATCCCTGGTAGAAAATAGACGAGGCAAACTACTCAGCAGGCTAAATTTTAACGAATGCGAATTGGCGAGTTTAGAGTAGAGTTACTGGCTAAGAACTACTGATCAAAAGCTATTAATATAATAAAAAAAAGGAAAATCTTTAATAATAAGATAACGCAATGCATTTAAAATGAAAAGTTATTATGGATCAAACGTTACTTAAATTTACTGCTATCTAATCAATCATAATAATAAAATTGTTTAAAAACAAATTTGTCAAGATTGACAATCTAACCTACACATCTATACACATATAAAACATGCAGCCTATATACGTTCTAATACAGTCAACTCAGACTACGCGGCACTGACTGCATACATGTACATCTCAAAAGTAGGCAGCAGTCACAGACTTAACCTAAAAATAACATGAAAATAGTTCAATATAATAAATAGCAAGTGTATATCTTAAATTCCATTTGATGTTTTATGATCATACATCATTTTTGTCTACTTTCGTTACTAAAACGAGCAACAAACATTAATTATTAATAATTTACATTTTCAAATTTAATCGCCAGTCCTTAGGGAGTAAATCAATTTAAAATCTGACGAAAATAGCATGTCTGCTCGCGAGTTACTACTTAGCAAACTCGCCAGTCTATGTCAAATTCGACATGGACTACATCGTCGGTCCCTACGAAGACTAATACAGTTCAGATTACCATCGAAGAGTATGGCAGTTCATTCTCAAATTCAATAGTTGCTGCGAAGACTAACGCAGCTCGGATTTTTTACACGATATCATCATACAGACACTAATCAAACTCATACATATAAAAGGTATATAATCAGATTATCATATGTAACGAAATTGTGGGCGCAAAAATTATTCAATTATACGAAGTATTTCTTATAATTAATAATATATTAGTTTTTGCGAAAAAACCGAAGTGAGCTGTGTTAGTCTTCGCGGCGAAAATAAACTGCCTTACTCTTCGATGGTAATCTGAGGTGTGTTAGTCTTCTCACTATACCTCCACATACTCGAAAATCCAGCCAAACAAAAGCACGAGTATATCCCAGTACATATATATATATATACACCTAGCATTATTCTTTATCGAAATCAAATGCACAGCGCGTGAAATATAATATAGATACGTGCGCGCTCTTTCTCTACGGCATCGTTGAGAATATATAAGCGCGACAAAGAGCGGAATTTTTCACGCGCGATCCGGCACGCCCGAGCACACGGGCGTATAATAGGCCGGAGTGAAGCGGATGAAGGGCTTGAAAAATCTGCGACTATTCCTCTCTCTCTATATATGTGTGTGCGCGTGGAAAAAGGGAGAAAAGTTACCGACCGGCAATATGCTCGCGCGAAGCCGTCATGTGTGTTAGAGGTTCGACGGCTGTCGCCGCGCTTCTCTGGCTCGAGAATAACGACCCTAATTTTGCATTCGAAGCCAATTGAGAGGAAAAGTCGCGAACCAGTCAGCGGGGAAGACCTCTCTCTCACCTTGCCGAGTATATATATATAATCGAGCGGCTGCTGGCAGGACTTTTTTTTTTGCCTTCTGTTTTTCTTCGCGGAATTCGGCTTTAGCCGAACAATGAGGAGCCGTTTCTCGTTCTATCCTCATCTTGTCCTTTGCTCCCCCTGACGTTTTCTTTATTTTTCCTGTTGATAGGGCGTGCGATTGGAAATTGGAAATTTTTGTCTTATATATATCTGGGGAAATCGCTTGCGCTCTGTCGGCGATGCGAAAACTCCAGAGGAACTGGATATAACGATGGGTGATGAAAAATTCGAAGAGCAATTTTGGTCCGTTTGATCCTTTGTGTAACAGCTTCGTTTTTTGGATTTTTCAAATAACAACAATCAAATAGCGCATCGCGTATTTGTTTAGCGAATAGCTACATCAGCTGAGACGAGATTGACGCATATACGCAAGTCAATATATAACGCAAAAGCTTACGTATACATACACATAAATATAAAATACGTTAATGACAACGGATCTCGTCTTTGTTGTCGTTCGACTTGAAGCGAAGTCTTACTCAAGTCCATTACGCAAATGCACATTTGCGTATGGAATAATTAACCGGGAGAGCGTAGCGCTTTGTGCCGCAAAACTCTTGCTACCGCGCAACCGTATATATATATATAGCATTAAAGGGGGAGAGAGATGCCTCACACGTGTGTGATGGCAGTCAGCTCTGCCTTTGCGCAAAGTGCCGCGGATGATTCGTGTCGCCGTCTCGTACACTTTGACGGCTTTACTCTCGGGCGAATAATCATAGCTCTAGAGAGTCTCTCTTACTCTTGGAGTTTTCATTTGAGAGAGCGCAACGAATTCGATATAAAATCAGATTTTGATTTTAATCTCGAAACTGGTAGAAAATAAGTTGTTGCGAGCAAACTTAATTACTGTTTCGTTAAACATTCTATTGATTTTTTTCAAATATTTCTTCAATTTATATAATTTAATCGTCAAGATTAATCATCTACGTATACCCATTTTCTGTAAAGTAAATCCTTTTAGTCTCTTGCCAGAGTTAACGAAGCGTCTTCTTTAAACCCCAGGTGTGCAAAAGACACCGAGGATAATCCTTACAAGATATCAAAGAGCTTTAAGCCTCGATTTCATCAATGTTCGCACCGATGCTTTCCTTCTGCTATCGTCGCTTTTTTACATGAAATGACCTTCATTAACCATTTATCCAATCAAGCATGTTTTTTGCTATCGCTTTTACACTTCAGAACTACACCTAATCGCTCAAAGATGAACTAAACGAGTCTTCTTCACGAACTGAATTTCCAGCAGAACTTCAAATTGCGTCGGCAAAACCATACACTGGATAATTATATAATAATACTCGATGAGGGATATATAAGACAAGAAAATAATTCAGACCTCGTCCGCCCGTCATATTTCATCCCCCGTCGTTCCTCATCCCTTGGAAATCCAGCAGTGGGTCTGAATCTTCGCGGAAAACATAATTTACTCCTCCTCCGCGTTACAATACGCTTCTCAATTAAAGTAAGAGCGAGCGCTAACGAAGTCTTAATTTCTTGATAACGATAGCCATTATGCGAAAATCCGACTCGAGAAAACAAGTCGTCGTCGTCGTCGTCGTCGTCGTCGCGAGAGCAAATAAAACTTTGCAGACCTTCTGTCCCGTCTTTACCGGCTTCTTTCGTGCGCGCGGCGTATATACTTCCTTCCTTCCTTCCTTCCCATGGTCTGTCGGTTCTAAAGGGGTGCGAGAGGCAAACGAGGCGAAAAAAGAACGCCAGCTGGATTACTATGCCGCGCGAATATCTCGAGTCGCTGCGCGCACGCTTCGTTATGCTATGGAAATTTTTCCGGCCGTGTATATAGATATATACACCGGGCTTTCTGCGCGAGATCTCGCATTTGCACGTAGATCGATTCGTACATGTATATATAGCTGTAGTCGTCGATTTTCAAAAGTGGAGTCTCTTTCTTGTTAATTAAATTATTTCCTATGTATATACATCGAGCAATGCGGGGGTGTGTTTCTCTTAACTCGCGATTCTCTCGCACAGCGAGGCTTCGTTCTTATCATTCGTCGTGCGACTATGTTTTATTTACGACGTCCAGCTGGAAGATAACTTCCGTAAATTCTCCGCGCATATGAACATGTTCCCTAAGGAACGTGATATCCCGGTGTCGGTGTGTAAACAACGCAGAAACGCGGAGTCCATCGAACACACTCAAGACGCAGTGGCGCATTGACCATCACACATCTCGATTATATCCTCAGTCATCCAGTGAACGTCGACACGCTTCTGTCAAACAATATCAAAGCGTATATATACATCGCCTCGAAAGCCGTATATATAACAGAGACGCACACACGAGCTTGCAGTAGACGCCTCACATTGATATTTAGGAGGTGCCAGTCTGCGGACGCAGCAGCAGTAGCAGCGACTTCTCTGTGTGTATGTGTATCTATATACTATATACATCCGTCTCTGACTCTGTGGCAGTTGGAGTGTGTACATTACGCGTCTGGAGGACAATGGGCCTCTTCGAGTCGAGTGAATGAACGCAGTAGCAGCAGCAGCCGTGTGTATACACAGAGGGTTTGTCTCCCCCTGTTGCAAGCTCCCATACAACTCTCTCTTCCTATCTCTCGCGCATCGAATTTCCAGAAGCGTCCTCTCGCTATGTGTGCACAACAAGTCAAACGCGCGGCTTACTTCACCCTCCGCAAGCTCTATT
The DNA here is from genome assembly GCA_020010945.3 of Muscidifurax raptorellus. Classification (NCBI taxonomy): domain Eukaryota; kingdom Metazoa; phylum Arthropoda; class Insecta; order Hymenoptera; family Pteromalidae; genus Muscidifurax; species Muscidifurax raptorellus. The sequence continues at coordinate 39,087,013 of CM052080.1, forward strand.
ATTTCTTGAGACCACTGCGGGGATGGTCTGCGCGTAATTTGGATTATAAACCAGGTCTTGCCTGAATTAATTGTTGTGTTCGACGACACTGTTACGTCGCGCGCGAGAAGAACCGAAGAGACGGCTCGCGACGGTAATATATTCAGATGCGCCGCTGCTGCTCAAATCAGATTCAAATCGATCGATGTAGAAGAGCACCTGCGGTTCGCTCAGCGCGCATATTAACTTTACCAAGCTGCAAGCTCTCTGATGTGCGTCATCGCTTCTTCATCGTGGCTGCTGCAGAGACAAAGGCCGACGACGTCTATATATATATACTGCGAGAGCCTCGAGTCAGGCTCGACGTGTATCGCTTGTCCCTCCCGTTTCCACCTATAGTTTCATTTGCATTCGCTTTGACTTTTAAATAGCGCGCGCAATCGCATCGAACATCGACGCGCTTCAGACAAAGTAAGCCTGATGCCCCTAAGGGCTGCTGCTGTTGTTGCCTTTCACGTATTTTTTGCCCTCTTTTACACTGTGTTTTTTTCTATTTTTCCATCTCTGTTCGCTCATTCTTCTTCCTTTTCACTTTTTCCTGCGTATGCATACTGATGAAAACCGAAGCTCGATTTGTATTTGGCTGCTCGTCAGGAGTGTCATTGATTTTAATAAAAATATACTGGATGCAGATTTTTTTTTCTTTTGCCCTTAGACTTTCACGAGCTACTCCTATTATATTATCTTTTGTGCAGAGGCAGGTTGAACAACCGGTGCATTGTTGCGCGACGTTCTCAAGCTCGTGAGGCTGGAGATGTGAGCTTATTGTTGTAGGAGATATAAGTTCGGACGAGACGTTCGTATGGAATTTTATGATTTGTGAAGACGTGCTTTCATTCAGCTTATCAAAGTCTTAAATGCCTTTAGTATAATAATTGAACATTGACTACTTTTTACACTTCCCGTTCTTTTTACGGTTAAGGGGGTTCAAAACCCTATTCAAATCCTGATTTCGCGCCACAATATAGCAGAAGACAAAAGAAACTAATTTGCTTGTAACAAATAATAAAAACGTAATGTTTTAAGTTTATAAACTTTATTCTGTGAGATATTGCCATGTAAACTTAAACCATTGTAAAAGGATAGATAATTACATTACAGCAGGCAACTAATTATATAATTAATCTCTTTTGTCGTCTGCTATTTCAAACTTTCGAAGCCCTTTAATGAATAATTTCTAGATTTTATCGGTAATGAATATCCATTTGAAGTTTGCCTTCTTGACTCATATCTCTCCCGACAGCACAACAGCACACTGCATTACGCACTCAGGCGAGCAAAAGCCCTTCTTAGCGGAAACTGCAAAAAAAAAGTAGAAAAAAAAAACGAAAGCTTGCTCTGCAGGTACAACACCTCATCTCTCCAACACGCTTGGCCGTAGCTACTCGAGGGAGCGCGAACGCCGAGGCATTTTTGCCCCCCAACCAGAAAGATCAAAGGCCCCCGACGAAACGTGCCGAAACTCGTATACTTATACTTGGACGGCCGCAATCGCGTTTGCCCCAGGCAAATATACATTGAACGCTCAGGTTGCTCCTCCTTTTCGCAACAGATGCTGTGTAAGAGAGGCTGAAGCTTCCACTGCTAGTATATCTTGGAATTTCGAGGACCGAAGATGCCACTGATATATTTCACACTGGCATATACAGCAGTTTGCAGAGACTCGTAAGTGCCTCCGTAGAGATTAGCTATCGGCGATAACAAGTTTGTTAGCAGAACATTTTTTCCACAAGCTAAGTTTTTCAACTTTCGAAGATTAGATAAAGGACGTGTAACAGTATAACAAAAAAAAATAGTAGCCTCCCGATGTAATGGGTTTCTGCGTTTTATTTTCATCAAACCAGATCTCGGGGTGAGCGAAGCACAATAAAGCTCGTGGCTTAAAGTTTTATCCAATAAAACGTCGGGAAACGCGCTTAAAGGGCCAAGTGTTTGCGACATAAATCGCCGAACTTTGAAGAATACTTTAAAGGCGCAGCCCGACACTATTAAAACCAGATTCCCGGGGCGACCTTACGCAAGCTTTCACCTTTCCTCGCTCTATATATATATATATATATATATATGTATATAGAGCTAAGTGCGGAGGCAGGCAGCTCACCGCGCTCGCGCTTCAGTGGAACTAAATTAAAGTCCTGCAGGACTTTGGGATTACATCAAGGATTTATCGTCACGTCCTGACATCGAACGATTGTTGTGTGCTGCGACCTACTTGGACGGCGCTTTCTATAGTTTCTCCGCCTCTCTCTCTCACTCACTTTTCGCCTTTGAGTCAGTTGCGCCGCCGCTTTTGGAAAAAATAAACGCTGACTATGTGTACACAAACGTCATATACATAATACATTATATATAAATGTGTGACCTCCCTATCGATTTCAGAATATATCAGTTCCCTTGGAAAATCCGATGTTATTCATCGACTGACTAGAACTGATGGCGTAAAACTTGATTCAATTTGATGCCGCAAAATATAGCTTGGCTCGTTAGAATTGAAACAAAAACTCTGACAGACAATGTAACCCAGATCTCTTTTCGCTAATCAATGGTCAGATGAATATTGAGAACATAACCTAAAAATCTCACAAAGTGCATCACTGATGAGCTAGAGTAGATCCATAATAGACCAACGGTTATATTCCGTGACGAAACGAACTCTATTAAAACTATTGATCCGTACACTGTATTTACCGTTATAATCACAACGGGCAAAGTAGAAAAGTCCGCGTACATTCGAACTCTTCTGTTTTTCTTCAGCGTATGAGCTATATACAGTTCGGGTTAATGGTCCTTCGAGTTAACTCGCCTGCTGCTGGTTCTCCTCCGTCTCTCCAGCTGGCGTAAAATTGGCTTGCTGAAATTTCACGTCGTCTTATATACCTTCTGGACTATCACCTGCGCACCTCTTCCTTCTGATTTTCGGCTCCGACATTTAACATCTCGTTATCTCGCAAACGCTGACAGTGGATTCCAGAAATGTGATGGTAAAAATTTAATGACAGCACTGCGGGCTTATCTTTTCCGGGCTTCCTTAGATTGGGAGAACTGCTCTAATTATCGCGGATACGGTTATACACAGTTATCTCACTGGTGATAACGAAACGTGGATAATTTTATACCGAAGCGCGTATCCGTTGAAAATCTCGAAAGCTCAATCTCTTATATTTCTCAGCTCGATAAATTGGACGAAGGAAAAACCTATAACCAGATAGATACGTCGATTTCAGCGAAGCGGAGGTCCATTCCTCGCCCGCAGAGAGAGCGTATTATACGCGAGTTAGATCCCTTAATTTACGCCCTCCCATCGCAGCTCGAAACTCGATAACGATCACTCGTATAAGTTGGCGGTTACGAGTCGTTCCACCGCCGCGCTACGTCTTGCGCGGCTCCGTCCCACTCTCAATCAAGTCGCGCGCGCGTATATAGATACACAAGTTATACACAGTCGCATTGAAAGCTACGCCGCGGTGGTTATACGCCCGCAATTACGCGGCAACTTTAAAGCATTGATGCCTGTCGTCGTGTGTCTCTTTCTTTGTCTCTTATACGCGCGAGGAAATTGCACTCAAGTGTGTTTAATTCTGGCCTTGTTCGCCTATCGTTAGTATCGCAAAAGGCAAATTTGCCCGAGTATAATATATCTTGTGCGTGACTTTGTCCTCGAAGGAGACGCTTGGAAAATTGCTGTTTGCAGGGATTCGACTTTAATGGCTTCTGCGGGAAGTCTTGAGCGGCGGCGAACGATTGTACGCAGCGATTTATTCTGTTGATTTTGAAAGTTAGACACGAGCCGCAGTGTGTATTGACGCTTACTCGCGCTGTGTTTAATCAATGCTTGGTGAGATTTTTTTTCTTCGATTTAGAGCTTGAACTTAGGCCGAATGGAAAACTCATTGTTGCAAGGTACATTGAGAGTATGCCATTTTTTTTTAATATAAAGCGAACAAAATCTCTACAAATTCAACAAGTAAAAAACACATCGCGGAAAATCCCCCTAATTGTCGTTGCGAGATACTTGACAATATTGCTATCAAACGCAATTTCTCAACCTTAAAGCTGAAGCTTTACGTTGCGTATAGTACGTGAACTTATTAAATTCCTCTCTGCAACACCGCAGGTATAATACCTAAGACCGCGTTATTCAGCGACATCAGTAGTGCGCAAGCTTGAGCATTTACTTGATTGAAATTCTCCATCGCACGCGCTCCTGAAATTCTTTACATATATGTATAGTATGCACATATAGTATAGTATTTCGTAAAAATATATCGCGGTGGAAATTCGAAAAATCCTATCCCTCTCCTCAGACCGCGTACTACCGAATCTACCTCGTCTTTCAAGCGTGTAGATCGTTAATTTTGGCACCGCAGCACCTATATACGCAGACGCTCTTGTGTATTGCGTAATCTGCAAGTAGCGCGTTCCCTTAAAGCAAACGCTCTCAGCCGAGTCTGGGTATATAAGCTTAACCGCCGCAAGCTCGCGCAAATACGCTTCAAGTCCTGCCAGCCCTAATGAATTTCTATAGCCCGGCGTCTCAGGCGCAGCGTAAAAGTGTGCGCGCGTGTGGAGCTATACCTAATCAGCCAAGAACTGGGTCGAGAAAAAAGGGGTTTTTTACCCTCGAAAATGATTAATTGATCGAACCTCGTAATACGGTAGAAAATTATATGTGGGAATTCTGGAAGTGCTCTGGAACGCAGTTATAACGATATCTCGATTTGACCAGAATTTCTGCCCAGAATGGCTTCAATTTTCTAACAGGGGTATTTGCAGCGGCCGTGCAATGTGTGTACAGGAATTTTTAGAAAAATTTACATATAATGAAGTGCTACCATCCAGAGTATTTTTTAAAAATCATTGAATTTTTCCACATTTTCATTTATTTCATTCGATGAAGCATGTAAACAATATAGCGTATAGAGACTAAAATGTTTATCATTTACAACACTTTTATAAAAATGACCCCACACTCTCTTTCAAAAATAACTAAATCTTTCAGTCTGTGACGTGGTCACCAAAAATTCTGATAAAAATCACCAAGCGAAAAAGTAAAATTTACTATACTTCTCTCGCTGATACGTATAAGATAGAGTTCTCTCGAACGATACTCGGCTGGTCCGCACAAGACACAATTGCTTCGACAGCAGCAGCGAGAAAATTGAAGGCAGCGCCACGAGATAGAGCTCGTTAGCCTTGAAGGTGACGAAGTGTGGAACGAGAGAGAGAGAGAGAGAGAAATTTCTGCCGGGCTCGCAAGCGATATAACCCTCCCTCGTGCGAACTACCGAAATTACTTGGGCGTGTATATGTGCAGGAGCAGAGAGAGAGAGAGAAGCTGAAGCTATATCCTCAGCGCGCGGACGTTGAATTCCTGCGTCCTATCCACGCGGCTTCCTCATTAAGAATCTATTAAAGCCTTGAAATATGAAACGAATTTAAAAAAAATTGATGTCAAGCATCTCGCCGCGTAAGAGTTTTTTTTTTCATTTTCTTTAAATCCGAGAAAGAGGCAGAAAAATCCGTTGGGATTCCGCGGGTCGCCCGGGAAATTTATATACGTAAACACGACGATGACGAATGCTTAAAAAGCTTGAAAATGTATATGCCGAAAACAATATCATTGGATAATTTCGCGTATAACGAGTCGCTATTGATTTCATTACAGGCCCATGAGGAGAGGCACTTTGCGCTATATAATACACGTTTATCGAGGCAGCTCCAGCGGAAAATGTTTAAGTGCTGCGGGAGCTGAAGCGTGGAATATGCGCGATGTATTATATACGCGAGGGTTAATTGTATATGAAACATCTTTCACGCGTATACATATATACATACAGTGAATGAACGATGCGCGAATTCAGGAGAAAGCCGGCCGTTAGAAAAATTGAGAAATACAATCCTACATACGCAGTATTCCCATTACTCGCGGTTAACTGGAGTATATATATATATATATATGTATATACAGCGCAGTGGATAGGATGTCTGATCAGAGCGTGAGCATTACCACTTGAGGTTTACGGTTACACGCCGAAGATCCTTTACATTCAATGAAATTTATCTGAACTTCCCTGGGCACTAATAACGTTTATTCGGTAAAGTTTGCATAACGAAAAGCAGATTCTTGCGTATAGAGTTTCGGGGCAAAGCTTGCTTTAATCTCAATTATATAACGATGCGTATATACATATATACACACCTCTAGGCAATGCCTCTTGACGTTCACTACAGTCGCCATGCATTCAGAGACGCTTTGCTCAGGCTGTACAATAGACATGCCTCGCACAGTGGCTCTGTTTGGTTCACGCGTCTCATCCCATACACGCGTGTGTGCGTGTGTGTATGGATGTATGTATATAGCTATACGAACCGTTTTCAAAGGACACCTTACAATTACAATACACAACGACGATGTCGAGGACAGGGCCATCTTGCAATAGTATATCCTCGTTGAAATTACACGTGTTTCTACCCTCTGTGCCAGAGCTTTGTCCCGTATATGGAATCCCAACGAGCAGGCGTTTCGCGGAGAAAGAATAAACCGTTATCCAATTTAAATCGGAGCTTTGAATGTATACAACTATATAAATATCTGACAGGAATTAAATATACACAAGCTTAGTACTTCGGTACAAATCTTTCGGTCCAGCATTAATAAACCATATATATACATCGATACGATCACACGCCAACGTGGTCAACTATATATATATATATATATATATATATATATATATATATATATATATATGTACATATATATACATAAAAGAGAGCGAGAGTGAGAGAGAGAGAGAGCTGTAGCAGCGAGCAACGGCCACGTTGAATCGATCCAAGACTCCGTAAGAGTCTCTCTCATGGAAGGGGTGACGGTCCGGTCGCGTATGGGTGGAGGGGTTAACCACCCCTCGTCGGGCGAGATACCCATCGGGGACCGAAGGAGAAGCTGCACCGGGGTCGCTGACTTTCTCCTCTCTTGCGCGCGCGCGCGCGCGCTTCGACAGGCGAAAACAAGGGGGTGGGGAGTGCGCGCGTCGTCTGCTAGATACCGACTGCAGCAGTCGTCAGTTTGCCGGCGGTGTTGCTGCCGAGAACAGGTGCGCGGACGGTCGCGCGTAAAAGTGCCACTTTTATATAGCACTATAGTAATACCGCTAACTACTGCTGGTTACATATTCACGCCCCGCGGCATCGGGCCCCTCACGTGCTTTTATCGAGTTTCGCGTGTGCATGTGCGTCTGACTCGAGCTCGACTCGCACTACTGCCTCGCCGAAAGTGTGTGCGCGTGTGCGATTGACAGAGGATGGACGACGTGAGAGGCGTTGAAATATTCATGTGCAGTGCGGGGATGTGCCGCTTCGAAGGAATTACTCCTGGCTATTGATGCAATTGTTTTGCAGGTAGGCGACGATGACGTTTCCGTTTTTACGATCCTACACGGCTGGGCGCGACGATCTTTGCACCGATGTGCGTGGGAGGAAAGAGGGGGGGTACAGCGCATGCTTCATCCACGAAGCTCTTCACGTACGCGAAGGTATAACCACGCGAGTGCGTGACCAATTACTCGTCCCTCTCTCTCTCTTTACATTCGTGAGATCGTGTGCAAATCCGTCGTCACTATGTGGAGCTAAATAAATCTCACTCTCCCGAGCGCTTGTCCCCCTATATATATATATATATATATATACTGATTCGATCAGTTCTCCGCACACGTTCCGTCTTGGTCCATCTATGATTAAACCACTTGGCGACGAAAATTGTGGCATTCAGGATCGAAAATTTCGGTTCGCACAGGAATATTATTATTTTTTTTTTTCGTATACACAAAGAAGAATCCTCCGCAGCACATAAATTATACGAAGCTATGCGGCAGAGCCGCGAGTTTTCAAATTAAGCGCAACACGTCGACGACGCAAAAAATAAGCAACAGAGCGCCGAGTCCAGATGTAACACTGATGAGGTCACAGCAAAGTTCGACCTCTATATATACCAGCTCTTCTTGACTATACGTATATATATATAAGCTGCAACGTCGGGATAGTAGAGGAAAACTCCCGGCTGCTGCCAGTCTGCAGAACGATAACTGGTTAAACTAACCCCAGGACTCGCTCTGTGTTTCTCTCTCGCGCCTCGACTAATTAAGCCGCCAGAACTTTCGAGATGGAGGTCTTCCAGGCGCGATACAGGCCGCACATAGTGCTTTCGCCGCGGTGGTTATAAGCGGCCACCCGTGAGTTTTAATCTCGCGCTCTACATTGGCGGCAAGAGAAAAAAATCCGATTTCGTTCATTTAACTTTTCGCGTAATGATATACCCCCGCAGCGCGAGTATAATCCATCCGAAATGCGTTATAAACTCCACCGCGGGCGTATATACACGTCGTTCGAGCGTCAGATGTTTCGGGGGGTGGGGGGGGGGGGGGGGGGGGGGCAAGGCACTCGTGTCCGCGGGCTATTCGGCGAGAGAAAGTCTCCGTATTGTTTTCTCGGGGGACACTCGAGAGCGCGACTGATAAAGACGCAAAGGAATATAACAGCGAGAGAAAGACGCGGATGATAAAAGGTAGAGCAAGCGCGCTGGGAGTTGCTGCAAGAGGAATGAGAAAAAAAAGAGAGAAGCTGCGCGCACTAGGCCAGAAGTCGCAGGGCGCGTTAGGTTTGTTGTCGTCTGCTCTATGATATCCTTCTCGGTGGCGGAAGTTCTGTACTTTTTTTTTTATTCTAAAACGTATCCGTTCGATCGAGAAATTTGTCTAACCGCGAGTATCTCTCGAATGACACATCGGCGCGCGAAGCTTCTTAATTTCCTTCTCTCGCGCGAAAATAAAAGCGGAAAAAGCCCGAGCGACGCACTCATCGCTATAAAAGAGACCCTCGCGCTGCACGATGCTCCGCAGAAAAAAAAAACAAAAAAAAGCCTCCATAGTAATCCCGGCGTGTCCGACGTACACGTTTCACGCACTCTGATTTCTCTCCGCATTGTACTCGACGCGCTGCTGAAACGCGGGCTTTTTTTTAGGCCGCGGGAGGTTCCTTATTTATATAACTGCTGCTCTTTGAGGCTTTGTTGTACGACTGACGCCTGAGGGATGTTCGCTGAAAAGGATTGAAAATTAAGATGTGCGCGTTGAGGGTTGATTCGGTGCAGGCAAGTATCTGCTGTGAATGTGAATTATCGATGTTAGTTTATAAAGTTGACATATATAAATATTAAATCAATAATATTCAATTGTTACAAAAGTACGATTCCAGTAGCACTTATATAACGAATCACATTTTCCACTTTATATCGGCTCGGACTTTGCGATTATCATTCGAGAAATTTCCAATCGCTCGTAAAAAAAAAGAGTCAAATTAAATTTTCTCTTCATCCAACTGCTTCATTCTCACTGTACCTATCCGTACCCAGCGAGCCATCCATCAGTCCCTCAACGACGTAGAAATCGATCCCATAGTACAGTTTATACGTCGAAACGCACAACGTCGCTCTCCTCTCGCGCGTCCTTTGATCTCGTTCTTATCGCGAGCGATCTGACAATACCCTCCATACATATATAGATATACAGACCGACACATCTTCTGGAAGTTCTCCGTCGCCGTCGTCGCGGCAATAAAGTTTTACGGGACGACGACGGCTGGTCTCTCGCGGATTTCCTCCTATATAACGTCTCAGTGCGGACATATATATATATATACTATCGAATGTAAAAAATCTAAAACAGGCTTTTTTACGCCTCCGAGGGAGCCTGTCTTTACGGGTTTTTCTCTCGAATTCTACGCGCGCCAAACAAATGGATTACCCTCGCGCGAGACTCCTATATATATACACGCATATATATAGTCGTCCGAGGCACTCGAGAGATTGGCGAGATGAGGCCGTGGATCAAAGTGCGCGGACCGTTGGGCTTTGATAAGAAATTTATACCAGTTGGAGTAGGGATATACATAACGTAGGAGGATGAAAAGAAAAGAAACGAAGAAGAAACGAAGTGGGGGAAACGAAGCTTGGATAAAAATGAGCGAGAATAAAGCTCGAGATTCGAGGCGACGACGCTCTTTGCAAGTACGACGACTGGCAATCCATACGGCGACTAATGAAGTGTAGGCCGACCCTCGATTTGGTAGATGTAGAGGCTTTTTCAGGCTCGTTTACACGTCGGCTATGGCTATTTGTCGTCGCTGATTTTATACGAGTGTCACACTGTGTTGATGGTATTGCCCCTCGTTTTTTTTTTGTTTGTATAGGGTATAAGTGTACGTGGAATTTTTCATGATTAGTTTGCACAACGAACCGATTTTCATTAAGACGGTAAGAAAAAAAGAATTATGTGTATTTTTTTTACACTGTCGGCTTGCATATTGAGCAAAGAATTGATGACATTTGTTGCGGTAACATATAAAACGATATTTAGTAACGTTTTTGAGTGAATAATTTTTGTAAAGTACAATTTTATTATTAACGCATTTTTATCAAGTAATTAAATACAGGAAGCTTCAAGTGTTTTCCACAACTTTTAATCAAAGTTTTCATTCGGTAATATACATGTCACTGAATTTTTCGCGTAAAAATAATGGAATAACGAAGTACATAACTGAGTTAGCATATTTGAAAAATTTCAAAATTTAATTCATCGTTTCACGATTCCGAATTTTTTTTTCGCACTGATAACACACATTTCTTACGCCCTCCAAACATACTATACACGCACGCATGCAAAACCATTCGCGCACACAATGCCTACATTTTACGACGCAAGAAATGAATAATTTGATGAACTCGAGCACACACTCCCACCCGGTATTCCGAGTCGACGTATATATAATAAAATGCCGTTATACAAACGCGAGTTAAAGCTCAACCATGTAAACGCACACAAGCTCGCGCAAATAAATTGCATGTCAAATCTCGATTATGACACGACAATCGTATATATATATATATAGGACGTCGCTCTCCGAACCACAACAATGGCTCGCTCGCGCGCAAAGCTGTTTACCTCATTCCATAACCTCTCCACAGGCCTATATGTATGTATATATATATATATGTATGATTTTCTCTTGTTAAATATAATATCAATTTTTCACGAAGAAATAAACTTGACCTCTTCAAAAGTTACATTACTCGACTGTTGCGTGAAGAAGAGTCCGTTTACATTATGTTTACATTATATATATAGACGTCGCGAGAAAAGAGAGCAGTTCTCCATCTATATAAATATAATTGCGCGGCGAATCTGAAAAGACCAAAGACACAATATTCGATTGTCTTATACGCTCGAGTGTGTATATTATATAGTTGCGCGTGTATACTGCACACACAGGAGGGAAGATAATTGCTTGACGTATCTTCGCTCGCGAGTCTTAACCGCAGACGACTCGCCTAATGACGTCGTTACCGACAATATCGCCGTTAGGCGCATTACGCTATGCGACAATGCAGCTGCGACTGTATATATATAAGTATTATTATTATGACGATTTACGCTCGAGGAAATATTAAGAGACAACTTTTCGAGTTTCGACAATTTTCATCAGTTCGGAAACGAACATAATTCGTGTATACATAATAATGAATCTACTTAGCAGTCGGTCGAAAGGCTCTCCCTCGGGCGATGCGGTGAAATTCCGAATATTGTATATCGACCGCGTTATATACCGGAATGATGATAATAACAAGAGAAAAAAATTCCCGCCATTATAATACATCGATCGAAGATGCATCGCATGACTGTAAAGCTCTTGAACAGTGTAATCCGGTTTAAAGCAAAGTGCACATCCTCGCGCACACATATATGTATATACTTACATCCGTTTCAATCAATCTCCTTCTCATACCTTATACATATCGCAATCTAGCTCTGTTGGCTCTTTCTCCCGCGTGTGTATATATATATATATAAAGCACAGAACGGAGAAAATTCTACTCCACAATCGCGCGGGATAAAAATAGTAGGTCGTCCCGCGGGCAGCTTTATATATATATACATCTCTAGGCTTATTTCTGGCTACACTGAGGTAATCCCGGGACACGTCGGCTCCCGATAATGGCGCAGAAGATTTCCGGCACCTGCAGCCGATTCTTGATCTTCTATACATATAGCTCATACTTTAATCTCCGAAGAAGTAGTAGTACAGCATTGAAAAAAAATTGATCTGTAGAAATTACAATCTCGAATAGTAAACTGAGGACGGACTCGCATGTCTTTAATTTTCACTATCTCAGATAGCAAAAATTCTTTACTCTTATTATAATTTTTATTATTTAATAATTTATCTCCGTGAGATAATACACAAAGCAATATACGCGTTGAATTTATTCAAGGAATGAACCAATGGCGAAAAAGGAGCTTTACTCGATATACTATATACATATATATATAGAAGCACACTTCAAACTTTCAACGTCCGAAAAGGAAGAAACGAATTCATCCTGTTTCGAGGGAGAAAGGAACAGCCATACTATATATATATATATATATATATATATATATATATATATATATATATATATATATATATACGTACACAATGGACAAGCGCGAAAACAGAAGTACACCGTAGCGGGACTAACTAAACCTGACGCTGCGCAGCGGCCAAGTGCGCACTCGTAAAAGTAATTAGCATAATAAATTAAGCCGCAAATAAAAGCGGGTAACGACGACGACGAGCTGCCGCCGCGGCTGCTGTTCTGTGTCGTGTAGCGGCTACGTATACACACAGCTGCGGTGCGCAGTGTACCGGCTGCGAAAAATAGGAGAGTGTGCTATATATAGCTCGTTGACCTTGTTTTCCTATATATGCCGGAGGGAGCTTTCGGCGTTCGTTACATAATTTTTTCCTCGAGCTCGCGTGATTTTACCTTCTTATGAATATTATTCAGCCTTTTCCAACTCCTGTACAAAGTACATCGGTCTGTCTGCAGTACATATAAGACGAGGAGAAAGACGAATCGGGTCTCTTGCTTTTACGAGTTTCTCTCTCCTCCCTGTGATTGATCTGCTCGACGGTATCTCTCTTCTGGCTTTGACTGGAAGCACGTCTACTCTCGGATTAGCTTCCTATATGTATATACAGCTCTCTTTCTCTCTCTACTAATTTTCAAATCTTAACTCAGCTATATACCGTCTGCTTCTTATCAAACGAAGTAGCCAGAGATAACTTTCAATGCCAGGGGAGAGACACGCCTCGGTTTTCCGAGCTTTCTGTATGCACTGAACTGCGAGGGTGTCCGAGGCAGAGAGAGAGAGAGAGAGAGAGAAAGAGAGAGAGAGAGATGAGAAATTGCTTTGACGTGATTCCCCGGCGCGCAGTGCACGATGTCGCGAAATTTCTTTATATCATGGAAATTCGTGGAGCTACTCGCGAAACTGCAAGAGGAGGTGGAGGTGAGCTACAGCTTCCTTGAACATGACTAGCACGTATATAGCCGGGATATATTGATTTTACTTTAGCCCGTGTGAGGCGCGTTATTTCGTGTGCGAAAAGGAGATATGTAGATATGCGGATGGTATAGCTTTTTCTGTATTTTGCTCTATGCTTTACTGCAGCGATTTGCTTTTATTGTATATATATTGCTTTTAGGATTGCGAGAATTTTTAGGAGTAGATAAATGTAATTTATACGAGTAAATGAATGTTAGAACCGTGGCAAAAACGTAATCAGACTGTTAGCTATTTTTTTTATTAATTTACGATAACTTGGCCAGCAGTTGACCATATCGGTTAGTCTAAAATGACTACCAGATCGTTAATTATTGGTCAATAGTTGGCTAAATTTTGAAAGTTACAAACTAGTGTCATTCAGTAAAAACCTAATAATTATCCCACACTGATCTCGAACTTCATCAATTTCAAACACTACATCGCCGCTGACTCGAAATTCCCAAAATGTCCGCTCCGGCATCCCCGCGATAATTCGAAATAATTAAAAATCCAGAAAGATTAGCCATCCCATTAGCGGTCCTATATATACCTTTCCCGAGAAGAGCTTCCCTCGGATATTACAAAACCGAAAGGGAACGAGAGGGATTTCCGCGAAGAGAGTGAGATTAAAAACTGTCCCAGCAGCAGCGGTGCACTTGAAGCGAAAGCCGCGAACGTGCCCTGCCGTCCTGGAAAACATTAGGCAGAGCGCAAAAATGAGATCAGGCCAAGTAGAAAACTCGGACGGACTCGCAGCGCCTCCATTTATTTTTTCCTTCCGTATATAACCTTTGAGCTTGCAGCTATATCACTGCGACAAATTCGACTCCGCAGCCGCATTAATATCGCATCCAGTGTGAAAAGCCGAGCTGAGAAAAATGTCGAGGTTATGACGGTCATTTTGAAAATTTCCCTGTCACTCGATGACAGCTATACTCTGCTGTGTGCATGTAAACGCGTCCGGACATGCGTTTATATACGCATATATTTTTTGGTAGACACACACCTCTGTTGTGCTTTTTCAGTCGAAAATGTACGGGGAAGCGCACGTGTGGCTGCGATTAAATCGCCGGCATAACGATAACGATAACTGTTAAAGTAACGGGCATACGGCCGTTTAATGTAGAATGACGATCGGCTTGTTCGTTCGCTCGCGCTGCAAGCTCGAGCCGTAAAATAAAAGTGAATTTTACGCACTTTACCGCGCGAAGCTTTCCGCGAATCTTGGTTATCTCCGCGCGGGCAGTAAGTTATTATTCTTTTTTCACGGAGATAAGACTAAATTAAGTAGAACGAGTCGAGCTGAGGTCAGACGTGCGCGCATGTTTTTCTCCAGTTCGCTTCTAGAAGCACCAAATGTTTTGCCAGCTTTTCGGGGACATCTACACGCGCGCTCTTGCGTCAACACGATATTCTGCTCTCCGCGGGCTGTAAACACACATCGAATTCGCGGTATCGCGTTTCTCGCGGCCGCAGGCACTACTCCCTTCTGTATACACACATCCTCTCGGCGTATATCACCTAACCAAGCTATTTTCCGCGTTGGAAAACGAATAAAATGCTCCCCGCGCATCAGTCGGAGATGTAAGATTTGCGCGCGCGTCCAATTATTTTGGCAACCCTCCAGAGATGCAGTCGATGCTCTCTACCCTCTCGGCGTATATGCGCGTTATTCGTGTGTGTATATCGACGGCTTTAAAAGAGAGAGTATAGGCTGGAAGCGAGAAATTACGCTCGAGAAGTCGTCGTCGTCGGGGCGTTAAAGGACGGAAATCGCGTGGTAATTGAAAGCTCCGGCTGGAGGAGAGCTTCGTCGAAATTGAAAGCTCGATGAAAAAAAAAATGATATTTTTCGGTGTAAATGTTGGCGCACGATGAGAAATCTTGGATAGTAAACTAAGGACAGACTTTATTAATATTAATATACTTTATAATATTGATTTTTGCTAATACTGTAGAAAATGATTAACGAAAACTCACGTTATATCCATAGATTCGTGTAACTAATTAGCATTTCGTAGGCGTTCACCGAAGCATGATCGATTACAAATTGAGCCTATAAAGGCTATTATTATCGTTATTGATTGTATTGCCAGGTCTATATTTAACACTGTATCCGAACCCGAGTAATTTGGATATTCAGATTTTTACTGTCCGAGATTCTTTTAATAAATTAATAAACGTTATTAATAAACCGAAACAGAAAAAATCGCCACACGCACACATAGTACTCGCCATTGTCGGCCGTAGAGAGGCATATCGACAGAACAACAAAAAAACAGCCGAGTTTATACGCCCACACGTCTCATACGCGCGAAGGCCCTCCGATCGACGTATGCGCGGCGAGAGATGATCTTAAAAAGCTCGAAAGCACACGAGCTTGCAGCTAGCTAGGCGCAATATTGCCCGGCTGTATAATCCTAGTCTCGCTCGTAAATTTGAATATTCTCTGCTGCTTCTTCCTCGTTCGAAGGGGATATTTTTATCGATTTTTTGTTTCTCTCGATCATGTCTATTATGAGAATAAATCCTTTTCCCTCTCGCCGCATCAACGGAAAAATAAATGTCGGCCGAAAGCTCAGAGGGGGAGAGCTTATAGTAGATCGATCAGGCTCACACGTCGAGGACCTTCATCAATCGAGGCGAACAAATGTCACTCGTGCGGCTAGAGCTCGAGAATCGTCTTGGATATAATCCTTTTCCCGTCGACGCGACAGTTACTAATCCGTCGTAGAAAAGCTCTGCCCTCCCCCGTACTTATGATACTGTATATATATATATACACACGCTGCAGTATGTGTGTACATACTTCGATTCCGTTTCGAATATTTCGCCGTCGTATATAGCTATAGCAGACGTTGACAAATCGCTGTTTTTCCCTTACCCCCGCTCCGACGACTTTTTTTTTGCTGAAATGCGTGTATATATCAGCCGTAATCAGGACACGTCACTCGTTTTCCTTCTTATTCTCTCGTGACGCCGACGTTATGCTTTTTCGGATCATCTGCCCCGTGTGTTTACGTATCCATATATTTATATCCAATTGACTGGATTCCCTCTGCGCAAGCTCTGTCTGCTCGCTTGAATTTAGGGTTTTAATATTTTATACATCGCTCTCGCGTGCGCGACAGCTCTACGTCGCGAGCGCTGCGGTTATTTATGATTTTTCGATATATATACATATAGTTCTTTGTAAACAGATCGCGAGGAAAATACGAGCGAGGAGAATACATATGCACACGCGTGTTTATAGATATCGGATTTCCCTTCGATCGATAAGCGAAAATTTCATTCCGACTCGGAGAAAACGGGGTATATGTTTAACGTATTTGCCAATAACATCCGTCGCGTTTCCTCGAATTCTCAACCAGATCTACATATAGGTATACAGCAGCTGAAATAAAAAGACAGATCGGCATGATATCAAACCAGTCGGTAAATAGAGGCGCGCGATCGATATTGACGGGATTCAATTAGACTTCGCGGAAACGATCGAGCTGTAAAGACATACGCGAACGAACTAAAATCTCCATTTACCGCGCGGCTAGGGGAAGACGAATAAATGGTTCTCTCTTTGCTTGTAGTATATCCAGGGAAAAACAGTGAATCCAACATTGCTTCTGGTTATGGATTCTCGTTTACTCAGCCGCGTCGGTAATAAAAAGTCCGATCTATCGGGCTTTACGCGCGTCGAAATATATATATTGCAAAGCTTTCGATTACGCTCGACGTTTTCTTCCGTCGACTTTCGCGACGCATTACGTTTGTTATATACGTGTACAGGAGAAAATCACTCTTATTATACGCGTCGAAGAAATACGACAGAAGCATTTCTGCATACGTCGGGGGCCGTCTCTAATTGCGGACCTCGCGAAAATGCACTTTAATTACGGTCCTTACGGGGAGCCGGACGTTTAAATGCCGCTTTCGTTTCAAGATGGCGCTGGCACGTCGTCTGGATGGGTTAATTTAGATGGAATGTTAGTGGGGGGAAGTTTTTCAGATGAATCTAGTTGACTACCGAGTATATTTTATATATGTGGGAATTTCGAAACGCTGGGATGTTGTTATGGAGAATTTCAATAATTTTGAAATTTATTTTAGCAGGGAAATAAAAATTTGATTATTATATACTGAATGCAGTACATAATAATATTATATGTTATGCAGAATATCATGTAATTTAATCGAATTGAAGGTAAAAGGAATTTACGAACGTAATGCGGAGTTTCGCTCCAGCTACATTTATACGCTTTACTATATAGCGTTAAACAGAATTTTTTCGTAATATTATCCAGCGCGTATTGGAAAAAAAAGTATGCGCCATAGCAGAAATAATAAATTATTTTATAGCATTATTTTATGCTCGGAATTTAATGTATGCGATATACGTATATTTACACTGACAATGAGAGAGAAAAAATGTAAATGAAAGAACGGAATATACCATGGAGTCCATGAACTCGAGTGTTTAAACTGAAATTACTAGTATATAATAGATTAAATTTTGATTGAAAGAATTTTCATTATAAGCAAGAACGAAATTATTTTTGTTGAGTTGAAAATATTTATTCTCGGAAATTCCAGTTTATTAAACAGTTTATTAATTAAGCTCTGAAAAATATTTTAGACTATATTTTCGTTGTTACTACACATGGCAAATAAAATACAAGGAAGTAGGGCTCGTAGGTTCCTATTTTTTTTCATACACTGTCCCATTGTTTTTCTTAAAAATATTTGAGTATTGATTTTTTTATAATGATCATATCAAATAAATATAAAAAAAATTGTTTTCTGTCCGATGATTTCAAAATCAAATCTAATAGCACTCTCTCAACCGAGAATCATCGTTGTCTAGTCAACTGTCATTAAACCGAACCAAGTTCTTATATAATTTAACCAATATCGGTTATCGAGTTTGCCAAAACTTGACTTGCACATCCTCAAGATTCGAATATCCCGTTCCTTCTCTCTCTCTCTCTCCCTCCTATCCCTGGATACAGGAAGAAAATCGAGAAAGTTTACATTTCCAATTATTTATTTATCTATTTTCATAAACTCCCCGACTAGAAGATACACCGCTTGAAAACTCCAAACTTTCTCTCTACCCTCCACTCAATCAATTAAACCCTTCGATGTCGAACATAGTTTCTCCTTCGTTAGCCACTCCTCGGCGCTTCACGAGAACGGACTGTCCAAGTCTCGTTGCCCCCTGGAGAGCGTAATTTCCCGCAGCCGCGCGCACTGCTATAGTTTTTCAACTCGCGCATCAACTGAGAGAGAGAGAGAGAGAGAGAGCGAGAGAGAGAGCGAGCGGCGCGCGGAAAACCGCAGGAATGTCGATGCTCGAGAATTCCCGGTACGCGGCAAATCTCGAATAGCGATTGCAAGCGACGGCGCAACTTTCTTAAGCGAGTGTCGTCGTCGTGTTCGAGGCCGCGAATTTCGGAAATCCATTAGAGCAGCCGAAACTTGATTTATTCGCGAACGCAGGCAGGAATGTGTATGGTTATATGGGCTTCGATGTTAATCGAAGGAATGGGTTGATTTTAATTTTTTTCTTTTAGGGGGTAGGCTGAGAGGTTGGGGTTTGAATTTTGTTCTATATACTATTTATTAGAAATTTGTATATTTTTTACGTTTTCGTAATGTTTTCTTTCTAATAAAAATGATTCCCGGTTCGGCACGCGTGCAACTAACTACAAGTATATACGTTTTCGGTAAATTCGGTTCGAAAATTGCCCCTTTTTTCCTGGAAAATAAAATTGAATAATAAGCATGACTTGATAATAATTCTATAAAAATAAATGAAAATTCACGCGAAATTGCAGTATATATAAATAAAATTTAATAATAAAAATATTTTAAAATTTTCATTTTTTGGTTATTCCCATACGATAAACACGAGAAACGCCAGCTGGTTTCGGACTGACACTGACTGAATTAGCATCATCGAGAAAACTGTTTTAAAAATTGAGATAAAACCAAGCACAAAGAGCATTCCCATTCCCAACCTTATCCGAGTGAAAAAATTATCCTCCATTCCTGTCAGCCTTATCTCTCGCTCTCTCTCTCTCTCTCCGTCTAGTTCTCGACGTCACGTAAATGATCGTCTTAGTTTGAAAGAAGCAAACATCGTTAAGCGATAATCCAGCAACTCCTCGCGAACGTAGAAGAAGAAGAAAACGGTATATATTTCTCTGCTCTCGACGCCGGGATGAGCTCCCTCGGGGTGTACGCGCTCGCGACGCGCCATGAATTTTTCCGCGATGACCCTCCATATATACGCTCGAGAGCCGCAGCGGCACGCGGTTGCATAATGTAATAACCCCGTGGACTGCAACGTTCCTGACGAAGAGGAGAGAGAGAGAGGAGTCTTGAGCCTCGAACGGACTCGAGGGGACGAGATTGCACGAGCATTAGGAATTGTAACGCTGGAGAGGGCTGCAGAGCTCTTCCTATATGCGGTTGCAGTGCGATGTATGTATAGGTATAATACGCGAAGGCAGCCCGCGTGCGCGACTCGGGATCGATGTGATTTTGGAATCGAGCTTCCGAGATGCGGAATGATTTATTTACTAGATTTGATAAATATTTTTGATGACTTTTTAGATTGGTCGAAAGAACTAAGGTTTCTTTAGTATCCGGCTAGCGACGCTAGATGGCGCACAGGCACTTTCTTCTGTTGAGCAATGAAGGTGGCAACTTTAATAAATAGTGGTTCTTATAAATTCACTGCGTAAGTTGCGAAAAAAAAATATTCGCACCCATGAGTGCTATTATCCACTTGATGACCCCCGAGAACCCATCAGCGAGAGAAAGAAACGTCTCCCTCATCTTTTCAGAAAGTTCTGAATGTTTACGATGAAAGTTCGGCGATTAATATTTAGGCGAATTTTCACACTGGAAATTCTCAACATACATATATATATATATATATATATATATATATATATATAAACTCGAGAACAAACATCAGGCACGGCCTGGAAGAGGTTTTTCGGGCGACGTTGAAAATTTTTAATTAAAAACAAGCCCGAAATTCCCGGTGGGAGAAAAACGTTCTTTAGTCGGTTTTAAATTTCATTTAATACAAGAAGAAGCAACTGATGCAGCGGCGTGAAATTTACGTCGATTTTTAATGGAAAATTCTTCGCGTTTGCAGCCTGTGTATAGTCTCTCCTTCCCGCGCTTCGATGTGTATATAGATAGACATCAGTGCGCGGCCAGCTTTGAAAAAGCTCTCTTGTCGTCGAGCTCAAGCTTTCTTTGCATTAAGCGTCCCTAGGCGAAATCTGGATATTACAGCTGGTTACGGTTATGCCTCTTGCAATTTTCCCGGCCTAATTTCTCCCGCGAGAGCTACTCTATCTCGTCGTCCCTGTCGTCTTGGCTGCATTACCCACCTACATATACATAGAGTCTCTCGAAATTCTAAAACTAGTGGACGGGCCGTCGCACGTGAAAAACCGCTCTCGAGTACATTCATATATATACAAACGTTATTATTAATCACGTTATATATATATACATCAAGTTTCATGATAGCTAACATGAACAATTTATTGCTAGACTCGAGTCGCGCAGTCGTAATTTTTGCGATTCATGGCTTAATGATCGATCTTAAAAAGTACTCGTAAAAACCAGAGCTTGTTTTGATATACGACCAACTCACGCGGATGAATTTTAATGCTTCGACTGCGCACTCGATATGGCCCTTTTTTTATCGCTGAATTATTGCCGGCTGCAGTCTAGAGTGTATTTCTGATGCAATTAAACGACCGGAACGTGTATATATACACACACACACACACTGATGCTGAAAGCCAGTGGAATATAAGCTAGTTCGCCGGGTATATATGCGAGTATAGAGTTTATCGCTTACAGAAACACGCTTATATACTCGAAGGTATAGTCGCGCACTTATGTCGTGCTTAGAATACACTATGCGTGGGAGTAAGATAAAACAAAAATAAGTCTGGCAAAAGTATACTTTTAATCTTTTCATAACGACTCTTCGTGACATCCTTGAGTATCGGACGAAACAAAAGTTTTGATGGAATGTTGAAAAGACGACCCTCAAATATTATATGTAGCCAGGCTCATTTACAATACTATCTTTATTTTATAAAAAAAAAGTGTTTTGCTACTATCAAGATATTTTCAGCGATTCATTACGGTTTCAAAGAAATATTATTTTCATCGAACGTCAAGAGACGTCCGCCGCGAGTTGATGCTATTTTTGCATCCAGTAGCGTCATACACATGCAAATAGCTCGAAATTGCCGCTGCCTATCTCCGCAGCGATTCCAATCCTTCACGTCGGTATTCATCGAAATTCTCCGTTATATCACCTCGCAATAATTGCTTTCCTTCGCTTTCCTCTTTTTGTCCTCGAGATATCCGTCCAACAGTCGAATAACCTACTGTCTCGTGTACCCACGCATCGCATCTATATCTCTCCGCGCGTAAAAAAAAAAGAGGAAACAAAGGCCGATAGCGCTTTTGGACGTGTCCCGAGGGTGGAATCGATTAATCGCTCCGCGGGAGCGCGCGATCCCTTTTTTCCCGCCGCGTCGAGATTGGAACGACGAGAATAACAGCAGGAAAAAAAGTAAGGAGAAAAGAGAGCGTATATTCAGACGCGCTGATTTTTCCGCGGGGTAATGACTTTGTTTGCCGCCGCGGCGAGCCCGGCTAAACTCCCTTTCCCTTCGATTTATCCAAAAACTTCCGGCCGCGCGCACGTCCTACTGTCGCACGCGCCTCCACGAAATCCAATTGGAAGTTGGCGGCGGCGCGAGTTTGCCCTTTCCTATATATATATAGGAGAAAGAGAGAGAGAGAGAGAGAGAGAGAGAGAGAGAGAGAAAAAGGTATCCACTTTGTTACGACATACCCAAAGTTTGTATCGCAAATTGAATTCGTCCTCCGCACTCGGCAAGTTTTCCCGGGGATGGCAGGAAAGCCCGCGAAGATTCTATTATTATTTGAATCGCGTGCGTGTATGTGTATATATATAGACGACTTTTCTTTTTTCTTTTTTTTCGTCTTCTTGACAATTACCGCGCACTCGCTCGGATAAATTTTCTGGCGAGTCGTATAAATTCGAGCGAATATACGACTGACGCTTTCGTTCTGAAAAGATTCATGGCTATAGTTTCGATTTTCGATATCTCGAAATAAGTGTTTGCTATTCTGTCACTTGAGTGACACATACGTTGTTATTGGTATTGCGAGTGTGGGCTCGTAACTATGTCTCTCGTCTTGTCAAATAATCATCCTTTTTTTCGGCTTGCAAAAAAGGGCGCGATATTTAAATTCCTAACCTCGAAAAATGGCAGTATAAAATTGCTAGTACAAATGCGCTTAATGCAAATAAGGAGTCTTATCGGGTAAACGTTCAATTTTAATAATTCAGCGTATCAGCGAAAGCACACGACGCATATATATATATATATATGTGTATATATATATATATATATATATATATATATATATATATATATATATATATATATATATACACACGCATATTATACATTCGCAGTTATATAGCTTAAAACGGGCGAATCCTGACTAATGAACTCGCATTGTTGCGTCGTATATATAATTGAATCGTATATATAATTAGCCTTCATAAACTCGCCGCGCGCAGAAGGCGCGCATATTATGTATGTATATAGCTCCGGCGGTAAATAGAATCGAGCGCAAATAATGTCCCGTTTGAAAAACTGATGAGTTAATTAAGCCGCACGAGAAAGCGAGGCGACGTGAAACAAGCGCCGGGCACGCGCGGCTTTTTCAAAGCAATTTTTACCCCGAAAAATAAAGTAATTTCCGAGAGAGAGAGAGAGAGAGAGAGAGAGAGAGTGAGCGCAGAGAACAGCCGCCCTAGAGATTTCGTTCGTTAGAGGTCGGCTTTGCGCGCGACAAAAGCGTTGCACTGTGCTCTCTCTTTCTGTGTGTCAGTGTGTGTTTCCACTTGCGTATACGTATATATACAGAGCCAAGTTGAAGGGCTATAAAACGCGAGCTTGCGAGGCCACAGCTGCTGATGGCAGAGGCAAAAGCGCAAGACGAAGGATATTATCGGAAAAGAGCTTTGTCGCTTTATTACGCGACCTCTCGAGAGAGGGCAAACGCGTAGCTCCCTTTGTATTACGGCGTATATATGCTCAAATATTTTTTACCTTCGGCGTTGTGTACATGCCTTCTCTCCTCGCTTTATCCTTCAATCGTATAAGCGTAACTTCACTCGTGTGTGTGTGTGTGCGCGCGCGTGTGTGTCTTTGTCTGAGAATATTCTGAGCGTTTTTCGGATTTACGTATACGCGGTCGAGCGAAATAAAACGCATAGAAGTGCGCTGGTGGGGTGCGGTGTGTGTGTATATATATATATATACTCTTTGCATTTGCATTTTTCCCGGCTTACTTTATGCACTTTGAGAATTGCCGCGGTGGGGGACCTCGAGCGGAACAAAAGTGAGGTTACTGCTTTACTTTGAGAACACGATTTCGCTCGGTCTTTTTCTGCGCCGACGAAATTCCGCGTCTCCCCAAACATGATAAGCCCCCTTGTATACATGCGAATATATATATATATATATATATATATATATATATATATAACTCACGGTATGACGAGCTTTTTTTTTTCTCTCAACGATGTGTATATGTATGTGTATAAATACACGTCACCGAATAATCGTGAAATACCGCGTCGAAATTCACTTGTTCTCAGAGTTTAAAAGCTCCGGGGCAGATGCAAATTTTCTCGTAAGTGTATATATATATACTAGTCGACAAACATTCGCTCGACCGCAAATAGTATATACAAGCTTTTATATATATATATATATATATATACAACGCACGAGCAGCTGGACGTGAGCTCCGCGAGGAGCCGTAAAACAATAACGAAAACACGACGGAGATTGGCATCGTATAAAAGTTGCTTCTGGATATATATAGTCGCGTCGTTTTCACGAGCGAAACTTTTCCGCGACTCTGTGGTGACATTTTTTTTTTAAACTGCCAAGTGCGATCTCCGCGTGTGCTTCATGCAAAAAGAAAAAGTCGAAGACAAGGAATCGCTGTGTGTACAGGTTTGTATTATTTCGCCGAGAAAAGCGCGGGCTAGTTTGAAAAAAGCTCCAACGAGAAATGCAAAAAGGCTTCTTGTGTAAATTTTCTCGTAAAATGCATCGTTTCTCGTTGAAAAATCCTTACGGTTACAAAAAATTGAATTTCCAAAAGCAGAAAACGCATTATTTTAACGTATTACGCTATAGAAATCAGTGACACCGCATTTCTAATCAACCGCGTGCAAGTTTTCCCGAAAGCTCGCACATTCCACGGACTTCTTCTTCTTCTTCTTCGGCTGTTTAGTTTTTCGGTCGCAGTCGTGCGGGATTAGCGAAATTTCCTCGCAAATTGAATTAGAAAAGTTTGCCAACCCTCGCGGAAAATTCCGACTTTTCGGATCGCCGAGCTTACACGCGCATATAGCGCGCGACGTTTCGCCGCATACGCGTTCTCTTATATACGTATAGTTTGCGGGAATTGCGTGCAGACGGAGAACTGCATCGCGGAGCTTTTGGGCTAAAAGTCCACGGGATTATTCGATTATGCCTTACGCGGTACTTTCGCGAGAGTCTGTTATTCGGACTTTTTTCCGTCTCTCTCGTATACATGGATAGTTTCGGGCGTATACTTTCCGAGATTTTGTTTTTCAGTTTTTGGAGAACGATCCAACGTATAAAGAAGCTCGAAAGCTCGGAGTCATTCATATGTCAGGCTAGCTGCTTCGGAATAATAGGAGGAGTTTGAGGGTGTATATGGGAGGATGAAGGGAAGCTATATCGCTTAAAGTTGGAGGCAAAACGCGAGCCACCAGTCGGATAGGATAATAGCAATTAGAGCGGCAATTTCAGTCTGGTATACCTTATCGCGCGATCGCTAGAGGGGCAGAGATCCGCTAAACGAATCGCCCCGGCGTAATTGAATCGGCCGTAATGCGTCACTGGAAGTAATTGCGCGAGCAAACGCTTCAGCGGTTCACTTCTCATTCTGCTTTTCTATCCTCGCCTCTTATATAGCCTCTTTCGGGATTGATGCAGGTATACCGATCGCTATTACCGCGGAGGGCCGCATTTGTTGCGTCGATGCTTTATCGATTTTTTTAATAATGATTTCAGAACTCGCGGAAAAAGTTTTTAATTAATCAAGAAACTGTAGGTCGCGTTGATTCTACAGAAAGAAACGAGCGTAGCAGTGGAAATTAGATTTAATTCGGTGTTTATTTTACGAGTATGAGAGCGAGAGCGCCTATATCAATTACAAGCCTGTCAATTACATGTAATTACGCCAAAGACGCGTTTAAAGCGAAAAAAATTCTTGTTTACCTTTTTCTCCGACGCGTTCTTTTTCTCCTATTCAACTGCTCTGCTCCGCACGTCTTCTCTCTCTTGAGGGGGGGGGGGGAGCGGATGTAATTGCGATTCACAGTACAGCGCGACGACGTCCTGCTCGGGAAAGTCGAGGGGCGACGACGACGGCGATAGAATTAAACTCGTTTTCGGCTGGCGCTAGAGCGAGAGAGAGAGGAGAGGGGGAGGGGGCGAGAAAGTATTTAAGTCTGATGCTCTATACAAGGGTAGAAACTCGAGCAAACACGCCCGAGATTGAAATGATTTTCCCTTAATATCCAATTACTCTGGGCATAAAAGCTCTCTGCAGCTGCTGCTATAACCTGTAATCGGTCTTCTACTTGAATACATATATATATATATATATATATATAAGTAAGCGATGCCAGTCGAAACAGCCTTATCAACCCTAATCGCTCGATATAAGCGCGATAATCCTCAGTCTAGGCAGTCGCGAGCCTTGAAAATGTACGTGTGCTGCTTGTCAAGAAGGCCGAACTGGCCTGCGGGACGCGCTTATATATGTATATATGGAAGAGGGTGTGGATTCAATGCTTCGGATTTTTTTTGTACACAACCGGCCTGAAATGGATTAGTATGTCGAGGGGCTGTGTAGAGCTGGTATTAAAATTTGGTCACGTATTTTTTCACGTAATAGATTTGTCATGTGAAGCCGTAGACTAACGGATATATTTTGAATATTGTCATTTCGAAAGGTCAGTCCAAAAGTGTGTTTCATCGCACGGCAACTTGATCACTCAAATTAACAGGTCTTTTTTCTCATTTCTCTCCTAACCAAAAGAAAATTCAACTTTATTTAAGCCCCGAGCTTGCAATAATCTAAAATTTATCGAACGCGATAAGATATAAAAATTCACTGTATTATAATATAAAAACATCCCATTAAAAACTCATCTCGAGCTTTAAAGCGTTCGTTTAAAATTCCCTTCGAACGAAAAAAAAGCCAGCCAACGAGAGCGCAGACGACCACTTATATATATGCAACACACCGCAGCATAATACGTTTTCCCAGCGAAGGCCATTTCCGCGGTCACCTCCGAAACAAAAGCTTTTTCTTATACAAGAGTCAAGCTTCAAAAATGCGTCGCCACCAGAAAAAACAAACTCGCGGAGATTCCAGCGCACGAATCTCATTTAGTCGCGCGTCAAGCTCAGCTAACGTTATTTCACGTATTATACGCGCGCGTCTTTTGCCTATATCATCGTCGAAAAAACTACTCGTGTTCCAAAAAAAAAAAATTCTCCCTTGTCGCGCACCTACATTGTTTCGAGCGGGAAAAAAGCACAGCCGGTCCTTTGAATCCGGCGCGCGACACACAGGATGAAAAATTACTTCTTCGCGCGTAAAACTGGGCCAATTTCCGAGCCCCTCCCCGATGTAACCAAAGGCTTTTGATGCTTCTCAAAGAGCCGCCTAATTTTTCCAGCCAACAAGCCCTGCTGCTATGCCGCCCTTCAGACACGAGAACGCACTCGAACGGTCCGAAATTATACGCCTTCCCGAGATTCGCGTCTCACTGCTAGTATATATACATCCCCTCGAAAAGAGCCGGCACTATGCTCCCGCGGACTAATACCTCGTGCTGCAGAGGGATGGGGGGGGGGGGAGTTTCCCCGCGCGTAATTGTATTCGTGCAGCGGGCGGTTCTCGAGAGTTGGCCCGAATTACCGCGGAAAAGAGCTTACCAAAATGCTCTCCCTCGACGGCTACGCACGCGGGGGTGTACGTGTTATATATATATATAGAGGGAGGGAGAGAGAAAAAAAATGAAAATGCCGAACTCAACGGCACTCTCTTTTTATCGTTGAAGATTATACACACGTATATATACATAGTTTGGGGCTGAAGTGGCTTTCAAGTTTTTGAGCTTTTCGAGTACAGCACTACACCGAAGATTATAGTATACGTACAACTTTATAAGTATATATATATATATATATATATATATATATATATATATATATATATATATATATATATATATATATATATATATATGAAATATAACGATTTATAACATTCCGACTTTATATAGTGTATATAGA
This sequence comes from Muscidifurax raptorellus, assembly GCA_020010945.3. Classification (NCBI taxonomy): domain Eukaryota; kingdom Metazoa; phylum Arthropoda; class Insecta; order Hymenoptera; family Pteromalidae; genus Muscidifurax; species Muscidifurax raptorellus. Next base: position 39,114,974 of record CM052080.1, read on the forward strand.
AACAATCAGCTATTGTTCTCATGGCGCACCGAAAAGCGAATTATTATACGCTGTATACGTCGCGCTTACTATACGTGCCGCGAAAGAACAAGCAGGTATAATACTCTCAAGAGGGAGAGAACATCGTGTCAGAAAAACGAGAAAGGAAAATAACGAGCGGACGCATAGGTCGAGGGCTGCATACGTAAAGGAGTCTCTCCGGATTGTAAAACAAACGCGATACCGAATTCCCGAGGCTCGTAAAGGATGTACATATATATATATATATATATGTGTGTGGTCCAGCGCTGCTGTTGTCTGCTTTTTTTGGGCTGAACTGTCGCCAGTTGCGTGGGTGGCTCGTATAGCCGTGCGGTCATTTCAAATGCCGCTCTGGTGTGCTTTACAACCGCGGCGAATTTCTATTCTTCGCGGAGGTTAAAAGACGTTTTGTTGATGCGTATCCCGTCGGACATTGGATTTTGTTCGGTTCGTGCTATCGGCTAATTAGCGAGTGTATATATTGTACGTATATTTCGCTTGTCTGCGTGTGTTTATTTACGCGTATATAATTATTGCGGTCTGATATTATTGCATATCAAATAGGAAATGTGTTATTCGATTTGTCGCGCTTTAAACGTGCGGCTGGAATATAACAACTAATTATTACAACGCTATATATATATATATATATATATATATATATATATATATATATATATATATATATATATATATATATATATATAGCCTGATTGCAGTTACACGTTCCTGTTCGCGTTAATAAACGGTATAAATTTTACCTCGCCGAGTGTAAACTTATCATTTGCTAGGCTAATGCATGTAAACTTGCCGCGAATTAACTAGTATATATATATAGCGGTACATGTAATCCGGTTGTATCGATGCAAGTCAAATGAGTCTATATATATATATATATATGTTGTTTCATCGACAAGACGACAAAAAAGAAGTGATCAGCGATCGCTTGGTAAGAACGTTTACGATAACGAGGAACGTTCGAATCGATCCGCGTTGTGCAGCTTCGATAAGGAAAAAGCATAGGGGGGTGAACAAGAAATGAGCGATATCTTCTTATCGACTGAGGCACAGCTGCACGACGCAGATGAAAGCAAATGTAGCGTACAGTCTTTGCCATTTCTCATCGGTGCGGCTCGCGTTTGATATGTATATATATAGAAGAGATAAAGGGTAAAGCTTCGCAAGCGAAAATCCGAGAAACTTAGAAAAGTGTAATCCTGGCCTGCTGAGAAAGTTTGTAACTTATAGTTAACGGCAAGTTTAACGGCATTTACGATTGGCATGATCGAAACGTTCTCGTCTGATACTAATTATAATGGAGTGTATACAGGTAAGCTTGCGCGCGTATGTATATACACGAGCGAAACTTTGCGTATTTCGGCTGAACTTCCATGAGAGAGCAAGTTCCTCGCGTATATATATATATATATATATATATATATATACGCCCGAGAGAGAATCCAGCGCGCGAAGATGTGGAATGCGAAATAATGTTAATTTAGCCCCTGTGTGTGTGTATATATATACTATATAAGGAGGCATGTTTATTATGTTCTCTGGAAATATTGTTTTTGACTGCGTAGTTCCCGAGCTTTTTGCTCCTGTTTGTTTCTTTAGCAACGTTCGAGGGGGCTGAATCGAAAAGTTCTATCTTCCGAAGTTGGCCGATTAAATAAATTGAACAATTCGGCAAACCGTATATATACCCTTGCGCGAGCCACCGAGGCCGCAGTGGTGGAATTCATGAAGCGAAAGTTATTTCATTGAAATTTAAATACCTGAATTCGGTTTGCAATAGTCGGCTTCAAGTTTATCCGAAGTTTATAACTAATGTAATTCTCGGCTCTATATATATATATATATATATATATATATATATATATATATATATATATATATATATATATATTGGGAGTGGAGGCGCGGTCTACGCGCGATTTAATTTATCTCATTAACTTATTATGCCGGATAAAAATAGGATTATACGCGAATTTTCGAACTTCTGCTGATAGCGCACTTAATTTATCAGATATTACTTGGATTTTCTCCTCTTGTTCTCGACTAGTCATCGAGAGTGGCGCGAAATTTGAATTTCTAACCTCAAAAAATCCACTTTTCAAACTTCATTTCAAATCTCTCTTTCTCTACACTACATCTATTCTCTCGACACCGCCGAACACCTCACCCCCGAAAACTCGGAAGCAAAAAAAAGACACACGGGGTCATCCCTGACCGCAGCGGTTCGCACCGAGCATTCATTTGTCAGTCAGGCGCAAATGGCTATACGTATATCGAGTACAGAAGGGATCGATACCGCCGCGTCGCGGCTCAGCACCAGGCGAATTATCAATGACACGATGACAGCAGCAGCCGCCGTGGCTCTCGTTTAATGCCGGATTTATAAGTCAAGCATATATATATGTATAGGATGGACAGCAAAGGTGCCGGTGGAAGCCGAAGCTGCCAGTCGCTTGCGCCGCTAATCGGAATTTATCGATGCCTGGAATTTACGAGTGTGAAGGTACTCCTCCTCGCAACTCCTCTCGCTGTGTCACACTTTCACGCGGCTTATTTGTGCTGTATATATACGTGTCCATATATATGTGTGTGTATGTGCGTATAGAAGCTTTACGACACTTTTGAAATATCGGCTCTGACGTTTACGCGCTACTGTGTGTGTGTGAGATGTTGCTTCCTTTTTTTCGCAATCGCCTCGAGCAATCTTTTTAAAACCCAAGTTCTCCGATGACAAGACCTGCGCTTCTGTTTTATATCAGCCGCGAAGATCGGCAGAATGTATATATCCCCTTTTTTATGCGCGACGTAGAACTTCCTTATATAGATGTACGAATTTCAAATTTTCCCGCAAAGATCCAGCCTGGAAAAAAAACGACTCGAATACACATTTTCGAAACGGTTCGATACACAGCACTCGCCGAAAAAAAGCACAGTTCATGCTCGCGATTTATATATATATATAGAGATTATACAACTCAACAAGTGACACAGTCGCAGCTCCGAGACCGCAGTCGGAACAAATCCGATTCATGGTTAGCGACCCCTTTGAGGTTAGAGATCGAGAAGGCGCTCGCGCGAATTGACGATAATTAGTATCGGCGAGACACGCATATATATATATATATATAAAGAGATAGAGAGAGAGAGAGCGTCGAGTTTGCATTAGCATATTTTTGAGCGTCGAGCCAATTACTGGCCGACACTTAATTGCGAGAACGCGTCTTTGAACCGCGGCACTGGCCCGTCAAAATGTCACGCGCACTCGCGGATATGCGGAGAGTGGCTTATATATATATACATGCCGTATCTCCAATTGGTCGTCTTTACCGAAAGCTCTGATTGGTTGTTGATGAATTGGCGTGAAATTTGAAATTTTTAAAATTGAAAACCGTTTTTAAATTACTTTGAAAATCTAGCGCTACTGTTAATAAACTGTATCAGGTATCGTTAGAAAATCGATACCATTTTCTATACCGCGAAATAATGAACTTTGTGACCGCGTACGTGATGTACGGATTTTTCGAAAAATCCTCGGTTCTATCCGGCGTCACGCCTCCGAAAACTATATATATCTCATCTCATGCAGCGGTGCACCTCTGCATATATGGCCTCGGGTCAAGCATGCAAAATCCATCGGCACGTGAGTCGCCTACGAACGAGTATACGGAGTCTCTCGTAGCTCTAAACTCCGGCTCCCTCTCATCGTGATGCAACTTCTCTTTAGGCACGTAACGCGTTACACGTAGTGCGTATAACGACGGAGGAAACGAGCGAGAAGCGAGAAGAAAGAAGTTTTGATCTCCTTAGCGCGGATGGCGATCCTCCTTCTCGCTCATCTTCTCTGTATAAGAAGGAGATTTTGGCCCTCTTTTCTCTTTTTCGCTTCATCCTCTTATCATCTCGCTCAGGGATATTGAACTATCCCGAGACGGTCAGCCTGGAATAGAGGGATCTCGAATTATGGACTCCGGCGCACGTCCTATTCTTTTTGCATATATATAAAACGCAGATCGATCGAACGACTCTCGGGTTGAGTTAGAGCGTATATATCTTTTTTTTATAATCTAGCTGGCTTGGAAGCTTTCGAACATATTGGCTGACCTTTATAATTGCTTACAAAGGACGTCATGCAGCATTTTGAGGTTAGAAACTGGTAACTTTAATTGAACGCTTTAAACGCGCAGGTTTTTGCTAGCTATCGTGTGTCATATAATAGCTATAACTTGACGATTCTGTACTAAAGTCGACGTCGCTTCAAGTTTTCAGTCATTCATTGTACATACACTGCTTGCTCGATGTAATGGCTGAATGAAAAAAAGCCCCGTCATATGCCGCGCGGAACCAATGAATCTTCCCCTGGCGGAAAGGAATGATTTTTTACATCCCCTCGATTCATCCTCGTCACTGCGCACGGCCTCTATGAATTATTTTCCGTTTCGCCAAAGCTTTATATTTTTTTGCCATCCGATTTTTTTTTGTTCTCTCTGGCGACCGATTCGAAGCGTGTCGCTCAATCCGCGCGAGCAAACAATTCGGTGCAGCGGATGATCCTGCTGCACTGACACGACAATTAATTTTGAAAATTTAACCAGGCGTACAACTATGCGTCGAGTTAAAAGTCGCTAGGTTACACTGCTGCAGCGGATTAACCGGCTGAATTACGTCTACAACTTTGAAGTAATCGCTCGTCGAAAGGGGGTTCCATACTCTTTCCTAAACTGTTTTATCGACCGTGGATACTAAATAAGCGCCTTTATCAATAAAGTACGTTATTTGTGATACTCTCCGTGCTTATGTTACTTCTGTTACATAAAGTTTGAAGTCGATATATATATAAATAATTGGGTTGAAATTCTCCATCCAATTATTTTTATCGATATATCGACTTCGACCCGTGTATCTAACGATATCGATAAGGGCACGTGAGTTAGTTTCAGTGTAAAAGATCCCACTACATTTATAAATCCCGTTACTCAATATACGGTCGATAAAACAGTTTCGAATATAACGAAAGCAGTTCTCGGCAGCCCCTTAATCGATGTTCTCTCTCTCTCTCCACAGCGCACTGCGGCTATTGAAAAACACACTTACCGACTCGCAAGACTTATCCCCCTGAATTTAGCCGGTTATTGGCTCGATCCTTTGCGGTATATACCGTCGACATAAGTCCAAAAAATATATGAAAAGCACACGTAGGTACATAAAGCGAGCACAGGGGGTTGGGGGAGACAACAAAATACATCGGGCAATTTTCGTCGAGTCGAGTTAACGGCCCTCTCGGACGATAAACGCGAGAGAGAGAAGATCGAAGATATATATCGTCGAGCGGCTGCTCGATTCGTCGTATAAGCTCGTGCGGCACTTGGCCCGGCTTCTCTCGAAGCTGCAGCGTAAAGAGGAAAGAAAGAGAGAGAGAGAGAGAGAGAGAGAGAGAGAGAGAGAGAGAGAGAGAGAGAGAGAGAGAGAGAGAGAGAGGATTGACGAATACGTGCTCTCCGACGCATCTCTCTCCTCTCTCTTTCTATATATATATATGTGCACACGTGTGCGCCTTTAGCGCACCTTTATGGCATCCAATCATTTTTAAGAATCCCCCGAGCGCGAGACGTTGGCTTCTATATGTACCTACTCTCTGCAGAAAGAGAGAGAGGGAGCAAGATTTCCGCCGAATGAACAGATATATCCCGGCGCTTTGTCGTCGTCCTTCGATTTTTCCCCGGCTTTTCCTCCCTCTCTCTCGCACACTTGTTCCAGATAGATGCGTATATATATATATATGTATGGTATGTATATACTATATGTATACGAGCGCCCGGGGACTAGGATCCCGCGGCAAGGCAATTCCGAAATCGATTGGAATTAAAATCTGCGGCCTCTGTGTATACATACGTATATACCTTCTCTGGGGAACTAGTCGAGCCGCGAAACAAAACCGCGCGGCCACCCGCAAAACTGATTGCCCGCAGGGCTCTGTGTGTATGCGCGTGTGTGTGTGCGCCTTTCATCTATTCCGCTGTGAGTTAGTGTGCATTTTTGTCACCTTCTACATCTACTCTTCTTCTATTTTCGCGGCGAATAATAGCCGGCGGTTTCAATTATTTCCTTCGTAATATATCGATACGTGTAATGCGGTCGCGTTGATGCTTAATTAAAAATAAGGCTGTATATATAACGTATAACTTTCACGCCTCGATGTATGCACCGCCGATAAAGATTAACCCCGCTCGCGCGCGGGGGCGTGTATTTATAATTGAAATTCACGCTTCTCGCATCTTGTTCTTCGAGCCTTTAATCAGCCGCTAATAGCATTTGCCGGCCGCGATCGCCGATAATTTACGAGGTTAATGCTCGCGTTAATCACTGATAAGCCCGCGATGTGTGTGTGTGTGTGTGTGTGTGTCGCGTATTAACCACTCATTTTTAGTTCATAATATACGCATGTGTATATATATATATATATATATATATATATATATATATATATATATATATGCGCGCATGGAAAAGCGTAATTAAAAAGTGATGTATGGATTTCGATTATTTATATCGCGCAAAGTGAAAACGAACGCGCGGCTCTTAGGGTGGATAAGGAAAAAATGAATTGCGCTCATTTCACCCGATATATTATATACATTATCCGGCTGCCGCAGCGTTGCGTTTAATCATGTGCTCGTCGATTTGGCTTTGTGCGGAAATTTTCGTCTGCTGCGCTCGCGCACCTGCGTACAAATTACTGAATTCTGGGATGCCTCTGTACTTCTCGTGAGTATTATGCGATGAAAATTTTTGTATATCCGAAAAAAAAATTAATTTTGATTCGCACTCGCAAAGGGTTTGCATTAATGAGAGAGAAAGAGAGACTGCTATCGAGCTTTTTGAAATTTTGAAAGAAAAAGCGGGAACGTGGAATTGAAAATTATACGGTATCACAAGAGCTAGCGGATACGCTCGAAAGAGTATAATATTTCCGCAAAAGATATATTTGTATTATATATGTAAAATATAATGATACCTTTTGTGTCATAAATTACTCTTTTCCCTAGTAGCAGGGACAATCTGAATATTTTCATGAAATTAATCATTTGTGAAAATCCTTTGACTGTTGGAAGAAGTTTGGTTTAAAAATTAACGATTTTTAGCTAAAATTACCCAATTCTTGGCTAATTTTTATAATCAAATACTTTACACTGACATTATTATTAGCCTGTATCATTCAATAATTCTCGATTCTAGTAAGCGTAATTCAAGAATACATTTCATCCATAAATCTTCGGACACGTATTCATTCTAATAAAAAATGGTAACAACATCATCCTACACCTTACATGAAAAAAAGCGTAATACAAAGCTATTTTAACTCAGCCCGACGTACATAATCCTGTCCGGTACACATAAATAAACTTTCCCGGCGTCTAAATCATTCCCGAAAGAGACTACACGCTAAAGCGCTCCAGCTTAAGAGTATACATACATAGTAGCCCCTAAAAAAAGAGGCTGTATATACCATAGTATCAGAGAACAGCGATAAAAAAAATCCCCGAGACGAAAAATCCTTTACACAGGGAACATCCGGAAAGAGAAAAGCCCCAGGGGTACTGCTAGTTAGTATACCGGTAAATCGAAGCGAGTCGCGCGCGTGTTTATGCAGTTCGAGTGTCTTCGTAACGGCCTTGCACACGTAACAAGGCTCGTGTAATCCGCTTAATTCCCGATAAGCCGGCGCCTAATCTTGATTGCATTTTCTCTCTCGCAGCCACGTCCCTGTGTGTGCGTCTAGACGTATATATATATCCATAGCGCGCTGTCGCGCGCGTTCATCCCTGAATGGCCGCGGCGCAGAGAGCGCGGGCTATTATCGCGGAAAAACGTCGTTTTGCGCAGCGGTGCTGCTCGGCTTTACGGTTTTCTAGTGGCCGGTGCTTTGCTGCAGCTAACACGAGGCCGAGATTGATATATATATATACCGGCGAGAGCGCAGAGCTGCAGTGCGGTTTGTAGAGATTTTTTTTTTCAAGCGCTGGGTGGTGATTTTTTTTTAGAATATTTCTCGTTGAATTACCCTCTATAATACACATATATGTATAGAGGGGAGGGCGAGTGTAATTCGAGTGCTTCGTACAAAAGTAATATTTCATTCGGTTTTATTACGGTTCGGCGTGACGCCGAGTGTGCCGCGCGCGGCTGGCTTGCGTCATTTCGGATATCAGTTTGATTGGATTTTTTTTGCATGTATAATGACGAATTTCAAAGCTTTCCCGAGAACGCGCTGGAAAGTGTTCGATAACTCATTTTCAGCTCTCGGTCAGCAGGCAAAAAACGCAATTTATGTTTCATCAGAGAAGGTAATTTACGCGTCGAGAGAAATGTTTCCGATGCTCATTATATAGAATAAAGCGAATGTAGCCGGAAAAGTATAGAAAATCAGTCAAGACGCCCGCGCGAGTCACAGACTTTCCCGCCGTACGATCGAGCGTAACCGCGATAAATCCCTCGGGAAAGCTCACAGCGTGACCTCCCCCGCGTAGTCACGTCCATAGCGCACACTGCATCCATTATATATACCTCAGCCTCACATATACATACACACGCCCGGCCTGTGTTTTATATATATAGAGTATATATATATATATATATATATATATATATATATATATATATATATATATATATATATATATAGCTAAAGGAAAAACTTTCGAGTCGCTTCCGGGTCACGCGTCTTTTCACCGCGAGCCGTAATGGACTTCTTGCTCGAGAATAAAAGCGTCGTGTAGGGGAACGAACGAACGAACGAACGAACGACGGGACGAGCTTTTTTTTTATAGTGGCGAAATTCGTCGGAACGCGAGGATGTAAGAAATTTTCGCGAGAATTAAATCAGCGTAACGCGCGCGCGCAGCTCTTTTCACGCTCGGAGGCGCTTTGTTCTGGATTTGTTATGTGCGTCTAGTGTGATCGTATATATACTATTTTTCTTTTTTGAAAGATTGTATTATTATTGTTATAGTGTCAAAAGTTAAACTAGCTGTCGATTTAATTCTCTGAGGGGCTTATATATACATGATATACTCGGTGTGCAAGTAGGTGATTGAAATTGAGAATACGTCGATATTCGGGCTGTGGTCATACACCTGCGCTTTGTTTGCAGTAGTGAAAGGTCGAGATTAGTCAGACAGCTATATAACACTGCTCGAGAGACTGGATATATAATAAATAATGAGTTGGCGCGGTATTGCTTTCTCAGAGGTGCTTTTTCTGTTCTCGTATTCGAAATGAAAAATACGTATATATGAATAAGTTTCTATTTATATTGACGGAGTAGTTCCGACAGCTTTTATACCGTCACGCAAAATTCCTCTGTATAGGAGGAAAGCAATTTTTTTATGAGTCCAATAAATTATATTTCATCTACATACAATTTCTTCAACCAACGCATTACACGTAAAATCTCTGCGTCACATATATATACACGCGTATATACACAAAAGCTCCGCGGGTCTGCTGACTGTATACAGACAAGCCGATCTGCGCTACAATACTAATACTCTCCGGTGTTTACTATTAATTAACAGTGTTTTAATTGACAAGACAAGCCTAGACGAGCCGAAATCGCATATAACCGTCGTCTCCTCCTCCACCTCGAGCTCCAGCTATATATGAGGTACAGGGTTATAACGTGCGCTCGGCTGGTTCACTCCGAGAGAGAGAGAGAGACAAATTGGATCGCTTACGAAGCCGGCGGCGGCTCACCTCTGTGTATGTATGTATACACAGACCACACCGGGGGAGCTTTCGCGAAGCTCTGTCTCGCCCCCCCCCCCACTTTCAACGTATTCTCTCGATATTCCTCAAAATGGCATTGTTGTCGTTGGCTACTCGCCGCAGCAGCCCTATAACGAGCATTTACGCCGCTTAGCGCCGCTTCGAGGCCAGTATGAAGTAGCATCGTTTCCAGGGCGTATATATATATATATATATACATGCACCCCCGCAGCGCAAGAGCGTATAATACTCTACTCGTCGAAGCTCTATTGAGCTATGATTCTACTGCTTCGCGCGCGCACGTGTGATTCCGTCGTTTGCGTTTTACACGCGTTCTTGATATAACGACCCTGTTCTCGTTGTTGTTGCTGCTGTTGTTGTTGGAAGCTTCCATACTCCGAAATCGAGTTAAAGGACGGGTGTATATATAGAGCCCCGGGGCGGTCGTGTGTGTATATATATATGTATACACATATATATATGCGCACTCGTAAACGTCAGTGGCCGCAACTGCCTCGTTCGACCCCCGGTTTTACACCCAAGTTCGAAGAAAAGAAGCTGGAAAGTTGCGAGTTGATGCAGGGATTCGTTCGAGGGGGTAACCGTTTCTCGATCAGAGAGTGTTTGTAGTAGCGCTTTGTCGGCCGCGCGCTGTAAAATTGGAGCAAAGCCGACGTCGTCGATTTTCTCTCGACGTAGCTCGATATATATATATATGTGTGTATACACAGGCCGTCAAAATTTATTATCATGGAGATAAGTTTTTAAGTCTCTCTTGGGGAGAGAGAGCGTAAATCTTCGGTGTCCTGTGGCCGCAGGAGCTGAGATTGAGAGACGAGATTTTTCTATTGATTTTTCTTTTGTTTGCATGATTGTTGGATGGATTTTTGAACGTTTTCGTTTCTCGTGCGACGAGGGCGGACGCGATAACGGTTTTTCATTCAACCACTACGAAGTGGTTAAATATTTTACGGAGTATATGCGGTATGTGAAACAGCGAAGGAATTAATCCCATATACATACACAATAAAATGGAAAATCGATACAGCCATTAATTTCTCGATGCGTGCGTAAAGTGAATATACATATATATACTATATATAATACCATTATTATGGTGTCGAGTTTATAGGTGGAAATTCGTTTATTCTTCGAAAGCTTATATACAGCGCTTCTACGAATAGTAATTTACTTATTGATGTGGATTACGCTTCTCCGGTCGGCAGCTTTTGCACGTGTGTATTTCGTCGATAGGTACGTACTCTCTATTCAAAGCAATAATCCGCATAGAAATTTCGTTTTGATGTTCTACCGGTTCGAATAATAAAGCGGTGAGCATATTTTTTTCGTCGAAAGAATATCATTACATCAAGCTGCGATGTGTCACGCGCGGATATGCTGCTGGCGATTTTTGAACAGAAATGTTTTTTTAAATCACGGCAGTTGTTGTAACAGACGTGCAATACAAAAGATTTGATGAAAAAACTCGAAAAATTTCATTTTCAAAGTTCATTTCACACTTCAATCATATGACATCGACCACAAAGAACGATTTTTTTTTATTTATATAAAGTATATGTACAACTTCTATTGAAAACGTGCTTTCAGTCGAGATTTTTTAAGCATCTGCATATATGACTAATTGAAATATTTTTATTGAATAATTCAGGAAATTCTACAAAAAAAACAATGCTGAAATTCGCGAGATCCCGTGACAAGTAACAAAAATCAAAATGGCATCTACCACAAAGAATTATTTTTGTACTTATATAAGAACCTGTACCTTATTGTATCTATTGTGATTAATGTACATTTTCTAAAAGTAACCATTTTTGTTGAATAATTCAAAAAAAATTAAAAAAAAGACGTACATTCACATCTCAAGTCGCAGCCTCGCATAAAAAACTGAAAAATATTGCGCACATAAGACTCGGCGCGAAAAAGTAACGTTACACCGTAGAGCCCGTCATGTTGTATAATTTTATGCGCAAACGCTGCGTTAGCGAGTCCACAGGGAGCCCTATATATGCGCCCGTAATCTTGGCCAATTTGTAATTCAAATGGACCTGATACGAGATAAATTACTGCCGGGCGTAGTCTCGTCGAGAGCTACACACGAAAGTGCATTGTCACTGGAATCTTCCTTCGTCTCGCTATCTGTCACCGAAGTAACGTATGTATACAGAGGATTGATCTGGTTTCGTCGCTGCGCTCGTTAGGCTGTCCTCATCAGCTCAAATTTTTTTTTTTTTTCGAAAATCATATAGACAAATCGCCTAGTGTACGTATATACGTAGAGCTAAACTAGCCGTCCGTTGATAACGAAAATCCGGGCTTAACATTTTCCACGAGAGAATATACCCGAGAGAACCGAAAATCCGGGCACTTGATTAACATGCCGAAATAGGATTCATCGTTCGTTTGAATCCATCAGCCGGCTTCTCCGGCTTTAGTCCTAAAAAACGAGCAAAAAAAATACTGCGACATTGTTCAAAGACACTCGCCTTCTCTGTCGCGCCAATTAATCTGGTTGTATAAAACGTTATATGCGCATATAACGAAGCGCCCCTGGAGACTACAGCAGCAGGTACAGACTGACGTCGGAATTTATGCGTAAACACGCACGCGATCAAATAGCAGCAGCTGCTGACTCGCTGTAATCGGGCGGGAGGCCTGTAATGCCGGATTGTCTTTGCCGACACACGCTCCTGTGATTTGGCTTGGTATGATTGTGAAAAATTTCGTAATAAAATTTTTTTAATGTATAGGGAAAATTACTATATTTTATAGGAACGGTTGGATATACTCATATTATAACAAATTTTACTATATCATTATAGTAAATTTTCTAGAATATTGAAAATGTTTAAAAATGTGATTTTTACTGTAATTGTTATTAATATTATAGTTCGCACTTAAGGAAGAAAGAAGAATTTTTTTGTCGGCAACGAGGATCGAACTCTGGACGTTCGGCACGACCGTCGAGTATGCTACCTATTTACCTAAACATACCTGTTATTTTCGAAATTTCTGATATATTAAGTACCTTAACATATTTTACTAACATTTATAACAAGCAAACAAGAAATATTGTAATAACATATTGCCTCATATATATAGGAACTAATTATATTAAGACAAATACTTTCGTTCATCAAGGCACATAACCTCAATATTTTAAGATCTATCAAAGTTATTTGTACTATATAAAATATTAATTTTTACTAAAATATTTAAAAAAATTATTATATAATACAGTAATTTTTATTATATACCATAAACAAATTTCCCTACTAGAAATAGTAAATATTATTATCGCAATAATAAAAATTACTACAAATATAGTAAAAATCCTCACAAATTGAGTATATCCAACCGTTCCTATACAATATAGTCATTTTTCTTATTAAAATAGCAATTTTTACTACGAATTTTTTCTCACTGCATACGAATTTACGCACCCTAATAGACCAGAAATTCTGGCCAGAATCTGCTCAATTTTCTACCAGGGGTTATGTATGCAAGTATATCTCCGCGTTTTAAGGCAATTTCAAACTATTAATGATTCGAGAAAGAGGAAGAGCAATTTCGTCAGCTAAAATCTATATAATGCCTCTACGCTTGACGTCGAGCGACATTAAAACGCGACAAAGTTCAAAACCTGCGCGTTTCGAGATAAAGAGAGAAAATTCCTCGGCTCATTACCAGTAATTGAATCACGCTTTGCAAGACACACACACACATATATATATATCTATAGCTCACGTCGAATTCCGAGAGCTGAATCTCCGTGTGTTTCTCTCTCCGATTTTCTCCGAGCTGATACCCTCGGCGTAAATTACACACGGGACGAGCGAGCTGTGTTGCGAGGAAGGAAAAGAACGGCCGTGCATTTAAAGTCCGAGTACAAACTCTGGCTTTCGGGAATTCGCTGACGGTTTATACTTGCAACACAAGGGCTCTGCGCACTGCACACACACACACACACACAGATCACGAGCTGCAACGCTCAAGAGGGAGAGAAAAGAGGGTACGAGGAGAAAATGGAGCCGTAAAAGCTTCCGAATTTCCCTGACGAAGGACGTTGCGTGCGGCCTGGTCCGCGATTTCGCTCTGAATTTAAGCTTGCGAGAGAAGCGCCGATTTGGCAAGGCGACGCTTGAGGAGGAAATAAGGGGGAGCGGTGTCTTTTTTTTCTGTTTTTCGTCGACGAGTCGTTGGGGATATCTCGCGCTTTTCGGATATTCGCCGTTAGCTTATTCGGAGGAGCGGACTTTGTTTGCGCTGATATGAGAGAAAAGTAATGCTGGATTTAGCGAAAACTTCGTGTAAACTCACTGCAGCAATGGATTTGGGAAGCAGAATGTGATTCTGGATTAAATGCTTTTTGTGCAGCTCCATCTGTTTGCTGATAGGATGCGCTTATTTTGAAAGTTTCGAGAGATTAAAAGATACTGTCCCCTATATCTCTGGTAGAAAGTTAGCGATATGGTAGATTGGAAGCAATTAGGAAATAATCAATGTTAAAATCTTATTAAGAGTATATCTATCGTGACCATGTGTTTTTTATTTTTAACAATGTAATAATGTTAGAGTAAAGTTTTTGATTAAAAAATTAGCTAAAACTCGTTAAGTGTTTTACCAGGTTTCCGAGAAATCATAAATGTTTCAATTTAAACTTCTCCTGTATGCCGGATAACTTTTATAACAATTTATAATCATTACCCCAAAAAAATGAGCTTAAGCCTTTGTTTTCTCTTAGAGATACATATGCTGAACTTCAATGGTGCAAGGGATGTACCTTATATACACAGTGACTTCCGAAGTTATACATATTCAGCGAGCGAAGTTCGCTTTTTATATACTTTGCACGAGAAGTTTTATACTTTTTCGAAGTATATGTACACGAAGTAATAATGGGAGGATATTTTTTTTCATCCTTGCAGTAGATGGGTTAATTAAGAGCAACTATGGATTTTACTTTTCGCTTTGAAAAAATTCTCTGTAATATACCATTTCAACGCGCGGTATACTTGCAAACGGCCTTCGTCAACTACAATACATATCGGCTATCGTATAACGTCCGGAGAAAAATCCTAAACAATAACCGAGAGAGCTTTTTACCAAACAAGCTCTGTTATTTTGCATAAATTGAAAAACATAACCCAAGCTCCCATACAACAACGGAGAGACTCTTTTGCGCTACGGATAGCAAAGCGTCGAGAAGTCAATGGAACAAAGAGCCAAGGGTGAATGCCTCGGATTTCGTAGTATTAACTGCCAGCTAGACCTATTAGCCGCCGCGAAATCGTCTGGCATCTATCAGATGTAATCGTGGCTTGTGGAATTTCCAATTGTCCGCGCGTAATTACACTTTGCAAGGCCTCCACTTCTCCGCAAAGAGAACGTCTGCGATTCTCCATTTCGTATGTGTTCTGGTTCTCTCTTTGTACGGGATAGCCGCAGTGAAAACCTGTCAGTGTCTATAATTACTGTTATACTCGCTATCGGCACGATTTCGAGTGTGTAGTGTACGAGGAAAGCAAATGGAACATTTTCACGATGGGAACACACTGATTTTTTTTTGATTATTGTGGCATAGAAAAAAGAAGAGCGTTGAAAATGGTCGTTTAGACAAAACGTTGTCTATCATTGAAAATCATGAAAAACGCACAGATCACTTGACTTTCGAAAAATAGACATATAAGACTAAGTGCGAAAAACCATTCGACATGTATATATATATTCCGTGAGAAACTTTCCCTCATATAAAAAGGTCTCACGACTCTTCGGAACTCCGTACGGCAAGCCAGGAGCGAAACAAAGATTTACTGCAATCAATTTTATCAGCGTATAACGATTTCCTCCACTTCCTCAGCGGCGTGAGAACGAACGCGATTCCGAGGGAGCCCTTAATTCCATTCCAGCCCGTCCAGACTCTATATACGAAATTCGCGCGCGGAAGCTCAAGGAAAGGGCAAAAGAAGAAACAGTGAGTCAGTGAACATCTTATAAGAATTTCCGGCGGCGCACGTGCGAGACAAGATTTTCTCAATTAGCGCGCTGCTTGCCCCGCAGTGCCTCGAAAAATGTTGCTTCCCTCTTTCCCTCGACTTCCCACGTATATATATATATATATATATATACAAGTGTGTATGTATGTATCTAACGTCTCCGAAAGCGGCAACGAGTAAACTCGATTTGCCAGAATTACGCGTTTAGTTTGCTCTAATGCTGTGCGTAGTCGCCGCGACCAATTTGCCGGAAAAATATTCCGCTCGCCTTTCGACTCTGTCTACGCCCATCTCTCCGTGTACTCTTTTTCTCTCGCTTTCTCTTGCTACTGTACTCGCAGCCCTGCGGGCCTGAATTTGCATAACCCGTACATTTCTCCTCTCGCTCCTTCCGTTCTCTCGGAGCTTTTTTTCGGAACGCCAACACTGCAGCTCTCTTATAGCTTTTTCCCAGCTGTATACTTGCTGTATAACTGTTCTCGCGCGCTACTATTGCGAATTCATCGAAGTGCGGGAAAATTAAATAAAAGCGCTTTTTGTCGAGGAGGAGGAAAAAAATTCATTTCTCATTCGGTGTAAAAATGTTCGCGAGACGTAGAGAGTATGTTCGGTATGTATGTGTACTTTGAAGCTCATGGTTATGGAATATGAAATTCTTGAACGTACATATAGCTCTTTTTCGATATTTTAGCTCTACTCGCAGTGTAAGTACTGAGCTGCTAAAAGAAATGCTCAAGTTGCGAAAAAAAGTCAGCGACATCTTTCTGCGTCACTTGCATCACTGATGTTCTTATACAGATGTCGTAACCAGATGAAGTACATTATGTGCGTAGTGTCTGGCATCGTCTCGTCTACTTAAGCTTCAGCTTATTTTATTTACGAGAAATCATCCTATAAATAACTTCAATATCGCACGTTTATAAAAGATAATTGATTTCTTGAGGTTAGGAAATTGAATGTCGCGCCATTTTTCAGACTGTCGACATATTTCTAGGTTATGTACTGAATTTTTTCAACCGAAACTTTTTACAATCGCAAGCTCGAAGATTTACACAAACATTTTGCTTGACACATTTCCTCTCTCCGAAAACATATACCCTCGCGAAAAATATGCTCACCGGAAACTAACCCGCGCGCATGCGCGCGTATAACATCCGATTATGCTCGAGAAAGCCATATATAATCTGATTCCAGCGCAGCTCTTCGCGAGAACCTTGTGCACTAAACAAAAAAAGAGAACGAAGAAGAAGACTAAAACCTTAATCCTCGTTTTTATACGCCGCGCTCCCGTATAATAAACCGCAGCCGTTTAAAAAACGCATTGTCGTCATTCACTCCGTTACGCTGTACTTCCTGCGTTACCAACTATACGCAGCGTAACTAATTTTTCAATCTCAAGAGGCCGCTGAACAGACGGAGGGTAAAACGAAATCCGTTAAATTCGCGGAGCGAGGCGCACAAAGGTCATTTTTCAAGCGTGCATAATGCGCGCCCACAGGATTTTTGCCCGATTAACTTCGCCACAATTACCCCCTTCCGAAAAATCCTTTTGACTGGCTTCTCGGCAACGACGATGTGCTCGTAAATCTCGTGCTGACTGATGGGGTGGCCGGTGAAAAAAAAAAGGAAAAATCCGCCCCTAACGAGCCTCCGGCGTTTCGGAAAATTTCGGCGTACCGTATTGTCTCTCAAGTTATACTCGCGCGCTTTTGGTATATATAAAAACGATGAAGAGCGCGGCCAGCCGAGGATTTCAATCTCATTAAACGATGTCCTTCCGTGGGATTACGCGGTGCTGCCGGATTCGTTTTAATCCACGCATAACGAGATAAAGGAGGGGGAACCGGTATACACATATATAAGCGCGAGAGGAACACGCGGATAAAGCTACATGGATAGAGAGAGAGAGAGAGGGACCGGATGAAGGGTCCGTTCTTTCTCCGGCGCAATAAAGACGAAGCTTATATTCTGTATATACATGTTATATAATATGTATATATATAGCGCTTAGTATGGCTTTCTCAGTCTCTTTTTCTCTGTCTCTCTCCCACGCATAGTGTCTTTATGCATTTCGAGAGAAACTCCCGCTTCAATTTCCACTTGGAGCGCAGATTTACCGGATATTGTTAAAAGCTGCATTATCTACTCCGACTCGAGAATTCATGTATTCCCACGGCGTTCTTACTCCCTCTCTGAGCAGCTTTGCGCTCCACGTATAAGGTATGACCCTATACCAGAGCTGCTTGAGCCGCTCATGGTATATAGAGCAGCGACGAGCCATTGTCTTATACGTGTTTTATCCTCAAATAGACAAGTTTTCAAATTACGAGTACACACCAGATACTAGTTTAATTTGAAAACTTTCTCGAAGCAAGATCACGCAGCCATTAAATATTTGATTTTCCGAAGACTGCGTGCATGGCGACGGCTCGACGCTATTATCTTCGCATGAAAAATTCAGAGGTTTCAAGCACACATCCGACGTTTTCGATTATTCAACGCCTAGATGCTAACCGATTTTTCTCTTATTGTTTCAGGTAAATATACAAGCACGTGCTCGCGTCAGGTGCCAAGTGATTATTTTACAGGTGAGTGACTGATAGTACGCGGCGAGTCGTAAAATAATCAGATTATAGAGCGGTTCCCTTTCATAAGCCCTGCTACCCTCATTGAGATTGCCATTAAAAGTCTTCAACAAAGTTTGCTACATTTGAATTAAGCCCCTCGACGAGTTACTTAGCTGACACGGATTCGGCGCGTCCTGAGCTTTTCGGACCTTCGTTCGATGTGATTTCGTGTATAATATATATATATACCGTATATAATGCAAGAGCGCGCTCTGATCAAAGTTTCCATCGCGAAGGGAAATTGCGATTTTAAAGCTCTATATAATGTACATAACGCAGTTCATAAAATTCGAAAAGAATAATACTATAATGAATTTAAGTTTTAGGGGGGGGGGGGGATCGCCGGGCAATACTTTACTTTAAGTATTTTAACTCGAACGAACGAGAGTAGTTTGAGAGATGCGCCTTTATGACATAATTAAACCCCCCCCTTCTCGTCTCTATCTCGCTCTTGCGCTTCTCCTTTCTCTCTCTCTTGCGCGCGCTTACGTCAAGCTTACGGACTTTATGAATTACTCCATAACTCCTTAAGTATCTCGCAAATAACTTTCTTAATTGTTCCTACTTGATACCGTGCATAATACACTGATTTATCTGGCTGTTTATCTCCTTCCACCGGCTCTTATCTTGTCTTCCTCTCGCTCTGCTCCGAAATATTGCAAAACGTGCGCGAATTTACTTGCCATCTTGTCCGAGCCAAGTAGAAGAAATCTCGATCGGTCGGAAGACGTTTCGTCGTAAACGCACAGATCGCTCGTATAATTTAATTACTTGAATTTTTTTTAACCAGAATGGAACTTGAAATTATACTTAGAATCCGCTTATGTATATCCACTTCTAATTCCATACCTCTACCTGAAAATCTCCTTTCTAAAATCTTTTTCTGTTAGAAAACCTTTCTAAAAATCTGAATCCCGAGCAATATACCGATTATACCTAACCTACCTAACTTATACCTATAACCTACCTAGCCGACCTAATCGACCTAATCTGTATAACCTAATTTGATCTGATCATCGCGAGCGTGCGAACTCGTTTAAAATATTTTTGAACGATATATACCTGAACATTGATCGTCCGCTAACTTAATTTTCAATCGGTCTCGCGGTCCAACATCGAATTAATCAAATGCCTCGTCGTCGTCTCTCCGTGGCTTTTGCTGTCAGCGAGTTACACGTGTGCACTTTGCCCCCCGCGGGACTCGGTCAGTCTGCAGCCTCGTCGCGGCTTTCACTCTATATATGTATATACCTAGAGCTGCTGGCAGTAGAGCGTTAGCTGAATAGCGCGACGTGGTATAGGAAGAGAGGGCATCGAGATGGGCGGGTTTCGTAAACTGCAGCCTTCCGCGGCTAGCTCTATATATAGTCGGACTCAGCGCGCACAGGCACGTTATTAACGGCAGCAAGAGAGAGAGAGAGAGAAAGTACGCGGGATTTATAGCTCTAAGCTAAAGCGCCGCGGTCCACTACTCTCTCTCTCTCTCTCTCTCTCTCTCTCTCTCTCTCTCTCTCTCTCTCTCTCTCTCTCTCTCGTAATACCAAAGACAAACTCGTTCTCCACGACTGCTGCGGTTCTATATACCTGCTATTTATACGTCGAAGCTCTCCCTCTCTCTCTCTCTCTCTGTGGAGGTGAGCGCGCAGTGACGCGTGCTTTACTGGCCGCGGCTGCTCGTGAAGCTCTTTCTCTACTCGGCCGCCGCGAGACTTTCTTCTAATTTACGCCCTCCCACCGGACTCGAGTCTCGCACGATTTATATGCCGGCAGCTTCACCGCACGAGCTGTTGTATCGGTCACGAGGGCTGATTTCTCAGGATTAAATTTTCTAAATATTATATCGTTGGAAATAGAGTTGATATCCGTATATAAAACTAGTTCAGCTGAGTTTAATTCAGTGAAATCGATAAATCGATTTCACTCGGATGTTTCATTTATATAGAGGCGAGCATCGACCCTCGGTATAGAAACGTTACGTTGCTATGCGAATTCAGTTTAATTTCAAAAGCTTAATTACAGCTACTTCCGCATTAAGATCTCAATTTCGATATCACACTTTGGCGAATATGGTTAATATTCAAACAAAAAGCCTCGTGTAACGAGCGTTAAATCACAAGAAAACTCGACTGAATCACTTGTCGGCCTCAGCACAGCTTCATGACAAAGGGTCAAAAAGCTCGGCCACAGAAGAGCAGTATATAGGCGCTACTGACTCTCTCTCGGAGTGGCCTTTTCACTCGCGGGCAATCGGTCAATCGAGCTTGCTTTGTTGCAAATGCTCCTGGTGCATCCGAGCGAAGCTGCTACTGCTGCTTTCGGCCTAACTCGATTATACACCAGCGACACTCGCAGCTTCCGTGCGAACTATGCGCAGCGCAACTTTTCTTCTCTCTCTCTCTCTCTCTCTCTCTCTCTCTCTCTCTCTCTCTCTCTCTCTCTCTCTCTCTCTCTCTCGATTCCCAATCGAATTTCAGAGAGTCTCTCTCTCCCACGCGGCGATTTATTGACCGCTGCGCCTATATACGGTAACGCAGCCGACTACGCCCTATTGTCTTTCTCTCTCTCTCTCTCTCTCTCACGCGCGCACACTTTCAACTCACGCGTGTGTGGACGTGTGTATACACACTAGGAGAGAACGAGATCTTTGCGAATACCCTCGAGGGCAAATCCTTGTTTCTTCGAGCAGGAGTGCACTCGAAGGACACTTTGCTGCAGCAGTAAGAGACTAGTAGTCCACTCGTAATTGTTGTGTATTTTTCATGAGAGCGTTAAAGCTCTCCTTTAAAAATATCGCGCTGTGTTAGTCTTCTGCTTCCCACGCGTTTCCAACAGCGGATTTGTGGGCTTATTATACGGCAACGCGGGGGTGGAGGATTAAAGGATGCGACGTTCTGATGCATCGCTCGACGTAATATATAGAATCTGCTGTTTTATCATCTAACGATACAGTATAGACGCGGTGAGCGACGATTCCTCATTCGAGTGAATATATAACTTTACTCGGAAAAGTGTATATACATATACTCTAGAACTGTTGGAAGCTCGAAAAAGGACAATGCCGGAGGGAACGAATATCACTTACTTCAGCGAAGTCGCGGACTCTTCGGAAACTCTGTTGGGAAAGTGAGGGAAAAATGCCGAGGTTGAAAAACTTTTATACCTTGCCGAGCGTCAAGTGCAGCTGTTAAAAATTTTAAGATAACTATACGCGATTCTGAATGCTTGCTCAAAGAAGTTCGCTTATTGAAAATTGATTTTATAATCCGAGAGACGAGCTTTCTGAACGCTTCCGTTAAAGCTGCAAAAGGATTGACCTTTTTTTTCTTTTGATATAGAAAATGATCGACGTCTATGAATTTTCAACATAATAAGTTCAAAACTCGTTCGCTGAATTAGTTTTCAGTAAAGTATGTACTGATGCCGCGTAATGAATCCTGTGTATTAGTCCGTGAAAGCTCGACAATAATTAACAGCATCAAAGTCTTTGGATTTCAAGGGTCGAGATGTGGCCGATACCTAACTGTAGTCCTGGTATTATAATGCACGAATTTAAAGCCCGAGCGAACTATGCATATATATACTTTAGCTCAGAAAGCTCGTAATCGCTTACGTTAACCCTCTTCCTGCTTTACAAGCTATAAACTCACACACCGACGGTAGTTTAATCACCGAAGACTTCATCTATACTAGATGCATATGTGTACATATTGACTGCTAGTCCCTTCCGCTATACCTGGTAAAAATCATTTGAAAATAAAAATTAGCTGAGTTTTTCTCCCAAGTGTATGCAGCATTTAACGAAATCAACATAACTTCAGAATGATTTAATTGATTTTTAGGGTTACACTCGCATTTTTGTCACATTTGTTAACGTTTACTTTTTGAGGTTAGAAATTCATGCGTACGCACAATAGCCAGATTTTGTCTAAAACATCTAAAATTGAAACTTTTTAAGCCCAAACTCTTTATCCGCAGTATCATTCGTACTCAAAAATACTTACTATTTTGTTGTCTAAAAATATTTTTCCTTCACAGCATCAGAATCTTACGCGCGTCGCGCCATCTATAAGACTATATCGAAATACTGATTGATACCTTCATTGGTTGTCCGAACGACCAATCAGAGAACGAGTAGAATGTTTTTCCGTTACAATTTTGGAAATAAACAGTATCAAAAACTCGTACCCAAAGTAAACAGTCAAAAATGGCTAAAAATACTATTCCATACATACTGCAAAAAGAAAGGTAAACATTTTTTCAAAATTTTCCATCGAGACCAGTATTAAACTAGAATTTCCAGGGACCATAACCATCGAGCGAAAAAGCAAACTTTTCCACAACCTCTCTCACACTTTTTCACAACACCGAAGGTTATACGCGCAAAAGAAGAAGTTTGGCTCTGCCACGTGATCAAGCTATATCAAGCAGGAGAAGGAGAAAAAATGCATCGCCAAGCTTGAAAGGATCGTAAGAGAAACGGGCGCGTAACGAACTCGACAAACATTAGAGCGCGAGTCCAAAAGCAAAGCGCCTTTCACCGGCAATAACAGGGAAGAAAGCGTAAGAAAATGAACGCTGCGCGAAGCAATGAATAAAGGCTGCAGCGTTTGTTTAACCTCTTTTTTTTGTTCGTTTTATTCTCTTATTTTAACGCCGCCGAGTGAAAAAGACGCGGGAAAAGTCTATATATATCAGACCATGAATGAGCTGCGTGACATTATTCACCCTCCATCGGATAAAAATAATGGCCGCGTGCGCATATATATATATATATATATATATATATATATATACGCTCCTTTCTCGCGCTCGTTTCATGCGCGATTTAGAAACGAGCTTAAACTAGTCAGTGGAAATGACGCGCTCTCGTTTTTTCACGACTCTGTAACACAGTTTTCGAGCGCAGATGGTAAAATGCGTTGTATTTGCTTTTATTTTACGCTCATTTATAGCAGGATGCGAATTTACATAAATTGCATATCGTTACAACTAACTGAGAGTAGCACATTTCTGACAAACTATGTAAGTCCTTCGTATCTGAAGATCTAAAATAGACGATTTTTTTAAGCGTTTTAGTCTTCGTTAGGAACAATGACATTTATACAGCTTCATACTTGACCCGTAGGCAAAAGGAAAATTTTCATTGTGTAACTTGTGCGCAGAGGAAAATTGAAACTTTTTAATTTACAAAATTGTTTAAACTTCCATCCGTGTCTTTATATATGCTCTTCGTCCCGAAAAAAGCCAAAGAGAGAGAGAGATTGTCTGCGCGCTGGTGCTCGTGTTTCAGAAAATTAAATGCCCGGCTCACGTGTACCACGAGGAAAACACAAACGAAATTTTAATTAAACTAACTAATTACTCAATCATACTAAGCGAGAATCACTCCTCTCTCTCTCACTCTCTGGAATGAAATAATCGTTACGGACTAAACAAGCTTCTCTCTTCGTCCAAGAAAAATTCCTCCTCTCGAGAGAGGCAGGTACGTGCCTCAGGCTTCTGCGTTGCTGCCATTAATTAACGCAAGCAGCCTTTATTTTCTTCTCTCTCGCTCTCTCTCTCTCTCTCTCTCTCTCTCTCCGCGTCCCACGCTCTTGCTTTACTTTACGTAAGTGCAGCAGTCGGGACTTTATCCTTAACTCACCTGGTGGCCGAGAGCTCGACTGCAAAACCAACGAGCCCGAACGAAATGGTTCGAAGCCCACCGAAACCGCAGACTGTAAATACGGGGCTTGGTTTTCCTGCGCACGCAAAAGCCACCACCAATACAACTTACGTCGGCGCAGCTCCGCGTACACGTGTACGTACATGCATACGTACATTGAGAAAACTGCGTGCGGTCGAGCCGTTATATCAAGACCACGTCGGATTTTCCCCTTCGTCGATCGTATATAAAAGCTCCGAGTGGAGAGCTTTTTCGAAACTCGCTCGAGATGGAGAGTTTTCGGGGATATTATCGGCGTCGGATTCCGCAAATAGTAACTATGTGTGTGATGTTTAACTGCAGGATGTGTATGCGTGTGCGTGTTTAAAGGGGACGACCACAGCAGTTCTCTGATAAATTGGTGTGAGTGGAGAACGCGTTATGTTTTCGTCCGCGGCTACGCATAATTCAACGAGCGGATGCCGCGGATTAGCGGAATCTATAATGCAAATTATTGCCTGATTTCAATTTCTGGGGACTTCCGCGTTATACCAACTGCGATTAATTACGATGTTTGTTGGCCAATCGATTTTCACTTTTTGAGGTTAGGAAATTCATATACTATGTTTGTTGGAAAACTAATAGCCAGTCGGATGATATGAAAAATAAAAGTGTTTTAGATATTCTAAATTTATTAAACTTATTGAGGTTGGTAGGAATTTATATGTTTCTATAATAGAGAAAGTTTAGTTTTTGAGGTTAGAAATTCATACATAGAGGTCGCGCGCGAAAACTACAATGGCCAATCAGAGAGATGATAGAATCATTGTTACAACATAGAGCCATGCATTTAAGGTAGGATCAAGCGCTTTATATTGTAACTCGTTCATGGATACCTTCGATGTCAGTAAATCATAATTAGAATACTACTTTATTCTTCAAAATTAACCAAAAATTCTTTTCCACAAATACAAAAATATCTGAATCCATCAAGGCTTTAAACAAGTAAATACAATAGAGTCAATAATAAAATTTGTCAGAAATTGACTCTTTGAAAGTCAAACCATTGTCCGAAGAATTCCGTATCCACATATAGGAAACAAGACAAAAGGACATTGTTTCGACAAGCCATATAATGGTCAAACGAACGATCGGACAAACGAAATGAAATCCATGCCCATACACACAAATGGCCAGGACACCATTCCTCCTTCTTAAATCATAGTAGTTTCGCAGCGTCGTTTTAAACCTATACCTCCCGGTCCTGCAGCTATCGTGCTCAGTCGATAAATATACCGGTGTAACGCCTTCCGGAGCTCTCTCGCAGCCTTGTACACGCGGATTAAAGCGCGATACCCCTGCATATCGACGAAAAAAAAGAGAGGGCCCACTGGCAGCAACAAAGCCCTGTGGCGACTATAAATTCCAGCCGGCCAAGCGTATATGTGTAACGGGAAAAAAATCCGAAGCTGCAGGCTGGATGAGCCCAGCGAAGCACGAAAGCACAGGATTCAAAGCTACGTGAATTACTGCGAGGTATTAACCGAACGGCTTTTTTCCCTACGACGATCGAGAAAGCATGTCATATGGCTCGCGCTCCTGTAAGTGTGTGTGTGTGTGTGCGCGCGACAAAGAGAGAGAGTGGCTAACGCGAAAATTTCATTTATGCACCACTTACGAGCACGCCGGGTACTATACAAATGCGGTTTGAGTGCATTTACGCATCGCCAGAGAGGGAGTGAGAGAGACGAATGCAAATGCCATACTCTCATCTGCCACTTGTGTGTGTATGTGTGTGTGTGGGTGTATATGGTTGGATATGGGCTTTTCTCGTTCTCTTGCGGCACTCATTTGAAAGCTGTTGACTTCCGTTCAAACATAAAGCTGAGCTGCAATAAATGTAAACCTGAGGGGGGCGGATACACATAGCTGAAAAAAGGAGACAGTAGTCGTTCTCAGTGTATAGTCAGCCGCTGCTGTTATTATGCGTTACCGATTGTCTAGTCCAAATTGTTTAAGTAAAAACGAAATTTAGTGCTGTATTTTTGTATAGTTTTATAAGTTGGCACTGGGGTACTCTATATATTTGTCGAGAAACAAACTTATTTACATATACATGCACACATATATATATATAAATGTTTACAGATAATAGTTCAATTCTGGCAAAATTCAGAGGACCCTTGCGCATAAGACACGTTTAAACTAATAATATAGCTTCCAGCGAATGAAGCATCATCTCAAAGTCTAGAAACAAATATATATAACAACCTCTTATACTTCATTGCCCTCGCTCTCTCGAGGCTGTACTGCGAAATTAACTACGAGCTTCCGCACAAGTATTGCGAGTACGGAGAAACCCGCCACAGACACATATATGTATATAGGTGAGGATGTTTCCAAGATTACATCGCGAAGCGTATATATATATATATATATATATACCGGTAGTATACACGACAGGTCACGTGTGCTACAGCTATATACACTACTGTCCACTGCCCGGGATTACACTGGAGGCCGAAGGAGAGTAGCTTTACAGTCGCAGCCGATTGCCTGGCAAATACGATCCGCCGACCAAATAATGTCCGATGGCGGGTTATATCGACTGTACACGAGCCGACACACGACACGTCGTCGTCTTCTCCTCGACCCTCTTCCAGTAGCAGCTCCGATTGCGATTCTCTCTCTCTCTCTTTCTCTCTCTCAGCTTCGATCGTCGAGCGTCGGATTTAATTCTTTGGTTTAACGGCCAGTGTAGGGAGTGTAATCCAGAGCTGCGGAAGTGAATTAAGGCCCGCCGGAGATTCGAGGAAATTAAGGAAAGCTCCGCAGTAGGACTGTGTGCTATATATACTCTGCGGCCAGATTACGCGATGAGCTCTCTCTCACTCTCTCTCTCTCTCTCTTGAGGTTCTTTTTCCCTTCGCAGAAAATTTCGGACGTGGATGGATGTACGCGCCCGTTCGATCAAACTTTATGCGCGACTTTTTCTTTAATTTTCTCGAAAAGTTCGCTGCACGGCTTACCGCGGGAAATCATTTTTACGACCGATTATAGAGAGATGTATTATAAGTTTCTATCCGCGAGCTTTTTTTTAACTACTTTCATTTCGAAGATTTATACGATAAGCTCGAGACTCCGTTCCCGTGACGTTTCCCGTCCATACATATACCGCTGCGGAAGAAAACGTATAAACAACGTCGCGGTTGAGTAACAAGAAAAAAAGTCGAAAAAGAGCTCTGGCGCGCTAATGACTATCGGCTTCCTTTACCGATAATTCAACATCACATCAGTGCTCGAAAACAAAAAGAAGCCCCACTGCGCAAGATTCATCAAAACTTCAGTTCGCTCGGCGAACTCCGAAAGAAGCCGGAGATTGCTGCGGAGCGTCGGGGTTGTAAATGACGCGAGAGCGAAAATTATTTCATACCCGCAAGTAGCTTCTGCAGTCTCTTTGTACTCTTTTGGCTTTTTGGCGTATATATTATATACGTAGGTGAATCTTGATTTCCCAGAGGCAGCAGAAGACGAAAGAGATTCTACTTTGCGAGTCAGAAACTAATCGCAGCCAAATATAACCGTCGTTTTATATTGCCAGAGACTTTGGAAGGATTTTGAGGTTAGGGATTTGTATGTATCAAAAACGTGCGCGCGAAAATTATGAGCAAGTCGGGCAACCAGATTGAGGGTTATTTATAATTCCGAATATTTTCATAGGTTGGTACCCCTAGTTAACCAAACGATCATTACGTGCAGCTGACCTTTGAGGTTATGTAAATGAAAACCAAAAAATCAGCCCCGTTTGGTTAATTAGGTGTACCAACTTAACTACCAACCTAAACTTCATTTCCGAACACACTCCATATTCGATAATAAACAGTCGACCAGACTGCGAGTCTTTTTTAAAGATATAAATAATTCAAAGTCCATCCAGTTCCACAAAACTTGCACACGCGCATTACACAAGCAGACATCGCGAACAAAGCAGCTAATATAGCATGTACATACTTACACAATCGAGAAGAGGCAGGAAATGTTACGTAA
The DNA here is from genome assembly GCA_020010945.3 of Muscidifurax raptorellus. Classification (NCBI taxonomy): domain Eukaryota; kingdom Metazoa; phylum Arthropoda; class Insecta; order Hymenoptera; family Pteromalidae; genus Muscidifurax; species Muscidifurax raptorellus. The sequence goes on from CM052080.1 coordinate 39,143,107, forward strand.
GAGCGCACATCGCGAGCATATATACGTAAAGTATATATTCTCGCTTGAAAGGACTAATCCATAAAGAATCTATTGCAAGCTCCATAGTAGCAATACATCAGGCCGTATCGTCTGCATCGTACGCATCTCTCAAGAAGTAGGAAAAATAAAAAAAAAAGAAAAGGATCAGCACAGCAGCTCTTTTCACACAATACTAGCATACACATGTATTATATATACCTATCCCTTTCGTTCGCAGGTGAGTAATGCTCGCCGGTTCGCGAGCACCTGCGTGAGCCGAAGCCATCACTTAAGCTTGACGTGTCTGCTGCACGCTCGATTCCTCAAAGCAACGCGCTCGGTTACAAATCGCGCTGCAGCTGCTCTCCTCTCTCTTCTCCCATGACTACATATATATATATATACATACACGCGCTATTCTGTTCCGAGATTCCGCGCAAATAAGCTCGGCGATGCGCACAAAGCCGGTATTTAGAGTCTCTGTCGACTGCTGCTGTGTCCTTATCTCTCTCTCTCTCTATTCCTTGCTCAAGAGAGGGACGCACACGTATATATATAGATATTGTGCTCTAGGCGCGCCACAGACAGTACAATGGCACGGCAGCGGCGCCTTGTGTGTCACTTGCATCGGTTTTGCCTGCCGACGAGCTTTGTGTGCGTATGTGAGAGCTTTGAGAACGACCGAGGGCATGACCCGGTGGGACTTTATGAATTTCGCACAAAAGTCGGCCAGAGCTTTTTTTCGTGCGCAGATTTTGTCGGAGAAATTGATTAAAACTTTTTTTCGGAGAGGGTTGGGAATTTTTTTACGTTTACGGGCGAAGATCTAATTAATTCGCGTAATAAAAACACTGAGTCTCACTTACGTATATGATTGAGCTTGAAATCCGCTATATAAACAGCTCGCCGCATTGCAATTCGCATAACGAAACTTTATTTAATCTCACTAATTCATCCCTTTAAATTACAAGGCAGTTTTTGAACGTATAAACGCTGATTAATTGGACATAGAAAAGTATACAGAATAAAGCTCGTTCCGTGCACAAACATCGAGCTTTTCATACTCGAACAAAAAGCATAATTCAAAAACAATCTGACAATTGTTGCTCACATCGGATATATCCGATATCCTCTGACCCGTGTTCTCGCGGTATAGAAGCCAAAAAAAGAACTATAAGTCGGGCTTATAGCGACTGGCACATACTTGTTCGGCAAACCACACGAACGAATGTAAAGCTCTTTTTGCTCAATTTTTCCCGATTCGAATATCTCTCACTTCAGCTTTCACTTAGCGCCTTTTATACGTAAAATATCTGCGCCCCGATAAACCCCCAAGGATTTTCTCGCAAAGCCTCCACACCCATATAGATACATTCGAGAGGTGCACACATAGAAACGCACATAAACGAAAACTAGGCTATATATCCAACGGGCGTCTCCGTCGCCTATACTATACCAGCATCCAAGCAAACATCAGACGAGTCTCACACATATATATATACGAATGCGCTGCATCCGTAGAAGGACGACGACGACAAGTGGGATTTTCCGTGTTTGCAGCTCTCCTCCGCGGATAAATCGTACTTCGGAAACTTTTGCAAATAGCCGTAAATCAAAGTGAATGCGATAGTAAGTGCTCGCCCCCCTTGCGTCCAAGCTTATCCCTTTTGTCGTTCCCGACGGAGCCTGTCTGCAGCTTCTCCGTTGCTGACGTTGCTGACTTTTCATATTGATCCATCGGCTCATCCAGCCACCCCCTATTTCTTTGTATCGAGACATATGCACAGCAGTGGAAGTAGCCAAACTAGCCGAATCTTGTTTGTCTGACTGAATGTTCGCTAGGTCACGGTCGGAATACGCGATTTTCTCTGTTTTGCTTTGCTTCTGTACCTCCGCGAGGGGAAAGGGAAATAAGGGTAAAAAAACGGCTAACGTTGTTTTAGTCGGATCCCGGGCTTTTCGTAAAGCTATCGGCTCCCTTTGGACGTTGTGTGTACGCGTTTTCGAAAAACAGTCGCGGAAAACAATGCCGACGAAAATAGGAGAAAAAAATACATTCTGTACTGCGTATCGATGGACTTCTTATTTTGCTGTATTACCATCTGCCGATTATACGAAAAAAAATTGCGATGAACGTATGAATTTTTCAATTGTACAATGTTTTATTCTCTAGATGAATAAAAGCACGACGCCAGATCTGTACGTGCGCATGAATAGCTAACTTAAAAAAAGGGAATGTACAAAAACTTTGCGTATACTAATCCTTTGACTTTTTTCGCTGACATTTTTCTGACGCAACAATTCCTAAACTCATAAATTTCAAATTGGCTAATATTGGCTAGTATTAGCTAATTCTTCGCTAATTTTGTAATCAAAAACTTTACACTTACATTATTAGACTGAAATAAAAATTGAACACATGATCATGATTATAGATATACTTTTAATACGATTTTAACATCGATTTTCTCACCAGAGCAATTCACTAAAAAAATGTATTCATGTCACCTTTCGTATACACAGAAATCGAAACACCGCCGTATATACATACATTTCGACGCGTCGACTGCCGTCGTTCTCGGCACAACGTCCCACTTTCTTTCTACTCAGACAAGAATCCAATAACCGATAACGAATCGGCCTCCTCTCGATAAATGCGCCCGGCGAACAAGACGAAATATAACAAGAGAGAATGGGTTCGCGGACTTCATATTTTTTCCCCTTCTTCTTCTTATTTCTCCCATTTTTCGAGTCGTATTATTTTCGTGTGTATTGTGTCAAAAAAAGCTGTGAACAGAGGGACACAGCTTTTTCTTTTCTCTGTGAAACATCGTGTATACGCGTGTATATCACGGGGGATTATTGATATTCCGACGTTTGCATTCGTAATTATTTTGAAAAATAATATCGCTGCGCGCAACGCAAATTGCGATCGCGAATAATATATATCGGAATATGTATATTTCGACGTATTATTCCGCAGCTATATACAATCATGCAGATAGCGTTGAGGCAAATATGCTGAATTTAAAAATAATATATTAGTATACGTGTTGAATAAACACTCCGACGGCTTCCCTACGATAATAATCAAGCGAAAATATTTATAACTAAGATTATATATTATTACAAACGGGAAAAAGTTCCTCGACACCCTGCGCATATATCCCAGTAGAAGAAAATTTCGTTATCACAATACACAAGGCTCTAGATCCTTATCATCCCGCTTATTTCTCCATTCTCTCGCTGCTGTCTCGTTTTCGCGTCTCATTGCGCGTCTCTCGGCAAAGAGGTACCATTTTCTCTCGCTGCAGCAGCTTTTTATCCTCACGATAAACTCGCGCCGTCGTCGTCGTCGTCGTGTATGTCCCTTGGGCGCGAGTCTTTGTGCTATCGGAGCTTTCTTTTCTCCGGTGTCTTCTGGCACACGAGTCATTTGCTGAATCAAAGAGAAACTTTTAATAACGCGCGACGAGTTATTTACTCGTTATCGATTCTACACTGCGGGGGTGAGATTGAAATTGAGAATACGTCGATATTCAGGCTAGGCTCATTACACTCGCTTGTATTGTTCGCAGTAGTAAGGGTCGGAATTAGTCAGACGAGTGTAACACTCGATGCACGTGTGGAATAATAAGTGAAGCTTCTTTTTGTTTGGATGGGAGAAATAGTTTTTTTTTTCGTTGTTAGAATGTTTGAATGAACTTTTAAATACAATCTTATAGATTTACCGTTTGCTAAAAGCATATTGGTACAAAGTTCCCCGTTATACACAATGAATATCAAGCCGACTGTACAGAGACGACGATTTGAATAAAAAGTTCCGACAAACTGACTCCTCGGATACTCCAAGCATAAGACGTGGATCGTAATATAACCTTCCAAAAGAAAAAAAAACACTTGTCCAGGGGCGAATCGTAAAAATTTCATGAAAATCGTATAACCATCAGCAGCGCGGGAAAAATAAAACGAAATCCGAAATCAATGAGGATTTTCGACGGCCTCATAAATAAAACATCGAAGCTCAGTCACGTCCATTTGAATAGTCATTGAAAATCCCTGTGCCGCGAAATGTTTCTCTCTTTCTCCCCGGGCTAAAGTGCAGGGCTGCGCAGCGATTTTAGTATTATGCTTCTTTTTCAGGGCGTTAAGCACTCTCAGCCTCGTTAACCTCGTCGTTTCCATCGCCCCTACGGTGCCCCTATAGCTATATCTTCGCAAGACTACCGAATCTTCATCGATCTCCCGACCGAGAGTTCAGCATGTATATGCATGAGAGAATCGTTCGAGGGTATCAGCCGATGATCTATACGCGTACGTAATATTCTGGGAGAAATGCGAAATTAAAATTCATAAATAATCCCGAGCGCAGTAGTGCATATGCGCATAGAGAGCGAAATGATCGCGAAGAAAAAATCCGACTCGGAGTAATAAAAGAGGCAGCGATTCTCGCTGTTCAGGAATGACATTACACGTGACATTGACTTTACGAGGAGCAATAAAGAGCTGCGCCTGTCTTCCTCACACCTTCGTCATCTATTGCCGATCACGTGTGTCTCTGTGTGTATAAAAAGCTGCCGTCGTCGAAAAATCGCTGCCTGCAGTCGAAAGCAAAGGTAGCCGGCTGCAGAATCACACTGACTGAAGTGCAAGCTTTACGAGGTGTCGGCGGCGTTATAGGGCCGACAAGCTTTCAAGCCTCATCGTCGTGTCGTTTCAAGAGCGTCGGGCCTGCTGTAGTGAAAAAGCAACAACTCTTGTCAAACGCAGCGCGTTCAAACTAGCCTCTTCCGTGTAGCTTTTCCCCTTTCTCACGTCTCTCTCTCTCTCTCTCTCTCTCTCTCTCTCTCTCTCTCTCTCTCTCTCTCTCTCTCTCTCTCTGTGGAGGGGTTTGTGCGGCACAAGCGTCCGTTAATTAATTCCTTCCCCGGGCATTTCCTGTGTATATGTATACAGCCTATGAGCAGAGGACGCGCATGTGTGTGTGGCTGGAGGGTCTGAAGCCTTTTCCTTGTGGTCATCAACGCCATCGCTCTCGATTTAATTAAAATCAAACGTTACGCGCGCGCGCGTTAATGCAGAGCGAGAGCTTCTGTATGAAACTGGCCCTTGTAATTTCTTGGCCGTATATAGTCGCCTGTGTTTATGCTTATATAGGCTGGGATGTGGGCATGTTTGAAAGAGCGATTATACAACATTTATTATGTACATTCGCCGGGCGAGGAAGCTCTGGTATAATATTGTGTCTGATATGGTTTTAATAAAAGCTGAGTAGACTGCGTTTTTATAGTTTTTGTAGTCGTGAAACGTTCTTATGTTAATCGAAAGTGAATTTTATCCAAGTCGTTAACTTTAAGGTTAAAAGCTCCGGTTCACTGCGTATCCTCGTATCTCTGCTTCATATAATTATGGTTCAAAATATTTATTTTGTATAGTTAATGACTGTGATTGACTCGAGGAATTTTTTTCTCTTATAATATCGTAACGTAATATGTGACATTTTTTAAAATTGACCACACCAACGAAACGCTGTCAGCTTAATATCTAATTGTTGAAGTTTTTTAAATTATTTTTATACATTTTTCAACATTTTCCATTACACCAGTATAAAATTGCGTTTATATAATATTTATCCAGATATATAAATAAGTATATACCCCCCTCAGTTCCTTAAACTACTAAATTACGAAAAAAAATTAAAAACAAGTACGCGTCGTCGTGCACATGTTTATCATATTTACATATGAATGTTCATTGAATTAAATTTATTGGAGGGAATTAGCGAACTTCGTCGTCGTCGATATTGTTAACATCATAGCCGGTGTTCTGTAGCAAGGCACCGAGGTGTAATGTATCTTTGTCGGCGCCAAAGTTTCGACTCGACTAATCCGCCAACAGCTTCAGCAATAATAATAATTATAAGGGGAAACTTGGCAAGAGTCTTCGGAGCATGTAACAGTTCTCTCTCTCTCTCTCTCTCTCTTCAGCTTATACACTCGTGGGGCGCTCCTTCGCGCTATATCTATTTTTCACCTCTTTTCAACTTGCGAATCGGCATTTCAACAAGTATACAACAACTCCACTTCTCGGCTTTATAATTCCACACTGCTGTATATATGTACGCGCGTCTATATACCACTTCCTATCTCGGTTAAATTTCATTCCAAAAAATCAAAGCCAAAAATCACATATATAACGCATCCGAAGAATACCGCGTCTCGCAAAAACAGGCCCCCACACGCATCCGAAAAATACATATATAACATAACGTCTCCTCTCGATGCAAGTGCTCGACATACTTCTCGCGCGTCCTTTCAAATTCTCGAGATAGTTCCCGCACGCTTCGAGACGAAACAAGGACTATATACACGTATGCACACACACACACACACACAGAGAAAAATCCGATTCCTTTCCGAAGTTACACGCGCGCCTTGGCTCGATCGATGCGCGCCTATGTATTCACGCGCAGCCACAGGGAGCGGCATGTATATATATTATATTGGAGAAGCTGTCGCATATCTCCCTCGAGCGGAACACGATTTTAAGCTCGGCGAAGCGAAGCTTTTACCCCTCCCGTAGCCTCCGGAACAAGAACAAGGCTTGCTTATAATGGCAATCGCCGTATGCTACTCTCCCATCAGTATCTATATACGCTCGCGGTATCGGCTGCACGACCGAGCGACACATTTCTCGACTCGATATATCGGATATATATATATATGCATATGTATATATGTATATATATATATATATATATATATATATATATATATATATATATATATATATATATATATATATATATATATATATATATATATATATATATATATGTATATACGGCGCTGGAACACGACGAGTCCGCGGGAGTTTCGACGACTATACGCGAGTTTCGAGATAGGAACAGCAGCAGCTCTCGGGAGTCGCGCCGACTTGGGCTTATCTCCTGCGCGCGAAACTGTGCGCACTTCCTTCTCGAGTGTACGCCTCGGTGCACGCGCGTGCATATATATGTATGTAATAAACAGCTGCGCGTTCGAATAAGCTAAATTTCCAGGGCGCTTCGTAATTTCGTACGTGCCGTAATTATATATGTGCGACTGTCTGGCACGTCGAGAGCTTTAATCATTATATATGTGTGTGTGTGTGTGAGTGTGTGTATGTGCGATTCTTCTCAAGCTGATGTGGATCGGACGACTAATTGTGTAATAATTTTGTTGTTTGTGGCAACTCGTTGCTGGACAATGGTTTTACGGAATTTTTGTTCGATGGGAATTGAAATTTGCTGGTTTTAATCGTGGCGCAAGCTATTGATCGTTCGCGAACTGGTATAGAAAGATTCATTTCAGCCGAAGACTTTTAATTCAGTCGAATGAATAGGAATTAACGGTTGCACGGTTCTCTGCTTATGTACAAAAGAAATTGTATACCGCATGGCTTTGTTTTATTTTGTTATTTGTCATAAGTATTAATTATTCCTGATGTGTATGATTTTGTAGAACAAATAGTTTGATTAATAATAGTCACTGAACTACTATTAAGGAAATTTGAAAGTCAATTCGAATCCAGATTGCACGCCAAAAAATAATAGACGACAAAAGAAAGTAATTTGATGATAACAAATAATAATAACAAAATTACAATAATCCAAGACATAGTTAATCTTCGGAATGACTCCATCATTTTATACAGTTTGAAGTTTACATTATGTCAATGTCTCACAGAATAAAGTTTGGATTATGTGATTTTGAAACATTATTCAAACTTTACTCTATGAGATATTGACATATAAGCGTCAAACTTTGCAAAATGATAGATCATTGCATTGCGGATGGCTTTTCGTAATTTGTTGTAAGCAAATTAGCTTCTTTTGTCATCTGCTATTTTGTGGAGCGAAACCTGTATTTGAATTGACTTTCGGACCCCGTTATAAGTCACATCAACCTACATTACGCTGTATTATAAATAGAGCTTTAAAGATTTATATAATCTCCTAATACCAGCCTCAAATGTTTCTTTCCATCATTCAACGCATACACTGAGAGAAGTATTTCGATACTATAAAGAAATCATTCGTTAATAGTTAATACGCGAACTTAATACGCTATTATTAAAGTTTAATTGCATTTTCCAGCATGCGCAACTAACTAAAAATGTAAACAAAAGTATTCTTCATATGAATGTATAGTTTAAATGCAGTTCTAAAATTAATAAATTAAAAATGCCGATTCTGATCTCTTTTGCTCACACGTAACTATTTCTCAAATATAAACTCGTTGATACTTCCGAAAGTATCTTGAGTGATATTCGAAAAAATATTAATTGAGGTTGCGTAATATAAAAACACAGATAGCTATTTTAGCTGATATAGAATGTATATATTTTAAAACACACTGAGTACAAGATTCGAAGCGCACAGCTCCGAGTTTGAAATTCAACTGCAGCCGCTGTGACTACCCTCGCAGACGCTCGACGCCGCCGCTCGCCGCCAATTTTTCCCACCCTTCTTACACACACATATTCAAAAACACAGTGCACACAAACATACGACTTTCTTATAGAACAACGCCTCGTGTCGAGGCTGTCCCGCTATACTCTGCACGGTTCGAGCGTGCGGACCATGTCGAGAAACAAATCTGTGCGCAGTCTCGACTCTACGCACTTTCTCGAAACAATGAGCCTTTCTCTCAATTTTCCCGAGACATGCATCTCAGAGCCTGCACTACACAGTTCGCTTAAACTAAATTTAAAACTTTAAACACACACAAAAAAATAGAACGCGTTCGCTGTTCCTGCATTCGCCCAAGCCAAAGCCCGTGACGTGGGAAAAAGTCTCGTTTTGACTCACGAGAAGAAAAGCCCCGTCGAGAACAGCGATTACAAAATTCGAGCATTTATATTAGATTTATATTATATAACTAAAATTTACGAAACGCGGCGCCATTAGACCAATTTAATTAAAAAACGCGACCTAATTAACGTACCCCGAGCAAATCAGTCAAAATCACGAGCCGATAGGTGGACCGCTCTCCGCAAGCGGACACCTCTTCCCAGGTAGCACGCACAGTGGCAAACACGCCCGTCTTTCTCTCCACGTGGGACCTCCCGTATATGCGGCCGTAATCGACAGGGGAGAGGTAGCAACTGGCCCAATGCAACTGCTCCTGCACTGTCGCACCGAGTCCGCCTGCCTACGCAACGATCATAATCGATGCGGTCGTACGTCTACCTGCCGAAGTCCACCGGCTCTGACTTGGTTCATCATTTACGTCAGGAAGAAAACTTCAGGGCTGCATTCGAACTATGTAATAATGTTAAGAATACTTTTCTTTACATTTTTAGTTAGTTGTGCATACTGGAAATTGTAATTAAATTATTCATTATATTATTATGAGAAATGGTTTCTTTATATAGTAAAGAAATACTTCTCTCAGTGTACGATTCAAACATCGAATACCAAATCCCGTCACAAATCCACACAGGACACAAACACGCAAGCAAGCGCGTACATACATACCCCAGGCGGCATAGGCTTAGCACAGCTATGATAATCCGATCTGCCAGCAACATAATTCCAAGACGGGCCAACAGCGGTACAAAGGGCCGGCCAGTAACATCGTCCTCCCACGCCTATGGCAATGGACTCCTCCTGCACATATATATATATATATATATATATATACATATATATGTGTGGGTGTGGGTGTGTGTGTGTGTATATACATAGCTGGCTACCGGTTATGCGGCCGCTTTGAGCCGACCTATTAGTGGCTGCTAAGATCCGGCTGCTTGCGCGCGAGCTTGCAGGATTCCACTGCTGCAGGAGGCTGACCGCGCGGTCTACTAGCGTTAATTGCTTCGGCAGCCGCGAGATCCGGTACACGTGGCCGCTCGCTAATCGGATGGTCGATTGCTCGCGGGGAGAGCATTTGCTTGTCGAGGGGCTTTTGTTCGTTATGGCTCATTGAGTCTAGTGTGCCTCTATATATATATATATATATATATAGAGAGAGAGAGAGTTCATTTCGTCGGAGATTATGACGAGCTTTTTTACTCGTCTGACCGTAGCGCGATGTTTCTACTTGCTTGAGACAGCGCAGAGTTAATTTTACGGTAAATTACTATTGAAGAAGCATTAAAAATCATAGAAACGTGTAAATACTCACATATATATAGATATCATCGATCATCGCGATCTTGAAGTATACGTCATTGTTTATTTACCTTGTATCTTCATCCCTCGCAGAAAAGGAGAAGACAACCGCAGCTATTATTGTCTCGCTGATTAATGGCTCTCGAAACAACGGTACAATTTTCCCACGCCTTAAAAAAATCCTCCCACACCATACATTCAGCTGCTTTGCCGCGCGTGTGATTTCATTAAGAGAAATAACAGTAATACCTCGACTTATTTCCACTGCGGCATAGAACGTTCCTACTACTCTGTGTGTATAGTACTACTGATAGCATATATATATACAGACGCGGGCAAACGTATCCTCCTCCGCGGCGGAGCTGCTCACGGTTCGTATTGCACTTAGCTCGATATTAGGTACGTTAAGGCAATACGAGAGCTTGCGCGGTGTATATATATATATATATATATATATATATATATAGACGCTTGCGCTCGTTACAGCTCTATACGGAATGAAACTCGACTGCTGCGCTGCACGTGGACACGTAATGAGGATGGCGTCGTCGTCGCTGGGAGCAATAATAACTGCTTTTATTTGCAGCTTTATATGTATATATACGTTATATATGCGTGATGGGAGCGAGATTGAAATTGTTGTAATTTTTTTTCTGCTTCTTCAGTTTCTTCAAAACTTGTCAAAAATTTGTTTTGGTGTGTTAGAAGTTATAGAGTTAATCGAGTGATTTTATAAGCAAACGTTCGTGTGAGAGCATTGAGCAGGTTACGAGGTCTATTTTTTACAATTTACACATCGATTATAGAAACGATAACCGAGTTTATAGAGGAAGCCATATACGTGCCGATGAATTGGCAGCGGCCTTTTTTTATTTATAACAGAGGCTTTGCGTAGTAATAGTTTGATATAATGAAATTCCGATTTTGGTCTTTGATTTTGCGGTGCATGAATACAGCGGCTGATGCGGTTTACTTTGTACGCTAAATTGATTAGAGTATAGCTGCGCGAGAGAATTCCGCCGTGCGATTGAATGTGCGTATGCGCGTTGATAAAGTTAGACGCCTGACGAGACTCGCTAGTGGTAGTGGAGAGAGATTAGTTTAATTATTGTAATACACTAAAGCACATCGAGGGATGCCTCGGAGAACGTGTTTTTCAGGGCGTATAGAAACTAATTAATTAGAAAGACTATAATAATTCGTATCGGTGTGTGTATAGATCGTGACCGAATTGCAAGCTCTATACATATTATATTATATGCCAGCTAAATTAGAATGAATGTCCGTTGTATAAACGAATGGACAGCGCAGACGTGAATTATTAATATTAACGCGTTAATTATATATTTCCTGAAATTTAATGCCAGCTAGATCTAAAAAAAAGGAGAGAGAAAAGGGCGAGCCGCGTTCCAACATGATATTTCCATTTATTACGCCGCGAGGCTCTCAGAGAACACTTTCCCGCATTATCATCTGGAAATCTTTTCTCTCTCTCTCTCTCTCTTTCGGTCCCTTTATTTCTTCTGCTCGCGCGAGAAGAAAAGAATGGCTGAGACAACGCGGAAAGACAAGCATTTTTTCTCGTAAATCGCACACCGCGAGAAATGCGCGCATGAAAAGCTTCGCACCCCTAAGAGCGGATATATCCCTCTCGGTAATTCGTCAAGATCACCTCAACAGTGTGTATACCTTATATATATATATATACGCACGACTACGTTGGCTGTCAAATTTGCGAGTACGTCGCGGCAAGTTTGAAAACTGTTGTGCGAGTATAAAATCAATGCCCTCGACCCAGTTGCAGACTATGCCGAAATTCAATCCCACCCACACATTTTATCTCGAAGTCGAATAAAAAAGAAGATAGCTTCGAAAATCCGTTCTCTATACACAGTACCGCTCAATAATATATAGCCGCGCGCGGGCATTTCCATTTTTGATCCGACGTTGTAAACCCTGCATATAACGTGTATATATATACAAAACCCTTTATCCTCCGAAGTACACGTATATATATATATATATATATATATATATATAACGTCTCGCGCTCGGATAACCCGTCCGACCACTCGAACGAGCCGAAAGACGACAGCCCAGGTAGACACATCTATATATATATATATGGCACGCTTGGTGCATAAAGACACGGGCATTAGAGTCGTCCGTAAAAAAAAAGAGGAAGAGGAGAAGACAGGCCGAGAGCGTAAAAGAAAGGCGCGGACGGGCAAAGGAGTGAGTAAAATTCGAGCATCAACCGAGAGGTGGAAGGAAGAAAAGTGTGTTATGTATATATATATATATATATATATATATATACATATACATATACACATCGGGCGCGGCGAGCTTTCTTATTTGAATATTTCATTCGGGCGCTTATTCCGTTAAGGACATTCGTAATCCTCGGCTCTAAAGGTCGAGCTACTACTTTACTCGTCCGGAATATGCACTTCTTATATAATACACGCGCGCGAGCTGGGTGTACAGCTCTGCGCATATTCTGCCTGTATTAAACACGAAAGCGCAGCAGTAGTATATAGGCGGATGAGGCTTTTCTCCGCGCGTTCGCTTTTTCCCAGCTACCTACCTTTTCAGCCCTTAGCGACCCTTTTTTTGCTATATATACATACATATATATACAATACGATATATACAGCCTCGTGGTTCACAAAGGCTGTACAGAGGGGAGAAACGCGCGTATGTGTGTGTGACCGGCAAGGCCAGCGCTATATGTATACACTCTTCGAGTTTGAATAAATAAGAAGATCCGTGAATTATTGGCTCGTCGAAAAATCGACTTTCGCCGTCGTATAACACAATCCGAGCTCTCGCCTGAACATCTTCATCCTCTCGCATTTCATCAATTCATGAACGCACTCGTCCCCTTTCATTTTTAAAGAGCTATACTGCGCTGCTGCTGCAGACTTGTTTACCCTCCCTTTTTTTTGCTTGTGCCTCGTGTATGCTTAACGCAGTGGCCCCGATATATATATGCCATATACGCAACACGAGGAATACTTAATGAAAGCGTTGCTGTCTGGCTATCCTCGTTTTTCTAAACTCGTCGACCATTAATTCCGCTGCTGTCCGTTTTTTTTCGGACACACATATGTACGGGATTCCGATCGAGCTTGCGTGTTTTGCTTTCTTTCGGATAGTCTCTACACTTTTTGTATTACTCCCTTGTTTTTTTTTGTTTTCGTGTACGGACGAACGCGTCGTCACGAGGACGTGAATCGACGCGCTGATCCTCATGATTCCAGCGTTGTTTTTTTTCTTTGTGTATTTTTCATGCGATGCTGTTCGCGGGTTTCTTTTTCGTATCTCGTCACCCAGTAACCGAGCTTCAGTGGAACATTCAATCGCATCGAGTTTTTTTTTTTGGGACTTTTTAATAAAAGATTATTCAGGCGCGAGCGATTACTTTAAGCAGAAGGAACTTTCGCATTATTTTTTCGATGTTAGGAATTCAAATTTCGCGCGCTTTTTTCAAATTCTAACCCAATCGCAGTATCATAATAATAACATTAACAAATTCACTACATAAGTCGGCTAAGTTATTCCAAGAGCTTCAAATTAGCACAATTAGTTGCCTCAGAAGAAAACAATGTTATCCCTCCATACACACATACACACACAGAAGCGGATACATGAGAAGCTGCACGAGAATATTCGACAATATCCCCGGGTCATTCATCCCGGGATAACGTCTTCGCGTTCTTGACGTTGAATTTGCCTAACGTATATACATATCATATACGCACACATCGATCAGACTACACATATACACCCGCACTTCCACCCCCTGAGTCATTACAGTATTATCACGTTATTTAGGAAGCAAACAAGCTTCAGAGCCGCTGTTCATTGTCGTTTCTCTCTGCGCCGCAGAAAGGCTCTGTACAGCTGTGTGTCTATACGTATATACCCATAGTAGACACGATGAAGTTGTCTATCTACTATCGATCCCTATTATATAACCTTCCCGTCATCGGCAGAGAGGGAGGGAGAGGAGCCGTCGCCTCGTCCGGTCTTGCAGCGATAGGAAATTACGAGCCCGGATTAGCGGACATTTACAGGAAAATCGAAAGGCCTCTCACCTCTTCGCTGTATATATATAGCCTTATTTCTCCTCTCCTACACTTTCGCGACTGTATATATATATCCTGCGCTCTTGGCGCGTAAACGCTGAATTTACGACTGCTGGCCGCCGCGCTGCGAATTCGAAACTTTCAATTTACTGGCTTATTTTATTGTACTTTTTCTCTACGGATATCTATGTTTATTTGATAGGTTATACTGCAGCGTCGTGGGTGTATTTTATCATGCGAAATTTCGCTCTGACTTTTTATTTCTTTCGTCTGTGTGTGTCTCTGTGTGTGTGTGTGTGTGTGTGTGTTTCGCTGGAAAAACCAAGTCGAGCGTTATTACCGAGAATTCCTTCGTAATTTTTTTTTAATAACCCTTCAGTATACAGTCGAGAAACAAAACGAGTTTTCCTATCGAATGTTTTTGCCTTTTGCTTCTTTTTTACTTTCATCGATGTATAGCATTGTTATACACAGTACATCCATTTCGCCTCTATATACACACTTCTCTTTTGTATTTTCCTTCCTGTACCCGATCAAATATTTAAAGCCTCATCCCTTTCGATACAAACTCATACAACAATAATAATTTCCCCATTACACACAAGCCGATTTCACAAGATTTATCGCTCGTCTGACTATACTCACCTCTTTCTACTGATCCGATTCGCAGCATTCCTCCGCAGCCTTTCTGCTCACGCACACGCGTCCTCGGAATACTCGAGAATCGTAAATCATCGCAGTATACACAGCAGACGATAAAGCAACGAACTCGGTATAATTTGCGCAATCGATACATTTGCCGGCGGTACGACGCTGCTGCAACAGTGAGCGCGTTTTCAGGCTACGTCAGAGCGCAGGCATCGGTATATATAAGCTCAATTAATGAATTACCATATTTGAGGCCAATTTCTCGTATAACAACGCACGAATCGTTTCCGCGGTTAGGCCGCAGCTTCAGCGTATATAGCTATATACATATATATACTGTGCTCTCGCTTCGTGAAATTCTGATAGCTTGATTTTTGCCAATAACAACGCTGGAAACGTGGAATATCTAGCGCATCGAGCTTTGCATGGATTCCAACTGTATACGCACGCGGATTCTTTATTACGGCAATTTGTCGTGTGTATATATACATATATATATATATATAGTACAGAGTTGAGTCTGCCGAGGGCGAATTCTTAGAATATCTCTCTGGTATCATCAAAGCTAACCGACAAAGTGAGCTTGCGAAATGCAGGAGAACCTTTGCAAGTCTTTTGTCCGCAACAAATAATACATCCATTAACTCACCGAGCTCTAATTGTCCTCCCTATATATATATATATACACGTGTATATACATCAGCATTCGAAGTAGTATATATACAGACCATCTCCGCTTCTGACTTCCTGCAGTGCACTCCCCTTCGATCAGGAAAGTTCGAATGGCAATTGATTCAACTGTCTCCCCTCGCACACATACAATGACGAGTGTTCTCTCTCTCTCTCGTCCCGAGAATAACTTTCTTTCGACGCATTGCTCGTCGGCCTTTCAACCCTATATATATATATGCTGTGCACTGAGATCTGAAAGCTCGCCGCGCAGCGAATGCATCAAACAGCTGGAGAGTTTCTAGGCTCTGCCTCGGGTCAACTTCTCTCGCGGACAATGCGAGCGCGAACCCGCGAAGTCACTATACTGTCCCTGTGCGTGTGTAGTAGAAGTCGGCAAACGGCCCGAATCTATATATATGTGTATGTGTAATGAAAAGCTCGAGTATAATAGGCAAAAGTCCCGGGACGGCTTTTGCAGCGCCCTCGCTTCCTTCCTTCCTCGTCTACTTGTGCTGAAGCTTTTATACCTTTATTTTTTTTGCCCAAGCGAGCTTTTTCTTATTCCACTATATATATAGCTCTCTCTCTCTCTCTCTCTCTCTCTCTCTCTCTCTCTCTCTCTCTCTCTCTCTCTCTCTTTCTGTACTTACTCTCGTAAACGCGCGAGTTGCGTCTTCTTTCTTATCTCTTGGCCGAAGCGACGTTCGCCGCTACTACTCGAGGGCAAAAGTAGCGACGACCGAAAGAATTTCATTTTACGATTTTACTCCCTCGGCCTTGTGTGTGTGTGTGTATACGTCGTCGCGCGGGCATTTAATTTCGAGCAGTTCCTATTTGAAGCTGTAATTTGGCCGAAGCTTTTCTTTGCCCTATAACGTCCACAGTTGACAAAAAGCTCGAGGAGAACAAGAGAAAAAAAAGTCGGGAATACGTTTACTGTACAGTTTGGATTAACGGCGAATTTGTTTTGTGACTCTTTGATTTGAATGGGATTCCTTTCTCTTTTCACGAGACTAAGTATATAAGCAAATCTCGACTCCTTTTTGCCCGGGACTAAGGACTTTAGATACGCGTTTCATTGTAGCAAAGTGTTCGTATGTTAAGTGAATTACGTGTTTTAAATAAACACTTTAGTATGACTTGAAACAGTTGTCTATAGTCTCATTCCATTTCTCTGGCCTTT
This sequence comes from Muscidifurax raptorellus, assembly GCA_020010945.3. Taxonomy (NCBI): domain Eukaryota; kingdom Metazoa; phylum Arthropoda; class Insecta; order Hymenoptera; family Pteromalidae; genus Muscidifurax; species Muscidifurax raptorellus. Next base: position 39,159,860 of record CM052080.1, read on the forward strand.
CACTCGACAATGACGTTAAAATACTTGATGCTTTAGTTTTAGTTTCTTTTTCAAAATTACGACGATTACTCATTCCCAGTTTCGTGCGCATTCCTAACCTCAAAAAGTAAAAGTTCATATATGACGATTCCAATCGCTACAATTAATAGAAAAACGTGCAATATAACAAATTCTGTTCACAATATCGAGGCTAAACAGTTGCCACCTAATCCCGAAAAATCCGAAAACTCGCCCAGAATTAATCGCCTAAGAAAAAAAGCTTAGGCATCAACTTGCCTTCGGCAAAAATACGACAACAGGGGGCGTCAGCGTCACGAACTCGGCAAACGACGCATCAGGAAACTGCTGCCGCGGGAGAAAATCGAATCAGCCTGAAAGCACACGTCTACGCGAAACTTTCCTAATACACGCGCGCGATTCCGTATCAGCGATTCGAAACTTGTAGCCGCGCCTCGTCGGGAACTTCAATTTCGGCGTTGACGTAATGAGTTGACTGGAAAGGATAACCGAAAGAATCGAACGTCAGTTTATGTATACAACACCATCAGGCGTGTCTATATCTCGTTCTTTTTTCATTCTCTTTCACTGCGCTTGGAAATTGCTTCCTCTCCCGGAGCTTTTTTTTCCAAACCTATCCGGGTCTCTCCTACCGAATTTACAACGCCCACCGACGAGAGACAAAAGGGGTGAAGAGCGCGACTCGCGAAATAACGGAAGAAAATAATGTTCCGTTTTTTTCCAGGATTTACGAGCTCGAAAAAAGAAAAGTTTATACGAGCGACGAAAAACTATCATTAGAAACAGTACAGTATCTTCCTTTCACTTTGACTCAGCCGCTGTGCGTATACATATATATATATATATATATATATATATATATATATATACACACACACACACACACGACGTACTCATTTTCGCGGTGAGTATAACGTCCTTTTATTTCCCGGCCATAACTTGCGACGGGATCGGACGTGTGCGTGCCTCTTTTGACCGACTTTTCGCGGAATCAGAGAGTAAGCGTGTCTCGTGTGTTTTTCGTATATATATACATATACAGACCAGAGAGAGAGAGAGAGAGAGAGAGAGAAGCGAAAGCCAGCAGAGCAAACGTAATTTGGAATTGTTACAGCTGACTTCAATTCCCTTAACGACGCCCATGTCTATCTCTGCTCGCTGTTATTCTCCTTTTTATCTCTTTTTCCATCTTCGCTTATATACAGCCTCCCCCACCGCGTCTGTATACGTGTAGTATAGACTGCGCACAACATAGTCGCTCTCGGCGATCGGGTGTATACGCAGATGTCTATATGTACACGAGGAAAAAAACACGCGGAGCTATTGATTTTCCTCCGGCTTTTATATCGTCGAGTTGACTTCCTCCGGATTTTTGCCTAAGCATCTTTTGTACACGCGAGACTCTTCCCGAATTACAGAGAGCGTCGGTGTAATAATCGTCGTGTCGCGTCGCGCTTCGTGAAATAACAGGGCAGCATAGCTCTCGCTCTCTCTCTCTCTCTCTCTCTCTCTCTCTCTCTCTCTCTCTCTCTCTCTCTCTCTCTCTCTCTCTCTCTCTCTCTCTTTCTCTCTCTAGGGGGACGTATATATAGAGGTCGACTCTTGGAAAGTGTCTGCCGCGGAGAGAACGAGTTGACGTAGCAGGCGCATGAGTGAACGTTTATTTCGCCTGGGTTTTTCTTATACATATATATATATAAACGAGTATTAAAACTGACTTCGCGCGAGAGTAGGGAATATAGGGAAAGTTTCTGCTTACGGCTGTTTACATCTGTTTGCCTTAACTTTTATATTCCGCGCGTTCACGGTTATGAGCTTTCACACACACACACACACACACACACACACGCAGGACTTTTTGATAAAAGTCTCTCGAGCCCCTCTGGACGTGTCTCTACTCTCTTACTCGTATAATGGCTTATGTAAATGAAAAATAGTTTGCGCAAACAGAGTCCCTTTCGTTTCGCGCTGTGTGTATATATATATATATATATATATATATATATATATATATATATATATATATATATATATATATATACATATACGCACTCTTGTTTTGCCCGTTTGTTTCAACCGCGTGTTTATTGTCTCTTGGAAGTCAGTCTGACGTTGCGCGACTTTGTTTTTTTTTCAACTGCTATATATTTGGAGACTAATTTCAGAGCTGTATTTCCCATGTGAGGGATGTTTTTATATATCTGTTCGATGAAATTTTTACAAGTGTTACATGTATAACCATTATACTGTCGCCGTGTTGCACTTATAAAAAAAGGCGATTTTCTTTTACTATTGTATATAACTGAATTTAATAGTATACATATCACAAGCATATCAAAGCACTGTTATGGTCGTTAGAGTATATAATGTATTATGAAAATATATATCATCGTGTATTATTCGCTTCGTTCGGAAAATTATATACAGACCGATCGTTATTTATATACCTATTAATGTTCAATTAGTATAATATTTAACAACAGCTCTGGCAGCCAGTAATCCCCGTCATTAACAACTCAACGGATATATAGCATTTCCACCTGTTATTTCGCAGACGTATATAACAATGCGAATCGCGGTATACAATACAAACGAGAAAAACCGAAAATTTCCATTCATTTTTTTTTTCATTCTACTTCACGCAAATATAGTTTGGCCTCGCATTTGTAAGCAATATTGGCAAAGTGCGCTATGTAGCTTGCCAGGAAACTCGCGATCGGAGTCGTTTCCATCTGCCGTAGCTTCCGTTCCTCTCTCACTCTCTATACATATATATGTACTACAGTGTACGTTCTTTTCGTTTTCTTCCTTTTTATCGGATGACAATGTCGCCCGGTATACTCGCACCGCAATAAGCGTATCTAACTCCCCCTCACTATATATATATATATATATATATATATATATATATATATATATATATATACATATATTTATATATCTACAGGGAGAGAAAGAACGTTGTCGCGCTTCGTCGCGGTTCTTTTCACTAATTGTATATACTTTTCCGTACATTGCCTTTTCTCGGTATATCGCGTTCTGTGATTAATTTCCTCTACGACCAGTGCTCGGATTTTCGTCTTCGGATAGTAACATTCAGTATCGTCAACATTTTTTACTTCCTCCAAGAGGAAGCTTTGTAATAGTAAAATTTTCAGTTTCGTTAAAACTTCATGGAAACGTGTTTTGAGATGTTTGGAGTTCGAATTATACGTTTTTAGAAAATATCCGTGCGGATGGCTGTGTGTGTGCGTATATATGTATACCGTCATAATTCTGGAACTGTGTAACCGATTGTAATAAAATTTGACATGCACATATATTTTCTGATTCTGAATTCGTAAAAAAAAATTTTTTTGGATTTGATGGAAAGTGTAGTTAGGACGACGCCATATTTTTTACTTCTCTCACTGATCGGTAATGTCTCAGGCTTATTTTAAACTCCCAATATAATATATTTATTGTCAAAATTGAAAATAATTATTATTGTTAATTGAAAATAATTATTATTACTATTGTTTCAACAATGTTTATTGGATATAAAGTAACATTCTAACATTGCACGATTATTTAATAAAGCAATAAATAACAAATATCAATTTCACTACCTACTGTAACTGTTACCCGACCTAGTTAAGTGTTACCCATCTCCTACTTTGTAGATTTCGATCAAATCTTTCTAATTACCATTGATAAGAAAATTGCTCCTTCGGCAAAATAATTAATATTAAAAATATTTAGATAAATAAAAGCATTAACATACTATATATTTAAATAATACTTTATCTATTGACACTATAAATTTAGTTGAAAGAAGCTACGTGCTAATGAATTGTCAGCGGTTTTTTCAATTTCACAGTCGATTGATCTATTCGGAACTACAACGCTTCGTTAAACGTTACAACTTAGAGCAATGCGAGACGATGAAAAAAAAATTCATGGAACTCCTCGTACATAGTAAAATACCATCTCATTCATATACACGACTCTCCTCTCTCAGTACACTCGTTACGCACATACCTTATGTAGCCTCAAAAAGGAACGAAAATATTTCAACGCCGCCGCACCACCATTTTTTGTCTCGTCTAACAACTTCTCCCCTGCATTAATGAGAAAAACATCATCATGCGCAGCAGGTCTATATAAGAGCCCTCAAAGAGAGTGAGCATCGCTCTCGCGCAATTAAAAAGCCGCGCTCGCAAGAGATGGCCTGCAGAAACTGAACGTATATAACCTTTAGGATCGACGAATGATATATATATACCGTCATACAGCGAAACAAGCTCATTGATCAGCTGCGTAATATCCGCTAAGTTAATGGCCTATACACATATATATATATACATATAGAAACAATCCACTTTTCGGTATAATAACGTCTATATTATATATGTATATGTAGACGTGAAAAGCCACTCGATTCGCACCAGCAATGGTCATATCACATGCCGCGTTGAAGTGTGTGTATATATATATACACGTACAGTGACGAGGAATTTACTGGGCGTTGATTTGCCGACTTAGGTGCCCTCTCAGCTCAGCCCCAGCGAATCGGCTCGGATTTGCGGCTTTTTGATGACGGCTCGGATCGGCGGTTACTCGAGTGTAATTCGACGGCTGCGCGGGTCCATACACGCTATATATATATATATATATATATATATATACTGTGATGGTCAAGGAGACCCTCTGCGGCTTTGTTGCGTGTAGTGCGCGGGTGGGGCTTCGCGAGCGAATTATTTTCAATGCGGTGGAGAAAGAAGAGGTTGGAGAGTGCGGGTGTACGATGGGCGGTTTACGATCGAATTGAACATTGTTAATTTAGGTGGATATGGAAATGCATTTGTCTTGAATAATAAGTTAGAGTTTACGTATACGTCGATGTAAGGGTTAAGTTCAAAGGATCAGTATTAAAGTTATTACTCAACGTGTATATATTGTTGGCACATTGTTCGTGAATTTTTCCTGAGACCTATATCGTTACATTCTTGTTTCCTTACGGGCACATTTTCTTCGCCTTGATAGATGATCATTTCGCAGTAAAGATATTTAATAATTTTAATAGAGATGACTCCCCCTGAAGTTGTTCAAGAAACAATATCATCTCTTTAGAAAAATAAAAAAATTTTCAATTCTATCATTGTTTTCTTTAGTTGACAAAATCTAATTGAGTAATATAATGAAATTTTAATGAAAAAATTGTATGCCTTGCTTTATTGTATATTGATTCTAATATTATTATAAGTGATTGAAATTACAGTAAAAAATATAGATATATTCTATATCCCATTTTCGTAAAGAACTATACCTTAAAAGAAATATCAAAAGAATTTCCGCAGATTTCATAGCAAGATATATACACTTCAATTCCATCAGGAGAATTTTATAGGTTTTTCAAAATTGTATAGAAGCCATATATACACATGAAGCTTTATATAAAGTAGAATATATACGTATACCATTTTTCAGTAATAATATATAAGATCAATCCCATTAGTGTCCTCACAATAAATCGATCTATATATATCACATTTATACTCCAACGAGAGCAACAACAAAACGAGAACAAAAATATTCAAGCCAAATTCGTAAAACCCCTCTGTGCACTCCATATAACCAAAACAAGTGGAAAAATAAGAAAAGAACCGGAGAATCGCGTATATTCCCTTTAACAATAGCAACACCGGTATATATATATATATATACACCAACGTCCATTATACATAAACCCGGGAATTACGGAAACAAGAGTCGAGCGCGAGAAAGCCGCGTCATTATCGGGCATTTCGAGTTTCCCTCCCTCTCACGCTACATACCCCCCTGAATATTTTGTAAATTTCGAGAATACATATATATATATCTACACCTCCATTACAATCCAGCCTTGCGCTCTTTCGGGAACAGCAGCAGCCGCATAGCGATATTGTTTCGTCCGGCATTTTAATTACGCGAGAAATACGGGGACCGAGCGAGAGACGCCTCCGCTGCTTCCGAAGGAGTATAATAAACGAGCTGAGCTATATGTATAGACATAGCTTGGTGGAAAAAAATGAGGGCGGCAAGAGGGGCCAGAATAAATATTAAACAACGCCGAGGATTCTTCCACTGCGCGCTCTTGGAGAAGGAAAATTCAACTCGTTTTTAACTAAGTCGGACCCGCGTTTGGGTGTGGGTTTATGAAGATGTGCAGGAAAATTTTAGAAAGATTAAATTCGCGAGAATATACATATATATATATATATATATATATATATATATAGCTATGTGGGCGAGTGGTATTTATCGTGAAAATCGAGAGTTGTATTTGTTCAGGCAACGCGTGTAGAGGGAGTTATTTTAATTTTTTAATTAAATAAAGTGAGAGTTACGATTGTATCATCTTTTAACAGTACGTAAAAAAAGTAACTGGCTTAGGCCACTGCTGTACAATAATAATAGCGACAATCAAGCGCTCGACTGCGGTTCTTCAGAAGAATATTAATCGGGAACTCCAGCGCACAGGGTTAACCAGAAATTTGCATTTCAAGCTAAAAAAGAAAGCGAACGTTTTCGAAGGCCGACGAGGAGAACGAAATTTACAATCCACGATCGACGTAACGCAATTATAATTTTAAATCAGCCGCCCTTATTCGGATCTTCGCTGCGCCGCGCGATATCGCGTAGTTTGCCGCCCTGCGAAAATCCTCTCGCGAGACTGAACAAATTTATATAGCTTGTATATATATGAGTATACGGCAGCTGCAGCTCGACTCTCAAGACATGAATATTTCCAAGTCCCATTAGCAACGCACCGATTCGACCCATATAATCCTTCTCCAACACTTCGAACTTGATATACACGGTTGATTAAATATACACGCGGCGATAGCCATCAGAATGACTCGTCGATTTTAGCAAAACGTATTATCCAACAATTATAATATACGACTGCGACTAATCGTTGGTGTGTGTATATATACATAAAATTCTGGGTATATATAGAGCGCCGCGGGGGAATTATTCAACGTTGAAAATTATTCAATTCCGGGCTGTGTGTTACCGCAGTGTTCCTGGAATTCGTGGTATAAAAAGGACGTAAAAGGCCAGATCGCCCCGAGACCAGATATATGCATATAGGATGGCTTGCGCCCTCCCGACTGCATACGCTTTTTTACGCTTCCTTGAGCATGACTCTCACGCGCAAGAGTTTTTCACGCTGATGCGGTGTGTGTGTGTATAGCGGTGGTATAAGGGGGGATAATGGAAGATTTGGCTTTGTAATCAATTTTGAAAATTATGGTTGGCGATGTGTCATACGGATAGCCTGATTTTAGTAAAAGTTGATTTTTGAAGTGCAATAGTGAAATTATTTGCCCTTACCTTATATTAAACAGATATTTTTTATTTTATTTCGAGTACTCGCGATTTTCGAGATTTTTATAAATGACAGAGGGTGTGTTGATTTCAAAGCTTACAAAAACCAAATGTTCTTACCGTCCTTCACCGCTATAACGTCTCTTTTTCGCATCAGCGCTGTTTTTGCCCTTCTCACAACTATTATATAAAGAAAAATTTGTCCCATCTCATCCCTTCGCTTCTTGATATAATTATTCACCCGAAGTTCAACAAAACTTTTATTAACAATGCGTTTGAAAATCGAAAACTCGATTAGCCCGCTATCTTCTCTTTCGAATTTCCCGCGCTATGCAAAAAGCTCGGACGGAAGCAAGTCATATACATAGTATAAACACTGTATGTGTGCATATATGTATACATATACAATAAATCGACATTGATTGACTCCGGGAAATAATATCGTTATCGATATACATATATACAATCCACTAATAAACCGCCAATGCGCGCAGCGGTGACTTTCATATATATATACTTCCGCATATTTCCATTTATCATCGACATCACGACACGGCTCGTGCGCCGCGCGCGAGATTAATGCATTTCAACTTTTCTTGCCGCTCTTTCATTACCGCAGAATCGATCGTATATACGCAACAAAAAAATAAGCGATTAATTCAAACCCTATATATGCCCAGTGCGCCTGTACATTGAATACGAAATCAGACGTGTGCGTATATATATATATATACGCAGCCTCTTGACTCGCACCGGTAGCAATCGACAATGCGCGCCAAGCAATTCTTTTCCATCATCCTATACTCTCGCGCAAAACTTATGAATAATTCGCCCGTTCGCCGCAGTATACTGAACATATATATATATATATATACACACACACACATATAGCGCCTCCTCTCTCCGATAAATTATCCATCGCACACCCGCGCGCGCGCGAACGATCCATAATCTCGACATCTCTTAACTCTCCGTCGTCTACACTCATATCTCTCTTTCTTTTTTTTTCTTTCCGTACATCTACTTTTTCCACTCGACCGGAGCTTGCGACGCGGTTTAAATTATGGAATTCCCCGAGGAAAAAAAAACGCGCGCGACTATAAACGCTCGTCCGTGCGGCATATATATATATATATATATATATATATATATATGTGTGTGTGTGTGTGTGTGGGTGTGGGTGCGTGTGTATATGCGTGTGTCCCTTAGTGTTTTTTATTTATAGCGATTTGTCGTCGCACTTTAATGCTTGTCTATACTTATAAGAATTCGACTTGATCGTTAAAACGCTGCGCTCGATTAATGTGTCTAATTAGAATGTACTGTATTGATCATCGTTTTTTTTATCGTAGTTTTAGTATGTAGTCATTCAGAAAAGCGCGAGAAAGAACAGATAATCAGAGTAATAGCTTTTTCTATACATTATCCTACAATAAATGTACACTCATCTATATATACAAACGTAATTTTAACGATCTCTTATATTCCGCGGGATCTAGACAGTATACTAGAGTGTCATATATATATATATATATATATATATATATATATATGTATATAATGCTCTACAGTGTACACTGCATTCCGGATTTTTAATGAAAAGCCTTGTGCAGTACAGGGTGTATAAGATGGCTTTTTAATATCCTGTCTCGGGATGAGTGTGCTTTAAGAAAACGCGCGAGATGCTTGCATTATTCATTTTGAACCAACGCGCGCCTTCGCGTGTATTATTATATATACCTGGTATGTATAGACAAATATTTTTGTACGGATTTTAATTGAAATTCGCCGTTGCAACCGCTTCCGCTTTTTTTTTAATAATCGCGAAAGAGCGTCGGAAATTAAATCTCGCTTAAGCTTGTCGTGCGTCGGATATCATGTATATATAACTGGCGCGTTATTTCGTTAAATCGAATGCCCTCGAGGCCCGAAATAAAAACAAAAATAACGAATTAATATATACGCACTGCATTAACGTGATTAATGAAATAATCGAGCGCGCTCCTGTTTTTTTTTTTTGACATAATATTTATATATGTATACGTTCACTAATGCGTTCGAAATATTTAAATTTAAATGAGCATCTGCGCGAAATGAAAAGTCGAAAATAAAACGTCTCGCGTGTATAAATCCACAGCGATCGATGCGTGAAATCGCGATGTATAAATCCCTCCCGAATTCGATATCAAAACCGTCGACACGTGAAATCACGAATTTTCGATGTAAAAAAGCTCTCGACCCGCGCAGCAACGACGTAAAATGAAAATCCGATAATTAGCGATGCAACTAGCGGCGATTTGCGGTAAGCATAGCGTAGCCCATTATCCTTGAAAAATATCGACGATCCACTTTATACTGCGGCGGCGCGTCGGATCCGCAAATATATATATATATAACTCCCGCCGCTCGCGATTATAAATCAATGAACCGCGACTATCTCTTATTCACGAATAATCTGGCAAAGGAGATAGCTTGAAAAACTAAATTCCTGTACAACGACGCTATATATATATATATATATATATATATATATATATATATATATATATATATATATATATATATATATATATATACGTATAATGTATGGCCGGATGCATCCCATTACTCGAGATCGAGTCGCCTTAATTCCCTGTTCGACCGCAGTATATATATACTTAGCGTGTATATATTTATACAGAGCGCGAGAAGTTCACTGCGTGAAGCAAATTTGCTTTTTATATTAGCGTTGCTCCCTCTGATAAATCGACTATACGTGATTTATCTAGTCGGTCTCGTTTTCGCTGATAATACTGATTAAACGTATACATTTTATCGAGATGTACTTTCAATAGTTTGATTGTTTTTTTGTGAAAAGGACACGGAAGTGAAAGGTTGTCAAAGTGAGATTTAAAGCAGTGGGTGTATGTGTAGAGTTTTAATTGAAAATTTATTTTATCCTTCTTTGAAACATTTACAGATTTCAACACTAGTCGTATCAGTAATAACAATATTCGCATATATTAATACTATTATAGCGCGAGCACATGACTTATACAGTGAAAGCTCGATTTTCGAGTTTGTTGCGCGGAATGCGATTCGTTTCTTTTTTTATTTATTCATTTTCTTTTCTGTATATTTACAAAGTGAAAAATTGAGTCAGTCGATTGGTCCGTCTGCCACTTCAACCTCATGCCATTTTTTTTATTTTTCAATCATATATATATAACAATAATAAAATAAGATTTCGCTTAGTTTAAAAAATTCTGTACAATCTTTTTTTTTGTTGTTTTCCAGTACAAAGCCAATATAAGATAATACCGATAAGAATCATTTGCATAATTAATCAATTCCTCAATACTCTTGACAAATTAAAACTTATCACATGCGTATATATAAGAGTCCAGTGGGACTGGTGAGCGTGGTACGTACGATAAAAATTTCCTGATAAAACATCCTTACACTCGCCAGAATCTCTTCTACCGTTGAAGATAAAGCAATCGTACAAAATTCGTCTTCTCATTCAATTTTTCAATTTGTCCTCAGTTGGTAATCACCGTTCTGCGTGATGTATCGCACCCATGGCAATGCTTGATATCCGCTCTTCTCTATGATCTTCAAATATCTGACTTGAATACCAGATGTGGTGAAGTACGGAATTTCAAACTTCACTTGAATGGGAGGCTTGCCCTCAATGTCTTCACCCACCACGGATGGTAGACCAAAGTGTGCCCTCATAAGATATTCCTTACCTCCTGGGAAAGATTTTATGGACCAAGTAATAGCACTTTGTTCAGGCGAGTACTTAACACTTCCAATGGTGGTCTTAAACTTTGGAGAATCTGCATCGTTTGGCACGGGTATGACTATTTCCACATTGTTAGCTGTAGAGCGCCGCTTGAATTGAGATCTTGCTTTGATCATGTATTCTACTCTGCTGTGCGCATGTCGCTCTATGACTGACTCAATCCAAATGAGAGGCTTAACATGAGTATTCAGCCGGTATGACATCAATTCAAACTCTCCATCTGGAGGAATAAATGAAATGGTTCTGTCATTTTCGAATCTCGACAGCCTTACGCACTGATGAAACTTGACATCCTCCAGTTCAACTGACTTGGATTTTCCACGGCCAGTGGACTCAAAGAGAACTTTATCATTAAGGCCTAAACGAAGTTCGGGCATTCCAGATAGATAAACTCTCATTTTTATAGCGCCAACTATCTCCGAACTGAGGACATTTCCATTGGCATTGGCCAGTAGATTCACAGACTCGATCACATCCAAAAAGACTTCGTTCTTTCTGTACTTTATGCCTTCTGACCTCCAAGAGACAGCATTGGTTACAGCCATGGGAATCCTAGGTTGAATCTCCAGTTTGTGGCCCTCCTGTGTTATGTATTCCTGCAGTATCTTGCTGTCGGTAGTCTGGGGATATCCAAAATCCAGTAATTCGTCTAGCAGTTCATAAATCACAACAAAATTATCTCTAATACTTTCTTCCTCCAACTCCTTAAAATACTCCTGCATCACTTGCACCATCTTGTGAAGAAACACAAAGACCAGTGAGATGTTTGCGTTTTTCTTGGTAGTCGATACAATGTACAGATTGTTATACTTGATGTAGGCATAAGTACACTCGCTTGTCTGAATAATAGGCGTAAGATTGCCCTCCTCTTCTCTCTCCATAACAAGAGGCATGAACTTCTCGATGACTCCAGCCTCGATGTCTCCCCGATAGTTCCTGGAGATCAGGACCTTGCCCTTGACGTCCAGAATAAAAATCGCCGAGGTCGACATCTTGGCAATTTTTTAACCTGTAACAAAATCAAAAACAAGCAAACACATGAATCACCCTGTACAACACAGACTTATAGGTTATGTCTAAACCCCAACTGTCACAAACCCTCCCGTAAACTACTATCCCCGTCAACAACGATACGTGTCCATGTACACACCACGATAGCGAGTAAAAAGCGTAAACGAGGCCACGACAGATAAAAGCCGAAGCCTTTTAACGTCCCGTGACGATATCTCGAGTCTACCCCCGAACCGCGTACGCACCCCCCAAAAAGAAAGCCCCCGACTATTCAAGCTCGAAAAACACATACCCGATCAGGATCTCAAGCAGACCACGAGGAAGTCGTTCCCTGAGCCCGTGAAAATCGGAGCTCCGCAGATTGTGCCACTGCGGCAATGTTGTCCGGGCCGAGGCTGCCGAGGCTCTGAAGTCAGCAACGAGCCGCAGCCCGAGAGTCGCGAGTCGCGCATGCGCAGACGGTCTCGAGACTTATCGACCGCGCGAACTCGCAGCCGAGTTTAAAATCCTCCCCGGAGTATAGTGGGAGCTGTTGTTATATATAGGTATATATATATATATATAGGTGAGCTTCTTGGGGTGTAGCCCCGGCGTTTCTCTTCTTCCGCTGAGGGCTTGCAATTATAGCGGATGGAACGTGTGTTTCTTGACGTTATTACGGCTCTGCTGTGTAGAAGAGATTTTGCTCTTTTTTGTATTTGAATTTTTCGAAAGAACATTGATTATCGTGATTAAAAAGAAAAATTGAAGGAATTTTTCAATCTTGTGGAATCGTTGCTTATATAGTATATATATATAATTATTCGATTATAGGAAAAAGCGCGGGAATGCAGGAGAAACGTTTTTGAAATTCTTCGCGTGGTATATATACTTTAGCCGATTGAAGCTATACGGATATGTGTGGTAATTCGCTTTTAGAATTATTATTGTAAGCTTTCGACATTTCCAACATTTTCTAGTATATACTTTTATAAACTATGAAGATAAACTACCCAATCACCTCGTTAAATTTATTTTCAAGTGGCAATAAAGCCTCTTTAAAGACACGTATATATAAAGTCACATTTTAAGCCTCCATACACACACACACTTTAACATTATCGAAAAATACCAAAGTTTGATATAAATTCCCATCGACCGTTTACTCGTTAAACATAACAGCGTTCAATATATAGCTCTGCAGTATACACGCTCATCGATAATACGCGCTAAATTGGATATATATAACGCTCGAAGATCTGATTCGATTGTCGTTCGTTTGTGCTCGTCGAAAAAAAAAGTTTCCAGTAAACAATACCGAGCAGCATCAGTAGCATTATTTACCCGACCAATGGAAAAAAGTCTACTATTATTTACGCGGATGCGCGTCAGACGTACATCGTCATTAAATCGCCGTCGACAATGAGAACGTCGATCGTTGATTATGAAGCCAAATGAGAAAAGCCTTTTGATACATACACCATAAAACGGTAAAATATGCGCGCATATACGCTCGCCGAAATGTAATTCCGAGCGTTCATTATTCTTTCAGCCGTGTGCGTACGTCTGGCCAAAAATTATGCGTCGATATACACGTGTACGTGTATCTCGTCGATGGGAATAATACCAGCCGGGAAATTCACATATAGGAAAAAAAAAGAAAGTGTAACTTTCGCGCGCGAACACTTTCAAGTTTGCCAACATTGCCGCGTGTATATACCTATTAAATTTTCCGCGGCGGCACTTTGACGGACAAAAAAAGCGACGGGAAAAAGGTTCAGCCGGCCGAGAAAGAGCTAGACGACAGACGAGGCGAAGTTGGCCCTCCTGCCATATACCTCTATATTTTTTTGCTTGGAAGCCGGAAAAGTTCGTAACGAGAAGGCCGGTTGCTGTGTGACATCGCAAGTGGGAAAAAGGAGCAAGTGCTAATTTTATTCGAGGCTTGGTTATTGCGTCTGTGGATTTGTATTGTCGAGTGGATATGTTTTTTTTTTTTTTGAAAAAATGCTAATTTACATATATGGAGAAATGCTATGTCGTATAAGATGTATTATGGTCAAAGTGATTTGTAAATACGAAAAAAAATTCTTTTACCGGTTTAAATAAGATTTAGTATTTACCACTATGCAGACAGACTATGGACCTCTAGTGTACAGTAAATTGTATTAATAATTCTCAGAATATATTCAAAGACCCAATTTTAATAGAATGAAATTGTTACCTTATACCTTCTGCTTCGATACGATATATATATATATATATATATATATACCAGATAAGAAACTCAGCAGCTGTACTGACGACAATAGGGATCTCTCGAGTGTCACGCGTTATAATTAACGACAGCTTTTAGCGCTAATTACCTATGCGTCGCGCGCCGATGCGACTCTATATATACTCGCATTATTGTCTCCGAAGTTCGATTGAATAATTTCATCGTGACGCCTATATCTTCTATACTATATACACTTTGTTCTGCGCGAAAGCTCGAATAAAAACGCGCAGCCGTATCGCGTGTAATAAAACTGAAAAGGCAGGAGAAAAAGCGATTATTAAAATGTTATACCCCTTAACAGCAATATCAAATTTCACGTCGTTATAGTTCGAATAAAAATTTTCGAATTCAGCTTGTATATACGTATCCCGCACTTTGACGTCTCGTTCATCCGATCCGCTGCACGCGTATATAAAAAATTGAAAATTTCAAAAATGACACCCTTCACCGGACCCAATAACGATATCCTCGCGCTTGTTATAAAAAACAAATGAATAACAGCCTCGTTCGCCGCTCGATCCATTATAGCCACGAGAGAACGTGATAGTACATATATATATATAACGTGAAAAGCTCGCACGGAAATTTAATACAAGGCACCTTAACAATAATACCCTCCAGCGCGTTTATAAAATCAGCCCGTTATCATATATATATATATATATATATATATATTCATGAAATAAATTCGCGCAGCGTCTCGATCAGAAGCATAACGCGTACTCAAAGCATAGTGATGCTGCGCCTTTCCCTCTTTCCTCTCTAATATCATCATCAGAACTATATATACTATATCGTCGGCGACTGGCACGTTCGACGAGCTTATATATATACACACACACCCACACAAATACACACACACACACATATATATATATATATATATATATATATATATATATATATATATATATATATATATATATATATATATACATATATATGTTGCTCGCGGCACGCACACAGCTCATCCGTGCGGATGACGTTCCATCCGGCGGATTCTGGATTGTTCCAATCGTTGCTTCGCGCTCCGGTTACGCTCTCTCTCTCGCGATGAAATCCTTCAAGCCTGCGGTTGAAGTCAATTGAATAATGCTCTCGAGGGCTCGCGATTTCTCTCTCTCTAGCGCGAGAATTTATACGTTATACGCGAGAGCTTTCTATGTAATATGTAATATCGTGTAATATGTAATAGAAGTATATATGTATAGCTTATATTGAGAAGATAGTAAAATTTTGAGTTTCCTGAAAGGATTATAATTATGTGAGAAGCGGGTGTTTATTTCCAATGTTTGAGACATTTATACTCCGTTAATAACTTAAAATAATTTTGTAGCTCATTCTTTTTTGTTATTTCGTTGGTGATGATGGTGTGTGTGTGTGTGTGTGTGTGTGTGTGTGTGTGTGTGTGTGTGTGCTGTAGTAATATTTCTCGAACCATATTCATTTGACATATCGTCAATAAAATATAGTTCATATTTTCGTTATTGCATTTTGAATTCAGGTAAAGTATAGATCCTTTATTTGATTTCCCTTTGCAGATAAAATTGACATATTCGAAGAAATCTGAATGGCATATACCCAACGGATTTGTATTTTTATAAATTATTTCAATTTTTAACAATTCACATCTCCGAGTCTCTCCGACATTTTCACAGATACACGCGCGGCTATATGCGATATTATCTACACTTCAAATTAGTCAGCTCGGAATAATCCAGGCGGCAAAAATTCGAGTGATTTCTTTTTTCCCAACTTCGACATTATACTCTCCCACTAAACTATATCTATACACAGCTCTGCATTATTATGCACTTGCACGATCGCGGCTAAAAGCAAGAATTTCCCGCTATATATATACACACACGCGCGCACACAACTCTCACCGGACACCCACACACGCTATATACATGCGCGCAAAAAAGAGTCTCTCTCTCTCTTGTCGAGCGAAATTGAATTTTCATCAAACGAACGCAGACCCGCGGTAAACAGCGAGGTATACAAAGCTCGCTATATATATACACGGCAGTGTATATGGTCAGGCGCTTTTTCGGCCGGAAGAGCTACGAGTCTGGCGAACCCGAGAGACGCCCCGGAATTTATAATAATTATATCGGGTGCTCAGTCGGCCGACGCTAAATCACCCACGTATCTCCGTATGTGTGTGTGTGTGTGTGTGTGTGTAGCCAGACACGAGCTATGCGCCGGCATTATCATAACTTACGCGAGAGCGAAAGCAAACGAATTATATATACAACGAGGAGAGCGAACGGGAAAGTTTATGCGGCGACGCAGTTTCAGCCGCGTCACTCGCGCCGCGTTTCCGGCCGGGAAAAAGCTCATCGGAAGAAAGTTGAAGAACGAAAACACGCGCGGTATAATAAGACTGAGCGAACGAATATAATTCCCACGTTTCTCAGGCAATTAGCCTCGAGTTTATCCTCTCCGTATATATTGGCTCGTCGTTTCCTCTAAAAGACGCACATGCATATATACGCGCGCAAGTCGAGAAACTCGAGTCTCCCGCCGGATAAAAGCTTCGCGCGCTGAAAGAAGAGTGTACGGAGTTGCAAAAAAGCGTAGTCTAAAGTATACGAAGAAACTCCCGGCTGTTTTTCTCGATTTGCATCGAGCGCGAGAATGACTGTTGGCACTTTCTTCTTCCCTATGATTATTATACGCGTCGAGAGCCGCTCGCTCCTTTAGTTATATTTTATACATATATATATGTGCAGCTAGGAGGAAAATCCAGTGCAGGAGCCTGTCTTAATACTTGCCGAGAAGATCCTTTTGAAAAACGAAGGCTACGACGGCTCGAATGGCTTAATCACGAGAGAAGAGTGTATATAGCGGCAGCAGCAGCAGCTCGTATAAAAAATTTACTTGTTCTACGTGAAAATTAAGCAGGGCTGCGGGTGTGCTTTTATTAGCTCACTCTCGGCGTGAACAGTGAATTTTCAAAGTCCATTAAGTTACTTGCTGAAAGCTTGTTCTTTCGCGCAGTATTATATAGTCCGTTTCCATTTTTCTTTTTCGCACCGAACCTGCAGCGCGTGCCGAGATAATAATGTATAATCCTGTTGAAAATTCAACAACTAAACTATCTTTTTTCACTGAAAAGAGAAAATCTAAAAGTCAGATCACCTGATCTGAAATTTCATACATTTTCAAATATTTTTTTTTTTATGTACGGCTAAGTATATTTTTAAACATGTTATTTTGGCCCGTACACTGAGAGAAGTATTTCTTCATAGTAAACGAATGTGTGCACTTGAAATTTGAACGTTTTATTCATTTAGAACGAGTCCCCGTGCATTAATAGTCGCTTATTATATATAGTAGAGAAAAAAAATTATAGACATAAATTGAATAGTTCGTAACCTAATTTATTATGTTAAAATGTTAATTTACACGTAAGTATTATATTAACCATTAAACAGTTTATCATCGTTATTTTTGTAATCGCATTCAAAAAATTCTATTCAACTGCGTGTATTTTGTAATGAATTCTAGCTTCAGTAGCTAGAAAATACAAATAAACACAAGCGTGAGTAACAATTTTTTACAACAACAGTATGAAAAGGCTGGAAAAGTGAGGCGCACAACAAGTATGCAATGTCCATACTTCTTTGTTTTAGTTTTAGGTTAGTTTTTAAACCTCTTTTTTGTACCATTTATAGGATGCCTTCTAAAGGCATTGTAAGAGGTTTAATAAATAAATCAATAAATGTGATATTCTTCTTATATATTATATCGGCAACGGTTACAATGGCTCAGGTTCCATGGACTTGTAACCTGACGGTTCTGGGATCGAGTCCCAGCTACGGCGGGTATTTTTTAATACAATTGTTTGTAAATATTATCATAGACGTCCTCGTGATCACCTTTCAAAATTTTAAGATTTCGAATGGATTAACCATAACGAATTCGCGCGTTCCAGATCTTTAAAGCCCTATGCATTAACAGTAAAGTCGCGGAGTTTACAATAAAGAAAATACTTCTCTCAGTGTACAAACGAATGACATCAACTTTTAGACTACTTTCTTAAATAAATTTTCAGGCCTAAAATACAAGAAATTTCAGATCATAGGTAATCTGAATTTCAGATTTTCTTTCCGCAGCGTTCTTTCCAAACGAAACATAAAATCCCAATACCATAACAACAATAATAATCTCCTACTCTTCCATTTCTATGTTGCAGACTCTACCATCCGATCGACAACTATATATAGACACACCCACCGGATGTACAGTATACCGATAGCCGAAGTCCAGAGCGAAAATACAGCCACGAATAGAAGTAGTACAGAGACCGGTTAAGCGACGGCACATAATGACGAGGTGAAGAATCGATCGATCGAAGAGAAGCCGAGGAAAGAGAGCACGCGCGCGGTATGCTGTTATCGTTCGCTCGCGGATGCCGCTGCTGTGATGCCCTTACGATGCCGCCGGCCTCCGCCCTGGGAGCCAAGGACCGCAGACTCGTTCGTGCTGATCCTCGTTATACTGGCTTGCGCTCGAGTCGTCATGTGCGCTGCGCCCCAGCAACCGCCCACCAGATACGCCTCCAGGATCGTCGAGACCAAGTCAGGTCAGATTCGCGGGATTTTGCAGGTGAGATATTAATTTATTTCTACGATCGGGTTGCGAGTGTGTATACGCGTACGTGAAATTCGAGTATACGACGGACTTCTGCGTTAAAACACAGGGGGATGTTTTTAACGAATCGCATTTGGAATTCGAGTGCTCGTTTATTTAAAAACGAGCTCGACGCAGCGAGAGATTATTTCGCGGAAATATTTTTCACATTTCGTACGTATTACACGCGAGTGATCTCGTCGAGGTACACGACCGGCTCTCGCTTCGCTGTAATAAGATTAATTTAATTGCTGTAAGCGGATGCGTTGTACACGTGGAAAAACAAAAATTAATGAGCATAATCCGAACGATACCGATTTTTCCCGGAATTATTTACGATTAGCATTAATCAGCCGCTGCGTATAATGACGCTAAAGAGCTCGTTTATCGTTATTTGCGAGGCCGCAATATTTTTCCGCAAGGATTACGCAACGCCGCATTTCAAAAAGTTTTTCCTCGATAATTGGCTCTCGCTTGCGCGTTAAACCGATTCTACCGATTAAAATTTAACGCTTCGACCCCTGACGGATCGAACTCTGGAAAAAAGCCCGGAAATTACACGAGCGAAAAACGTTTCGTATGTGTTATTTGACAAATCTTTGTACCTCGTAAATCGTATGTGCGAAGCGTCGATAAAGTTTATAAGAAATAATGGCTCGTTTCGGTCACTTTTGATGTAGGGCGATGCAAGAGTGACCGCGTAAATGATTGATACGCGTAAATTAGCGAAAAGTGGCACTATAGCGCGTTGATAAGCCTTTTGGTGTGGACTGGTGGCTATATTAGCTCGCGATATCACATGAGATTTTCTGTATTTTTCCTTTAACTATTTCGACGAATTTAACTTTCCCGAACAGCTATCCGTATTAAATATCATATTTTTCGCCAGCCATGTTGCAGCTCAAAATAACACTTCGTTCATTTTTTACCACACTTTTATACTTCAAATCATATATATCGAACCCATATATATACGCAACTACAAAGCTTTTATCCACTTCAAAAACGAGCATTTTTACGTAAATGTCTGCATATACGCACATGTATCTAATACGCATAGTCCGGAGAGTATGATAGATTTATGAAAGGCTTTGCAGCTATATATATATAGTGAAAGCCGGCTATTCCAAAGTTGAACAACGCGCTGTTTATTCGACGAGAAAGCGGGACAAACGCGCGCATCGACATTCAGATTATACGCGCGTGCACTATATATATATATATATATATATATATATATATATATACGTAGAAATATATAATGGGGATCGGCGCGGGGGCGGCGGAAGAAAAGCAATATACGCATCGTTCGCTCCGCAGAGATTTGCGCGGTGGTGGCTGCCGACGCGCCGCAAATATAACATTCCGGGGGCGCAAACCCTCTCATCAATTGTAAAATAGATTGATATTTCTGCCTGCGCCGCCCCCGCGGCCTGGGAAAACAGGGGGAGGGACTGGAATGGATGAGCGAGGTATTCGCGAATAAGAGCGTTATGTACGCTCGCGCGCGCGCGCTTGGCCTTTCTATTATGTCTTTATACCGGAGTTCAATCGACAGATTGATACACCGCGTGTGTACGCGTCGATTGCTGGTGGGGCTTTAATAATATTTATATTGCGCGTACTTATGTGACGCGAGTAGTAAGAGTCAGTGATTGGTCAGACGCGGGTTTTTATACTACTGGAATGTCCGTTATGACGTTCTTTTTCACGCGGGAAACTGCGGGGGCAGATCAAGTGCTTAATTGTACGATTTTTTTTTAATTAATTTTCCCAATAACGCTATTGAAGCTCTGCGTAGCAGAAATCATAACGTAATTTTTCAAACATTATTCCCTATTTATACGTCAGTTATGGAGGTAGAATTCAATCAAACCCGTAGCAGCCGGGATTTTTTCATTGAAAACCCGTTTGTCCATATAAACAAAGTTATATAACAGGAAGGTAAATTAACTTTTGGAACCTCGTTACGTGCACGTGAATTTCATATTCGTTTATAAATTCTAAAAAACTTTCGACGAAAATGAACTCAAATTCGGCAGAGATGATTGTCTCTCAAAATATCATACTGAAATTCCAGGAACTATTAACGCGTTACCTGCAATTCGTTGCGATTTTATTGACATATTCTGTCAAATATTAGGTGAAATATTTTACGCAGTAATTATACAACAGTAAAGAGGCAGAATGCTTTTAACCCGCTGTAAAATCGAGGAATTTTGATCGCTTCAGCGCGCCGAGTGCATTTAAACGCCTGCCATAATTTTCCTCGTCGTCGTATCTCGACCGAAAAATAGAATGACCTCGCTGCAGCTTTGATATCTTGAAGCTCCGGAATGCAGCGGCAAAAACCGGCGTTATTCGTATCTATATACCTAGGTGTCGGCTGAGATATAACGTCAATTTCAGGCATATTCGTTCGCTTGTTTATTTTGCTCTCGGAGTATGAAAGAGAGTTTTTTGTCACAGTACTCATGCCGAGCACCGAAAACAAGTCGCATAACGCGCGTCTCTACTTTTGAAATACGTATTTTCGTGACGATCAATTCATATTACGTTTTTCCTCAATCTACAACTACGTTCGCTTTTCCCCGAATGGCGCGAAATTTGAATTCCTAACCTCAAAACGCTCCCCTTCTAAAATTGCGATCTCGCATCGAAACTTTCTACTACCGGTATAAAAGCCAAATCCTCGAACTAAAACAAGAGGCATCTCTCGGTCATTATATCGAACGACAGCGAACGACAAATCACGAACGTCGATGATTCACGAGTGTAGCGCGCAAGCGTCGCACGAGAGGGCGCTGCACATCGTCAAGTCCCCTATACTCTTGCGCGATCAATCATCATCGTAAATCGGACACCAGCGGCGCACTGTCGTCGTGGATTATAGGCGCCAGTAGCCCTCGCCCCTATATATACACATTATATGTATACACACAGCCCTTTCCACGCCGGCCCATATAAATTAATGCAACAATCCTATTGGGGCTCTATATTTATATATATGCAGGTATGCGCGTGAAGCCGTTCGTGAAAATCATTTTGGCCGCACAGAGAGCCACCGACGAGTTATGCGCGCTTGAACGCACGATTAGCGCTGGTGTGTGTGTGTGTGTATTTTTTTATTTCGACGGGGGGAATAGAGTTACGGGATGTGGGCGCGGGTGAATTTAGGGATCAGCGAGTACGCGGTATTCGTGCTTTCTTTTGTAAATTATTAA
Source organism: Muscidifurax raptorellus (assembly GCA_020010945.3). Lineage (NCBI taxonomy): Eukaryota > Metazoa > Arthropoda > Insecta > Hymenoptera > Pteromalidae > Muscidifurax > Muscidifurax raptorellus. The sequence continues at coordinate 39,182,148 of CM052080.1, forward strand.
CCGGGCATTTCTCGCTTGGAGAGAGATATTCAATCGATTTCAGTAGATAATGTCAGGATTTGGTCGGACGCGATTGTGCGGAGGGTTTTATTTTCAAACCGTAGCTCGTCTATGCACATACTGTGCTCGTTATTGTAAGTTTTCCTCTCCCAAACGAGCAGAACTTCATTTGATTAATATTAATATTCGTTATACACGAATAATTATTACAATACGTGCCCTATGGCTCGGTTTAAAATTCAGCCAAACAACGGCGATGAATAAATTCCTATAATTACCTCGTTTAAAAATCAATCGCCCCCCTACATATATATTCACCGGATCAGCGGATAGAACACTGTACGCAGCTCTCGATCATTTCGCGCGAACAATAACAACGCGCCCGCAGGGTTTAAATAACAAAAAGTCCGCGCATAGCAAATGTAAAACGAATCCCCGGAGGCAACGATCATTATATCCGCGGCTCACTCCCACGCATAATTTTTCCGGCGCACGCATTTCAAGCGATCAATTCTCTCTCTCTCTCTCTCTCTCTCTCTCTCTTCCACGAGAGCACATCCGACGCGCTGGACATCAATTACATCTAATTGATATTCACATCGATGCACGAGAGAGAGAGAGAGAGCGAGAGAACCACTCGCGCATCGTGTCCATTGACTTGCCGCGTTTCGGCTCGTCTGTCATTCTCGTCGTAGTAGTCTCTCGCCTCCGCAGCGTCATATCCTCTCTAAACGAGAATAGTTTCCGCCTCGTGCATATCCATCGCCCCCCCCCCTACCCCCTTCTCTCTATCTCTTTCGGTGACATTTCATGCCGGACGTCGCGTCGCCTCTTCGATATTACACGCTCGATTCGAATATCTCACGATTATACATCCCCACACGCACACACCTTTCCAGTACAGACGATCATACTCACGTGTGCAGTGACGTTCTATGCACAGAGGATTACGTGTCCGTGTGTGTGTGGAACGTCGATATCTTGATGTCCCGAGCACCTCTACCCTATTTCCTTTATCGCCGGCTTTACGACTGCCAATCCATTCGTTATCGACTCGGCCGATTGCCTTTAATTGAAGCGATTGCTGGCTAAGGAGCTGGAGCTTGCCGCTGCAGCTTGAAGATTTTTTTTTCCTCGAGAGGTATAATTGGGCTCTTACCGGGGAGCATTGTATGGCCGCAGCTGCTTGTCGAATCAGGGGATTTAAGTTTTTCTCCTCGTTTTTGAGGACTTAACCGCGAGCCGTTTTGAAGAAACGTTCGTTTCGCCCTGATAATTGTATAGTTTTTTTTTTTATTATATATGACCAGGGGACTCTTATATAGCGTCGACGTTATATAAAAGCGCTTTTTCGAATGCCAGTTGGGAAAAAGAACACGAGGTCGAGTTTTGTACAAGCATATATATAAAAGTATAAAATCCGTAGAAAATGCATGAAACGCTCAAATCTCACAGAGAAATTGTAAAACCGCCTTTTCGGCTGCGAAGTAATTGATTCCCATACGCGCGAAAGCTCTTTTTTTCTACGCTATAGAGCTCTATTCGAGTGTATACCGTTTCTTTGAAATATCATCGAATTTTGTCTATACTATATTAAAGACACAGTGGTCCATTCGAAGTATTGTAAGTACGAACGAAAATTGTGCCAATAATACTAAGACCGCATGAGAGTGTGTAATAGAAATTTTAGAAAAAAAAATGTCGTTTATGCTAATCTATACCATTTGAAATTTCAACGTATTCAAGCGCGTCATGCCGTAGACTCATCGTCAGTGGATGTTTCAAACGAAATGGCGTACACAGGAACAAAGTTTCGTTATATATACGTATATATTCTCTCGTTTGATTTTCCATACTGAACGTACACACATGTAACATTCATTCGCCGCTTTATCACGAAAGATTCCACTTTGCCTATGACGTATGAATAAATCAGCGGTTGTCAAAGTAGTATTACGAAAATTTAAAACTAGCATGAGTCGGCCCGTTACATAAATCATCGTTAGCGCGTGATTTAAGAAGAGCAGCTCCGCGTATATATCATGCAATTTCGCGATTAATCTCCGCGCCCTCTCGCGTAATCATTTTTAATAGAGCAGAGCCTAACTTCGCAACGTAATTAGGCAAATGAGCGGGGAAAGTTCTAAATGCTGAGTCACGCATAAATTTATGCGAGGAGAAAAAAAAATCAACTCCAGCAATCATCTCTCTCTCTCTCTCTCTCTCTCACTCACTCGCTTTGGCCTGAGCGCCAATTTTCCGTCTGTAAATTAACGAAAGACACGTTATGTAGGGCGTTATGTGTCAAAGTCTATATAGAAGGAAATTTTTATTTTTCTCACGAACCTGTGAAAATGTGTACATTGTAGTAAAGTATAGTTTATACTTGGCTCCAAGTATAAATACCACTTAAATTGCCAAATTAATCGGCACAGACAAGTAGATTCCACTTGACTCTACGAGCAAACAAAGCTTGAGTGTCTTTGCTTACCTGACTTCTGTCGCTTCTGCTTGAGTCTCGAGTAGACTTGTAGTTTTTTCAGTCATAAATTACGTTAACCGTAAAAAATGTAATTTTGCAAGAAATATAAATCCCAATTTTTCATCTTAAACACACCTCCTACATTTAACTCGGAGAATTACTTTCTTCAATATAGCTGCCTAGGTATATTATGTTGAGATAAAAAAATTTATCGATATGATTTTTTAGACGTAATTCAGGTAATAAAGCCTTTCAAATTATACAGGAATAAGAAAGATCCAAATGCGTCATTATCTCCAGCATTTCAACATTAACAATCTCTACAGTACCTGTATAGCGCCGATAGATGGCGCATAAGCACTTTCTCGTTTCCCTCGACTTAATATGCCCGCAGAACGTATATGTAGAGAGATACTAGAACAGCTTTGTTTCAGTTGCTTATGCTACAGCTGCAGCCTAAATTAATCTATTGTTGATTTTAATTGTGATTTTAATACTCGTATTTGGTTTAAATGAGGTGGAGAAATAATCACTACGAGTAGTCTCTTTGTTTGTTTGACCGACGTTTCGGAGGCTTAATCCTGCCTCTTCTTCTCTGGATAATTCTTTTCACTCAGTTGGACAAAAACAACTTTTAATAATTGACAAACATAGCTTTTATTATCTGACACACACAACGTAAGTTTTTTGAAAATCAAGTTCCTGTATAACAGTGTGCTTTTGTAAATATATTTTATCAATAAATTTATTGAAATATCGGCCGAACTAACGAAGAGACTACTCGTAGTGATTATTTCTCCACCTCATTTAATCTATTGTTATTACAGATAAGTGAAAAGATTGATGAATACACACTTCGCATAGTATTGTTAAAAATACTATATTGGCCTGATGAAACTTCACAGAGAACTGTTTGATGATCAGCCAATAATGTTGAAATTGTGACATAAAAATTAGTACTACATATTTTCACAGAATTATTAGGCAAAGATAAAAACTAATTACTCCTCGATTCGACAGTGCAGCACTAGCTTATATGTACGAAATACTCGTAACTTACTCCGTCCAATTTTTGCGGTGACAGCAGCAGTAGTAGCAGCACAACGTTTATACAACGATCCTCTAACTCATCATATTTTCACGGAATTTCATCACACAGACACTCGCACACAGAGAGCTCGAAAGACTCTTTGATGTTTGAGCAGTTGTAATACCCCTAATTATCTTCAATCCTCCTCGTCTCTAGCCTCTCTCCGTCAGCAGTTTTAATTAGGGGCTTAGAGTTCACCGTACCACAATAAGCGGCATCGTCGGGAATCCATTTGAATATGGAGCAATTTGTGAGGATATATTCTAGACGACCTGAAAAGCGAATCGAAGCCTTTTTCCCCCTATGTAGAGTTTTCCTTCGGAACCTCGCGCGCAATTAGTTTTATCACTTTCGCTCGAACGGTGAACTCTATATCTATTTTTCCGCAGATGTTTGTTGTTGTTGCAGCAACATATTCTTTGCTTCTTTTCTCTATATACACACGCCACACATATAGCCGAATACTTGGAGAACGAGAGGTTCTGTAGAAACTTTGACGATAAGCCGACAATACAGCTGCGCAGATGGAAGAAAGGAAGTAGAGACTTTCTCTCTTCTTCTTCTTCTTCTCCGCAAGTTGGGTATCGTTATTGAATCAGGAGAGAAAGATGGGAGAATTAATTTCCTGCCAGAAAAATAATCGAGTAATCAGTTATCTCCGTTGTTACGCTGCCCTTTATTTTAAGCACACTCGACGCGCATGACCTATAAAACTGCCGGCATGTAGACTGTCGTCATTATGGCGGGAAATTCAAAAATACCGGCATCACCCGAAAATGCGCATCATTTATTATTACACTGCGCAACGTGTAACGTTACGTATCTCTCTCAATTAAAAGAGCGAGGGCGACGCGATGTATAATGTTATTTCAGTAATTTTTAATGACGCATTTTGTCGCGCGCGCTTCCAGCATGTATAATATTAAAGCTCGAGAAAGCTCTCGCTCGGCTTCATATCTATATACATCGAGAGCACAGCTCGATTCCCGGGATTCGCCCCTTCGAAATTATCGTCCATCCAGCCGCGACGTGCGTGTTACAAACAGTAATATCCAGAGGGCGCTCTCGCGCACTCACACACACACACACACTCACACGTATATATATATATACATATTCACGGTAGAATCCGTTTTACGTTTATTCATTCACTCGGCTACGGCAAATGAGATCGACTCGCGTTCGGAATCCCGAATTATTCGGGAAGGTGATGTCGTCGGCATATCCTCTCCTTTATATGGCTTCCTGGACGTAAGGGCACGACGTATATATATATACGTATATATAGAGTACGAGGTGCCGATAAGAGATTACGCTCACGTTCGGGCTCGATTGATTTTCGAATGAAATCCTCCCCCGGCACCGCGGAAAAAAAATTATAATAATTCACGAGAGAGAGAGAGAGAGAGAGAGAGAGAGAGACGCGTTCGCAGTCGACGCACGTTTAGCGGGCCGATATTATTTTATTTCATCTCTCGCTATATCTCTGTCTGCAAATGCCCTGGAATTTCGCTTATACTATATATATATATATGTACTCGAGCTTGACGCCTGACGTATATATATATACATACATACACTCTCTACGTCGTATTTCGCGCGAGCTTTTTTCAGAGAATGGACTCTCGGAGACCTACACACACAACCTTGCACCAGTACTATATATATATATATATATATATATATATATATATATATACATATAGCTATGTATATGTATTTTATATTTATACGCGTAAGGGATTTCAGTAGTCATAAAGAGAGCGCGAGCATTGTCGCGCGTCGATATTTATTTCAGCTGGAAAAGAGGAGGCGCGGCGCTGCAAATATCAGGCCGGATCAACGGATCGACTGCGTTTTATAGGGGAGCGAATGAAGCGACGGCCAGTCGCCTACTCGTGAAATATAACGACTCTTTTTTTTCACTCGACTTTCGTTGGCATGACGACGAATAGACACTGCGCGCGTTGGGATGATGCAGAAAAAATTATACTTTTGATGCTTCTTCTTCGTGCGCGAGCGCATTGTTGAAGAAGTTCCGGATGTATATTACACTCTCTCGTATTTTCTTGTAAGTTATGTCGAGCATTTGTCAAGAGAATAGGATATTGTTATGCTGCCCCCATGAATTTATTCTTTGATATTAAATTGCTGTGGCTGCTAATGCTTGAACAAAAATTTTTCCCGAGAATTTCACATGTCGATTAATATATATACCTCGTATAATGGAAGCAAGCGATGTGTAAAAATTATATATATATTTTCACGTATAAAGTTAAGCAGATTAAATTACACTGAAATTGGATATAGTGCAGTCTACCCCGGCGAATTTGATGTTACACCCGAACGGTAAAAATTTTAAAGAGAAAGCGGAGGTAGAAGAATGCTTTACTTTGAAATGTAAAATTGATTTTTGCCCTCTGCGGAGGAGAAACGCTCGGTACGCGAGGAATTCTATAGAATTTAAAATTAATATTTTCGCTAAGGAAACCCGATTCTATTTGTATTCCAGTTATATTTACTCCACTCCCTGCGGGAGTTTTTTCACTTCATTTCAACGTGGATGTGGAACGAACGATGCGAAGGAAAATTACATTATTCGCCTGCACTTGATGCCATTGTATTTTAGACTTTGATATTGTTTGAAACATTCGATATGGATTAATATTATCGAGGCATTATTCGTTTATAAATAATCGAATGCACATATACTCTGCGAGCGAAACGTTTCCAAAAAAAAGCCAACAATATTATACGTGCACTTGAAAATGAAAAGTATAAAATACGCTATTCCGAGCACATAAAGGCCATCAGCGCTTCGCACGTGTGTGGCCGAGAGAAGAGCGATATCCTCTGTGAACTCAATATATTCTGGCTTTTGGCAAGTTTGGTATAACGTCACACCTATTTCACCAAATGAAAATAAAATGTATATCAAAGGACGAATTTATCTCGTATATATCAAATCCTGTACCCGTGTCTTACCACATCCGGACACTATCTACTTATACATATTTTTTTACCGATTAAAGCGATTTTTTAATTCGATCGCGAAATCTCATCCCTCACTCCATGATGTGCTGACGTACAGATATATATGTGTGTGTGTGTGTGAGCGATCGATAGGCAGCCCTGTTCAGAATTCGGCCCCGAGGCACTTTACGATTGAGTCAAATTTCACCCAATTCTAAAATCCATACTGAATTATTTATCTTCCACTCACCCTGTCCGTGTGTATGTGTACCCATACGCATACATCTATAACTCTGCAACTACCCCGATTGCGCGAAGTGTATGTATATATAACGTAGTCCGCTGTTTCTGACACGAGATTTACAGCCTCGCCTTTCGAATATGAGCAACTTTTCTTTCCCCGAGACGCGTATACATATATATACATATATAAGGATGTTATTCGAAAAGAAAAATCGCATAAACTTTTTCTCGTCTGTCTGCGTCTCGCAGGAATTGAACAGCCAGCATCTGGACCCTGTGGAAGTTTTCCGGGGTATACCGTACGCAGCGCCACCTGTGGGCGACCTTCGTTTCCGGCCGCCTCAGCCGCCCTTAGGATGGAATGGCATCAAACGCGCCGACACCTACGGACAGGTTTGTCCCCAAAAATTGCCGGACATACGCAATCAGACTCTGGCGTTGCAGGACATGCCTCAGGGAAGGTACAATCAGCTGGTCAGGATCTTCAAGTTCCTCGGCAATCAGAGCGAGGACTGCTTGTTCCTCAATCTCTATATTCCCGGGAGCGGTGAGTGATGTTTTGTTTGTACGAAATTTTGCGGGAATGTATTCTGAATTTTTATTAATTAATAAACGCGGCTGCTGCGTCGAGCGTTATAAGCCTGATTGGAAATGATACGAGATATATTTTATGAATTTCACGTTGGAAAAGATATTTGATACAAAAAAAAATCATAACGAGATCGTGATTTCTTTTTTTTTTATACTCCGAATGAAACCGGATAATATACGTATACCTATGTGTTTTACGTTATATACTTGATTGGATATATTTGATCTGGTGAGTGGACGACCTATCAGCTACATGAAATTTGGTAACAAAGAAAAAGAAAATATAATTTTACAGAACTTTATCTTAACTGATATATCGTATTTCACATTGAATTTCTGAATAAACGCACAATTTATAATAAGACGCGAACTTTATGGTAATTCCACAATATATTAGTAAATTAATTAATATAGAAACTACTGTATTATATAATACCTGCATTTTTATCACAAGATTTACGCATACCGTCGATCTTCGAGTGTATATATTAACCCACAAAAAAAAATTCAAAGAATACGAAGCAAGCGCAAAAATCCAGTGTGACGCGAGCAAGAGCCAGGCGACATTTATGAAATCCCGGACGCGCGAAAAGTCTATAGTAGATCGCGCCCAGCTATATACGGGATAAAATTTAATTCTACCGATGCAGCGGCAGCAGTAGGCGCACCGATGCGAAGAGTTAATAATAGCCGGCTGTCGAGCGCTTGAGAGCTGTTTTACCGCTATATATGTATATATATATATATATATATGATGTGCGGAGCGATTCCGACCAGCCGAATAACCCGAAACCTTTTTCAAACGTGATTAAAGGCTTTTAATTCGACAGCTGGAACGATATATAGCGAGGTTCATATTTAAAATTCGCTAATTATTCCAAGCGCTGTGTATACGCATATATATGTATATAATACGCGGAAGCTTTTACAGGCATTGCGAAACCGGAAAAACGGTGAAAGCTCGTGTGACCCGCTGCGCGATAGCCATTAACGGCCGAGTGATTAACGGGATTTTACTCGACACCGGTGGTGGTTTTTTGTACTGTTCGTTACGTTTCAAGCCACAGCGCATGAATGAGTGCTCGAAGGAAATCTAGTTGCACATATATTGTCGATTTTATAATCATAGCCGGTTTTTTTAGAAAGCAGAAATAAATTTTATTATACTGGAGGACTAAAGTGGTCAGCTTAGTCAGAATTCACCCGTTGAATTTTTAATGCGAGAAAACTGGAACGCGCTTTATTTCAGGTTTATGTATATATATATATATATATATGCGGCGGAAGGTGATTTGCGTGTACGTCGAAAACGGGTATAAACATTGACCCGGTTACCTTTGGCCGTTTCGATGTATATAGGTGCAGTTACTCGTTATAAACAAAATAAAATTTTTCCCTGCGGCTTTGAGCGAGATCAAAGTTTCAGAGGCTATCGACGAAATCATATTGATTCTCATATGTATATACAGGTATAGAGGAAAGCTAAAATCCAAATGACGTTTACATACGCGGGAGCGCGGGCTTGTAAAAATTTAAATTACCTTTAGGTGTGCAGGAAAATCGACTTTTCAGCAATGTTGAATATAAAAAATTCAATGAAATACACTTGATTAAAGGGTTGAAACACGTGAGAGGAGATGATGTTGATGTTTGTATTGTAAACAACATTTTCGAGTTATAGCAATTATAAAGAATTATACTTCTGTATGTGCTTCAATTTACGATAGTTCAAAAAGTTTTTTTTTAAGTTATTATCAACTTTTCAGCTGACCAATTATTTTTAAGGGGGTCCGACCGTCAATTTAAATTCAAATTTAGCGCCATAAAATGGCAGACGACGGAAGAAAGTAATTTGCTCATAACAAACAATAAAGACGAAACTACGATGATCCACGGCATAGTTGCCCTCCGTAATATAATCATTTATAATTTCACGAAGTTTGAAGTTTAATGTCTCAAAATTACGTAATTCAAACTTCATTCTGTGCGAGATATTGACATATAAAGTTAAAACTTTGTAAAATGATGACAGATAATTGCGAATGGCAACTATTATATTATGTTACAAAAAAATTAGTTTCTTTCGAAAATCCCTCGTACAACCAAAAAAAAACATCTCAAAATAAAAGAAGTCGTGCTCAGAACATCCAGAAGCTGTATATAATTCCAATAGACAGCACAGTAGATAGCAGCAATCAGGCCACAATCACACAGCATCAGTGATGGGTGATTGCGAGTATAACACGCCCCGAGAGCAGCCGCTCGACGATGGCCGCGCTAACGCGATAGAAATTCAATTTTCACGAAACCAATAAAACGCGTGTTCGCGTTAATGGCCGCGACGCCCCCGCATATACAGGTCGCTCGCTATATATATATATATATACACATGGAAAGAGAGAGAGTGTATACTTAACGTTTATGGTGAGACGAGGCTAAAACGCGGTCTGAGCTTGCGGGAAGCCTCGATGTTATATATACTATTTTCTTTCTTCGTTATATATATACAGCATTATAGGTAAACGCGGCTATACGTATACTGCATCGCTCGATTGTGTATATATATATATATGCCTACATACAACACGTATACGAAAGTGCAATCTGCCGCAGTGAAAATTTAACGCGAGCGCGTCCTATATATATTTACGTTCTATTGTCGGTCGATTTTTGTTTCAACTGCGCGCGCTTTGTGCCTCGGGCAGAGAAAATTACGCGTTTTATTTTTTACACTCGGTTTTTCATAAAATTAAACCAAGAGAGAATAATGCGAATTCACGTTTCGATCAGCCCTTTTTCTCTCGTACAACTAGATATATTCAATTTTTTCCCGGAGCGTGCACTCTATTTAAGTTCGCAAATTAAAAGCTCCCGTGTGTGTATATATATATATATATATCGTTCCGCAATACACGTAAAAAAAGCACGAGCTTTTACACTAATTACCAGCGCGAATTAACTCGCGACGAATTCCCGAACAAACCTTTGACGCGCAGCAAAACAAACGACCCGAGCGCGAAATAAGCAGGAGAAAAGCCGAGTGGAATACACCAGCTTCGATTTACCAGCGCTTAATCCAGCAGTCCGACTAGTCCTTTTTTTTCCCGAACCATTTCTCTTCGAGAGAGACCAGCAGCTGCTCCGCGGAGCAGGATACATAAAAAGCTTCTCCTTCTGTGTTCTCTCTTTGTGTGTACCGAGAGACATTTTCGAAATTCAAGTAATCGCGGGCATAACGAGGCAGTCGCTTAACGTAAATTATCGCCTCGGCATAGTCTTAATGAATTTTCGTACGTGCACGCGGCTAAATCGCTCGCTTAATTTTCCTTTTCTGTATATACGCGCACAGAGAGGGAAAAATAGAGTCGCCGCTAGAACGCAATTATAAGCTCAAGTTCGAGCTAATTAAATGCGCCAGATGTCGCTGTTTCGGTCGCGGATTTTTCCGGCCGAACTTTCGCCGGATATCGCTTATGAAGTAGTAATTAAGAGGGGCATTAGTTCGAGCAACAGTAACAGGTCCGTTTTCTTCTCTCTGTTTTTACTGTTTTTTTCTTTTTATTTTCGCTCCCGCGGTATAACGCTCGTTTAATCACGTTTGATTAAAAACTTTCAGCGCGCGAAATATAAGATGCCCTCGACTGGTACAATGCTTTCAGGGGTTTTCTTCGAGTTTCCAATTTCAGGGTACGCTATATACGGCTTCAACTATTATATATATGTATATATAATTTGCGTCGAGGAGACGAGCATCATCATCATCATCATCATCATCAGGAAACTTGATATTCCGCGCTGCAGACGTGCGGTATACAGTCGAGAGAAGAATTATTAAAATTATGCTCCACGAAAATCCGATATTATTTTTAAGCAGATTTATGCAGCAGGCGAATTCGTAATGCATTCATGAAATGCAGAGAACTTTCTTTTTTTTCCTCCGAGAGTCTCTTGACAGCCGCGACTGACAACACTATATATCTATATATTTATATTTTCTTTTTTAAAAACTTCGAGTCCTGCAACGCATACATGAATCTTAAATAAGGTCAAGCGCATCGCGACAGCCCGTTAGAAGAGTGAGCGATTTTTAGCCAATTTTTGGCTAATTTTATTTTACGCATCGTTCAAAACTATATATATTCAATGTGTATTAATAATTATATGTCTACACGTTCTATGTACAGGTGCACGAGGACTAGAGGCGCCTTACGCGGTGATAGTTTACATCCACGGTGAGAGCTTCGAGTGGGGCACCGGCAACGTTTACGACGGCTCGGTTTTGGCCAGCGCCGGCCACGTCATAGTGATTACCCTAAACTACCGCCTCGGGATCCTGGGTAACGTTATATACACACGTACACGCAAGACTACAGGGCAGCGCTCAAAAACTGTTTCAACTGCAATTTCCACGCGCTGACAAGGCCAAACTTTTGGGATTACAGTTTATGACCTTCTAATTATGCGCGCGATGAACTTGCGCGCGAGGGAAAAAACTTTCCAGTCGCGCTTCTTTTTTTCTTCTTGCTTTATATACGCTCTCCACTACGGAGGGCTGGGAAAAGTCTTCTCTCCCTCTTCCAAGATTTTTTCCATTCCCGCGGATAGATTTTATTTTTAAGCCAGTCTCTCTTCCGCAGTAGCAGCACTTTTTAAGCAAATTACTAATTTCGCGCGCGCGCGCGCGCGAGGCTGTGCTCCCATACTTTTTACTTCGTTTCCGCGCGTAACTTTCGCGAGACTCCTCTCGCGCCAAGCTGAGAAAAGGGAAATTCGGTATAGAAGGCAGTTATTGCAAAGTAGATTGTTTACAATGAGACTATATGCAAAATAAGACTATATATATACGCACTGATTTCTAAAAAGAAATTCCGAGCAGTTTATCAGTGCTGCTTAGAAACGCATAAATATAATAAATACACAACTTGCAAATCTCGCCGTAACAGGTTTCCTGCGAACGAAGCCGATAACCGAATCGGCGGACTCGGTGATGAGCGGCAACCTCGGACTGCACGACATCGCGATGGGTCTGACTTGGGTCAGGGAGAACATCGGGGCGTTCGGTGGTGATCCCACGCGAGTCAGCCTTATGGGCCACGACACAGGTGCTGCGCTCGTCAACTACATGCTGCTCGCGCCCTTTGCCAAAGGTGAGTTATCCCTTCCGCTATATAACAGCTAATTTACTTGGGGCTGTGTATTATGCAACGAGCCTTTGTCCTGTATATACACGAGGCCGGTGTTATAGCTTGCGAGGCTGCAGCGACGACGTCGCGTGAATTAATTATTCCGTTTTGTAGCCCGTCGTAGGAAAATGAGCTGTCGAGCATGTCGTATGTGTGTTTACGAGTGGCTGTGTTAATTAAAAATTAGCGTGTTTCCGGCTGCAGGTGAACAAGTTTTCTCGCTCATCGTGTGCATATAATTATTCCGAATAATAGAGCTGGTCATTTTTCCAGCGAAGCAGAACTATTGTGTCAGTGTATATTTATCAAATATGTACATAACATTTTGTTCTCGCGGCTATTATCATAGCGAACTGTTTGAATTGTAGCTCACTCCCGCTATACGGTATTGTGTGTGTATATATATATATATATATATATATATATATTGGAGCAGCTTGTTGCTTGGCTAATTCCGTATTCATCCACGTTTGCCGGGAGAATTAATTTAACTGCGGCTTATTATTTTTACACCCACGCACGCGTTGAAGTACAAAGGAACATTATTATTATTATTATTATTATTATTATTATTATTATTATTATTACAGAACGTAGTTTCGCGGGTAAAATTCAACGAGGTGGAATTTCGATTTTTCCACGAACGTAACCGCACAGTGTATATATATACACGTCAGGTGATCCTCGTTAATTATAATTGCGGCGGGCGGTAGCTCTTAAAATCGACGGGCTCCGATATCGAGAGCTCATTAAGTCGATCGATTAGCACTCGTGCGCGCTCTCGCTATATATTTCTCCTTCTCTTCGCGGAATCGCTATTGTCTTTTTTTTCGCCGATGATTCTTTCGTGGTGGCGCGTATATGCGCGTATAATAGTAATGATAATATATAGAGCGGAAAATATCGAGTGCGGAAATTATGAGGACACGGATGTATATAGTTTTCTGTGAGGTGTGGGCGATGAATGGAAAAATATAATTATTTTTTATTAATAACGATCGACATATATTGCTGCAAGAAAAAGTTCTCAGAGATGTACGGAGAACATCCCTAATGGTATGGAAATTAACGATTATTAGCTAACATTGGCTAATATTAGGTGATTTTTGGCTAATTTTTCATTCAAAAACTTTCCACCGACATCATTGCATTTTATATTCTGTTGTCGATAGTTGAACACACGATCATGATTGCATAGATACTTTTAACATTGTGTTTGCCCGAAAATCTTTCCATATTTCACGCATCGTTAACATTCGCTCTTCCACAATAAATATACCCTTCACAAAGTTTTCTCCCTAAAGAAAAACGCAAAAAATCGAAAACTTTCTTAATTCCGATTTCGGAGCGTATAATCAATCGCTTCTAGAATTCACTCCCCTCGCACAAGCCTTCGTTTCGGTCATTAGAGAGCTTCCCTTTCTCGCTCCCCAGAAAATATGAGTCTCCAGCAAGTGAAGGAGACGATGATGTTGCAGCAGCAGCAGCGATAAACTGAAAAACTTTCCGATTCCCTCATTTTTTTTTCTGCCTCTCCGTCCTGACCTCCTTACATATACCAAGCGCATGCAGCTCTTATCGGCCAAAGTAAAGGGCTAGGAAATTGGTCGCGCACGCGCGCGTCCCCCGGAATCGCTTTTTATACCTCTGGTAAAAGAGTGTCTGATTAATGGATGCATTCGCTTCTTGCCTTCCGGGGCTGCGGCACTGGAGAGAGACTGCAGCTCAGCTCGAGGCTCGGCGAGCCTGGACTCAATGGCACAGAGCGGCCCTGTCAAATCAGAATGTCTACCCTGGCCTAGAGCGGAAGGAAGCCAGCGAAAGGGGATAGAAGAGACGGTTAAGAGAGGAAAAGAGCGGAAGCAGTCGTGACAAATCGTTCTGGAGAGATCTCCTCTCTCGCTCTCTTTCTTGGTGAAGTAGCTGTGCGGGGGTGTGTTTTTTTGGTATTCCTTTTTGGATGGGCTGTTTTCTTGCGACGTAACCTCGAGTATATATAGATAGTCGGACTTGTCGGACGGATTATAATCGTCCTGGAGGTAGTCTGTGTATTCAAGGCAGTATATAGTGGTAAAACGCTCGCCATCTTCTTCGTGTTGATGCCGAAAGTTTCTTTTTTAAAAACTTAACTTTCAAAGAATACGCGTACAAATTAATTTTGGGATTCAATTCACATAACTTTTTAAATAGAGTTGGCGGTGAAAAGTCAAGCTAACATCAGCGATGTAGGGTTAAGTTTAATGAATCATTCTGCCCACTTTCAGATTTCTTTTGGCATCAATTGAAATACTATAAATAGTATGATTGTGTAAAAAAACGAAAGCTTATTAGCAAGAAACTTAAAGTTTGACATTTACATGAAAACGTATAAATAATTTGCAAACAAACCACTCTCGTATCGGCCAATCAAAACGATCCCATCAAAAAGCGCACAAATTAATTAACGAAAAGCTGTTTCCCTGGAATTCCCTTGCCCGCAAAAGAAATCCCTATGGGGAATTCGTTTCTCATCACCGGCAAAAGCCCTCTCTCAGGTCGCAAACGACATAAAGATTTCAATCGAATCACACGCAGCTACGAACATCCCCTCACCGAAGCGATATAACCCGTGACTCGGCCTTAATAGAAAGAGCCCCAATCCCCGCAGCTGCGACCGCACGTAAAATATATATATATATATATATATATATATATCCAAGATCCACAATAATACGTAGGAAAAATGCCGGTCGAGTTGGCGTTCGAAAAAAAAAAGTAAAGACGTAACCTCCGGCGAGTCTCGACTGTTTACCTTGCCAAGATGGTTCTAGCTCACTTGCAACTCTGCCTCGAGGGCCGCCGCATTTTGCCCCCTTGTGCTGTTTGCTCACGGGTCTCTATGTGTATATATATATATATATATATATATATATATATATATATATATATATATATATATATATATATATCGTTGAAGACACGTCGATGCGGGACGCGAAGGGTTTTGGTCGCTTTTGGCCAATACGCGCGCGGTCTTATTCAAATGAGAATTTGTCCGGGGTATATAATTTGATTGTATATTATACGTGTATATACAAAGAAGCTGCGCCTCTGGTGGTTCATCGAGATGCTATTTATAAAATCAACATCGACGATCCGCAGACTATCGATTTGCAGTTCTTATATGTATTATGTTGTTCGGATATTTCACTCGACTGTTGGCTTCGGCATCTCCGGCTCGAATTTACATTTATATAGAAGATCCCCGGGTGGCTTGACGCGCGATGGAAGACATACGGGTATAAGCGAAATCGTTCGATATATCAATATATCGCTCGCGTATATAGATATGATCTCGAGGAATATCTAAGAAAATATAAACATTCGGAGAAAATCCATCTATATGCGTGTATATGTATATATATATGTGTATATACCTCGACGTAAACAAATGATACGGACTTGAGGGAGGATTCATTTTGACTCGCGAACGTCGATTTTTCTCATGAAAATTTGATCTTTTATTGTATTTTCTTGAGTTTCACGCTGGATTTAACTTGGATCGATGAAGAATTCGTTATATTATTTAAAACACCACTTTAGGTTTAAAGATGCTTGATGGTGGCTTTAAAAAGAATTATTAATATAATTCTACGTGCCATTCTAAAATGATTTTATACGTCATCTCGAGCTTTCTGCAATTTATTACAAAATTCATCGTTAAACTCGTATTGTCTCCCCATAACTCGTTATGGCAAACTTGTTCGGGTAAAGCCCGGACATCATGAAAACTCTATATAATTTTGTTATTACTGTTAATAGCGCAATAACTTGATGTCGTTTAATAGAGAACAATACAGCCAATTAAATTTCAGTTAAACTCGGAGGTTCTAAAAGGAATTGTTGCTTTGATATAAAGCCTCTGCTTTCATGTGTAGAATCATTTTGATCGTTCGAGATAAAAGCTTGCGGGTAAATTGATATTATACGTGGATATATATATATATTCATGTTTTTGTGGTCGATTAAACATACCTCGATAAATCAGCAAAAATAGTTTTTTGAATTCTTCCTAACGCAGTAAAATAAAATAGTAATTATCAAATAATGGTATCGAATAAGTCTAATGTTTATATATGCTAATAATATGTTCTTGGTCTGAACAACGTTCACCAATGTGTAAATGATAAACGTATTGTTTTATAAAAAAAAAAAAAAAATACCTCGATACCTGTATATTTTCAATAATAAAATTTTCCAAACGTACGCCGCACACAACCAAAGAAAAACTCCATCCTAAAACCAGACGCCATAGCTACAAGATAAAAAAAAGTACAAGAAGCTACTGCGAGCCGATAAAAATCATCGAATTATCACATTTTCCTTACAACACCGTACCGCAAGCCAAGAAGCTGCTATTCGCCTTCCCGAATCCTCCTGAAATCGGAAGTGTCCAGCGAGAAATCCTCTACAGCCCCTACTGTATATACATACATATAGCACACACATACACACATATAGCAGTAGTAGTACAAGCTCTAGCATAAGGCCATCGGTCGCAAGCTCCCGGGAAAGCCGGAAACGGAGCCACGACACGACGTGCTAAGGCGTCCGCGTCTGGGCTGGTACAAGGCGGGGTCGAGCGCCTACTGTGAAAAACGAAGTCTTATGTATATATATAGTCCAAGGGTCTTTACTCGAATCGTTGCCCCGGGCTATTTCCGCGCTGCAGCGTCTCTCTCTGCGCCGGATATTGACCTGAATCCCCGTGGCTTTTTCCCGTCGCTCGTCGTATTATGTGGGCATTAATTTTCGAGCGATCATTGTCGGACTGTCCATATATAGATTTTTCAAGCTCGAGCTTTTATTTCTCATCGAATTTATATTTCCACTGTGAAATAATAACAATGAGCGAGTCGTTCGTCAAGCTTTCATCATGGCATCGGTGATTACGCTCGCATTCGATAATTCCACGCGGCTAAAACGCAAAAAGAGCAGCGACGAGCTTGCGGAAAATCCGATTAAAACGCCTTTATCCGAAGCCGCAGTGCGCGCAGCTCCTTTATGAAACTCTTAAACGATTTAACCGCGTAAATGCAGCACTTTGAGAAATTGAAAGCTGTCGGTAAAGGTCTCCGACCCCCGCGCCAAAAAAAAAATAAATAAAGAAAAACGAAAGCTGCGGAACTCTTAGACGTTATTAAAACGCAGAAACATTAAAGTAAATAGAATCGCCTTGCGCCGTTGCGAGAAATCAAGAGAAAGAAAAAAAAAGGCCGAAGAAAAGGACGAATGCGCGCGGCGAGTAAGAAAATCGAGGAAAAAGCACGAGCACCAGAAGAAGTAAAAAGTAAAGACTTTTCGTCCGAGGCTTTGCCGACTTTTCGCGAGTCGAGTTTCCCCGTCGCTTTAAAGTGGTCACTACACACAAGCCAGCCTGCCCGGCGCGAAGCTCCTCGAAGAAAAGCGCGTCGAGCCCAACCTCCTCCCCCCCATATTTATCTCTCTCTCTCTCTCTCTCTCTCTCTCTCTCTCTCTCTCTCTCTTTCTACTCTCGTACACAGGCTGCAACAGTCCTTTTAGTAATTATAGAGAAAAGTAGCGGCGCAGCCGCAATTAGGGCCAACATGTATGCCGCTACTGCTTCATCCCCACCTCTCCCTCACGGTCTTTTTTATAATTACCACGTGCAAGCTTTCCTGCGTAGCGCAGCGGAGAAAGAGAGCTTTTTGGTTCGCGAAACGACAAGCACTTTTCCGGCCGCGCGTTAAATTTAGAGGAAAACGTGCGCGCCGAAAAAAAAAACTCGCCGCAAGGATTACGATTGTTTGCGCTATCTCGCTCGCTTTCTCGGCGGGTTACTCTCGTGGAGAAAGAAAGAGCTTGTCGCGCGGCTCCTGCGAGCTTTTTCGCATGCACGAAATTGTCGTGAGGTGTACGCGTATTTTTGCGGTTTAATGAACAAACCGAGTGATATATTTAACGACAAATCGATCCGCATCGAGGCTACGGTATTTTCGTTCGAATATGCGCGAGAATTAGACACTCGTATAGGAAAAAAATAAAAAAAATGTTTCGAATAGTTCGCGCACGGCAAAATTGGCGAAAACTCGCTCTCCGCGGCTCGTTTAGCGCTGAAAAAAACAAGTGTCGAACGATGAAAAATATCTGTTATTGGATTTTCCCAGCGTTTTCCGGCTCCATCTATATCCGCGTAATAATGTATAAATCCCGCGGAAAGCTTCTAAACGAATTTCACGTTTACACATAATGAACAAACCACGTCTGAAATATAAAAACTCTTCGCGCGTAAAATAACAGCCGGTATGTATAATGGAATCACTCGCCGGCGAATATATAAATTCTCCTCGAAATCGCATTAAACAAACACACACAAGCTGTCCATATATATATATATAGAAGCGGACACGTAGGAAAACAATGTGTGCATAGGGCAGCGGAAGGTAGCAAGCGAAGGTATTAATTGAAGCCCGCCGGAGTGAGAGTTATATATCTATATACACATCAAAATTTCCAAGCTATATATATATGTATGTATATACCGTCGACGAACGACGTTCCAGCGAGTTCAGCCGAGCAGGAGAGAGAACGTTGCTACACTGTATATCTACTATAGCTATAACGTGTAGCTAAAGACAATAAATTAGATTCGCCCATATTCTAGGAAAGTGAGGACGCGGTCTCCCGGCCCTTTCAAACTTTGATTTACTTTCAATCCCCCCGGGAAAATTGCAAAGTTCTGCGCCGGACTCCTATCTCTCTCTCACTCTCCCTCTCTCTCTCCTCCTCGGCCTTTTGTCAAGAGCCGTGTTCTCCCCCCAACGAGTCTTTTCCGATCCTCCATTCTTCGCTCCTGCGGATGTTATCGCTCCGTCCGTTGTTTCTTGTTTACTTTTAATCTTAGCGGGCCGCGTGCTAACGAAAGCTACACAATTTCCTTTCTCTCCTCCTCACCCTATATACAGTTTTATCATTCGCTCTCGATGACGTCTATATATATGTGTAAGATCGAATGGAAATTCGACGAAATTGCTTTTTCAAGAACGTTTAATACGCGGGCGATTTTTATTTGGCGCAACAACGTCGCTGCTAACGCATTTTTTACGATTGCTTTTTTCTCGCCATACATATATATATACATCCTTTTTAACAAGAAGTTACTGCGCTCCGGCGATAAAATTGTTTCGACGGAATTTACATACACTTTGCCCACCTGCTGCGCGGTTTTATATACGCGTGTATACAAGCGCGCGATGGGCTAACTTTTATGAAAGAAAAGTCAATTTCGAATGAATGTAAAAATAAAAAAAAAGAAACTCAATAAACACGCGGCGGCAAAAAGATCAATCATCAGGATCCCCGAAAATCGAAATAAAACGAAGGAAGCATACGCGTACATATATGGGGAAATGATTGGCTCGTCGCGATGTTTTTTCACGGTTCTACGCGAATTGTGCGGACAAATTGAAAAACTAATTGAACGCCTGGCACCCGCGCGTTTCGCTTTGATACTTTCGCGGGCATTCTTTCGAATCGCAGTTGTATCGCGCTGTCGCCTGATATTGTCCGGTTTTCAAACGCAATAATATTTTCGAGTTTTCGAGAGCCTCGTGTGTACACCGACGCAGAGTTAATTTTGTTTTTTTTTCAGGTCATAACACTTAATGAACGTGTCGCCGCATCGGTATAATTTTCATCGCGTCGTTCTCCATTATATATATATACTGGTGCGTCGCGGTTTGAAAATGATTCGGTCGCGTGGGTGTGAGCTCGATTTCTGCATTTTTTATAAGCAATAAAAGCTATCGCTTTTTGATGGCAGCTTAAACTTACGAGCCGCACGTGCGACGGCTCTTCTCTTTTTCCTGCGCCGACGTCGACGGAAAAAGAAATTAAACGGTATTATTCTCTGCATCGAGCTTATGGTCTGATCTTTTATAATCTTCGTGCGTATAAAAAAAGGGGAGCGTAATCTTGATTTGTATGATAAATTGAAAATTTAATGATATACGCGAGTACTATACACGAAGCTGTTGTTTTATGATAGAACGTAAACGATATACGCGTTAATCAAACAGAAGCATTTTCGGGGAAAATCAATGTTATAATTTTATTAAAAGTGTCCATATAATCATGATAGCATGATTGTGTTTTAGTAATAAAAGATACTAGCTTATTTTAGCTAAAAATCGTTAATTTTTCTATACCAGAGCAGTTCATAAATATAAAACGAAAGCTTTCGTTGAGCTTTACTGCAAATAAGAGAGTTAAATTTGTATACACTCATCGTTATAAAGAGAAAATTCAAGTATACTAAAAAGTTCACTTCGCTACAGGCTTCCCCAATCATAGCCCGAAAGACTAGCTACAGAATGTCATCAGTCAAACAGCTCCAGCGAGCCGTAACTAAATTTTTCCCTTCAATGTGACCAACCAACAACCACAGCAGCCCTACATACATAGATCCTGAGCCAAGTCCGAGTATCCTGTCGCATCGTTGCGTTACAAACGTAATCAGGCTGAAACGGCATCGAAGTCGCCGATCGGACTGAGTCGACGCTCTATACACACACACATCGCGTAATTGGCTCGCTCTGCCGCATGTATCAGTTGCACGCGGCTGTATCAATATTGGCAACAGTCCAGCCCACTGCAGTGTGCGCAGGATGTATTCTCTCACCGCGTCATCTTTTAATAGCTGCAATAAAGCTGCCCGTGTTGCGTATATATACTCGAGAGACTCGCGGTGTTTCTGTGTGATCTTTGCGATCGGTGCGGGGGTGGCTGGAGAGTTGTAATTCGAAACAATGTGCGCCTATTGTTTGTGGGAATTGGACTTGGTGCATGAGAGAGGAGCGTACGTTGGGATGGAAAAGTTGTTAGTTTATATAGAGGTTGCGAGGAAAATAAAGGTTGGTAATTAGTTTCGTATCTCTCTAAAAGTACAAGAGTGAAAAATTACTCTGATAGAGTCATACATGACTCTTTCGTCTAGAAAAAACAAACAGAGATAGTCGGATTAGAGTGAAAACCGACTCTTTTCAGGAGTGATGACGTCACTCAAATTTATGAGCGAGGTGACAAATACTGCAAACCTAACCTAAAAATAATTAAAACTATATAATCGTCATTACTCTTAGACAAATGCAAATAGATGTTATAAAACATAGCATTTTCTAAAATTTAATTTTTTTATTTGTCAGACTTATTATATCATTGATTTATTTAATTTATTGCTTGCATTATTATTATTATTCACATTGTAAGATTATTAATAATTTACAGTAATGAAATGAAGGAAATTAAATTTTTTTACGGCGACGGGATTTCAACCTGGATTCTTCTACATGAATTACTTAATATTTTAGCTAAAGTTAATATTATAAAATGAATAATAATCAATAAATAAAATCAGCGATAATTACATAATTTATAAGTAAAATTATTATTATTAGGTAATCCAATTTTAAAAACTTTGAATTCGCATAATTCTCCGTACATCACTCAAACGTCGAGTGATTCAAACCATGGAAATTTTATTACTCTATTATTTTGAGTTATTTTTATGACTTTATTGTGATACAAAATGACTCGTTATGAGTAATTTGGAATATCTTATGCCTCCAATTAGAGTGATATTACTGAACACTTCTTAAAAGAGTGAAAAAATGACTCTTGTACTTTAGAGAGTATATAATTATAAACAGGAATGGGTTATATAAAATTTCAAGCAGAGAGCTCATCGAAAAATTCCGTAATCGATTTTTTTCGTGTTAATTGGATGCAATTAGCCTCGTCTACCTTTATGAGATGTTTATTATCGTCGTCCCCTACACGACAAGACTAGCAACGTTTCAGAAAAGGTCTATTTTTTTATTCTGATTTTTATAGTATACTGTATATAAGAGATCACAATAAATTCATCGCAGCTCTTCTGACATAAACCTTCTCCATCACACGTACAATATACCACTAGTTTATGTATAGGAGCTTTAGATGAATTTATATTATTCAGGAGCATTGAAAATGAAGATTTACAATATTATATAGGCCTTTTATTAAATGTGCTATATAGTCTTCGTAATAACGAGTAACTATCACAGTGTCGCTGTCACACCGAAGCCTTCGCGCCGAATCGCGCGTAAACTCAAGTTATTTCAGCTGTATATACACGTAACATTTTGCATAATAAACGAGAATTTCGCGGGTTATACACAACAACAACTAGAAAATAAATAGATGCTCTTATCAATTATCAATTACGTATAAATCAACATTGACTTTAAAGAAATAACAACATTATTGAAATTACGCGCGCAAATATTTATCCAACTGCGCATAGTCAAGTCTAAAAATAAAAAGCATACACATGCACATGTTTACAGGTCTATTCCACAACATAGTACTGCTGAGCGGCTCCGCATTGAGTCCATGGGCTTCAGTACACGATCCAAACGATCTGCGGGTTCAGGTCGCCAAACAGCTCGACTGCCGACATGAGAACGACGAGGACATCGCCGACTGCCTGAGGGCTGTCTCCCTCGATGCTCTGCTCGACGTCGAGTTTAACGAAATCAAGTACGTGGATATAGTTGAATTCGGTTATCCTGTTTTCAATGGACAGATCGATTTGCCGATAAGAGCTATGGCTGTGAATTTGATTGAGATTTTGAAAGATCTATTACGTATATTGTTCTGAAATGATTATTGTGAGTAAGGTTTTTAATTTTTAGCTCAGCTTTTATCCTCGTTTCTAAGCATAAAGGAGATTAATACATTTTAGATTTGGCAATTTTTTGGAGAAAATCGCTTTTTAAATAAACACGAGAATTTGAAATGTTCCTGGACTGCTTTAGTATAAAAGATATTGTATAGAAGATTTGAAAAAGTAAACTGTATAGCGAACACAAAGAGCTTTTACTGGAATTTCGAATAGAAATATGCTGAAGTTATGAATGATTCAAGAGCAGCTATACAAAAGAATTTTTGAAAATCCAGAGCATCGATGAAAAGAAAAAACAAATTCTCCTATACTTCTTGTCGACTATATTTTTTATAACGTTTACATGCAAAGTCAAATTAAAAGCAATTAATTACCGTAAAAAGAAAATCTCATCCAAAGTCTCAATCGAATCCGTGACTCGGAAGTCATTATCTCTTAACGACTTACTTAATTATACCATTTGTTCCTACGAATTCTCGCTTGTTTATGAATAACGAGGTTGTTAGCAAAATATCTCGCCTTTTGTTCCATAATCATATATATATATATATATATATAACATCTGCATTATACTCGAAAAAAGTTTCGTGAAAAGATATAACGAGCGCGCGCGCAAGAGCGACAGGTAAATCTGATTACGAGCAACTTAACTCAGTTTGAGGATAAAGAATTTTTCATTAAATTAAGAATGGCCCTTTCACCGTGCGCCTGATGCACTTTGCCCTCCGCGCGTCACAAAGGCGTCGAGTTCAAGTACTTCCCGTTGGCTTCTGCAATCTTTCCACGCGTAATCAGTAAAAATTTGTAAAAATTCCATTCACTCTGCGGGTGCACGACCCGCAGCCCGCTTTCGAATCAACGTATAGATCGGCACAATAATAATAATCGTCAAAGCTCAAGGCGGGAAAATTCAAAAGCGCCTGTGCGTTCACGTGCCCGCAGATTCATGCCGAGCATCGGGCCGAGTGTGCCGGTGGACGGCAGTCATTCGGATCCGGGTCTGGACATGGAACGGCTGAGCGACGCTTTCATCAAGGTCCCTTTGATCCTTGGCGTCTCGACGGCCGAGTCCTATCTCGACTTCAACGCCAACGACATCCAGTACGGCTTCGAAGAGGACCAGCGCAATCGCGTGCTGCGAACCTTCATACGTAACGCTTACGTCTATCACTTGAACGAGATCTTCAGCGCGGTGAGAAACGAGTACACCGATTGGGACAAGCCTGTGCTACATCCTATCAACATACGAGAGTCGACTATGGAGGCTCTTAGCGATGGTCATACGGTCGCGCCGCTCATGAGGATAGCTTTTTATCACGCGAGAAGAGGAGCCAGCACGTACTTCTTTCATTTTAATTACCAGACCAAGGACAGCGATTATCCGCAGGTGAGCAAAATCTCATGGATAATGCGGTATGTCGGATATTTTTAGATGCTCTCGAGAGTCGCTCTACATTCGCGAGCTGAGTAAGCCGGGCTTTTTTTATAATATACGCCTGGAAATTGACTAGATTCGAACTACGAATTTGAAAGTTTGTGATGTTGTTTTGGGATTTATTAGTTATGTTGTTAATACTCCAGTTTTAAGGCAATGTTTCAGTCGATATTATTTAAAAATGGAGTATTACAGAAATATAAAGATCGTAAATAACACAAGTAGATATGCATATACACTTGAAAGATCGAGACGTCTCGCTTTTGTAAAATGCAATAATTTCGACTTCAAAGGCCCCTTGAAAACATTAAGCCCCATTGTCTGCGGGCAATTTATGAAAAGGAACATTGAAAACCACGAGCTAGTCCTTTCCTCTGTCTTTTTATAGAGAAACGCGAAGCGAGAGCTTTCTTTAGCAGGCACACGTGCAAAAAAAGGAGAGTCGAGTGTAGAGAAAGCGAGTGGGCTGAAGTTTGCCCCTTCCGGATCAGACAGCCGGGAGTAGAGACGACCCTTTGTGATATTCCTCCGAGTTTCTTTCACGAGCCTCTTCCTTACAATTTTGCAATATTTTTTTAGCGCGTATATATGTGGTAATTTGTAATTTTTAACGGAAACTCGATCCCAGCGGTTAAGTGTTGAATTTCAACTCGGCTGAATAACTTTGTACATAGGGTTGACATTAAGGTTTATATGTATAGAAAATAGCACAATCCGCAAAAATTACGAAGCACAATCCGCAAAAATTACGAATGTGTTTATACAAAAATGTCAACAATTTGTACAAGCATACATAAAGAGAAACATTTAAATTACAAAAAAAACACTGTAAAGCTTTCAAAGTTTGAGCAAATTAAATGTAAACATTTTTTTTCAAACTGTCGTCGAATTAAAAATTAAAGAAAATAACGAGCGAAACTCGCAAGTTATAAAGAATATGATATAACATAGCGTCGCGACGCAATAGCTCACGCTCTCATCACATAATGGAGAATTACGCGCGGAGGCGCAACTCTCTCCGCCGGAGAGAAAGTACAAAGTCGGGCTTTGAATTTTATAAAATTAAAATCTCGTCGGACACACTCCCGGTCGGCGAGTAAACAAGCCTAGATTTTCCAAAGTTTGCAATTTAATTAGAACGGATTTGGAGGAGCTACCGCCGGCTGAAAGAACGCGACGTGACGCGACGAGAAATGAGAAAACATCAGGAGCATAATATAATATAGCTGTATTATATATAGGCTCGCTCTGAAACACAAAACTCCTCAAAGCGAATTCTATCCAATTATAATAGCCGGGAGACATTTTTTTTCTTTGTTTAATTAAGAAGAAAAACGTGGTACTTTGACAAGCGTCACGTCCTTTTTCTTGGCGTTTGAAAGAAAGGAAACGTTCGATACTGCTTTGTCGCGAGTGTTATGAATTATAGATATATATGTAGTTGCACTTCGAAGATCTGAAGGTTGACGATTCAAGTATTATATAGAAACTATTGTGAAAAATAGGTAAGGGGGTGAAAAACCAGACCTTCCATGATCTCTGTTTTATAATCAAATTTATTAAGAAACTACGTATAGTGTAGTAACAAAAAGTGCTATGAACTAACTTACTCTCCGTCGTAATGTTTTAAAACCTGTTGTATAGAAAGTTTTAGGTTGATACATCGAGGGTAACCGGAAAAATTTTAACTGTATATATACAAGTACTATACAGAATAGATAAGCTACAGGAATTTTCTAATTTAAGCTGAATTTTTCGTCTCAAACTAGGATAAAATGAAGTGTGGGGCAAAACTAGCACGAAATTCACAAATCGTATAATTTACCATTCTGCAAAGTTTCTATAGTATATTTTAACTACTAAGTTATACATGTAAAATTTACACAGCTTCTATATATAAATCTTACTCGTAACTTTTCAGCGTGATGGAATGAAATTTCGCATGTATTTACTTCTCCAGTTTATTAATAGTACGAGCTATACCGTTTAAATAATGACTTTTTAAACTTTCTTCAAATCACGAAGGTCAACCGAGTTTGCAGGATTTTGTGAAAATGTAAACACTTAGAATAGCCCCGAGTCAACCGAACGAAAATATTTTTCAAACAAAAACCTCCATTGTTTATACAAAAACAGAATATTCATCGATACAACCAACATTTCCTTTTTCATCTCACAGAGGCTGGGCAGTGTACGAGGCGAGGCCATCCCCTACATATTCGGTCTGCCGCTCATCTCCGGCGGTCGATTTTTTCCCCAAAATTACTCACGAGCGGATCAGGGCGTAGCCGAGGCCGTCCTCACTTTTTTCACCAACTTCGCCAAGACTGGAAATCCAAACGAACCGCACAACATCGAATCAGTGGACTACGGCACCGTCAAGGAGAAGACTCGTTATCGCGGACTCACATGGGAGAAATACGAGACCGGAACGCAACAGTATCTCATGATTGGTATATCATTCGCAAATTGTAATTTGTAACGTATGTATATATATATATATATATATGGAAACGCATGTGTGTGCGACTTGCGATTAAATGATTTACGAGAGCCGCGATATATATATGCGCGACGCTCGCGAGAGATGTTTCAATTAATCGCGATTTTGATGTGACAAATATTTATGGTTATTGCCTTCATTTCGTATATATGATGCGCTTTAAGGAGGCTATTCGTATATATGTGTACTTTACGATTCGGTATGGAGCTTTGAACGCAATTTCGACAAGCAAAGTTAGTCCGTGTTGGTGGTGCGTGTAGGGGAAATTATGAAACGAAGAAAAAGAAACGGAATGTGAATTGTAGCCTTATATATATATATATATATATTGGATTTTAGATATGTGTATTTGTTACGCTCTTTGTTTAATACTTTTTTTACATTTACATTACAATCTTCAATTGTTCATTTTATATACTGAAATGTAACATGAAAGAAGTTCTATACTAAATTATATTGAAAACTTTTTAAGCGGTCTTGTGTAATACCACGAACCGTACTATAAATTCTAATAAACATATTTTTAAATGTAGGCTACCAAATATTAAGAAATTAGATATTTTAAAGGCAGACGGTATAACAGAAAATCCTGCTGTTATTCGACGAATTTTAAAGAGCGAAATTATAGATAGGCTGCTCCTATGGAGAGATTAATAAATCAAATTGATGAAAGGTTAAACTTACCAAAGAATGTCTTCCCCAGCTCTGAAGCCGAAGATGAAGAATCATTATCGCGGGCATAAAATGGCTGTGTGGCTGAACCTCATTCCTCAACTTCATCAGCCTGGCGATGACGTTTCCATGAGGCATCACCATTTCCGAGAGAAAGGCGATCTTTTTTACGCGGGTGAGTAAACGCACGTACGAAAGGAACTTTTCTTCTTCCTTTTTTTTTCATCCCGAATAAAAGTTAACCGTCTTCGGCTACAAACGAGATAAAAGGAAAGAAAACATTCGCGTTCTCCGTATCAAAATGTTTGCCGAAGAATCCAAATATATAAAATACAAGCTGCGCAGTATGAGGAAGGCTCCTGTAAAACTGGAAATGTATACCTTATTTCAAATGCATTGAAAGCTTCGCATACACAGAACCGTATTTTTCTTGTATTTTATCATAAAAATTTGAATTACTCGAAAATTACATCGAAAATTCAAAATAAAAATTATCCACAAATACCCATCAGCTTCATCTCGTCTTCACAGGACCAGTACGGGACGAGTGGTACACACCGCTGCCTCTGCCGGGAACGACCCATACAAGCTCTTCCTCGACGACAGCTTGCGCCACGACGAGCAACGACGAGGAGGAGTCAGCCCTTGCAGCAGCCGGTACTCAGAACATCAACGCGATCATCGACGAGAGCAAGGACGACGCCGAGCTTCTCCAGCGACTGGCGTCCAGGCACTACTACAGCACCACCACAGCCTTGGCCATAACCGTGGGTGTCGGCTGCATCCTCCTCGTCCTCAACATGCTCATATTCGCCGGAATTTATTATCAGCGCGATCGCGATAAGAAGAGAGCTGCTATGGCCTGCGCATCGAACAATGGACAGGAGAGCTTGGCCATGAGCAGCAGGTCGCCTACTAAACCGCAGGACAACAATCCGAGATCCTCGCAAGAACCGCCGCCGAGCTATACGACACTGCCGAAGAGTCCGTCGTCTATTCAGGTCGGCTGATAATGGCTTTTGTGTAATGTGTTTGAAAATTAATTTTTCTTTTGCGTTTCTTGTGCCTTCTTAGAGTTGGCTTGTATTTGGAATTTATTAGAATGTATATAGATTTCGATAAATGAAATCGATGACACAAAATAAACGTTTATATATGACTACTTTGTTGAAAATCGTGCAACTGCTAGATATTAATTTTACGTTCGTCAAATGATTGCATAATTTAAAAATTATAGATAATATCTCTAAGTAGAACCAACAAAACATACATAGGTATTCAAGCCAAGAAAGAAAGAAAAATACAGTTTTTCATTTGAGATATATATCGAAATGCTAAAATAGCGATGCCTTAGTGAAGGCTTAACCAAGTTTGACTTTAACTTTTACATTAAAATTAGGTGAAAACGATCAATTAAATTTAACCTCTTAATGAAATTTTTTCGTTAATTTTCTAGCAGGGCTGTGTGCACTGCAATTATTATATATTCAATAAGAAACTTAGCTTTTCGCTGACATTTAAACGTTCGTTTTAATGTCAGCTAGAAACATACAAAGAAAATTAAAAGTTACTCTACACTTTCAGGATCACATGCAAGACTCCTGCTTACAGGAGCAGCTGGATCGCAACCGAATGAAAACGGCAACGTTAACCCGGAGCAGCAGCGGTCAAAAAGATCACCCTATGCCACCTCGACCTCCTCAAAGGACCTCAAGCTCGCTAAGCACAGTCGCGGGAAGCACGAGCGGAAGCGTCAAGAAACGCGTTCAAATCCAAGAGATCACTGTATAGCATTAGTGGTCGCCCCCTGAGGGCACCGTCGCGCGCGCGAAACGCGTTACCTTCGTCAATTCTCAGGACGCGATCGTCGAGTCGCAGTTCTAATCGTATGTACGCATACGCGAAGGTTCGCGAACCCAGCGCTATTTTCGCAACCGCGACGGCGGACAATTTTTTCTTTCTGCGCGAAGGATGTGGATCGCGGCTTCCTGACGATGGTTGCGATGTTTGTTTTCAAGGTACATTATATACTACGTTTTCTGACATATGTATATTGTATGCGTTACGATTCGCCTCGTTTTGATGGATTATATCACGCCTGCTACGAAATTATACATGACGTGATTGAGTAGGATATGTTCTACAATTGCTGAATTATGATAGGCATGTTGGAGCTGATGATTAATATGATGAGAGAGAGAGAGAGAGAGAGAGATGATTGCTATATGTAAAGCATTTGATTCGATGAAATTTCTCCGAAGAATATCGAACTTTTGATTGAACGAATGCGAGGAACATATTTATTGTGTATAAATAAAGTATTAATTATAAGTGACGCCGATTATGCGGGCTTTTCAATCGGATATTACATGATAAGTATATTGCCGCTTGTAAAATTGCATTTTAACAAGTTTCGTTTTACGTTTGGTAGACAAATTTATGAATTAGTGACACTGTTATTTAATATCCTAGTCTGTAAAATATTTAAAACGTTGATTAATTGTATTTTCTAGAGTTGATTGAGACAAAAATACTTGAAATAGATGAAGCAAATATAAATGACAAATCAGTTCCAATCGAAGCACACTGGAAATTTGTACATTTCTCATAGAGACACTTTTGCGTGTTGATAAGAGGCCGTATATATTAGCTAATCCATTTTTCTACTCATGAATGAATTCTTATTCTTTTAAATCGACGAATATTTAG
Source organism: Muscidifurax raptorellus (assembly GCA_020010945.3). Taxonomy (NCBI): domain Eukaryota; kingdom Metazoa; phylum Arthropoda; class Insecta; order Hymenoptera; family Pteromalidae; genus Muscidifurax; species Muscidifurax raptorellus. Next base: position 39,212,752 of record CM052080.1, read on the forward strand.
AAAAAAACAGTTTTATTTTCGAGTTACACGGAACTTCCGCGAGATGTCCTTCGAGCTGTACAGATACATTGCTAATTTATCCAGTGAGCATCATCACGTTATATTACCACGCAAAAATCACGTTAATCTTTATCGTGTGATAAGAACAAAATACTATGACAATTTTAAATTGAGAATAAAATAACATTACAAACAAATGTTTTTTTTCATTCAATCATACAAAGGAAATTCTCATTAAATCGTAAGGTAGTTTCTTTTCGAAAGTATGACACACATATACATATATAAATAAAAGTGTTGCCAAACAAAGACACTTATTTTAAACATTTCTTTTAAAAAAAAGACCAACCAAAGAGACTTGCACTTTTCATAGATAATGTATGCATAATTCATTACTAGGACTATAGTGCGTAACGAAAATCGTAAAAAATGTCAAAAACAGTTAATAAAAATCACAGAGAACTACTTAAAGCAAACTGTTTGTTGCCGGTGCTTGATTGAACAATTGTAAAAGGCGAAGATGAAGCGTTTCATCTCCAACCTTGTTAGTTATCTAGTCTCATCCATTTGTATATTTCATTGTGAAACAATAAAAAGCGATTTATAAGTAACTTTTCGAAGTTTGTTACCCTGTCCAGGAGTCAGGTTATTTGTTAATCATAGAACGTTTTCTTAATTTAATATAAATATAATTCAAGTTTTTATTCGATCGAAATGATTTGTTATGTTCATAACATTAAAAAATCAACAGAAAAAATTGTTTTTATAGCTCTAAAGATAAAATTAATCTATAAAATGTATATTTATAATATGCATTTACAAATGATCTAAATAGCAATAACTATACAAATTTATATATTAAGATATCTAGCCAAAGAAGCTGGAAGTGTAGATTTCAACTTATTGTCGATATTATTTCTAAGTCTCCATAACAAAGTTGGAGAGTACTTAAATTGCCAGATACCATTTCTTTTTCTTTCTGCCCATTTTTGAGCAAGTTGTAGTGATCTTTGATAACCTTTTAGATCTTTGTCCGTTAACGAAGCAGGTATTTCTTGCACAGTGCCAAATCCTACTTTCACCAGTTCCTTTCCAACAGAAAAAGGTTCCTAAGCAATCACATTAGATTTTATCAATTGACGGCTTTACAGAAAATTCACAATATAGCAAATCCATCATTAAACACTTGCCTTATCCTTTTGAGACACCATTACTATACAAGTTAAGAACTCATTTTCAACAGTTATAGGTAAAAGTGTAATTTTCTGTCCCTTAACTACTGCTTGCAACCAACTGGGACCTGAAATTCCAATATAATTTATCATAGTCATCTTTTGCAGAGGTGCGAATATATATTAAGTTTGAACTTGTTTTGAACATACCATTTCCAGTTATATTTACTCCGGCTATTTTTACAGGTAAATATTTAGGTGTACCTAATCTAGGTAAAGGAACTAACGGCTTATGATCTACTAAGAGATATGGCTGCTCAGCTGGTTCAACATTCTTAACAACACCTTCCAATAAAATTTTCTTCTTAAAAAAATGTCGAGGCACATCAGTCGGACTAGTAAACCTAGCAAACTGTCCACAATTACACAGTCAACATTAAAACAAACAAAATAAGGCAAATTAATTTTTTGTAAAAAGTTAATATTGTCAATAAACATTATGTAACTTGGTATTATAATATAGACAAACCGGTCTTATTTTGTACAATGCAGTGAACAATGCAACACCCGCAACTCCATAAGTAAGAATCTACGATAGAACAGGTAAAAATATCAGAAAATGTTCTATTCTGATAAACAATTGATAAAAGTAGTGATAATCAAAACAAACAATATGAAATACCTCTTCTCCTCTAGTATCATGTTCCATAAAACTGGCGAATTTATCAAAAAGATTACTCGGTTTATCATCCTCCATTTTAACACTCAACTTGCTAACAGAATCTTAAATATAAGAGATCTTGTTTATAAAAATAAGTATGATATAATTTTTCGTATTTTCATAGTTTTACACGGCAATAAGTATACGTATGTGTCACATGCCGCGTTCGTTGCCGTCAGAAGACATTTCTGCTCCCAATTTTAGCATAACATAACCTCTATACATAGAACATCGAGTTACGAAAGTTTGACGGAGGATTAACAAGGTCAAGGCAAGAGGTTTCGAAAAGCGTGATTTGAAAGATGAAAATTTCACTCACAGATCATCTGAATATTATTATTTTATCGTGAAAATCTAAAAATTGTGATCCGCACGATTTTCTCCGAATAGTCGGAATAATAGCTGACAAAATGCAATGTTTGCAATGCGTTAGTGATATCGAGTGCTAAAAGTGAATAACAATTAATACAGTAAAAAGCAAACATCCTCATGTAAAAAATGAAAATTATTAATCGCATTTTCATCTTTTGAAAATTTCAAATTTCAAAATCTAACACTTACATCGCGTATTTTCGATAGTCGCCAATTTCAGGCATGATAATGATCATTTTAAAGCGTCGCCAACTTCATCCAGATCGAGATTGAAAACACGACGGGGACAAGAGAAGAGAGTCGGTGTTTCGGTACTTATACCTATATTTTTCGCCAACTGCGGCTCGGCTAAATAAGTGATTTTGTGGAAGTTATCGATGATTTTATAGTATAATCGCGAGACAAAATAATGAAAACAATGGCTCACCATTACGTGGTAACGGCTCACAAGCCAACCGCAGTCACGGCTTGCGTGACCGGTAAGTTAACCTGCTTTTTCTCTCTCGCGCTCGAAAGGCGACCCTCGCGCGCGCCTTGAAGCCTCCAATTTGGCCCTAATTTTGCATTTTCTATGTCAAGGCAATTTCACGTCGCCAACGGATCTGAATTTGATTTTGGCAAAAAACATGAGACTCGAGATCTACCTTGTGACACCTGAAGGGCTTCGTCCTCTCAAAGAAGTTGGCATATATGGCAAAATAGCTGTAGTCAAATTTTTCAGACCACAAGTTAGTCTACGCTGATTCTTTTATTTTATTTTCCATCATTTTGCATCATCATAGTTACTAATCGATATTACAGCATGAAAAGAAGGATCTGCTCTTTTTGTTAACAACGCGTTACAATGCAATGATCTTGGAATGCGTTGGCGAGGGAGAAGATATTGAAATAATTACAAAAGCTCACGGCAATGTAGCAGATAGAATAGGTAAGGCTTCTGAGACTGGAATCAAAGCTGTAATCGATCCCAAAGCAAGAGTTATTGGCTTAAGACTTTACGATGGTTTGTTTAAAATTATTCCACTCGACAAAGATAATCCAGAATTAAAAGCATCATCTATACGTATGGATGAACAAAATGTAATTATCATTGAATTGACTAAATTTTGTCTAGCATGAAACCTTTGAACATTATTAATTAACAATTTTTTTATTATAATTCAAGGTTCAGGATGTTAACTTTTTACATGGTTGTACAAATCCTACCTTAATTTTAATTCATCAAGACATCAATGGAAGACATGTCAAAACTCATGAAATTTCATTGAGGGATAAGGAATTTGTCAAGATTCCATGGAGGCAAGATAATGTTGAAAGAGAAGCTATGATGGTTATTCCAGTTCCATCACCTATTTGTGGAGCCATCATCATTGGCCAAGAAAGTATTTTGTATCATGATGGTACTACTTATGTAACAGTAGTACCACCAATTATTAAACAGAGTACAATCACATGTTATGCTAAAGTAGACAACCAGGGACTCCGTTATCTATTAGGAGACATGGCTGGCCATTTGTTTATGTTATTTTTGGAGCAGGACAAGAAAGCAGACGGATCTATGGTGGTAAAAGACTTGAAAGTCGAATTACTTGGAGAAGTCAGTATCCCGGAATGCATAACATACTTGGACAACGGAGTAATTTTTATTGGTAGTCGGTTGGGTGATTCTCAGTTAATAAAGTTAAATACCAAGCCTGATGAAAATGGTTCATACTGCAGCACCATGGAAACTTTTACCAATCTTGCTCCGATAGTAGACATGGCTGTTGTAGATCTCGAGAGGCAAGGCCAAGGACAAATAGTCACTTGTTCTGGAGCTTTTAAAGAAGGATCCTTAAGAATAATAAGAAATGGAATCGGCATTCAAGAGCACGCGAGTATTGACCTGCCTGGAATAAAGGGAATGTGGGCATTGAAAGTTGGCAGTGGTAACTTTGACAATACTTTGGTATTATCATTTGTTGGACAAACAAGAATTTTAATGTTGAATGGAGAGGAAGTGGAGGAAACCGATATACCAGGCTTTGTTGCAGACGAACAAACATTTCACACCGGCAATGTCAGTAATGACGTGATTATTCAAATCACACCAACTTCTGCTAGATTAATCTCTAACGAAAGTAAATCTGTCATCTCTGAATGGGAGCCTGATAATAAAAGGACCATCAGTGTTGTAGCATGCAATGGCACACAGGTACTTTGTGCGACAGGAAATGATTTGTTCTATTTGGAAATAAGTTGTAATCAGATAGTTTCTAAGGGATACACTACTCTTCAGCATGAAGTAGCATGTGTTGACATCTCTCCATTAGATGGAAACAGTGAAGCAAAAATTGTTGCTGTTGGTTTGTGGACAGATATTTCTGTTCGTGTATTAACTTTACCTAATCTAGAGGAAATAAACAAAGAATTACTTGGTGGGGAAATAATCCCTAGGTCCATATTAATGACTTGTTTTGAAGGCAATACATATCTTCTATGTGCATTGGGCGATGGAAGCATGTATTACTTCACATTGAACAAACAGAATGGAATGCTGGCCGATAAAAAGAAAGTTACTCTTGGTACCCAACCAACAGTCTTGAGAACTTTCAGATCTCTTTCAACAACGAATGTTTTTGCCTGTTCTGATAGACCCACAGTTATTTACAGCTCTAATCACAAGCTTGTATTCAGTAATGTTAATTTGAAAGAGGTCAATCACATGTGTTCTCTAAATGCGGAATCTTATCCAGACAGCTTAGCACTTGCAACAGATAGTACTGGTAATTAATTATTGCTAAGACTTGATTACAAAAATCAAACATGTTGCTATATTCAAATCGTTATTCACCATTTGTTTTTTATAGTTACTATTGGAACCATTGATGAAATACAAAAACTACATATAAGAACTGTACCTTTGTATGAATCTCCGAGAAGGATTGCTTACCAGGAAAGTACTCAAACCTTCGGAGTAATCACGATGCGCGTTGATATTCAAGAAAGCAATGGCGTTAATGTTGTCCGACCATCCGCTTCGACGCAAGCAGCTTCTATATCCAACAGCAATCACATTCCAACGCACAACAAACCCTCCAATACAGCGAGCGATGTAGGACAAGAAGTTGAAGTTCATAATCTACTAATTGTTGATCAACATACCTTCGAAGTACTTCATGCTCATACTTTGGTACCTACTGAATATGCCATGTCTTTAATTTCTACAAAATTAGGTGAAGATCCAACTCCATATTATATCGTTGGTACGGCGATGATCAATCCTGACGAATCGGAGCCGAAATCAGGCAGAATTTTGCTTTATCATTGGAATGATGGAAAACTATCACAAGTATTCAAATGTTTTCATCTATTTTAATGACTTTAATTTTTTAAATGTGTAAATACAATTTTTTTCTTTATTTCGTAGGTTGCTGAAAAAGAAATCAAAGGATCATGTTATTCCTTAGTTGAATTTAATGGGAAACTTTTGGCTAGTATTAACAGTACAGTCAGATTATTTGAATGGACTGCAGAAAAGGAGTTGAGGCTAGAGTGCAGTCATTTTAATAATATCATAGCTTTATACTTGAAAACAAAAGGCGATTTTGTACTTGTGGGAGACTTGATGAGATCTGTAACTTTACTTCAATACAAGACTATGGAAGGTAGCTTCGAAGAAATTGCGAGGGATTACAATCCTAATTGGATGACCTCTATCGAAATTCTGGATGACGATACTTTCTTGGGTGCCGAAAATTGTTTCAATCTTTTTGTATGTCAAAAAGACAGGTAAGCAGCTGATAATTATTTTTATCTCTGATATAAATTAATTTAGATTACTAAATTTGTCGTTCGTATATAGTGCTGCTACATCTGAAGAAGAAAGGCAACAAATGCAAGAAGTTGGACAGTTTCATTTAGGTGACATGGTAAACGTTTTTAGACATGGGTCTTTAGTCATGCAACATTTAGGTGAATCAAGCACGCCCACTCACGGTTGTGTGCTTTTTGGCACTGTAAGTGGCGCCATTGGTTTGGTAACACAAATTCCATCAACGTTTTATGAATTCCTTCGTAATTTAGAAGACAGACTAACATCCGTCATAAAAAGTGTGGGTAAAATAGAACACAATTTCTGGAGAAGTTTCAATACAGATTTGAAGATAGAGCAGTGTGAAGGATTTATCGATGGAGATTTGATAGAAAGCTTCTTGGATTTGAATCATGAAAAAATGGCCGAAGTCGCCATGGGTATTGTGGTAAGTTCATACAGATGTTCATACAAGGTCTTGATTACTTATTCTCGCTTATTTTCGATATAAATGCACATTCATCTTTCATGTTTTAGATTGATGATGGCAGTGGAATGAAAAAAGAAGCAACAGTTGATGACTTGGTAAAGATTGTTGAAGATCTTACTAGGATACACTAAATTTTAATTACAAAATGCTTTTTTATTGATTTCACAAAAAAGTGTATAACATTGCGATTAAATACGAGGATATTTATTTGATTCTAATGCCTGAGCGCAATAACATATGAATCGTTAAGCACGCAGTCCTCGCATACAAGTACTCATAAGTTATGTAAATATATAAGAGTCGAATGCAACGTCATGGAATACGCTAATTATATGTAATTCATTCGAAATCATGATCAGCTGTGACTAAAAGCCAATATTCACACTTTGTAAAGTAAAATTCATATCTTTGTAAGTTCAGTGTGAATTATAAGTCTCGCTATATGGAGAATCCTTTGGTTTATTCTGAACGGTTTTTTTTAACTTTATTGTGTAGTCTAAGACAAAATCGATAAATGAAAATATATAGATTTTCAAAAACATGCTTCTTCGCGAACTTCATTAGCGACGACTTGCATTAGCCAAGGTGACTGGGTCAAAAATCCATTCTCTTAGTTTATCCACACCTTGTCCTGTAACCCCACTGGCTTCGATAACTGTGATTTCTTGATGCACTTCCTTTTGTAGACGAGAAAAATTCAACATTAGCAGCGCTTCGTTTCTCATTTGACGATAAGACAGATCCATCTTCGTCAAAATTAAAGCGAACTTTGCTCTCGCGAGTTTAGGTTCCACTAGTAACGAGTATAGCAAAACGCCAGCAGCGCTTATTTGGCACAGATTACTGGTATCCACCACATATATTACCTTATAAACCTAAAAAATAATTGCTCATTTTCCAAATCTCTTACAATTGATTATTAATAGAAGGATAGTTGCTATAATTATTATAATCATTATTCTTTTATTACTGAAAGTTTAAAAGCATTATTTACCCTGTCGAGATGATGTCTCCAAATCGGTGCCATGCTACCGCCGATTTCTCGAATGACAAGTTCGAAGTGTCTATCGGAATTCCGTATGTTAAAAAGATTAATACCATTTGTTTGGACAGTTGAATTAGCATCATCTATACTGTCTCCACGAAGATTTTTCAAAAGAAGAGTTTTTCCGGACTTTATCGGACCCACACACAGGCACATTTTTATGCGGCCCTCCTAGATATAATATTGATTAACAACTTGGTTTACCATGCCAACAGTAACTTGTCTTCGGTTACCGTCGAAAATCCATTATTATTGATCCACCATTTTTATTTAATTTATTAATAAGATTTAATAACAGGACAAGTGATAAACAAAATTTATCTGTGTTTTCGACAGATTTTATTAGTTAATTTTAAAAGGGGGAACTATTGCAGTTTCGATTATTTTTAGGTAAATCATTGCACACAATGGTATCCTCTTGGACAATATAGTATTATAGATCCAATCGGATAAGACTTATAATTTATTTACACAAATGTGGACGGAAACCGCACATTGCACTACTTGTGACATTATACAACAGGTTCCAGCAATTTGCAATTTTACAGTTAAGCGTAATCGTTTTTTTTTTCTTGGAAAAAATATATTTAATTGGTAAATAAAATAAATATATATATCTTATCTGCGAAATAAAATGCTTTGATTCAAATGAGAATTTTCAAACTTTTGTGTCACATCTGTCATATATTTATAAATTATTTGCACGAGGTAACGAGTATAATTCAATGATAAACTAAATCTCATCATTTTAATTAAATTAATATGTAAGCAATAAATAAGTACATATTGAAACATTTGATTCTACTTATAAATATTCATAAAATTAGTGTTTGAAAAAAAAATGAAATTTAAAAATGTGATTCTTTGTTCTACTGTAAACATTGGTTTAGCTTCTCAAACAATGAGTAAGAATATCCTTCTTTATATTAAATAACGAATATAAAATCCTCAATTATAATTATGTGTATAAAAAAATTATAAAAAATTTTTATGTAGAAACAATATTAAATACGGCCTAACAATGATAATTTAATGATTTTTTTTAATTTAAGCGGTATACAGAAATTGTTCTTACATTAACGTACTGGAAATTTGTAGGAGTGATTTAGGTATTATAATTAAGTTTACTGTAATTTTCTGTGCGTATTATAAATTACAAAATAGCCCTTCTCATCAAATTTATATAATACATTTATCATCGTACGTATGCAACTTGATAAAAAGTTAAAAACCAAGAAACCGAAGCTGAAGTTGAATTCATTGCTTATTAATTTTAATTATTTTATAAATATATAAATTCTAATTTATGCAATGCTTATATTTAAATAGCCGCACATTTGTATTTGTATAATTATAGCTTATTCAAAAAATGTAAAATATTCATTTTCATTACCATTGTTAATCTAATATAACAATATAATCGCGTGATTTCTTAGTAATTTTATATTTCCACTAAACTGTTTGCATGGATGTAAAATATTCTAGCGGCAAGTTGTGTTTATTCAACTGTATATGATTTACAAGTTTTTAATGAAGATCGCGGCGCGATTCCACGTGTATACGACGTATTGTTACTTGTAGAGTATTTAAGATCAATTTTTTTTCGAAGAGCAATTATTTCGATCATTCATTCCAATAAGTAATAATCAATAATTAAAAATGAACTCCAAAGTCGCTTTGGTACTATTTATTGTAGCTGTTGTTGCTCTGGCTGTAGCAGAAGGTAGTATACTTATATACGATAATTTTATATTTAATATTTTATTATTCAGATTCGAAAATAAATGCTATGTAAAATATTTATAATGTTTTATTACAGACTACCCTGAGGGTAATGTGTCTGGCTATGCCGAACAATTAGACGACTGCTTATTTACTTGTACAGAAAAATACGGCAAAAAGGGTAAGTAAATAACACAATTTACTTCTATATACATATAAAATATTTAATTGAATAACGAATTCGCAGGCTATAAAAAGACGTACCCTCAAAAAGAGAACGAATGCAAGCTGTCTTGTGAGGGTAAGAATTACAAAACTAATATACCTTTTTTTGAGAATTTTTTAATAGTGATTTCATGATTTTTTTTCTTATCATTTACAGAAGCTTTCTCAGCCGAATATGGTAAGTTACTTCCGAGTCATCATCATTTTTATGACTTCCAACGTTTTTCATTTTTAAGAAATTATGAATTTACTCAAATTTCATTTTCAAATTTAGGTTCTTATGGTTTTTATCCAGAGAAGAAACACGAATGCGGCCAAAGATGCAACGGTAAAATTTTATTATTTTAAATACTATTTTAAATATACTATTTTCAACCTTAATCCTCGATTACGATTTATTAAAATCGATATTTTATACTTATTATTATTTCTTGAAACAATTCTATCCTCAACTATTTTCTTGGTAATTCATAAAAGACATTTAAACTATAACTATTCTACGCATTGACATTTTCGATTTTTCTACTAAAATTTTTGACTGCACACATTAAAACAATATGTAACCCTTTTGTATCAACCTGGTTTCAGAAATATACGGTAAAAGTACGGCAAAGTACCCCCAAAAGAATCCTGAATGCCACCAAAGATGTGGAGGTATAATATATTTCACTCGAATTTTTACCTAAATAAAATAATTGCTAAGCAAATTCATTAAACATCTTTTTTTCAGAACTTTATGGCTACAGACATTAATCAAAGAAAGACAAATAAAAATTTATATACTAAATCATTGCGGCTCCATCTAATATAATTCATTTCATTAATTATTATTCGATGTATGTTCAAAATAAAAATATTTATATTCTTATTAAATAAAGTTATTTTTTAAATCGTCATCCAGCTATTCATCAGATATCCATAACACGATTCTTCCTACTCCGGATACAATATTAAAGTCCCTCTATTTTTAGTCGACAATAGTTAGATCAGTTTGTCCTGTGCTCGGGAGCTGAGCGTAGAGTAATATTACCGACTCCAATTTGGCGATTTCATCATTAATGAGCTAATTTATAATAGTTGATAAAACCCTAGCCTAGTATATAAATAAAATTATATGTTCGTTGAAAGTCTGATACAAAAGTTTCTTAAATAATAATTTTAAAATAAGTATCACGATCATTAATTGAATTACAATAAATAAAAGGACAGAATAAAGTGAATATTTACATTTTTATTCATATCAACAGTTTACAGAATTAAATTCAAAAGTAAAAAAATAATATGAGAGCTTTGAAAAATGACAATTTTCAATTATCATTATTGAAAATTTTCCTTAACTCTCCTTTTCTTATGACAAGTATATATGCAAAAGAGTACGAAAAAACGTTTACAATGAAAAACAGAAATTCATGGTTTACACTTGCTTTGCGAGTTACAATACAAAATAATAAATCAAATACTTAAAAATTAAAAAAGACAGGGTTACACCCAAATTACAAAAAAGGAAATCAACAGTCGGAAATGTTGTCAAGCCTTCTAATCACTTTCTTGTATTCTTCTATTAGAGCTTTGAATTCCTTATCAAGAGTCTGAATACGTTGTTCTCGAATTGAAAGAGAAGAAACACCTGGTCGGTTTTCATTAGACTTGAATGCTGCTTCTAATTTTTTCAAATTTTCTTCTCTTCTGTACGGTAAGTTAAGCCTCTTTTTAACATCCAAACGATAGTCACGATATTCAAATTCGTTTGATGTATCAATCACCCTTAATCTCAATATTTCATATATTCTGCGAGATTGCTTCTAAACATGAATTTTAAAAAATACGTAAAACATAATTTACAAATTCAAAAAAATTTTAGTTACTTGAACCATATTTTTTACCTTATTTATTTTAAACCTTTCCCTCGCTTCATTGACCATAGCTTTGTTGAAACCTTTAATAAGATTTTCTTTTGAGAAGCTAGGTAATGTACTGCAATTCGTAGCATCCACATAATCCCTCAAACGCTGGAAATCTTCAGAAGGGTCTTCCACTAAAAATAATTAATTTCTTGAGACTCCTATTTTTTAAAAATATAAATAAAATACTCGATAAAAACTTGTTACCTGTTATATCTTTAACTTCAGGGTGGTTGATATATTCACGATAAATTGCCCTTAATAAGTGAGTGCCAAGTCCTATTCCTTGAAATGGAGGTAAAATTAAAACTTGAGCTATACGGGGTCTTGTAAGGTTGGGATAAGCATAATACTGATAAACAGTTGCAAAACCAACTGTAGCATAACGAACAGAATCATCTTCGTCTGTATACCTTTCAAACCTATAAACATTTTAATTATTAATATTAATATTAATTATCCTTATTTTCTTTCATATTTAATGTCACATATATCAATTCATACATGTTAAAATAATGCCATTGGTCATCATCAATATCAATGAAATTTGCAGCATCAATATACCATAACAAAAATGTTTGCAGACGTTGATGATATTCTTTGAACTTTTTATAACTCATGTCAGCCTTGTACACTTCAAAATGTCTTACGAACCCATCATCTAAAGAATTGTACAATAAAATGGTTATAAATTATATTGTATATTATATATGCATATTTAACTCACCATCCACAGAAAAAGAATATATATTTTCTCCAGCAGGTTTAAAATCCTTATCTTTAGTAAGGGATTGGATGAATGTATCAATATTATCGTGTACATCAGGAGCTAACACTTCAGCTACTTTTGATAAGACTTCATCAGGTTTGACATCTTCACAAACAAGTTTGTTTACTTTTTCAGAATAAGTCATGCCCAAATAAGTTTCCAAACTACCAGCTGTATAATACAATTTTACTCGAAGGTCCTTATATCCAAATATATTTTCACTGGAAAACCATAATGAATTATTTAGATATTAAATAGTTACTAATGAAACCAAGCGATATTACTATAAATATTTAAAATTTACCTATCTCCAAATACTTGATGTGACATCTCTGGTTTGAACGTGGTTTCATCATCATCCAAATCTTCAATTTTACGCACTAATTTGAATTCAAGAGCATCATTGCTATTAATGACAAATGCTTTTAAACGAGTTTCTATCACTTCTTCCATAATGCTATAAAAATATTATACTTTATTAGCATAAATTACAACATGTGCCTCGAACCATCAATAACAATACAAAAATAAATGTGAACTCCTGGAATCAAGAGATATGATTGACCTTGAAATTGTTACTAACATTTCAAACTATATGACCATACATTCTGATATGTAAATTTGATTCTTATTGATCCCTAGAAATCATTCATAAGAGAGTATTTCCTTAACAATGAAACTGAAATGTTTAAATTACGTATCACTTGCAATAAACAAAATCTCACGCAAAAGTTTCATGAATTATAACCTTCAAGACGAAAAAACTAATACTTGATTCCAACAACTATTAAGACAGCAGTCTAGGATTCGTTCCTTCATGAAACCAGAACATTTACGAATAACGATAAAGTACTTACTTCAACAAAACCTGCCGACAGTTAACCGTTTCTCAAGAAGACGCCTATTGTTTGAAACGTGATCAGAAAGGTTGTTCGCGCCAAATGTGCGGTTCCGAAAATATAGAATAATAAATCCGATCGCGGTCGAGTCAGAGTGTGCCACCTTGCGGTTAACAACTGAAGGTTCGTTAAAAGCAAAAACCAAAGCAGAAAGCCTTATTATTGAAAACGCAATGAAAAGTATAGTCTAGAGCATAGAAAATGAACAATAATACGTAATAATCAATGTAGAAGCTCATAATCAGATTCTACAATCAAGATTTTCGTACTTTAGATAAATTTTCTTAAACAATCAAACGTTCCTCTATATATCACGTGGCTTTAGGCTCGTTTCAGCGCCCTCTGGCGATATACGCAATCGATCGGTATTCGCTAAAAACAGCTGCTGATAAAATAACACATTATCAGCAGCTGACTGACCGTCGATGGTGTGTGCGGAGATTCAAAATGTTCAAGTAGTCAAAGTCATGTCGCAAAAAAAGCTTTTTCTATATACTTACATCTATGTGCTATCGATTACACTTAAATCTTGAATAAACAAACCGGAAAATCTTCTTGACAATGAAAAACTCGCAAAGTCCCAAGTCTACATGCTTATAATTGCAACGTTTGCACGAAACCACGTCGAATGATGTAATCGCGTGGGCAAAAATCAAAATCCAGAAAAACGAAACCTCGACCAATAAGGACCTGCGCTAAACTACTTATACCGCAGTATATACCTATAACATACATCAGGAGACAGAGTGTGGATGAGCCATCATCAAGGGCGACGATTCCGAGTATAGCACGTATATACGCGTATATATATATATATAGTATAGAACTCGCGTATGTGTGTGTGCGCGCGAGCGCAATAGCCGCAGTGTATATATCTATATTATACATATATATACGTGTTCCGCGCGAAAGAGAGAGAAGGAAACATCTATATAGTCGCGCGAGATCCGCATCGTCGCAGGCAGTGTGTAGTGTTCGTCGAAGAGAAAGAGGCTCCGCGAGTTTTGCGTGGTGTGCGGCGCCGAGAGAGTGTCGATCTAGGGGACGACGTGAGAATCATGGCCGAAGCCATTGTAGACGGGACTTCGTCGATGAGTCGATTTTTTTGTCACCGTTGCAGCGTCGAGATCGAGCATTTGCTACCGGTAAGTGCGACGTATACCTCGGGGCCACCCTGGCCACACTTATTTCCGGTTTCGACTGCTGCTCAGCTCGAGCTGTTTCTCGCTTAACTTTTTTTCTTTCGAGCGACTCGTCTTCGCTCTCGCTTGTAGCAGCGCGTTTCGGAGCTAGAGAAAAGGACGAGTGAAAAACACCCGGGGATCGAGAGCTTTTGCGCGACGTGTCCGAGCTTATTTTCGTCAGCTTGCATGTATGTATGAGTAAGCTGCTGATGCGCGCGTAAGAGCAAGAGAGAGAGAGAGAGAGAGTATAGTTCATATATATATATATATATATATATATATATATATATATATATATAAGTACGTCGATACACTGTAACAAAATGCTCTCGAGGAAACGTGTACCTACAGTATTGACACACCAGGTCGTGCCCTTCAAACTAACGCTTCCTCGAGCACACGATGTGTACATGTAGACGTCTCCAGATAGTTCTATAAGTATTTGCTGAACGGATTACGGAGCAGCGCGCGACTCCGACGATGGCCATGTATAGTTTGTTGTTTTGCTAAGCGCTGACTCGTCGCTGATAACGCTGCGGCACACTACTCTACTACTTACTTGTATTGTTATTGCTGTGTTTGTCTGTCGCAGGACTACACATGCCCAAGATGTTCCACTGGATTCATCGAAAAGCTGGAGAGGAGCAGTGCGGAGAGCGGCTCTGGGATGGATATAGATAACCAAGACCTTAGCGATATAGAGGTAGACGTTACTAGTTTACATGACGTAAGTTGTAATGACTGTCATATTGTATTGCTTGGATCTCTATACTTGTTTACGAGTAGTTTTTCAAACTGTTAAAGCTTGCGAATGGAAATTAATACTGTTATTTTCATAAATAGTTCCCAGGCCCCTTTCACCTACCGCTAGCTTTACTAGGAGAAACGACAGGTGTTTCGAGGAATCCCAGGAATGGAGGAAATGTCACCAGGAGAAGATCGCATCAGCCTCAAGATTTGGATTTACAAACGACTCCCCAAAATACTAGGTATAGCACTCGGTGAAATTGTAACTTGCATCACTTTATCACTTTCATTTTCTTCGGAGTCCTTTAAAAGTGGATTTCCATATTTTAATGAGTACTTTTTTACTTTGTTTGTTTGAATTATTATACGCAAACAGGTAGATGAAAATGAAACCGATTATTTTTTGCGCTACTCAAATTCTTATTCCATTTTTACACTAATGTATCTCAAATTTAACAGCTCGAGAAATCAACAACAACAGAGCTTACCACCTCAAATAGATAATTTAATTCAAGATATCTTTGCAAATCTAGCTGGTATTGGGTTTGGTTTTCAACCAGGACAGGGACCAGTGTATGTATATGTCCCATAGATTATTTCAAAATTTAAAGCGAAATATAAAGGGAAATCATTTTTATATTTATGCTTTATGAGGAATGACGATGGATCGACTCAAGTCACTGTCTGTCTGAGCTCTATATTAGGCAATACTAATAAAATATTGTGCCCTATATAATTAATGTAGATTCGATATTAGACTGTTTTTGGGAAATCCTGGAGATTATGTTTGGGGACAAAATGGATTGGACAGCATTGTTACACATATGTTAAATCAAATGGATGAAACCGGACCACCACCATTACCTAAAAAAAAAATTGAAGAAATACCTACTACCATAGTATCACAGAGACAAATTGGTTAGTAAAAAAACAACAATTTTAAATCCTTATAAATATTGATTGTCGAGAATTTTAATCACAAACTTATGCATTCTTCCATTACAGATTGCAACCTACAATGTTCAGTGTGTTGGGAAGACTTTATCCTTGAAGAAAGTGTCAGGCAATTACCTTGTCAACATCTTTACCACGCACCTTGTATTGTTCCATGGCTAGAGCTTGTATGTGAAACAGACTTTTAATATTATACATTCACTTTGCTGAAAATACAATATCATTAATTCATTTTCAGCACGGAACTTGTCCAATATGTAGGCAAAGTCTAGGAGATCAATCAACATTTGACGCGAATCAAGATACAGTTGGACCAAGTTTAGCTGCACTGTTCAGGTAGATATAAAGTTCTGTAACGTATACTGCAATGCCAAGTACTTGATATAATATAAGTATTTTCTTTTACAGAGCTGCAAACGAGTCTAGCAGTAGTAGAACTTCTTCAGCATCGTTGGGAAGTAGTTCAAGAAATGATTCACCAAATGAACTTTGAAATTAATTTGCGAGTTTCATACTAATTGGCTACCTTCATGTGGTGTATTGCAAACCGAATTTATCACTTACTCATATGCATTTTGGACTTTTATTTTTTTTTTTAACTTGTACCTTCTATAGATTTTGATTACTTGATATCACTAATTCATGTGAAAACATTTGTAGCTTAATTGGACTTTTTTTGGCAAAGGACAATCGAAATTGCTCACAAATTATTTTGCTTGCATTATTTACTATGCAGAATATACGGTTTTTTATACCTGATAAATTTTATTTTGTTCAAGAGCGATTAATATGTTTATTAATTTACATAAAGAATTATCGATTTCCTATAGCTGATAATTGTGAACTGTATATTCTTTGTACATTTTCCTACAATAGTATATTATTTCGATTTGCATATACTTCAGTGTTTACAACATTTTTACAGGAATAAGTGTAAAGATAATTTGACAAAGAAATGTTATACACAATTAATATTTACAAATTCAAATTTATTTGAATTTAAAACGAAGATACATAAAATTAAACATTTTAATTACTGTATGCTAATATTTTTGTTAACTTTGCTGCTTTGCCAACAGCATGTTTCAAAAAATTCTATTTAGGAAAATTTAAACCAATGCTATTATTTACAAATAGACATTTAAATATTAGTGACTTTGGGAAAATAAAATAAAATTGCTTAGCTAAATTAGTTTATTTAGCTTCTATGACAGATTATAATTGAATAACGATAAAGAAAAGGCAAACTGTGAAAAGTGGTGCGATTTGTGTATATTCTATGCGTTAAGAACTAATGTTAATAATTTTTGCGATAACGTGAAAACACCTGTACATATTTTTATTCTATTCTAATTTACAACATGAATAAAAAATTAAGAAAATAGTTGCAGAAATTTGGGTTTACTGATGGCAAAGCAGAATAGATTTGCTAGTGAACTTTTCTGTAAAGTTATGGTTCGAGTGTAATTATGTACAACCTCGATGCTTGTTTGTATAGAGTGTAAAATTAATACCATTGTTAATCGGGATCCTAAACATCGGACAAAGTGACGTGCTACAATGGCTTCGGTTTGACGCTGTGTGAACAAAATGAAATGTAAACAAATTGATTGTGAAAGAGTGAAGAGATTGCATTGTACAGTTAATTGAACTTGCAATGCTTTAATTATTGAATGAAGTTGTAAAGTGTATTTCATCATGTAGAAGTACTTTTCAATTGAAAACAGAAATACATACTTTGGAAGAAAGTTTCATGACTAATGAAAGAAATGGAGAAATAAAATCAGTTGCAAGAATACGAGGATGGAGTATTAACTGTTCCTCAAATCTTGTACCTTTCATGATATTTTTTTTGCCATTTGTAAAGACTTTTGTACAAAAATCTCGTGAGAAAAGAATATAAATCTTGCACAAAATTTTTTGACGAGGCTGATGTATCGTTTTTTTCTGTATTTATTATATCTCATTTTTTTTAACTGACCATAAATTATTTTTCATCAGCCTCTGAAACTTATTAAAATGTGATGCTACACCTGCTTTATAGTATTCGTGTGTAAAAATTAGTACATACAATAAAATAAATCGTATATTTATTCCGAAACAAATTGATTTTTAATTAACCAATTTTGATTTTTGTTATAAATTAACTATTTTTTTTAAGTTAATACACTTCACTAAACGAATTTCCAACGTTGTTTGAAAGTTATTATCATCTACTTAGTTAAATATTTTGCTTTGTTTATAGTGTTAGATATAGGAACGGTATATGCAAATACTATTGATTTTGTGTGTGTATATATATAGATTTCCGTCATCTGAACACGGCTCCAAAATTATAACGAATACATAATATATATAATATAGGTATACCAGTGCGTCTAATAAAAGTAGGCGCATAAGTATAGGTATTACATATTATTTGGATAGAATTTTTTTTGATAACGCTCTGAAGTTAGTTTCAAAGCTTCTATTCGAGACTAATCGTATATAGTATTCAGTAGTCACACCATTCGCGCTGTCAGCGAGATCATTTTTGCACATAAAATTGTAGGTTAGAATAGTTTGTATATATTTACATCATGGCTTGGCTTGTGAAGTGCATTTGTAAACAAGGACTATTTTACAAATATCTAATATATAGAAACTAGTTTGCAATGACATAAATGAGTTATGACTGAAATGTTAAGAAAAAATATTTATTTTATACAATTCTCAAACGGTACAAATCTAAAAATATCTGTTAAAAGAAAATAATAATAATTAAGTTGTAATATTGAGGTTATAAATGGTTTATGGAAATAGAGAATGACAGAAAGAGAACCCAGAATCGAGATTGTCGCAGAACCATGTCCAATAAAGCCAAGAAAATTTGGTCCCCAAAATATAGCCATAAGATTGCGACAAAGAGAAACTTTTGGATGCTTATATCCGGCAACACAGGTACTTGTAGCTCGACAGTTTTATCAAAATGTATTTCCAAACTATACAGTGGTGAATGTGGAGAAACCACCCTGTTTTCTCAGAAAATTCAGTCCAGATGGAAAGTATTTAGTAGCATTTAGTGCAGACCAAACTTCTATTGAAGTTTACGAATACAGAGGAGCAGCAAGTGCTGCAGATTTATTGATCGATTGCAAAGGGGAATATATTGGACATAAAAATGATGAGAAATCGTTTCATATACGGAATCATATTTTTAAGAGATTTTTTAGGGTAAGTAATCGTGTAGAAATTTAATAAGAGAATTCATTGCATAACTGATTTACAAATGTGTTATTATTACATTTTCAGACAAAATGGGTTGTTAATGTTGTACAAAGCAATGAGCAGTTGAATAGAGAGTGTAGTCTATTTACTGATGATGGACGATATGTGATTGTAGGATCCGCAGCACATATTCCTGATGAAATCAGACCACATTTTTATCAGGTATAATAGTCACTTATTTCTAATAAATTTACATTAAAAAATAAGAAATTTGTTATCCACCTGTTCATTTCAATTTAGATTTACTCCAATAATGAAGCACTGACTCCTAATCCTAGATCGCCATTGGAAGATTATAGTATTCATCTAGTTGATATTCGAGGTGGAAGGCTCTGTGATACAAGACATTTTAAAGTAGATAAAATTTATTTATCCCAAAACCAAGGTAAACATTGGCCACACCCATCAAATTTCAAGAAAATTAAGATAATGAATTTCTTTCTTCTTAAATAGGTCTTTATTTGTATAAGGATATTCTTGCTGTTTTATCGGTGCAACATCAAACTATACATATTTTTCAATTGTTAGATGGAATGTTCATAAATGTGAGAACAATTGGCAGGTGAGAAAATCAAAATTAAATTCTACCTTAGATTAAATTTACATATTAATGATATATATGGGATTATTAATTTATATTTAGGTTTTGTCTTGAAGATGAAGCATATTTAGTCTCAAGTGCTTGGTCAGGTGTTAATTCTAGACCTTTTAGAGATCCAACAATAAATAGTTTGAAACATAAACTTCTTGTTTATTTGTATAGAAGAGCTGCATACATCAGTGATATAACGAAAGATCCGTACGAATTACGACGTTTCTATCAGTATTTTGAACAGGTATATTACTATTTTGGATTAAAATACATTTCAAGTATTAAAATAAATTTTAATATTATTTAAAAACACAGCTTAATTCTTTGAGAATGTGGAAAATGCAATTGTTGGATACAAATCATATTTTGGTGAGGTATGCAAGTGAAGAAGTTGCTACTTTACAAGCAAGTGAACCTAATGCTCAACCAGCCTTATTAGTTGTTTACGACATGGTGTCTGCCAAAATCTTAGCCGCTTATGATAATGCATCTACACAGTTATTAACACAATTTGAAAACTTCAC
Source organism: Muscidifurax raptorellus (assembly GCA_020010945.3). Lineage (NCBI taxonomy): Eukaryota > Metazoa > Arthropoda > Insecta > Hymenoptera > Pteromalidae > Muscidifurax > Muscidifurax raptorellus. The sequence goes on from CM052080.1 coordinate 39,233,129, forward strand.
AGATTCCTTTAGAAATGCAAGAATGAGTACAGACTGTCAGTATATGTGCTCTCCTTCAAATAATATTTATGCAAGGTATACACTTTTGTACATTTATATAACTACTTTAATTTATAAAGAAACAGGCTCTATTTATTTCTTATATTAACAGATTAATGCAACAAAGATTCAAACAAACAATCATAAGTGCCCGTTACGGAGGTGTCACAGAAGCTACCAAAAGATTGCTGGCTCAGTTACCTATATGTGCCCAGTCTTACTCAAGTTCTCCTTATCTTGACCTGTCTTTGTTTTGTTACGACGACAAATGGGTCTCGATGATGGAAAGGCCAAAAGCATGTGGAGAACATCCAATTAGGTAAAGTAATTAAGAAATTATTATTTTTAAAAAACATTTGTGAGCAAAAATGGTTAATCGTTATTACTGCATTTTAGATTTTATGCTCGTGATTCAGGACTTTTGAAGTTCAGAATGCACGCGGGAATTTTGGGACGGTCTACACCTGTAATCGCCAGGAGGTTAGTGGCATTTACCTTCCATCCGACTGATCCTTTTGCAATATCAGTTCAACGTACAAACGCCGAATATATAGTTAGTTTTCACGTTCGACATGTATAAAGTAATAATTTTATAAACAAGATAATGTAGCAAACGCGCTGATGTAAATAATTATAAATTAAAAATTTAATTATTGTTTTTAACTAAGAGAACAAGAATATGTATGTATATACTTATACACAGAGAATAGGTGTATATTCAAAAATCAATACAAAGAAATTTTGTATTGAAAATTTTTAATATGAAATTTATATTTTTAAATAAATTACCAGAAAATACATTATATTGTAAAATTTATTCACGTCATTTACAATATTTTGTTTGTGTGCCACAAACAAAAAAGGGGATATAGGGGTCAGAAATGGCGATTTTTTTATTTTTGTACATCGTATTAAATATGACCCAGTAGAACACAAGAAAAGTGCTGTGTGGCACTGTTTTTTTCTGATATTCAAATTAGAGATTTATAGGATCAAAGTACGGCATTTTTTGCTATTTTTAGTCACAGACAACTTTTCACCTAGAAGATCATTTTTAACGATTTCTTTAAGTTTTTCATACTCTTCTCTCTGCCCATACTGATGTACACGTATATATAAAAAGCCCTTTGCGCTGCGGATCGGCAACACTTATAGGGAATCGATTTTTAAAAAGTCGGTGACACTCATCACTATCATTTCCTTCAAGTGCAACTAAGCGTATTTGTACAGCTGTTTTCGCAAAAAAAATTGTTCATCAAAAAATGACATTTGTTGATTATCAATTTGGACTAAGTCGCTTAAAAAGTTATACTACGCCTATCAACATGCGGCACATGACACTTTTCCAATAAATCGTCTTGATCAGAAATTAGCCCCTTTACGAAAAAACCGGGTGGAAGTTGTATCCACTTTGATTCATTTTCGAAAATTAATGAAAAAATCTATGTGAATCTCTATAAATGACCCTTACAGATTAGCAATTAAATTCAAGTCGCGAAATTACACGCACTATAAATGGCCGATCTGAAGCCCAGTAGTGAACCGGGAAAATAACCTCCATATTTTATTGAGAATTTATCTCCCGAGTATAATTAATTTTATAGCATCTACCCTGATCCTGGATTTTCCCTTTTATTATTGCACCGACGACACGTTTCGAATACTGCACGGACGTGTTTACAATAAGGTTTTCCACTCCGTGTTTACGTTGTGAGTGCGCATCTATAACGGAATAACGCTCTGAGCTATACCTAAATATAAATAGATCGGTTCAAGCAGAAGATCGGCAGTCTCTCCAAGTCCAGCATAGTGAATACTTTATTTTTTCAAAATATACTTGAAGTTCGGAAGACGAAGTCGTATTAGTCTTTTTGTAATTTATTCATTAATATAAAAAAAAATGATGAAGTTTAAACGACGCAAAAGTAAGTTGATATCCCTACGTAAAAAACGATGCAAAAAATGACTAAATCTACATTGTACTACTCTTAGAACGCGATTTTTATTGTTCTAATGTAAGATCTAGCAAGTAACTTTACAAATCATTGTTTCCAGTTAACTCCAAACTAACGAAGCCAAATTACCTGTTCAACTTGGGAGGACTCCACTGCTTCCAATTCGACGAAGTGTTGTATGAAAAACTTAACAAAATTATCCTGAAAAAAAGTAACCCTAAGTCTCAGATCAAGGAAATGCTTCATGACGCCGTACACGTGGGTTTTAAGAATGCCGTAATCTTCAGCCAGCAGTTTACGGATCAAGAAGTGGAAAAGCTCTCGGTCCTATGGCTCGCAATATTGGGCTCTTGGTACGATTCGGTCGCGCTACTCGTACAATCCAAATTAGTCGACCTGAACGAGCCGTACGGACTGCCAGCCTCGACTTTCCGACAGGACCTCGACAAAGAATCGAGTATCCTCCACGCGTTGCTCCTGATGTATCCCTCCGTGGAAAACGAACGGCTAATACGCCTGGTGATCGATCTCGGCGGCAATGTGGCGGCTGTAGACTCCCGTGGCCGAAGTCTTCTGCACTTAGCGGTGAAACGTCGCGACCGAATCCAGCTGAGCGAGATGCTGCTCGCGAAAGGAGTTCCCATCGACGCCGTCGACTGTACCGGCGAAACGGCGCTGCTCGCAGCGTCCGGTACCCTGGACTCGGACGAGATGGTACGATTGTTGATAGCACGCGGTGCCAATGTTACCGTCAGGGATAACTTCGGACGGAACATTCTCCACGGACGGATGCGACGTGCACCCGTGGATGACCTCGAGCTGGCCAGAGTTTTGATTGAACAGGGCGTTTCGCTGAGTGATAGAGAATATTTTACGCCGGATCACCAGCCGTTACACACGGCTATTCTGAGAGGAAACATTGAATTGGTAAGTTCTATCCGATCTAGTAGAAGATTAGGCAGAAAGGCAGTGATTGATGTGTCACCTGATTTTTAGGTGACGTTTTCACATGATTTTCACATGTAAGGCTCTACAAGAAACCTGATTTTCAGATGAAAAATCATGACAACGCTGCAAATCTGAAAATCAGGTGATGCTTTTCGGTAGAGTGTTTTTAACATGAAAATAAAGAATTGTTTGAAAGCCGAAGCTAACTAAGAGTACTTATAGCTTAGAGGACTCGTGTACTATATCCATGTGTATATACGTACGTATTAAGGAGTCAAGCTTGAGTTGAATCCTGCGAAAAATGCAAAAAAAAATTGATTGTAGTCATTTGTCACGGTTTTCTGAAGACCATAGACTATCAGAAATGCCTTTTACTTAGTCTAAAGGTACGTTTTTGAGGAAGACACTATATAGCAAAGAAGATGGTCCAGGTTTTTCGAAAAGCCATGGCAATTTACGAAAATCATAAATCATTGATTTATGTAGTGAAAAGTCATGAATTATCCGGCCAAAAATCGCCGGAACAGAATATTCCAGCCCACGTTTTTCCAACTTCACCACATCCCAGCGTACACACTTGATATTTCTAATTTCCAGGTGCATTTTTTTTTGGCCAACGGAGCAGACGTGAACGCAGTAGGTGGCGACACTACGCCACTATTTATGGCAGCCGAGGTCCTCGAACCTGGAATTATGCAAATTTTGCTCGATTACGGCGCGAACGTCAACCAAAAATGTCGCGAGGACAGCACCGCGACGCACGAAATTTGCAGACACTGCGATGACACATGCTTGAGACTACTTTTGCCCTTCCACCCGGACATCTTCATCGAAGACCGGCAGGGAAAAACGCCTATCTCTATACTCTTGGATGAAGGACGTATTGGATCTAATTGTATGAAGATGTTGGTCAAGGTGTTGGCGTTGAAGAAAGCCGGCCTCCAACCGAACATCGTATTGAAGCACGAAACTCTCATCAAGCCGTATTCGAGGCTCTGGAATTTTTATCGCTTGTGCGCCGCGGAGGTCAAACGCACGAAGTCAAGGAGGTTCCTCGAGAAGTGCACGTTTTTTAGGTTACTCACGAACTGCAAGTGTCAAATATCGGAGCTTATGCGAAATCAAGATTTTGAGAAAAACTTTGTGTCTTACGACCTCAATGTTTTTTGTTTGTACCACGAGGACATAATCGACGCTTTCGAGCGCGCGAGAACACGCTATCATGCTGTGCTGGAAATAGAGACTGTGATAAACGAGGCTCATTATGGAATGTTGCCTTATTTCATTGTGAGGAAGATTGTTGCTTTCGCGTTTATACAAGACTGTTATTGTAGCTATCGCCCTAGAGCTTATGCGTAGGAAAAATACTGACGTGGGGAAGGTTGAACCTTAGAAGATTTATATAAACTGTATATAAAGTTAGACATAGACTCTTTTGAGCACGACATTATTACTTATATATGCTTGGAGTAAACTTTGACGAAATATTAAATGTATGAATGCGCGCAATACTATGTGCTTTCGATAAATTTTCCGTAGTGTTCGTTTTTATTTTATATGTATATTACTGTATGTATAGCCACATGTCTACAAAAGACAGGGAATATAAGTTTGTAATTATGTGACTGAAAAATTCATTTGTATAATTATTAAGAGTGAAGTTCTGTATAGTATTTCGTGCGCATAGCATAACTTATTTTTATGTGTGAAGCTTGTTATATATGTCGGTTTGAAATTTCAAATATTCAAAAATCCCGGGTAGCGTCGCCACAGTCGTTATTTATATACCAACCTGCGATGTGACACAATCGCACAATGCGTTGGTCGCGTGATATATATTAGTGTATAAACAAAAATTTTGCATCCAATGCTCATTAATGAGTAATTGGAAGTTTTAGTTCATTAAATTAAGATTATTTGAACTTGAAAAACGTTATTATTATATCGAAATGGCTGATAAATTGAGGAGATACGAAAAAATTGACTTCCTTGGGGAAGGACAGGTTAGACTGTCGTCTATATACCGTTGAAATTGTTTATAAACAAATTTATAAGATTCGTTATGAAGATATAATTAATTATTTCACTTTCAGTTCGCCACGGTATACAAGGCCAAAGACTGCGTATCGGAAAAAATTGTAGCTGTAAAAAAGGTTTGCTCGTACAGAAAAAATCTAATCAAAAAGAAAAATAACCACATTTTTTTTAAATAAAAAATAAAATTATAGATCAAAGTTGGAAGTCATGCCGAGGCAAAGGATGGGATAAACAGAACAGCTCTGAGAGAAATCAAATTGCTGCAAGAATTAAAACACGAGAATATTATTGGCCTACTGGATGTTTTTGGTCATAAGTCAAATGTTTCTTTAGTCTTTGATTTTATGGACACAGATTTGGAAGTTATAATCAAAGATTCAAATATAGTGTTGACACCTGCAAATATTAAATCATTCATGATACAAACTCTACAAGGTCTAGATTATTTGCACTTCAATTGGATACTACACAGGGATTTGAAGCCTAATAATTTGCTGATAAGTAGCGATGGTGTTGTGAAAATTGGAGATTTTGGTTTGGCAAAGTTTTACGGCTCTCCTAACAGAGTAAATACACATCAGGTAGTAACAAGGTGGTATCGAGCTCCAGAACTACTGTATGGTGCTAGACTTTATGGTGCTGCAATCGACATGTGGGCAATCGGTTGTATTTTAGCGGAATTATTATTGCGTGTTCCCTTCTTACCAGGAGAATCTGATTTGGATCAACTTACCAAAATTTTTCAGGTTTCAATATTTTACTGTATAATATAATGCTATGAATTAAAAATAAATAAAAGGACATATTTTATTATAAAGTTTTACCTTAGGTTCTAGGAACACCGACTGAAGAAACATGGCCTGGAGTTACAAAGTTACCAGATTTTATCCAATTCAAACCTTTTCCAGCTGTGCCATTAAAAGATATATTTACTGCTGCCGGTGATGATCTACTAGATCTCCTTGCTAGTCTATTGAATATAAATCCTCTAGAGAGGTGTGGTTGTGATCATGCATTACAAATGACTTATTTTAGTAATAATCCTCCTCCAACACCAAGAGCCAGACTACCATTACCTATGGCCATCAAACGACAGCCTGAAGAGAAACCCAGTTTAAAACGGAAATTGTTAGAAGCAACAGATGGTGCTTCACTCGCTAAAAGACTGCAATTTTAAATTTAAAAAGAATGATTTAGAATAATTGCATAATACATATCTTCACTAAGCATAGATAGTTTGTATAATATTTGTGTAAAGCATAGATACATTTTGTACATAACTAACATATATCACTAAGAATATGAACATCTTGAAATTTGCAACTAGTTAAAATTAAAATGCTTAGTTTCTATTTCAAGTACTTTGTAAAATAAAATAATAAACAATGAAACGTTTCTGGAAATAACATTTGTACAGCACCATTAACAACTCATTTATTTTTTAATACTATAATGGAGAAGGTACAATAAAAAAAAAAAATTTGATAATGGAACATATCAAGGCATTTATATTTTATAAACTGAAAATGCAATGTTTCATCCGCGCTTTTATTTCTTTTTGTAATTACTGTGGCTTTTATTAATGTACAAAATTTCAACTCTGCAAATACAATGCTATTTATAATTTAGTAGGAATAGAACAGACGTTAGTAAAACGGTAGTTATGTTTATATATTAAAATTTACAAAAAAATAGCATACTACCAAATCTATCAAAATAGAATAGGAAAATGTCTAAGCATAAGTATGTATATAGCTAAATGAAGAAAAGAAAAAACGTCTGCTTTTGTACAAATTTAGATACTCTTTGTAGAAAATAATAACAAAAAATCTGAAAATTATTATAATAGAAAACAAAGCTCAATTTATAGTTATATAAAAACGATATATTTATTACGAGAAGTGATAATAATCTGTTTTAGTGTGTTACAGTTTATTTTCGTAGTTACATTGCCCCGTGTATTATATGGCTCGATTCAGGATATAGGACGGGCAAATAAAGTCTAATATGTTTCATAATATCTTCTTTTTACCTACAGAAAAACTTGATAAAGTGCCCAATACTTCGAAATTATCTCTATTTCTCTAAATTTTAATAATGAAATTTCAACACTTTTAGCCACATGTATGTATGTATGTACATCGAAAAAAGCTAAGCGCTGAATATAGAAAAATTTACGTGAAACCGTCATAAGGTATAATTAGTGGAGAAATCGAGAAACAATATTCTACGCTTTTTATCATAATTTCAGTTACAATTGCTGAATAAGGCCATACTCCATCAATGCATGTATTAGTTTTTGAACTACCGTCGAGTCATAAGGTGCAGTTATATTTATCGCGAAAAATAAACTGACTACATATAAACGTAATTTAATACAATAGTCAGCAATTTTAGAAAAGGAAACGTTTAAAAGACATAAATGATAATTCCACATACCATTTTGTAAAGTTATCGTACTGTGGTCCCTTCCATTTCAAACTGAATTTGAAAACAAATAAGTTGTAATGCATTTGTAAATGACTTTACTTTGCAACATTACTATAATACATTAATAAATACTTCTATGCAAAGTTACCCAAGAAAGAATATTTATTGAGATCGACGCTTCTTATTCTCCCTTATACAGTGTAACTATCTTCATAGCAAAACTTTATGATGCTTGCTCCGATAAGATAGATTTTTTATTTATTTACAGCTGTTTGTAGTACGCAAGCTAATGTATGCGTTTATCTTTTTACATATGAAATTTATACACGCCGTCATTACAAAGTATCAGCAAACCAACAATTGTTCGTTACTACACTCCTTGGTTTAATAAATGATAATTTCAAGGTAAAACAATAGTGGTATGCTAATAATTAACATTATGAAATATTGGTTCAAAATTAATGAAAATTTATTTGAAACTTTTTAATTGGTTTTTCTACAATAAAGTCGTTTAAAGTTTGCTAAAATTTAATAAGGTGAAATTTTCAGAATAATATAATCTTCCCGCAAAATTCACTTTTCAATTTCGATGTATACCAAGCTTTGCGAATTACACTTTCGTTTACATTCATGTTTTCAAGAAATAATACAATTAGCGCCATTTCAAAACTGAATATAGGCGTTTTCTTTTCGAAATGAAGTAACATGAAGTCGATGCACGATTGCAGTAGATTTGGTAAGTTACGACCGCTTTTTGACCATATAAAGCTGAATCATTCGAGTCCTTTCACAAAGCGATGTACACATACGCACTTCATATATGCATAATGATTCCACTTTTGGTACGGTAGAAGTCATTCAATGCTTTTTCTGTACAATATATATATTATACATTTAAATAAGCCATTTTTTCATCTCATCCATATGTGCTTTTTTTACTTAAGGAACATGTTTTTTTAACGATGAATGTGTTTCCTTAATTTTATCATGCCCAGATAATTCAATGTATGATTTTTTCCGTATCAAACATTGAACCATAACTATAATCGAATAATACGCGAAATATATCGCAATCAATAACTTAGGTAACTTCGTTAAATTGAAAAACTGTGTTGTTTGAATGCTGGAAAAGATAATACTTGAAAAATACTATGGCTTTTGTAATAATATTAGTTTACAATAAATTTAAAATTGAAAAGAATCACATTCTAGAAAAATTAGCTTCTTTTGCTAAGATTAATTCAATGTATGCTAATTATTAGAGCGTCGTTTTTTATTTACAAGTATGTTTTGTGTATAGAAAAAAGATCATTTATAACATTAAGGTATTGTATTAAACGAAATATTTCAATAAAACAATGACAACCATGTGTGCAATGGACGAGTGTTTTTGTTGACTTGACGGGCATACATATCAAGTTTTTCATAACTAACGGTTTGACCGATTAACAAAGAATAAAAATTATTATATTAATAATGCCTATGCACAATAAAATTTGCTGCATTACGTAAGCGAGCAGATTTCTTTTCAAGGCATATTTTGTATATGCTGTAAAATGCATCCGATTACTTCTCACAACATATAAGTTTAAGCATTTTGCACCACAGGTTACAGTGATTGACTCCTACGCATTGCAGTACTTCGACAACCAAGTACTTTTTGTGATCGCATTACATAGAATGAACTTATATACGTAGCTGGTATGACTAATTAACTAAATCACATACCGGAATACTAGTAGTTACAACGAGTAACGTAAAATAAATGTGTACAAACCAGTTTACAATAAAAATATATATGTATACATGTATAGGCTGTGCATTTTTGTTCTCTATATTTACAGTTATACGTTTTCGTTTGTTTTTATTTTTCCGTACAAAAAGATGAATTCTCAGTTAACCTGCAAGAATTTTTTTCGTTATGCCGGCAGGCGAGAAAATATTTCTCGACACTTCTGATACAATGCACCTTTAAATGTTCTAGCGCATAGTTTCATCATAATTTCTTAACAATTCCTAGTAATATCTAATCTAACCTTTTCATTTCATATAAAATTCTGTCTGTTTCAATACAATTAATTTTTTCTCTCCCTCTCATCGCCGATAGGTCTCACTGTAGTAAGTTTTCAGACTTAATTAACAAGAAACTGAGCAAATTTTTGTGACACTGTAACGTACGCAAAGTTATTGGTAACTTGGCATTTTATTTTTTTTTTTTACATTTTTTCAGTAAATGTGCTCTATGCCGGGATACGCACATCTTTCTCGCACCCTCCAATTGTCTAGCAATCAGCTTTTATAAAAATCTCTGCAGTCTTGTGACAAATACAATTCTATTTCTCAATCATTACAGAATAGTCGATCGCAGCGCGCAATTTGAAATACATACGTCGTAATAAATGTAATTTGATGCTTGGAAAAGGAAATATGCATAATTAATTTGATCAATTGAGTGGTGCTACGGTTAAACCATCGGGAACCTTGGTATACAGCTAAACATGGTCAGGCACGACATTAAAAAATAATGATTTTCGGTGACTCGATGTTTAAATGATAGTTTGATTGTAGAACACACTCCTCCAATGTGAACTACTTTACCTGCTTGTTTCACTTTTGCAATATTAAAAGTAGAAATACCATATTTTATTGTTTTACTACTGCTTCATTTCTTTTAATTCATATTTAATATATTATATTCAGTAGTCAGTCCAAGGCAAACATTATCTGCAATAATATATAATTACTATTTTCGTAATTTTTTTCTTTTTTTTAGATCGTTCTACCTATATATTACTTTCTTTTTAAAAAATGTATACTTAACATTTAATATATCTCTTTAAAATATTTACAATCAATGCTATTGTACAGTATTTTTTTAATTGTTTGTCGTGTTAATGTTTTACAAAGGCAATTATTTAATATAACCGTTATCGTTATTTTATTACGTTAACGCATAATGTAAACTCCTTTAGAATAATGATTTTCATAGTACATTGGTATTATGGTACACGTGTTTTGAATATTAAAAGACTCGATGGACATGTTTTGCACTTGAGATTTATACAGATATTGTTGATAGATCCTTTTGGCTTCTGTTGTTTATAAGGAATCATATCAATTCACGAAGCTTCAGAATGTAAGAAATTTTACAAACGAGAACTGGCAGTCGTCTTGGACGACATGATGTTCCGCCAATATGACTATCATGAAAGTAAATGAAAATCCAGATTTCAGAACCAATAGTGTTCTAGATCGTTAGAAGCCGTAAAAAAAGTCGAAAGAAACCAAAACTACGTATTGCTGCAATGTCCGATCGATAGACCCTAACTATGTTTCATTTGCCACCGATATCGATGTCCTTATTATTTTTACGCTACAAGAAACGTTTAAAGCTCGAGTTGTTCTGTGTCGAAAAAAAAGAAAATAAATAAACAACAGAGAAGAGAAAAGTGAAATAAAATGTTAACAGAAATGGCGGCAACACTTTTCGTATCACAAAATAATACGTATTCGAACTCGCAAAAAGGAAAAGAGTTTATTTGATGCCTTCCCCCGCGGAAAAACGCACTTTCACGTAGTTTGTCTTTTATTATCACTCGTCGCTCAAATTAGAAGAAACCGGACAAGGCCAGCCGCGCTTGACCTCCCTCAGAGATTTATGGTGTCGGGCGTGTGCGAGTTCCTGGCCGACGAGTTCTCCTTGGGCGAGGTCGTCGCGACGGCGCTCACCTGCTTCGAGACGTTGTTCGAGGCGAAGGGCATCGCGAACTTGAAGTCCGAGCCGTTGGGCAGCTTGCGCATAATCTTGCCGGAGGTAATGAGACGGCCAAAGCCCTCTTGGTGGGCAAAGGCGTAGCCCGAGCGCAACGAACGACGCGTTCGCCTCGTCGAAGGCGTGCGCAAAATGTCTTGGCTCTGGCGAGAACGCATCTGCGCGAGGCGCTGCTTCAGCCGGACTCGATCCGACAGCGTTGGCCGCACGTCGATGAAGAAGAAGCGCCAAGACAGCACCGGTATCGTGAGCATAATGCACGATATCACTGCCGTAAACCAAAACGTAGCTTCCGACATTGCCTGAAAAAGAGCAAAAGAATGAATACGTTACTTGTATTTTAATCGACTTGCTCAAAAATGTCGCAAGTAGGAAACTCACCATCGTAAGACTACCAACGTAACTACCTCCTATGACGAAATTGTAAAAGTAGTCTAAAATAAAATACCAAACAAGGGAGCCCCACACCATGAAATGGTTAATGATGGTCCAGTACGAAGTGTCGAGAGCTATTTGAACTGTTACAACTATGACTAATATAGTGGCCACTACACTGCCCAGCAGCATATGGTCCGAAAGTACATAGCCTTTCGGAGAAACGCCATCCTTGTATGTCCCTAAAAATAAAAATTTCTCGTTGTAAATAACGCAAATTTTCAGTCGAGAAAAGAAAAACTAAACGAAACTAGAACTTACCGTAGGGCACCAAAAAAAGTACACAACTGGCAAAGAATCCGTGAAGAGCACTCCAGCAGAATTCTTTTTTGTTAAAGAGTAAATTTTGATGGCCTGGCGTATACAATTTCGGATACATTAAACTGTTTTTGTCATTCACATCTTGATCAAATATGCCGACTGCCAGAACAGGCAGTGACGTGTAAAACAAGTTATAGACGGAAATATACATTGGATCAAAAACGGTCTGAAAAGAAAAACGTCTCATTAATTGTGCGCCAAAATGGATTGAAAATTAATTAATCAAAGACTTTAGTAGGTCAGTTGTGTTGAACGTTCAGGCTCCGAAGCCTCGACCGCGGAGTAAAGAAAACTCTTACGTGGGAGTCTTTGAAATCACATTCGCCTTATGCTCATCATACGTGCAAATTTAATTATCTATGCATATATCTTATTGCAGAATTGAGAATAAGCAACTTGTGTACGTTACCTGTGCGCTAAATCCACAAAAGAAGGCGAACCAAATGTGACATAAAGTGAATGCAAAGTTCTTGTAAAAGAAATATCTGAGGAACTTAGACATCCTATAATATGACCATCTGCCGTGAACCATAAGCAATCTTTCAAGAAACCTGAATTGCCCTATCGAGTAATCCGAAGCTAATACTGCCTGTAAGCCTTCTTGTCCGCTTATGCCGACGCCAATGTGAGCGGTTTTGATCATAGATACATCGTTGGCTCCGTCGCCGATCGCTAGGGTAACGGCTTCTTTACTCTTCTTCACGAGTTCAACCACCATCGCTTTCTGCAAAGGTGTGACTCGACAGCAGATTACAGATTTGCCTGAACAAAAAAAAATTTAAATGAACGTATGTATGTTAGGGTATGGAAACGTTTTAGTTTTTTCAAATTACGTACATTGGCAGGAGACATCCAAAAATAATTGTTCCATTTGTGGATGCAATGCATGAACCAAGGAATGTCCGTTGATAACCACTGCAAAACCCGAGGGCAGATCCGCTTCGTGTTCGTCAGCCTCTTCTCTGCTCGGATTGTACTCTGTATCGCTACTATGTAATAACAAAATGTGTTTTCAGACAAAAATCACGAAGTTTTTATATCACGTCTGCAAAATTCATAAATACCGTGGGCAAGCGTCGAAGGTAAAATGTATATTTGAAAAGCTACCGCTTGCCTGATAATGAATTTAATACGTTTTGACATAACGTAAGCCCCATTTTCTATCTAATGTAAGCTAGTATCTTTTTTGTTTCTATTCTATTTTCTTAGTATAGAGTATAATGATAAGGTACACAAAATGTTGCATAGGATACATTATGAATATCGAGACGTGACGTGAGCAACAAAACAATTTTGATTTTGTTATTATTAATAAGATTAATATTAAGCAGACAGAAAGAGAAGGAGTGAGTATCAAGCATTGAATAATAATTATTATTTATGAAATATTGAATTATTAAGTAAAGAGTTCAGAATCCATTCTTTTTCCAAGTGTGTTTTGAAATACATGATATAAAAGTGAATATGTATTTTGTCTATTCTAAGGTTGTTCTGTACACACTATAATGCAGGTAACCCTTATTTATTAAACAACAATTATATACTACGGAAGAAAAACTAGTCCCAGTAGAAACAAGTCTGAATGTACAATATAATTTCAAAATTTTACCTCAATCACATGCAAAGTATTTGTTCGAAGGTGGTCTCTTCAAGAAAATAGTGGAAAAGGATGAAATAGTGATTTAATAATTAAAATGTAATAAAAACTGACATAATCATAAGGACGAAGCTAATGCGAACACACAGACACTATTCTAAGCAAAAGAATCTGATTTTTTTCATAAAAATTTGGGAAACAGAGAGAGAGAGATAGAGGTATTAGCATTTTTTTCGGATAATCGAAAATTACAATCACGTATACATATCTTTCACCAAAACCAGGTGTGGCATTTGTAAGCAAAGTTTGAGAATATAAATATTCGTATGTAACTAATCGAACAATCTAAATCGTCTATCGTGATTTGGCAACCTTTGAAAAGACCTCCAGTTGACTAAAATAAAAGCATAATCACACAGAACATGGTGCGACATTCATTGTGAGAGGTTGTTGAGAGGGGGGGGGGAATTAAATTCCAAGGTATCGTTTTGCATTATCAGTCAAAATGAGAAAATGCAGTACAGAAGAATTGAATATAAGGATCGTACTCCGTCTCTTTCGTTTGCCTGACCTTTCCTTGTCCCACCTGAATGTGACGATGGAGAGAGTCGGCCTCTTCTGTTGATTTGAAGCCGCTTTTATTGTTTCTAGATACCGTGTAAGCTGTGTCTCGACGCCGTCGTACGTCGCCGCGTCCACTATAAACACGTCCGTCAAATCGTCCGTCAGCAGCTGGCAAGAGTAGCCAATGTTGATAGCCGTTTCTGCAAAGAACCGAAAATTGTTATTCATTGTCCGAATTCATCGGACGTACTCAACGGTATCTCACCTTGTTTATCGCCTGTCAAAACCCAGAGCTTGATGCCGGCAAGACCGAGATTGGCGATAGTTTGGGGCACACCATCCTGGAGCTTGTCCTCGATGGCGGTCGCGCCCAGGAGCGTCATGTCCTTCTCGATCTCTTCGTAAATCGCATCGAGCTTGTCGTCTTTGTTCTCGTGGCTCATGGCTGCCTCCTGATGCCTCTGCTTCCAGTCGTTGAAGAAGCTCTCATCGAGATCCTTCGTCGATAAGCAGAGAGTGCGCAATCCTACAACGCAAACACACACAGTTTCAGGCAGGTCAAAGGCTAAATTAACGACGAAAAATAAAGAAATTCAACCAACCCTCTCCAGCGAACTTGTTAAGATGCTCCTGAGTTTTGCTCATGATCTCCTCGCTGCCCTTCTTGACCCTCTCGTAGATAACGTTATCCGCGCCTTTGCAGTAGAGCTTAAGCTGTCCGTCCTTTCGCAGTATGACCGACATGCGCTTCCTCACGTTATTGAAGTCGAGAATACAGAGCAGCTCGTAGATCTCGCGTTTGCCCATGACGTCGATGGTGATGCTGTTGGGCGATCGTTCCCTGAAGACGAAGCCGAAGTTTCGAGCGGCCGAGACAAGGGCAGCTTCGTCCGGTGACTGGGCTTGATACTCGAGGTTACCACCTTTATCCTCCGCCATGACCGTGTGACACAGGGCCAGCAGACGGAAGAAACTGTGCACGTCCTCGTTGTCGCGACGCACTGCGTCCAGTAGATTCGCGTCGTAGAACTTGAATTCCGGCTCGTAGTCCTTGTTGAAGGAGAAGTCCAGCGACGGGACCGTCTTGGGGTTGAGAAGAAAAAATAATTTTAGATTAGTCTACGTTGTGCTTCGTCGTAGAGCGCGGGCTATTCAAGCCTATATTTAGATGTATTCGTCAGACTTCGAAGTATTTACAACGTTGATTTAATCTTTAAGTATTACAGCGCAATAGTTACACTAGCAGGAATGAATACATCTAAAATAGAGCAGCCCTCGCGAGGTGATAACAGATGAGAACAGAGCCATAGATATACATTATGTATATTGCAGTCGTTAATGGAGGACCAAATACAGAGAGAACCTCAACCAAAGAAACCTTTGAACCGTTAATATGTATAAATATACCCATGGGAAATAAAGTATATAGCCTGAATGATTGCACGTGTATAAATGTGTCATGCATATAGAAGAGGTACGGTGTCGAGAATACAGAAAGACAGAAAAAAGAGAAAAATCCAGAAGATGAAAAAGAGAGCATCAGCATAGCCATAGTGAAGATACATTTTTCGCTTACACGCAGATTAGGCAGAGCGCAGGCTAACGATATAAAACGACTGCGACCTAGTATACATGTTATTATCTCATACTGGGCATGCAAAGAGAGAGAGAGAGAGAGAGAGAGAGAGAGAGAGAGAAAGAGCGAGAGAGAGAGAGAGAGAGAAAGACCAAGCAAACGGCACGTACACTAAGCACAGCACTTGGAGAGATCGCGTGTATGCAAAGTGGCATTGGTATATTGTGTGTAGTAGAGCGACAGGGGATGGAATCACGTAGTTATATAATTATTTATAGATAGACAGTGTGAGTGTGTAATGTAAAAAAAGACTTTGAGACAGAAGCATGCGTACTGAATGTTTGAGTGGAACTTTAGCAGCGCCATTGATGCCCGGCTCGGGTGTCGTACTGGATATTCGGTCGGCCTGTTCCAGCAGGCGAGCATTCGCACCGCTAAGAGGCGTGTAAACTGGCCGGACGAATTCCTGCCCGTTTTTCCATTTCATTGTCGGTGTGTGCGAGGCCTTTTCTGTCTACATGCAGCACACACATGCGCTAAGTAATTTATGCACGACGCACTTTTGCCTTTGTTTTTTTCCTTTCATTTGCTAAGCGTTCGAACACTGCAGGCTGGATTTTAGTTTTTTTTTTGTTTAAATCGGCGTGCAGTGTCCCGAATCGAGTATACAAAATATGATGCAAAGTCGTCAGAGAATTCAATTAATATAATAAGAATAAAGACAGTTCGAGTTCTGCCAGTTTGGGTGTACAAAAGAAGAGAAAATATATTCTAAAAAAACAATTTGTACAATGTAATATTGTCTTGCGGAGACGGAACATTTTAAGCAGTGTCGATGTGTAAAATCATTGCTTTCGCTAGTATATAAAAGTATGCGCATAGTACACAGGCAAATCACACGAAAATAAAGAATACAATGTAAGTCTTGGCGAAATCAAAGTCACACAACACACAGAGTACGTAACGTATAATATATCTATGAAACAAAATGCAATAGTAAATAAATTCTCGCTAATTATCATTCGCTATTGAAAAACTCTAACAAGTTACGGTTCTCTAATAAGTCATTCTCTATCAAATATCGATATACTTTCGAATCATCGTCCCCTATGAGGTTCTCGGCTCGACGCGTCGTCGAGCCGAGAACCTCGCAGCGTGTGTCAAGACAAGTAGCAGGAAATAAAAAGAAAATACGGCACGCAACAACCCCCCACGAGGGCTAACAGCATAGTCGACTTACCCGGACTTCGCTGAGATCGACAACTTCGCCGGTGACCTCGTCGATGACGTCGCCGTAGCACTGACCGGCCACCGAGCACTTGTTGAAGGTCATGATGTTCTGAGTGAGTGTACCCGTCTTGTCCGAGAAGATGTACTGAATCTGTCCGAGCTCCTCGTTCAGGGTCGTGGTGCGAGCTCGCGCGTGGGTATTGGTAGGGGCATGATACATCTCCTCGTCCCAGTTGATGAGGAACGACTGGACGAATCGTATGACCTCGACGCTCACGTACAGGCTTATAGGTACGACGGTGTTCAGGACTATGGCGTAGGAGAAGAAGACGAGGAGGGCTATGACCGTCGCTCCGGCCATCGGCTCGCTCGGTACCAGCGAGTCCCACGGCAAGTAGACCTGGGTGAGAGAATATGTTATTGTTGTGTGTCAATGATAAATATGTTTTTTAATCACAGCACGGATGAATTCACATAAAACAATGATTAAACATTCCATTTATCCTAATACCGATGCACTGATTCGACAGACAACTTTTTAACTATATTTTCAGAGCCAATGAACAATATTTCGAGAGCTACAATAAATTGGTTAAAAATCGCAACTTTGAATTCTCTTCTATGCTGTGTATAAAATAGAATCGAATAAAATACCTGGAAGTAGCGACCGACGAGGCTCTCCCAGATGCCGCAGCCGATCATGCAGAATAGACAGAGGGAGAGTAAAAATAGCACTATGCCGATAATTAGAAGGTTCAGCAGCCTATCTATCGAGGTCCTCTTGAACTTGCTCTTCCCTGAGTTCTGCATAAGCTTCGTGTCCTTGCCAGCAAAGATCACGATGCCGTAGCACCATTGGGTGTTGCGCAGCACGCAGCCGCGCAGGATAACTTTGTCATTGTCCAGTATGTACTTTTTTCCCTTCCACGTGAGTATGCCGTCGAATTTGTTCAACAAATTATTCGGCACCTCGCAGACGATCTCTCCGTCGAACTGACCTATCAGCTCGTGGTTGTCCATCATCTCGGAAGTCTCTTGTAAGCACTGACGGCACTTTAGATTCGTCTCCCTGTGAGCGAATAAGTTGAGTTAAAAAATAGAAAATTAAGAGACAAATCTATCAACGGAAGACACATACCCATCCAGCTCCGCTGTCTCGATGTAGCAAAGGCCATTGGGTTCGCTCGTCGAAAGGAGAAGAACGTCCGCGGCGACGAACTGATCGTTCTCCATTCGGATCACATCGCCAACCTGGACCTGGGACCATTTCTCCTCTCGTAGCTTCGTACCTCGCAGGGTCCATGATTTTCTATTGTTCACCTGCGAATCGCTGCTGTGTCGTTGCTGTGGGGGCATAGAACACATTTACAACTGACACCCGATAAAGTAGCTTTAATTTTTATTTAAACAAAAGTCTTACAAAGTCGTCATAGGCATCTTTGACGGCAGTGAGCGTGAGTACCCCGATGAGGGGTATAGCTGTGGTGACGGGGGTCAAGGAGGATATCGCGGGGATAAGTTGCAGTACCAGCAGGCACAGGAAGTAAAAGTTGGCGAGCCTTTGAAACTGCTCGAACAAATTCAGTGGCAGGAACGTCAGAACCGAATACTTGGACGTTTTGATGTAATTGTTCTGGAAATGGTAAAGAAATTGTTATTTTTTAATTTTGTCAGGCATTTAAAACTAGGATTTGTAGGGATATTCTAATAATACAAGTTTATGGTGAATGATTCTTACCGCATAATTAAACTGCAAGTTAAATTCGCGATTATTCGCGCGAATTCGCCTTTCTGTCTCTGTAAGCATAAAAAATCGAGATTATTCAAATTCGTTATATACAACGTCTCATTATAATCTGTATACATAATTATAACCGAGGATTTTTCTCTCGCAAACGAGCTCGTAATCGTCTGGGACGTCTGGGATAATAATTGCTGCATCTATATATATTTTTAGTCAGGAATATCAGGAATATCGCTAGTAGTATAAAACTAAATTTTTATAAACATAAAAAGAAATTCTGCTGGTTTTAAGGTAATGCGAACGTTTGCAATTCGTCTCGATGACACGAGGAAATTTCTCGACACACAAATACCGCTTAATACAATCTCTTCTATATATACTGCATACTTATAAACCTCGAGAATACCGAGTGCATTCTGAAATTTTCTCTCGGGTACAAACATAAGCTGCTGTCGTTCTGGAAAATTTTCTTTTCTACTATACATATAAAATACCGTTAACAAATTATTTACTCGATACATTCTCATCAAAGCTTAAGAAAATTAGGTCCCCGAGGATCTCCTCGAGTTTGGCGAAGATTTTTCATCATCGAGTCAACGGCTCTCTGGCTTCTAATTAAAATCACTTTCAATAAAATCTAATATCAAGATTCACCTCCTCCGAGACTAAAGTCCCGGGACACGATCTAATTAAAAAAAAACCACACGACGACCACAGTCGGATGATGATCCTATTAATAAAGTTCTTCTTCGCGGAAATGAAGAATCTCGACCTGCATCGAGTGAACCGTATCGATCGAGTTCTATACAAGAGTGTACACATGCAACGAATAAAAAATATTCCGTGAGATAATGCTACTCGACTATATATATATAATCGCAAAAGTCTCGCGTCACCGCGAAACCGCGTAAATCCACTTGACCGATGAAGCGATTATACCGAATCGCCGCGCATTCCATTTACAAAACGTTCTTCCCCTCTGCCCACAAGCAAAAAACAACTTTAACAAAAATTCCCCTCCACATCGTCGACAATCTTACTGCGCGAGTCCTCGGAAGTGGAGAAAAAGCCAGTGCTGCGTCCGATGCACTCGGTGGGCGGTGGCGACGACTGGGGTATGGAGCTGGACGACGTCGGTGTGGGCCTGTACCTCGCGCCCTTCCAGACCACGAGTTTACCGAGTACAGTGAGGAGACTTTCGCGCAAAGTACTGTGTCGTCCACTAGCACCGCCAAGGCTACTCGAGGAGTCGCGTTTGGACGAGCAGAGCCCGTCCGACGGCTCCTCGAGACCTTCCCGTGAAGAGCTTGGGCCCAGCATCAGCTGATTCTGGTGATGAGTCGACTGCTGGTGGTGACGGTGGCGCGAGTTCTTTAAAAAAAAATTCTTTGTTACCCACGAGTATAGAAGAATAAAAAAAAATCGCAACGCCGATAACACGTGGTTTACCGTTGCCCCAGGCTCGTTATTTCCAGCGGAAGTAGACGAGGCAAGACAACAAGCATCCTGTCGCTGAAGCCGTTGTCTTCTCCTCCTGCTGGACTTGCGCTTCTGCTGGAGCTTTTTCCTTTTCCTCCTGGCGCCTCGAGCGCAGCCGAGACCAGAGCTGGTCTCCTCCTCTTCCTCGTCGTCGAACTCGTCCTCATCCTCCTCTTCGTCTTCCTGGACGCGCGGCATCGTGTCCAGAGTGAGCTCGGGCAATTTGGCCCGTGCGGCGATCCGCTTGCCAACTCCGCCGCCGCCGTTCGCTCCGGATGATGATCCTGTTGTCGTCGTCGTCGCTGTTGTTGTAGGATCCTGCTGATGGTGATGATGATGATGATGATGAGATTTCTGTTGATGCGGCTTCTGCGTGGAAGCAGCCTTCGAGACGCCCTCGTCGCATCGCACCTGAGAGCCGTAGTGTTAAGAGGTTTTTCTTTTTTTTTTGTTTTGTTGGAGTCGATTGTTGGGATCGGTTCGCTTTGAAGTTAGTCTTTTGTATACACTATATACCGAGTCGTAGTCTACGTTATAATTGTTGTAATTTAAAAATTGTAGACGATATCTTTGATTACGAAGCCAGAAAAGAGACCGGTCCATACCTTTTTTATTTGCATAAACTTTTAATATTCACGTTCCTTAAGTTTCCCCACGTATATTGACTATTTAAGAATATGTTAAAAGAAAAATTATTCGGATATTTGCGATAATAATATTATAAGACGTGGAGAAAAGTTTGCTGGTGGAGTGTAAAAAATTCGGCCACCAAACTTACAATTGTTCTCGACGTCTTATAATTTTATTATTGCAAACATGCGAATAATTTTTCTCTTAACCTTTTCTTGAATAGTCAGTGCACGTGGGGAAGCTTTGTTTTTATATTTTCAAAGACCGTGAATATTAAAAGCTTATGCAAATCAGCAAAAATGTAGACTAGATGGCAGCACGTAGGATATACACACCGAGATGCTAAAATAGTGGCTTAGTTTGACTTTAATTTTTACATTAAAATTCCTCTTAACGTTTTCTCTCCGTTAATTTTCCACCAGAATTATATTTAAAAAATCACACTCCACGCCATCAGTCAAGTTGTCGCAGCAAGTGTTTCAGTAATGGCCACATATTTTTTACGCTTACCGCACGTGCGTGAACGGCCTATAGTAATGAAAACTTTGCTCGTAAATTCTTCTCCTCCGAGCTCTTTTTTTTTTCGCACAGAATTTTCCCGCTGAAACTCCGCGAAGCGATCCCACAACAGCTGTCCCAATGCCACATAAACATATCTACCTCGAAGACCTCGAGCTCCAGGGTGTCGTGTGCGGACTGTGAGCTCATCTCTCTTAGCCCAGTAATAGGCGAACAGCAGTGGGCTCCTGATGGCGCTGGCACCGTTGCGGCGGGCACAGCAGCCTTCCGGGCCCAAGAAACGTCGGTCGCATAATTATCGCCGATGATCTTCCGATTCTCGATCTCTGTGTCTCGGCCAATTATCCGGACTTTTGCTCACTCGATGCCGGTTATTCTCTGGCGGAATCGCGATTTTACGAGAATGACGCGCAGGCCTAGCTGGGGCTGCAGGAGGAGCTGATACGGCTGCGAGCTCGAACCGATGCGCCCGGGTGACGCTTGGAAGCGGACATGCTGATGATGGTTTTCGATGAGCTTAGCGAGGCTGAAGTTCTCGGTGACTTGCTGGAGGCTGTAGTTTAGGATTTTTATTTTAGTTGTATGGGGATGGAATTTTTCTCTCTCTTTCGCTTTTTCTTTGCTCGACGAGGTTCTTTTGTAATATTGGATATTACTCATGTTTGATAATTGTTCAAATATTGGATATTACTTATTTTTGATAATTTTTTAAATAAAGCAAACTCGTGTTTGGTCTATTCCGTTCGACCGAAGCTTCAAATATCGGCAAGCATAATATAGCTTACATTCGTTCAAAAAACTTGGCTTTGAAAAAAAAGCATATACGTAAATAACAATCGCTCAGCTGGCATTTGTACAACGGAAAAAATGCGAGCGCGATGACGTTAGAGATAAAAGCGAGTTTCACCGCGAATTTCAAAATGTCCCGCTGCATTCTGGGTTAAGCGATGAAAATTCCATATCCCTCTGTCTCTCTCTCACTCGTTATATACCGCGGGTCACGCTGTCGTCGCTTCTTTACCTCGCCATCTCGCGGAATTTCCATATAAGCTCGTGGATCTATTTTTAAAATTATATGCATATATACCTTATCGCCAGTATCAAAGCTGCTGAATATGACCGATTGCTCTATAAAGAGAAATATCGATTTCTGGATAATTCGAATTTAACGAACGGAATTATAATTCTGGCTTGGTTTTTAAATTGGAAAAATTTTACGCGACAAGAGCAATCAGCGGAGAATGTTTATTATAATTAAAATAACGAATGTCCGCGTGCGAAATGAAGAGTACAGAGTTATACGATGCCTCGGGGAGTCCCGTGTGTTCGCTGTATAATTTATATATCAGTGAGAGCTTCGTCTGCGAAAATGCAATCTTGCCTGCCTCTATTACCATATCCAGAGCAGTTCTATCGCGTCGGAAAATAAAATATGAATTTTAAATGCATTGCCTCCATAAAGATCCTTCGCTCTCTGACTCCGGCGATTCTACATCTCGACGAAACATTCGCGGATAAATGCAGCTGACGTGCGTAACAGCTATTGATATTTTATTTAAAAAAAAAAATCGTGCATTAATGAGAGAAAATAATGGCTCGTTTCAACGTTCAATAAACTCGTCTCCAATTTCGAAAATCAGCCTTGCGTAGCAAGAAAGAAATGTATTTTCGCCCGAACTCGAGAAAAAATTGTGTATCTACGAATTGCTATTATGCGAAATAAACATTTGGCTAATGAAGCGATTAGATGGAAAATTCCGATACAACCAAATTCTTGTATCAACGCAGTAACTCCAACAGGTACAAGATAAACTTTTCGCACATCAGTAAGTCAATTAGTCCGACAAGATTATAGTGGTATCCCCGAGATTATACATAGTGTATATACATTCCGTACTTTGCTAAGTAGATCACAGCGCTCCGACTAAACTAATTCACATTCCACGTCGCCTTAAACAAATTTTCCAACAATATTCCAAAAAAACTATCCCGACCTGGATTCAAAACGAACAAAAAAGAAAAGAGCCACAGAATATATAGGGGAAAAATCATCGACGCGCCGGAGCCTTGACTCGCCTATATATTACACTCCTCCCGCCTCTGCGGCGACTACCTGAGCGTCGTACACGCGCTAGTAGCCAAGAAAATGATGTCAGTAGGCGTTATATACGTATAGCGTAAAATCGAGCCTATACCCTGGCGTGTTTAGCCGTCACGAGGTCTGCATGAAATTTGCCGGACACTTCGTACACGTGAGTGGGAACGAAATATTTTTTTTTTGTTTTATTCAGTTCAAGTGGGTGGATTTATTTCTCGAGACGCGCGACGGTGTCTGGTCTGCCTCGTGGACTGGACGGTTATTTTTGGAGTCGGTATTTGGGTTGGCAATTAAAAGGAAGTCGCCGCGTCAGCGTCGTCGAGGTGATTTTGAAAAAAAAAGGAACGATATGCAGTGCTAGGTGTCTCGTAAAATACTTATCTTCGCAATTACGCTAATGCCTCGGTTTTTAAACAGCGAATATTCTAGTTTTCATGACTAATGCAAACGATAAAACCCGCGGATAGACGGACGTTTTCTATTATTTTTCCGCTTGAGATTCCAGCGTCGCGAAGAAAAACCATCTCGTATACATCTACATCATACAAGCATACTTTCACACTCTGATGCTTGTTGCCAAGTACACTAAAGACCCGCGTAATTCGAAGGTGACGACGCGATGAAAAATTAAAAAGCTCGTTTTTTATCGACCATCGCACTCGCGAGTCAGGAAGAAAGTCGACGCTTATGCACCTGCGCGGGAATCTTGATTTATTTGAAAAAAAAATGTGTATCCGAGCTTGCGAGCATCGCAAAGCCTCGAGAGAATATACGAAAATAAAAGCTCAGCGGAGGTATTTGGCAGCGTTGCGTTGAGTTCCCGTGAAAAAAATTGAGCGTCGAAAAGTGTA
This sequence comes from Muscidifurax raptorellus, assembly GCA_020010945.3. Classification (NCBI taxonomy): domain Eukaryota; kingdom Metazoa; phylum Arthropoda; class Insecta; order Hymenoptera; family Pteromalidae; genus Muscidifurax; species Muscidifurax raptorellus. Next base: position 39,257,354 of record CM052080.1, read on the forward strand.
TAACAAAGTCAAGGTGAAAAAAATGGAGGAAATAAATTGTACTGAAACAGCGACGAAACTGCATTGCGCCGGCGAGCTTTCACGAGATTTGACGGAAAATCGTTGCGAGTCGGTGAGCTTTTACGTAAGGCGCTAAGCGGTGGTGCTCAAGCTCCCACCTATATTCGCGTCTATATAAAAAAAATACGCACGTGGTTATAATCCATCAAACGTCGAGGCAAATGACGTGAAAAGCAAAGAGTAATCCACACAAAAAAGATCAAAAAAAAAAAAAAATGCTAAAAGCTCTTCCGATTCTATAAGTCGTTCTCACGGTCGCTTATTATAAGTTAATCGAGTGCGATCTTTTTATAATCCACCCACATGCGCTCGCGACGCCGCATTACAATATTCGCGTGTGCGGGCGGGGGCTTATATATACATAGTGCGCTGAGGCGCCGCCGGAAAGTCGATTTCGTGCCTGACCGCGTGGGCGCGCGCAAGTGGTTTATCGCAGCGGTATATATATATATATATACATGGGTTTTTCCGAACACAATGTTTTTTTTTTTAGGTAATTATCGTTTTGGTAAACATTACCTTAAATAAAGTAAATTTTATGCAATTCTTTCTCGTATAATATGAGCTACTAAATCCATATCGTTTGTACCGCAATCATGGCGTGCAGCTGTCGACGACGCGTACAAGGAACAATTTCAAGAAAACGCGCCGGTGGAAAAGACAGGCAATTTCGATCGAGTGCCACACTGCTGCCCCGTAAGTTCATAAGCCGCGTAGCGGAGGAAAAAAAGAATCGCGAGATAAGAAAGTTTCTTAATAAATTTCTATCCGAAAGTTTTTTGAACTTTCGAGTGTATATAATACACCGAGCTTTAGTCCTCTAATTTCGGACGTCGGGTAGCTGTTAAATCCAGTTTTTGCTGCGCTTTAAAATTAGCCGATGATGCGACGAAGAATAAAATTTATCTCTCGGAAAATATAACTCGGCCCCACTGGTGGCGATAACAACGCGTTTCGGAAGAGCCGAACAGAAAAATCCATAACGCAAGAGCTATATATATATATATATATATATATATATATATATATATATATATATATATATATATATATATATATATATATATATATACACACACACACATCGCATCAAAAGCACATGACGTCGGAGTAAGCCAAACATATATCCATCAAGCGCTGATCTCGAAAGCAGCGTATACTTTGACCATCGCATATTCCGAGGGAGGCTTTACCTCCCCTCGAAATAGATCAGCTTCGAATTGTACTCTATGCGGTATATAGCAGGTATATAGTGGAACACACGTTATACACAAACACTCTTGGTGCGATTGAATTGAATCGAGGCGCAGAGATAGGAATCGGGAGACGGAGAGAACATATATAGCCGAAAGTGCGATAAGCCAGAGATTAATTGCGATATTGGACCGACGCGTTGATAATATATATATATATATATATATATATATATATATATATATATATATATATATATATATATATATATATATATATATATATATATATATATATATATATATATATATATATATATATATATATATATATATATATATGTATATGTATATATATATACATGGAGAGACAGAATAAAACTATTTTTATTTTTGAAAAATTCTGCCCTCACACGGAATTGAACTGTCGTCCTTTGGGGATTGAGAGGCAAAGCTATTATCGACTGTGCCACAGGCACGATTAATAGTTGATTAATTCGAATCTTCCTTATGTAGAAAATCAACTAACAGATATTTAGATCGAATAAAAATGCATTAGCAGTATAGTAAAAAGAGAAAACTAAAAAAAATTTATATGACAATCTATAGCCAGTTTTATTTGAAAATCTAGGAATGTCGGAACGTTTTTGCAGTCTATATCTGTCTATTCAATGAATTGGGACGATTGCTTCTTTTTTTCTTGCATCGTAAGTACAAAAGTAAATTAAAAAGATATATAGCGACTGTGAATACAGGTTCGCGCGGTGACGAAGAGACGCAAAGGGATTACATTGATCCATTTCGACCTATATAGGTATATACCGCGAGAGCCGAGCAAAAATCCAATTGATCCGTAGCCGTGAGCTATAGTATAACCGCGCGCGAAAAGAGTATAATCACACGTGTACAACCTCCTCTCTCTCTCGGGCTGCTTCCGATGTGGAACATTTTTATAAAACGTGTTCTTCAATTTTTTAGATTCTTTTTCTAATGACTTCCCTCATCAAACACGAGCACCGTACCGACCTTTATTCTAATTTATTTTTGTTAATTACGTTATAAAATATCAATCGGCCTTGCAGCGAAGAAGAGAAAAAAGTTGGCGAGAACAGCATGTGTCCTCGGTTTTCATCCGAGTTAAAAGCGTGTCGAAACACACGCGGTAATATGAACGACTTTCGCTTTTTCGATCCTACGTATACAACGCGTAAATTCACACCGCCGCAGTGTGGGTCGATCAAAGTTCACCGAGCGAGATAACGAGGGAATTAGCGAAGGATGTTTTTGCATTTATTTGAGGCCATGACGCGTGTCGAGTGCAAAACTCTGTGAACCTAATTATTTTTGGGAAACACACCGACTAATACGTGTCAGGTATGAATAGGTTTGAGTAATCCGTATTAGGTTGTCTATTTATTCGATGACACGGAAGATGCTTGAATCGATGAACCTGGATGATAATATCGGGGCAACTTTGTTTACGACTGTCCTGAATAACAGACGAGACTAAAAATAACCGTGTAAGTTTGTAGCTTCTAACGTGGGTAGATTAATATAGTATAATACGTTAACCTGACTTCGAAATTTCCACTCTATAAATTGCAATTCAATTTAATCAATATTATTAATTCCGTAAAGTTCAAAAGCCACCAGGTATAGCAAAACACACACCACTAGCACCTCTACACAGCACTAGAAGAGGGCAATTCGTCCGCGTTTAATTACACAGAGGGCGTTTTATTATTACCGCGATAATGATGATGCATCGATTGATCGCTGATGGATATAATATACGGGAGCGGGTCGGAGGAATTTTCGACGCCGTTCGTCGTGTTTTTCTTTTTCTTTTTCCAGAGGGAAAGTTTAGAATCGTAAATGAGTAGGGGCGAGCATGAAAAGCCTTTTAGTGAGGCTGTCGCGAGACGCGACGACGTTTTATATATGTAATACCGGCGTCGGCGAGGCGGCAAACTCGAATGCAATCATCTGCTACAGCGCTTGTGTCTAAGGACTTGGAGAACTGGATGATGATTTTCTCTTTGCGTAAGCTAGTTTTATTTTATATTGACAGGTTTTAGTAAATCATGTGCGTTGATATAACGACGATTAAATAATATAATTTCTTAAATTGAATCCATGTAATCCCTGGTAGAAATTTAACGATAATTTGCCGTTAACGTGTTAATCAAATGGGAGTATTATTTATTAATATTTATTTATTGATAATATTATAATTTTTGAAACTATGATTATTGTCTTAAAAACGATTGTCTTGAAAGAATTACAGAAACCTGACTAAAATTTACTTTAAATATAACAATATTTTGATATTATCAAAATATTATTATATGTAGAAAATATTGCTGATTTTTACTCGGAAACCCGTGAAGACTTCTACACGGTACGAAAAAAAATATCGAATTGCATAATTGAAGAATCTGAACACTAAATTACATACTTCTCAAGTATTAAATAATGTTTCTTCCTATTGATACGTTTACACATTATTACAAGAAGAATCAAATGCTCGTAAAATCCTATTCCCCTTATATACCTATATAACCGTATATTATATACGGTTGAACACAAAACACGATGAAATCAACTCGCGCGAAAAGCTTCTTCATACTTCCCCGCAATAAAGCATCAGCCGCATCATCGCAAGCCACTTTCACGCCGATCGATAAAACTTCCACCCACACACACACACTCTCGCGCGCGACTCGCCTTTCCGCAATTATAAACTTCCGAAAAGAAATCCTCGCATGATGTAAGCGCGATTTTATAAGCCATCGATCGAAAACTTCGCGCGCGTGATAATCGCGCCGCAGCGACCCGTATTATGTGTCTGCCTATATATCTATATATGTATGTTTATCGTACTCGTGAGTATATATATACATAGGCCTTTCCTTTGATACGAAATGTTCCATCGTCACAAGCCACAATAATCGCATTACAATTACTTCCTCATTTCGCAGCGAAATTGCAAGCAATCTATATTACCAACTCGTACGTGGCTCGGTTCGATCGATTCTACACCCCCGCATCTGCACGACGACTAGAAAATAAATAAGCGGGAAAATACAAGAGAGCGAAGAATCAATGATTAGCCGTCGAAGTGGGAAATCAATTTTTTAATTGCATTTTAAGTGTCGCATTATCAGTAATAGAGAGAACACAACGACGAAGCGATCGGCTGTCGATAGCAGCGCAGATCAGTTTATACAGGACGATCTCTTTTCGAATAAGGTACTCGGCGAGTTCAGGGCTGCCGGCGGAGTTCATTCCAGTTAATGAACTTTCGGAATATTACACTCGACTTTTCTCTCTATGGGCGACTCTCGAGATCTTTATTCGAGCCTGTTTTCTATACCGATTGATTCTATATACAGCTTCGATTCTAAAGCAAGATGTATTACGCCCCACTACTATAATAACAAACTTTTAAAATTTGCAAAAAAAGTGCAGTATGTGCGTCATAAACCCCCGTAAAAGCTATAAAATGCAATTTGCCTCGCTCGACGACACTTTCCTTCATACGAGTACGTATATATATATATATATATATACACATATATATAGAAGTATTTATCGCGCGAGCGAAAAATTCTTTGTCGCGCTCGAGACGAGTGTGAGCGTCACATTTGCATCGATTTCGACAGAAAAGCGATGCATAATATTTATTTCGATTTAAGCTGCTATCTACACATATATATACTGCAATTTTATGAGGAGACGTTAATCCAAAGTCATATATCCAATCGTCTTAATGCATCGCTAATCACAGCGTGTATATATATATCTCCCTACATAAATTTCAGCCAACTCCGTCGTCGAAAGTGCGATAAAACTCGTCGCGAAATTAGGCTATACTGTGCAGTGGGCGACTTTACAACCCCTTTACGTAATCGCGCAAACGACATTTTCTCTCTCTCTTATATACCCCTTAGAAAATAACAATTTCAAACGCATCTGGAAAAATTCCGTCCGTCGAAGAGTATGTAGTCTCGTCGGCTTGTCGCCGTATATGTGTATATAGGTATACACACACACGCACGCGTTTAAAGCTCGAGTTCCCTATATATATATAACGATCGCAGACGGCGCCGCGCGAGGATCAGCCGCGTGTGAGTATATGCGACGGCAGTATATCCGTATATATATACTGTATACAGCGCGAAAAACTCGCCGACCATCACCCTCGCGTTATATAGTGTGTAGTATATACAGTGTGCCGGCATACGCCCCATGGGATACACAATATAATAGGGAGAGAGTATGTTTTTCGCCTTTTCTTCCGTCGCACTTTTTGTCTTTTTTTCCCCTGTCACGACGATTTATTTGTTTTTTTCTCTACGCTCGCGGCTACGGATGGACTTTTGAAAAAAAAATCTGATGCCATCATTGCTCGGTATATATACGTATACGCATATGCGGTAGGCGAATACCGCGGTAAGCACCGTCTGACGATGGTATTTTAATACTTTGAGATTTGTCCAGCGTGTTATGCATTGAGTTAATTTTTTTAAAACAAATTTCGAAGGTTACTCTAATGATAAAAGCGGGTTCCAGGGATAAAAGCTTTATAACAGGCAAAAAATTGTTAAATGGATGTACCTTAATGCAGCAGGAAAATAATTTAAATATCCTTAAATATGTTTCTATGAATTATTTGATTTTCAGCGTTCATCATTATGATCATAAGTAACTTTCGTTGCATAAATAACTTTCATTAATAAACCAATTCGTTGCATGTACAATCCGCAATACGGCACTGCGTAATGAAAATCTGATAATTTTGAAAAGCTTTTATATGTATATAGCTACACAACCACGTGTGTACGTGTCCTTACTAAAAAAAAGTATAAAACTGACGTGTATGAGCCATTTCATTAAAGTGAAAGCAATCTCGCTTGTACCTATACCGCGTTTCTTCATGATACGTATATACACCATCGGCAGAAGCGGGACGTTCTCGTCGAGCTTCACCGCAACGACCGGGTGAAACCGCTTCCTCGACGTCGTGAAACGTATATTAGTCGAATTTCGCGCCATAGACAACGAAAGCTCTGGAAAATCTCGTCTCCGAGCTTTTGAGGTTATGAGAGTCGAACGCGTTTACAATCGAACGTCTCTACTATTCCCTACAATATATACATATATAGAACAGCACATTTATATATGTAGGTCAACTTCCTAGCGCAAGCACGTGAGAAAATACCTCCTGTAATCCATCAAATCCGCGTGTATATGTATACCTATACATACACAGTACGACACTGCGACGATTCCACGAAAATATTATACAGCGTGTGGCCCACTTACGCAAAACTCGCGCTCGCCCACGCGGATTCACGATACGTATATACAATATAGTATAAAATACAACACACCAGATTAGCTGACGAATATAATACCATTGGTTCGCTCGCGCATCAGTGTGCGTGTATAAATCGGCTGACGCGAGAGGGAGAGAAAGAAAACGAAAGGCTACCGCAGAGGCGGCCGAGCTTTTCTGGCGGCAATCGATAGGGCGCTTCTTCGTTCTCTCTCTCTCTCTCTCTCTCTCTCTCTCTCTCGCTCTGCGCCGTGATGTGTTCTCTTTCTCCATTGCACGCGCCGCAGAGCCTATATTCACGTGCACGGCGCGATTAATCCCGAGAAATTTTGCGTTACGCAGGTGTACTCGTCATCGCGTAACACTTTTTAGGTTATAAAGACTGGGTGTATGTGTGTGTGTGTGTGTATGTGCGGGTAGATTCCAGTTATACTATATACGCTTCGTCTGGAGGCGAAGCGGCGGGATAACCTCGTCGAGAAAAGAGAAGGAGCGAGCAAAAAAAGAGATTTCGTTATATGGATATAGAACTGCAGTCGTCGCACTCACCACTTGTCGCTGGTACATAAGAAAAAGAGAACTAAACTCTGGCACATACAGCACACTAATACTGACACGGAGAGGAGCCCATCGTCACTGCTGATGGCCAGGGGCGCCCCCCATAAAACTTTGGGTGCGCGTGCACTCGCAGCAGCAGCCTACCCATGCACAGCTTCCCCCTCTTTTCCGTTCTCGGTGCGCCTGCACTTGATGGCTTTCAACTTCGACTTCTCTCTGCAGGTACTTTGCGCGCACTGATTGATACCAGGGAAAGAAAGATCGCACAGCACACACTCACAGCAGCAGCGGACGTCTTATTACACCGATCACGAGTTTTTTCGGGACGTGGACACCCGCGGAACACACACGCACACGACGTCGACGACTATCCGCTGGGGAGGTTCACACACCGTCGTCGACACGGCTGCTACTGTGGCCTCTTGTACTGAGGGTATGCGAGAGATTGGTTCGACGTGTCGCCGAGATGAGGCGCCACTTTACCCTCCTCCGAGCCCTGCCGATATGTCAGGGGATGTATATCGGCATATCGGGGCGGTTGCGGATGATGATGTGGAGCTTCCGGCCGCTGACGACTGGCGGCGCTACGTGTTCGGGTGGAGGGGAGGGGTGTCTCTCAGCTGTTATTGCGAATTTGCCGGCTGATGATGCATGTGGTTGGGTTAGGTACTTTATAGATTGTATAGACCTACCCTATATCTCGGACTGACGATCGATGGATTTTGAATAGCTAGTTCGACTGCATATTGTCTGTCATAAATCAAAGAAGAATATATTCCTCATCTTTTGGCGTGTATAATATTCAAAATTACTCAAGTTGGATTACAACAAAAATCTTTAATTATTTGATTGTTTTAATTAAAAATAGTGAATTACGCGCCAGTCTCGCAATATTTAGTCTGATTATTTTATTAATGTTATTTGTAATGTACTCAAACTGAACTATTAGAAATCTATCGATTAGCATTTTTTTTTAAATTTCAAAAGTCATCATCATTCAAGCTGGATTTGATCTGATGTACTGAATTTTTATTTCTCCGAAAACAGCGTATACCCTCCTCATTTCTTCCTTTCATATATACTCTGCGTCTGAAGCGTATTATACAAATAAAAAAAACGGTACCAGCATCAACGAAATTATTCCGCACACGCCTCAACACATTCGAATGAAATTGCAGCGAAGCTAATGTGGGGCAAAATAATTACAACCGATGACGCCGTACACCACAGGCGGCGCAACGAACTTGCGTTAAAGGAGCGGTGAGGTGCGAGGCAAATGATGAAAACAAAGATAAAAGCTCCGCCGCTATTTTCGATGCTGTCGCGCTGCTGCTGCTGGTCTATGAATAGAGTGGCTTCGAACATCGCTGAAAATGTAAATGAATGTTTTCCTTATCCTCATCGATGGTGTGGTGTGACTGATTTATCGTCGTCATTTGTTCTCGCTACTTTGCAACACTTCCTCTCCACTTGTCTTCTTTCGCACTGAATTCGGGATAAATAAATAAGGCATCACTGGGTTGCTACATCACTTGTCTTCCTTGACACTGAATTTTCGATAAATAAACAATGCACAGCACTAGATTTCACTTATCATTGTGGAGCACCATATAAAACCATGAGAAGAATAACATCCGCAAACTCGAGACTTTATATATCAGGTAGATATAGTATTGTCATCTCGGGAATGTTTGTATAAGCCTTTAAAGGCATTGGGAATATATATATACGTTTCTCTCACGATCGTGAACTTTTTCAAGCGTAAGCTTTTTTGCATAGATATAGGGGATTTGGGCAGATAAGCTCGGATTACTGGAGAAAAACCTTCGGTTTTGTTACGTTTAAACTCGTGTGCTCTCGATGGATTCGATAATTTTCCTCGAATAATACAACTTATATATACAGTTTTTTTAGGTCTGACCAACACGACTTTTTCTACTTGCGTCCGCGTGATAACGAAATTTACATTCGCTTTCCTATTATCCAATTCGAAGCTAGCTTCAGTCTCTAAAAAGGGCGGGATATTCAAATTCCTAACCTATAAAATGCAAAAGTGCACGTAAATCAACGAAATTATCGAATCCAATCGAAACAGCGCACACGAATTCAGTAGTAAAAGTATATTTAACACACATAAGTATGATACGAGTCGATGCGCGACACTGACCTTGCTGTGGACGCGTGGCAGCGCTGCGCGACATTGTTGCAGTGTCGGCCTGCTGCGCGTACGCGTGCCTGGACGGATTCTCCTGCAGCAATAACGCAGAGAAGGATGCCTGGGTGGTGGTTGTGGTGGTGTTTTCGGTCTCTCGATCGACTTAACGGGAGACGGTGATAAGGAGGGATGATGGTGACGGTGGTGGGGCTTCCCGAGATCGGCGTCCATGTGGTCACCTCCCTGACGGACGAGGGCGGCGCCGGCAGCAGCAGCAGCAGCGGTAACCGCCGACTTGGAGGACGACGAATCCCGGCTGATACTGCTGCGGCTGCTCGCCCGGCCGTCTGCTCCTCTTATTTTTCTTCTCTTGCTGCTGCTCTTCCTTTTTACTGTGAGCTGTGATGGGTGTCGTTTTGTTAACGATGATGGTGATGACTGGCCTACGCCGCCGTCTCCTGACGGCGGTCCTACTGCAGACGACGTAGTTGCTGTCCCTGCAACCTGCCACCGCCACCGCCGCTCCCACGCGTCCGAGACGCCGCTGCTCGCTCATCCACGGCACCTTAACAGCTGACCCGTCACTGAAACAAACGAGATGTTATGTCTATTATTATAGGATTTTAGATGGTTGTATTAATTTCCTCCCTGGTAGAAAGTTGACGATTTTTTTAACTAATAGTAGCTAATATTGGCTAATATTAGCTAATTATTGGCTTGTTTTTAATCAAAAACTTTACATTGAACATATGATCATAATTATATACTTTTAATACAATTTTAACATCGATTATGGCCGAAATTTATTGATTTATACGAATTTGTAAATATTATCTAGGAATTTGGACCGAACAACTATAATATCATAGCTATCTTTAATGTATGAAATATTTTGATGACTTTTCATCTCGAAACTTAAATAAATATTGAAACATAAGATTATAATAAAATGGTGTAATAAAATATTCTCAATAAAGCTTGGACACAAAGGTCAAAGTTGTGCTCAAGGTATTTAAAGAATGATAAATTGCAGATGATACCTATATATATATATATATATATATATATATATATATATTATCCACGTCTATATGAAATATGATCCGTATGACATGAGCAAACGATCCGGAGTAACTGCAAATAATTGTCGACTGCAATTTTCAAATGAAGCTCTCAATCTACATGTTCGTCATACCACAAACATTTCTGGGTTAAAAGCACTGGCTTGTAGAAGCAAGTTACCAGCGTTAGCACTAATAGCTTCACGGGTCATTGTTAATAAAAAAAATTCTTTCAGTCAAATAAGAACAACGACCTTCACGCGCTTTTTCAAAATTTTGTCTCCCCGAAGACATCGCAAAAGCCAAACGAAAATCCAGCACAAAAACAAGTCAGATGAAACGAGCAAGATAAAGGGCGACGCTCGTAACACCTGCGCGGTATACAGCAACGAGTATTTATGGGTCAATGCGATATCGCGTAAATCGATTCTTGCGACCAAGTCAGAGAGGGAGATCCCTTAACGCGCGTAAAAACGGGGCCGCGAGAAAGAGAGAGAGAGAGAGGGTGAGCTCTTTGATGGGGTACAATGGCCGAGTGGCGCCGGTCACGCACGGCCCACTTCCTTTTTTCTCGTTCTCTCTAGGTATACATGTATTATACATATACTTACTCGCTGAGCACTACGCGTGACCGGTGGCGCGTAATCGACACGTATGTTATATCTATGTATAGTATACTGGTTGCGCAACTTGCATGATGTGAGTTTTGCGGTTTGTTTACAAATGGAGAATCTTAACCTGGCCTTTCTTCAAATTTCTTGTATAAGTTTTCTTTTTTTACGTCACTGTACTCAGGCTGACATCATGGTGCTAACCAGCGAAGGCGGTTTGCAAAAAGACTATGTATTTAACAAGTACTTAGAAGGTTCTTCAATAAATATAAATAACAGCAAGATATTTCTGACTGAATTCGACGTACTCATTTCGACACCAAGATTTTGTTAAAAAGAATGACAGTGACAACATTTTCTTGAAGATGAAATAGAGCACACTTTAAAAATTAGTCAAATCGCCTTCAACATACAATTTTTATTGTTAATCTACTTAAAACATTAACAAAAAATGAGTAAAATCATTTGCTTAGGTTAAAACATTTGCTGTCGCCGTTATGATTAATATAGAATCATTTGATATGAATGAATTATCATCATTAATGCATAGGTATATACCTATACTGCTTGTTTTATAAACTGTACTTCATAAATAAGTAAAAACTAACAAGTGCACTCATTCTGACTAGCTTACTATTAGCTATAGAATTTTCTCGTGTATTAAACAAAAACGTGTAAACATTACTTTAAAATTTCGTTGTTCAACCATGTGATAAAAGAGAATATCCTATTTACTTTCGATTTTACTTTCACAAAATTACTCTTTTTATTTGTCTCTTATTGTTTCTAAACTTTATTTATGATAGCAAATATATTATTTCACGGAGAACCTTATGTGTCCTATAATAACTAAGCTCCTCTAATGACAATCATTATTTTTACGTATTTCATACTTGCATAAACTTGAACTTGCATTAGAGCGTTCTTGGAATGCAAAGGCTGTTCAACTTAGTCAATATTGAAAAATGTTGATTTTACAAACGTTATTCATGATGAAAGTATAAAAACGACAATACCTCAATAAAAATATTTTCAAAACGTTAATGCGTATTCTCGTTTGAAGCTTCAATCTCCATGTAATCAAGCGTATAAAAATCCACTTAAATTTTGTAAAGAGAATTCAGAGAAAAAGCTATTTTCCAGAAAGTTAACTTAGATATACTAAACTCATTAAATTATTTATTCAGCAGTCAACGCTTGACTTCAAGACCTTTAATTTCCATCATAATAAAAACCAAATCAGACAAAGAGCATAAATTTCCAATTTTAATAATCGCACTTACTAATTCTGATTAAACAACCGAAGAACAAGACCCGAAAGGAAAATCATTAAAACTCATTGCGCGTGTCTCAAAGCATATTTGCTAAAAGTAAACAATCAATACCTCATCATCCTACCAGTGAAGTAACGACACAACCACGACCTACAGATACTCAATAGACTCTCGCTAGATGTTTAGCAGCAAGCACATGTGTGTTTGTTATATACAACGTGCACCGTGACGATTCACGAGAGAGTATAAGCGACCGAAACACACTATACATACTGTTCACCGCTCAATCATTCATCAGCGCATGCGAAGCTTTCAAGTGCAGCCAGGGGAAAATCGTTATTACCGACACTGCCCAGTAGTTCAACCGTGACCGTTTGATCGATCTATGTGGCACGTGCTGCTGCCGAAAGTCCAGTTAGCGAACTCGACGATCTGTCCAGCACATCGTGCAGCTTATATCGTCGTCTGGACTGCTATTAGCCTTAGGCAAGGACAGTGTCATGGTCGTATTCGTGGCTGACAGTGAGTGCTATACTACTTTGCGCTACGAGTCTAAGCGGGGGATAGATAGTGTAGGAAACATTGGGAAAAAGTGTGACAGATTTTTCGAAGCTTTCGAGGGTGTGACCTCGAGTTGTGTGGAGGTCGGAATGCATCAGAAGTAAATCGGTTTGATTTGATTAGATGACTGCGGTTGGACTCTTGGTTTTAAGATTTGTGTTGATTATTGAAACTTTAAAGTTTGCTTAGATTCATGACATTAAAAGGAGGAAAGTGTATGGGTGTTTTTTCGTTTATTTTTTTAAAGTAAATTTAAACGATAATTAAAATGAAGAAATTTCGGTGTTTGCATAAAATAAAGGAAGTATGATTATTTCAGAAGGCGTTTTGATAATTGTAAGATTAGAGAACTATATAAATAAAAAAATGTTGGTTGTCCCCACCAAAACCGACATTAAACCATTTATTTGAATAGTACTTAGAAAACATTGCCTTAATGGAAGCAAATATTTGCTTTTGTGAAAGCCCAAAGTCTTACTTCTCTCACTTCTACAAAAATACAAAATGCGTCTCACTTCTATAAAAATGTTCTTCAATAAAGATAATATTTTTAAATTATTGTTCAAATAAATGACTCTCTTTTCTGGTAAAACGGTTTATCATCGATTCACGAATTGTTGAACAAAAATTAAGTACGTTAGTTTACATTAAATAAATCGTAGTTTAGTTTAAGTTCACTTAAGATATTAATTTTCAGTAGAAATTCCACTATTTTATTAACACGATGTGACCGACAAAGTTGTGTTATATTTTACCAGGTCAAATCCAACAAATTTTAATTTTTACACTTCAAAAAAATAAATCATATTACCAACAGCAATATTACAGCTAAGCTACATTTTTTTCCACTACCCAAACGCACGCACAAAGGGTCAGTCGTCGCGACGCCTGACCACCAACTTCTATCCCGTATGTACAACATAATACAACAAGCTGTAGGCGTATAAACTTGTCGGCGGGTCATCGTTAATTTCCGGGCTACCAGTATAGAAGCAGCCACGACGTCGCATTATTTATCGAGCCTTGCATCCTTGGAACGTGTATAGGCGGTACCACAGGGAGCCTAGAATGAACTTTTCTTTTTCGCGCGCAGCTATGTGGCCCTGAGCTTCCCGGCGATCGCATTATTAATTGGCTAACGCGTATACTACGCGCGCTCGTTATGTACGTGCTTTAAAGTTGCCGCACTTCCGTAAAGTCGCTAAGTTGGTGCGAGCTTTCGACCGAATATTTATGGAGCGAAGCTTTCTTGCCTTTTAGTGTATGTATTTTTTACAACTTTGTATTAACGATTTTCTGCATTTTGCTTTATTAGCACGACGCGATCGATTTCTTCTCAGAATGTTTCGATAACCACCGCAGTTTTGATTTTTAGATTCAAAGTGACGAAGCAATTTTTTATTGGTTACAAATTTAATCAAAAACAGACGAATGATTTGCTTCTTTAAAAAATCCGAGATTAACACAGAATTTTAGATGTTGATTAAGAAAAAAAATTGAATAAAATCACAAAAATTAGCATTCTAATGTCAGCGCGCATTATATTACAGAGGAGAGGTCTGGAACCACTATTTCATCGAGTTTATACAAAAGATAGCTCATTAAGGAACTTATCAGTGTTCCTCAATGAAAAAAATGAATTTTCTTCTTCATTGTAAATTCAGCGCTGATGCAGCATAGCGCATTGATTGCATTTCTCATTGGAGTTTACTTGTTTCTTATTTATAAAGTCGATTCATCTGCAATTACATGCACGAAGAGGATTTTTTTGCTGTGTACCATGAAAAAAATCATTATTTTCCGCCTTGCGGCAAGATAAAACAAGCTGTAATTAGCATCGACGAGATGTATCTGGTATCTGCAACAATTTACATTTTATAGATCCTTTCTAGGCACTAATACATTTAAATGGCTGCACTTGCATCAACGATTTTACGCTTTACTACGCCTTCCCCAGTTTTTATAACCTGTATATATACGTGAATCGGAAAAAAGTTGTGTCCATTAATTTTTATTGATGACGTTAATTCGAAGAATCGCGATATTTCAGGAAAAATCCTCAACTCACATGATAAGAAGCCACTTTAACCATTATTACACATCCTTCCAAGTGCAGTCGCACTAATGAAGTCCCCGGTATATAATATCAACTTACATAATGAAGTTTCCCAATGGCAGGAAAACCAACAACGCGAGAGAGTACACGCTCCAATAAATCGGCATGCGATGCAACGCGTGTAGAACCGACACACGATCTAAATAACGAAAATCCCCATTAGCGCAATCGATGACACTCGCGAGGAGAGAATTAAAAAGAGCCGCAACGTCAAGGTGAGGAAACGAAAGCCCCGCGCAAATTAAATCATCGCGTGTGCGAATCGGCGCGTCAAGGTTCCCCTGTCTGTATGAATGAGCCGTGGCTTTTTTATATAGGTATATAAGGTACGTGTGTTATGTACAGCAAGATGTCTGGTCGAGTCTTATGTCCTGAAGCAGAGAGCGCTAATCGAATTTGCGAAGCGAACTGATAGGTATATCCCAGACGACGTGGCTGTATCTCGCGTTACCAGCCTGATGCTAATGGGACATCGATCTTTGACCTTTCGTGAGAGCTGGGAAATCCTCCCGGATATCTGTCTGTATGAGCCTTGTGATTTGTTTATTTATTTTTATTAAATCAGATCTTTAAAAACGCTGATAGAAAATGAAGCCTATTTCTAGGCAGAATTTTGAGTCAAAATTATTTTAAATGAGATATTATTGTAATATAGAAATTTAATTCGAAGTATCTTCAAAATTTCTACATATGCGTCAATAACATGGATCGACTAGATATTCTGCCCAGAATATGCTTAATTTTCTATCAGGGAAGCAAAAATACCCTAATTTCAGAGGCGAGAAAAATATTTTTAAACAACAGCTGACGTTTACGTGTAAGCGATAATTCAATTTGCGTTTATCGAACAAGTCAGTGATCTCTTGAAATAGAATTAACCTACATAAACCAATTTGAAAAGAAATATATTCGCTGTAAAATCACGCTTGGCTTTTTTTACAAAAATTCAAGTTTATTAAACACAACCCAGATTGGTGAACTTGTAAACGAGTCCTTGAAAATCTCTCCAACTCGTTGAAGAAGGCGCGGATTTTACAGCTAGTCTCGGCGAGAGAATTTAAATACAACGTTAATTTAAAATTCAAGTGTTTGAGCTAGCAGCGCATGATTATTTTTAAATCGCTTCGGAACGATCGTAAATGAAATCCTCCTTGAATTCATTAAACTTGAAGTTGCTTCCACACAGCGCTTTTTTTCACTTTACTAGAAACAAAGTTTTTGCGCGCCGAAAAACATGCGCGATAAATAAGTGTCAGAATCGAATGTTCTCTGTAACCTCAGACTACGTCTCGAATTATGAAAGCTTAGCACATTTTCCGCGAAACCCACGTGAAGTCACACCTATTATACGCCGCAAAGGTTTTCTTCGAAGAGTGTCCGGTGTAAAACTTTTTTCTTTTCAGCTGATTTAGATTTATAACTCAAGGATATGTCATTGATTCCATCCAGGTATATACATATCTATAATAATAATAGAAATAGATTTACTCTCGGCTGATTTTTTTCTCTGCGGCATCTCGACGCTGCAGCGGAGCGTTAATTCCTGCGTTATTGCCAACAATTGGTTTCTCCTTTTGATCTAGGAGAATATATACGATATTTTTTCACGGTCGATCACGCAGCCTTTGATATTAAAGAAGTTATCTTGAGATGAGAAAAAATGTACAAATGTCCGGATAAATTTTAAAAACTCGCTTTACGTCACAGAGTTCATGACATACTGGATATTTTATCGAATACATAATCCATAAATATCGATGTCATCTGACGACGATGAGG
This sequence comes from Muscidifurax raptorellus, assembly GCA_020010945.3. Classification (NCBI taxonomy): domain Eukaryota; kingdom Metazoa; phylum Arthropoda; class Insecta; order Hymenoptera; family Pteromalidae; genus Muscidifurax; species Muscidifurax raptorellus. The sequence continues at coordinate 39,274,063 of CM052080.1, forward strand.
TAATGCGAACGGAAGCGGATGTAAGTGAGTTCTCGTGTGTCATGCCTTTCCCGGTACGTATGTCCGCGGCGATGATTAAGACTCTTAAGATTAAAACAAAAAAAAACTTGTTTCAGCGGATGCTCGATTCTAACAATGTATATATGCAGTCAAGAGAATTCTCTCAATTTTCTCGGTTTCTTATCGGCGGTGAACCACCACACCGGCTGTGTATTTATAACACAAACGCTATTTTTCGCCAATGATTTAACGCGTTAGTTCTCTGTGCAAAGAGAGAGTTATATATAACTGAGAAATAATTTTCTGTTATACTCGTTATGTATGTACATAACGAGTATAACAGAAAACTATTTCTCAGTACTCACATACGTGTGGTAATAAAAGAATTTTTCAAAAAAGACAATTTCGAAATACAACAAGACGGAGGAATAAAAGACGCAAGTAGCACCTGCCAAAGCGAAACGCGTTGTATATACATACGACCGCGGCTCAAGCAACAAAGTTATTACGGCAATTACTCGGCAAGCATGCAGTTTGAGCTCTCAAAAGGCAAACATCAGCATCAGCTTTTATTTTGTTTTAGTCAGAAGGCGGTGATGTGTCACTGATTTCTCTCTGGTCATACTCCACCATTTATCAAAAATCGTCAAGAATATATACAACGCGTTTAATTATAAGACCACTATTGCGAGACTCGTACATCGCGTGCGGGCATTGACAAAGGGATTTTATTTCATTGTTCACATCAGCACCGACGACACTGAGTTATAATCTCTTTTCTTTCGAACGAGGATTGTAATTAAATTTATAGCGTTCGGAAAGGTGTTAAGGGATGTATATATATGTCTTCCGAGCGACTCGAATCGTGTGATTGATTGCGGTGGCGTGCGCGCACTCGGGGCTTCTTTAATTTGTAGGACGTTTACACACGTAGTGTATAATAGGGCGTGAGCCATTAATAATAATGGATGTATATATACCGGTGCCATAGTCTATATAGGTTGTACAAATGTTTCATTTATTTTTCTACAAGTTTTGAGTCGCAGCTTTGTTTGAGCTTAAAAAGCTGCGACTAAAATCACGAGATAAAGGAACGTTGTAAAAAGGGCGCGTGGGTGACGTAATGTAGTCTCTTCTTTATTGACATTACCTATATGTGTATATACGGGATAGAGAAAGATGTTTCCGTGTTTATGCGCCAAGTTAACATCCAAGGCGGCTCTTCTTTGTAGTTTATTTTCTTGTCTTACATATAGCAAGTTATTCTTAATGTAGTTTCAATACAAGGTGATTTTTTGAGGTTAGAAGATTAATAATTGCGCATTTTATGGGGAGTGAAAGTGAACAAATTTTATAAACGAATGAAGCGTAATAACAAAACAGTGGTTGAACAAAAAGAAGCATCTAATAATCACGTCATCATTCAAGAATAGTAGTTCAGACGCAAAATATTAGGATACCGCTTAACTTCAAGACTCTCAAAACACTGAGAGAAGTATTTCTTTACTATAAAGAATCATTCGTTTATAGTTAATACGTGAACTTAATACACTATTATTGAACATTAATTGCAATTTCCAATATGCACAACTAACTAAAAATGTAAACTAAAGTATTGTTAATATTATTACATAATTTGAATGCTGCCGTGAAGTTTATATTTGAGAAATAGTTATGTATGAACAAAAGAGGTTAGAAACGTAATTTTTAATTTATTAATTTTAGAACTGCATTTAAATTATATATTAATATGAAGAAATCTTTTGTTTACATTTTTAGTTAGTTGTGCATACTGAAAATTGCAATTATAGTTCAATAATAGTGTATTAAGTTCGCGTATTAATTATTAATGGATCGATTTCTTTATAGTAAATAAATTCTTCTCTCAGTGAACTAAAAACTCGCAATGTATATATCATTTCGAATTTTTTACTATTCATTCTAACATTACTATATACAAAAATGCTGTATCATCGGTCAGAATTATTTAAACACCAGCCAACACCCAGTCAATCGACTCAATAATTGATTTGCATCGTACACATATGCTTTTACTCTCACTTGTATTTTATATATATGTAGACCGCTCAGTGGCGGTTATAAAACGAATGTGCGATTACGTGCGCGGGAGAATGTGATGCGGTAATGCCGTAGGAACGGACATATCTGAGGCGCCTACTTTTTCGTTGTGCAATTGCTCTGCGTTGCGGTGGCTTTAATGACCGGTATATATAGCGCGATCTTGCGGAATGTGACATCTCTCGGTGCGCAAAAGGCTTTTGTTGAATATTCGTAGAGGAATAAAGTGTGTGTGTGTGTGCGTGTGTGTGTGTGTGTGTTACTTGACGAGATTCGATCACGCCCAGTAACTAAATTCATGCCTATAGAGACTTTTTTGTAAGAGATGAATTTTGAAGTGAAACTATTGTAATATATAATCTTTGAATATATACAAAATGACTATATCGTTGTATTTTCTACAATCTTTATTTTGTGACTATTTGGAAAATTGAAATTAGTATTATTGATATTATACTTGTATACATTCTTCTGCGATTTGGATGATAATTTGTCCCGTCGATTAAAAACTTAATGATTTATGCTGTATTGCAAAGAAATTCGATGATAACAGTTGTAAACAAAAACTAAAAGATGAGCATGGCATATTTAATTTTTATGAGTAAAATCTACATCACGCGAGTGCACACGCACCGAAAACACATGTCGGACCACTGACGAAATCGGTGATTTTCATATTATACACGAGAGTTCGTATATATTCGATAAAAGCTTCCATATTATGACATTGCCGCACAAACTTGATATAAGTATGCGCATAAAAGTGTATATAAATAAATATCCACAAAATTCTCCACCATCGTAAAACAATCAAAAATAACACGACATCATACCCAGTCATCCTTGATTCACTGTTTACTCAACTCGCCAGATACACACCCCGCAGGTATGGGCTCTATATATATAAATATATACTTTGGCACTATATATACGTCGTCGTGTAAATTTGCTCGTCATTTTTCCGATAAGAACTCGCGATAGATTGGAAAGCTTCGATTTTATATAATACATTTAAAAAATGGTATAAGAGCATTTTTAACGAAATGGAAAAAAGAGCCGCGTTGCAAAGGCTCATAAAAGGATCTTCATATCCGAGAAGATTTGAGCATTTAATAAAGTAGTGTAAATACATAACGCCTTATCCTCTTTCGCGAATTCGTCACCGCTCTTATGTACTATATCTATGTAGGCGAAGTGAACATTTTACATTATTCTCTGGTTTATATACCTTGTCCAAACTAACTTTCCTGGGTCATTATCCTAAATAACAAGCAAACGTAATTTCCCATCCAGCAAGTCCATTTTCGCGCCTAACGTCTATCGAATTTTAATTAACCGAAAACTCGAAGTCTTTGCGCGGCTTCCGACCTATATAACACATAATTCTCTCGTTTTGGGGTCACTGACGCGCAAACACGTCGTGCCGACGTCGGGGACGATCTTTACATTGGACGACGTCTCGTCGTATATCGACGAAAGGCGCCGGAAGTATATATAACAGAGAGCCGGTAATTGATCGAAGAAAAAGAGGGTTGCTTGATTTTCTATTATCTCTGGGTTAATGCAGCGGAGGTGCGCCGTTTGCACATCGGAGGTGCAGTTGTTGCTTCTTCGCGTGCGACGTTATGTGTGGATTTTATTTATTATGTTTTTGTGTTCAGCTCGCGAATATAAGTGGATTTGGTCGGGTAAAAGTGATCGAGATGATCTTATCGGCTGGTGGTGGGAGTATAGATAAGGAGTGGATGTGTGTTAGATTGTGTCGTGGGAAATTTATTGTTTTCGTTCGATGTGTATTGGGTTTGGGCGCGGGTTGGATTACAGTTGGGAGCGAGGAGATTAAATTATAGTTTTTTTTTCTCATGGAGGAAGCTTTTGAGATGTTTGGAGTACACGAATCGCGTGTGTGTAAACCGTTTCAGAAACTATGCTTATAGCAATTGTAATAAAATGCAGCTCATATTTTTTTTCATGAATGCTGATTTACCTTAAAAATATATTGAGGTAGTATTCTTGATACTGCACTAGTCAAAATGGGTTTGATTTATTTTATTTTCCATTCCGTATATTCGTTAATCAGTTCTCCAATATTAATTACTACATATTCTGTAAGAACTAGTAACAAATTAAAAGAAAACTGTCTTAACCATTAAAATTGTCAATAAAGACGATTAGACTTTTGAGATTTTGTTTTGAATACATTTTTTTTATAGTTAAAAGTTTCAAACGGTACTTTTTAAAAGAAATAAGCGTTTGTCATACCTCTACTTCTTACGACAAAAATTGTGTACAAAATCTCAATAGTAAATACTGTTAAAAATTGAAAATGCTTATTTTTGATAGACGCCGTTGTATTGTCGTAAAACAGAAATACAAATTTCAAAAAATCTGAAAGTTAATTCTAAATCAAGAGTACTACCTCAATGAGCGATTAATTATACTTATAAACGTATACATAATCGTATTAAAATTAATTTTCAAAACAATACATTTCTGGTATATAGAAAGTATACATCGAGTACGTTCGCAGGAGCGCAAAGGCGATATCATATCTTTCCGAATTTTTCAATAATTCACCGCATCATCGTTGCATTAGCAAATGCCGTTAATATCTTTGCTCGAAATTAGCACAATATGCCTCGATTATTTACTGCGTGTTTAGTATAGTACGTCATTGCTCACGACATATATATAGTATACTCATCGTGAAATTTTTGTGAATCTATATTGTAACGCAGATATTCAGCTTGATATATTTATCAAAGATTGAAAATCATTCACAGGGATAAAGTGTGAAACTTTATCGATCGCAGCCGCGGCGTCGTATAAAAATCTGGACACAACATGATAAGAATTGATAAGAGAGCGAATTTTTTCATGTAAAATAGATATCGTGTGTATATACATAGTCGTATAGATTTGATTCGATAATGTCTGATTATATATATGTATATATAGTTTGTGAGCACATACAAATAATTTTCAGACCAGACGCTTGTATTTTCATAACAGTGTGTGTTATTATCAAAGTTAAAAATATATACCAATCGAAATCAAAATGCCATTGCGCAATACGATGATAAAGTCTCAACGATAAAAATTCATCAATCGTTACATATCTAGCACATACTTGGCGATAATACTTCGTACTAAAAATAAAAAAGCTTCATCGCAAGTTTCTCGTAACTCATAATAAACAACTGCTTAATATTCTCCCTTTACGTACACACAACAGCTCTATATACACGTCTCCAGAAATTTGCGGCTCAATAATTCAACAACGCACACAGCGCACATCGATCGAAATCGAACGAAAGTCCCGAGAATTATACGCGCGTGTGTACACGCAAAAGAGTATAGCTTTAATGGGTGAGTGACGGGCACGACCTTGGACTCTTTGGAAATTTAGGCCGTCCACTCGCGCGCTTTTGTTCACAGGTGCCGGCGCTGATTCACTCGATAACGCGGCGAGCCGGAGGCAAATGGCTTCTTGATTGTCGTATTCTGATTTTTTTTATTATGCCGCGATGCGCTGCTGCACGAGAAGCGACGTGACCTTAAAAAATCGTATATTACAGGTGTGTAAACGTTATGTATTATCTCGTCGATCTATACATATGCGTATGTAATATACGTATAGCTATGATAACGTCATTGACCGATCGGTAAGATTAAATGACTTGAGAAATATATGTCAAACGTAAAAAATTGCGCGTTAAAATCAAACGTTCGAAGACGTAGTTATCCTTGTCTAAAAATGAGAGGAATCATAATGTTATTCGTTCTCTGATTGGTCGTTCATGTGGCCAATCAGACCAGTCCTATGTATGTCGTGCGCTATGCATGAATTCCTAACCTCAAAAAGTGAAAATTGAGAATTCTCTACATAAGTATGAATTCCTTATCTCAAAATGTTAAAATTCAGTAAATATGATATGATAAAGAGAACGCGGTAAGCGCGTCTAAAATCGCTAGTAGAATAAAAAAAAGGGGTTCATAATGATCCCACACATGTGGCCACACATATGTAACCACAAGGGCGTCGAACAATACCATTCTTTTCGTCACATCACTCGGCTATTTGTTCGCTCTAAGTATATACCCATACACCCGCGGGCCATACACCTTTCACGCAACGAGTACTTTTGTGCATAAATTCGCACAGCGATCTCTGTCTTCACTCGACTAAAATATATAACATAAAATCAGCTGTTTGAATTCGAGTAAAAAACACACGGCACAGTAGAGTTCGATCTTTGCATTTGAAAGAGCTTTGAGAGAGTCATACATAATGAGATGTGTTTTATTCCCCTTTCCCAGTGTAGAGAGCTAAATAGAGGTTGAGAAATTTTTCCGGTGATAGTAAAAGTTACACACGGGCGCGTCCTTCATTGTAAAAGTAAAAGTTTGCCGTCGCCGTGGACGAAAGTTGTTACAAAACAGATAACTCTTTAACGGTAAGTTTGGACGATTCAATGACTTTTTTTTCATTGCGTGTGCATGTAATTTTGAGGTTAGGTAACGTTAAAAGCGTAGACTAATATACTGCCGGTAAAAACGGCCTTGTAGTGCGACATATAGCTATATAGCTGCGAAGTTTTACGATGGATGGGTTTAGTTTCTTTTTAGGTGAATGCGTAAGTAATTTTAGCGGCGAGCTTTTGTGTGCGCGGTTGATGTTTTTTGATGAACGAGTGTATTGATGAAAACGAAAAATAAGAATAAGTGGTCACGTATAGTGTAATTAAGTCACCGATTGCTTCACTTGTATAGTTTACTCGACGATTAATTGTGTGACCCATATTAACGAATAAGAATAAATCATTTTTAAGCCAGAGTTTCTTAAACTAACACCAGGTGTTTCATGTTACACAACTTAAGTAAAAAGATAAAAAAAGAAGTTTTAAAATTCATAAGTGTATACACGTATCATCGTCTCTCGAGGTTCACTGACCAGCGGCCGTTGTCCGATAAATCATCGATATATACCTCTCGCGCTAAAACGGAAAAACTTCATCGACTTTTATATGTACTTCGCGGACATATTTGAACGTATCCGTCGTTATAAAGGAGAGAAAATGCACGTATTAATCTCGAGTATATTCTTATACACCTGTCGATGTCCGTCGTGTCATTATCGATCTCGATCTATCTGAAGCTCTTTGGTTTTTTCCTCAGATCGAGTTTGCGGGAGAGAAAGACTCGGAGGAGTTGGAATCCCATATTGATGCAGCCGCCAGAGAGAAAAAACGAAGTGTGACGCATCAGTTGAGAAAACAAAGTTTTTTTTATATTTACTTTCCGCGCGTTTTATGCCTACATATATGTATATAAAAATATACGCTGAGATAAAAACACTCTTATTAACAATTGAAATTAAATTATAACGACGTATTTCCTCGGACAAAGTCAAATTATAGTTACTACTGCTTCTTAAAATTTGTTCGATGAAATTGTCGTCTGCTCAAATTAAATCTTTAATAATTATCAAAGTGTAAAGTGAGGGCGCTGTTAACTGTTTGTAAACCAGACTTGCATAAATATGGGATCCCCCCATCAAATCGATTAATCTCATCGCAGAGTATCTCAGACGACTCGAAGACAAAGAGTTTTAATTCATCGGTATGTTCTCTTTATTTATATCCTATCTCTCCCCATAAAATCCCGTTGCCGATAAATCTCGCTCTTCACTCTATATATATATAGTACACGCACATCTCGTCATCGGACTTGAAAGAGCCAGACGAGTTTGAGACACTCCGGGGTACCCTACGAGTAGGTTTTCAACCTTCAAATAAGTTGAAAGTGAAAGTGGCGAAGAAAAAATAAACATATACACGCAGCTACATTAAATATACAAGTGTATACTAATATTCACTCAGTCATGGTTCGTCAGAAAAACGTCGCGTGTACTTATCGAGCGAACTTTGAAAAGTCACATAACGAGCTTTGTTTCATCAATGTATAGACATAGAGAGGAAAAGTTAAACACAATATCGTGATGATCAGCTTGGTAATTACGTTAAAAAATTCACGAGTCCTATATACGCTCACCTGAGCCGCTATAAACGAGCTTTTTTATCGCTCATTTCTCCCTGGAAAATTCGTATATACATGCATTCGAATTTTGATAATGTATATATTTGCCAACCACCCATTAGCAGCGATCTGAATTTCATTACAAAAAATAAACTTTGATTTTTTACGACCGATATATACTCTCATCGCGTATATATATAGCACGTGACTGCGAAGGCATATATGCACTTCCCGAAATGTATACTCGACTATTAGTTGATGCGAGAAACGTGCGCCGCACGTATATAATCGTCCTGATGTCTCTCGCTGCTGAATTGTTTTGAACGTCGCTTTGACCGTGCGCAGGAGAATATGGCTGCGCTGTGTTTACAAGTTACTGACGCGAGCGTGTAAAAAAACTGATGGAACGTGATTTTCGAGAACGCGTTGTTTGAAGAACACCGCGAGTTCGAAGAGCAAATACAAATATAAGCATGTGATGTGTTTTAGTCCTTCTAGTAGATTCGTGAAATAATAGGAAGTATCGGTTTGCATTCGAATATCTGTACAGACTGTTACAACATAGTTTATCGCGAAAAGCGCGGGAAATTTAATTTTCTAACCTCAAAGTAACATCGACTTTATCTAACAATGCAGATTTTCCCTTTTAAAAATTACAAAAATAATATACGCACTCTGAAACTCCGACTCTCGATACGCGAACACTCGATGCTCGTTTCAGTCGGCGACTTTAGCAGTAATAATACCAGCAACGCATTCCTCCTCTCTAACAGAATCCTACTGCCGGCTTTACGATACCATCTCACATTCACTCTCTGATGCACAAGAAAATTCAACGTCGACCCGCACTGTCACTATCACCATACGTAGACATACAGTACACACCGCAGAACACGTGGAGAAAGCCCAAAGTAACTAAGTATCTATACTTATGTATATACCGAAGAAGAAAAAAAACGGTAAAAACACACCGGCGCGACGGAGAGGAGATGCGCGCTTTGCGTCGTTCGCGCGACTGACTGACTGACTGACTGACTATCCAGCGAAGGAGGCCGGCCGCTGAGCCGGCTGATGGTAGTGGTAATGTGTATGTGTATATATATATATATATATATATATATATATATATATATATATATATATATATATATATATATATATATATATTTAGTGAGAAGCGCGCGCCGGCAGGCAGGGTTATACATATATATATATACATGAAGCGTGTGCAGAAGATTGTAAGTCTCGTGAATGTTAAGGGATGGTTTATCGATTGTTTTTTTAAACTTACATGGGTATATACTATGCGCTTCTCTTATGGAAAGGTGGATTGTGTCACTCACCTGCGACAGAAAAGAGAAAAGAGAATTAGTATGTGGAATTATAAAATGACGATTCAAAAGTATGTATTTTTAATTTAATTTCATGATGGCCGGCGCACTATCTCGACCTTGAAGCCGACTTCTAGTACAAGAACACTCCCCTTTGTGATTCATGGAGTTTAGAAGTAGTGTAACGGGGCGTTGCGCGAATGGCTCGTCGAGTGACTCAATGCGTTGATAGATTCGCGCGAGGGTGTGCAGATCTTGGAAGTTTATAGCGTTGAAGAGAAAATATATATCACTCGTGTTATGAAATCATCGAAAAATAGTGTATAATAGATGTTTGAGTTGAGACACAAACGTGAGATTTTTAATTTCATATATGTAGATTGTCCCACTTAGATTTTCGAAATAAAGAGGGAAACACCTTTTTGCATCTTAGTTCCATAACATTTGGCTTTCCGGTTCCCGTTCCATCACTCCTTTCTTAACTTTAAGTTTGCAGCCATGTTCACATTCCGAAGAAACCAGTGAATTTGATTTTCTAACCTCAAAAATTTTCGCAAAGCGCGACTAAACTTATTAAAATACGCTTATAAAATGACCTCTCGCTAAAACTTTCTTCTCGTCACTTGTTACACACCACGGACCACATACATAATGAATATTATATATACTTTCATTCACGTACATATATAACCATATACTTCATGCAGCAGCGGAGTAAACTGTATAAATTGCACTCACTCTCTTGTCTCCGAGCGTTTTGATTCAGCAGAATTTGCTTGTACTAAACGAACGTGCCCAGAGTCAGCGAGAGCGATGTTTTTAATCAAGTGCACATATATATACGATCGCCCGTATCTAATCTATTTCTCGTGTACAGACGCGGTGTAGCGCAATTTATATACGTTCTCTCTTAGCGTCTCTGATGCAGAAACTCGCAAGAACGAGATCGTCTTTAATTGAAAAGCTGAAAATAGAGATGTTGGTATTACGCTCATTGTTCAACCTTTTGATTATCGATTATTGGGGGAAGTAACGAAGTTTTTCAGCTAAGAAACATAGACGATAAAGTTATACGATGTTTATAATAGTTTTACAAGTACTGATGAAGTAGATACGTTCGATAAAATTATACCATGTTTTACAATCGACACACTTATTTAACGAGATAATCGTCGATCGACCCAAAAACTATTCTCATACAGGTGTGTATAACAATTCAACAAGATCATTATAAAGCTATTTGGCACTAAAAGCCACAAATCGAGCAAGTTCTATATAAACCGATTATTTTTTTCCTAAACTCCTTGCAACCCGCACACTAAAAAAAAACAACCTGTGCTAACAGTAAACATCCACATTATAATAACGATTCCCGCAAGCATATCGATCCCGAGCATAAACAGGCCTACATACGACTCGATAATGATATTCATCATATGCATATATAAATATATATATATATATATATATATATATATATATATATATATATATATATATATACACGGTAGCGGCGCATCGACGACACTTCAATTCAACGGCGCGGAAAACTCCTGCAGCATGACGGAGAGAGACACATTTCGCAAATATGCCTCTCTCGAGGTGAAATTGTTCCTCGGGGGCCACCGTTTCCGACACGCTTCGCCGCGGCGGCGCGAGAAATTCGCTCGGTAAAACGCGGCCAATTACGAAACTCTGTATCCCCTCCACATCCAGTTGATTTCTCGAAAATATTGTTGTTTGTTGTTTATAGTTGATTACACTGGCCGTTATACAGGGGAAGTTTGTGATAATATGTTACGTAACGTATAGTAAAATGGATCTCTATATATGTGAAAAATTTCTTTAATTTATAAAAAAAAAGGTGTATCTTAATCGCTACTCTACCGATGTTTTTTAGGCTACTTGTTATTGTGAAGACATTCCCACGCGTAGAATCATCATACTCCCAGAGTAGTCAGTGTACATAGGCGCGTTGAAGGTTTAAAAAAAAAAATATATATATATATACGTATATAATCAAGACGCAATCAAGCTTGTCTCATTAATAGATTCTTCTTCCATCGATGTCGTCACGCACCGCAAAGAAATAGTATTCGACGACGAAAAGCGACTCCGAGTACACACGCACTTGCGTTACGGTCATTCTCCATAATAGTCGCTCTCGACACATATACATATGCGTGAGAGATAGAGTACAGTCGCACTCGATTTTGCCGGCCGGTGAGCTAATGGTTTACGCATACTGTGGACGCACAATCTAATCGGCTTCCAGTGAATTTAATGTTTGCGCGCGCATACTATTATCGCGAGTAATGAAGATAAGATGTGGTTACGAGAAGTTCGCGATATGTGTAGAAGGAAGTAGGGCAGAAATCGCTTAGTCCGTTTCCGAGAATTTGCGGAAATGATGTCGAGTGGATGTGCATAGTTTTCTTCTTTATCCTGGGACAAGATGCGTTAGGAGTTAATTTAGTCAGAGTTTTTAAAAATTGAAGAAGAAAAATTTGATATTGTTAATTTTTGAACGTATTGTTGAATATCTTCTTTTTTATAATAAACGAACGAAGTTCTATTGTCATTAGTCACTACGACTGAATTAAAACTCTAAAATTGTCAAGTGAATCAAGTAAAATTATTGAAATTTCAATAAATTATGCTTGGAAAAAATGTTTCATTTTTCAACTATAAAATGTAGTTGTAGATACTTATAACAAGATTTAAACATTGCAATATCAACCAAAAATATACTTTCATTTGATTAACGCATTAATCAACAAAAGTATTTGATTTTTTACCAAGACGTTTGAAGGCAACAGTATACGTTTGAATTTTTTTGACGGCTTAACGATGTTTGGATTACAATTTTTCACGTGGGAGAACACGATACGCATTTTGACAGTTATATGGTCGAGTCATTGCGAAAAAAATCAAAAGTCGCCTGTCCCCTTTTCTGTATACTATACGCAAGTCTGCCTTTGTAAAGATTCGTCTTTATGCTATTTTTAATTTTCAAATTTCATCGTTCGAAAATACAAAACTGCCTGAAAAATGTTCTTGCAAGAACGAATTTTCAACCGAAAATTCAACGTTTTTCAAAATCGCCTTAAAAATACGCAGACTACACACATGACGTCATTTTAACTATACGCATAAAGTACTCCTCAACCAAAAGAAAAAAAACAACTTCACCAACATTTTTTTAATATCCAACGTCCTTGATAGAACCGGAAGCAACTTCAGAGGGTCCACAATGAAAGCCCGCGGATAAGCATGTATACATATCGATGATTGATATCGAAAAGCACGAAACATCGGCTAACGAAAAAAGCCGCCGCGTGATGGCTTTCGAGGTCGCGTGACGTCTTAATAATGAAGAATCCGCGTGTGCCGTTATAATGTATACACGCATTGGCAGAGCGCCGATCGCGATTTCGTTCGTACAGTTACGCACACCTCTTGTCCTATACGCCAACTATAATGGGTGTGTCGAAGAAAAAAAAAGAAGAAGCGTATAGATTTGGAGATGGTAATCATTACGAACTTCATACCTTCTGCTTTCGATTTTATCATTTCCGATGTATACATAGGTGCGCCGCTGATAGACGACTTTGATTTTTCGACGTACGAAGATAAGGCTATCGCGTGCGCGTATTTAGGCTGGACGAGAGTCTTTTTTTTTTTTTTGCTGATTCTGAATATGTGCTTTGTAGGAATTTCGAAAACTTTGGAAAATTACAGACGTACAAGTATAGCATGTGGAACGAGACGCGCGTTTCGCTTTCGTTTTTCTATGGCCTTTTTGAAAGTATGTGATATTTAATCGCACGAGAGAACCACTGGCTTAGTGACCTTCATTTCGCGAGTCGGGAAACGACCGAAAATATAATGTACAGTATCATCCAGTGCTTTGTAATTATAGCGCAAATTAAGAATTTAAAAAGCAACGCGTGAGTCGCGGGCAGCGGAGCAATTTAAAGGAAACTGTATAAATATATACCAGGCAAGCTAGAAAATCCACCAGAGACCATTAATTTTTTTTTTCGGGACGCTAGCTGCTACTGCTTCGACTATATATACTAAGCCTCGGATATACGAAAGTTTCTCGGCTGCTAAAAATAAAAATGACAAGTTGAAGTTCGGGCGCTCCGCGAACTTTTACAGAGACCTGCTGTCTGCGCCTTCCGTATTTTCTTTTATTCTCACTGAAATTTAAAAGAGATAAATGTTGCCTTCAGTGACAGGTTTGACGCATTCCTAAGAATTCATTGGTATATACATGTGTCTCTCTAATTCATTGAAAAATGAAAAAGAATATATATATATATATATATATTCAACTATAACAAGTCGTTCCGTTAGTCAAAATAATGGCCTCGAATGTTGAAAAATCAAAAGTGGAAGACACTCTCATCTTATGTTCTCCGTGATTTCGCACTACAAACGCAAGCTTATAAGACCAGCATCAGCGTTTAGCATTTCGTCAATGGGATGCCCCTATTAGTCTCTCCTGTCTCGCTCGCTCTATGTTTATGTCATGTTTTACACGCACGATATAAGATCCTAAGCGCGCTGTCAAACGGTTAATAAAGCCCAGCAGCTCTCGGCGGACCTAGATATGTATCCATTGTGCGCATAATAGAGGCCTCACTCTCAACGCAGCTGACTTACTGACTGACTGACTGACTCCGATCTCGCACCCTTTGACTATATAGTATACGTAGATATCGGCACCGAGAGAAATATCTTGCTAAATAACACTTATATTCTGATGTTGTTTTGATATGTGTGTGATATTGGGTGGCAGGTTGGAAGAAAACTTAGATTTTTTAAAAGACTTGCTGGGGGAAAAAGTTAAGGGGGCTTGGATTCTGTTATTCCGAAAACTGTTTTATCGACGGACACAGAATAAACTATGTCATTTGCTGAAGTTGGACACAAATGAATTAGAATGACATTTCAATAGCTATTGAATGGATTTTTTGCATATTTTTTCGTTTCAATTAGTTTTGTGGGTGCTGCTCTTACTATATCTTTTAGATGATAAGTGGTTTTGTGTTGATGCGAACTCGGAGCCCAAACCTTTCTCCCCTTTTTGTATTTCACAACTTCTAGAAAAATTAAAAGTTCTAGCGACTACTTTCGATAGAATAATTTACTTAACTTAATACCATTAGTGCTCTATACACTTATTGTATTGATGAAAATCCAAATTGTGAAAAGTTTTCAGTAAACTTAAGGTATTAACATAGTTTTAAAATAAAGGCTCCCTTCGAATTTCAAAACTTCCAGAAAAACTAAAAGTCTGATTAACATCTACCTTCGATAGAATTATCTATTAAGCATAGCTCTATGACGCTCAACTTACTTTTTCATTACTCGCTATATATTTAAGAACTTATTTAACGGTCAGTCGATAAAACAGTTTTGCATATATAGAAGCACCCGTATAAGCATGTTATTTCTTTCTCTTTGTTAACACATGCAACTCTTTAAAATCTATTCCTAACAACTCAGATCTTGCCTGGTCTCTGAAAAACGTCTCTTCATTTCTATTTCTGCCAATTGACCACGTTGACTCTGACTATCGGACCTAGCAAATTTTATTGTCTCCGGTTGAAATTTACGTTGTAATCAATTGAAACCAATGGATGTCGCGAGAGTGAATTGATCACTAACACTTAAATTATGTCACTTCGACGCCAGCAGTTTACGAAAAGGCAAATTCTCTTCTTGCATAACTATCAACGATTAGCCTTGAAAAGTCAAATGGATCAATTAAAATTCAAGCACGTCCCGTAAAATCTTTTATGAGCAAATTTCTCGCGAATCAAGTGAAGAAGCTTTAAAGAGACTTCCTTGAGACGAATCGAGACATAAGGAAAATCTGTCTCACAATCGAGCATCACGTAGTCTATTCATTGCGCTTCGTGTCTGGTGTATAGACGTAAATTCAAATAGGCGTTTTCACGGTGAAAAGGTCGCGAAACTGGTGTCAATGATAGAAATCAAAACAAGATGCTTCAATTCTTGTTAATAGACACATTGATCGTGATATTACCGTTGTTCTGAGAAATTGTGATGGAGATTTGTTCCAACGAACAAAGAGATGACTATTTTTTTTAAATTGCTTCCTCTATTCTTAGTTTTGACATTGCACGTCATTATTCACAAGTGCAGTTTTGTGAACTGAAACGATCGATGCAGATGAAGATTGAAATTGTGATCGTCCTGGTATATACATGATTTAGTGTCAATCACAAACAAATTTTCATTTTCATTGCTTCATTTATTCTTCATTAATTTTCCTCGCGATGCTTATAGGCTTGATTATTAACGCCTACCAAGACTAGACCCATTGTATCTGAAGTACAAAAAAATAGGAGCATGTAATTACTGCGTATAAGAAGAAATAATATTGCGCAAGCCTTTGCATAAGTTTTCAACAATAATAATCCGTGGGATAATAATATAAAGTACAGCACAATGGTGTCTACGTAACGTCGTCTCAAATGACACGAAGCAACGTTCCGACAATAAAAAAATCCAGCTATTATGTCTCTTAACAAACCATTAACTGTTCATATATAATATACCTTCAGCAGCACGAAAAGCTTCGTTCCAAATTATAACGTGACATACAAGCGCATAGTTGAACATACAAGTCGAAACAAAAGAAAAGCTTCGCAAAAGGGTGCAGGGCAGAAAGCTTCGAGCGCGATATCAATCCCCGCGTGTGGCATAGTGACCGAAAGGGTGAGGCCGGAGACGGAAAGTGGGCGCGGTTCGCTTAGCTCGTATCATTCCATTTAACTCGACGTGGTGGTGGCTGCCTCTAATCTCTCTCCCAGCTTTATGCTTTCTCGTATATACACATCTACGATCCTCTCTTCTCCCTTTCGATCTGATAAGGTCAGGCATCTTCTGCAGATTGGATGTGTGTTGTGTACTTATAACATAAGTTTTGAACAAATTGTTTAGGTGTGTGTGTGTGTGTGTGTGTGTGTCGCTATGGGTATGCTTCGAAAGGGTGTGTTGTGGTGTCGAGGACAAGAGTTGTGGATTTGCGGCAGTCTCTTTTGCTAATTGAAAACATGGTTGTATGTAGGTGGGAATTGTAGAGCAGATAATTAGAAATAGAAGGTCTTTCTCTCTGATGGGACTGCAGGTGGTTAGTGATCGGCTTTGTCGATTAACTTTGTTTGTCTGGAGAATAGTCTTATTAATCAATTGTTGAATTTCCGTCTCAACGATTGATTAATAAGAACGAAATCAATCATCTTGATACTTATGCAGTTTGACATATCGTAATTGGATTAAAATTCAACAAAGTATAATTTAATCGTCGAAAATTTTGATCCATCCTGAAGAAAAAGAGTGAGTAAACTAAAAAAATCGAACATCACCAAATCTACACCCACATCATGTTATCCTACTGCACCGATATATACTATTCTAAGGACAATAATAGCGCGCACATCACATACCGGTTTTACCCTTCAGATTAACGAGACGTTGTAACACATCGACGACTCGTTCCTCCGCTCGAAAACTGCGGTGAGGGCAAATATTTACCCGCGATTCGAGTCCACGTGCACTCGTCGGACCATCTCTAAGTGCGTGTATTTTCACGCTCCGCCATCGACGCGTCAATCCGAAGGTTTTCGTACCAGTTTCTACGTACACAGTACGTGTCTAATAGCGTTTGTTGAAGCATCATCTAGCGAGCATATTATTATCGTTGCATTTTACACCGATAAAAAAAATTAATAAGCATGACCAATTAACTAGAAATAATTAACGTGCGAATGGCTCTGAATTCGGCATCACTCTGGACCACGAGCCGGAAGCTCGGTGCCAGGCAATTTCGGACAAAAGATATAAAAAAACCCAGTATATATGTATATACTTAGAAACGATAAATTTATCGTCTGCAGAAGGAACAATAACCGTAAAAAAGAGCCGCGAAGGTCGCGCGCGCGCGCGCGCGCGCGAAAAAAAAGAAGTGGGCGTGCATCTCGCGTCTATAATGAAAAGTATACATGTATATCGTTGTTTACGTAACCGTCGCATCGTAAACTAGAAATCCATTTCCTAGAAAGCATCTAAGGGGCCACACCCGATTTTTTTTTTATTTTTCGCGCGGACCCTCCGCCGTTGCGACTTTTTACGGACCTTTGTGTTGGCCCATTTCGTTTTCGTGCTGAGGACGTCTCGGTCTATCTTTGATGGAAGGGGTCAGGAGCGATAGCCGCCGACGAAGAAAAATGGGAGACTTGCCATTACTGGCAATAAATGTGAGGAATTTTTCTTTTTTTTCGAAAGAATTCGATCGAACGTAGAGTAGTGGTCGAGTTTCTGGGGCGAATTTCTCGGATGACAAGGAAACCATTGTTCCGAGAGCAACTAGTGGAGTATATATATAGGTGTTTTCGAGTTGACAATTACTCGTTGTGTATATAATAGCGAATTCTAGGAAGTTACACTAGGACTTGCGAGGTTATTGCGAAGTGTGTGTACACATATGGGCGATATGTGGGAATGATTAAAATCTATGGTAGAAAATTGAGCAGATTTTAATGTAATTATATTAATAAAATTTAGAAATTCTAGAATGTCTAAATATATGAAAATGACGTGTATTTAGAAATTCTGTCAATGTTCTGAGACAAATTTCTAACAAAATCTGAATTAAAAAATTTTTTACCAGAAATTCTGCCCAGAAGTAGGACCAATTTTCTGACAGGATACAATAGATTTTCAATATAAAAAAACTCGTTCGTTTTACGATCTATCTTTATATAATTTTCTCCGTGCAGCTAGAATACAGACAAAGAGAATGGCGCTTGAGGAGATTTTTGTTCATTATAAAGATACGATAAACGATATTGTTATACACTGATGTGACAGAACGTAATGACAAAGGCATATAGACAAGGTTAACAGTGAATAAACAAATTATTCAAGAAAAAGCCGTTCTTGAGAAAAATCGCTTACGCGATTTCTTGAAACGTCAAATGTGTTTCAATAACGAGGGAACAATGTGTTTTCCGGTAGCGCGAGTTTACGGACCGAGAGAATTCGCGAGAATATATGAAATAATAATTCGATCATTTTGGTTATTAGCTTTTCAAAGCCGGGCCTGACCTATTTTCATTTGCATATCAAAACACAATTTAGAGCTTTTGTTCAAAGCCGCAGAGGCACGTTCGCTCTTTCCACGAGTGTACGCGGTAATTTTAGAAAACTGCGTTAATTCTTGTTTGCTGAGAATACATACACCGCATTATTAATGACTAAATAAACGAATTCCTCAAACGTGAATTAAAATGAGAAAGAAAAGAAAATTGATTTAAACGGGACTGGATTTCGCGCCAAAAATTTACCGACAGTAATTGTAAGGGGGTGTCTATACCTTTTCCATAACCTCAAAAATGTATACGAGCATAACAAGTGTTATCGATGGAAGGTTAAGCTTAATAAGGTGACCGTTAGTGTATAACAATATTTCATAATGTAAAATTATTTAATTGTACATTTAATCAACAAAAATGCAGCGTTATTCTAAGGTTGCCTATCGCCGCACTAATGAATTATCAATTTCATTTTTTATGATATTTTCGCTAAACTAGCTGTTCGTATAATGATAATATTATTCACTATTATACAAAGTTCAAAGTCATTAAATTTAATTGACGCCTACATATCAGTAACTGAAACAAAAAATAAGCAAAATTTCACTCTAATCATTTTGATGAGTACACCAACTCCAAACATTGTACTAAAGTTCGTCAAGTATTACAAAAGGCAAGAAAGTTTACATATTTTATTGTTAAAAAGGTAGACGGAATCATAATATCAAAAATTTAAGACCCCCCTAAAAGCAAAAAAACATCATCATCAGCCTTTAAAAAATCTCAAAACATACAGAATAAAAGCTCAACGGTCGCGACGGAAAATAAAAAGAAGGAAGTCGAAAGATTGTTCGATCGAGGGGGTCAACCTTGCGGGCAGCAGCACATGCGCACCTGTAAAGTTTCCGCGGATGACATGCGGCGACATTAATGTTTCAGGACATCGCGGCGTAGTGCAAATGCCCTTCACAGGTCTCGACGCCGTATACGGCAGGTATGCGCGCGTCGGCGACGCACAATTATAATGCACGTGCAGCTGGCTCTGAAAAAAACATGCGCGCAACTTTGCCTAGGAGGAGCAAGTTTAAGGTTGGCTAATCGACGCAGCGGATTCGACGTTCGTCGTCGTGAGGAGGCTCTTTATTGCTTTTAATTGGAGGGAGTCGCGGTTGTGTGTTGTATACGTGTCTATTGTCGAAGGAGGAACTGACAACGACCACGTGGATTATGACATAACGCTCGAAGCTCGTTGTGGAGCTTTTTTTCGTTCTGGTTGGAAATCGGCCGGAGCCGTCGAGGGGCTTGTTAGGGACTAGATATTTATATTAGTCGCTAAAGCATTGAGTTTTATAGCGCAAGAATTTTTAAGTTATCGATCAATTCTTAATTGTATTCGAATAACGCATTGATATTAGTTTCGCCGAATTAAGGATCGAAACATGCATTATTTTGTATTTAATCTTCAATACGCTTAATTGAATAAATATCAATTTGAATCATATTCTTATAACCAATAACAGAAGAAGCTGGGTAAACATGTGTTGTTATTTTTAAGTTTTTAAATTTTTCAAATACAGGTATAACGTCTACATATATTCACAATGTTCATGTGTACAATAAAAAAATTCATTACTTGTAGGCTCAACGCAAAGTTTTCTGTTTTAATAGTCATGCAATTTCATTAAAATCTCTTTAGAACAAATTTAGAATTATTAATTCATTTAGACATAAATAAGATTTGAACTATTTGGCTATATCTGGTTTATTTTCCTATGTCATATAAATATAATATTTATTCTGATGTGCAATTCATATTAAATGTTTTAAGAAAAAAAAAGAAACTTGCGAAAAGTTTTAACTGTCATTGTACTTTTCTTATTGTTAGTAAGTGTAATCTTTTTGTATTCCACTTAATGTAACTGATATTTCTTGATACTATTTCTTCCCTAAGTATGTAAAGGGCCCATTGAAGTAAATACAATAAAATAATTATAAACAAAGTCACTGCGTCTCAAAAATCTTGACGACATCATTTAAAAAAGCTTATACTCAAGCTATAATTTATGAATCAAGCATCGTAGTTCTCACCGAACAACTCATGAATACCACTATCAAAAAATTACTGAATTTCAAATTCCAAATTCTTTACCTATTCACCCTAGCTCGAGAACTCGTCGCTCAAACCATCACCCATTAAACGGCAATAAGATCCCTTCCATATTTAATCTCGACGTATAAAGCCGTCAATCTCAAGCCACTGATTAATCCAGCAGTGTCAGAAGCGTTTGTGCATAATAATGCGGAGAGAGTCGACAAGTGCAATTAAAAAAAGGCGGAAAAGCCGGCCGACGCAAGAAAGTTTAAAACGGAAAGCAAATCACGTCAGTCTTGACTCAAAGAATTATTAACAACAATCAAGGTTCTCCTATAGCGCTAAGCTCGACAACAGCAAACTATGCCTGATGTGTAAACCACAATATCGGCATCGCTGGACGAAAAATCAAGTTACTTAGTATCTATATTATGCGCTCGAGGGTTACAGGAAAAAAAAACACAAGTATATACACATACAACACCCGATATAGCTACGCGAACGGATGATATATATATATATATATATATATATATATGTATACCGACAGAAGGACACAACGAAAGTACTGTACGCGCTTCCGTCGCCTATAGAAGCAAGCGCGGAACAGCTCTCTTTTCAAACCGCACCGCTTTTTATAGGCGCCCGCGGAACGAAACGCTGTCATGGTCAAGGTCCCTTCGCGATTCGATCAGACGAGCGAGCTTCGCTTCCGGTCTCTGGATGTGTGACTATATCTACACATCGGTTCTTGCTCCGAGCGATATATACATTTTTGGTATGTACGTCAGATGTGTTGCTTTGTTAATTTTTTCCTTTATCGGAGCATCGACCGAATTTGAATGATTTAAGGGGGTGAATTTGAGTTTTCGCGCGTTTGGCTTAATTATCTAAATGTGTATACTTCTGAAAGAAAAAGAGCATCAATGAAATATAAGGTATGACTATTCAATCCAAGCGCTAAATTCGTACAAAATATTATGCATAAGCCAATGAAAAGTTATGAAATAGACAGTCTAGTCAAGTTAATTTTTTAATGCTATATTGATTTCAAACTGTAAGTAAGTCAAACGATTATACTTATAACTTTGAATCAATAATACAAAATGTCAAAGATCAAGGTCGCTGCTGCTTAGTTAGTTAACCGCAGGATTATTAATGTACGCAGCTTGTATATATGTAAACATATATACAAATTTAAAAAAAAGGTATAAACGATTTGATGACATGAAGAAAATTACATTACACGATTTTTTTACTCTTTATAGACAACAGCACGCGTCGTTTGATCAAATGTTATCTGGAAAGGAAAAAAACTACCTGTAGTCGGAAGACTACATAGAAACCGTCGGCTCAAAATGACGAGCGCGTCCACACGTACAATTGTAGCAATATAATAGACTCCGCGCTGAAAAAGCGTTACGTAAAGGGAAGAAACACAGTTATTCTCTATACACGTCGACGACGTGTCTATAATTCTTTTTTCGTTCAAATAATTCAATCGCTCTTACGCATGCTGCTCACGTTCGGTTTATCCCAGCTAAAAAAACAATGAACAATCACTTTTTCAAAAATCAGAAGAGGAATTCTTTTCGCCAACTTGCTGATAGAAAAAAAGTGAACTGAAATTCACGAAGATTTATGCATTTAATATACTAATATTTAAAAAAAAAGTTTTACATGTCTTCGAAATAATTCAACTATTAGCATAATAGATTTGGACACTGAGCAGTAGAGAGATGGCTTGATAATAAAATAATCAATTTCTTTTGTAACAGAAGAAAGCAACTCTTTCATTTGTTCTTCCATCGCATAGTATTTTGTAAACTGAATATTTCAGGCAGAAATTTTCATGCTTATAATAACAGTATGTCGTCACTGCTGAGACCTGTGCGACCTGTTGTGAGTCATTTATGATTTAACAGCAAATTAAAAGGGTATATAATATGTCATTTGTGTATATTTTTATACCTCAATAGAATAAAAATCAATGTAAAAGAGTATATAAGATATTCGCATATTCACAGGCATTTCTAACCTCAAACCGAATAAACAACTTACACCACTGATTTAACTTATTGACTTAAATTGGAGATTCTCTAATTCTATTACTTAAAACCTTGATATATATACTTTTTTTATTTACTATCCTCTACTTTTTACTTTTCAGAATCTACACTTACTCTTTACATTGCGATTTCTTTGATAATATTGATCAAATATAAAATTAGTTCTCCAAAAGGAATTCTCCAATTAAATTTTACCATACGCGAAAATTCGCTCAATAGTCTTCGGCACTTCACCCCATATACAAAACTTCCTCTAGAAGATCACCGATGAGCAAAAGAAAAACAAAGTCTTCTCTCGTCATACGTAAAAAGAGCACAAGCGAAGGTGATGCTCAGCCAGTGCGCGAGTTAACCCAGTATCGCGCTTCCGATTCATCAATTCATTCGGCTTTGGCCATTCGTTCTGCATACACACGAACGACGACGACTTATACGACACACTGAATACAAGCACCTTTAGAGGCCTCACTCAATGGGAATCTCTGACATGTCACATCCGACGATGCTCTGCCATACAGCTGTGCGATGGCCTAGGCACGTTCTTACGCAATTTGCAAATGAATGGCCGCCGTTGAGAGAGCAAGGATGCTTTGGACTTTTCTGCTTTCTCTTAAAACGTTCAATTGCACATACATACAGACGCCTGGAAATATCGAGTTTTTTCTCTTCGAACTGGGAGTGATAATTGCCCGAATAAAAATACGAACGAGACGCAGACTACTCCATAGTTTCTGGCCTAAATGATTACATGGTATTTGATTATTATAGTCGCGTAGCCCACTTTCATAATTGTGTGTATGTTTGGAAAAATATTTGTCGAACGCTTTGTATTAAGTGGCTTCATTAGAGACGTTATTTGCGGATCGTTAGAGAACTTTTGACCCTAATTGCTTATATCGATCGGTGATATTTTTTCGATGAGCACAATTTTTTTTCATTCATAACAACGCTAACGCGTATAATTTTCAATTAAAAGAGCCGAGTCGAGCCGAATCTTGGCTAGTATAACCTTACAAGACGCCATGACTTAAGTTACACGAGAATTTACGGTTTTGCGCTTACACGAGCTAATTAGTAGCCAACGACGAGCTTGGAAAAGGATAAATAATAGATGCTGGATCAATGCGAAAAGACAGATGTTTGATTGCAAAATATGGATCCCAGATATGACGTCGTTACAAACAAATAATATAGGATATTATAAAGAAATACATTAATGGATTGGGGAAAAAATTGCTCACATACGTCAAACAGAAGTCGTATACGCCAACGTTCCACAAGGATGCCATTGTATACGAGTCTGGCCGTTTCTGGAAATCCCTGTCGGGGTTTATCGTTATTATCACGTTTCTTTACGCGTTATATATATATATAGACATATTCGCGACTGAAGGGCCACCACTACCAGCAGCCTTCCACATCAATGGCTTCTTTCTTGGCTGTACAAGGCAGTATATATATATATATGTATATATAGTGAGAAAGCAAGGCGTTCCAGCGAGTAAATTTGTTCACCTAATTAGTGACGGTGTCGCTTGCGTAAAAGGATTAACCTGGACTGGTAGCGATTTAATTTTTCAACCAAATGGTTACATTTTTTAGCATTTTTGAAGCTCTAATAAAGAAGGTATCAAAATAAAAAATTTTCAACCTAGAATTATTAAAACAATAGTCGACGTACGAACACTTTTTTACTATAACATTTGCACGTCAACACTTAGCCTTATATCACGTGGAGTTTTGTTCTAATAAAATAACCTTTGATTTAATCCAAGAGTAAGAAAAATCAATTTTTTTCAATACATCGAGTATACCTTAAGAAATTAACCAGCAGGGAAGCTTTAAAGCTTACATAATTGTCAGTAATATAAGCAAGACTATTATTCTTCTTTTTCATTGAATATAATACTTTAGTGATGAAATTTTTATCGCGCTTCATTTTTCAAACCGATAGCTATTCTCGCACACGCCTATCGTAATATTACACATAACCTGCAGATACATACAGTTACTCGTTACCTAATCATACGTATATTATAAACCCATACTAACCGGTGAAATAATCGCGTGCGTGACGATTTGAGGTCGATAATACGGGAATGATAGTACAGTTTTAAAATGGTTACAATATCGCACAAAAGACAAGAGTCTACGACCTAAATCACTTACATCTCGAGTACGAAGACTTGTATATAATATACTCTCGTCTTCAAAGAGAGAAATACAAGCTGACGTGGTCAATTGTTATTTTTATACATGTGCGTGTTCGAGAAGCACAAAACGTTGATGTAATCGAGAAGTTTTTTGCAGGATTCTTCACTGGGGTACACGTATGCGCGTATGAATGGGGTGTGTCGTTTTAATATAATTTGGTGTCATTTTAGTATGTTTGTGCGTCTGAAGTCGACTATATTGGGTATAAACTATAATAATGTAGATAACGACAAAGATAATGACGAGGACATAATGAATTTAAATACTGTAGAAGATAACAAAGGTCTTGATAAACCGACTGTAAAATAAAAGAAAAATGTTTTTGCACGTTCTATTTCACGTATTATATACAAATAAAAGTTTTTCTATTGCACTATTTCCATTTTTAAAAGCGGCAAATTGTATTGCATTCTACTATTTATTCTAAAAGTATAAACGCGTACACTTTTATTTATCTTTAAACGCCGCACTTTTAAAAATCAATGTATAGTAACATTTATACCGTCCTTGTTCAAACAGTTACAAAACGCCTTCACGATCGTGCATGGTGATATATACTTAATTTGTTTACGCCTCAGTAAGCAAATTCATTCTTTAAATTATCGCTTTTATAATCATATTCTAATATATAACTCAATAAAACACAAAGCACGATACTAACTAGATAAGAAAGACAAAAAAAAAAATCAACAATAGATGATGACACATCGATCAACCGTGAGTAACGTCGGTAAAACAGATATCCAACACTCCCTCGATAAATCTTTCAGAATACCCCCCAAGTCGTATAGTTACACAACCAACGCATTCGCTCTACAAAATATTGATCGTAATAGCAACCCAGGCTAAATCAACTTCAGGAACAATTATAAACCCCCGCGAAATCGGCACCTCCTCCGAGCTTCCACACGACCTGCAAAACACAGCGAGAGCTTCCGCGCCTCACTGCTATTTATTACTTATACTCTCTATTATTCAATCCACTATATTATCGCAGGCCGATCGTCCCGGATTTCCCGCGAATTTCGCCCCGTCGTCGGATGTTTACGCTTGGCAAAGCTCTCGTTTAAATTGACTGCGGGGAAAGCCTTTCTTTGGATTCTTTCAGTTGTTTTTTTTGACGAGGATTGACGCAAGCGAGCATTTCTGCGACTGACGCATGAGACGTATACGTTTTTTTAAAGGATTATGTATGATGAGCGTCGGTGAAATGGTATATAGGCTGGCGAATAGATAATATGTTTGATCGAACTTGCGATTTTTTTTTGATTTATTATATTACTTGACGGAGCGAATCATTCGAAATGATTAGTCATGCTTGGTGTTTATCGCGACGAATATAAGTAATTAGTCGATAATGACAAACTTATTGTAATCGCAAAAGTCGGCCTAGTATAATCAGTTTTTTCTAAAGTCGTTTTTCTCGATTTTTCTTGAAACTCGGAAGAATGTGAAGCTGACAAAGAAGATTCAACATCCTCGCTTACGTCAACATGAATCAGTTATAATATAACGATTCCTCGATACACAGAATTCCATTTCAAACGACTCACGCGCCTCTCGCTTTCCATCTATACAGCTCGTAAATTAAAATATTCATGCCACCAATCGCAGAAAATCAATGAAAATCGTATATACGGAATCTGCAAGTCAAACCGTGATCGAGACCGCGATACACCTGTCGATCCCGAGAAAATCCGTCCGTTACACAACGAGCATTATTTCAATATTTACACGTAATCTCCTCTTTTTACAGTCGAATAAATGGCTATAACAAAAGACTCGCGCGAGACAAGCAAACAACAGCGTCAAATCTCCTGGAAAACCGGCAAAGCACCGCAGCATAGGACATAAGTATCTCACGGCGGTGTGTAAGTATAGCTTTGCCGAAAAAACCTGTTGCTTCGGATAATGCACTCACTCTCTCCTCCCTCTACTACAGCCAGTCGGTCGTCCCCTTCTCTTATACGGCAACATCAACAGCAGCAGAGAGTGACTCGCGTCACGTCTCGCTGCTAGAATTCCAGCTATACCTACACAAGAAGCGCGAAATGTATATAACCTATATAGTGAAAAAACCGTCGAGATGCTTTGTATATACCGCTAACAAACGGAAACGATCGTCCCGATCGTCCATGCGTATATAACGCATATAGTTCGTTTCCAGAACGGCAGAGCGAATAGTTGATCGGTTGCGAAATTTTTAGCCGAGCGAAAGCACGCAAACGTCATCGTTCGGATGGCCGTGTAATTAGTGTGTAAGTATACATAATAAAGTCTCGGTTCGACCGGTGCTAAGCCTGTACTCACCGTGATGAGTAGCGGCGGCTAAACCTCGTTGACAGCACTGACGAAGGCGATGCACTCGTGATGATGACGATGGCCGCGAACGACATAACCACCAGCAGCAGCGCAACGCGATACACCAGCCATATTGTTTATTATATTACAACTGCACACGAGATACACTGCTGTAATACTGTACATAAGCGCGTGCTGATGAGAGTGACTCTATACTATACTCGCGGCGGTAAAATATATAGAGGCCTCTATATAACACACTCTTACTCGCGCTTCCTCGTAGTGCACTGTGTCGTATAACCTGCGCGCGCGCACTTCTGTACCTACAATACTCGAGCGAGCGAGACGTTGTCTGTCTCTCTTTCTCTTTCTGCTGAAGCAGCTCGAGTGCAGATGTACTCAACGGGCCGCGTGCGCGCTTACTCGCGCCCAACGACCTGTCGTTCTCCCTCTCTTTACTTTTTCTATGCGAGAGAGAGGCATGTCACATGTGTGAAAGCGGAAAGAGAAGGTAGCGCAGCGACATCACGCGGGAGTGCACTGAAGCTCGATGCTTGGTTTTGTCGGTAAGTCGGTTATAAGACGGTTGGGGAATCCCCGACTGATGCGCGCGCAGGAGCCTATTCGAATTTTCGAAGATGCGTCGGTATGGCAGATATGGATTATCGGTGACATCGATCGTTTTGAGCTTATAAGTATAGAAGCGCAATTTTTTAATTTTATTACGACAAAAAGGATCAACATGTTTTAAAATCAAGAATTTTTTTTATTTATTTGTCTTATTATTGTACAAAAAGATAGTCTTGCACAGATTTAGACCCAAAAACACAGTATTTTGGGGCTCTGCGTAGACGATATATTAATTAACTGACTTTTTGAAAACTGTTTTACCTTTAAATTTTTTAGTGTTTCTACTGTGTATTTAATGAAGAAATGTATGATACAAGTTTTTTTTCTAAATAAAAACTGAAATAATAATATAATCACTGCATTTTTAGATTTTATAAGATTTTGTTTCACATTCCATTTAGTTCTGTTCATTGAAAATGTACATGTATGGTCGTTATATAGAATAAAGTTACTTTATTCCTTCAAATGCGGGAAAATCTTTTAAAAAATTAACAAATTTTGGGAAAAATTGAAAAAAATTTTAGTTTAAAAAATTTTAAAATTTAATTTGTACTAACATAAGTTCCATTTTTCAAGGGGACAAAGTGGCTACACAGTTAAATCGTAAATAAAGTTCTATATGCAATACAGGACTAAAGTCGATTATTCCCTCGGGTGTTCGCCAGTAAACCCACTCCCGGAAATGATCTACGACTTTAGTCCTTTGTTGTATAATGTACTATTATGGGGTCACTGGTAATTGCTATAAGTTCATATGACCTCTGCAATCAAATTGCTAAAAAACCGAGTACACTACAATTAAAGCATCATTAAAATAATCTACAGTCACACTCATACATGAGAAAATGATTCTAGTACATTTGCTAAGCAATTTACGCTAATCGGTTTCAAATAGAAAAATGTATTTATATCATATAACCGAGAAATAATTAAAAAATTGTATAAGTTCCTGATTTTATTTTTAACGGTATATCATGGAGGGATATACATTCTATATTTACCGATTAGAAATGAGCCTTACAAAAATTAATTTATCGTCATACTTACAATAACGTACAATAAATAAATTTGAAATAAGAACGCATTTCTTCCGTTAGAACAGAACTTACAGATATTTTATTTGATATGCTTATTGCAATAGTCCACACGATCAGAATCAAATATTCATTAATGAACTTACGTGTCGATAACAAGTAAGGTATGTGATCAATGCAAGGATATATACTTACGTTTTCATTGAAAGCCTCATCAGTTATAATAAGACACCTAGTGAATTAAGTGTAAAATGAACGTTATAACGTATTTACTAAAATGTCTGAATTTTTTAAGATTTATGGGAAAGATTTATGCGGTCTGGCCTTTAAGCACCGACGAAAACACTCGATGGAGCTTTGTTTATCGGTGTTTGTGGTGGTTTTACTTTTTTAATTACTTAGTTGCAGCTTCTTTCACGTTGAATACATGTGGTCATGCAAGCAACGATCTTACTATCGCTTCTTTTTCATTTTTGGAATTCGTATCGATGATGGAATCCATCATTATTCTGATAAACTATAAATGTTACCACGTCACTTTACAGGTAGGAACGGTTTTTAAAAGTTGCTTTTTACAGTTAATCTTCTGGATAAAATTATCAAGATTGGAAAAAAACGTATACACCTTTTAGTTCCTACTATCCGAAGTCGAAGACTATCTCATACTGGCTGACACAAAGAAGCAATGGATTTTGAGAGAAAAAGCCAGTATTTTCGCAGTCATGATGTGTTTGATCACATTTCTGTACTTCACACTGGTGGTACTATATTTTACAAACCCTGCGATAACTACGTGGGAAACCTTTTTGACGACGTCTTACTACCCACCGGCAATCAGATCACCTGTCATGGATATATTTCTATTTTCTAATCAACTTATAGTCATGTGTCATACCAGCGTGATCGTCAATCTTGACGCGATGGTCGTCTTACTGATATACATATGCTCGGTTCGCTTGAAAGTTTTGGCAACCGATTTCGAAAGCGTCAACAACGACGAGGAACTGAAGGAACGAATTCGTGAGCATCAATACGTTCTATGGTATTGAATTTTTATCATTGCCTTGTAATGGAATATCAGAATATTCAAAATTATGTCTATCGTGAAAATAGTTTAGCGAAGAAGACCAACGTTGCGGTACGATTAGTTGTATCGAAGACAGTAATTTGTTTCATAAGCTATACGGTTGGGGCTGGGTTGCAACTAGTCAACGTAAGCTAATATAGAACCGTTAAGATGTGTCATTTATATATGCTTAATTGATTTATCGATGGATCGTTTATTAGCCAAGGGCGACAATAGCGTCTTTTCAAAGATTTGGTGTTGTGCTTTTAATAAACTACGTCAGGCTCATTATGAACGCCACGAGTGCGGATGAATTATTAACAGTTGTAAGTTAAATCAGACGTTCGATTTATAAAGAGACTTTATATGTCTACGCATATAATTGTCCACTTTTGCCTTTAGAGTAGAAACGTCGGATTGTCTTTGTATTCCACTGCTTGGTATGAAAAATCTAGGCATACAACGTCAATCAAATACATGATAATGTTGAGGTGCCAAAAACATGTGAGAATACACGTTGATGGGATCATGCCGGCACTTACATTAACGTATATTACGGGTGTAAGTTTGTTTTATTAATATTATCCCTGGTAAAAAATATAACGATTTTTAGCTAAAATTGGCTAATTTTTGGCTATTTTTTAGTAAAAAATTTTATGTCATTATTACATTGTCAAAAATAAAAATTAACTTTCTACCAGGGATAAGAACTATTATATATTCGTTGTTTTTAATTTTTCATGCGACGAATATTTCAGATAATATCCACATCGATCTCTTATTTTACCACGCTCCGTGCTGTCACAAAACAAATTTGAATGTGTCATCAACTTGCAGTCCCAGTTTATTTATAATCTTTTACTAAAAGTAGGTAATGTAAGTGGCGTTACATTAAAATAGAACTTAAATAATACTTTTACACAGTTTATTAAAAATTGCACAGTATGTTGGAATAACAATGAGGTCACTTATCCATACATTTAAACATGTTGTTGTATCGAAACTCATACATCCAGTTGACCACACAACACAAACGTAACGTGCTAAAATAAATCTCCAATACAGATCTTTAGAAAATTAAAATTAAAAAACTAAAAATATTGTCTGTTTTAGAATGCATTACACGGCCAATTATAGATTTAATCGAATTTTTCATCTATAAAGCAGTGTAAAAAATCATACTAAATTAAGAAATACTTAATTTTATTATAAACTATATCCGCGTTTGAACGCAGTACATCCATTGCGGGATTGAGAGATGTGGTCCTATTCCTATCTATTTCCTTCCGCCTCGCCTTCCGCAATCTGTGTTTCATATTGTTGAATAATGATAATTTTACTTACTCTTTTTCTCCAGCGGCGACTAGCTTTCCAATTTTTGGTCTTCACTAAAATTTGATTTGGAGTAAGCAATTCGATAACAATCTCAATGTTCTTTTTTCATTGTTCAAACTCGGGATTGTTAATTCTCGGGTCTTATATCCAGTATAAAAGAATATTCATTTTATCTCAAATACTATTTGTTATCAATAATTATTTTATCTCTTTACAATCGCTATCTGAAAAAATACCTTTTATATATATATATATATATATATATATATATATATATATATATATATATATATATATATTACAGCATTATGTATTTACCCATCGTTGTCTTTCACAATTTTATACATTTTATTCTTAATGTCTAAGACTTTTGTATATATATATATATATATATATTCATTATTTGTAAAAGGGGCTTTAGTCCGTATAATTAAAATAAATAATTACTTAAAAACGCTCTTTCTATAAGTATAGCACGTGCCTCGCATCCGATATTCGTCAGGCTGGTGCTGCTCCAGCGTCATTCCTTCTCCTTACACTGCTTAGCAAACTCGATGAGAGTAACAGGACTTGACGACTGAAACTGCAGGCCCATAAGCGGAACTCTTAGTCACTGGATATCTTAGTGGCTTTGAATTAGACAAATTGGATTTCATTGTTTTTGTCAGTAATGTATCATGATAAGAAATTTTTATTTTTTTTTTTACAATTATTATTGCGTCGTCAGTTACATTACACATTTTTTTTTCTTCATATTTTATAGCGTTGAACCTAGTCACGATTTATTTCATTAATGGACTAATTAGAAAAAATGCACATTTGAAATTACGCCTTCCCTCGGCCGACAAAAAGAAAATGAATAAACGTTTTATTCGAGGGCTGAGCTCAGAATGATGCAATTTTAAATCTAAACAGCTAATCGTCCGGTTGGGCTTAGAACACGAGTAGCAAATTTTTTTTAATGCACTATGTCGAATATGTTCAAGATGTGTGTATCAGCTCGTATTTTAAAAAAAGTTTAGCTGAATAACAAACATTGCAAAAGTCCAGGGAATCGTAGCAAATTAAAGAAATTATTATTTATTCACATTCTTGCGTTCGAATAAAGTTTAATTAAATGTTTGTATCTCCATTTAAGTAAAGTGTACTAATTTAAAATATTTGAGAATAGACAAATTTAAGTATACTAAAACTTACCATATTTGAATAAAAACATAAAAAAACTATACACCGCGAGCAATTAATGAATTATATTAATATTACTTTATACATATATCTTTCTACTATTTAATTAACTATCAAAATGACAGTATCAACGCAATTCAAGCCAATCAACACTATACACTTATTTACAAACGGATAATAATACTGCGCGCCTTAAAAATTTTACAACATTCTCCAACCCAATCCTATCCCTCGAACATAATCCGTAAAATCGAGAAGTAAGAAAACGAGGCCTTCAAAACGTTCATAAAGTTCTGAATGTTCATAGCGTAAAAGTGTCCGGCCATAAAGTAGATCGGTTTGCTGGCTCTCATCGTTATAAAATACAGATCTCTGCGTAGTTTTCCCGGCAACTTGTACCAGTAACTGTCGTAGACAGCGTCGAGAATGGATTCGGCTTGACTCGACAAACGATCGCTTGCGTAGCTCAACAGATACAGCTGCAGCATCAAAACGTTGAAGGCTATCATTGGTCTCACTGCGTTGAATATCGATCCTCTCTTGATCTCGATCAGCATGCGGATACCTGATGGTGTTTGTTAATTGTTTATACGTATTAATTTTGGGTACGATTATAACGCATGATTTTCTAAGCTGTACGTCAGAATTCATATATTTAGTGCATGCAGTGTTACGAAATAGTACTTATTTTATAATACAGTTACGATAATTCAATTAAATGTCAGGATTAAAGTTGAGTCTCTCATACTAACCCAGCATCAAGTTCAATCCAGCATTGAGCAAAAGCTGCATCACCAGTACCCCAGACACGACTTTACTCAAAGCATCGGCCACATTTAGCAAGCGGGTATGCCTCTCAATATACCCGACGATTTTATTCTTCCACTCTTCAGGCTCCTTCTCGTCTTCGCCGATGTCCAACATGTCAGTCTTCAGCAATTCGATCTGTCCACACAGATGCATGGAAAGAATGAAGAAAAGCACATCGCAGCCGACGTTGCCGTGCGCAGTGAGCATGATCATAATGCTCTCGAAGATGTACAGTAAACCGTAAATGTCGTCCCGGTAGTCCGCGAATATGCAACCGGTTTTCATGGGCAATTGTCTGGATGGCATTGTGTCGGATATATTAGACCTGCATATAGAATACAGTATATTGATATCGTGCAATAAAAGAATGACCAAATTAAAAGAAATTAAAAAAAAAGGAATCTTAAATTAATTTAGAAAAAATTTGTGTAAATCATTATTTTGTCATTGTTTATGTCATTTTTCGTGTCTAAATGAGAGAGGCATCGGATGCTCTGATAGTTTATAACTCGTGTCGTAATCATCAAGATTATAAATAAGAGGCTCTGATGCAGTATGGTCAGTCAGCTCAGGGATTCCGAGTTGAGCAGAGTTTCATGTTCATTATTGCAAAGGTACAAATGCAGCATTACGCTCGCAATCACGATGGATTACTAATACTAACATCACAATAAACATGTGAAACGTTTTTCAAGAATAAATAACATTTTAAAAACAATGGCCTAGCTTAGTCGGATGTGAGATTCCGAGATCGAAGGAGGTTACATTCTCTATCCAAGATTAACTGTCACTGAAGCGTACATAAGTCGACTCACAACAGTAGCTCAGCTTAGTCGGCTGTGGGATTCAGTGCTGGAAGGATCTTCCCACTCTCCACCTTCAACAAGCCTTCATCTGACAGTCTATAAGATGCCTCATTTCAACAAGTCAGCTTAATCGCTTATGGGCTGCAGTGAGCGAAGGAGCTAACCACTCACCACTTCTCACCTATGCTCATCCTTGATTAGTTAGTATGTAACGTGTGTCAGTTCAGTAATTCAGCATAGTCGACTTTAGGACTATGAGCTAAAATCAGCTCCCCACTCCCTAACGAAGATAGACCATCACCGGGCGTATATTAGACGATCCGCACCAGCACTTCAGCTTAGTCGGCTTGTGGGATTCAGTGCTGGAAGGATCTTCCCACTCTCCACCTTCAACAAGCCTTCATCTGACAGTCTATAAGATGCCTCATTTCAACAAGTCAGCTTAATCGCTTATGGGCTGCAGTGACCGAAGGAGCTAACCACTCACCATTTCCCACCTATGCTCATCCTTGATTAGATAGTATGTAACGTGTCAGTATGACGTATAGATAGATAGAGACGTATGACGATAGTAGTCAGTATGACGTATAGATAGATAGAGACGTATGACGATAGTAGTAACGTGTATGTAATGTGTGTCAGTTCAGTAATTCAGCATAGTCGACTTTAGGACTATGAGCTAAAATCAGCTCCCCACTCCCTAACGAAGATAGACCATCACCGGGCGTATATTAGACGATCCGCACCAGCACTTCAGCTTAGTCGGCTGTGGGATTCAGTGCTGGAAGGATCTGCCGACTACCCACATGCAGCAATCCTTTATCGGACGATATATATAAGACGCCTCTCTTCAACAGACCAGTTTAAGCGGTTGTGGGCTGCCATGACCGAAGGAGCTCCCCACTACGTGCAGAGAATCGACCATCATTGGAGCGTATATAAGTTGACTCACAACAGCAGCTCAGGTTAATTGGCTGTGGGATTCAGTGCTGGAAGGATGTTCCCGCTCCCTACCTTCAACAAGCCTTCATCTGACAGTCTATAAGCCGCCTCTCTTCAACAGATCAGCTTAATTGGCTATGGAGTTCCGTGATCGAAGGAGCTCCTACCCCCCTGTCCAGCTTCCACCGATGCCCAGCCTCCATGGAGGAATATATATGTTGCCTCAATTCAGTGGTATAACAGCATAGTCGACGTTAGAACTACGAGCTAAAATCAGCTCCCCACTCCCTAACGAAGATAGACCATCGCCGGGCTTATATTAGATGCGTCGCAGCAACAGCTTAGCTTACTCGGCCGTGGGATTCAGTGCTGGAAGGATATCCCCACTACCCACACGCAGCAATCCTTTATCGGACGATATATATAAGACGCCTCTCTTCAACAGACCAGTTTAAGCGGTTGTGGGCTGCCATGATCGAAGGAGCTCCCCACTACGTGCAGAGATTCGACCATCATTGGAGCGTATATAAGTCGACACACAACAGCAGCTCAGGTTAGTTGGCTGTGGGATTCAGTGCTGGGAGGATTTTCCCGCTCCCTACCTTCAACAAGCCTTCATCTGCCAGTCTATAAGCCGCCTCTCTTCAACAGATCAGCTTAATTGGCTATGGAGTTCCGTGATCGAAGGAGCTAACCACTCACCACTTCTCACCTATGCTCATCCTTGATTAGATAGTATGTAATGTGTGTCAGTTCAGTAATTCAGCATAGTCGACTTTAGGACTATGAGCTAAAATCAGCTCCCCACTCCCTAACGAAGATAGACCATCACCGGGCGTATATTAGACGATCCGCACCAGCACTTCAGCTTAGTCGGCTGTGGGATTCAGTGCTGGAAGGATCTGCCGACTACCCACATGCAGCAATCCTTTATCGGGCGATATATATAAGACGCCTCTCTTCAACAGACCAGTTTAAGCGGTTGTCGGCTGCCATGACCGAAGGAACTCCCCACTACGTGCAGAGAATCGACCATCATTGGAGCGTATATAAGTTGACTCACAACAGCAGCTCAGGTTAATTGGCTGTGGGATTCAGTGCTGGAAGGATGTTCCCGCTCCCTACCTTCAACAAGCCTTCATCTGACAGTCTATAAGCCGCCTCTCTTCAACAGATCAGCTTAATTGGCTATGGAGTTCCGTGATCGAAGGAGCTCCTACCCCCCTGTCCAGCTTCCATCGATGCCCAGCCTCCATGGAGGAATATATATGTTGCCTCAATTCAGTGGTATAACAGCATAGTCGACGTTAGAACTACGAGCTAAAATCAGCTCCCCACTCCCTAACGAAGATAGACCATCGCCGGGCTTATATTAGATGCGTCGCAGCAACAGCTTATTTAGCTTACTCGGCCGTGGGATTCAGTGCTGGAAGGATATCCCCACTACCCACACGCAGCAATCCTTTATCGGACGATATATATAAGACGCCTCTCTTCAACAGACCAGTTTAAGCGGTTGTGGGCTGCCATGATCGAAGGAGCTCCCCACTACGTGCAGAGATTCGACCATCATTGGAGCGTATATAAGTCGACACACAACAGCAGCTCAGGTTAGTTGGCTGTGGGATTCAGTGCTGGGAGGATTTTCCCGCTCCCTACCTTCAACAAGCCTTCATCTGCCAGTCTATAAGCCGCCTCTCTTCAACAGATCAGCTTAATTGGCTATGGAGTTCCGTGATCGAAGGAGCTAACCACTCACCACTTCTCACCTATGCTCATCCTTGATTAGATAGTATGTAATGTGTGTCAGTTCAGTAATTCAGCATAGTCGACTTTAGGACTATGAGCTAAAATCAGCTCCCCACTCCCTAACGAAGATAGACCATCACCGGGCGTATATTAGACGATCCGCACCAGCACTTCAGCTTAGTCGGCTGTGGGATTCAGTGCTGGAAGGATCTGCCGACTACCCACATGCAGCAATCCTTTATCGGGCGATATATATAAGACGCCTCTCTTCAACCGACCAGTTTAAGCGGTTGTCGGCTGCCATGACCGAAGGAACTCCCCACTACGTGCAGAGAATCGACCATCATTGGAGCGTATATAAGTTGACTCACAACAGCAGCTCAGGTTAATTGGCTGTGGGATTCAGTGCTGGAAGGATGTTCCCGCTCCCTACCTTCAACAAGCCTTCATCTGACAGTCTATAAGCCGCCTCTCTTCAACAGATCAGCTTAATTGGCTATGGAGTTCCGTGATCGAAGGAGCTCCTACCCCCCTGTCCAGCTTCCATCGATGCCCAGCCTCCATGGAGGAATATATATGTTGCCTCAATTCAGTGGTATAACAGCATAGTCGACGTTAGAACTACGAGCTAAAATCAGCTCCCCACTCCCTAACGAAGATAGACCATCGCCGGGCTTATATTAGATGCGTCGCAGCAACAGCTTATTTAGCTTACTCGGCCGTGGGATTCAGTGCTGGAAGGATATCCCCACTACCCACACGCAGCAATCCTTTATCGGACGATATATATAAGACGCCTCTCTTCAACAGACCAGTTTAAGCGGTTGTGGGCTGCCATGACCGAAGGAGCTCCCCACTACGTGCAGAGATTCGACCATCATTGGAGCGTATATAAGTCGACACACAACAGCAGCTCAGGTTAGTTGGCTGTGGGATTCAGTGCTGGAAGGATCTTCCCGCTCCCTACCTTCAACAAGCCTTCATCTGACAGTCTATAAGCCGCCTCTCTTCAACAGATCAGCTTAATTGGCTATGGATTTCTGTGATCGAAGGAGCTAACCACTCACCACTTCTCACCTATGCTCATCCTTGATTAGATAGTATGTAATGTGTGTCAGTTCAGTAATTCAGCATAGTCGACTTTAGGACTATGAGCTAAAATCAGCTCCCCACTCCCTAACGAAGATAGACCATCACCGGGCGTATATTAGACGATCCGCACCAGCACTTCAGCTTAGTCAGCTGTAGGATTCAGTGCTGGAAGGATCTGCCGACTACCCACGTGCAGCAATCCTTTATCGGACGATATATATAAGACGCCTCTCTTCAACAGACCAGTTTAAGCGGTTGTGGGCTGCCATGACCGAAGGAGCTCCCCACTACGTGCAGAGATTCGACCATCATTGGAGCGTATATAAGTCGACACACAACAGCAGCTCAGGTTAGTTGGCTGTGGGATTCAGTGCTGGAAGGATCTTCCCGCTCCCTACCTTCAACAAGCCTTCATCTGATAGTCTATAAGCCGCCTCTCTTCAACAGATCAGCTTAATTGGCTATGGAGTTCCGTAATCGAAGGAGCTAACCACTCACCACTTCTCACCTATGCTCATCCTTGATTAGATAGTATGTAATGTGTGTCAGTTCAGTAATTCAGCATAGTCGACTTTAGGACTATGAGCTAAAATCAGCTCCCCACTCCCTAACGAAGATAGACCATCACCGGGCGTATATTAGACGATCCGCACCAGCACTTCAGCTTAGTCGGCTGTGGGATTCAGTGCTGGAAGGATCTGCCGACTACCCACATGCAGCAATCCTTTATCGGACGATATATATAAGACGCCTCTCTTCAACAGACCAGTTTAAGCGGTTGTGGGCAGCCATGACCGAAGGAGCTCCCCACTACGTGCAGAGATTCGACCATCATTGGAGCGTATATAAGTCGACACACAACAGCAGCTCAGGTTAGTTGGCTGTGGGATTTAGTGCTGCAAGGATCTTCCCGCTCCCTACCTTCAACAAGCCTTCATCTGACAGTCTATAAGCCGCCTCTCTTCAACAGATCAGCTTAATTGGCTATGGAGTTCCGTGATCGAAGGAGCTAACCACTCACCACTTCTCACCTATGCTCATCCTACTTGATTAGATAGTATGTAATGTGTGTCAGTTCAGTAATTCAGCATAGTCGACTTTAGGACTATGAGCTAAAATCAGCTCCCCACTCCCTAACGAAGATAGACCATCACCGGGCGTATATTAGACGATCCGCACCAGCACTTCAGCTTAGTCGGCTGTGGGATTCAGTGCTGGAAGGATCTGCCGACTACCCACATGCAGCAATCCTTTATCGGGCGATATATATAAGACGCCTCTCTTCAACCGACCAGTTTAAGCGGTTGTCGGCTGCCATGACCGAAGGAACTCCCCACTACGTGCAGAGAATCGACCATCATTGGAGCGTATATAAGTTGACTCACAACAGCAGCTCAGGTTAATTGGCTGTGGGATTCAGTGCTGGAAGGATGTTCCCGCTCCCTACCTTCAACAAGCCTTCATCTGACAGTCTATAAGCCGCCTCTCTTCAACAGATCAGCTTAATTGGCTATGGAGTTCCGTGATCGAAGGAGCTCCTACCCCCCTGTCCAGCTTCCATCGATGCCCAGCCTCCATGGAGGAATATATATGTTGCCTCAATTCAGTGGTATAACAGCATAGTCGACGTTAGAACTACGAGCTAAAATCAGCTCCCCACTCCCTAACGAAGATAGACCATCGCCGGGCTTATATTAGATGCGTCGCAGCAACAGCTTATTTAGCTTACTCGGCCGTGGGATTCAGTGCTGGAAGGATATCCCCACTACCCACACGCAGCAATCCTTTATCGGACGATATATATAAGACGCCTCTCTTCAACAGACCAGTTTAAGCGGTTGTGGGCTGCCATGACCGAAGGAGCTCCCCACTACGTGCAGAGATTCGACCATCATTGGAGCGTATATAAGTCGACACACAACAGCAGCTCAGGTTAGTTGGCTGTGGGATTCAGTGCTGGAAGGATCTTCCCGCTCCCTACCTTCAACAA
The DNA here is from genome assembly GCA_020010945.3 of Muscidifurax raptorellus. NCBI lineage: Eukaryota > Metazoa > Arthropoda > Insecta > Hymenoptera > Pteromalidae > Muscidifurax > Muscidifurax raptorellus. The sequence goes on from CM052080.1 coordinate 39,313,961, forward strand.
GCCTTCATCTGACAGTCTATAAGCCGCCTCTCTTCAACAGATCAGCTTAATTGGCTATGGATTTCTGTGATCGAAGGAGCTAACCACTCACCACTTCTCACCTATGCTCATCCTTGATTAGATAGTATGTAATGTGTGTCAGTTCAGTAATTCAGCATAGTCGACTTTAGGACTATGAGCTAAAATCAGCTCCCCACTCCCTAACGAAGATAGACCATCACCGGGCGTATATTAGACGATCCGCACCAGCACTTCAGCTTAGTCAGCTGTAGGATTCAGTGCTGGAAGGATCTGCCGACTACCCACGTGCAGCAATCCTTTATCGGACGATATATATAAGACGCCTCTCTTCAACAGACCAGTTTAAGCGGTTGTGGGCTGCCATGACCGAAGGAGCTCCCCACTACGTGCAGAGATTCGACCATCATTGGAGCGTATATAAGTCGACACACAACAGCAGCTCAGGTTAGTTGGCTGTGGGATTCAGTGCTGGAAGGATCTTCCCGCTCCCTACCTTCAACAAGCCTTCATCTGATAGTCTATAAGCCGCCTCTCTTCAACAGATCAGCTTAATTGGCTATGGAGTTCCGTGATCGAAGGAGCTAACCACTCACCACTTCTCACCTATGCTCATCCTTGATTAGATAGTATGTAATGTGTGTCAGTTCAGTAATTCAGCATAGTCGACTTTAGGACTATGAGCTAAAATCAGCTCCCCACTCCCTAACGAAGATAGACCATCACCGGGCGTATATTAGACGATCCGCACCAGCACTTCAGCTTAGTCGGCTGTGGGATTCAGTGCTGGAAGGATCTGCCGACTACCCACATGCAGCAATCCTTTATCGGACGATATATATAAGACGCCTCTCTTCAACAGACCAGTTTAAGCGGTTGTGGGCAGCCATGACCGAAGGAGCTCCCCACTACGTGCAGAGATTCGACCATCATTGGAGCGTATATAAGTCGACACACAACAGCAGCTCAGGTTAGTTGGCTGTGGGATTTAGTGCTGCAAGGATCTTCCCGCTCCCTACCTTCAACAAGCCTTCATCTGACAGTCTATAAGCCGCCTCTCTTCAACAGATCAGCTTAATTGGCTATGGAGTTCCGTGATCGAAGGAGCTAACCACTCACCACTTCTCACCTATGCTCATCCTACTTGATTAGATAGTATGTAATGTGTGTCAGTTCAGTAATTCAGCATAGTCGACTTTAGGACTATGAGCTAAAATCAGCTCCCCACTCCCTAACGAAGATAGACCATCACCGGGCGTATATTAGACGATCCGCACCAGCACTTCAGCTTAGTCAGCTGTAGGATTCAGTGCTGGAAGGATCTGCCGACTACCCACACGCAGCAATCCTTTATCGGACGATATATATAAGACGCCTCTCTTCAACAGACCAGTTTAAACGGTTGTGGGCTGCCATGACCGAAGGAGCTCCCCACTACGTGCAGAAAATCGACCATCGTTGGAGCCTACATAAGTCGACACACAACAGCAGCTCAGGTTAGTTGGTTGTGGGATTCAGTGCTGGAAGGATCGTCCCACTCCCCACCTTCAACAAGCCTTCATCTGACAGTCTATAGGTCGCCTCTCTTCAACAGATCAGCTTAATAGACTGTGGGCTTCCCTGGCCTAAGGAGCACCCCACCTATGCTCATCTTTGATCAGGTAGTATATAAGGTGCATCAGTTCAGTAATTCAGCATAGTTGGCATTGGGACTCACAACATCAGCTCAGCTTCGTCGGCGATTATGTAGTATTCAGTTTGGGAAAGATCTCCCCGATTCCTCCATCTTCAATGAGTCTTTATAGGACATTATATAATACCTCTCTGAAGACCAGAAGACGGAGCTAATAGTGTATACACCGGCCAGTTTGAATGACTGCCTGCCATCTAGACGTTGCTTTGATCATAAAATATGAATGCTATTGTCCTTTTTGAGAATCTCACAAGATTCAAGTCCTCCCTATTAAATAAATTATTATTAATTGAGTTTATTTTTGCAGATACCAGTATATTTGGGTTTCAGAATACGCAGTTCTATTTTTAGGGCAACAAGAACGACTGCATAAACCAAGGATTGTTGGAAGAGGTTTATGCTTGACTAAATATACGAGATTCGTCAACGAGCATGGTGATAACATCTTAGTTCAAATGGCAATTCTACCGAGGTTATCACCAACTATCAGAAGATGCAGCTAAGACTTCTCATTTTCATATTTATTAATTCATCTCCTCATCCTTACCGGTGGTTTGATAAATCAATAATTTCCAAAATGCAACAGTCGAGCTGTTCGAGGCTTTCAATCAGCCCCCTATGGACTGTTCATTTCTGGCAATGGGTTCAACCACCGGTAGGTTGTCATGCTTCGGCATGGATCTAAGAATCCTACATAGGAGTCGTCCCCGTCGGATTGGGTGGTTCCATCGGCCTGTTTGGATGACTGCCTGCCATCTAGACGTTGCTTTGTTCCTCTAATATCGATATTATTATCCTTTTTGAGAATATAAAGTTGATTTATCATTCCACTTTTTGAATCTCACAAGATTCAAGTCCTCCCTATTAAATAAATTATTATTAATTGAGTTTATTTTTGCAGATACCAGTATATTTGGGTTTCAGAATACGCAGTTCTATTTTTAGGGCAACAAGAACGACTGGACCAAACAAGAAAGATTGTTGGAAAATATTTATGCTTGGATAATTATACGAGATTCGTCAGAGAGAATGGGGATAACGTCTTAGTTTAAAGGCCAATCATACCGACGCTATCACCAACTATCAGAAGATGCAGCTAAGACTTCTCATTTTCATATTTATTAATTCATGTCCTCATCCTTACCGGTGGTTTGATAAATCAATAATTTCCAAAATGCAACAGTCGAGCTGTTCGAGGCTTTCAATCAGCTCCCTATGGACTGTTCATTTCTGGCAATGGGTTCAACCACCGGTAGGTTGTCATGCTTCGGCATGGATCTAAGAATCCTACATAGGAGTCGTCCCCGTCGGATTGGGTAGTTCCATCGGCCTGTTTGGATGACTGCCTGCCATCTAGACGTTGCCTTGATCATAAAATATGAATGCTAGTGTCCTTTTTGAGAATATAAAGTTGATTTATCATTCCACTTTTTGAATCTCACAAGATTCAAGTCCTCCCTATTAAATAAATTATTATTAGTTGAGTTTATTTTTGCAGATACCAGTATATTTGGGTTTCAGAATACGCAGTTCTATTTTTAGGGCAACAAGAACGACTGCATAAACCAAGGATTGTTGGAAGAGGTTTATGCTTGACTAAATATACGAGATTCGTCAGAGAGAATGGGGATAACGTCTTAGTTTAAAGGCCAATCATGCTGAAGCTATCACCAACTATCAGAAGATGCAGCTAAGACTTCTCATTTTCATATTTATTAATTCATCTCCTCATCCTTACCGGTGGTTTGATAAAACAATAATTTCCAAAATGCAACAGTCGAGCTGTTAGAGGCTTTCAATCAGCCCCCTATGGACTGTTCATTTCTGGCAATGGGTTCAACCACCGGTAGGTTGTCATGCTTCGGCATGGATCTAAGAATCCTACATAGGAGTCGTCCCCGTCGGATTGGGTGGTTCCATCGGCCTGTTTGGATGACTGCCTGCCATCTAGACGTTGCCTTGATCATAAAATATGAATGCTAGTGTCCTTTTTGAGAATATAAAGTTGATTTATCATTCCACTTTTTGAATCTCACAAGATTCAAGTCCTCCCTATTAAATAAATTATTATTAGTTGAGTTTATTTTTGCAGATACCAGTATATTTGGGTTTCAGAATACGCAGTTCTATTTTTAGGGCAACAAGAACGACTGGACCAAACAAGAAAGATTGTTGGAAAATATTTATGCTTGGATAATTATACGAGATTCGTCAGAGAGAATGGGGATAACGTCTTAGTTTAAAGGCCAATCATACCGACGCTATCACCAACTATCAGAAGATGCAGCTAAGACTTCTCATTTTCATATTTATTAATTCATGTCCTCATCCTTACCGGTGGTTTGATAAATCAATAATTTCCAAAATGCAACAGTCGAGCTGTTCGAGGCTTTCAATCAGCCCCCTATGGACTGTTCATTTCTGGCAATGGGTTCAACCACCGGTAGGTTGTCATGCTTCGGCATGGATCTAAGAATCCTACATAGGAGTCGTCCCCGTCGGATTGGGTGGTTCCATCGGCCTGTTTGGATGACTGCCTGCCATCTAGACGTTGCCTTGATCATAAAATATGAATGCTAGTGTCCTTTTTGAGAATATAAAGTTGATTTATCATTCCACTTTTTGAATCTCACAAGATTCAAGTCCTCCCTATTAAATAAATTATTATTAGTTGAGTTTATTTTTGCAGATACCAGTATATTTGGGTTTCAGAATACGCAGTTCTATTTTTAGGGCAACAAGAACGACTGGACCAAACAAGAAAGATTGTTGGAAAATATTTATGCTTGGATAATTATACGAGATTCGTCAGAGAGAATGGGGATAACGTCTTAGTTTAAAGGCCAATCATACCGACGCTATCACCAACTATCAGAAGATGCAGCTAAGACTTCTCATTTTCATATTTATTAATTCATGTCCTCATCCTTACCGGTGGTTTGATAAATCAATAATTTCCAAAATGCAACAGTCGAGCTGTTCGAGGCTTTCAATCAGCCCCCTATGGACTGTTCATTTCTGGCAATGGGTTCAACCACCGGTAGGTTGTCATGCTTCGGCATGGATCTAAGAATCCTACATAGGAGTCGTCCCCGTCGGATTGGGTGGTTCCATCGGCCTGTTTGGATGACTGCCTGCCATCTAGACGTTGCCTTGATCATAAAATATGAATGCTAGTGTCCTTTTTGAGAATATAAAGTTGATTTATCATTCCACTTTTTGAATCTCACAAGATTCAAGTCCTCCCTATTAAATAAATTATTATTAGTTGAGTTTATTTTTGCAGATACCAGTATATTTGGGTTTCAGAATACGCAGTTCTATTTTTAGGGCAACAAGAACGACTGCATAAACCAAGGATTGTTGGAAGAGGTTTATGCTTGACTAAATATACGAGATTCGTCAGAGAGAATGGGGATAACGTCTTAGTTTAAAGGCCAATCATGCTGAAGCTATCACCAACTATCAGAAGATGCAGCTAAGACTTCTCATTTTCATATTTATTAATTCATGTCCTCATCCTTACCGGTGGTTTGATAAATCAATAATTTCCAAAATGCAACAGTCGAGCTGTTCGAGGCTTTCAATCAGCCCCCTATGGACTGTTCATTTCTGGCAATGGGTTCAACCACCGGTAGGTTGTCATGCTTCGGCATGGATCTAAGAATCCTACATAGGAGTCGTCCCCGTCGGATTGGGTGGTTCCATCGGCCTGTTTGGATGACTGCCTGCCATCTAGACGTTGCCTTGATCATAAAATATGAATGCTAGTGTCCTTTTTGAGAATATAAAGTTGATTTATCATTCCACTTTTTGAATCTCACAAGATTCAAGTCCTCCCTATTAAATAAATTATTATTAGTTGAGTTTATTTTTGCAGATACCAGTATATTTGGGTTTCAGAATACGCAGTTCTATTTTTAGGGCAACAAGAACGACTGGACCAAACAAGAAAGATTGTTGGAAAATATTTATGCTTGGATAATTATACGAGATTCGTCAGAGAGAATGGGGATAACGTCTTAGTTTAAAGGCCAATCATACCGACGCTATCACCAACTATCAGAAGATGCAGCTAAGACTTCTCATTTTCATATTTATTAATTCATGTCCTCATCCTTACCGGTGGTTTGATAAATCAATAATTTCCAAAATGCAACAGTCGAGCTGTTCGAGGCTTTCAATCAGCCCCCTATGGACTGTTCATTTCTGGCAATGGGTTCAACCACCGGTAGGTTGTCATGCTTCGGCATGGATCTAAGAATCCTACATAGGAGTCGTCCCCGTCGGATTGGGTGGTTCCATCGGCCTGTTTGGATGACTGCCTGCCATCTAGACGTTGCCTTGATCATAAAATATGAATGCTAGTGTCCTTTTTGAGAATATAAAGTTGATTTATCATTCCACTTTTTGAATCTCACAAGATTCAAGTCCTCCCTATTAAATAAATTATTATTAGTTGAGTTTATTTTTGCAGATACCAGTATATTTGGGTTTCAGAATACGCAGTTCTATTTTTAGGGCAACAAGAACGACTGCATAAACCAAGGATTGTTGGAAGAGGTTTATGCTTGACTAAATATACGAGATTCGTCAGAGAGAATGGGGATAACGTCTTAGTTTAAAGGCCAATCATGCCGAAGCTATCACCAACTATCAGAAGATGTAGCTAAGATTTCTCATTTTCATATTTATTAATTCATCTCCTCATCCTTACCGGTGGTTTGATAAAACAATAATTTCCAAAATGCAACAGTCGAGCTGTTAGAGGCTTTCAATCAGCCCCCTATGGACTGTTCATTTCTGGCAATGGGTTCAACCACCGGTAGGTTGTCATGCTTCGGCATGGATCTAAGAATCCTACATAGGAGTCGTCCCCGTCGGATTGGGTGGTTCCATCGGCCTGTTTGGATGACTGCCTGCCATCTAGACGTTGCTTTGTTCCTCTAATATCGATATTATTATCCTTTTTGAAAATATTAAGTTGATTTATCATTCCAATTTCTGATTCTTATGTAATTCAGGTCTCCCATACAAATATTACATTTACTACGATTTTTTTTTGTGTTTGATTGACTTTATTAAACAGGATCTTCGTATTTCGGTCCAAAGTCTACCACCGTTGGAGGGCGTCCTCTTCCAGAATTGGATTAGAATTAACAAAGAGAGATAAACATCGATGAAATTCGGGAAGGGGGCGCCCATTAGGAAAAGTCATGAAGAGAATGATTTTTAAAGTGTTCTCTGCTTGATTTTTCTTAATGGGTTGTCCTCATAATCAGCAATGATTCGATTCGTTAACAAATGACTACCCATCAGTTCACTTAGTCTGTCTTTGGAAGAAGAGGAACCATGAGTGAGAACCGGCACTGCTGTATATCGTGACTTTATGAAACTTCATAGAAGAATTGAAGTAAATCATCACAGAAATGGGAGACTTCCTTAACTGTAGGTTTTTCTTGTAAAATTATAAATTAAATATATAAGTCAACAGTATTTTTACCAAGTTCCATTAGCCATAGGTGGTAGAAGAAAAGGCAGCGCCCCGATGATGATCAGGATATTGGCCATGTAGGATGATACCATCTGCAAATAAAAAACTGATCTGCCAGTTTTGACAAACGGTATCAGAATATCGCGAGATTTTTCTATCTCGACGACGAGCCAGTCGTCCAAAGCTGAGACGAAGACTATGCGAATCTTGTCCATGTGCACGCGAATGGCCACAATTTTCGTCAGCGCCATTAAAGCACATCCTGCCATCATCACGTAATCGACAGTATCGGCTGCGTCTCCGCACCCCAGATATGCAGCCGCTGATTGAGTGCCCACCAACCATATCTAATGCATTAACAGAAAATTTGTATATTAATATATGTTGCAAAAAATAAAGTTTTTGTATCTGATCGTGTTTTATGGATGAATATTTTTTATACAACCTAATAACCAATGACCATGTATTTAAATAAAAAAGAGCAACCTCCTGTGTAATATATTGCTTATAGTTGACAAAATAATCGATAATTGAAATGCATATATTTTACGACGTTCTTAACTTGAATCAAAATAATTACATGCAACAATACCGATCTATACGAGTACTACTTATTTTATTTTAACATTACACTGTAGCTCGCATAACAAAAGTATCACCTGCGATACGATAGCATAAAAATTTCGAAATCTTGAAAACACATCATCGCATTGAAGAGGCCACAGTCCCAACGGCCACACAATGAACTTGTTCAACATCAACGCGAATTTCGCATCTTTGTTCCAAACGCGTTTCTCAACATCACCTTCCATTCCTTCTCCAGACGAACTGCACGATTGCAGTAACCGAGACATTCGATCGTCGCGGCAGGAATAATTTTTCCCCCGGTTTATATATAACAAACAACAAAAAAGAAAAACAAACTGTGCGCGAAGCTTTCAGCCGTGTGTGTACCTCTGTAATACTCAAGAATTCATAAAGACGCAGCCGATACTTTTCTGGGCGTAGTCGGCCGCGCGACATATCTTATTTATCCTGTGTATACGTGTACTAGTGCACCCTTTACTTACATCCAACATAAGTCTATATCGGTGCTGCGAGATATTACGAATGCGCATAAGAGACGAGAGATGCAATGTTTTTGCTGTGGCGGATGAACATTTTTAGCTTCCATCAGTGGGTAGTTTTTCTTACCCCTTTCGCTGGAAGTGTATTGAATATACAAGAGGGCGTTGACGATTTTTTTTTCGTCTGAGGTGTATCGATCGATGATGCGATGCACCTCCTGCTGATGCGTTAGTGCAGTCGAGGAGTTCAGGGTATTGAAGTTGGAGTTTCAGATGATGGTTTGATGCTGTGAGATTTGGAACTGTAATGGTAATTTCATACTAAATATTATATAGTTTGTTTATAGTAAGAACTGATACTGGTTTTCGTGAAAATTTAAACTTGAAGCCTAAGGTACGAGTATTATTATTGTTTTTTGTAATATAGTAATAAGCGGAAAAGTTCGTCATTTGGCTTATGTTTTTGAGAGCGTAAAGTTGAAGTTTTTACTGTATCCCCTGTGTGTGTAAATTGAACTTCAAGCCCGGAAAACATGAACAAAACCACTAACTTTACAACCATTCGAACATTTCATAAGTAATTTTTAAATGAAAATTGTTAATTACATTAATCTTTATTTTAAAAAGTTAGGCCTCATTTGATACATAAATTCAAAGATAATAACTTTCACCATAAATATTTTAAGTAAAAATAGATACCTATACTATAAATATTATCAAGATCATCCATTTCTTTTGAACAAAAATTGAATTATTAAAATGTAAATTAAAATGTATATTATACTCAATACAAAATAAATTGAGCAAAGCTATAGCTTTTGTTGATGTAACTGAAAAAAATATATACTAATCATTCAAATCTATGCTATTGAGTCTTTTAATATAATCGCGGTTGGATTATTTTATTTTAAATTTCGATATAGTACAATGTTTTAATCATCACTTTTTAAAGTCAATCAAACGTAAATATGTATATGTCATAATTTAATGCTTTGAATTATAATACTTAATCTTATTTTGTCTTAAATGTACATCAGGTGTGTAACTTAAAACTATTACATAATATTATATAACCATAGAATCTACTTACTTGAGTACGTTTCATCATACATGTGTATACGTTAATTTTTAATCTATTTGATTTCTGTATTATTCTAACAAAGAATATTTTCTATTTGGCAGAACACGGATTCTTCTACTGATTATTTTCATAAGATGGTACATTTTATGAACCATTTGGTAATTGCAAAACCTTACTCGCAACAAATATTGCCAGTAAAGAAAAGAAATCTGCATCATGTATTAAAGTTATCCAACAATTATTGTTTTAAGTAGTTTTTTAAACATTTTCCACACTCTAGATTTCCAAGAAAGGTGTTGGTAGGTTGCCTTCTAAAAGCACACAGAACGAAGGTATATATATCTGAAAAAAAAACAAATTGAATAAACAAATTTAGATGACGTGTATGTAATGATATAAAGCTTTTTTGATAAACAATAAGTTTTCTACAAATGTATTTATGTTTTCGTTTGAATACTACATTTTTTCATTGTCTATGAGAACGTGAATAGTACAATATTTGGAATTCAAAAATTCTAAATCGGTTTTAATTTATCTTAAATATTGTTTTAAAAACCCGTTTTCAAACGAATTAATATAACTTTATCAAGTTTCCTGAACCGAAACAATATACCACACGTTGCCTAACGACTGCCGTCTGCTATATGATAATACCTAAGAATAAACTCATACATTCGCTAGTATAAGAAGAAACGTGAATTCATATTGAATAATACAAGAAGCAAAGAACGACGTTCTTCGCATTTTCATTTTTCATTAGTTCTACAATATCTCGAACCATCAAGTCCATCGAATATTCCTCAATGCATACACGGAAATAGAAATAATATGCGACAAATGCACATTAACATAATGTCCACTGAATCTTACAACGTTGCACTAATATTTCTTTCATCCAAGCTCCCACATTACGTTATCAAGTATAATGACATCCCACTAGAAAATGTAAAAAGCCGTCTAGAGCTTCGGGAAAACTCGAATGACTAAGTCATGTACGCGCAGAAAAATGAGGATAATTAAACTTACTATTTCATCGGGAATGGAATATTCAATACTAAGTATTTTTCGCTATAACTGCTATAGTCGCTTCTCCATAGTATCCGGTATAACAATGAAGCGAAAACTTGGTTCCCAAGACTTTTCCACTAGGCAAGGAAGCAATTCGAAGTTCCTTCGTCATGGCCGGGAAATCAGAGGGCGACGAAGCTTTCTCGGTATATCGTGTTTTTTTATGGTTCATCGGTGTTTGGCCTCTGGAGGAGAGAAATTTATCCCAGATTGTTCGTTACATCGTTGCGGCTGTTGTCCAGGTGACCAATTTTTTTTTGCTTGTTTTAACTTTTGTGGAAAATGGAAACACATTAATGGGTAAAAGTACAGGTATCCTTTCTGCTACACACCTTTACTGAAATACTGTTGAACAATGGAAAGGTCTCGAAGATGGTGGACGTATTCTTTTTCTCCTCGGCGGCGTTTCTCACTTTTGTGAAACATACTTACTTACACCTGTATAAAGATACGATCAGAGAGAATTTGAAATTTTATCAAGACGATTGGAATGACACAAAGGATGAAAAGTTTCTGCGAATAATGAAGAAACATGTCAAGGTAAACCAAGCTATCTACGTCTAAATTATTGTTAATTCTAACAAAAGAAAAATTAGAAAAATAAACCCTGTTGAAGATCTACAAGTACCAGTTCCACATCTACAATTTTTGCGGCTACATCGGCACAACGCTCTTCATGTGTCGATCGATACTGATCAACATACTGGCCAAGCGTCATCTGGAACCAGGTGAGCCCTACAACTACCAGTTCATCTGTCAAACGTCCTACCTGTCCCAGGAAACCCTAGCCAAGTACTACCCGATCATCATGGCCATACAGTACATTCAGTGCATCTACTGTTGTACCAGTGGCGCGTGTACCGATTGTTTCTTCTTCGGTCTGGTGTTCCACCTTTGCGCCCAGTTCGAGATTCTGAAGATCAAATGGGAGAAATTGGGAATTAAGGATTTTAATGTTAATGGTGCAGATGATACTACCAGACGGAAAATTCACGACAAGATTCAGGTGACTGCGCTGATCGCTAGGCACAAGGAACTGGTCAGGCTGGGAGAAAATTTGGAATCGGCGTTTAACAAGACGATTTTGTTTCAGCTCGTGATCAGCATTGTGCTGATCTGCATGAGTGGTGAGTATTTTGTCCTAGCATCATTCAGATCCACTACTACACAATTGCTTCTTACTTCCACAGGCTGCAGTGTCCTCGCAGCGATACTGAGAAACGATTACGTAACAATGCTGATCAGCACAAACAGTATAAGTTTCATGGTGACCGAGACCCTGATCTACGGTTACGCAAGTGACTACCTGATGACCCAAAGCGAAAACATCGTCGAAGCCACCTATTCAAGCTCCTGGTACCACATGGACGCAAGTGTCAAGAAAGACGTACTTTTCGTCATGATGAGGGCACGGATACCTCTGTATATAACTGCTGGGAAATTTTTCTACGTCACTAGAAATACCATTGTTCAGCTGCTGAAGACATCGGCTTCGTACCTGTCGGTACTGAGGCTCACTTTAGAAATGTCCCATCAAGAGGGTCAGCTTTGAACGGGGGGGATTCGGTGTTATGTAAAATAGTTTTATTTTCGATATGAATAAAAATATAATTTTTCGTAAATTCAATCCTTGATTGATGATGATGATGATATCGTCACAAATTATTATTGGTGAGGATCGACGAGACAGCAGCCGGAGAGTTTTTCATTCCTGAAAGCAAAACTCGATTTTAGCGTGTTTGAATAGTATCATACGATATTTTATAGCACGACAACCTCAAAATCTACAATAAAGTTGTCATTTTGAGGTTATCGTGCTATAATGAATCTTCAATTCACTTTACGCAAACTCACTCTGAGAATATCTTCAAAGCTCTCACACTACACTCCGACCAAATTTCGACTTCCCTATTCTCGTATCTTGGCCACATGACAGTCAGGTGTTTACGATTCGTTGGAAAGCATTCGAATGCGTTTCCTGGAACTGCATCGTGATCTAGACCCAGTCTAAAAATTTGGACATTCTTCAGTTTATTCAAGCTTTAGGGTAACACATATAGGTACATAAGTTTACTCATACAAGTGACCGAGTTCGTGAACGGCGCTATGTATGCCATTGAACGAACCGTCGTCGGAGGTGACAGAGAAATGATAGTCGTCCATGCATATGGTCCCGTTCCATGAGACTCCTGTAGTTATATTAAAGAAAATTAATAAACAAATGTATACTTGATCTTCAGTCGATAATTACCGTTACTTCCAACTCGAACTTTGTGCGGACCAACTTCGGCATATCCGGTCAATCTACAATATGTATACCATATATATTGAATGAATATGAATTTCTGAAGAAGTGGGCAAACATTGTTTTTACCCGGTCATGGTAACGACAGCGTCATAATCGGTGATATTCGTGTAGCCGATGAAATCTTTTTCTTTTCTAGATCCAAACAAAACTTCATCTATATTAACGCTAGTTCCGTCGGGTGAATTTGCGCTGACGTAGTGCAAAGCCTTATCATCCTATATTGAAAATAAATTGCCTGATAAACGTAGATGTACACATGTGTGAATTCGTTTAGAGACTATAGTGTTAGCTCAGACGATTTTATCGATTTTACATAAGCGAAAATTTAAACAGATATACATTACAAACGTGTGTGGATATTATGCAATTTTTATCTATTATTCGCAGCTTTTTCACATACCTTTGCTATTATCAATCCAGTAATTCTCACTTCGATTTGCGGCGAAGTGACATTCCTGTATTGCAAATCAACGGCAGACCAAAAAATGCTTAAATACCTCGTGGCGTATTCGACGTCGTTGTTGAGTTTTCTAATATACAATAGTTCGAGCGTAGGTATTAGAATATTTTTTAGTAAATTAAATTTCATTAAAAAATTGTTGATATAACTGACTTGAACAGCGCGTTGTCGATCACGATCAATAACTTCGGGTAAAATACATCGTTGATGCTTCTAGGAAGTTTAGCCTTCCATTTTTTTGTTTGTAAGGAGACATTGTTGGTCAGAGAATCTATAAAAAAATAAATTATATATACGCATATTACATGAATATAATAAACATATGGCAAATATAGGTATATTTACACGTTTTATAAATTCCGGAAATTTCGTATTCGGAGTATTCTCTACTCATACGTTCTAATTCTGGCTTATCACTGATTACGTTTCTTGTAGTGCCAAAGCCAAATACTCCTTCCTATAAATATATAGAAAGTTTTAATGTATTCAATCGTATCGCTATAAAAGCGTATACCATCATATTCTTTACCCAACAATTCGATTTGCAATTATTCTTTTCAAATAAAATAGCTTTCATTTTCTTGTCTTCGCGCAAAACGCCATTTATTTTCGAGATACCCTTAAAAGTATAAAGGAAATTTAATTATCTTTATATATATATATATATGTATATATTTGTCCACTAGGAGTATATTTATACCTCATAATTGTAGATCAATTCTTCGCTCGAAGTTGACTCGATGGTCCAAATGGGAACGTTGTGAAAAATTTTACGATCTAGAGTGTTCACATTGAAATCGTAGTTCTTGCCTTTATAAGGAATCGTTATACGCTCTACCTATAATGTTCAAAATTTGGTGTATTTAAATAAAATTAATCATAATTTTCAAAGGTCTTACTTCGCACAAAATCTCGTGTATTGAAAACCACACTATAATTACACTCGAAACGATATGTAAGTTCAACATATTGAGGTTTTTTAGAATATAAAATATACTTTTCAAGTGTACTTTGCTCTTAAGGCGCTTCTGTGTAACTGCGCCGATAAAAATTGCTAAATCGTGTCTTTCATAAAAAGTTATTGCTTCGTACGTACATATAATTTGATTTTATTTTTATCGTTCGGTATATATTGCTTATTATTTCTTTCGCCGATTGAGAACGAAACTTAAACTTGTATTTATGTGGAATTAGTTTATTCATTACATCAACACTTCAATTGTTTGTTAATTTTGAATTATTGTTTATTCCAGTGACGTTTTTAAAAAACTTTTTATATTTTTCCAGATAATCTATACTCAGTATTAGTTAAATAAATTTACTGTAAAAAAAAACTTATACACAAAAATTATTTCTGATGCGCAACGGCTCCGATAGAGGTCGTGTCAGCGGCGATATTTGATCTTCTGCTACAGCGTACGGCATATTCGGATGCGAGGTTTGCTTAGCCTTTAATAATCTAAAACTAGAATGTTTATTTAGTAAAAATTGGACGATTGTTTAAACAGTATAAAGCAAACATGGCATCGCATCTCTTTAGAAGGGTAAGATTTTTAACTTTTAATGACACGTGAAGAGATGATACTCTAACCTCGCGTCGTTTATTGTAGTAAACAAACTCAGGTGTCTTCGTTTGTAATTAATATACTATAAATTTAACAATTTTCTTGTTGCAGTTGACGGCATTAAAGAATATTCCTCGACCGAACTTACTGAACAACGTTTCATCGATGTCTTACAGTATTTACGAACCCGATTATTTGGAGGTTAGAATTCGAATTTCCTAGTGTATTTTTTTATTTCACAAGCGAATTAACAAGAATACTTTACAGGCTCTGAAACCGAAATATCCTCTTTATCCTCCGTTAAACCTTAAAATCAGAGGTTACGACTATCCAGTTCTAGAAAGCTATCAAAGCTGGCTTCACAAAATAGCAGAAGCAATGGATTTTGATATCGAAGCCAGGTATGACATGTCACTCAAATAAAGATCACCAAGAATCGCGTTGAATACGTTCAAATATTTTTCAGTTATCCTATGCCTGCGAGAGAGACCAAAGTTACAAGGTTCAAACCCAAGTCGTCACATGTAGATGCTCAATATTTACTGAGACTGTACGAGAGAGATATGACGATATCTAATGTGCCTTCAGTAAGATTGCCAATATTTATGAGGATAATAGAAGCCGCTTTGCCAGAGGGTGTATTGTTAGACATTGAGGAGTGGTCGCAAGAAAAGGAAAATTTCAGATATATACCGGACAAACAGTTGCTGGATTTGAAGGAAGAATTAGAAGGTATACAGAAGGAAAAGGCTAAGAAATAGTTTGTTTTTTATTTTGGTTGTAATTATCGAATAAATATGTTTAAGTTTAATACAATATAAAATTTTATTTCTGTCTTATAAAAGTGTATATAAAATTATATATTTACAGAATAGCTGTTTGTATAAAAAATATGTATAAATTGCTTCCATAATACTTTTTTATTATATAACAAAAACTCTAACAGAGTCCATTTGATTTCTTGCACCAATATTTTCTTCAATACTATAAAAGACCAAAGTGAACAACTTTGATTTTGGCAGTTTCCACAGGTTTCAAAGATTCTTTTGCTTTATCACATTCTTCTTCTGAAAAATTGCAACGTCATTTAAAAAAGGATCGTTTACACCGTTAATTATAAAAATCAACGAGACTTACTAGGCAAGGGTTGGAAATCTTTGAGATAATCGTCGTTTCCCAGACACAGTGGCAAACTTTCAGCCAGTTCTCGTTTTGGATCCATCGGATGCATCTGGGCAACAGATCGTTTCTGAATAGGTCGTGCAGGGTACGTCGATCCCTAAAACGATAAATTGATAAACACATCATTATTTTACAGACACGCATAACACGAAGAGAAACGAAACGCAATCTACTTACTGGATCAGTCGGTACCAAAATGTGCGTCACAGTATCGGAAAACTTTACTTTTGGCTTTTCCGCAACCGGTGATGCCACATCCGCAGGTGTCGCCGACGAGGCAGAGGATTTATCGTTTGTACAGGAATTGTTTATGACAGGCAAGGGTGGCACGTTCGAGGACAATCTATGTTCCCTGCCCGCGCTTACATTTGTACTACTTTGCGAAAACGTCAATTTGAAAGGTTTACCATCGTACGATTTCGGCGAAATGCTGTAGCTATTCGATTTCGTGTGATTGATGTTGGAATGTAGAGTACTTAGATTATCGCAACTATTGTGAAACGGTACGTAATCAAGATCATAGTCCAGCCTGTACTTGCGGGTCGATTGAAAATTATTGTTTCTGTGATGGTTCTGTAAGATATTCGAGACGGAATTCTGTTGTTGCAGCATATTGGGAGCTGTACGCAAAGGCTTGACGTGCTGGAGCTTCAGAAGTGGACTGCCCGCATCCGCCAGTCTGGGTGTGCTCCTCGAGAGAGCGTAGTTTTTCTTTGGCAAATTATGAATGTAATTGGCTAAAGAATCGGTAATGGAGGGAGGCGGAGGTGGAATGTTTAACAGAGAATGTTGCTGCTTGGAAGCTGAATTGCTAATGGTACTACTGTCGCAAGAATTCGAATTGGCATCGTCGTTCGGATCCTCGGGATCGTTGAACGACGTCGACATCAAATTGCTACCAGAATTGAAAACCGAAAGCGAAGGCGGTTCACTGCACGCGACCGGTTTCACCGTTATCACCGAGTCTTCTGCTTGGACGGAATTGGTTTTCAAGGTGTCGAGTACAGTCAACCCAGCGATTTTGGTATCGCCACCGTCGATTCCGGCGCCAACGTAGGTATCGGTTTGCGAGGTAGAGTCTGTATTGGATAATAGATTGCTAAACGACGTCGACATAACGTTGCTACTTGTGTTGTCGCTGGAAGACTGCGTTAAACTTAAGGGAACCTCGTTAGGTTTGGAAGTACTCGTCAGGCTGCTCGGCAGAAAATTGCCTATTTGATAGGAGTTCGTTATGTTCTCTAACGACATGCTGTTGAGGGACGATTGGGCTACGCTCGGCGTTAACTGATTGGTAACGGCTAGACTTCGGAAAGGTGATATCAAATTGTCGTAACTTCTTATAGACTGAGTGTAAGTTGGATTCGTCAATGGAGCAAAAGCTCCCGCATTGGCACCGACGTAGGGTACCGAAGTTAAAAATGAGTCGGGAATAAAATTAGGTACTGGACAGTTGTAGGAGGTTGAGGGAATACTGCTATTCGGTACGTTAAATGACGTGGACATTAAGTTAGTTTCAGTCTTATCGATAACTTCGTTAAAGGGCGTGGACATAAAGCCATTGCTATTGTAAATCGGAGGATAAAGAATAGGTAAAGGTGGAGCTTGGCTATTGGAGCTCTTGGAATACTTGTGTTTGGACGAGCGTTTGACGTGAACCTTTTCTTTCTTTGGAGATTCTTCGCTTTCCGTTTCGTCTGTGTAAGATTCGTCCTTTTCGCTTCCTGAATCCGAACAGAGAGAGCAGGAGGGTCGCGAACATGTTGAGTCTGTTTCGATTATAAATAGGAGACGTAAGTTATCTTGCGAGGTTCCAATTAATAGCCATAATTATGAGCACTTACGTGAACTACTGCAACTATTGCATCTACTGATTATTTCTTCAGCTTTTTCCTTGGCAGCAGTTGCCATTTCAGTATCCTTCAATACTATCGCGTAAAAGTGAATATCCATAAAGAGATCGTGATCGTTCAGATCTATAGCCAATCGAAAGGCTTTTTCAAATAGTCTATACCTTAGGAGGTGATGAAAAAATCTTCGTGTCAAGTCTCTAACTTCATCACCGTACTCTTCTACAACTGATTGACTCATTGGTTTCACTGGGACGTGAAAACTACCCAAAGCATTTTGTATGAGGTCTAAAATATAAATTTATATCAAATTAACAAATAAATGGAGCGTATTAGTAACTCTTATTTGCGATTAAAAATTATATTACTTTCACGTTCTGGCGTCAAAGGTTGTTTAAATAGGTGATTTACGATTTGATTCAAAGAATGCATACAAATATGTGGATTTGAGTCCCAGTTCATTGCCATCAGTAACGAAGTTGCTTGCTGGACTTGTGATAATGCCAAATATTTTTGTACTAGTGTGTCACCTGACAAATTTTCTCCTTCGACTATTCTAATAATTGCAACAGGCCCTCTGAAATGCAAGTTAAGGTATTCATTTTTAGTTTAAATAAGTACATCTCTTGTCTTAAGAGCGATTCTTTACCTCTCAAACAATAACAAGAAAAGTGCATCGCCATGATTGTAGTAATCAATAAATGAATTAGATTCGCTTTTTTTGTTCCATTCCAATCGTATTAGTGCAGGTTGTGTTCTTGTTTGAAAAAAAATTTATGATTAATACGAACTGTATCACTTTGTGACTACTGATTTAATGATTAATAATTAATACCGGAAATAAGATGATAAATCAACAATATTGGCTGGAGATATGTCTTCGCTTAACATTTGACTTTTAACACAAGTTAAAGCAATGTCAAAGTGTTGAACTTGCCCTCTCTCATTAGCAATAGCAAATATATTTCCATCACTGTGCCAACAAGCCAAAGTAGCTATCTAATAAATAATACACTATTATTAGAATCAAGCAAAAATATCAGTATTAATGAATTGTAAAATTTTACTAACAAAAGCTGCTTTAATACTAGTGTTGGTTCCCTTAGTGTGATCATGAAGTGTTATAGAGCCATCAATACAACATAACAATAACATATCCTGATTAGGTGAAAACCTTACACAACTTGTGTGGGTTGGCAATGGTACAGAAACTACTGCTATCCTTTGCAATTTGTCATTTTGTGAAACTTCATATGTTCTCCATTCAACTGTAACTTCACCCTGAAAACAATATAATTTAGAAATGCAAACTTAATTTTATTAAATATATACAGTGAGAAATTACGTTTACCTTTCGAGAAACTTTCTGCTCCAGTGAATGAATAACATTATCGTAATTGGTATTGAATATTATGCTCAAAGGGTCAAACTCTGTTCGAAGGAAACATAACAACTCCAACTTAGTACTGGAAAAAAAATGACGTTATATAGTCAATACTACCTTGGTGTTCTATATTAGTTTCATGGTATCCATGGAAATCAACAATTGTATTTCTGATCAAGATACAAGAATGTTCTGTCTTTCGTACCTATTAAAATTAGTTACTTGACAGCAAGTAGTATTTTGGAATTCGTGAAAATTATATCAGTTTAAAAATAATGTCACAATTTTGGCATGCACATTGGGCCGAGGATGGTTTCAAACCTACAAGACTACAAAATTGGGAAGTACCAAGGTGGCATGCTGAATGGCCAGATAGGCATTGCACAACAACGAAATTTGAAGCTCACAAAAATGGACGCCTTTTTGCGAGTGCTAAAAAATCGAGTAACAGTAATCCATGGGGTAATTTTAAGGTAAGGTACGGATAAGTTTTAAAGAAGAAATTATTTATTTTTGAAAGAATTTATAGTTAACAGTAATGTACTAGGGGACATGGGAACTACCGTTAAAAATAGATCGTCGCACTGCTGAAGAACTTGCTAGATCTACTGAGTATAAAAAGAAATTCTGGAGCGCTCATAAAGCTAAACATGAGCGTATATGCAAAGGGATGCGCAAAGGTTACATTTTTTAAGTTAGGCTTCGAACGAAATTAAATCTCCTATGATAAATAACTAATCAATGTTTGATATTTCAAATCAGATTCCATTGCTACTGGTTATAAGAACAAAAATAATGAAAATCAAAGTGAAAAAGAAGAAAAAAAAGAGGCCCAAGAGGAAGAAACTATTGAAAAAATTAAAAATGAGGACAGTGACCAAGCAAATTTAAATGATAATGAATTACCAAAAGATAAATGCCAAATTGAAAGGAAGTGCAAATTCTAAATTCATTCTTACCCTGTAAGCCTGTAAAGATGAACATTAGCCCGGTCATGTTCTTTTACTGTTGGACTCCATGGATAAACTTCATTCATAGTTGATTTCCACCATATCAAAATCTGAAAAAATATTACTCTGTAATAAGTTATCTTATTAAAAACCGAAATTTCTTTTTAAAGAAAACAACTTACCAAATCTTCTGTTCGATTATGATGTATCTTTTTTTCTAACCGCCTACCACTAGGCCCACAAATATCAAATGTTGATATTTTAGGATCCGTTCTACTTATTTTATCAAAAATGTTTCTTTTTGGTTTCAAAAAGCTAACCAAAGTAACTTGAGTATCGTTATAAGTACAAATTAAGTAATTTTTTGTAATAATAACTGTATAAAAGTAAAAAGTTTAATTAAAGCATGAAAAAGTGTATAATCTTAAAAGTTAAAGAAATCTTACCATCTGATAAACGTTCTGATAATTTGCCAACTAAATACTTATCAAATACAATTTTTTGTATATCTCCTGAACAAAGATTAACTTGTATATGTACCAACAAACCAGAACTAAGCATAATCTGGATCGTATGATAATCGGTCCATTGGCAGTATATAGTGGAATGATCATTCAATTGTTCCTGTTTACCAAAAGAAAAATATGTTATTGATGAAATAATTTTTACGTTTTATTTCAATATACCTCTAAATATTTGACAGAGTCTTTCATCTTGTTTCCCTTTTTATTCTGTGGAACATAGACCATCCCTCGCTTTTGAGCATAAGACTTCTTGCTCTCCTCATAAACATTGTCAATTTTTTTGTCATGATAGCTAAAAATAAATTTTTGTTAATGAATAATTGTATTGCAAGGTAATATCAACTTCTTGTTTTACAAAAGTACAATTTTGTCATTGAAAATTGAAGTATGTAAAAAAGTTGCTATGTGTATTGACCATAAGTAAACAAGTCCATATAGCAGTAGTTTTCATTGGAATGTTAATGACGGGAAGTGGAAAATATTAACGCCTAGAGAATTATAGAACTATGAACGAGAGAATTTTACCTAAAAGCACCGAAGTCTGTTTCCTTAATGTTAACATCATTATCAAAGGTCCAAAAATTCAATTCGCCCAATAAGACGAACATTCTACAATACAAACTATATAGAAATCAAGCAAATGCCAACCCGATTGTCTTTGTATACAAACAATCGGGAACAAAAAGTTGCGATTGAGGTTAGGTGCGTATCTCTGTTCGATATATCTCGGAACTCGATTTATCGATATTGTTGTTTTGATCACGTGACCCCAGAAATTCCTTTTCAGCATTTTCGGTTATGAATTTCCGGACTTGTCAGATTATAGAGATTAGCTTGGGGTTAGCTTGTGTTATGTGAACAAAGCATATAAGTTACCATTAGTAGTTATTAAATATTTAAAATCATTAATGTTAAATATAAAATTTCCGGCAAAGTGAACTTAGCATCGAACATTACACGTTGAATGTTGACGTTTAGATTAACACTGTATATATATATATACTTGAACAAGCGTCTTTAAAATGTTTAGAAACGTTAAAAAAGTCGAATCCAACATTTCTGTGGACTTAGAAGAGCCAATAACAGCACAATCCTGTTCTCAGTTGGTTATTGAAATAATAAAGTATATCATGTACCAAAAGCAGCAGATCCCATTTTCGGGTGATACTTTAATAAAGCTACATGCCAATACAAAATCAACTGATCGTAATTTTTCAAATATGAATAAATTAATCAGCAGTTTGACAATAGTGTCGGACCAGTTAACTCATGAATTGAATGTTGATGAATGCGATGTTAAGGAAATTGTGATTATCATTGGAGCTACAATCTTTTCACCAAAACTGTGTATCAAATTGCAATTACCCAATATTTTGAACAAAACACACATCCAAAGGGAGCATCCAAATCGAAAACCATTGCTGAGTGTTATGAAGTACATATTTTACTTTAGTTAACTTTATACGAGTGTACTTAACGTAAATTAGCAATTAACAAGATTTTATAACTTTTGTTTGATTTCAGGTCAATTCTTGGATGCTCTGAATTCCAAGATGAATTATCTGCACCTCTACTTCCTACTAACACTTTTGTGCTTGTTCACAAAAGAGATCCACGCAAGACTTCTGAATTTTTTATACCTAAGCCACAATTTGTTCCAACTTTAAGAAATGTGGTTAGCTTGAACATAAGTCTGAATTACAGTAAAAATCAAATATCAAGTTGTAAATGTAAAAATTTTGGTCCAAAGTTTCCAGTTTATACTGATGTTTCTGAATGGCCTAAACGGATTACTAGTAGACTGAGCATAGGAGAATATAAGACTCGGCATAGTTCTACAGAAGAACAAAGTAATATAAAAAAATCGCGTAATGATGAATCTGATCTTCCTTATTTGTGGTATCAATCCAAAGAAGTTTTTAAGGGATTCAAATATTTAAAATAATAATTCATTTTTATACGTTTTTGTTAAACGTTTGATACTTGCAATATTTAGACTAGTATTTGTTAAAAAATGAGATAAACAGTTTTGTAAAACATGTATTATTTACATCAATACTTTAGAAGAAAGTACTTAATCGATTTAGTTTTTGTAATAAGTTAAATTTTTAAAAACATAAAATTTTCTTTAATTTTTTTTATACTTTTAAATCTAGTTATTAGACAAAGTAGGACTCTCACTATAATTTGTGAAACTGATAATGACAAGTTTATGAGATTACTTCCCTCTGATTAGTTTAATCAGTTTCAACTTTGCTTTGAAAAAGTGATCTGCAAAAGGTCATCACTTACGAGGTTTCCATTCCTGATCTTTATTTAGATTTTTTTAGCAAAGAGAGAAAGAGAGTAAATATTTAGAAAAAAAAACTGCTGGTATCTTGCCATGATATTAAATAGTTTAAATACACAAGAATGTGCGTGAATAATAATTTATAAAAAACATCATGAATTAGTATTTTAACTGCAAGTCTAGAATCTTTCTCCTGTTACGTCAGCATGATTTGATTGTACAATCAATAAACTGCATCATAGACATTTTTTCTCGTCGGGGTGTCAGTATTAACACTCATTCAGGAAGACAATTAATTCAGTTTCTCCACATTCTGCGAACGGAGAAGAGCACCGCAACCAACTGCATCATGGGCAAACTCAAGTTCCTCACTCCCAAGCAAAAGGAGTTTTACGAAGAAAATGGATTCATTAAACTATCAGGAATTTTTTCCGAGCAAGAAATGAATGAAATATCCAACGAATACGATGACCTCTTCAACCGTAAGCAACAGGCAAATATGGAAGGACTTGAGGCAGCATGGGAAGGAGATGACATGAAGAAAGCAGCCAACAACATAAACTACACTGTGAGTATATTTTTCAATTTTCGAAAATTACACTTTTTACAAACTTTGTAGAATCTATTGCTGTTCCGTAGGTAAAATCCATCCATAACTTGCAAATGCACAGTGCTGTCTTTACACGTCTGATCATGCATCCCAAACTCCTTGATGCTGTTGAGGATATCATGTCCAGTTCGGATGTTCTACTCCATCACACAAAGGCGCACATCAAACCACCAGAAAATGGCGCACCATATCTCATGCACCAGGACTACCCTTACTTTCCTTTCAAGAAGCACACTATGATGGCGGTTTTCGTACATCTGGACGACACAACACCTGAGAACGGTGGTCTCTGTGTTTATCCCGGCAGTCACAAACTTGGCCCGTTGCCTGAGAAAAAAATCGTCAACGAGATCAACGAGAAGTACTACTACGTCGACCCCGAGCGTTTCCCCATCTCAGGTGCTACACCAGTTACTGCCAAGCGAGGGGAAATTGTGATTTTCTCGTATCTCCTGCTGCATGGATCCTACCTCAATTTATCTATTAAGCCCAGACGTATGTTCCTTGCTCAACTCAGGGCAGCCGACGATGAACCTGTTAAGGATACCCATCACTCGCACTGTCAGAACCTCGTACTTCGAGGCAGAAACGTCAACATGCAAGCCACTATGGCTACTCGATTCGTTGATACTAATGTCAATTCGTAAAATTATCATCTTGGAAATTAATTTTTATTTTTAAGGATTGTGAACTTTTTCATTTATTTTCATTTCATTACACTCTTGTGATCAATAGGAGAAGAATAAACAAGTTTTTGAATAATATTTCAATCTTTTCTTTTGTGAATCCTTTTACCTATACGATTTAAAAAGATTTCAGATAAAAATTAAATTTGTTTTGTCCAAATCGTGACTTGAAAATGTTCATTGATTCTATAAGTTTGAGTTTTTGTCGAAGTATTGTTCAAACATTGCACGAGAATATTTAATATTTTGAATCAACTTTTATTACTTTTCAAAAATTAGAGAAAAAAGATCAAGTTATATCTATATCAACGCAAGAAATAGCGGAAGCGAAGCTCTATATACTTACTACCGCATTACAAACGACGATAAGACGTTAAATTGTTCGTCATTGTTTATATTCGCTCCTCGACTTTTCGCGTTTCTCACTTGTCTTAACCGGGTTTTGAACCCCTAAAAATCACCGAGTACAACAAAGCTTCATCATCAAAGTCAACCCATGGATCCAACGTCCAACAATGAAAATTCAACCCTTGACACTTGGGACGACAGTGAGAAAGCAACCTTTCCTATCTCTCTGTTACTTAACTATTCGTATTTTTATTTATCTTATGCTTACGTTGTGTAGATAAGCTTGACGCAATCGAAGAAGACGCCGATACCATTTCGTCGTCACATGAACTTGAGGAAGACGTAAACAGTCACGACCATGAGGCAGAAATCGAAGATCGGCAAGATTTTTTCGATACAGATTTTGGAAAAGTAACCCATTGCCATGTCGAGGAAGAAAGCTACAAAGATTTCGAAGATACCGATCTTTTATCGATCGACTACGACTCGATCAGGTTTCGCTACGCGGCCCTAAGCGACGAGGAACGAAATGAAATCGTGGCCAGATTAGGAGAATTGAGAGACGATTTCAGGGTCCAGATGGTGAAGAATAAATTTCTCCATAAAAATTACATGAATGTCCTGCGCAACTCTCCGTCTTTGGCGAACGCTCTTGACAAGTTCAACGAAACGCTGGTCTTCGAAGACATGCGGTCAGAAACCTTTTTTTTGTTATTGTTATCGTATAGATTAGCAGCTAATAACAACGATTTTCCACAAGTCATACCATGTGACATAACGATCTCGAATAATGATAAAAGCTTTGATTTATGCCTTATTCTTAGGAAAAGCCAGATAGATTTGCAATAATTTGTGAAGATATTAAAAAATTTTTTAAATTAACTAAAAACTTTATAATTAATTTAGCAAAGAATTTCGTTGAAAAATTGAACTTTCTGTCAATTACAAATAATATTCTCATACCGATTTTTACAGATACCAAGTGTCACTGGAAAATTACACACAGATCGTCGCAGACCTCACGACGAGAAGGGAATCACTCGCGTCGAGCTTGCAAAAACTCGAGGAAATTTTCTCGGCAGCGGAGAAAAACCACCACGATCTTCGAGAGAAGCTGTTCTCGCGCGAGTTGACAACGGCGAGAAAAATTCGACCAGGAAAACTTCAGCAGAAGTTTTGGTACGACGAGATCGATCGCTTGATCGAGTCTCAGAGACACCGATCTTTAGACGTCGCCAAGATCCGGTTGGAACACGTGAGACTGCATTATCGGTTGGAAAAATTGCGAATTAAGCTCAGAGAGTTGGATAATCTTGGGCCTGGATTCTCTATGGTCGACTATGAGAGTCTGAGGAAGAAGAAACAGGTTTATGGAGAGAAGTGCGAGGAACAGAAGGAAAACGCGGTGAAGATCGGTAGGAGGAATATGGAGCAAGCTGCGGTATATTTTTCGTTTTTGTTTGTTTAAGGGGGTCCCATAGTCAATTAAAAATAACAAAAACCAAAATTACAGTTAGCCAAGACATAGTCGACCTGTTTTTTCATTTATTTTATGAATAAACTACGGTTCTATATACAACATTACAACGATTTTTAAACGATTTTATATAAATATGAATTTGTTTGGATTCAGACTATCAGGCACATCGACGAAGAGTTCGAACTCTACAGCGAGAAAGTTAGGAAGAAGTCGGAAGGTCTGAGCTACCTAGAACGTAAGAATAAAATCGAGCATTGCAAAGCTGTCGAACTTGCTGAGAAACGAACGAACTTGTTCAAAGAGATAATAAAACTGAGAGAAGAGATAGGTCTTCTGGACAAGCCCTTTTTGCTTCACAAAATGGAATCGGACCTCAGAGAAATAGCTAAATTGAAGAAACGCTCCGAAAGCATCAAGTCGAAGATTATTTCGGACGACAGAAGGATATCGCAGTTTTCAAATCAAAATACATAACGTAACGTGTATACACTAACTGTTATTCGTATTATACCATGACTCTCATGTTTATACAGTCTAAAGTATTTTTTCTTTCAGCGATATTTCATCGTCCCTTTTCTGAGTCTCGATGCTGGTTCTGCCTTGTCTTACTCTTTCGAAAATCGCCAGTCTTTCGGATTTATTCTTAGGCATTTCATAAATTTTTACTTTCAATAGGTTGAAGTCAGCGGATGTCAATACCCGTAAACATAGAATGACAAAGCTTCCTATCCAACTCCATGTCATTGTCCAAGATGAAACCTAAGTTCGAAATCATCATTGTGTCATCTCTATTTATTTGCATAAAATTCAATTTAAAATTATATTGCATGTACACAATTATCTCACTTTTATCATTATGTAAATACCACAAGAATCAAAATGGTAGATATTGTGGCTGTCGATGAAGGTTTGAAAAGCTTCGCAGGGACTGTAATAATTTTATACCGGATACATTTAAAAATGAATCAAGCTATCAGTGTACAGTAAGACTACTCACTAGTTATATCGAAAGGGATGGTTTGTGCTTTGCAAAATCCGATAAGCCAGCTGATAAAGGTTCTTGCTGAAGTGGAAGTAACCATGGGTAAACTCATGCGCAGCAGACATGGTCACGAGCATCATACTCAAACTGCCAACTTGAGCGGGCATAACTATTCTCCACGGAGCTGTGAATCTTTAAACTTATACATTTTACAGAAGCTTCAAATCATTCATTCATTATTATACGATACAAAAAAATAAACTTGCAAGCTTGTGTCGTATCCTCCTTTTCCACAAATGGAGAACATCATGAGCAAAGTAATAGCAGTGAGGCAGGACAGCATACAGGCGAATATGAACCAGTTACAATGCTTTTGGGAATGATAAGCGATGAGAACATCCTTGGTCCAGTCGTAACTCGTTGCGTTATTTCCCGAAGTCACATTCGGCGAAAACATCGGCTGCAGCTCGACCTCCGCCCAAAAGAGACAGTGACTCCCGCAGACGTCGTACTGAATTAAAGCAAGGATTTTTCTGTTTTTAATCGTGTATGATCACTTTGAAAAACGAAAATCGAGCGAACAGCATGTTTATAACCCAAAATGTGTAAAACAATATTGTGCAGGTGTAACTGGATACAGCGCTGAGGAAGTACGTTACAACGAGGCTGCCCTTCCACGCGTACGACATCTCGGATGCGCTGCGCTCGACAATTTCCTCGTACTGTTCCAACAGCTTCATGTTCATTTTCCAACCATATAATAAGTAACGTTACGCTTACATCTTGACAATCGAACATCAAACGATTCAAATTTCCCGCGCGGAGCTCCATCTCGCGGGATTTTTACTAAGCTACTTGTGCGTCTTTTGTTTACGCAGTATTTTCCATCAATTCCATCGGTTATTATATTCTAATAATTAATTGTCATCAACAGGTGTTGCAGCTGTACGGAAAATGTTGCGATTTTAATGCTAGATGGAAGCCAAACTCTACGCCTACCGTAACAAGAAGCGAAGGGAGGCCATGGTGGAGGCGGCGAAAAATTCGATCAAGGAAGTACTGTCCTGGCAGCGAAGCTCGCCTACTGTCGCTACTGCTGCTACACTTGATGTGAGGTTAACTTGTTTTTGCACTTGTCTGATTCATATAAATAGTTTTGTTGAGAGAAAATACGGACACAAGCAGTTGTTGGTTTTTTTTATTATTTGCAGTAGGTTTTTGTTATAAAAAGAGATATACATTGTACGTAGTGAAAAAGAATCATGCTCGATTACTGTTAAATGAGAAAACGATGGATTGCAGGACAAGGATGATCTTGAGAGCATCATATCGGAAGAGAGCATAGACTTGACACCTCCACCCAGTCCGTTCTGCACTCGGACAATGTGCTTTCTCTACTTTATGCTGTGGGCCACACTGTACATTATCGCTGTTCAGGTTGAATTTGGAGCTGTGTATTTTGTGATCTCCGTACTGGTATTTATCTACTTCAACACCAGGTCTGGACCAAGGAAGAGAGGAGAAGTCAGTGCATATTCCGTGTTTAATCCGGATTGTCAATCGATAGACGGCACTTTGAAAGCGGAACAGTTTGAGCGAGAGATCAGATACGGAGCTTCCAGTGTATATTAAAGTTATGACGTATATATTTATAGCTATAAGTTTACGAATAATGACGCATCCTATGCATGTATAGTATGTACACACATGATATATACATATATATTTATTTTGTTTTACGAGGTTGGAAGTCCAATATTGGTGCTGTGAATATTATGTGACGTTGAAAGGCTGTTGTATTGGAAAGTATTTTTTAAAAAATATTCAATAATAAACGATAACAATATACAAAGAGCTTGGATCACATGGTTTCAATCACATCTTCTACTAGAATTCTATAACATCTTTGAATATCCTTCTACAGTATGCCTGCTCTAGTATGATTTCTGTAGCTGCCTTGTAGCAGTCGCTTATATCGCCTAAATTCATTTTAACAATGTGAGCAGGTTCATGCGGAAACATCTTGAAGTGTGCAAAGTCAGTTATGGAACGTAATTTTGTATCAGAGCAGAGTAACGCACGATCTAGTTCTAGTAGTCGATCGTTCATCATGCGAACATCCAAAGTGCTGAAATGCAAAGCAAATTATGTATTGCTCGTGATAATAAATTGTCTAATTTTCACTTACTCCAAAACGTATGTATCCTTTAACTTCTGATTGAACTCTATTAAACTGTGGTTGAATATTGCAACGGTTTCATTGAGACGATCTGAAAACGAACAATGCTTTTTCAGCAATTATTCTACACTTCGTACAGAAGCTTGCACCTCTCACCTTTCGACTCTTTGAGTTCTTCACTTTTTATCATAGCCAGGGCTTTACCCATGATTTCATTGAAGTAGTGTGGCTCCCACTGAAAGAAAATCTCCTCCGAGAACCGGTACATAGACAATGCAACAATTTGAGCCAGAATCTTTTGATTCAGCTCCACCTGTGCCGTAGTCAAGTTCGAGCTCGGATTCTGAGAAAAGCAAAAGTCAACGTCATCATTCTTCGTACAAAGAACAAATAGCATTACTTTTAAATACTAACTATAAACGACAGCACAGCATGAGGTACATTAAGATTCAGTCTTGGAAGTGAGTTCGGCGAGTGGCTCGCCTTGAACGAATTGTCCAGCCGATGGTAAAATTTAATCTCACCCATCGCATCCAATATCGTCGCCTGAACCATCCCTGATCCGGAAACGACGATCTCGTCCGATCCTTTAAAAGAAAAAAAAGATCGTTTCTAAAATACAAACCGTATTATAATTTATACTTACCTCTAGCTGCGTTTCCGTGTACAGCGATGTAAGCGACGATATTGGGCTTGACTCGATTCAAAAATTTCTTGCCGCAGTAGTCGGTCGAGCCATAGAACACGCAGAATATCAGTGTTCTCTTGGGTTCCCAGCCTTTGGTCCGGTAAATATTGTCGAGAATCTGGGCCAGTTTGATGGCGACATCAAAGCCTTCGCCGCTCGCCGATAAAACCACGTATCTGTCTAAATATTTGGGAATGATTTATTCTCTTTGAAGAAGATCGGAAATAGCAAAAGGTGCGTATATGCATGGAAAAATTAGCTTGTGTTTTAAAATTAATAATTATCACCCTGTTCTTTTGTTCCGCAGATAGTGGCAACAAGGCTGGTCTCCGTCTCGTTGACGTTCAATCGAAATATGCTCAAGTCTGCGAAGACGTCGCGCAGCCTCTCGACGCCCTGTTTCCGTAAATTTTTTACACTGGCGTCCCTGTTTTGACAAAAGAACATATGTACGCGTAAAAGCACTTGTTAGAGCAGCTACGCTTACTTACACTTGGAAAAATTGTATTGAAGGTAAAGCTTGAGGAATTAATTTTAAATTTAAATGTTTCTAAAAGCTTCGATTGCAATCCATTCGAATCGATAAATCTCAACGAATAATAGGAAATAATCGCAAGCATCTACACGTCTGTTTTGATTATCCGTGACCCGCATATTCACGCTGCTCTTGGCCGACGCTCAAAACGATATTGATATTATTATTCAAGTGTTTTCTTCAACGGAGCGCAGTAACGTTAAATCCTGAAAAACCCGCGCGAGCGGGCCGTCGATTTTCAAGCTCTATATATAGCATATTTTCAGCTTCTCTGTCGTAAAAAGCCGAGTACCTCGTCAAAGAAGAAAGAAACAAGAAAAGCAAAGTCACATGCAAACCTACATCGTGTAATTCTCGTGGAAGACACTGGCGTTGAGAAGATCTAGAATCTGCAGCTGTAGATCCTTGGTAACGAGCAAGCCGTTACCGGCCAGATCGTCTAGGATGCGCTGATCGCGCATTTTGATGGTCTGATCGGTGGCGAAACGGCCCAGTATGAAACCCCCGAGAAGACATAGGAATCCAACGCTGAAGAGAAAGGAGAAGCACATGCGCTTCGACACGAACTCGCTGGACTCGCCGAAGCCCCGGCCCATTTGGAAGCTCAGCACACGCTGCATCGCCCGACGACGTCGAGACGTCGGATTTATTTTCTCTTCGCCGAAGCTGTGCGCGCGCAATAGGGGATATTAATATGACGGGGAGAGCGAGAGAGAAAGAGAAAGAGAGAGAGAGAGAGAGACGATCTTGTGGATCTTTTATTGTATTTTTTTGCGATGGTGTAGTGCGGCAACATTCCTGTGTGCTTTTTCTTTTAAATCAGGAGTGTACAATGAAAATTTCAAATGTTAATAAGTTTTAAGTCTGTTAGAGGCGGAAATTTTTATCTCAAGTTTGTTTTCGCAGCTCGATTCGCTTGTGAAACTAATTTTAAACGAGCTTTATTAATCGCAGCAAATTTTTCCATAAACAAAAAGCATTGGGTAGAGCGAATATTTGGCACCGGCTGAGAAATCGAGTAAATTTTTCATTAACGATCGCATAAAATTTGTCTCGCAATCACGAAACTATTCGCGGATATGTGGAACGCGAAGCGTATATTAATCATCGATAATTCCGATGCAATATTCTATATTGCGGTCTTGAGAAATTTTATCGTAAAATTTACTATATGTATACCACTACTGTTTATAAAATTATTTACTTCACTAGAATTTTTTTGTTATCGTGCAAAGAACGAAATGAATTCGCACAACGACACGACAAAATCTCAGCTCCTGTCAACCTACTTACGCTTCGTTTCATCAATCAAAAAAATTTAAAGAAAATCTCCAATATGCAAATTAGCGTCAATTAGCCGCGAATTGAGTTGTCCGCGCGCGCTGTGCTTAACTGCGTTTGTACGTGTAGGCGCGCGCTGCCGACTATTGTCTTATTATTATTATTACCATGTCGTCGTTGCAGACTATCCGTATATATATATAGGATACATATATAGGTATATGCATATGTCATTCGTCGACTACGTCTGGAAGTATAGAAAACGTGTTTGGCTCTCAGACGTAGACGGATAGTAGACGCGCGCGTCCTTTGTCAAAGACTATTTATATAATTTAGAAAACCGACTACTTTGGGATAAACCACCCTCGAGTCCATTAACTCTCGCTTTCGCGCAGCCGGTTCTGCTGCAGCTATATTTATACACGCCATTGACGCGCTTTTCTCGAAACCGTAAACATCAGCGATTATTAACGCTGCTTATGATATACTTTGTCTTTTTTTCGTTATTTCGAGTTTTAAAATTTATTCTGATGTATAAGTATGTATATATGTGCTTATAATTTATATAGATTCTCTAACGATATACGAAACATTAAATTTGTTAATCTCTGAACAAAGGCACTGATATAAGCAA
Source organism: Muscidifurax raptorellus (assembly GCA_020010945.3). Taxonomy (NCBI): domain Eukaryota; kingdom Metazoa; phylum Arthropoda; class Insecta; order Hymenoptera; family Pteromalidae; genus Muscidifurax; species Muscidifurax raptorellus. The sequence goes on from CM052080.1 coordinate 39,346,318, forward strand.
ACCGACGAAAAAAAGCTCCGACAAAGAATTCCAAAAGCAACAAAAACAATTAAAAGCTCAGCGCATGATAAACTTTTTTCACTCCGCGCGCGAGTATAAGTACGTCGAAGCACTGAGCGAAAGCTCAAAAAGAAGCACCGAAAAATCGGCGCTGCTTCATATATATTTTTAACTCTATCTGTATCTCTCTCTCTCTCTCGCGCGCGCTCGCGCGCGCAAAAACAAATAAAAGCTCTACGGCGCATGAACGGCGCGACCAGACTGCGCGGCTGAAGATTATACTGATATTTTTATAAAAGTCGCAAGCTTGTCCCTCATTCTCGATGGAGCTTTTTATACGATTTTGTGTGTATAGGTGAGAGCTTGTTTTTGAGAGTTTTCTTAAATTTGCGATCGCGGATTTGATTATACGTACTGTAGGATAAACCGTTTTTGATCTTGTGCAGAGACCATGTAAATTTTGCTATGCTTTATAACGAGCGCTTTTATGAAGAAGAAAAGAATCACGATATTTTTTGGTATACCGTTTTTCAGTGCAGTAAATTGTGCGAGATCAAATTTCACAATCTCAGATGTTTATTCTAAAATTAAAGGAATGTTAGGTCGAAACATCTTTGTCAAAAAATCCATAATCCCTAGTAGAGATAAACAAATTTTACAAATAATTTATTTGGCTTTACTATTAATTTCAACTGTGGAAAAAGAGCTTTTTAATTTTTGAAATTTTATTTGTCTTAATAATGAATCAGCTTGACTTTTCAAATCAAGAAAGTAACTACACACGGCAATAATCTACGGCTTAACTCTTTTTTACACAAGCATGACATTGCTTCGGTTCAATCCGTAATTCGGTTATTTCGACATGAGGCGGTGCTCCGATGACATGAATAATGGAAGCCGCGATGTCTTCTGCTTGTAACGCCTGCATTTTCAATAGCATTGGATGTGCTTCTCCAACTTTATTTGACATCTCGGTTTTTACTAGTCCCGGACTGAGGTTCTGCATTAAAAAATAATGTACAAAATATATTCAATAATATGACTTATTATACACCTGTCGAAGTACTCACCGTAACACGTATTTTGGAATCGACGAGCTCATTTTTAAAAGTCTCCGACAAGGCTCTCACTGCGAATTTCGAAGCTGGATAAACATTCATGCTAAAGCCTCTTCCTGCCTCGGGAATTTTGTGGCCTAAAATACTGTAAGAGTTTATCGTAAAAATATGAGATTCGGAAAATTTGTATGATTCGATGCTGTTATATATACCTGCTTATGTTAACAATGTGAGCTTCGTTTTGATTATCCTTCATTAATTTGACAGCGTGCTTCGAGCAGTAGAGCAAGCCGAAGATATTGACTTTCAAAGTTCGCTCAAGTTCAGGCGTAGGAGTGTCTATATGTGCATAGCCAAATTTAAATAACGTCAGTAAATATACGAGATTTTTTAATGATACTTCGAAGTGTACCTTCTATTTTGTTAGTACTTGAGTATCCAGCATTGTTTATAAGAATGTTCAAGGAACCAAAGTTCTCTTTTACCCAATTTAAACATTCTATCACGTCTCCTTCGTTAGTAATGTCACATTTTTTCGCGTAAAATTTTCCCGGTCCCTTCGCGTCTTTCATGTTACTCTATAAAGAAGAAAATATAATATATAATCTTTTTTTTTAATGCAAACAGATTATATTCACCTCCATTTGCTCGTTTCTTCTTGCGAAGCCAACAACAGTCAAGCCGTGATGAATCAGTGCTTTGGCAGTTGCAAGACCGATTCCAGACGATGCTCCTGTAACCACTGCTACTTTTCCATTCCAACGCTCCATGCTGCTATCTGTAAATATTAGTTTGGCTTTTCAAAACCAATTTTTTAAATTAAGAGTATTTAATGTTTTGGTATTATTATCATGCATAAAATTAGTTTGACAACAGTTTGGAAAAAGAGGAAAAAATCAACATTGGTGTACAGCTAGAGTATCTGTAATGGTGAAATTGAGTTATATACAAGCTATGTCAGTATATAGCAGATTATCTATTGATATCTCTCTATACAGAGATTATGTAATTTTGGATTCATATATTGTTTCAAAAATCTGTTCAATTTATTTGTTAACATTAATAGAATATTTACCTTTTCAGTCTGTCACTTTTCTTCCTGTCAGAAATTCCGGACAGGTCTGTACTAATGCGGGCGTTGAACATACACTAAGAGATATCTGTATAATAGTTCTCCTCTATATAATGTATACGTACTGATAAGCGTATCTTTTGCGAACGATGACGAGAGATTCTGATATCTTACAAAATAATTATTGTAATTGAGTCTCCCAGGTAAATTACGCATACGCAGATATATATCTAAGATTATAAGAATGACACAGCGTTCTATAAGCATGTATATAGATATACTATATTTATTTTGATTTGCGAAATCGAATATGAGCTTGTATAATATAATATAATAATCCTTTATTTCCTGTATGGATTTTACATTTGTTTACGTTTACATTTACATATTTTTATACTTATAATAATACATATAATACATAATATGAGCTTGTATAATAATAATGTTGCCCCGAAACTCGTGATATATAGTATATAAGAGAATCACTATATTTTCTGGTAAATGCCTTTACAATAGTTACACATGCAGTAAATTGTACAAAATTGTATAATACTTTTTAAGAAATTATTGCTATTTTTTTTTGTATATATAAGAAACTTAATTATCAGTTGACGCATATTTCGATTCTTTACAAATAAAGGCAACAGTTATAATATTGTCACAAATATAATTCATTAGAGTTTGTCAAAAATCGAATATTAAAAATTATTTAATTTTTTCACGCGTTATTTTTTTACGGCCCAAGCCATATTAAAGGTGGTATGTCAATGTGGGGTGGTAGTCTGAGGATATGAATAATAACATAAACGATGTCTTCTACTCGTATTGGGTTGATTTTCTGTCTCGTTTCATAAAAAGCTGCACCAATGGCCTAAATTGAAAAAAACATCAATGAGCTATTAACTAATCCAAAGTATACAAGTACTCACAGTAACAGGTATATTGGTATTCAAACGGCTATTTTCCTGAGCAATCAACTCTCGTACGCAGAATCTTGAAGTTTCAAAAATAGTAGCGCTATAACTTTTCGTCAGCCCATCAGTTCGTATTTCTAGATCACTGAACGGTAAAATATTTCACGACCGTTTGAAAATTCGAAATTTTGAAAAATTCGCCATTTTACATACCTGTTTATGTGGAAAATTCGAGCTTCGCCTGGATTGTCTTTCAGGTATTGGACAGCGTGATGCGAGATGTAGAGCAAGCCGTAGAAACTGACTCTCAAAGTGCTCGTTATTTGAATGAGAGGAATGTCTGTTTATAGCGAAAAATATTTTATTGTAAAATTGAGACCTCGATAGAGACAGTTTATAAGTATATGAGCTTTTCTACGAGAAGTCGGGCGCTTCAGGGCCTAAAAATGGAAACGTTGTATTTTTGGAAGCACTAAATCAAGTTTTTTATGTTTTGCTAGGACATATAAAATGAGAAAAAAGGGAAGTAAGATGTCACAGCTTAATAATTAATCGCTGAGTAATCAATTACCCGGCTGCACAAACATTTTTCCTCCAATATTTTAATCAACATCTGAGGCCAAGAACTTCAATTTGAAGAAAAAATCGTGAAAAATGGCCGATCTGATCGAAACTGTCTAAAAAGTTACACTGTTTTAAAAAAAATAACGGTCTTTTTTCACCGTGACAAATATCACGGTCTTTTTTCAAATTGAACTTCTCGGCCTCAGCTATTGATTAAAAAGCTGTCGACTAAAATATAATATTTCCATATTTCGACCCTGAACTAACCGACTTCCCGAAGAAAGGTTCCTACAAGAGATTTTCAGTTGATATGTACTTGTAACTTCATAATTACTTAAGTATCCACTATTATTGACAAGAATGCTAAAGGAACCAAAGTTATCTTTGACCCATTTCAAAGCTTCCATAGCTTCATCTTCCTCTGTAATGTCGCATGTTTTTGGGTAAAATTTTCCTGGCCCTACGGCATCATTCATGTACTTCTAATACCGAGGAAAATAAGTGTATATATATTATACCGAAGTAGTTATAATTATTTTTTCGATATAGCATGCGTACTTACTTTACGCATCGTTTACTGTGCTTAAAGTAGCACTTTTATACACACGTATAAAACAGTTATTTATTAGTTAATTATTAATTATTGTACATAATAAATTATTATACATTATAAGTATTGAAGGTACTTTGCGCATACTATATCGAAAAACGATGCGTACGATTCACACACTTGTGTGTAAAATCATACTTTACGCACTTGTTACGAAAACTATACTATTCTCTCACCTCCATCATCTCACGACTTCTTGATAAACCGACAACAGTCAAGCCCAGCTTCATCAGTGCCTTGGAAATCGCAACACCGATATCAGATGCTGCCCTTGTAACCACAGCTACTTTTCCATTCCAACGATTCATGCTATATATTATTAATAACTTTTTTTTTTATCTTCGCAGGAAAGTTGAATTTAAGCACTATATACGAGTTGGCAAAATTTAGCGACAAAATTTTCTACTGATATAAAGTTCCTCGAGCCACATCAGGTATTATATGTATAGTATAACAGTGTCGAGTTTGTGTATAATGTGTCTCCAGCGCAGCAAGATGGGAAGGAGACTGACGCGCTTGAGCCTATATAATATATAGACTCTGACCTAAGACAGTATGTTGTCATATTATTTATATTTACTACTGTGCGAATGGTGTCGAACCGAATTGACTATATACTTCTCTATTTATGTACGTTCGCCGATGATATATATATACATATATAGCTGAAACATTTATGTGTACTTCATTATGACTTTATGAGAGGATCAGGATTAAATGTACTTTAATTGCAAGTAGCAATCGAAAATTTCTGTTGTAAAATCTATGTTTTTATTTATAAAAAGGCCCTGGTTACATGCCACGTATATTATATTTTTTTTATTTAAACGATTGTACAAAAATTGAAATTAATAATGCAGTACATTTCACAAGACGGCATACATATATACTATACCCTTTAAGAAACTATACGTGTGTTGTTGAATATATTTTACAAACTTGTAGAATTTATCTAAAATTAAGGGTATTTCCACGTTGCTGAATTTGCTTTCAGCTGTTTAATACTAACTTGTATATAGCGACACTCATATTTCGATTCTATATATACAGAGGTATATACTTATATATATATATATATATATACAGACAATTAAAAAGTTGTATTAATAAAGCACGAAGATAAAAATGTCTCAACGAATCGTCAGAATTTGTTAAAAAATAGAGTGTTAAACATTATTAAATTTTTCATTTGTCAGATGGATTCTGAGGCTCAACCCATATTACATCAGGTAGTTGGATAGAAATCGGTTGGTTCAGGACACCAATAATGGTAGCACAGACGTCTTCTGCTCGCAATTTGTCCTGTCCCATTCTCACTGCATATGGAATCCGAGTAATGTCCTGGATTTAAAAAAAAATAATCAAACTAGTTGTTCTACTCATTCAAAGTATATTAAAGTGTATAATCACCGTAATAGGTGTTCTGGTTAAAGTCTGCATATCCTCGTTTTGCACCCAATATCTCACGCTCATTGCGAATTGTTTATATATGCTATCGCTATACTGAATCGACTGCGCGGTTACTCTTTGTTGTAGATCGCTGTGTTCAAAAGGAAATATTTCACGGCTGTTTGAGAAATATGAAATTTTGAGAAAATTTGTCATTTTTTTATACATACCTGTTTACGTTCAAAATACGAATTTCAGATGGATCAGAAAACTTCATCAATTTGGAAGCGATAACCGAGCAGTAGACTAAGCCCCTGAAGTTTACCGATGCCATGGCAGTAATTTCGTAATTACCGAGGACTGTGCAGTGGGTAAACGTTTAATTAACAATTTTTAGTTGTAAATAAAGACAGTTATAATATTATGGATTTCTGGATAATATTTCGAAGTATACCTGGTAGCTCATAGTCAGCTATATAACCGCCATTATTAACAAGAATGTTCACAGAACCAAAATTTTGCTTGACCCAGCTGAAAGTGTTCTCGACTTCTTGCTGATTTGTAATGTTCATTTGTCTTGCATAAAATGTTCCTGAGCCCTTTACGTGTTTGATCTGGTTCTAAAGAAGAAAAATGAAGTACATATGAAATTTGCTTTCTTTCGTTATATCATTTGAATTTCATTATTTACCATCATCGACTCGGCGAAAATTGTTGATAAACCGATAACAATGAAGCCGTGCTCTACCAGTGTCTTGGAAATCGCCATACCGATATTGGATGCTGCTCTCGTAACCACAGCTACTTTTCCATACCAACGTTCCATTATGCTGCTGTATATATATATATATCTCTGTGAATATATATATACATAGAGTTTATCGCTTGGAAGTAATTAATTATATATAAATATTTGCGTTTTCAAATTTCCTCGTAATTATTGTGTATATATATATACGAATCGTACAAGTATTTACAGTCGAGGGGTAGATTTATAGAGAATTTCATCCAAACACTCGTCCTATACATAATCGATTAATGGTCGATTAAGAGACAACTGAATTTCAACGTTTCTTGCGATCGATAGATTTATAAGTGTAAGTAGGATTGCATTAATTAATTAATTTTAAAAAATTCACTACCGTGTCGTGTTTACAATTTGTAACGTACCAGTTCCACAATTATTGTATACTTTATAACGAGTAACACTTATGTACAATTAAAACTTTTTTTAATTTCACATGATTTATACGAATACATTTTCCTAGACGTTATTATTGATTACAAATGTAACGGTGGTATAATTGAATAAAACTAATTGGATCCGTGTTTATTAAAAATCATGCGAATAATTTAACGGTTTCCACGACTCACAGATTTGGATGGAATCGAATCGACATGCCTTCGTGCAAAATTGATATGTATTATATCTGCTATTGTCAGAGTGGGAAATAAACAGTTGCATTCTGAGAGTAGTAAAATTATTACACAAAATTGTAAATTTTATTATGTTGTAATTTTACTGCTTTCACAGAATAGAACAGTTTTAATTTCCTGTTTTTACTCCACTCGAGGATTCACTACAATAGAAAATCGGTAATTCAAACTTCTTGATTTGAAATTTGTTGCATTTTTGCCTGTATTTTTGTAACCACATTTTTTAGCCTATAGACTGCAACAAATATCAGATCAGGTGAATTTTACATTTCCTTTTTGTATAGTGTTATTAAAACGTGAAAAAATTCAGTATATTATACTCACATATAGTTTGGAGAAACCTCAGATCCTCAGATCCTGAGTTTGCACGTGTGGATATTCGCCAAACTATTATATTATTTATTTAAATGGTCGATCTTAAAACGCTGTACTTATCCGTGACAAAATTTTCTCCTGATATAACATTAAGTCTCTCACACCCGGTAATACAATATGTTATATTGTATTATATTACCGACGAGTTTGTGTGTATATAATAATATAATATTATAAGAGACCTTTAGCGTAGTGAGATCGTGCCTAGACTGACGTGCTCGAGACTATCGCGCACTAATTTATAATCGTAGACTCTGACCCACGACACATTGTTGTCATATTAATTGTATTGATTCTCTTTCCATATTTACGTGATGTGCGCCGGTGATGTAGATATATATATATATACAATATGTATATATATGTGGCTGAGACATTTATAATTTATTATTATATACACTTTATGCGGATTTCGGTGTAAATACACCTGCGGAGATGTTATGACGGGAACAAGATTATAATATGTGCTTATTTGATAGTTATTTATTGAAATTTTTTTTAAATTGTAATTTTAAGCAATTGCTTATTATACTCTCAGTTTCTTATATTACTACAGTTTATAACGTATATTTGTTTCTAAAGTAACGCGTAACAATTAAATTTAATATAAAATTTAGCAAACTGTAATGATAAAATATAAGAATGTTTTATAAATTTTTTTTACCTTAAATTAGCGCTTTCTTATTTTCTAGCTAATTTAATTTAAATTTAAATTTCTAAACATCGGATTTGTTGTACAAATAATACGACAATAATGAGGTGTAATTTTTCAAAAACGTAATTTTTCAGTTTTCGTGTGAAATAACTGCCTATATATAGCCTTATATAATTAATAATTATATAATGCTTGATATAATTAATAATTAACTAACGTCATTTATACATGTTTAAATATACCAAAATGGTTAAAAATATGAAAATAAGGATTAAAATAACGCTATAAAAAAATTTTGCCTTACTACCTAATAATTCGAAAGTAACTCTATATATATATATATATATATATATATATATATATATATATATATATATATATATATATATATATATATATATATATATATATATACATATATATATATATATATATATATATATATATATATATATATATATACTTGAAATAGATGTAATTAAAAAAAATCTTACATAATCAATACCTAAACTATTTACATTACACCCAACCCGTAAAAACTCCGAAAAAGTTCCACATTTCTTTGCCCCGCACACTATATATGTTACCGCAGCAGCAAAAGCATCGTCATTGAAATTCACGAGGTAAACAAAAACGACCGATATATATATATATATATATATATATATATATATATATATATATATATATATATATATATATATATATAACATACATATATACAGGCGACTCGCGTACATTATATGCGTGTGCGCCAAACATCAGCTGCTCGTCTTTATTCGCGATATGGCGGCGCGGTGTACATGACACAGACACCAACACGCAGCAGCAGTCATCCTGACGCAATAAATATCTCAACTCCCTTGGGGCCGTCATGACGACCAGCTCCTCTCGAACTTCATAAAAAAAATATACATCTCCATCCGTCCCATCGCAGACGAACGACAAAAGCAATACCTCTCAGCTCTCTCCATCCGTAGGTATATCTATATATAGTGCAGTGTTGCGCTATGGCAAGCAGCAGCGGAGCAACGGAGGAGGACGCGATAGTCGAGCCGGGCGTCGAACCCGGAGCCTCCGCCGAGACGATGCTCCTCACCGAGGACAGTTTCGACGAATTCGAAACTGTCAAGACCGGACTGATCCCCGACATTCAACCGGATCCAGCGAAAACGCCCTCCGACACAGACCTCGAGAAATCCGCCTCTTTGGATAACAGTGATATGGTGAGGATTAATACTCTGCTTACTGCTTACTTAGGTTTGTCGTTGCTAGGGTTGTATACTTTGATTCTTGTTGTCGAGGTTCGCATCTGGGATGGATTGCCGTTGAGTTACAAAGTGTGCGATTCTATTATTTCAGGACGATCTGTCTCAACAGTTTGGACTAAACAACTTGGACGCAGATCCGTTGAGGTGCAAAACCTGGCTTGCCCAGAAGAAGCATATTTTTGTACTGAGTCAAGCTGGCAAACCTATATACTCTAGATACAGTTCGGAAGACAAACTAGTCACAGTCATGGGAGTCATGCAGGCTCTCGTGTCGTTTGTTCAAGCTGGTAACGACATGATTAGATCTGTACATGCGGGAGACACGAATTTTGTGTTCATCGCAAGAGGCCCGCTCATTTTAGTGACCGTTTCAAAAACTCTTGAAAGCGTACCACAATTAGTGCTGCAGTTGTCGTAAGTAGAAGAAGAATAGCCAGTTGTGTTTGCGGTGATGAGTATAAAGAAACTTATCCTGTTCGCAGATATGTATATAATCAAATTCTGTCTGTACTGACGCAATCGCAACTAACAAGAGTGTACGAACAGAGGAGAAATTTTGATTTGAGACGATTGCTTACTGGCAGCGAAAGACTTATAGACCACTTGTTAAATTTCATGGATCGAGAACCAGCGTTTTTTCTAGGCGCTGTCAAATGTCTACCTCTTTTGCCTTCGATGCGCGACGCGATAACACAGACAATTGTACAAACGTGTGGGAAAATAAAGGTATCGATTTTAATGGTACCTATAATTAATGCAAATTTTCGATATGATTGCTATTATGATGAAAGATTTCTACTTTGTTTTCAGAATTTAGTCTTTGCAATACTCTTAGCGAATAATCAATTAATCACGTTAGTTAGAATGAAGAAATTTTTCATACATCCAGCTGATCTCCATTTGGTTCTTAATTTAGTAGATAGCTCGGAATCGTTCAAAACTGCTGAAAGTTGGACACCAATTTGTTTACCAAAATTTGACTCCAATGGCTTTATGCATGGCCATGTGTCTTATTTAGCAGAAGATTGTCAAGCTTGTTTGTTACTGTTAACTGTGGATAGGGACGTTTTCTTTACTCTTTCTGAAGCCAAGCAGGTATATTATCTTACAAATTATCTTCATTTTTGTTTATTAAATAATTTTCCATGATCTGCACATGAAATATTGTGTTCTTTTTTAATTTAGAAAATTGTGGAAAAATTAAGAAGAACAAATTGTTTAGAAGCAATAAACGAGTCTATGAATAAAGCTTCCATAACCACTGCTGAGATTGGATTGCCTGAGATGAGGCATGTTTTGTACAAATGTAAAAGCACTGCTCAATTTTGGAGTCCGGGATTTCAGCCACCCTACACTTCAGATGAAGAGATTCAAAGGTAAACAATATTTTTTAAATGGAAATTTTTATAAGAATTTTTCATTTTATAAAATTGCTTGTGTTTACAGGTTACTTGGATGTTATCAATGTTTGCATCACAGATTGCATTCTCCAAATCGACCATTAAAACTAATTTTTCAACAATTAGATAAGGAGACTATGCTAGCATGGGTATAATGAAATGATACAAACAAATAACTTCTTACAAAATTCATCATGAATGTGTACAATTATTATTTTCATATTTTAGGTAACATCTGGATTTGAATTATACGTAACTTTTGAACCATTAGTGACCAAGTCAGACGCAATCAATTCAATAGGTAAACTTATTAAGTGGATAAAAAAAGAGGAAGAAAGGTTATTCATCTTAAATTCTCCCACATTTTAAGCTTAACTATTACATGACTCAATTCACTTTCATAAAATATATTTTAATTTATTACTGCAGTTGAAGAAAAGCATTAATTTTCTTTTATCTGTGTAATATATTTTTTTAACTATATAAATCAAGCAGACTGCATTCCTTAGAAGGATATATATATATATTGTTCTTTAGAAACGTTGTTTATAATGTTGTTAAAAGAGATTGATCGTGACAATGTACTGTACAAATTGTAATATGTAAAAATAGAATGCAGAGGTGAGTTTTTGAGAATCAATTTGTAACTCGAACTGATTTATGATTATTATTATATATTGTAAATAATTATAGGAAGAAAGATGTATATGTATTAATTAAATTTAATTTCCAAAAAAATTTGTTTTATTAGTAAAAGATTGTATTTATATACACTTCCCAGACTCTTCATTAGTATTTATCATACTATTAACATACACATGAAACTTATGGACAAACTTAGCAAAAGTTCATCAATAAGTAGTTACAAATATTAATATTTCTTGTCCTGAAGAACTGTCGCTTTCTTATGGTCTTTGATTTTTAAGCATGCTGCAAACCATTGTTTTAATGCCTGGGCCGATCACGGTCTCTTCTTCTGTCTCTCCTATCTCTAGACCTGCTCCTGGATCTTCCCCTGTCCTTTTTGTCATTGCGAGAATGTCTCTTTTCGCGTTCTCTATATCGATCTCTGTCTCTTCTATCTCTAGACCGGCTTCTGGATCTACCTCTGTCCTTTTTGTCATTGCGAGAATGTCTCTTTTCACGATCTCTATACCGATCTCTGTCTCTATCGTAATCATCTGCTCTTTTGCGTTCAGTTATAGCAGGTATTTCTTCATCTTCTGAACTTTCTAAATTCTCATCTATATCATCTTCTAAAGCCGATATTCTAGGCTCTGAAACAATAAAATAAAAATTCATACTTATGTCCAATCTAGACAAGTCTGAAAAAATCGTTTTCTTTCTTACCTATTTCATTATTTTCTTCTAGCACATTTCTCTTCTGAATCCTGGGTAATATGATGTCACAAGATCTTTCTTCTCTAAGCAAGTCATCAACAAATTCATCTACATGAGTCAATTCAAATTGACCTTGCCTATTCTGTCTTCTCAATTTTCGGTAATCGTTTAAAAGTGGTTCCAAGTAACGATAACAATCAAGCGACGTACCCGTAAGTCGCATGTAAAATGCACCGAGAGCTCTGACATACTTGAATTCTTCGTTTTTAATGAACTCAACAATGATATCTTTCTGCGGTTGTATTTGCAGCATCTTCAGTAACAAACACAGAAATGGTGTAGGTTTTATGTTACCACCAAAAACACCACCTATAAACCTGCAAAAATATTCAACTATTTAATACCATTATAAAGATACATTTTGTATTACATTCTTGATTAATATAATAAATACCTGAGTTCCATGGCCTTATCAACCAAAAGTTCTGCAGTTAAAGCAAAGCATTCCTCCTTCCAATACTTACTATCGTAGATTCTAGATCTAATGATCTTTTCTACAAGATATTGTGGGTTTGTACCCCTTATAGATTTGGCGTCTTTTACTGTCCGGTTTGCCATTTTTTTGGCTAATTATCTGTCGTTACATCCGGCAGTTTTAAGCGTCTGACCAATACTTTTTCCTTCTAATTTTTACTCTACTTATTCTCAATGCCTAAATAGAATTTTCTCTCCGTTTGTGATGTCGTCGAATGCAAAAGTCAGATTTTTTTAGGTTATAAACAAGAACTTTGGTTAACCTCCTATGACTACTTAGCTCGTCGCATTGCCGGTCTATGGCAGACTAGCTTTTGGTGGCGTCGGTGTACAACTTTTACTTGGACGCGGACGCGGATCAGCTGTTGTCAGCAGTTGCACAGCGACATCTATTCTGGACTCACCCTTTATGGTTATTTTCATATTTTTGTCCAATGTCAACCAATCAGCTCAAATCAGAGTAAGATTGTCGATACTTCGTTATATTTACATGCAAATTTGGCAGAAATGTCTCGCGTTCGCAATTTGTATTGTCAATCTCGAAAACTATGTAAGTTTTTTATTTCAATTTAAAATGGAAATTAGTATTTTTTAAATACTTTTTAATAGACATACTGAAAAATGTAGGCTAACGAAGTATCAGATTCCTGTTTAATGAAGAATAAAATGGCCTTAACAGATGATTTTAAATTATTTTGCCTTGTTTGCAATTCAAACATTGACTTCGACAACTACACAAATATTTTCTATGTTACTTTCCCTCATAATGGAGAAACTTTGGCTAATTTTATACAAAAAGTACTTAAACTATCATCTACTGACTTGCACAGCCCTTACATATGTATACAATGCCACAATCTGTTTGCTATGCTTGAACAAGCCCAACGGACAGTCACAACTATCCAAGAAGCAATTTTTAAGGTTTTTAATCCTTATATCAATAAAAAAGCAATAAGTGACTTTTCCATAGAATACAGAGAAATCAAGGTAAAACCTCTGAGCCAAAAAATTACAAAACTATGTTTATATTTTTAATCTATTGTTAATATGTTGATATGTATTTCTAGGGTATACAGGATTACTCTGAGAGTGAAGGAATAATTCAAAATGAAGAATCCAACGTATTAGTTGCCGAGAATTTGTTGGAAAAAGACCTCAACTCGTTAAGTAGCATTTCAAATCAAATTGCAACTAACACTGTGATACCTGCCAAAGTAGATACTAAAGATATCATTGAATCTCATGTGATAATTATCAGTGATGGTCCTAAAATAGTTTCTAATGAACTTGTACAACATATTAAAACTGAATCAGCTAGTTTAACCAATGATATGCCTATATTTTCTGATGAAATTATTCAAACAAATGCTGAGAACCAAAGTATAGGAGAAGGCCATAGTGTGGAAGATACTACTAGTTTACAGAACATCACCAATATCAATAATAGTAAGTTTCATTAAACTCGTTTTTTAAAAGGTACATTCATAAATTACAAGCAATCTTTAATCACAGGTACAAATTTTCCAAAACCGCCAGAAAGGCTTTCACCGAAAACAAAGTCATGGAAGTCAGGTGTGTCCAAGTATAGCCAGAAGCCATTAAAACACACCTGTTCTACGTGCAACAAAAAATGGCGTACCTCCAGTGAGCTCAAGAATCATATGAAGGCGCACTCTAACCAACGTCCTTACATGTGCGAAAAATGTGGTCAAGCTTACAAGCGTAAACGTGCGTTAGAGATTCATGTGGGTATGCACAATGGTATAAGTCCATTTAAATGTAGTCACTGTGACAAATGCTTTACACAAAAGGGAGCACTGCAGAGGCACTTACCTATACACACAGGAGAGACTCCATATCAGTGTGAAGTGTGTGGAAAGAGATTTGTGCATCATACTAGTTACAACATGCACGTACTTTCCCATACTGGAATAAAGTCTCACAGATGTCACGTAAGTTTATAAGTTTATTATTAGAACTATCTACTTATTTTTCCTGTTTCATTGATTTTAATTTGTTTTCTGTAATTACCTAGGTATGTGATCTTTCGTTGCTCTCGACGTCGCATTTGAAAAGGCATATGCGGGTACATACTGGAGAAAAACCGTACTGTTGTGAATTTTGTGGTAAGAGTTTTGCGGAGCGTTACAATTTGTTGGCGCATCAAAAAATTCATGATCCGCAGCAAATTTCTGCCAAGGAAATAAAGAAAAATCAGTACAAGTAAGCCTTCTAATTCATTATTCTCATTATTGTAAATGATTCTATTGTCAATCAATCAAATATATATTGAACAACAAATTATTTCAAATCAATTCTACAGATGCGAGCAGTGCGACCTGAACTTCTCCAAGAGGCAAAAGTACGACGAACATCTTAAAAAGCACGAGGTGGATAGAAAAAATGACAAATGGCTGGGACACACTGTGGACGATGTCGACGAAAAATCAACAAATGACAGCTACGGTACTGCGGTAAACGCTGTTGATTTGCTTGAGACCTGCGTTAACGAGGTATGGCAGAGCCTAACTAAAGACTGAAAATGAATAATATTAATGAGTAATGATAATTTTTTTTAAATTATGCGAATTTCAACACACCTAGTAATGGAAATTCATTTGAAACGATTTTAAATATTTATTATCGTAATCTTATTAAATAACAATCAAATAATAGAGATACTCAGTCAGTATCTAACTTTAAGCACTTAAAATTTGTATACTCAAATGGCTCGTGAAAAAGTAGTTTTATAAGAATTTTTGACGCAAATAGTACGTTTTATACTATATAGATAATGAAAAAATAGTCGTTAACTAACGCCATCAATTGCCTTATTGCAAGGATCAGCACAGGTTTCTTTTGATATATAAATGCACTTTGGTTTTCTATATTTTTTACAGATAAATATATCTTCTCAGTGATATGTATAATATATTCGTATAAGAAAAAAATATAATAATCAATTTTTATAGACCAACAGTGTGATACAAAATAAACCATTTTAAAGATAAATATATAGCTGTTTAAATTATTATTAAGTTCAATCAATTGTCAAGTACTCCATTACTCAATTTGAGTTAGCTTTTCCTTGATTATTTATAAAAGTCTAGACTGTATTATTTCTTTTAGTAATTTCTTAGATAATCCGACATTTCTCATAACATTTTAATATAAAGATTTAATACTATACATTTTGTTTTTCTTAGAAAATTTAACCCTTATTTTGCATGGTCACTTGTGACCATGATCTTAAAAATTATGTACTTGGCACAACAATTCTACACTAACCAATCATCCTCATAACTGTATATATAGTATGATTAAATTGCATCTTGCATAAAAGTTACTCTGAGCCTAAAACTGCTGGCTCGAGTAATTTAATTGACGGTATTGCAGTGATTGGGCTGATTCATCATGTTGAAGCCATTCTCTCAATGGAAGCCCTGTCAAATTGGTACAAATGGAAGTCTTCTTTTTCGGTGTAGTCAGTGGCACCTCTCTTTTTGTAAAAGTTTTTAGCAGGATTCCAATCAGTGACAACAAATTCTATTTTTTCGATTTTCTCATCTACAGCTTTCTGCAAAAAATTCCAATTATCTGCATTAATTGAGTTGTCAATGCAAGCAGAGATAATATTTTAATGGTGTCTGACTAAATTAAGATTTATAGCAGTAGAAATGCTTTTTTAGGACTTCATAATTACACTAGACTGTTTTTATGCTCTTAACTTTGAATCAGTTGATTAGCTAACTTAATTGCAACAGACAGTAAATTTATTAAGATGGTCTCTTATTACCAGCTGAGTGACATCAATTTATGTTCAGTTTGCTATAGTTTGTTTTTCTTTTAGTTAAATGAAATCATCGATAGTGATTTAAGAATATTTTCCCGGGACGTATATCAGCATGTATGCGCATTGTTTAGAGAATTTACCTTAGCAAGTGCATGCATAAGTTTATCACCAACACGATGATTGCGAAATTTCTCTTGCACGTAAAGGTCCTGTAGGCACATGTTCTTCCCCAGCCTGATAGTGTACGTGTAATAGTAATGACAGTAACCAATCACAGTATTGTCAATCACAGCAACAAAGAAGCCCATGTTCGGATTGATTACATCGAAGATATCTTTCTCCAACACTGCAATAACGAATCAGCTGAATTCGCAGAAGCCCCTTTAAGCTTATAGGTACATTCTAATCCCAAAGCAAAAATGTAGCATCTATCTTAGAACAGGTGTGTGTTTGCAGAGCGTAAATCAACATAATGTAAGTCAGCATGAGCCTATCTTATCAGTAGATTGAAAATATCATTTAGATAAAAATGAAAACTCAGCATGTCTCACCTTTAACGTCAACCTGGGGGCTGTTGTAGTGTTTATGAAAATTCGCTATTTCCTGAAGATAAGAGAGAACACACAAAAATCGCTCGGTTAGACTATGTAAACAATAGCAACAGTTGCTAAAAAGCTTATTATAAGTACACACAAATTTAACGCACCTTGGACAGGTCGATAATGGCCTGACAGTCTTCGCGTTTCGCCTCGCGAATCGTCACAGTAGCTGAATTCGACGACATGTTAAAATAACAATACTTGTGTATACAAAACAAGAGGAAAAGAGAGAAAAAACCGCCGTCACTACCTTGCACACAGGAATAACTAAGCGACACTAAACTCGCGCACCGAGAGCTTGCGGCGCGAGACTAACTATACGCGTCAGCAAGGAATGTGCCTATATAAACAAGACGGGGATAAGACGTCTTATCCCCCGACGCGCACAACTCACCGTGTATTATTCACATTCGTGAGAGTGCGGCTCATTACGTAACACGCAATATGGAGATTTATGCCTTGCCGATTTTCTGAATGACTATACACACATACATACACCGTTGAAGTGTCTTCCAATTATATAAGATATATCGGATGGATTTGAATAAGCGCAAGCGCTCCTTTTTTTTAATATTTTTCTTCTCTATGTTCTTCGTCTCTTCTCGGCCATATTATAGCGCGCCTATACGCTCGGACGCTCTAATTGCTCCATTAATTGCTGATGCGGGCATTTCAAAAGAGAGAGAGAGAGAGAGAGAGAGAGAGAGAGAGAGAGAGAGAGAGAGAGAGAAAGAGAGAGAGAGAGATATTGGATTCTTTGGAAAGATGACAAAACATTAGAGATGTGCTTGTGTAAAAATGTTGCATGATATATTTCTTTGAAAATAAATTACTATGCAATATTTAGAGTTTCTTAAATAATAAATAATCATGCAGTCTGTCAGGCAGTTCTTCACAGTGGTTTTTTGGTGTGTTCAAATAGTCTGTATAAATGCCACTCTTCGTTCTCAGTCATATCAACAGCTCCATTGGTGATGTAGAAGTTGCCTGCGTTCTTGGGATCCAAGATCCAAAAGTCGATTCTGTTGCACTTCTCCTCTGCTGCTTTCTGAATTGGCAATGAAAGAATAATTTTTATTTTTCTGTATTAGAATGATAAGAAGTAATAAAATTCTTAACTTACCTTTGCTACCGCATAAAATAAATCATTCCTCATGTTTGGTTTATGCTTATTTTCAGTGACATAAAATTCTTGGAGATACATGGATTTTCCTTCCCATGTTGAGAATGAATAGCAATAAAGTGCATAACCAACTACCCTGTCATTCAATGTTGCTACTAAATATCCAGAGTAAGGATTTGGTTTGTCATAGTCTTTATTTTCTGAAATTTGTTAAAATGTGATTAAGAAAATACTTTTTGAATTTTGATTTCGCTAAATTGAATAGAATGAGTTACATACAATTAAACATGCATGTATGTACTTGAATTTAAGTACCTATAAATGACATAGTCAGATAATTACTATCAATAAATTTGCATTAAAAAAACTAATAAATACATAAATATTTACCTTCAATTGATATATGAATTTCATCATGGTTTTGCTCCTTTTTGTTCTTTTGAGAAGTAGTTCCTTCCTGAAAAAAATTTGTTTGGATTATTTTTGAAGAAACAATGAAAATTATTAATTGTAATTGATTGAAAATAATTATTACCTGAGCCAATCTTTTAATTGAGTTGAAATCCTCAAATCTTGCATCACGTATTTCATACAAATCATTTGCATGTTCTGAAATTAATTATGCATTCACACACTAATGATTTTCTTTAATGTAAAGCAAGCAAAGACTGAATTATAATTACCAACTTGATGCTAAAATTTGTAAAGACTCTTGATTGAGG
Organism: Muscidifurax raptorellus; assembly: GCA_020010945.3. Classification (NCBI taxonomy): domain Eukaryota; kingdom Metazoa; phylum Arthropoda; class Insecta; order Hymenoptera; family Pteromalidae; genus Muscidifurax; species Muscidifurax raptorellus. The sequence continues at coordinate 39,365,175 of CM052080.1, forward strand.
CGGTACATGTGCCAGCCTTCTACTTCAGTCAAGTCAACAGCGCCTTTGGCTTTGTAAAAATTCTGCGCTGGGTTCCAACTGAGAACTGAAAAGTCTAAATATTGACATTTCTCATCAAATGTTCTCTGAAAAAAAGTCCAAATTCAGCTACATTTGATGTTTTTTAGATTATAATCAGATTGATGAAATTTCAAATCAACCTTGGCAACACTATCAAACAGGCGACTTCCTATCTTTCTATCTCTGTAGTCAGGGGTTACATACAGGTCTTCCAAATGTATGGCTTTTTGCTCCAATGTAGAAAAGATATAGAAATACAAGGCATACCCCACAATTTTTCCATTACATATGGCTACATGGCAGTTATAAAGTGGATTCTCGCTATCAAAACCACTCTTTTCAATATCTAAAAAAAGAAGAAAAAATTAAATAAAAAAAAATGTGAATGAGTACTTAACTAAATAAATTGAAATTTTTTGAACTGCAAGATTTACTGCATTATCTCACCTTGATAATCAATCTTTGGACCATCTGGCATTTCTTCAAAATCAGCTAATTCCTATCAGGGACAAATGATCTTTGATAGTGAATTAATACAATAAAATTGATCTTATTTATCTTCTCCTGTTATCAATTTGATAATGAAACATTGATTTTTATTTCACATTGTATTTCATCCCTTTTTACAACTGTGTAATTTTTGGCAATTAACAGTGATCTAATGATTATTGTTATGTTTAAGCTTGATTTTTAAATGTTCTCAAGAAATAAGTATCTTGAATACTATTTAAAATTGTTTAAAATAAATACTTGAGTTATTTTGAAGATATAATTGAAATTCCTCAGCCTTTTTTTTCTTTATTCATACATATAAATATTTCCTAAAATATACTTATAATTGATTTACTTATATTTTTATTGATACCATTTAAGTTTTACAAGACTTTGGCTTTCAGTAAACAAAAGCAACCGATAACAGTTACCTATATTATATAAACAAACAAATTATATGCATAATTTCCAAAATTTTAGATCAAATATCAACTGCCCACATCAAAACATTTGGGCTATTTTCATTAATTTGTCATTACTTTTTCTCTCTACTATAATATACATATATACAACCAAAATCTAATAAACTCGCCCAAAGACTAAAAAATAAAACAAAAATGCTGAACCATTAGAAAAGCAAGATATAGAATCTCAAATTACTGCACATCTTCAAAAATAACCTCCCGAACTAGGTATATCCAAAAATACCTACTTGAATAAGCTCGCGTATCTGCGGGCAATCCTCCTTTTGGGCTTCCCTGATTTCCACGACCTTCTCCATGATTTTCAGACTCAACCTACGAAAACACCAATAAACAAATTATGCGTAACTGCACCAACAACAAAAACACCGGCACGACCCGGCGGACGGATGGAAACTGATATATATATAGATAGTATTACGGGCAGAATCGCAGCATGACGATATATATATTATATATATATATATATATACAGACTAGACGTTGTTGACTTGACGAGCAGAGTGAAATAAGGCGATGCTCTACTGCAGTCGCAGAGTCTCCTCGCGGAGTTATTGGCATTGGAAAGCGCCGCCCACGCGTAGATAATGTATAAATATGTATATGTATATATAACGCGTCGAAAGAGTCCGGGAGAGAGAACGACGACCTTGATTAATTGTCGCGATCGGCTGCTTTATGAGTATTTTCTAAAATTATATAAAATTTTATAAAGGTCTATTTTTTCTTTTAATCGGGCGGTGGCACACATCCGGTGCACACATACCTATTGTAATGAAATAATTAGGTCAATTCGCTCCGGTTTTGTTGGGTTTCAGCAGACGGAAATGAGAAAACAATGTATACTGCGATCGGTAAAGGAAACGATGAGTTTTGTAAACAAAAGGTGTTGCCGCGGATGTATCGTTTATGTATACGAGGATAATATTATGTAAATAATAAAGAGATGGGGTTTTATATTTTTCGAAAAAGGTGTAACAAAATATTTGTAAAAGGGGTATACTGTCAACGCATATAAATAAATATACAGTAAAAAATGAACTTTTAGTTGTAATTTTGAGTTTTTGCTTGATAATCATAATATATAGATCTACATTTTCGTATGCGATACTGTATCGAATATTATTATTAATTTCGCGAATACATTCCAATAATTCATTCGCGGTATTATCAAATCGCAAATTTTTCCAATACCTTATTATATTATTAAAGATTAACGCGACTGGTACAGGTCGTGTTCACGACTTTTTCAAGCGATAGAGGAATCGTAAGAATTAGTATAACAGTTACGATAAGCATCTAAACATAATAATGTTGTACAAAGACATTATATATATATCAAGTTTTGCTGATTTAATTTTTGATATAAGTCTGGGACATGGCACGAAGAAGAAAAAAGTTTGACGGACTTGTATTGGAATGTACTTTTGTAGGTACATTAAATGTAAGAAAATCGATAAATAAATAAATAAAAAAATGTGTCTAAATCCTTTATTAAGATGCAATTATTGTTCGTTTATTATTGATAAAGCTAGTTTCCAAAGACGTAGAAAGAAAAATGAAATGAACTCAGTTATTCTGATGTGTAGAGTCTCGTTGCGTTCTAAATTATTAATTAAGAAATATAAAATATTCAAACAATAACACGCCATGTAAATACACAAATTATAAGTATGTGCAACATTAAAGTGTCAATATATCGCTTGTTCAGACGTGTATACAAAACTTTGATAATTAATATATTGTCAGCAATAAATTCGCTGAATCAATTGCGCATTGAATGACACAGTATGATTGTGTATACGTCCTATTCTTCGCTGATCCTGATTACACCATCTATATGCAGATTATAATTAAGAAAAAAATAAGCAAAACTGCGAAACAATGCATCATAAATAAAACCGTCTTAATACATCCATATATCAATTTTATTCCCACAACGCTTATAGTATATACCATATGAATCCTTTATTTTTACAACCAAGTGATTTCCACCTCTACATATAATTATAACATCAGTATAAAGACTTTCTTATCACCAGCAGCGTCTCTTATGCGCGTCGTTTAAATAACTTCCATAATTGAGATATATATATATATATATATATACATTATTCCACAAGTATAGCACAAGGTCCACATCAACACACACACACATATATATATATATATATATATATATAGTGATTCAGCTATACACTTCATTGTCTAATCTCAGGAGATGAAAATCATTCCACGCAGTTATACACTATTATAGTGATACACATGAAATATATATACATACAGTATGTATATCAATGTATGTGTGACGTAATTGACGGCAGTTGTCGTTTATTTTTAGGGGAGCCGTTTGTGTGACGTTGTAACGATGCCGCACATGTGGACGTATTTAAACGTTTGCTTTTTTTTCCTGAAATAATTCGTTAAATATTTGATGTTCGATCGCGATGAATACGAAGAAAGTGAATAGAGCCATTTCGTCATTTATCCTCAATATGTTACGCGAAATTGTGTGATTTTGTAGAAAATTAACTAATTATGTTATAGGATCGATTTCTAATTTATAATTAATATTTATACGTACACAAGTGTATTATAAGTACAAATAAATAAAAGTCAAATATGCGAGATAAACCGATTGAAATTTTGTCAGAAAATGACGTAAACTATGGTGCAATTAAACTGTCAAATACAAACGTATGTATATTGCTCTATAGATTAAATCGTTGATCTATGAGTCAACAGAATCGATTAAATTGAATGGACAATAAATATAGTGGACAGCGATACGTTTTATTGTTTTTGTCAAGGTGGTCAACGTCGTTTTCTCATTTCAATTTATAAAAACGTCACAGAGAAGTATTGTCTATTCTATTGTCATGCATAGACGGATTCGATTATAAATAATTCAATTTAAATAATGTATGATTATTTTTGCAAAAATGAGCGCACACAAAGAAACAAAAAAGCCATAATTCTGAATCGAAACATTTAAAAATATGATACTATATTATTAGGTAAACATATTATAAAACTCACCATCAGCTCTGCCTTACGAATACAGAATAACCAAAATAAAAAAACAAATACATGCAAAACAAATTTAAATTTTCCCGCCACTGCAAAATCCGGCGCGCGCACCGGAAGCTCCCATTACCGGCATTTCCTCCTTTCTCACACCTCTCGCGCACAGCATCGCCGGTGCGGCGTCGCCATATTGTCCGGCCATCACCTAACCCAGTCAGTCTGTAACGCGCGACGTTCGGCCATCGTTCTCACGTCCTCCGTGTCCGCGTTATATATACTTCAACCCGTTCTCGTCCTCGTCTCAGGCAAAAAGTAAACAAAGCTTCGCGCTAACAACACCTCAGCCGAAGCTTCACGACAATCGCGAGTAACATCGTATAAATACGCAGTAATAAACAACGAGATAAAAAATTCGTCGCGAGAATGGCGGAGATCGACGCGAAAGTGAACATGTCTCTCGGTAAGTGGACGAAGGCGTCGCCGACCAGCGATTACCAACCCCCGTGAGCGTACGGCTGCATGAATTTTCCAGTGTCTCTGTATATACGAAATATGAGCACGTAGACGTGGTTTATCTCTAAAAACTAAAAGAAAAATAATAATATAGGCCCCTCGCGTAGTAAAAAAAAATCATCCTCTTGGTGACGATATATATATATAAAAATATATATACGTCCTAAGATGGCGACGTGTGTGTACCGCACGCGCGTCGTATATGTAACACCTGCGCCCCTCGATTACCGATATTCTATAATGACGTGCTCTTCGGGAAATTTTGATATGCTAATCCAACAGCGAGTAGAATAAAAAAAATGAATACGTATTATATCTGTATAAGGGAGAGAGAGAGAGAGAGGGAGAGAGAGAGAGAAAGGAAGGAAGGAAACATGGGTCGAAGAGGAGGAAAGATACGCAACAATCGATTGTTGTTTTTCCTGATTGCGCCGGGAGCGACGTCGCCATGTTATTGTCCGTGTGGGCGGCTGTATACTTTCACATCGCCTTATCTGGAAGGTGTGCACGTATAAATATGTGCACCTTGTTTCGAACGGTTTTTCAACGTGGAGTTTTGCCAGTTCATAGAGGAAGAGACGACTGAATCATCATGCCTATTAAAAGTTCTAAAATTATCTACTAGATCATCCTGTGAGGGAGAAAGACGATACACCGCTACTTCTTATATAGTCTATTTTTGGAAGTATTCGAGATCAGGAAAAGTTCAGGGAACAACGTGGTTTGGAGAGGATAATCAACAGGATAGGTTTGCTTCCGTCATTCGAGGGATATCGTCGGAATAGATTTTCTCTACAATGCTCAAAGAGATTTTCAATTCGAGGGATAGATAAATCGATTTTTTCTGCATCTAGAATGTGTGAAATACGTCTGAGACTGTATGAAAAATCTTAAACTTGTCGTCATCAAAGATTTTTCACCAGCAAAATATACAAACATCTCAGATTGCATTCACTGAAGATCATACGCTATTCCTTAGAACTTTGTATTCATTGGGATGTGTAGTTTGATTTTATTTTTAAATGAACCAATCAGTTTTAGAAGAGAAATTTTGGAGCAAAAGTTTGTGCAATTCAAGAAATTGACTTTAATGTAAAGAAGCTTGAAAGCCAAATTACAGTTTATAACAAATAGAAGAAGCTCTAACATCCCAATTTTTAAGCTTCTTACCAAGAATTTCAATCTATAAAAAAATATATGGAATTTCGAATTTTAATATTCTAATATAAATCTACACCTAATTAGCATAATAATAGCAATCAGTTGAGAAATTTAAAGAAGAGTATAAACAGAAATCCAATCACAACTATCAAAGTTTATGGAATTTGCTGTCCTCAAAAGAACTAGGAATAACGAAGCTGTAACAACACAATCAATAATGACCCTTATACAGATTCTTCATGCTAAATAGATAAAGAAAATAAGAATACGCTCCATAATTATTTTAATACATATACAGTAGATTTTGTCGTGCTAATTGCTTTGAGCATTAAAATGAGATAAAGTAAACCGTTCATTATAATAAAAATTATGTTTATAGGCAGAGAATAAATAATAATTAAATAAATTTGTAACTCGCTGTTGAGGCCGTACGCTCACTTATCATCGTGCATTTTCTTCCTTTTAAGATGACATCATAAAAATGGACAAGAAGAAGAAGGCAGCAAATGCAAAAGCTAATCGTGGAATGACAGTTAGAGGCAGAGGTACTATGAGAGGCAACACACGTGGTAATATACGTGGTAACTCGCGTAGTAACTCACGTAGCAACACACGAGGGAACCTCCGAGGACGTGGCAATATGAGAGGAAACAAGAGAGGCAATATGAGAGGTAGAAGCAGTAGTATGAGCAGACGTGGTCAGTGGCAGAGATACCCGCAAAACAATTTGCGTGGTGGATATATCAGGAGAAGATACAACAACAGCAATGTTAAATCTAATCTCACGAGATCTAGAAGCAATATGTCTTTAAATCACTTGAATCTGAATGGTAGCCCTAGAGGCTCCAGAGGTGGATATGCTTCGCGCAGAGGTGGCAGAGGGCTCACTCGCAGCAGAAGCCGTACAAACCTGTCTTTCAATAACAAGCCTTTTTTCATGGCTAACAAAAATAAGGGCTACTTGAAAAGAACCACCAGTATGCCCGATCTGCGAGATCCCTCTTCTGTTTACAACAGACTGGGATATCACAACCCAGCTCAGATCGCTTACAGAAGCAGAGTTAAGCGAGCAAAGAATGTCTTGCTTCAAAGACAGACCAAGGCTATGAGAATGCAGAATGCTTTATCGGTATGAACAGATTTATCATTTTTCTATATCTAGCTATGGATTATACCCAACTTTTCTCTTTCTCTGTATAATTCAACTTTTAGTTTTGTATGTATCCAAACAAACTGTGAATAGGTAGGAAACAAAACTCCGATTCTTCATTTTCAGATATCACCCGTAAGCTACAGAAATATATCACCTCTAAAACAAACAGTCAACTCAAGACAATACAATGCTAGTGGCTTTCGTTCAGATCAGATGATGAGAATGCAGAGAAGATCACAGTATGAACAAAAACTTATGAGAATGAGGTACAACAATAGACAATTAAAAAATTTAGCAATATACATTATCATTATATAAAGATTTTTTGCTAGTTCATTAATGTAAAAACTTCTAACTTTGCAATATTATTTCAGAAATAACACGCGCTCACGCTCAGCTAATCCACCAGGCATGAGCTACATGGATTCCATAAATGCTGCCTACAACAACCAACATCCTGCAATGTCTCTCTACGATTCCGAATCTGATAGTCCTGTTCTGGTATCCCCGCGTCAAGCCCAACGTCAAGCTCAGCGTCAACCCCAGTCTCAACTCCAGCGAGGAAGATCACCCTTCAGACAAAGTTTGCAAAACTTGAAAGCAGCGACCAAAGCTGTACGAATATTTTCTTTTACAAAATACCTTTTTTACTTAGCAACTTTCTATAATTATGACTTGAATAAGGTTTTACTCCATTTTCTTTGCCATACAATTTAATGACTCCTAATAGGTTTTTATCGTAAGAAATTTAACTGTTAGCATTGAAACAGTACTTGCTTTCTAAATAAGTATGCTTAGACGAGTATCACTAACAAAACTCTCTCCAACAGGCAAGCCGTTCAGCAAGTTATTCGCGACAACAGAGGCGTTCCAGATCACGGTCGCGCTCAAGGCCGCGCAACACCCGTAACAGCGTACTCAATCTAACAGAAACAGCAGACCTCGAGGATAGATCCTTTAGTGAGGTCATGTACAGTTTGTCCAACGGCTTCGGCGTCACAGGGCGAACCCTCAGCGATCGCTTCAGTCTTTTTTAGATTCAAGAGCTATACTAGACGACAATTCTTACGAAACGCAGGACTGGAACGATTCGATTTTAATTAGATTCTACCAATTGTTTGAGTAAATTACTTTCGCGCAAATCGTAGAGTACAATCTGCTGCTTTCTTTTAGTTATTAAATTTTACAAAGGATTTTTTTTCTTGTAAATAGTACTTTAGTTTGCAGTACGCGCAATTGCTTAGCATCACGCGGTCTAGCTGAATTGAGAATAAGCCGCGAAATCCCAGTCCTCGTAAAGAAAGAAAAAATAATATTGTGTGTACAAAGTTTCTTGATTTTTTTTAACACATTCTTAAAGCCTTTTTTATTTTTTTTAAGCTGTAGTAATCATTACACTTTAAGAACGAAAATTGAGAGACTGTAAAGAAGGAAAAGAAGGATAATATCACGAATGTATAGTCTGTAAGCAATCATTTAACACTCTTTGGGTTGAGTGTGTGTGCAGCTTATAAGTATATAATTACTATATATTATACCTCTACTATTGTAATAATATACATTGTAGCCACAAAAAAAAAGCAAGCGAGTAAGCTTTCAGCGTTTAATATTGATAAAGGAGTAGTCCACTGATAACTTGTGATATTTATTTCCATAAAGATTTCAATAAATATCACCATTGTACTTTTTACGGTTACGCAAACGATACTTTTATTTTGCAACAAGTATATAAATTTTTTTTTTTTTGTTTTTGTATGAGCTTGAATATTGTTTAGAAGAATTTTGTATACCAAGAGGACAAAAGAGAGAATAAGGACAGTGACAGCGTTCAATTAAATATAATTACTATACAAGTATTTAAGTAAAATAAAACAAAGAAAAGAAAAACAAGAATAAAATATAATCAAAACCCGCAAAAACGATCAGTCTTATTTTATCATCTATACAATCACAATCTCACTTCTTAAAACAGGATACACACCATCTTAGCGCGCAATTAAACGGTGGCGATCACGCTAAAGTATAAACACACAGAGCAAAATCAACGGCTTGCGATAACAATGAAAAAAAGGATCTTGACCTTTCATTGAGAGCAGCTCGCTTGTTAAATAGGCTAAGCTCCATTGTTATCGAAATCTTGCACGTAACATCGGCGCATTCTAGATAAAATTGTTATATGCTTGCAAGAGAAAGAGAGGGACAGATGTATAGGGAAAAAGAGAAATTCATCGGCGAAGAACTGCGCCGCGCGTGATCATCATTCGAGGCATGTAATTTAGCGTGCAAGCGTCAGTTTTATCGGAGCAGTTCTCGAGTGCGTGTCGATTATACCACTCGTCAGAGAAACAAAACACGGATTTTCCCTCTGAAGTCTGCTTTGTATTTCTTTTCTAACCTTTTTCTGTATTAAAATTTTTTCGAGTAGTCTTGTCAAAGCATGTGGACACGTTGAAAAAGATTTGTAAACGACACGATGTTGAAAACTCTGGCAAAATTCGCTGTTAAAGACGGTCAAATTAAAGTAAGTGTCGGCATGAGGTTCTGTGTAAACGTTTGACAACATTTTTAAAATCATCCGAAAATTTGCAGTCGCTTTTAGCAGGTATTCAATCTTCGTCATGTAGCAAACAGCAGAGGCGATTCCTCAATGTCCACGAGAATCAGGCGTATACTTTGTTAAAGTCAGCGGGAATACCGACGCCGGAGTTTGGAGTAGCCAAAACACCCGAGGAAGCTGAGGAAATTGCCAGGAAACTTGATTCCAAAGATCTGGTGCTGAAAGCTCAGGTTCTCGCTGGCGGCAGAGGGAAAGGAAAATTTATCGATAGCAATGTCAGCGGTGTTGTTATGTGTGAATCGTGAGTATTGTTCGTGTATTTAAGTATATTGACTTTCGATATCAACTGAAATGTCAAACGTTAAGAGTACAAGTAACGAAAACATCGATACATTGTTGATATTTCGTTAACCCATCAACGAAGTATTTTTATTTTCATAAATAAAATTACTGAAGAAGAAATTGCTGAAAATATTGAAAAAAATGTAAATCTTTTCAGGCCTGAAGCAGCAAAGGAACTGGCTTCAAAAATGCTGGGCAAGTACCTCGTGACGAAGCAGACTGGTGAGGCCGGTCGTATTTGCAATGAGGTGATGATCACCACGAGGATGTTCACGCGCAAGGAGCTTTATCTCTCCGTTATGATGGAGCGCAGCTTCGACGTAAGTCGCCGATAAGCTTCTGCATTAAGGAATACTTTTAAGAAATCCCTTTTTTTACAACTATAGACAATACGAGAGCCTTATCTCGTTGTATGTGCGAGAAGAGATTGATGTTCATTTTTTTATTATTTTTATTTTTATTTTTGTATGTTCGAAGCTTATCGGATTTATCAGCGATTTTCAAAGCGCGTTTCCTCCATCCTGAAATACAAGGCGCTCTTTCGGAGAGATAAGTAAAAGTTTATCAAAACAAGAATGACTTTGTCATTTTCCTACTTCAAAGAGTACATGTTTCATACGCTTCCAAGGAGATAACTCAACTGTAAATAATATAAAAGTAATATAACGCAGAACCGGTTTCTATTTATGGAAGGAAAGGCATCTCAAAGTGCGCATTCATTTGTAACTGTCAGAAGTAAAGCAAACTTCCTGACATTCGCAGATTATTAATAGAAAAATGTTGTTTTAAAATTATACCAGTTCCAGATATACCGGTAATAATGTTTTTCACTTTTACAGGGACCAGTAATCATAGCTTCAAGCGAAGGCGGCGTAAACATCGAGGACATCGCGGCAACTAATCCAGAAGCAATTTCATACACACCAGTAGACATAAGAAAAGGTCTGACGTGCGAACAAGCAGATGCGATCGCTTGTAAATTCGGTGTCGATGAACCTCGAGTCCTTTCCGAGATTGTGTGTAATTTGTACGAACTGTTTATCGAAAAAGATGCGTTACTGTTGGAGATCAATCCACTCGTGCAGGATCTCTGTGGACAGTGTGAGTATTTTCGTACTTAATGAAAAGAAGTAAATTTTACTAAATGAAAACAGGAGGCGTAAATTAAGTGTACTAAAATCGCAATTGTCTGGCACACTGGCTAGAGTGACATTTTACCAAATTTGACACTATTTTGGCACGATTCCGTCGTCCATTGTAACGTTATTTCATTTTTCCTTATGGCAGATTTCGCCCTGGACTGCAAGTGCAACTTTGATGACAGCGCGAGTTTTCGGCAGAAAGATTTATTTGCGCTGCAGGACTGGAGCCAGAAAAATCCTATGGAAGTGAAGGCCGACCAAATTGGATTAAACTACATAGCGTTGGATGGAAATATTGGTTGTATGGTCAATGGAGCTGGTTTGGCTATGGCTACTATGGATATCATCAAACTCTACGGAGGAGAACCCGCAAATTTTCTGGATGTAGGCGGTGGAGCTTCCGTCAAGAGTGTCACAGAGGCTTTTAAAATTATATCGTCAGATCCTAAGGTAGAATCAATTTTCGTAAACATATTCGGAGGCATCATACGCTGCGACGTGATCGCCGAGGGCATAATCGCGGCATTCAAAGACTTGGAGTTGAACGTCCCAGTCATCGTGCGACTTCAGGTAAATTTCACAATTCAAATCTGAAAACATGACACTAGAACAAAACAATTGAGTAATGAATTCGCACGAAATTTTCCAGGGCACAAACGCCGAAAAAGGCAAGAAACTGATAATTGACGCGAAGCTGAAAATAATTCCCATTGACGACATGTCGGCGGCGGCCGAGGCCTCGGTATCGGTAGCAGATATCTGTCGTCTGGCGCGGAATCTCAATCTCGACATTGAGTTGACTCCCAAGTCAACGAAGCGTCAGAAGAGCGTTTGCTGAGCAATGCGCGTTTATCTCGCGGGGTTCGTTGAGAATTTGTATCACTTTTTTGTTGTTTTACGAATTTTTATTATTATTATTATTACTATGCTTTACCCCTTATTTTCGCTTGATACTGCGTTTATATGACTGCGCGCGTGGCAGAGAATCTACACTGTAATAATTTTGCTTTTTATAAATTAGAAAAATGGTAGATATTGAATTTTTACTTTTGTTTAAATACTCATAATATAGTATAGGTCTTCAATAACCATGACCTATTCTGCTTAAACCAAAAGGCTAGAACAAAAATGTAGAATAAAAAACAAAACGAAAAGCGCCAGCGATAATGAATGTGTAAGCAAAGAGCGTCGTAGCAACACTGTCTCATCTGACATTCACCGGGGTTGACTCAAGTCAAGCATCTACGCTCTACAGTGTCATGCTTCGAGCGCGTGCTCTCTCGGTGCTCGCTTCCTCTTCCGTACCATTGTGCAGTAGGGGGTGGGTGGGGAACGAGAAGATGACGCGCGACTCTTCAAACTCAAGCATATATCTAAACGAGGTGCGAGAAGCAGAGTTAGCAGGAGTCAGGGAGAGGGAGAGGAGATGATTTTGACGGTAATTTACGGTCAGCCGTGTAGTGCGCTTTCATGATGGGGTCCTGCATATGATACAAATTGAGTTCAATTTGCTGTTTAGTGTCAAAGGCTTGCAACTTTTATTGATCGTTGAATCTAGGGTGATTTATCGTACCGTCGAGAGGTCGTTGACATGGAATTATATCGTTGGATCACTGAGTAACATTCTGCAATCTAATCAGGTTTAATTTAAATTTGATGATTCTCACTATTAATTTTTTTATCCAATTTCCATTTACAAACATTGTTTACAAAAATGCGCCGTTGATGATTAAAAAAATGATACAAGGAAAAGTTGCAGCGATTGCGATTTGAATGTAAATATTATGAAACTCTCTGTATCATCGACATTGCGTTGATAGATCATCTATACGATCATCTTGAACTTCGAGACAAAGTCCGAGGTTGGCGAGCTCTTGTCAGACAGCTGATAATAAAATACTGTAAATACATACAAACATCTTGTCTTGCTGGTTTCAAATACATCTACTATCAATAAGTAGGTAGTGTCGGAAACCGGCAAGACAGCACTATTTAGATATTGTGTAAATGAATTAACGACATAATGTTATAACAATTTTCAAAGAAAGTCAATAAATAAATCAATTAGTATCGGAAATTCCATCACTACAAATCTGCACAACAATTTCCCCTATCCGATAATATCCTCCCTCGATAATTCCAAAACTTTTAAAAAATCCTTACAAATTTTCAAGTACTACCAACAGCATACATATACAGTAGTACACCTCTTAAGTCAAACGACTGACTCAAAATTTCCGGCAAAATAGTATAACACTCCCAAAAATTCTTCCCATAAAAAGGACACCCACGCATACATAGGTTTCATCCTTCGCAAAAAAAGCGCAACCGCGTCATATCGTCCGGTCCCGGGACGGTCAGTGCGTATAAAGCATTGCCAGGTGTTCCTCGTCACGCGCAAACTCGACTCGTCTCGCGGCAGTCGCGCATAGCCACAGCAGCTCGAAGCTCAGCAAAAGAAGCCAGCTCGGCGCTCCGAGTGTTTGTTCACTACCAGCGCGCTACACGCCTCGACAGCAAGATGGCCACCATGTTGTCGCGGACAACCGTCAGCCTTGCGGAGTCTCTCAGCCGATTGAACGGCTCGAAGGTAAGTCCGTAGCGGCCTGTAACTATACTCCGGAATCTCGTCTTTCGTTCGGCTAGTGTAAAGTACGTATGGAATCGAGGCGAGTCTCGGAAAATCCAGATGGAACGAGGGGTATTACGGTCAGGGCGGATACTTCGAGGCCATTGCGGATGTGTGTGTGTGCGTGACGAGCGTAGTCTGCTAAATTGGGCGCCAGGGTCAGGCTTACGCACACGCAGAGCGACGTGGATTTCGCACTTTGTACCCCGCGAGGTATTTACGTAAGACCCTCGGAATTTCGATCTTTGCCTCTTCCGCGAGTTCGTCGTGTTGTGGACTATATACGGCGGGCAAATTGCATCGGAGCGATAAAGAGAGAGAAAGAGACACTTGTCATCTCGGTGAGTCAGCCGCGAGCAGCTGATCGACAGCTGGTATTTCCCGGTTTTTGCAGAGTTTCGTGAATTAAGTTTCGAGTCGTTTTCATGGGACAGGGCGGATAGAGTAGAAGGTTTTGGAGGACGAGGGAAGTTTGCGAAGGACATCGCAAGGGTGCGACCCTGTAACGGTTGTTGTCGAACTCGTCGGGGGATGAGCGACAGTAATTATTTGAAATTTCGAATTTTCACGTTTGCGGCACTGCTTGTATATAGAATATACAAGTATAGGAGTTCAAATATCGTCGGGATTTGGTTTATTCATGACAGATTTTTCCTATGTATAAATAGCTCGTGTTGCTAAATTCGGGGAATTTCGAGAGTATAGGTATTGATCGATATAAAAATTCCGCACTGGCGGTAAATCGATTTTTAATCGAATATTACACTGAGGAGTTAAAAATAGGCCTAGCCGATAGCCTGTCGCGATGGTTTTTTTTATCATAGTATAACTGAGACCTCTTTTTTATGAATGGATTATTGTGCCGTGTCTGTATGTATATAGTAGCGAGCTAATAAGGAAATGTTTATGCGCGAATATTTTTCGCTGCGAATGACAGGACTCATCAATATTTATGAGTTGAAACGTAGTAAGCGTATTAGAAAGTTTTTGTGCGATCGTTTGTGCAAACGATACAAACAACAAAAAAGCATGCTAATGAATTGATAAAATATGCTTCTGTAATCTGTCGATGCATGACACTGAATTTCAAGCTGAGACATTCGATGAATGCAATTACAGCAAGATGCGTATACAGGCACTTGTGAAATTCTCATGTGCAAATAAACAAAGCAAAGGCTAATTGAGGAAGTCTGCTGTGAAGCTTTTGCAATCGGCGACTGAAACCTCGGATGTGATTTTCAACAAGCCTAAACAAAGTCTTCGTCGAGAAGCCCGCTCGCGACGCGATTGACAAGTGTAGGTCAATGCCACTTGGTTCGATGCCATTGATTATCTATTTTTATCACCCAAAAAGATTGATCCCAACAGAGAATGAGACTTTGATCTTCTATGCGTACTATCTCGTTACTTGATAAGCAAGAGGATTCCTCTTTGTTTTATAGTTGATAACAAATTGCCCTCTTGTCAATTCTAGATCTTGGCCTGCACCAGCAGCCTCAACAAACAGCCCGTCAGGAATCTCAATGTCCACGAACACATCAGCTACAGCATCCTCAATGAGGCAGGAATTCCTACACCCAAGTTTGGCGTGGCCAAGACACCTGATGAAGCTGCCAAGCTTGCTACCGACTTGAAGACCAAGGATATCGTACTGAAGGCTCAGGTTCTCGCTGGTGGCCGTGGCAAGGGCCACTTCAAGGGCACCAATGTCAGTGGTGTCAAAATGTGTGAAACGTAAGTTCTCCTTGCATGGCTCTTTCATCACAAAGAAGATGAAACTATTGCAATTTAATTTTGTGTTATTCGCAAACATTTGTACAAATATCCTCTCACGAACAAATCTTTCTCATTCCAGCCCAGAGGAGGCAAAGGAACTAGCAAGTCAGATGCTGGGCAAGTTGCTGGTGACCAAACAGACCGGCGAGGCCGGTAGGATATGCAACGCGGTGATGGTAACGCAGAGGATGTTCCCTCGCAAGGAGTACTATCTGGCAGTGATGATGGAACGCGCGTTCGGTGGTCCAGTAATCATTGCTTCGAGTCAAGGTGGTGTCAACATCGAAGAGGTCGCGGCAACGAACCCACAAGCCATCATGTACGAGCCTATTGACATCAACAAGGGCATTACCAAGGATCAGGCTGACAGAATCGCTGTCAAACTTGGACTCGAGAACGTCAAGGATTACATCTCCAAGATGATCGTGAACATGTACAGTCTGTTCGTTAAGAAAGACGCCCTACTGCTCGAGGTCAATCCTTTGGCTGAGGATATCAATGGCGAATGTAAGAAAATATCATTGAACCAATGATCTGCGTTTATTTATAATTTTTTTTTGGCACAGTAGCAGAATATCTGTGTACAAACATTCTTCTATCATTGACTCGCGATAACTTTTTAAAGCTATAAGTACATTGTCTTTTACTTCTGTCTTTAGATTTCGCTCTGGATTGCAAATGCAGGTTCGATGACAATGCCGAGTTCCGTCAGAAGGATCTCTTCGCGCTGCGCGACTGGACGCAAGAAGACCCGAAAGAAGTGGAGGCCGCCAAGTTCGAGCTCAATTATATCGCTTTGGACGGTAACATCGGCTGCATGGTCAACGGAGCTGGCTTAGCTATGGCTACTATGGATATTATCAAGCTGCACGGAGGTGAACCCGCCAACTTCCTCGACGTCGGTGGCGGCGCCACCGCATCGGCTGTGAAGGAGGCTTTCAAAATCATCACCTCTGACTCGAAGGTATCCTGATCCTGAGAAACTTATAATATTGTTTAAAAAAAGAGTCTATACTTATCGATCTATTATTAGTGATAAAAAAATGCCAAGTTCAAGTAAAGTTATATAACTCTATTATGTTTTGCTAATTACATAAGCCCGTTTACGATGACTAGTATTTATAGACTGTTCTCTAACCGATACGTGCATATGATGTTACAGGTTCATGCGCTTTTGGTTAATATCTTCGGAGGTATCATGAGGTGTGACGTTATTGCTGAAGGCATTATTGCTGCAACAAAAGAGCTTGACCTCAAAATACCTGTTGTTGTTAGACTACAGGTAAATATGACCTTGTTATTTTGATCTTGTGGAACTTGACGAAATCTATATTAAGATTGTTAATTTAAGTTAATTTAATTGAGGATTAAAATTCGTATTCGTTTTCAGGGAACCAACGTCGATGAGGCCAAAGCTCTGATCGCCAACGCGGGTCTGAAGATCGTGCCGGTCGACGATCTTGACGAGGCAGCCCGTATAGCGGTCAAACTCTCCACCATCGTCAAGCTCGCCCAGTCCGCAAATCTGAGCGTCAACTTCGAAATCCCGCAAATCTCCTAAGCGAATTCGTGTCCTAGTTGAAAAAAAGAAGAAAAAAATGAGTTTAAATTTTAAGGCAACACACACACATGCAAGTTATAAAAGAATGAAGATCAACACACGCCAACTAACAATAAAAGGTGGTAACTAACAGGAAAGAATGCGAGAGCGGCTCTTGTTTCAGAGAGCCTCTTCGCGCGTTTCAAAGTAACGACCCGGGAAACGATGTAGCCGCGTTACTAATGATGTTTGTAAATGAATCGTGCGTAATTCGTCGTGAAGATTGTGAATAAACCGGTTTCGTTGCTCATGAGATACCCGCAAAGCTTTATGCGATACACAGTCGCCTGCAGGTATATAATTTTTTTTCTAACGCATATAAAACTGCTTATGACTATGTACCACTGCGAGCTTACCATTACGGGTTTTTATGACAAAATGAAAATCGGAAGGCGTGTGAGCCATGTTAAAATTCGATTGCGCATTAGTTCATCGCGCGACTCTTTCCCGGATTCAACTTGTTCCAGATATATGTTTGTCTATTTAAACCCGTTTTTATTGAAAGTGTTTTTGGCGCCACCCGTGCGCTGAAATATTAATATTAAATGAAAAAAAAAAGAAAAAGAGGCGTGATCAACGCTGCCACAAAGTTGAATATTAAATATTTATTAATTTTAAAGAAAGAAAAATAAAAGCAAGAACGCTATTAAACGTCGTGTAAACTTGTATTGCGCGCGTTAAACTGCTTTGGGCACTTAAATTTTTCTCTCTCGTGAAGATCCTCTTGTAACACACGCCAGACACAAAAGCAATGGAAAAGAAAGTCGCGCTGTTAATGTCACTATGTTTTAAGTAACTTATTTCGATTTAATCGGTTCGAACATTTTATGTTTTTTTTCGAGAGGGATTTTAACGTGAGCGCTTCAGTATTAAGGGAAGGTTTGAGAGTTGAAAAATGAGAAAACAAAAACGATGGCTAAAATCGCCTTGAAATAAAAAGTTAATACACATCACAAGCATGTATTCGCGTCTCCGAAGATGTAATCAATCGCAAGAGCGAATCATATGTATGTATGTTGGATGAGAATAAGCAAAGGAAAAACGAAGCATTGTAACCCTAAATCATAATTAATGCGTTTCAGTGAGCCTGTCTAATGTAATATATATACATAGTTATATATACATACATAAATTATTTTACATAATTTCAGTTTTGTCCTCATTTCGTTTTTGCACGTGTTTTCACACACGCCTATTGCCACGCACCTTTACTCTCTATTTTTCTCGTGTATTATCCAAAGTTTTGCTACTAATTAAATGTGTAAATAGTAACTACCGAATTTAGTTATGAACAATGAAGATTACAAAAGTATTCAGATTTATTACTTTTATTTATACTTCATATCATGCATATGAAAAATTCGCGAATAGCTTCTTACAATATTTGCATTATTATATTTTTGTTCATTATACATTCTTTCGCACTGTCTTTATTTAATTTTTGAGAATATTTATGCTTTTGTTTGAAAAACTTGCTCCTGGAAACTAGATAAACAATTATCTAAGTCCAACTATTATAATTTAATTAATGCTGAGTTTTATTTTAAATATGATTACAATTAAAAAAGTTATAAAAGTTATTGCTGAATGTGAAAAGTTTTTGACTGTTGTAAAGTTGACTAAAAAATGAAAAAAGAAAATTAATAAATTACAAAACTAATTGTGAAATCATAAATAATTATTTCAAATTTTTATTTTTGCCGGATGGATATATTTTAACGTTAAAAACTGTATTTGATATACGAAATTCCAACAACAAAATATATTAGAAGAAAACAAACATCAAGTAAAACTTATCAAAAAACAAAGAAATAGCTTGTGTTCTTGAAATAATAATTGTATCGTGCTCCAGTAAACAAAATATTGATACAAAAGGAAATTCCTTATACTAAATACAGAACGTCGGATATCTATTGGACGTGAAACAAAATACGCAATATAAAAATTCCACAAAATGATCCGTTTGCAAAAAATCTTCAAACACAGCGCGCCACCATCACAACCTTATATATATATATATATTATTATATATATATTATCAATATATACATATATTGATATGTATATATCCATCTCTTTCTTGCGCGAAATTTCCGGCGCAGCAGTCAGCATCGCGTCTCTTTTCTGCACATCCGTGCTTTACACCGTGTAGCTATATCTATATACATATTACATATACAATAATACTCGCTAAACTCTCTCCGGCTCATCCGGCTGCCTCACCAATCTCCAAATATACGCGTATACACACATACTTTTCGACGCAATATTACACATATACTTACAGCGACACGTCGCTGAGATTCAGATTCGCGCGGAGACGAAATGTCGTCGACGACGAAGAGATCACCCTGAAGAAGACGCTTACCCGCTGATCGTACACATCTATATCTATATATCTGCACCGAAGTAGTTCTTGGAAGAGGATCTTTTAGTTCGCGTATTAGAAATATACAGTCGAGTATATATGCGTATAGGGGTATAAAGGATAGAAAAGTATAGCTGAAAAATATATAATCGTTGAGTCCGCCTGTGCAAATTCGAGCTCGTCTCGCATTGTTTCGCGGGGTTTCGCTGCGTTTATTTCGAGGGAGAGATAATACCTAGTTATACCGGCTATTACTAACATAAGAGAACAGAAGCCGCCGCTGCAAAAATGGTCAGCGTTTCGTACCACATCGCCAATCTCCTGGAGAAGGTGAGATTTTGAAAATGAGATATTTCTTTTTATAAAGGGGCAGAGGGGCTTTGTTCCCGGGGAAGAGGTTCACATCGGGCGATGAGATTCGCAAGTCGATGGAGACCCTAACCTCCCAAGCGCCGACTGGAGAGATAGTTATGTACTTATAGATTGAGTTTTTTTTGAGACTTTTGGGATGTTTTGGGTCTTTGCTGTTTCGTTAACGATGTTGTGGATAAGTTGAATTTTTGAGATGTTGAGGTGAATTTGGTTGATGATGGGTTGCGAAGGTAGAAATGAATTTGTTGCTTTCTCTTTTGTCGTTGGAGATTTGGATGAGAAGTGACCAATTGGGGTGTGTGTAAAAATAACATCCATCAATGGTGACTTTGAATTTGTTGGATCTAATGACCCGTGGACAAAAATACTATGCGAACATTTTTTGTGTTTTCTAATTATATTGACTTGGAATTATTTATAGCCCTTTTTAAATTTAACGATACTGTGTTGTATATATCTATCTATACGTATGTATCTATCGTATACAAATGAAACAAATCTTAGAATTTAGAGTAAATAAAAAATTACAATCTTTAGAGTATTTATACAATAGGCATCCCGGTGTATGAAGATTATATAGTTCACAAAATAAGTATATATCATATGGGTACTAATTTTGTTGCTTTTGTCATCACAAACTTACTTATTAATTGAGATGCTTGTATTATAATAATTGTATTTTTTTATGATGTAGATGACATCCAGTGACAAGGACTTCAGGTTCATGGCAACCAATGACCTGATGACCGAGTTGCAAAAAGACAACATCAAATTGGATGACGATTCTGAGCGCAAAGTTGTTAAGATGCTTCTAAAATTACTAGAAGATAAGAATGGAGAGGTTCAAAATCTTGCAGTTAAATGGTATAAATTGCTAAAGCTTTGAATTTATAATACTCAAAAGTACCATGAATTATAGAATGTATAATTCTTTATTTATTTGACTATAGCTTGGGACCACTGGTCAACAAAGTCAAAGAATACCAAGTGGAAACAATTGTAGATGCTCTCTGCAGCAACATGGTTTCGGATAAAGAACAGCTTAGAGATATTTCAAGCATTGGTTTGAAAACTGTCATTGCAGAGCTTCCTCTGGGTTCGAGTGCACTGGCTGCCAATGTCTGCAAAAGAATCACCGGTCGATTAAGTAATGCTATTGAAAAGGTAAGAAACTTAATCTTTTGCATATCCTAATTAGTTGTAACACATGACTAAACATTGTATGTTTTTTTTTACAGCAAGAAGATGTGCCTGTTCAGCTAGAAGCTCTTGATATAATAGCAGATCTGCTGTCTCGCTTTGGCTCTCTATTGGTCTCTTTTCACTCCGTAATCCTGGCCGCGCTTTTACCGCAGCTCTCGTCTCCAAGACAGGCGGTGCGCAAAAGAACTATAGTAGCTCTGAGCTATCTCTTGACTTCCAGCAACAATCAACTGTATAACAAACTGCTGGACCATCTGCTGGAGGGACTGTCAAACAACAAAGTCAACAACGTTGTTCGTACCTACATACAGTGCATTGCTTCTATTTGGTATGTTGTTGCCTTTAA
Organism: Muscidifurax raptorellus; assembly: GCA_020010945.3. Lineage (NCBI taxonomy): Eukaryota > Metazoa > Arthropoda > Insecta > Hymenoptera > Pteromalidae > Muscidifurax > Muscidifurax raptorellus. The sequence continues at coordinate 39,386,398 of CM052080.1, forward strand.
TTTTTTTTAATAGTTTATCGTGACATTTGTAGATTGACTTGTATCCGATAATAAGAGGGATTAATTCAATAAGATAAAAGAAGATGAACTTGATATAACACAAATATTTTGTATCGTAGTCGGCAAGCTGGTCACCGTTTTGGAGAGCAAATCGAGAGAGTCATGCCACTTATTGTTCAATACAGCAAAGAGGATGACGACGAACTTAGAGAATACTGCTTGCAAGCATTTGAAGCATTTGTGTACAGGTGTCCAAAGGAGATCACTCCTCATATCAACAAGGTATAATAAAGTGCATCATTTGACTGATTTTTATTCTACACCATATTAATCGTGATGTTTCTGATAGATCATAGAGATTTGCCTGATGTATTTAACATACGATCCAAATTACAACTATGACGATGATGCAGCCGACCTTTCGGACGGCGAGGGAGCCGTTATGGAGACAGAAGAGGACGGCGAGGAAGACGTTGAAGATGAATACTCGGATGACGACGATATGAGCTGGAAGGTCCGTCGTGCGGCAACCAAATGCCTCGAAGCCGTTGTCTCCAGCAGAAGAGAACTGCTTTCTGAGCTTTATAAAGTCGTATCTCCTGCTCTAATTGCTAGATTCAAGGAACGAGAAGAAAACGTAAAGTCTGATATTTTCCATGCTTATATTACTCTTCTACGTCAAACCAAACCTACCACTGGTGTAACCCTGGATCCCGACTCGATGGAAGATGAGGAAGGTCCTATCTCGCTTCTTCAGCAACAGGTACCCTTGATCGTGAAGGCAGTCCACCGCCAAATGAAGGAGAAGAGTATCAAGACTCGACAGGACTGTTTGTCTCTTCTCAAAGAGCTTGTATTGGTGCTTCCCGGTGCCCTTACTAACCATATTCCTGCTCTGATTCCGGGTATTCAGTACTCTTTGGGCGAGAAGAATTCATCCAGTAACATGAAGATAGATACTTTGTCGTTTGTTCACACGTTGTTATCTACCCATCAGCCTGAGGTCTTTCACGCTCACCTACCGGTGCTTGCGCCGCCCATCATTCTCGCAGTCAGCGATCCCTTTTATAAGATTACAGCTGAAGCTTTGCTTGTAATGCAACAACTCGTGCAAGTCATCAGACCTCACGGTAAGTTATCGATATAATGATTTATTAATAACTATTGCCCGCTTATAAAAATCGACTGGGATTATTGTTGACTGAAGCATTATTAAACGCCCTGAAAAAACGGATCAAATTCCAGTATTAATAGAAGTAGAAGAGAAAAAAACGTAATGTATTAAATTACTTTTTATAGATAAACCATCAAACTTTGATTTCACACCGTTGTCCGGTGAACTTTACTGGTCAACCTTATCAAGATTGCGTACGGCAGATATTGATCAAGAGGTGAAGGAACGCGCGATCGCATGTATGGGTCAGATCATTGCTCACCTTGGTGACACCTTAGAAAAAGAATTACCCACGTGCCTGCCGATCTTCCTCGATAGACTGCGCAATGAAATTACTCGGCTCACTACAGTCAAGGTTAGTAGTCTTCAACAATATATCGTGTGTCAAGGTCGAAAAGTGTTTTTGTCGTAAAATTTTGTAGCAGGCAACTAAAGTAACGAAAATAATTAATAATTGTAGATTGCGATTATGCACGGGTTATCAAATATTAGGTTCAATAACAAAACATCATGAATTTACTTTTAGGCATTGACGTGCATTGCTGCTTCGCCGTTGCGCATCGATCTTAAGCCTATCCTGCAGGATGCCATACCTATCTTGGGTTCTTTCTTACGTAAAAATCAACGTGCCCTGAAACTTAGTTCTTTGGTGCTGCTAGACACCTTGGTACGTAACTACAGTGATGCGCTTCAGCCTGATCTACTGGAAAAGGTTACAACAGAATTACCGGCGTTATTGAACGAGGCAGATCTACACATTGCTCAGCTTACTCTTACACTTTTGACAACCATCGCTAAGCTGCATCCAGTTGCATTGAACACGATTTCTACTAACATCTTACCAGAGATTCTTACACTTGTAAAATCACCTTTATTACAAGGTAAGTTTATTTCATTTTAAATGTATTTATTACTAGCCTATCGCCCATCGCAGCTTTGCTGGTGCTAAAAGTATGAGAAACTAGAACATTTGAAAAACTCTATAGGTAGTTATTTAAACCATATTTTTATATATTTATATTTATTATACGTCAGCGATCAAGCAGAACATTAATTATATAAATGTTCGTCTGACTACATCCGACACGTATCTACTTACAATTTCCTGAGTCGGAAATTTTGTTACGTCATGATGTGTATTATATGCCTATAAAGATCCCTATTATACCGACATTGTCTTAGTTTTAGACATTATATACTGTTGCAATGTCATTATATGTTTTACGCTTTTCTTCACTTGATAAAATTAAAATATTACTTAAAGTATCGAATTAAAAAGAATTATAATTAACATTTTCTATTACACTTAAGAACAAACATTTCTTAAGCTTTAAAATTCATCATACCCAATCTTTTATTCTAAACAAATAGTAGCTCTTTACCGATAAATACCTTTAAAAAGTATGCTTTAATTTAACATTTTCACAAGTATTAACGCTTCAATCAAATTCAATTATTAATCAGAAGCTAATTTAAAATTGCTACATTAGGTCGTTGATAGTTTATGAATTGGATAAATTGTTCTTTATTTTGAAAGTAGTAGATAAAACAAGTTTGATAGGTTTAAAATATGCAACAGATTTAAAAATATTGTAAAATTTATTGATTTGTTTACAATTAAACTCGCTAGTAAAGAATAATCTAACAGATCTAATAGATTTAATAACATCTTATTAGATATATTGATTTATAACTATTTTTGTGTAAACTTATTGTTTTTACATCAATGTTTATATATCTGATTCGTACCAAAGATGATCATCTTGTAAGTTAAACCAAGACATAATTAGCAAAAATTGTACATAAATTTGGTAAGATAATAGAGCGTTTAACTATTCTAAATTATAACCAAGAAAAAAAAAATAACGCCCGAACAGGGACTCGAACCCTGGACCCTCAGATTAAAAGTCTGATGCTCTACCGACTGAGCTATCCGGGCCTACCGGGCGATTTTTCAGATGTACATTTTGACAGGAACTCGCATTTTTTAGGTACTTTTCTAGTTTTGTTGCTAAAATGTTTGCAAGACATCCTTTCTGTGACGTTTTATTTATATTAAAATGTTGTTACATCAGCCGCATAAAGAACAAATTCTAGATTACATTTGCGCAATTTGTTTATAAAAAAATTAGCTGATTAATAATACATTGTTCTTTAGATTATAATTATATTATTTTACTAGTTACATACTAAAAGTACTCTTTATTTCATACTATGCAACATTATGTAACCCATCAATATGCACTCTATTGCTACAGTTTTATTTGTTCAAATGGAACTGACAATATTATTGTATTTACTATGCTGGTACCTATCGCAAAATCATATTTATCGTTTAAGTCATTCGTAACGTTAATCTATAAATTTCTGTAATATTGATGTCAAGTTTAATCGTGACTAAGTTCTGAGCACGTGGTGGTACGGCGTCCCGAGGTTCTCAACTACTGCAGTATGAGCCGTTGTTCTCAACGCAGAGTAGACAAAAATTAAGCATTCTACATCGAATTTTTTTTTCGAAGACAAATTTTCTACGAAAAGCCAAAAATTCTTTAATTTATCGAAATCAATTAAATTAAATTCTATAAAAAATCTAGGTGCTGCCCTTAACTCTATGCTGGAGTTCTTCCAAGCCTTGGTACAAGCCGGCATCCCAGAGCTTGGCTACAGGGAGCTGTTGTCCTTGCTCGTGGCTCCGGTAAATCAAACCCAGCAACTGCACAAGCAAGCCTACCATTCACTAGCCAAGTGCGCCGCGGCCTTAACCATCACCTGGCACCAGGAGGCCCAAGGTGTCGTCGAGGAATTCCTAAAAGATGTCCAGAATCAGCAGACCGACGCAAGACACATCTTTGCTCTCCTCGTCATTGGCGAAATCGGTAGACACGTGTAAGTAAATTTCAAGATTTTTTAAATCAAACCTATAAATATGACTTGCTGCTTGCTGCGTTTTAGACAGCTGTCGAACAATTTTTAATAATTGATAAATAATAATTGCGACAATCGTATTTGCTATCATTAATAATAAAAATAAACTTAACGTGTCGACAATTAATTTGACTAGACACGCCTTGTGACTATAAGGCTCAGCTTTTTTCTGCGTCTTTACACAACTAGAGTAATCGGCTTATTAGTGATACAGACTGTGTATGTGCTAGTACCGATGTACTTAACACCGTATTCTTATCTGTTATACTGCACTATAATGGCTTTCATATACAGGTGCAATTATATAGACTGAGATCGTATTTGCTCACGTGAGAAAGTGCATGGATGCAATGTCTGCCAAACGTGTAACCTTATGATATCATAACGCGTAATTAATGATATTCATATTTATTATTCGATATTTCGTCGACGTTTATAAGCGTGATTATATCGCATTTTATTACTCTCACAATATAGTACTTAGAGTCCTTTAAGCTCACTGTAGATAAATCAACCGAGTTCTCTTTACATACTAATAAGTATGAATATGCAAAATCTTTTTACCAAACGTACCTGTAGTTGGATCTATTTTTTCTTCCTTTATTATACAGCTCAAAAGATATTTAACGAATGAACTACGTGCGAAAAGTCATGTACGCCCTTTTTTCATTAGGTGACGAATGAATATTTAAATAGCTAATTAAAAATGCAAATCTGCGGAACCAATTTTGAAAAGCGATGTTTTTTTTTCATTTATAGCGACTTAAGCAGTATCCAATCCTTGAAACACATAATCTTGGAGTCCTTCTCGTCTGTGTCGGAGGAAGTCAAATCCGCGGCAAGCTACACACTTGGTAATATAGCCGTTGGAAATCTACCAGAATATCTACCCTTCATACTCAACGAAATCGAGGCACAACCAAAACGCCAGTACCTTTTACTTCACTCATTGAAAGAGGTCAATATAAAAATGATCGATATTTTTTATATTAAATAAATAATCTTTAAATTGCATTTTTCAATAATGCAAATTTCACATGATTTCTAGATTATCACATGTCAGTCGCAGAGTCCGTCTGGAGTGACGCATTTACAAAGCTTCGTGCCTTCGATTTGGGTTCTTCTGCACCGGCATTGCGAGTGCACAGAGGAAGGCACGCGCAACGTCGTGGCTGAGTGTCTCGGCAAACTGACCCTCATCGATCCGGCCAATTTGTTGCCTCGACTTCAGGAGCTGCTTAAATCATCGTCAGCACTAATGAGGACCACTACTGTTACTGCTGTTAAATTTACGATTTCGGATCAGGTAAACTATTTACTTCCTATTAATTTGCAGTCTTCTTCAACTTTGCAACAAAACGATTAATTATTTTTTTTAACTTTCTTTAGCCACAAGCGATTGATCCTATGCTAAAACAATGCATGGGTAACTTCCTGATAGCTTTGGAGGATCCTGATTTGAATGTAAGAAGGGTGGCATTGGTTGCATTTAACTCGGCAGCTCATAATAAGCCGATGCTAGTTAGAGATCTTCTGGATCAAGTTTTACCGCAGCTTTATGCCGAGACTAAAGTTAAGGTGTGTATATACAGTTTTCATACGTTTTTTTAATACTTGTACTGCTGTAACTGTTATTCAATAAATTTTGTGTTTATAAAATTACAGAAAGAACTGATTAGAGAAGTAGAAATGGGCCCATTCAAGCACACAGTGGACGATGGACTCGATCTGCGAAAAGCAGCGTTCGAGTGCATGTATACGCTGTTGGACTCCTGCCTAGACCGACTGGACGTCTTCGAATTTCTGAACCACGTCGAGAGCGGTCTGCGAGATCACTACGACATCAAGATGCTCACCTATCTTATGACCGCTCGTCTCGCACAACTCTGCCCCACTGCTGTTTTACAAAGTAAGATTTGATTAGCGTAAAAATAACGTTGATTTACTTAATTTTATTTATTACTAGTTTTTAAATGTTGTACAATAAAATTATATATATATATTGTTATAATCGTCTATATATTTTTTTTGTTTTATTTTATTTAAAGGGCTTGAAAGACTGGTAGAACCACTTAAAAGTACTTGTACAATGAAAGTCAAGCAGAACTCTGTGAAACAAGAGTACGAAAAACAAGACGAGCTTAAGCGATCCGCGTTCCGCGCTGTGGCTGCTCTTCTCACAATCCCAGATGCTGGTAGGTTCCGCTTACAAAAATAAACTTGAAGAATTTTGTATTCGCAAACTGTCAACATAATTTATTTATCTGATTAACGTGTATATTTCAGATAAAAATCCAGCATTAAGCGAATTCGTGGCCCAGATCAAAGCAATTCCAGAACTCCAGCCTCTGTTCGACGTGATCCAGAAGGACTGCACGGGTGGCAGTCTGAGTGAGACTAACTTGATGGATCAGAGCTAAGGTCGTCGCCTCGATCAATGGTCAAGCTTTTGATAGGTTTCAATCGCGCGCAAGGAAAAGAAGAAGAAGACGGATGGTGGACCGATCGTTCAAGTTTTTGTGCACACGACGTCGATGGCGACCCGCGTAGATTTTCCAAGTGAAAAACAAATAATGATGATGATGGGGCAAGGAATAGCGGGTCGTCTATGAGATATACCATCCACAAGGCATTAAAACGAAAAAAGGAAGAAAAGATTAAAAAAAAATACAACACTATTTACAAGGAATACTTTAACTACCTTCGTCCGTGGTCGGCAAGAGAGATTGTAGAGAATGCAAAGTGAATGATGAGGGAAGATGAAAGAAAAACAAAGAAGCAACTATCGATAGTTTATTTCTATACGTTATTTTTTCATTAATTATATAATACTTGAATCCCCGAATTGAGAGATAACACAATGGATGAAGATGATTGTGGATGAGAAGAGAGAAAAACAAAGAAAAAAAATACGTAGCTTTCAGTTAATGTGATTTATATTTAGTGCTAAAGCCTGTATAAACATGGAGAATGATAAAGAAATAAATTTACCGGACGTTTAAATATTTTAAGAATTGAGTTTCATTGGATCTTCGTACGATTGTGTGTGGGTTATTTTTTGAAAAGGTCAGTGTGATAGATGATTGTTGTGAGAGGTGAGAAGATTAAACGATAGTTACGTTTTTGCATTCGTTTATAAGATAAGAGAGCAAGTTTATTAGTATGTCTAACATCAAGATAACAGGTAAGATATATCCCCATTTTTTAGAAGGTAAATTTTTTATTAATCTTTTGTTGTTACTTTTATTTTTAATTATTGTTATTTTTATTTGTCTCGCATATTCCGTAACATCAGTTGATTTCTCACGAGTCTAATGAAAAAGTAAACGTCTGCTCCCGAAACAAATCTACATCGCAATCAACAAGTTTTAGCGCTCAATTACACCCAATTCCGACATTCCATCAGTCGGCGGCATCACGAATGAAGAAATTAACAGTTCGCGACCTCGATGCCGAACTGGAGTCTGCGGAATTTCTGCAAGCGAATTGTGTCTCTCCTCGCGGAAAGTGACTACGTGCCGTTTAGCATACGCCACATGGCGAGCTGCTCGCTTGCGCGAATGCATCACATCCGCAAGCGTAACGCGAGCCGTTTTATCGCCTTTTTTCTGCACGGGGTAGTACGTTCCGCTTTTTTGATGAGCGCGCGCGTGCGTATATCGCGATGACAAGGTGATGGACGCGTGATGGAATCGTTCTGAGCCTAGTGGGGGGGTTCAGGTGATGGGTTGTTTTGAAATAGTTTGACTCGTTTATTCAATGTAAATACCGTAAATTAAAATTGTTTAATATTTTTTTGTCGATTAGATATAGATGTAATTACTTACATAAGTGCGATAAACTTGGAGAGAAGCAATGACGCTAGTAAATTATTTGCTAACATATTGCATTTATAATCGTACGCGATTGATTTGTCTCAGAGCTATTCATCTCTTGAAGTAGCGATAAAATGTATTTTCATATTTTCAATCGAATTTCGTATGTGTTGATGAAACAGCTTAACGATTTGCTTTGTGATTTAAATTTTCATCTATAAAACGTCGTATAAGGTCGTGTTAAAGCACTTATTTATCTCCATCAATACCACTTGCAGTGTAATATAACAAAAATGGTTTCTCGCAACTCTGTCAAATTGAGACATCCTCACATCCCGGCGTCACGTCGTTACGCTTTTGAAACGCCTAAGCATCACTAAAAATACTTGTATTCAGCTTTCTAATCATCCTCGCTCTGTCGTCGCCTCGTCATCGACAAGCGCAGCCCTATAACCGTGAATCGCATAATCATCACAAATTGCGCACGTGTATGTGCAGCGCATCAGTTCATTTTATGGGCGCATTGATTGACTGTAATTCCGCGCGCGGCTCACGTAGGCGCCGACGTAGTAAAAAGCTGAGTCGACCTGACGACGTCACAGATTATTTGCTCGCGTTTCGTTCTTCATCTCCGACTAATTGTACCCGGCGCCTAGTGTTTTCTTTTTTTTCGGGGGGAAATTGATGGACAAGGGTATAATACAGGCGTTGATTTGAAAGTGGGGATGCGAGATTTTGAAGAAAGTGGCGTTGCGCAACTGTGCTGCATAATAAAAATACGAGTTATGGGCTAATGATTGCGAATTGATTAGAAACGAGTCAGGGTATAAATTATCCTTTAACAGTCGTGAATTTGCATAAGATGTAAGGTGAAGATCCATAAATGGCATGAATAGGTGCATGAAAAAATGCTTCTAATCAAGCATGTAGTAAAAATGAGGCATATGAAAGGGTTTAAAGATTACACATATTCGCATTTTTAAACGATTGATAAAACTATTACATAAGTTCTTGCATTCACTACTTATTTCTTTTTCGGTAACATGTATACTTGAGATCACAAAACAAAAAATGAACAAAAACTCGTTGTGATACGTACATACAAACATTTATACAGTAACAGCTGTACCCGTTTCATTTAGTCATCCTGACAGTACAAATTCTCGTTACGCCTGCAGTCGTGCTTTTTTTTTTGTTTTTGTCTTCCATAAGAAAAAGGACGAGAATAATCGATCTGTCTTTTTACAATCGCCCACGTACTCGACAACCTGTTCGCTCCATTTGCAACGACTTATTAACACCTCAACGATTCAACTGCAGCCAAATAAACCTGACCAATTCTATAAATACCTCAATCAACAAAGTAGAACGAGCCAAGCACCACAAGACATGGAAACAAAAACAAAATCGATCTAGACAATAGAGGAGCCTCGTCGGCGGAAATTTTGCGACCCGTGCTTTTTTAGCTCCACTTGCACTACGCTGCTATACACGCAGGATCTGCGCGATAACGATCTCGTGTTTTGCGCGAGGATCAGGATTTTGCGCGTCAGCCGTTAGTTCGTACGCTCGACGCGTATAAACTCCGCTCTGCTTTTATTCTCGTCGTCGTGATGTACGTTTCCTTATAGGTAAAATCGTCTTAGAGTTTTTGATAAATTTGTGAAAAACTTTATGTAATACAAGTTTTGAAACTGCAATGCAGATTGTTTGGAAAATTGTTATATGTATATAGAGATTTGTCTAGACTAGAAACCGTATAACAGCATTTGCATTTTGATTGCAAATTTGCATGTGCGTAAGTCTCCGCGAACCAGTTTCTACGAAAAAGGATCCCAGCTCTCTGTTTTCATGGAAAGTTAACGATGTTGTGGGGTATGAGCGGCGGCTCATTGTCTGCCGAAACGGTTGATATGACTGTTGTGCGTTTGTTTTTACGAGCTACACTAAAATGCTGCTCTCTATCCGTGATACTGTACACGCCTATTAAAATTCTTTTCATAGACTACTTATTCGACCTGTTTGCTCGGACATCTAATTTTGCGTATATCCTATTCGTTATGTAAGACTTATGAATTTCAAACGTTCTATATAAACTAATAAACGTTCTGAACAGTTATTCGAAAATTAATTAAACCAGGCGCGTTTGATTACGCTGCGCAAACTAACAATTTGACAACAGGCCGTGCAACAAATCAGCCGTTTAAAGGCTCTCTCCCAAGCGATACATTCCGCAAAAATTTGTCGCAAAAACTTCTGTAAATCTCCACCGGCGAAATTTACAACACTCGAACTCTCTGCGGCGTACGATTTACAACCCCCAATAAAACAACATCAAACGCACAAAAAATCAGCAACTCCCCACACCGATATTTCACTCGCATCACGGGCTACCGTCACCAAGTCTTGTTCCCCAAAATCTCTGTCTCCCATAAAACTCGGTAGTCTACGCTAAGCGCAACACGATCTCCGGCCAATTGTTCGGCTAAAGGGTACTTTGTAGCATCGCAAGGAGGAGTCTCCTTCGTGTATAGGCGAAAAAAGGCCGCTGAATCAATTCGGTCGGGGAGAGTCGAAACTGGTTGGCCGAACTCGTTCCTCTCTCCGTAACAACAGTCGTGTTCTTTATTCTCTTCTTCTTCTTCTGGTTCTTCGAGGTGCTACGCCGGCGTTTAGGCCTCGCGGTTCTCTCTTTTTCGAGCGGCGCCGCTGCTTCCTTGATTGAAGAATTAGCTGTCCGGATTTTTTTCTCGGCGAATATAGGCTTTTGTTTTGTAATAGAGGTTTTGGCCGTATTTATACCGTCGGTCTTTTTGACGAGTAGTCGCGAGATGAATTTCGCCGTTTGATTCATTAGGGGAGAGCGAGGCGTGTAATTTCGAGACGGAGGAATATTTAGATTGTAATGGACAGTGATTATAACGCTGTATAGTGGTTTTGGAGATTTTCTATTAGCTTCTTGGACTCAGGGACGGGATGTGTAATAAAAGGTCGGGAACTAGGAATTATACGTTGATTCTTTGAATTAAATTTGAAGGCTAGTTGCTGCGTCTAACGTTAGATCTATACTGTGAATTGGAAGAGTAAATTTTAATTATACGGTTTTATGGTTCTAAGGTAAACAATATATCATTTGTCATGACAATTTTCTATTTTGAAATATCTTACGTAAGAAAGCGTTTGAATGAAATTCCGCTTCGAAATCGGGACTACAATGAACTCGTAATTGCAAGTATATGAATTATCAGTCGCAGTCAATTACACCGAAATATTCTAATTCCTCTCACTCCACTTTATAAATCACACCTCAGCCCCCAATGCTTATTCGCGAAAAGGACGAGCTCTCTTCGCACATCCCGCAGCGTTGGATCGCATAATCGAATGCAAATATTCGCAAACGAGGCTGAGAGCCGCGCGCTGTCGGCTTAATGCTAAACCGCGTGTTTCAATTAGTCTCCCTTGGCTTCTTCCTCTCTTTTTTTTTTAATTTTTTTTTATTTCGAAGGAGGGGCTGTGGTAGCAGCTGCCTTATTATGAGATACTTTGGTGAGCAGAGTCGGATTAGCGAGTCGATCGTTTTGACAGCTGACGATGTTTCGCGGCTTTGGAGGACGTTGACGGCGAGGCTTTCGAGGGATTGGCGCTACTTGGGTTAAGTGGATGGCTTGATGGTTTCTTGGGTTCCTTTTTGATGGGCGATGGCTATACGTGCGTGGTGTATGAGCTTGATTGAGTGGACTGTATTAATTTTTGAAGCGATGATTTTTTATAGTGTGATTGTCGAGATATAGTGTAGTGTACTTTTTTGGCAGTCATACATAGTAATTTATGATATGAAAAGCTCTATAAGGGTACATAATTTTCTCGTTAAATTTTAAGTTTTCAAAACGATACTTAAAAGTCACTCACCTACCTCAAAAACTTTGACAATGAAATCCCTCCTCTCTTTTTTCTCTTTTTATTATATAAAAATATCTTAAGGAATACTTATGTTCGCAGGGGAAATTCGATGCTTATTGATTCTTCAAGGAGAAAGGCCTCATAACGGTGAAACATTGCGCAAAAAACGTGACCCTCTACTCCATACAACACATGCATTTTTTACAAGCTTTGGATTGCACACATACGACACACTCCAACAAAAAATTTAACGTGCACACCTCGAACAATATTAATCATCTCTCAAAGACGAAACTCAACGCACTCAAGCATATCGACTTATTGATTATACCGCATCGTTCAACTCTCGTAAAATTACAGCCTCAAAGCTTGTATATCTGATGGTACCATGAGTACCAACCCCTCATTACGCATTCGTCAGAGCGTAAATCATCATCGCACAATGGCTGATAATGTATATTTTAGAGACGATAAGGATTCAACGCCTACGCGCGCGTGTACTAAGTCGTTGCGTTGTATCGGTTTTGTTATTCAGTGCAACCTGGCGCGAGGTTTAGTATTGAGAGCTAAGGTGCGGTTTGGAGGAGCATGAAAAATTTGGTATGGATAATGTGCTTAGTGGATTTGACACGGGTTTTTTTGACTGTCGCACATAAATTGTGATCGTTTTCGGCGTTATAACGACTACGAAATATGTTTCATTTGAATGCAAGATACAAAATTTGCGAATTTTCTCTAATTAATGTTACTATATATCAATATTTTCTTTAAATGATAACTTGACGCAAAAAATTGTTTGTTCACATTTCAATAGTTTTTCAAAAACATCTTAAGATATATATCTAAAAATCGTTCTAGTGGCCGGTACTACATCTTAGCCAAAATGTTTGCGTAACAATATCTATCGGTCGCTGTCGCACCCACGACGTGTAACAAGCTGCAGAAATATTTCTCTCCTCATGTCTCCCGATAGTATTAAAGATTGATTTATTTAGACAGCAGCTAAAACAATACCGTGTCCGAAAAAAATTATTATTAAATACACCGCGCTGCAGACAAAATATCTCAAACTATATATACTCTCGCATTAAAATTCACTCAACACATACGTACACACATCCCGAAAGTGGCCCTTTAAGATGCACCAGAACCGATAGAGTCATTATACCCAGAATATAAATCGCGAATTCCTTTCAATCAGAACGTCGATATTTCACACGCCACCTACAACCCCTACCAAGCCGAAATTCTCCTTATAAGCTCCGTATATATCGTGTCTCTCTAAAACAGTCATAAATCACAACGCGCCAGAAAATCCGGCTAATAAATCTATAATCAATAAATTGACTCATTTCGCTCTTCTCTCTCTCTTTTTCTCAAGCCGGAGCAAAGCCCCTTTAATTAATAGTAGGTGCCTCCGGCACGAATCCTTTACCTCTCAGATATATGTATATACTTTCTTTCTGTTCTCTATGCTATCCGCCTCATGTAGACCATAGCAATACAAGACGAAGAAGAAAAAAATAGCGAAAATAAAGAGAAGACCGAGGGATTTAGGGCCAACGCACGGCTGCACCCACGCGCCGGTGGTATAGTCTCTCTCGCGGATTTGTACTTTTTTCTACGCCCTTCTTCGTGCTATCTCGAGTTCGGATCTTGCTGCGCCGATGTATGCGCTCTTGGAGAAAGGAAAAAATGTTTTATTCAGTTCTGCGGGGGTGCGCGGATCGAGTTTTTTTCAATTGTCGGCGAGTAAGAGTTTTGATTTCGGAGGAATAACACGGAGACGATGTACGAAGAGAGGGATTGTGTTTAGCTTTCGTTTTTTAGTGAAGCTATAGTTATAAACATTGATTTTCACTTATCTAACTGTGTAGAAATAATTTATGTATATAAGAATAATTGTATACGCATATACGTTCTATTATACAAACTACACGTATACATGTCACCATCACCTCACCGATCATCTAACCGATCCACTCCATACATCTCTATATAATCATCCCAATTTACTCTGCTTACACCTCTCGGGTGCCACCAAATACCCCTAAATTCTCCCTCCTCCTCCTCCTAAAAAAAGGGCGAAAAATTCCCCTCCGCATGCATATATTCACCGGCATCCGATCCATCAGCGCGAATTATCGCATCTTCTTGTCCAAACTCGCTCCTCTCTTTTACCGACTAATTCGCGGCGATGGCGCATCGCTCGTTTATAACCATATCGCTCGAGCCGATCTGCCTTCCTTTAACCTCCCGCCGGCGCAAATTGCGCGCATGCAAAAAACTGCGGGGTGGTCGTCGCGGTACCTTGACAGCTCCTTCCCCCGGCGCAAAACTAATTTTCGTGCTTATTCATGCGATCGCGCGCGGTACCACCCTTTCGCGATTTCATTTTGCTCTTTTTCCCGAGTGTATATACAGTCGGTCTAATCAGTGCTTGGAGGATTTTTGAATGAAACCGTCTCGCGAGGATAATATACGAGTTCGAGGTGATGCTGGTTTATTGCTTCTCTCTCCTTTTTGTCGGTGCTCTTGTTACGTGTGCTTTGATGTGCTGGCGAGGGAATATCTCTGATGCTGGTGCAGTACGAAGGAGCGTGATTTTTTTCGTTCTTGTGCCGAGGAAGAGAGAGAGAGAGAGAGAGAGAGAGAGAGAGGGATGTTTTAGTGTGATTAGCACACCTTTCGGCTGGTTTTTTGGGAGGTGATTGATGGAAGGCTACTTTACTGATAGTTTGAAATTGTATATAGGATTTTTCGATTCTAATTATTATGTGCATGGATTATTTGTTGGGGAATTATGTTGTTTTAAGCTTATGAATTTTGCGATGGCTCTGCAATTAAAGATGTAGAAATTTTTGGGGATCAAAATCGCAGCTTGTTGACTATACGCTGGCACGAATACGTTTAATTAAGATCAAAATTTTTGTACTATAACAAAACGTATTTTAATTTTCTACCATAAAGACGCGCGCATCTTACGAAAGTTATACATAAAACACGATATTTAATTGTTTAAATTAAAAATTTAAGTAAATTAATACACGAATACTAAATCTTTTAAAGTTATCAAAATCACCGTAGTTCATACCCATGCAAGCCACATCGCCACAGACTTGGCCGCTTAAACATAAAGTATATGCATACACATCTCGCGTTACCTGTAATTTACCGAAACCTTACAAACACGGCAAAATTCACTTTTCAAAGAAGAATTCCGCCTCGTCTTCCCTTTGGACGAAAATTCAAAATTTCAGTCGTATATACGGGATAAGACGACTGTCATTATTATTATACAAAAAATATCAATTTTCAAAAGCGAAATATGTTCAATTACCGAATGAATCGATTATTTCAATTACAGGGGCATTATTATTTCAATTACACGCTTCTGGCTTTCTTGTAATATGAGCTTCCGTGAAGGAATTTTTCAACTGAAATAATTGAAATGAGCGAAAAAATTACGTGTTTCGGAGGTTTCAATTCTATATAAGCATAATAAATTTTATCAGACGGAAACATTAAGAATTTGTACTCAATACTGCATGTTTTGGGATAGTCATACGAAACGATTTTCTAGAAAACGTTTTATCAGTAAATACGGCAGTATTTTACACTTGCGTCGATTAATTCTAATGCTTCGCTCACGTTCGCACATTATTTGTAACGCTTGGAATATACTTATATACTTTGAAATGAGAACAAACTATTCAGTGAACATCTTATTTAATAAAGCGTTAATTTTATTTGAAATTTTATATCGTAATATAAGACGATTCGAACCCGTGTAAAAAAATTTAATTATTAACTTAAAAGTAATTTCAAACTGCTTAAAAAATTATTGGACAAAAATTGTCTCGTTAAGATAGATACACCTTAATAACTTGAAATAATACGTTAAAATGATTTTCAAAACTATTACCCCAAGCCAATGGGTCCCGTGGAGAATTGCATCCTAATCTAACACTGCGCCAATCGAAAACTAAATTCATCTCTAAAAAAACCGCTACGCAAAGCTCTACGTAAATCCTAACGACTATCGACGAGGCCTGACAGTTGTCCCTCATCCACGTCGCCATCGTATATCCGTATAAATCACTTCGACTTATCCGTACAAGCGATGCCAGTATTAATCAGCTGCAAACGCGAATGAAAATGTGCTCTCTGAAAAGCTCGAACATGCCGTTCGTCACGTTTTCACGCTTGAAAGACGCGCGCAATTTTCAAATTTCGCGCGCGGGAGGGGGTTCAGCGCAACGTTATATGCGGCCGATGCATCATGAATGTGACCTTTTTATGCGTCTATGATATGTGCGAGGCTTCGTTAAGAATGTGGGTCGAGAGAGCTGCTCTGGGCAATATTTTTTGAAATTGAGCCCCGCGCGACGGATTGATATGTGTGAATCAGCTCACGCGACCGATGCGTTTCGTGGACGTCATAGTCAGAGGAGTGTATAGTATTATAGAGTCGTATGTGGTAATGACTGGCCGCAGGAATTTTTCTATAGATTGTTCGATATGTGGGAGGGGGGATTTCAAGTGCGAATGGCTTGAGTCTATCGATTTTTGATTATCGATCGCTGATTTGTGAACTGGAGAGTGCGAGGAGTAGTTTTACGATTTTAGTCTAATTATGCCGATTTATCATCAAAATATTTTACGTTAAGATTAATCTTCACTTGTTATTCTCAATAATTTACTAGTTAATCTGAAGCGACAGTTATTACTGGTAATACAAAAATGTTTTACTTTGATTTCATGTTAATCACTTTCGATGACATAGCAATATACCAAAACATTGAAATATTTGCTCAAATGTATAAAATTATTGTAAATTCAAATAATTATCGAAGAGTCATCGAGACTCGTGATTGTTTCCGAACAGGAAATCATTTTCAAAGAAAGTGAATAGATTTTATGGGAATAAAGATTATAGCTCTAATGACGCCTTTTGAATGGGACATACCAATAATTAGGATCAAGACGGGTGTCAGGAAAATAGTGATCTTTATTGTTTGTGGAAAATCCAAAATCTTTGAAAATTTGAAACTTTGACAAGTGACATGTCATTTGAATTGTACACATTGTTTGTGGAAAATCTGAAACCTTGACTCATGCCGGCATGTGATTAAATAGCACTTTTTGTAACCGTCTTCACAAGTTAAAATGTTGCTCTCATAACACCAAGAATTACATTAATTTCAATTTTCATCTCATTCATCGCATCCGAATTCGAATTCCTTAAAAATTCGCCCCCTTACCCACCCAACCCCCTAAAACATCCACCCTCCCGTCGGCAAAGTCGTTCCCTGCAATCAGCTGAGCCCACCTCGATCCGGTCCCCACCACTATATAGATATATACACAGTCTCTCTGTAGGTACCCCCACCCCGTTCCGCAGCATATACGAGCCTCCTCTTTTCTCTCTCTCTCTCTCTCTACCTATAACCGACGAGAGGAAAACGTGACGTCGCATGCAGCGCGTCGACTCGATGCGACGTATAAAGGGGAAGCGCGCCGGCCGAGAGCAGCGCACTCCGCCGCGGCAAGTGTCCGAGCCCACTTCGTTGTGTGTTCTATACTCACCTGCTTTTTCGATTCCTCTTGGTCGCCTTTTATTTCGATCCGTTCGCTCGTCGCCTTCAAGTTCCCGATCGGATTCTGCCTCGAGTCGCGCGATTCTCGCAAGTTTTCATTGAAGAATCGAGCTTTTTCGAAAATTTGAAAAAGCGCGGCAAATTCAAATCCATCCCAGCCCAGGCGCCTAAAAACCGAAGCAAGCGACGACGAGGAGCTTCGAGTTGTCAGGTGATCAGAAAAGATTCAAGATCGACGTGAAACTAGAAATGTGCGTGCGTACGGTGTCAAATGGCGGTGGCGAAGACGAGCGGCCTCGGCCAGACGAGAATCCGCCTATCGCAGCGTTACCTAAGGAAGAGATAAAGCTCACCGGTTGTCCTATGCAGGCCATGAAAAATGGACTGACCAAAGCCAAGGAGAAATACATGAAGCTCCACGACGAGATGCTCGAGAAGGACATGGAGATGTCCAAGAGACGAGAGGCTGAGGCTTGTCTGGCGCAGGACGCCGAGACTGACCTCGTCGCCAGGAGCAGCAGGACCTGCAAGAAGGTCGTCAGGATGGCCATGGACAGGATCAACTTATGGCAGGATTCCAAGATTTACAAGTGAGTGGCTTACGTTTTATTTTTATTTTTCATTCAATTATATTTCATTATTATTTTTCGAGTGAAAGTTCACTGCGCCGCGATGATCGTCATCGCTGACTTACGTAAATCGGAAAAGACGCGCGCGCGTGTTTAAATAAAGCTCCAGAATTTCTGACGTGTCGCGCTTCGCCGAGTGATACGCACGAGCTTACGACGAGATAATTGCTGCGCGGACAATCTTTTTGGTGCAGGTTTATAATTAATCGAAAAATATTGATTTGATTTTAACAATTAACGCCTCGTGTCTATCGCTATACTATTTACACTCGTGTATCGCGTGTACAGTGTATATTTCACGAGTGTAAAAATAGCAGCACTGCGTCTATTTTCATCCGATAAAAGCCGGCATTCGACTGTTTCTCAAATAAAATACAATGTCTCTGTGCCCATTACTATGTATCGATTAAAAAAAATCACCTACCCGATTCTCAGTAGAAAAACGAAAAAAAACCGAACGGTGTCAACAGCGATCGCCGTGTCTTTATTTTGCGCGCATTGTCTCGATCGGCGTCGACTGTCCCCCTCGTTTTATTTTTAAAGGATACGTCGCTCTCGAGATATTTTTTCTTCTATTCTCTGATGCTGCCGCTCGATTCTTTGAATCGTCCGGGGGCAATTACGCGCCGTTCGAGGGAAATGATCGCGCGCGATTTTTACCGTTGCCGTCCGAGCGTGTGCGTATTAAATGTAAATGGAAGTGTGCAGGTTACTGCTTTTTTTTTATTCGAGCCGTGTTGGACACGAGTTTCGGTGTCGAGGTGTGTGACAGAATTGTGGGAAGGTGAAATTTTGCGTAGATGAATTTCGTTCAATTGATTCGTAATATAAATTCAAGCTCGAAGCTGACTGCACTTCCGCAGCAGCCGCGTAATGATAAGTCGTTCACCGACCTCACATCGGCGCAACCTGCGTTAGCTCTCCGCGTCGATTTCGACGTTTCTCTCTTACACTCGCGAAAATAATCGGCGATTAATCCTCTCGGACTCTCAGATTAAATCTCGCCGTGTATATGTACCCACGACTGTCTTCGCCTCTTCCGTTACGATATAAATTTCGTTTTCCAGCCACTATACTAACTCAGATCCTATGTTTGCTTGGAAAACAAGGAGGATAGAATAGTCCGTAGGATACACGATCTCTGCGTGTGGCTATGGTCGCAGTCGATCCGGAATTCGGCTGGATTTATTTACGATGTGCGGTTAATGGATTTTTAAATTCCTCGTTGACGGCCTGCTCTATACACGGCTATAATTTTTTGAGTTATATACCGGTAGAAAGTTTCTCTGGATTTTTATCGAATTTGCATTTTTATCGCACTCTGAGGAACTGACATTTTCTCTCGAGATAATCGCGATAACGATCGTCCCCAGATTTTCCAGCGCATTATTATGCACCACAGAATGATAGTTTGCGTGAAAAATCGGCCTGAGGCTATACGTATACGACATGTCCGATTATACCACGCGTATTTGATGTCAGCGCCGGTTTATCGGTTATTACTTCACTTTACAATTTTTTTCGAGCTTTCTTATCTCTACGGGTGTATCGCGTGTGCATGTAGATATGCGGTTATTGTTGTTTTCGTGCGACGATGTGTGTGTGTGTGTGTGTGTTGAGAGCAAATCCGATCGAGATAATCAAGTGAAATTTGAATTGGAATGTTGTATGGGATTGCGTAATTTTTAGAGTTAAACGCGAATTTATGGATGTCTTTATTTCAGTACTTAGTAGCCATTTAAAAAAGTATTTTAACTTTCGCACAACAATTTTAAAAATATATACCGAACAGATCTGGTTCGCTGAAAAACACGCCAAAGCGTTCAACCTCCAAAATTTTTTCTTTAAGCGCATTTACTTCTTATACTCTCGCAATCTTATCAGTCATCGTAAATATCAATGAACACTTGACTGGTTTAATTAAGTTTTATACAATTTCGTATGAGGCCATTGGCATTTTGTATTACATCGTTTTATGGTTTTCCGGGAATATATATTTAAAAATAGAAGTCGAACAAACGTTTCGATGATTTTTCATTTAGGTGTGATTTTCGAGTGTCAAAATATAAGAAAAAAGCAAAAATTCAGATTACTCACATACACCAAATCAAGCCCAATACTAGCAAGCATCTCTTCAGACAAGCCCCCATATAATCTCAAAACAAACGTCGCTTAGTTCTCCGCCCCCCAAAGAAACAAATCTCCCCATCACGAAATTTGCACCTCATCACTCTCGGCCACATAGTGACTTTTCACGCCCATTTCGCGTCGTTTGATTTTCCACTTCTCGCCGCGGCTTCATTCATCGGCTCATTCTATTTTTCTCTTCTACTCTTTCTCTCTCTTTTCTTCTCCGCCTCCCGCGGACTAATTAACGGCCCTCCGACTCACGTGTCTCGTTTTTTAAGCACCGCGTAGTCGATTCTAAGTTTACTCTTTTTTCCTTTCGCGCGTGCGCCAAACACGAAAGATGTGCTGCTGTTGCTGCTGCTGAGACCGATATGCAGTGGTTGGATACGATCGGTTATTTCAGTTCGGTGGATTTGAATCGTCGATGACTGCGCGCGGAAGTAGTAAAATTTGCAAATATTTCTGTGACTCGATATTTTATTTTTTTTAGTGTTTTAAGAATAAACTACCGAAAATACTTTTAAGGCAATAACTACCATTTCTATCGGACAACAATCGTCTGCCAAATTAGCGAAAAGTTTTATGGGGCAGTTTCACCGTCTGTAATATAAGGCTTCTCATCATCAGAGTCTGCATATCGTTTTGAATGAATCGTTAGCGTTGCAGGCGTAGCTTTTTATACGCGCTTTGATAGTCGCCTTGACATTTTGAGTATGACTTTTATCGTGCGCTTTCGTCAGAGACTCAACTCTCGCGAGATGCTTGTTTGCATCCGAAACTCGTTAGCAGTTGCTCGTATGCGCGAATGTTTGCGGTTGGATAGTGGATATGTCCAGTAGTGGTTACAGGTTGCTTCTGGCGAGAGTTTCAAGTAAATTTAATGTCTCTATGATACTGTGTAAGCGCTTTTGTAGTGAGCTCGTTTGATAAGTTTACACGAGATTTTTATCCTGTTTTTTAAGGAGCTGCATAAAGCCCTTCTTTACCGACGCAGAGTAAATTTCTTACGTAACATAAACTACAATTAAAAAAGAAAGTTCCATTTTAAAAACAGTAGTACTCGAGTAATTAATGGTTTCAACGAACCATGACAACCCCCTTAAGCACTTCAATGCAGCCCCCAAATGGACATCTAAAAAATCTAACAATGCCAAACAACGGCGATACAGTTTTTAAACCCCAGACACCTATTCTGTTCCACATTGTAAACAGCCCTTACGAAAAAACAAAAGCCACTCACCGCAAGCCCCCTAAAACTTCACACGTCACAAAGTATATAACAGCTCGGCTGCGCTCGCCAAAGACAATGATCGTCCCATTTTCGCGCATCCTATAACCGTCTTAAGTCTCTTCCGCTTCTTCTACGTTCTCTCTCTCTCTCTCTCTCTCTCTCTCTCTCTCTCTCTCTCTCTCTCTCTCTCTCTCTCTCTCTTTCTCTCTTCGCTACTTCGGGTTCAGCCCTTATGTAATGTACGTCCGCCTTTGGCGGTTTCCGCGCTAGAGCAGCACAGCACGCAAGCGGCTGCTGAATCTTTTTATTGCATTTTCTATTAATAACGAGGGGAGGAAACTAGGCTACTACACGCCGGCCGGCTGTCGTATGTACGAACATACCTACTTGCTCTCGTCTCTTATGTCCGAACATCTCTATGCGTATTGTCCTGTGTTGATTCATAAAGCTGATTTAGGGGGGTGAGTTGCCAGATGTTGAAAAGAGGAGACAGAGATAATACGCTGCAGATGATGTTGGGTAGTGTGGTTAACACAAACGATCATTTGTGTTTCTGCATCGATGAGTTGACATGTACTTCGTAAATGAACTCAACCGCTCGTTATATTTATGCAATACACATTGACCAGTAGCAGCCAACTAATCTTTTGAGAAAAGTGTGTTACCACAACGTCCCCAAATAAGGAAGTACATGTGTTGCCCAATCTTATCTTCATCACTTTTACAGTTATAATCCCTTATCTAATCTCTCATCGCAAGATACAAGATAAAAAAAAATCTCTAATTTCGCTCTATATATAATACCTTTTATAGGGGGTCGCGCACGCTTTCTTTCGAGAAAAGTTCAAGGCGCCGTCGATAAGAACCTCCACGCAATACCAACTTACAATCCTCACATACATGTATACCAACCCGAGCATCGTACGTCGGCCGTTTCATTAAACGAATTATACTATGTGTATGTGTGTTCCTTATTGCCTCGTGCGATCCGGTAACTGGCGTTTCCTACGTTGGGAAACAGATTGGTATTACTGATGAGTTAGCCCGCAATAGGCTCAAACGATAAATTAACATTTATACTCCTACGTTCACTGCTCTGTATACACTTGGAGCATCTGTTCCAGGTCGTTTTTTCACGCAAATTTCTACGAAAGTGTAGTTAGACCGATTCGCTACTCTCCATAGCCTTTGTTTTATCAAAAATTATCGTTACGTACAACGTATTCGTACACTGTTGACTTAACTGTTCAATGACGACGGTATGTACGTCGATTTTCGCTCGATTGAATCGAACGAGTTTTATTATAACGTATAGTCTGAAAGAAATTTTTTCAACGTATAGTAGAAATTTATTATGACTGCAATTGTGGCTTTGATTCATCGCGAAATTGATTCGAGTCTCTGAGATTACAGGCGGTTTGTTCGGATCGAGTTACACAGAGTCGTCGTCGGGGCTAATTGTTGACACTTGCAAATTGTCGCTGAGCATCGTGATGCGGTCTTGTTTGTAACAAATATTTTATCTCGAGAGAAACGCACGATTCGGCCTCGTGCTGACTTCGGAGAGAAAAAAAGCGATGAAGAAGTAGGCGAGACGACACGTTGCAAAAAACCGAAGGGGGAAAAAGTCGCGAACGAGGAACAGCGCTTGAAATCCGGTGCACTGGATTTGAATTTTTGAATAAAACAAAATAAAGAAATCGTCCCATCCGCGACGCACAAGCTCATCGCGTAATACCCAGAAACCATAACCATTTCAAGCATCGTCGGTCCCATACAAGGCTGTGCTTGCGTTTCCTCAACCGGCAATTAGTATGTCAATGCCGCGTTCACTCCAAACCTCAAATAAAAAAAAATCCACTCCAAACCTAAAAAAAAAAAATCACACGCGCGGCCTCCGACGCCTCTCACAATCGTCGCGAATCGCGCGCGCGTTTCGCAAGCTCTCGATCCCGATGCAATATACCCCTTCCCCTCGTGCCAGAGCAACGCGTGCCTACGTGACCGCGGACTACCGGCTCATGTCGCTCCTTTGTACATTAATGCTGTGTGTGGCGCGAGACAGTTCTTTCTCCTCGTTTTTTTTTTGCGAGACAGCGGCGCGCGTTTTACGATGTGAGTAGCGCCGCGGAGACTTTTGTAGATGTGTTGCGGTAATGACGCGTGGGAGTAGTTGGCGCGATGGGTTTTGCTTATCATTGCTTTTTTGGGAGGATGTTCATACGATTGGAGAAGGTATTAGAAATTGTCGTTTGCAATTAGTCGGTAATACGGATTAGAGACTTACAACGATGACACGTTGAAAATCTGGCGGAAGGTGCGGTCCACGTATTTTTACTGGCTGAGATCCGATTGACGATTGTCGTATATATATCTAGGCTAGTTGGACAGGTTCAGTCACAATAAATCGGATTTTAAAACGAGTATTGATGTGTATCGGATATATTATCTTGCGATTAAGTAAGTATACATATTCCATATGGAAGCTTCAATTATAAAATTTTATTCATGAGAGGCGTGAGGTTGCGTGTTTCTGGACTATCGCACTTGAGAAGCTAGAAATGAAAAAGCCATTATTGCAATATTTCCCATTATTGTAACAGATTTCTAATGCCTCTAATAAAGTAATAAGCCAGCCTAAAAATAGCTTACCATAAACTACAATTAATATTCAATTGTCAAATAATTTTTCCTCCGCGTCGCGCTAAAAAAATAAGCGAGAAATGCAGAACCACAGCGAAAGAGCCTCGAAACAAACACACACACACACGCGAGTGAGATAGAGTAGGAGCATTTCAATTAGCATCGGTAAATTGTACTCATTACAGGTGTTTATGGGCTCGAAGCGAAAAAAGCTTCTACGACCGAGAACTAACGCGTACACATAAGGGGTATAAACGACAGGCCGTAGAGAGAAATAATAATAGGAACCTTTTGCGGCTCGGCTCATTACCCGCAACGATATTACGCGACAAAAGTGCCGTCGTAAATACCGGAAACGTGTCCGCGGAGCTTGGCAGTTTTCGCGTCGTTTCTGTGCGAATTTTATTTTCGTTATTCTCCATTTGCTTATAAAAATTTTTCATTCAGTCAAGGGGATTTCAACCCCGAAGACACACGCTGACAGTTGAATCGGCCTCACAAGCGAAAATGTCAGTCTGTAATAAACTATAGAATAATTCGAAACCGTATATACAGTACACAAGCGAAATTACAAATTCGCCTGTAAAAATAAGTGGTGACTGACGCTCACGAAGCATTTAGTTTTTCAATGCTCCGGACGACAGTTATGGCACGGCTCTTTGGAAATATCGTGTACACGCTGTTGCGAAAATTTTTAACGTCTCGCGGAATCGAAAACCGTATATATACATGTATAGACGCGGAAAATGCGGTAAATCTTCTCGACACCATAGCTTTCCTCATGCATACGGAATTTCTTTCTTTCACGCGGAAATGAAAAAATGTCGCTATGAATTCTTAACCCTTTTATTCAGCTATACACATCGCGCGCACTTCCTGCCCTGTTTTCATTAGCATACGAATCTTTTTCGAGGAAGTGACCTTGTGTGTTACATATAATAGTATAATACACTGCGCTTTTTATGTATATACAAACACTTTTTTCAAAGGATTTCTATATCAATAAAATAACCGCCGGGCGATATGTATATATAAATAAACGGTCTTTTGAAACGAACGCTTTAATTATGTCTCGCAGCTACCAACTGATTCAAGTGAGATTTATGGTGTCATTAAAGGAAATATCGGAGTATATCGCTCCACGAGCGGAAAACTCTTTGAGCGTATGAGCTTTGTGCTGATTTATGGGTGAGGAGCTTTTTTGTTGCTTCTTTCGTATGGATCAGCGCTTCAATTAGCCTACGATCGTTTTCTCCGTATATACGATGTGCGTCGAGGAATTACGTTATGATATAGTCGTTGCCATATGGGCAATCAGGAAAAGCCAAAGGCGGTTTAACTGCATATATTTAAGCAGTTTATGCGTTGGAGAGTCATACATCGCGTAACGTTCTTTACACCTATATTAGGCTATTAATAACAATGATTATAGCGTTTAGAATAATTTCCGTTAAAACAAACGAGTCCTCGGACAGGCCTGAAATCGAAAAAAGTAATCCCCCCCCCCCCCCCCCAGCAGTCTACCCGTGACTTCCGATCACGTCGCGGGAGATCGGACGAGGGTTCGCTTCATGCTCCCGATTGGAATGCATCATCTGCGTGCGGATACGAGCGCCGCGGGACCTGTCGCTCCGATAAGACAATGAACCTCCGAGGCTTTTTATTATAAATCCGGTTGTTGTTTTATTTTTCGGCGGTTGTATGCCTATCGTTACTTTTATTATTTATTTATTCCTCTCGAGTGCTAGGAATATATATATATATATACGAAGCTGTTTATGCAAATTGAGTCGCCTAATGGACTGCTTATTTTTAAGAACGATAAAACCGTGCAGTAAACGAAGCCGATAGTCTCATCGAATTTACAGACTAGTATTCCTCCACTCCAGATTTGCAAAGTTTATAAACATAAAACAGCAGTGCGATTCTTTAATTGCCAATTAGAAAAATTCAATTTGTATACACGAAATATCCGTCACCCAAGTATTGTATTCTCACATCCACGCGGCTCTGATTTACGGCCTCGTCCCGGCGGGAGAGTAAATAATTGTGATTGGCTTTTGTGAATCCGAAAGGAAGAAAGCCGTCTCTTTTGGAAACGAGCGATAAATCTCGAGCTGCACTTTCCCGACGACGTCGAGGAAGCCATCTCTTTCATCGATAACGACCGCGGCGACAATGAGCGAAGAGACATTGTGATGGAGCGAATATTGAAGCAAATCGGACACGGCTGGCAAGAGCGAGCTTTCACCCGGTCATAGATATATTAGCTCGGTTGTAGATGGGCTGTGGTTGAATTGGACGCGTTGGAGCTGAGTTAGGTGGAGGATATTTTGGTATTTGTAGTAGAAATCGAACATAACCTCAAAATTAAGTTTGTTTGGGTTTTTGAAAAGGGATGACTACACTATGCGCACTCGAATGAGTATGACATGTCATTGGAATTCCTTACGTGGATATGGAGTTTTTTTTATTAGAAACAATTAGACGAAGGAACAAAGGTATTTACACGTCTGACCTCAAACCGATCGCACTGAATCAAGGCTACTTCCTAATACACACACGTGCGAGCATACTGAAAACCCGTTGCAAACATTCCTGTATACCAAATGAAAAAATCACAGAAAACGATCTCTGTTTGAGCATCCAAGCGACTCGAACACACTTGTTTCTGTACCGATCGATAAGCGTCTCTCGGCTGCATAATTTTTCCGTCACCACAGACGTCACTTATTCAAGCAAAAGAATATTCTCGTGTCGTCAACCTCCGCGTATATAGGAGTCTTATATATCGGCAAAAAAGGAAAGGGACGAGGGCGCGATATGTCGGCGAGGATTTTTGCGAAGCGGTTAATCACAGCTGCGGCTTATCGAGACCGTTCGAAAGATCTCGGTCAATTCACCCTTCGTGTTTGATCTGTCGGACTTGTCGGGGGGATCGAGAGGCCGGAAATCGGTCTTGTCTCGGCTGCACTACTGACTTTTACGCGGAGACCTTTTTGGTTTCGTTTAGAGTAATTATAATCTGCTGTGGGAAAATGTTTATCGGCTGTGTATAAATATAAATCATTAATCAAAGCCTGTATACAGTTTTATTGTTATCTGTTATTTACTTATTGCGTGAATGTATATGTCTATATACATACCGATTAATCGGCAGAAAACGATTTCGACCTGTTCTGGAAATCTACGTCATTAATAATATGCGTATATTGAAAATCGTTTACCATTTTAATGAGCCGCATTTTGTACAACACAAAATTCGCGCAATAATACGATGAATGGTGGACTTGATTGATGAAAATCTGTCCTCTAAAAATTGATCGATGGCACTTGCAACGTATATTTCTCAGGGAAAACTGGTTTTCCATAAATAACAATTTTGCAACTAAATAGAAAATTCGTCTACTTCAGCTATGCGAAACAATTTGTCAAAATCACCATGGAATAATCATCGCTCCAAAGCAAGAGTCATGTTTCTAAATCGAATTTGTAAAGGTATCCTATTTTTCCGAACAAAGTTATTGTTCCAAGCCATAAATCCGCCACTCCAAAGACACAAAAAAAATGCAAATTCTCCCTAACGGACTTTCGCCAACAAGTCCTTATCAGCACTGCACCGAACAACCGCTTACTGTCAGATAAAACGCACTATCCGAATATTCCACTTGCCCGTCTCTTTCTCTCGAGTCGAGTGGGCGCAAACAGACACACTTGCTAAATTAGGATCGACACACGGCCCGATAAGATTAGCTTTTCTCACCGTCAGTCGTGTATGTACCTAGTCGTAATATGCGGAAACGCGGACGACTTTCGCATCGCGAGAACAAGACACGTTTTTAGAGCTATTCGATTAGATATGAGAGTATGCGTCGCGACCGTGTGTTTGTCGCGAAGTAATTAAAGTTGTCATCATTTTTTTTTGACGAGACGACGCTCTCGGCCGATTTCTAAAAGAGCTGCGAACTAATTAAACGGTTTCTGGGTAGATTCGCTTCTTATAATTCGATTTGTCGCCGTATACTTTCTTTCTCGCAAAGAAAATTTTTTTGTTTGTTTTTGTAATATGTATACATTAAAAATATCGGCCAACGCCGAATAAAGCAATACAGCAATTTATTTCCAATAAATCAAATGTCTCAGCTCGCAATTACGCGCACGAGCGATATTTAAAATAACATATTATACATACGCGAAAAAAGGAGAATCTCACCTTGATCGCGGGAATGACTCTCGCCGTCATTTTCTCTGGCCCTCCGATGAGGAGATGTATATATATATATGCTCCAGTTCACTGATAATAAGCGACGGGAATGCGGTACACACGTGGCTGCCATACGCGCGTGTCCGTCGGACTTTCTTCGCGGTTATCTCCCGGTGTGTGAGATAAGCCGCAGATTCTTTTTGCCACTTTTTGCCGATTTTTCAACTTTGGCATCGATTCGACATTTTGACGACGAAATTGCTGAGATGTAACAGAGTGGATGTGAAGAGATCGAAGAATATTTCAATCGCAAAAATATATACACAAGAAAATCGGCAAACCGATTTCAAACCCCCAAATTTCAATATGTCGACGACCACCTCGTTGCTGCCGCGCAAAATATTAATCTCAGGGAGATCCCGCAGCTCATAAACGAAACTTCGAACCCGTAATTTACAAGTGATGCGCGCACGACGCATCGAGGTTATATGCCGATCTTTCGAGTATATGGCCCCCCCCCCCCCCCCCCGAAAAGATCGCAAAAACCGGCGCTGCCGCTCCGGGCGACTCGCGAGTTATATACATATATAAGAGAGAAAGAGAACTCGTTTCCAAGCTGCATAAACAGGCGTAAGTAGAATCGGTGCATAAGTATAAGCGTTTGGGGGGGAGGGGGGGGGGGCTTTCGGTGAGAATCACGCCGAGATCGGTATGGCAGATTTTGTTTGGTGCGTTGAGATTTCGAGCATTTTGACGAACCGATTTTTCTTCTTTCATTCATTTGAAATTGTTTGAAACTTCCCGATCTATCCGAAAAATCGGTAAGAAAGCTACAAGTATATCTATCCCCCCTCAATATTCGCAAATATTTATTTAAGCAGCTCTAAAAATTTCTCCGGCAAATTGTTCAAACAGAAATATCGCGATAGCGCATCGGTCTTCAACAGAATAATCTTACGCTATTAAATAATCGTCGTCACTATATATAACGCCTGAGCGAACATCAAAACCTTGTGTCCATTCTCGTCGTTCATATCATACGCGAAAAAATCCATGACCAATTTTCATTGTCGGAAAATAATAATAATCATAGTCAATCAACTCTCAAGGATGGCGTAAAATGGCTCACTCGTTGAATCTGCAGATACTTTTTCCTATAAATAAATAAATATATATGTGTATATACCGTTAAAATTCGCCATGACAGCAATCGTGTTTTCTTCTTTATTGTGTTAATATGTTAATTGTCGCTAGATCAGCTTTTACTCACTTACGCGGCTTAATTGAATTTCAAATTCGACGTCGTAATTAGCTGGTATATCGTCATTATCGGCTTTTAAGGTCAATGACACCGTTATAACCGCACGTCATTATCATATACTGTCATACCCGGCCAATTGTCACTTTCACTGGTCGACTGGCAAAGTTCGATGAAGTTGTAAAGTAATCTGTTTGTCCGACAGATTTGAAGATTCGATGTTATATATAAGTATAGGCAGTGTTATATATATATATATATGTACTATTAGTTCAAGAGCGATAAGCTATCGTGAAAGTGGTGTATATTATGTGAAGGCGATGACAAAGTTGAAAAGAATTTAATTTTCGTTGGAACCTGCTCTTGTAAAAGCTTTTAGGTTCGATAATTTCCGAAAGTTTGTTGCGGAATATTTTACGCTTACAAACGTGTGCGACGCTTTCGTTATAATATACCGTTGAAAAATCTCATGGATATTAATGGATCTTCAAATATACATCCTGGAATATAGCGTCTAGCCTAAATTGCCACGAATTGGACGTGACACATGTCTACTTTCGTTCTATTTCATAGTCAGGGCTAAAAATTAAGAATCGCAACAGTTTATGCGCGTAATTGACAAAATTAAGGTGGACTAATTGTACGTCTCAAACTCGTGCCAAAAGTCCGCGTTGATCGCACTCCAAAATTAGCATACATCGTTTGAAGCAAAATTCATGCGAATTCTCAATTGCACACACGTGTCGTACAAAGTACACACCATCGATCAAAACCAATTTCACACCCGATCCATCATCCGACTCCAAAAAAAAAATCTCAAAATTCAAGTCCTACAAACCTATTTCCCCTCCATAAAGCCATCATCCATCCGCTTGCAGCCACTCTATTTTATGCGCCGGATATATCGACGCATCGCCATCAGCATATATATACACACTTCAACTAGACCGAGGAGTACATAAAAGGCCCGACACGGCAAACATACACATAACGCCCTTGATAACGAATGCCGCGCAAATTGAGACAATACGAAATACAACGATTAGTCCCACGAGTGCATGTGCGCTGTGTAAGGGGGAGAAAGAGAGAGAAGAGGACAGGAACTATAATGGAGATGAGTTCAATGATCGGCAAACGCGCGTGTGTGCTGATGATGGAGCGTCTCAAGGGTCGAGTGTGTGTGTGTGTGTGTGTGTGTGATTTAGGCATTATAGCGAACAACGTCCGTTTGTAGATTTGATCGTCAGGAATTTTCGAAACGATTTGTCGAGCGAATATTTTTCAGAGGCTAGATTAGATCGTTTAGTTATAGAAAAATACAAGCGATTTTTATCGGTCGTATATATTTAATTATCAATGTCATTGTCAAGTATTTGGTAACCCGTGTGCTCTCCATCAGCGATAACAGCGGGTATCAGTCGATTTTAATTCACATTTACAGCCGTCAACGATCTCTTCTCGGTCATTGCGTGATTTTTCTTACACATGCACAGGCGGTTTTTTTTTTAACAGCAAAAAAAGAAAACCGACGAGAAAATGGTCCGGAGAGAAACATCCGAAAAATTTAATTACACACCGAGATGAGAAGAAGAAAAAAAGAAACTCGTTCTCGCAGTCATAATAACAATCGAACTTTGCCACTGAGCGAAAAAACTAGACTCAGATGCGAGTCAAGTTCACTACTTATCAATCAGTCTCGGTCTGAATAAACATGAGCCGATACATACCTGCTCTTTCGAGGAAAAAAGACGAGTCGAGCCTCTGAAATTTGCACTTAATTTCCGACCGTATAGCCCTTGACTCTCATGTATGCATGTGTATAATTCTTCCCTTTCCGCGGAATCGCGCGAATTTACACTCGTATGCCGATAAGTCATTGACCTGTTCGATTGGAGATACGCACGCGATATTTTTTTTGGGGGGGTAGGAAAAAAACGGAGTGTATGTAATGATGCAAGCGAAGAGTCAAGGTTAGTGTAAGGATGATTTTTACTGAACAATATTGACAGTCGATCAACCATAATAAGACTATTTAAACCACACACTGAGAGAAGTATTTCTTTACTATAAAGAAATCAATACGCTATTATTGAAGTTTAATTGCATTTTCCAGTATGAACAACTAACTAAAAATGTAATCAAAAGTATTCTCCACATTAATATATACTTTAAATGCAGTTCTAAAGTTAATAAATTAAAAATACCGATTCTAACCTCTTTTGCTCACACATAACTATTTCCCAAATATAAACTTAATAATGTTAAGAATACTTTTGTTTACATTTTTAGTTAGTTGTGCATACTGGAAAATGCAATTAAACTTGAGTAATAGCGTATCAAGTTCGCGTATAAACTATTAACGAATGATTTCTACACTTCTATAATCTTTACTATAAAGTAAAGAAATACTTCTCACAGTGTAAATGAAAATCGGCATCGAAACCCAGGGCAGCGGAAAATTTGTTCACATCACACTGTGTCGATTGTAGAGACTTCACACCAGCTTATCACCGGCCGTACGAGTCAAGCCACGGGTTTGCGCAACACTTCGTTTTATATAAAAATATATGTATTTCTCTCCATATTATAAAATTTGTTAAAAATTGAACACTAATTTTTAATAAATTGGCGACGTTTCGTACATGGTGAGTACCTCTTCAAGCTTTTATTGACAAAAACCAAAAATATAAAGATATTTATGTATAGAGGTTAAATTCTTCAAATATAAAAATCATGTAATTTTCGTTATTAAAATAGTACTCAACAAAACCAGTGGTCATATCATTAGAATTATAAATTAATATCACACAACTATGTCTCTATAGTCACATGTTTTTTTCGTCAGTTAAAATTCTATAAAAAAACAAGTATGTACTGAGACTGCGCAGCGTTAATACCCGTTTTCGTTTTATAAATGCTCTTTTTCATTGTTTCATTGAGCTAAACTTCGTCGAAATTTTTAGATAGAGATGTTAGCCGCTCGTCGTTGATAATATAAAGTTTCAATATAATACATCGTCGGGCATACCCTGATTGATAAAGACGTCTCTGCGTATAAGTTTTGGTCATTCATTCTGGCCTTCGACGATCCATAAATCGATTAAGAGGAGATCTTTCGCGGCTTTTACGATGCTCAATTGTTAATTTGGTTATGTTTGCAACTTTTTCTCTCAGATTATCGAATACCCCACGTATATAGGAGACGTAAACAGACATACATGAAATCTTTCGGTTACTCACCCTAACGATTTTCTCGTGTCCAATTACGTGACATATATACATATACACGCGTAATAAACTAATTTTCCACTCGCGTCTCTCGTAATGGATATTAACGTCTTCCCGCATCGCATTACGCTTACATATTACGTACGACTTTGGGCGTAAATATTTAGATAACCTTTTTCGCGGTGGAGATTATATATGAATTGGAAAATTCTGGAAGTGTCCGAAAGACGATTCGAGGAAAAGGCTGCGGCCCTGGGGATCAAGTATATATATATAATTGTGTTATTCGATAAACGAGATTACGATGCGGTTTTATCGTTGCGAATCGAGAGCGATATATTTTTAAACGACTTGTCGAATGACAAAGGTTATGTTGTAAAACGTAAATTAACAAGCAAACCCACAAGTCACGGGAATATCGTCGTTAAAATCCCCGACGCGTATAAATCTCTCCCCAACGGAAAATCTCACCCACACGCTATATAGCACACGTGGAACCTCCCACGCGCGTCAAAGAAACAACAAACAATCGACGAAACGCGTTGCGAATTACGCGCGGGGATATGGCCATTTGAAACGCAGGATTAGGTATGTATATATATATATATATATACTATATATACGGTACGTCTGCGGAGGTGGCGTTCGGAGAACGGATTTACGAGGTGATTGATACGTGATGTGTGAATGGCTTTTTTTCTTTTCGGGAAATTTATGCCGAGGTGCACTTTGCTTTTTTTTGGAGATAAAATTCCTACACGGGGATTGAAATTTACGGGGAAAAGATCGCGTTAACTGTTATTTCCGTATGTTTCACGGATTTTGTATGAGAAACTATACTGTCATGTCGATATAATAATATATATATATAACGGATGACTCAATCTGGAAATGTGGTCCAGTCTCGAGCTATCCTCATGAATAAACTAGACTAAACAAGTCATTTTAGAGGAATAAAGGAGCGGCTTTCATCCGAGGAAATGCTAATTTTAACCATAGTATATATACGCATACATTTAAATGAGTACCGATCGATCATCACTTTTTCGTTCGTTCGATAGAATCATTCTTTTTCCTCCTCGTAAATTACCGAAAGTGCGAAATTCCGCACCTACAGTTTGGCGTAACTTGTACGACACTATACGTGCAAATATTTGAGAGAAATTAGCAGCGGTTATTCTTAACCTTTTCCGCGCGTGTGTGTATATATATCCCTAAAAACCGGTTACCGAATATCGACTACCGAAACCGATTTCTCGCACGCAAATATACATCTTCAAAGCGAGACGCGCATATTCAATTAGCCCCAAACGAGAGACTGACATTGATAATGTCGAGGAAAAAAGAGATCAATAAAACGCGGGTATAATCGATCTAAGCGTCCGCCTCGCCCTGTTCCTCGTCTTTCTTCTATATACATATGTATGTATATATACTGCGTTCGCTGGTGGTTGAAGCTTTGCTTTTTTGCTTTTGTTACACCGACGGAGCTGTAATGTATTTTGGAGCAGCTTTGGCATACATCGCGTGACGCTTTTAAATTATAATGTACACACATATATATGTATAAATTCTGCGGTAAGTATATACCTATATTTTCGAAAGGCCGACGATTTTCGATCGATCGAATGAGAATATAACGATTGGTTCTAGAAATCAGTTTTCAAGTAACGCAAAGTGGCTTGTCGAGTGGATACAAGTTTTTCGAAAGTACATCACGACTTTCTAACCGATCCTATCGATCTGTTTACGGAACAAAACCAACCGATTTTTCGCTACAATCGACATTTTTCAAGCCCCTGCCGTACGTAATTCTTCCAACGTGTACCGCTGTCTCTCTCGAAGAGGAGGAGGAGCAAAGCGGACACTCTGTCGGAAATAGATCGAGAGAGAGCCAAAGTGTGTGTCACGCGAGTCGTCCACCATAAATTCGGACGGCGACGCGTCTACGGAAGCTCTCTGGTGCCTTTTGTACTGATTATGACGTTGGGAGAGGAGACTACATTGTTGTGAGAGATTTTTACGATATTTTAGGGGCGGAAAAGCTAAGCTTGGATTCTATATTTGAATGCTTCTTTACGATCGCCTTTTCCTAATAGTGTGCGAGTACTTGAGTGTCACTTTGTAGCTTGAATTTAACGTATATAGCTTGAAATATCTTTCGAAAGCCCTGAATACCATCTGAAAGCTCCGAAGATCGTTTTCTTCCTTTTCAGTCCAAACCATTAGCAGCACAGCTTTAAACATTCCAATCTTCAAAAACAAAAAACCAAGACCAAATCGCGATAAATCGCTTCTCTATTTCTATTCAGCATATGTATACAGAAGTAGACGTGTCCCGTTTCCCGGTTCAAACGTATGCATATATATAGCTCGACACTTGCGCTGGACGGCTTAATTAGCTTCATCATCGGCTTATCGTGTTAATCTACCGTCTGCATGTTGAATTGTTATGAGCATCGTTGCTTCCTATTTTTTTCGTTTTCCACATAGTCAGCGAAAAATACGTCATTTCAACATTTGCGTCAACAAGTCGACGATACCAAGTCACATGTGATCGATTTGAAAAATCCCGTATTATCGCAAACAATCACGAAAATCCGCCTCTGGCTCAGCAATATACACTCTAACGGTATATTATACCCACATCAGATTAGAGTATCAGGGAGAAAAGCCTGTATTTAATGGTGACTTAATTATCCAAATAATTTATTATATCCGGATATCGGCGTTATCGGCTGCTCCGAATCTCTTCTATAAGGCGACAAGTGTAACACGAGTAGGTGTATATAATATTAATGACGGGGCAATCAGTGTGTCGGGGATATTAATCAGTCTGGGCTTATATATGTATGAAGTTTTAGATGAGTATTTTTCTGAAATATGCGAGATTTTGAATTATTCGAGGCTTCGGGACGATTTATGGGGAAAGTTGATACTGCTGGTGTGATTTTGACGTGGTTTAGAGTAATGATGATGTACACAAATTATACACAAAGTTCATGATTAATCATTCGGTTCCTTTTTTCCTCTTTTCGCGCGTTTTACCTTCTGCTCAATATTTTACACTGAGAGAAGTATTTCTTTACTATAAAGAAATTAATTCTTTACTATATAGAAATGAATACGCTATTATTGAAGTTTAATTGCATTTTTCAGTATGCACAACTAACTAAAAATGTAAACAAAAGTATTCTTCATATTAATATACAGTTTAAAAGCAATTCTAAAGTTAATAAATTAAAGATTCCGATTCTAACCTCTTTTGTTCACCCATAACTATTTCTCAAATATAAACTTAACAAATACAAACGTTAACAATAATTTTGTTTACTTTTTAATTAGTTGTGCATACTGGAAATTGTAATTAAAGATCAAAAATAGTGAATTATTAAGTTCGCGTATTAACTAAAGATATCGTTTCTTTATAGTAAAGAAATACTTCTCTCAGTGTACCTCAAGTATGTAGTATACCAAAACAGCACCGAATATACAAGTGCTATTTATTTCTCTAAATTGTCGCCTGGAAATAAAGAGTAAGTACATTGCGGCGTCCGCGTATCAGAAGAAAAATTTAAAACGCAATTCGAATTCTTCAAAAACAGCCGACTTCATAGTTTACGAGAAAACCTATATCCTCGCAAACCGCCAACTCAAGCCGCAAACCCGCAGCAACAACGAACAAAAAAAAATCGCAAAACAAAGCCACAATACAAAAGTCAGCTTCAAAACCACGAGCGTCTCTTTCTCTCACGCGCTTTTCCGAATCACACGGCGCACGTGGTCTCGTATATCACACCGGCGTAGCATCCGACGACGATCTACGATGTATATATATACGTATATACAGTCGCGTCGGGCCATTCACTCCTCTCTCGCACAGCAGCGGACACTATATAATTAGCTGCGACTCGCACGTGTGTGTATGTGTGTAATCGCGCGCAATTTGCCGGCCGTTAAAGCGTAAATCTGCCGGGCGTCGATGATCGTTTTCTCTGGCCGATTTTTTTTTAGCGAGGGGGAACTTTCGAGGGGAAGGTGTGGGTGTATTGCGAAGAGGTTTAGGAGCGATTTTTTTCGAGCGTCTGATGCAATTGTACTGATCGTGATTTAATAAGACGCAAAATTGATGCTTATCAGATAAATCGTTATGTCAAAATAGAACTATATATGCACAGAGTTTCTGAAAAAAAAAGAAGTCGTTCAGCTGGCCGATCTCAATCTTGCACATAATAGCAGTTCAATTACCGCAAAGCCGATCAGATAAGCTGGAAATAATTTAATTGCCGATCATATATTGTCATCGATTGTGCGGTGTATTATAAATATCGAGTTAACAGGTCGGCGATCGTTTAGCGGAAAATCGCGCGCAATTACTTGGACTTTGACGTCTGTCTGGATCTTATGATACAGGTACTTTTTATACACAAAGAAAAAAACAATGAACAAGAAGGTAACGTTGTTCCAACGACGATTTATATTACTATAGCCGATCGCACATCACGATATAAACATGGAAAATATCGATAACTGTTACACGGCTGTACTTCCAACAATGGAATCGTTAAGCCCATTTCCATTGCAAAACTCATAACATTTTACGGACACTTTCTCCGCGAGTGAGAAAGTATCTCAAATTCAATAAGCTTCATACACACCCATTAGTGTCTAAAAGCTTGGATATTAGCATAAACGTCGTTGCCGCGCATAGATAAAAAAAATCGACAATATTCCATATGCACAACCGCACGTGTGCGAGCGATTAAAGCTTCGATTTCTTCATTATGACGCTCGACGGTCCAGTTCTACGTGTCAAAACGTGTTGCCCAACGTATATGTAGAGTTTATAGTGACTGCGTCGCGTAAAGCTGGCTGAAAAGTGATCGGAAACGAATTAATTTACTGTACTTGTATATAAAATTACGTACACTGTATGCGTCAACGCGTAGAAAATGGTTACGTGGGAGTAGGATTATTATAGTTTGTGAAATTGTCCCAAATACGTGTGTGTATATTGTGCAAGCTTTCATTCATGCACATCGCGATGTTTTTCCGGGTCGTGGGAGCGACATTATTATACAGTAACACACGTTTTTTTTTTAAAAATGCGTTAATAACTAGGAAGTTTTCCTTCTTTATCCGCGTAAACAGTTGGAATGACAATGATACGATAAATTCAATTTTTCTTTCTAATCATAAATACAAGCATAAAAAACATTACACTTTCTGATGCAACCAAATATATCCATAAAATCAAAAGGTCCCCTCACCTTATCAAACACCTCCAACGTCACTCTTGCATATATACAGCTCACTTATCTTATCTCAACGAAGCGAAAACTGCACATGTCAAGCTCCGATAAATCCTCGATCTTTCCATCATCGTCATCTTCTCTCGCATCCCCTGCCATAATTGCGCAACACACACACACAACTACCACGTGCTTACTCACGAGCGATCAGCTGACCCGGTGATCAGGTGTGCAGCGATATAGATATACACTCAACGTTGAGGGTGGTAAGTAAGAAGCACGAGACTATATAATAGCGATGCGTTCGTGCTTCGCGGCACGTTCGCAGCTCCTTGACCTTCCGCTGCAATATGATATATATATATGTATATATATATATACGTCTGAGCGCGCGGTTTTCCCCTTCCACGAAAACAATGACGTTTTTGCGCTGTACCTGCGATGACGGGGTC
Source organism: Muscidifurax raptorellus (assembly GCA_020010945.3). Taxonomy (NCBI): domain Eukaryota; kingdom Metazoa; phylum Arthropoda; class Insecta; order Hymenoptera; family Pteromalidae; genus Muscidifurax; species Muscidifurax raptorellus. The sequence goes on from CM052080.1 coordinate 39,424,839, forward strand.
TGGGAATTTTCATTTATGTACCGCCGGGGGTTCGAGCTGAGGATTTCATTTTTCGCGGTTGGAAATTGCCGGAGGCTGTGTTATCTGTGTGGCGTAGGCGGGATGGGATGTGAGATCGATTTTTAATTGATTGGCGGACGTGTGGATTTTCGTCGAATTGGGTTTGAGTGATTTGACACTGGGGACTGGGAATATCAGTTGTAGGACGCTTATTTTTTATTTGGCACACATAGTCGAGTTGTGAATTTTTTTTTAAATAAATAAATTCGAACTTTATATATATATATATATATATATACACGTATTACCTAACAAATGTAGATAAGTATATGCACCGAAGAACAGTCGGGCGGCGCCAAAACACGAGCGTAAACCGTATAAATAGACATAGACAGACATATTCGCATCGTCATACCCATAAAACTTCCAGACACGCAGACGTATCTCGTCCTGCAAAAAAGATCACTCGAACAAAAGAATAATTGCACAAAAGCATAGAAGCATAATTACCGGTAAAAATGAGTACAAGCCAGCATAGTTAATCGCGAATATACAAACACGTATAAATCGCTCGACAGGGTATAAAAGATATATTCGAGCAACGACGTATAAAATTCTGCGGAATATCCCTTTCTTATAATAACGTCTGTCTACATGTGCATCTCCACGTAGTGTATATAACACAGATGAGTATAATATATGTGTAGGATGAAATTTCCGAGAAAAGGTTCACGAGTCCTCGGTCACGTATTACTACTCTAAATCATTTTTTTTAACTGTTGCGCCAAGGCGCTTTTGGCTACTGCACGAGGGAATTCCTGCGCGTGACCGGCTAGTCATATATATATATATACATACATAAACATATATCTATCTATATATATATATATATATATATATATATATATTCGGAAATCTGTGTGCGTTCAGTCACGAGGTGATGATGTTCCTCGATATTTCGGTGAATGAAGAAGGCGCGTGATGAATCGAGGGTTCGGAGGTCATCGGATTGTTATTGGTTTTGTTAATTGATAAATATAACGGATCTGTCGATATACAGTTAGGTTTTATTAGAAATTTTGATTCTTTCGATAATAGAGGAATTTCTATGCGGTTTGCCATCGGTATGCAGCATTATTTGTTTTAAAAATGTCATCTTACGCTGCTTCCGAAGCAATTTACGAGTTAATCCAATCCCGCGCATAAAAGCCAGTATACAAAAATATATTCATCGCGCGAATAAATCCCGGGATTTGAAGCTATAACGAAAGAGACTATATCGGCTTAAAACTCCTGAGTATATATAGGTATACAGCCGAGATAAATTTGCTTAAAAAAAAAAAGAGTCTATCAGGATGACGAACGCGCGGCTATGTTCAAAAAACCTGGTATATATATATACACGATTAATTTATAGCTTTCCAGAATTTACGATACACTCAGATACGATATAGGTTACTGTCGCTTATATACACCATATACGTCCAGCTTAACGTATAAATTTCTTCGGGCACGTGTGTAGCCTCAGATTTTTCACCTATTTTTTAGCTATATTTTCGCTTATATACTTTATAATCCGAAACTCGTATACGGATATTCTTCGTTCGATTAATTTAAGATACTCACGTGGACCAATAATAGGCCACACGATGAAACGTTACGTTATTCAATATTTAGACACCATAGAATTCTCTGGAGTGTATACGTGAAAAATTCGATATTCGATTATAGAAAAAAAAAAAAAAATAAGGAAACCCTTCGGGATTAGAAACTCCGGTGTATATAATTGTGTTATAAATCCGTTGCTTTTCTTTTTATTACTTCATTACTTATGCCATTCGCTCTCTCCTCTTTACGAGCCTTTTATACACACACATTCGAAAGAATGTAACCGCGCGGCCATCCGTGCTCTCATCGAGTATTTTTATAAATCATAAAAATTTATTTACCCGATATAAATTTTCTTTTAATGCCCACACTCCGGAATAACATACTAGATCCTAATGGAATCGGTAAAAATCGGTATTTTCGTATAACATCGCTCAAGAATTCAAATTCGCATCAGGGACGTCGTTTCGGATTTGAGTGAGCGCGTTTAGGCCGAAAACGTGCTGTAGGTCAGGTAGGCCTCGTGCAGCCGCACTGACAAATGATGAAACTCGTTCTATCGTTGCATCTTTGGATCCGAATATAGACCGGTAGATTTCTGTATATTCTCGAGATTTTTCATGCCGAGAATTGAATAAATAAATGTACACTGTTAAAAATAACATTAACTTTCATAGTACTTGAAAATGAATGCATGTAAGTGTACTTTAATTGCAATTTAATGTACTTAAATATAAAATTTAAGGTATATTCTTTTGATTTAACGTGAATACATTTCATGTACGGATATTAAATTTGCTTCCAGTACAATTACATCAAAATCATATGTAGACATTTTTAACAGTGTAAAAAGATGAAACGCCGATTCAAGAGAAGAAATACCACTTATACCGATATACTAAAACCCAACACTATATAATACTTTCCCCAACGAGAGGCGTGAGTCTGACAAATGGACCGACCGGCTCGACATGCATTTTAATTCCTATATCTTATCGAAAGAGCCGCGGGTCTAAACGTTAAAAGCAGCTGCGCTGCCGTATAATTGAATTTTTTCTGGGTATATACATAGAGGTGGTGTTGATTGCTAATCTCTGCTCGAGTGAAGAATATGGCGGGGATTTTTTTTCGGTTTGTTCTTATGCAACAGGATAAAAATCTGTTTTGTTATATGCTTCAAGATATATATATATATATATATATATATACAAAAGCTAAATTTTACCCGCTCAACCGCATCAGTTTCGTGTGTGCAAAACGCTTAACTACATATATATATATATATACATAATTTACCTGTAAATTGCACGAAACATAAAAAAAAAACGTTCACCGAATAAATTAACAAAACCTGCTGCTACAACGTATTATCCCCAAAAAATGAAAACCAGATCGATCACCCCGTACGTCGAAAAGCCGCTTTTTGCTTTCGAAACGCATAGGTACTCGCGTATACCATAACGTCTACTCTCTCGAGTCGGCGATAATTAAATTTGCCGCGGGCGCTATGTACTCCTACGCGAAATTCAGGCTAGTGATGCATGTAGAGCGTCGACTCGGCTGCGAAGAGAGATATATGGATAAAGCAGATTAAAAACCGTATCTTTATTGATAAATGACTTGTGATTTTTTGTTTTTTATTATTCCTGCGCTTATATGATATAATGCGAAGGTATAATGATACTGAGAAGTGATTAGGAGAAAAGAATATATACGTATATATATATATATATGTGTAGTGCAACCTTATGATTTGGCTTCGGTTATACAGAGGTAATTACACTTGATTGGGAAAATGCATGTGATTTTCAAATTACGCTACTGGAATACGCGTGTGTGTGTGTGAGTATAATATATATATATATATATATATATATATATATATATATATATATATAGAGAGAGAGAGAGAGAGAGAGAGAATGCAATGCCAGCCAATTTTAAAAATGTGTAAAAAAATGCACACGCGCAGGTATTATTTTATTATTTTTGAGATTAATGACGCTCATATATTCAATGATTGTTTAATTATTGCTTATCTTTTGTCATATATATACACTCCCTCCGAAGCCACCAAATATCCTCGCAGCTCACGTGTATACATTTAATAGCCGCGAAAATCGTTGCACGACACGGCCAACGACGAGTATGAGTATATATATATATATATATATGCGTAACCAAATCGGCCGAACTCGTTGCGCTAATCGCACCGAGAGACTCGAGTCTTGCTCCGTTTTTCTCAAGAGGGAGAACTGGTATATTGTTGTGCATATATATATATATATATATATATATATATATATATATTTTTTTATTTTAGCTTAATATTTCACGTGTGTGCGAAACGCAAGAATTTAATCAAATCTCACGGTATATATTTAAATTTTTTCAAGAAGCAAATCGATATACTGCAAATGGCAAAGTGCACTCAAGAAACTGGCGTATATACACGACTACGAATGTCCACATTGTCGCAACACTGTACGAGCAAATGGCTCCTATAAAATAACTTTTATAATATATACAAAAAAAAAATCACAGAGACTGCCGCGTATCGCTTCCTCAAATTTTTCCCGCCGCTTAATTGAAAGATTTATCAGTTTACACGCCGGCGATGCTCCTTTTTCCCTCGTAAACTGGTTTTTCGCGCTCACCCGATACTTCAATTAAGATAAGACGGTCCGCCTCGTGCGGTTATTAGGATTTTTTCTGTTACTTTGCCGCGATCTAGGAAACCCGTGTGTTATGGTTTATGAAATATTATACGCGAGAAGTGAAAGAGATAGTCATTGCGTTATGACATAAGTGTCTCGGGGGTATAATGTATATCGCGAAGATTGATTCGTTGCTCGAGGAGGTATAAATCGATGGAAAAAATTGGAATTGAAATTTAGCGTGGGATTTCGAGAGGAGCGTTGACAGTCGCGAATTTCAGTTATGGCTCGATGTGTGCGTATTAAAATATCGATGATAGATAACAGTTTGCGTGTGGTTTATCGAGTGCAATAAACGCGTGGGTAGGACTGTAGATTCGAGTGTATATTATGGACAGAGTTTCATTCAGGATACAACGTCTCTAAATTTATACGCTTCGTTCCACTTTCGCGGATCGAAAGACGCGAGACGTCGATCATTCCATTCTAAATGAGAATCAAGTGGGTGTTTCTTATAGTAGATAATGTTATTTCAACTGATTTTTTCGGAATTGTTTTATATTTTATAAATTTACAAAAGCCATTCTATACGGAATAAAATGTCCATCGGACTTTTATAGTTTTTCTTAAAGTTGCGAAACACCTGGTGGCGAGATTAAGAAACTTTGGCTCCGACACCCCCTTAAGGGGGTCCAAAAGTTTGTTTACGCGATTTTGAGTCGTTATTAAAACTTCATTCTGCGAGATTATTGGCATACAAGCTTAAATAGATAATTACATTTATACGAAGGGCGCAACTATCGTCTGCTATTTTGTGGCGCGAAATTTGAATTGACATTCGATAACAAGTCCCCTCATAACAAAATGGAAAAAAGAACTCCTCTCTCGTCCTCGATCGAGTTCATCAACTGCACCTCCTCGAAGAAATAATAACACAAGGTCCCTCTCTCACGCGAAACCTTCGCTTCACGTCAAATTACGCGCATCCGGCGCGAGTTTTTCCGCGAGTTGGATATATGTATATACACGCGTATACTACATCAGAACGCGAAAAGCGTCCTCGGCGCGCTATTTGATTTACGCCGAGCTGGTATATACGTGTATATACGAGCGAGAGCTGATCTAAGTTTAGAGGGAGGCTGACTTGCTTGTATGTGCGTATTTACACGCATAAGCGTCACGGATGGCTTGAGATGAGGTATACCGTGGCTGGTAATCAACGATGCGTGATATTCCCGACGGTTTATGACTTTTTGGGTTATTGCGGTTTAGATTTGTTTTTTTGATGCTGTTATTGATTTTATACGAGTAGGCGATTAATCGAGGGGATGAAACTTGCGTATATTATAAATTTATATGAAAATAGTACTAATCTTCCTATACAAATATATTATATACTAAGACGTTCATTCACGATCCCCCACACGTGTAAGCGAAAACGCGACTTCGCTGACGGCTCGATTAGAAGCTCTCTCCGCGAGAGAGATCTAATCGCGCCGATATATTTAATTATGCAGACGTGTAATTTTTTATTTCCTCTGATTAATGACGTCGGCTGTGCATCGCGGAATTTTTCGCGATAGGCTGAATTTGAAATATGCGCTTATAACGTAACGCTGACTAATGAAAGACTTTCATGCATATAGTAAAATTTAGGCTCTCGATAAGGATTGTCGCCAAAATTGATAAAGTGATCAATTTACGGGCATCAAAGCTCCATTACTCATATCCAACGCGTCACACACATACACCCTATTGTAAACAGAACAATTATTCCTAAGACGCAGATCTAGAAGCACTAAACGAATCTATTCTTGAACTCTATAAACATCTTGTTGTATTTTTCGGTTACAGGATCCTGTTCTGCACAGCCCAGCCGGCCCACGTGATAACGATAGCTGCGGTCCTGTGTGTAACGTCTGCTCTGTTGCCGTCCAGTAATGGACAGAGTTACGGAGCCACTACAGCTGGACAGCCAAGGTCCAGGCTGACATCCTTCGTCTATTTAGCCTCGTTCGTCATGCACTTTGGTTCCCAGATTTGGATGACCTTCGTTTCCGGTGAGCTTCTTTTTTTCTTGGATTTATTATTAGTTGCTTGTTTTTGAGCGAACTGTTTACGTTTTGAAGAGTATTTTTTTTTTTGTCATATTTAAATTACATTACAAGCAACTTATGTATCAAGAAGCTTCAGGATCTTCCTTGATTTTTAAACACACGAGAGCTTGATTAATTTCTTTCTTGAACGTCCACATAACTATATATACGTAAAAGTACTCATCCAGCGAATTGAATTACGCGAAACCGGTATACATACCGCGAAACTTTCTCGAGCCCTTTTAATAAGTACGACCCTCGATTAAAAAATCCACAAGACACTCCGCAACAGTCGAAACATTTTCCATTCGAAACGTGTCAAAAGAAACAGAGTCATAATTTATTTTTCTGTCCGCAGGTCTGTCCTTGTACTTTGCCCTGCCGCGTCATACCTTCGGAGAAGTCCAGCGCGTGCTGTTTCCACGTTATTTCACGTTAAACGCGTGTCTCAGTCTGACGACACTTCTCATCTACGTGAAACACCATCCGGCGCATAGCTGGGATGCCGAGATTGCTGTACAGGTGAGCTTTTGAATCGATTAATAATTTTAGGTTGAATGTAGAAAATTCAAATTTTGGAGATGGTACGAGACGACTGCCTTGGGTGTATACGGTAATCGATGAGTTTAATATTTTGAGGTTATATGTATATAAGCGATACCTGTCGCGAGGAGATAAGAGGATCGTCGATAAGCCATCGATTTTCGTGGGAATGTCATGCGGGTATATGAAAGATTTTATGTACGAGGGATTCGCTTGATCATGTACGTGTTTATGCATTAACTTAATCGGCTCGAATTAAGATCATCGGCTTAATGTATAATAATTAGCGATGCCGAGAGATATGATTTTGAGACGTGAGTGACTTAACAGAAATTTTCAAAATGTTTATTTTTAAAGATATTTTTGTATTTTTAAGAGAGTTTATATAGAGAGGTGATGATTAGTAAAATAACAATCTTAAAGCTTGGCGATAAGTTAACGCTTCTGTAAATAAACAAAAAGTCCAACGTTAAATATTTTTCTAAAAGTATTGCGTATACTTTATCGTTGACAAGTTGTCAAATTTTCTTAAAAAATACAAATGCCTGCGGACCCTTAAAAATTTTTTTCTTCAAATTTTAGGTGATAAGCATGGGAGGCGCCTTCTTCCTGGAGCTGCTGATCCGCCTGTACCTGACCCCACCGCTACTTCGTCTGATCGACGTGAAAACTAGCCTGGAACGCGCCGCCGGTGTCGGCGCGGAGATCGGCCGGCACGATCCTGGGCCTCTCAAGCACTGTCCCCATTATCTCAAGATCCACTCTGCTTTTCGCAAAATCCACGTGACCATCGCCATGGGCAACATGCTCACGATGGCCTGTACCGTCCTTCATCTCCACTACATCGCGAGCAAGATCTGCGTACTCTAGACAAGTCTACTCTCCGCGCAGGCTTTCATTTCGTTGTAATAGTTCGTTTAATTGTATATGTACGGGCTGTTGTTGCACTGAGAAGAGGGGAACGTTACTGTCGATGATTTTTTCCTCTGTGCCGACGCTGCTCTATGTAGTATTAGAAATGTGGATAAGGGGCTGCGCGAAATTCGAATTTCCCGCGCGACTGTTTTACCGACGGTGGGTTTTATCGAGGATAAGAGCCTATACTCGGGTTTTCTTGAAAACTGCCCGCGTATGGCGTATCCTCGGCTAGTGCGGAATTTTTCATTCATTACTCGGTCGGTAAAACAGTACTGCGGGGGATGAGGACACCCCCTTGTCGGTATGTTTAGTCTCTTTCGTAAGAGTGTAAAGCGTTTCGAAGGGGTCCATCAAATGGACCTCCGCGTCAAGTATAGGATACTATACTGACTTATAGTCGTTGTACAACATTTTTGTTTGTAAAATTCTCTTTATTCGTCCCGCCGTAAATTGTTTGGAGTATAATATGATATGAAGAGTCGAGGGCCTTCGTCACGATAAATGCTTATATTATTTTTTCGAAAAGAAAAAATTTGAGCGCCGCTTTCTCGTCGCTTGGCGAATTTTTCTAATTATATTGTAAATACTCACGAATGATAGTATATAATTGTATACGTATAATTAACTAACGAAATATATTTATTTGTATATCGTATGCTATATGCATAATTATATACGCGGAAAAAGTGAAGAATAATTAGATAATAATCTCGTTGCGATCGCGATTATTGCACCATTTCAAAAGAATAGCGGACGAGACATTTTCAGAACACACACATATTTGACCTCAACCGGCGCCTGCCAGTCGCATCTCTTCTACAAATATGATTTACGATTCTGCAAAAACATGATTTACAGATAATGAAGCACTGCTCGTATATACGCTCATTCACAGGAAATCTGATACGTCAGCAAAGTGTATATAGTCGCCCGAAAAAAATCCAATTAATTTAAATAAAAATTCACAATTCATTTTTTTCTCTAACTCGACGCCAGATTTATACACATACGAGCCGTATAAGAAACACGTCACGCGAATGCGCCTACATTCTTCAAAATATATGTAAATTAAATCTTCGTAGATCTTAATCTTCTCAGTGCAACTTTTGCGTATACGAAAGAAATAGAAAAAAGTATTCCGTGCCTCTGCGGTATCTCCTTGTTTTCTCGCGCGCGGGGATGTAAATCCACAAACACACAAAATCGCGTTGCAAAAAAAACCAACAGTTGTTTTTTTTTTTTTTTACAATGATCTGTTTGTCTTCTTTTTTACGACGACAAAGATAATAATAATAATTATAAAACCCATACGACGACGCGGACGAGTATATTATATACAGTAGAGAAAAACATTGCACACGAACTGTACGCGTAGAAATAAGAGAGCGCGCGGAAAAAGTATCCGAACAGAAACTGGATTTTTTTTCGACGACAATATTTTTAGCTCTTTTTTTGTACGCACGTACCTATTTTTTTCTCACGAAATTCGATTCCGTCGCTCTCTATAGAAATCGCTCTTAGTTGCGTTTTCGCGAATGAATTTATATACACATCGGGGATAACTTTTTTTTTTAGTCTACTATATGTGTAACACAGCATATTATATTGATAATTACGAAGATGAAGGCTGAGAGGTTCCTTGATGAAATATCTCCGCTGCTTTTGACAATTTTTTTCAATTGCGTTTGAAACGATTTACCCTTCAAGTCTCGTGATGCGAATGTAGAATTATAATTATAGTTGTAATAACGAAATTTATTTTAGCAATATACGCAAATCGTACAAAGTTTTTACTGTATAAACAAACGCATTTTTTTCAGAAGTGTACACGCATATTATTAGGTAATTAATCACTTTTTATCGATAAAAGGAATGCGAATAGACTTGGAGGGTTGTCAATAAAACTTTTTTTACTCGAAAAACTGTTCAAGTTTTTCAGCATGTTTTTCTTTAAAAAAAACGGATTCCGTATACGAGCATATATTTTGTAACGAATTTGAAAGGAGTAAAAAGAATCGTTTATAATTTCTCACAAAGTGCCAATTTATAGTATACTGAAAAACTCGAATGTCTTTTCGCAAATGTGTACGATTTTTCAACAGCGCCGATTCCGGCGTAGATTTTTTGCAATGTTAGATAATGAAACACACTCTGTATCAGAGTGTCGTTAGTATTTATTAAAGGAAAAACTAAAAGTAGACTTCGCGAATGAACCACCGGCAAAATTTCTCCGCTCGCTGGCTTTTTTTCCCGCTGGAAAAGTAGGCGAAGGCATTTCAGCCCGGAGAATATCGCAGACTCGACGACTGAAGATTTCTTTGTTTTTTTTTCTTCTAATTTATGTGCATGATGCGCCTCATTGTTGTAAATAATCCCATAAATCGTTCATCGAGATACTATGTAAATTATATGTGAACTGTGACTATCCGAAAGTATATAATACGAGTATAGCCGCTTTTGTGGTTTTGAGGGAATGTAGAATTGCGAGCGTTATGTCGATGCATACGAACGAAAAATTTTTATGCGCCAGATGGATATTTCGACATTTCCTGTAGAGCCAATGCTGATTTACTTGCTTCGAACCAATGTTTTTTTTTGTCGTTTCTACAATAAATAAAGAAATGAATAAAATAATAAGTAAAAGAGAATGTTTTTATACGCCTCAAGCGTGCATAAAAAATTGTATTACGACTGGTTACACAGTGTTACATAATTATTCTTAATAAAAAGTTTATGTTTGCTGCTACATTGTTTTGCTCTCGCATCAGTATACATATTGTACGAACACGCAAATACAAGTCATGATAATCTTACAAAGTTATATATGCATTATTTCGCGCAGCCTGTACAACACATTCGCATTTCATCGCAATACATGTCAGATACTACGCCTATACATATATATGGTTCTCTACACTCTATTCGCGGAAATTCCATTTTATCTATACGCTAAATTAAAGGACAATAACAATCATAAATCCTACATTGCCTGACTCGCGTCATTGTTTTATAATATAAAAGTCGCTTCAGTCACTGATCAATTAATTAGCGAAGTTGATTATTTTCCTTCTTTCTCATTCACCTGCCTAAACCTTCCTCACGTCATGTCCCAGTGGAACAGAAATATTTTTACAATTCTAGAGGGTAATTCACTTACATTTCTGACAAAACGCTTCTCGTCTCATTCGTGTAATTATTGTACGCATGCAGCATTGTAAAATATTTGGCATCGGTAGTTATAACGAGCACCGTGATCGGATTTTGTTTATTTTACAATGTTACATGTAAATCTAATACGACGCAGTCCGCCTCGCAGAAAACGTAAAAGTTAGTACGTAAGACTCCGAAGTTATTTCGGAGCTGAAATTTACCGTGATTTGTCAGTTTCACAGAATATTGTGATCTTCATCGAAGAAATAAAATATATCGATAACGTCATCGCGTACAGAATTTCCTGTATGCTTGCTTGATTGATTGTTTAATTCGCCGGCTGAGTAAAAAACGCGAAACAAAACTTAAAATAAATCCTTTTGTTTTTAATAACTGAATTTCATGCTTATATTCCCTAAACTCGGACATTCAGATTTCGTAAACCATGCAGAAAATAGGCGATTCTGATATGTGCACACATTCGTACGTCGGATTCAGAATGAATTTTACTGCAAGTACTAAACACCGTGACATGATTGTAATTTTCTCGCTTGTAAGGCTCACACTCGAAGCGACTATAAATCTATTAACTTATTGACAGCGTCATTTTTCAACAGAAAAAATCAAAGACTCAGAATACACCTCCTTACCCCATAGATTACTCAGCCGGCAACATAACTCACGAAGTCCCTGTTCTACTTGACGAGCCAACGTTCGTCCAGAACACTCGCAAAAATAATGACAATAAACGAAAGAAAAATCGAGGTTTACGGATTCACACTCGGAGAATTTCGGCAGCCTTATTATAGCAGATAGCTATCCAATCCGGCTGCGTCGCGCCCCATTGGATTTGATTGACCTCGCCCTCGGCAGCGGTGTAGGCCAGAATCGGATCCTCTATGGCTCGCGGCATCTGCTGAATGTCCCAGATCAACGCCTGGTGGTCATCACCTGCCGTACAGATGTGACATGACGAATGCGGGGCCCAGGCTATACCATTCACACTCGCTCTGTAAATTCAAAACGTGTTTTTAGAAGCGAAAATCACTTTTTACCATTAACGTTTATAAATCGTCAATTCACCTGTGATTGTTTAGTCTTGCAACCGGTGTGCATGGCACTCTTACGTCAAGTATGATGACCTCGCAGGCGTCCATGGCGACAGTGGCAAGATAGTTAGGATCCTGCTTATTCCAAGCGAGCCTCAGTAGCGGGGTATGTTGCGGATCCTCGTAAATGATGGTCGAGTGCTCCAAGTGTCGCAAGTCGAACATGCGTACCGAGCCGTCAGCACCCACCGAAGCGAACATATCCCTACCCCCGCCTGCTCGACTGAAGGCTATGTCATAGACTTCTTTGTCGTGGGCAATGAGCTAAAGGGAAACAACAGATACGATTAAGCATTATACTTAATGCTTAACTAAGATGACTCATAGTTCGACTAAAAAGTTTTGCATGTTGATGAAGTATTACCTGTGTTTTAACATGACCGGTTACGAGGTTCACGCGACCAAGTACTTGTCCGGTTTCGAGGCCCCAAATCGTGCAGGTCGTGTCTATGCTAGACGTGCCGATCAAGTTCGGGTCGACTTCGTTCCAATCGAACGAAGTGAGAGGTGCGCAGAAATCCGAGTTTTTGTTATTGTTTAAAACGCATTCCATGCGGGTCTCGGGTTCCCCGGCTCGCCAAACCCGCAGGTAATCACCAGAGGTGGCCAGAAGATCAGGAAATAGACCTGTTGGCAAGAAACAATTATTGATTAAATTATTATCAACGTTTATTTTTAATGAAGCTGATACATATTACACCAAATTTATTGAATGATCTAACTTCAACTATAAAATATCAGCTTGGCACAAATTGTATTGACTAGAAATCTTTATCCTCTTGTGTGTCAATGACTTGATACATAATCAGACAAGAGAGTGATTATTCATCAGTAGCAAAACTAGATGTAATCAACAAATATAGACTTGCACATAGAAGAATATGTTTTACCGAGGTCCCCAGTTTCAAATAATTTAAAACTATACGGAGTGCATTTCTATATGTGAGTCTATATTCCTTAATGTAGTGCTTGCTCAAATCATTTACCTTTACTATCTGGAATCCACATAATTTTGGTAGTAGGATACGGATGATCAAAGGTGCTCTTGGCAACAAATTCAGACGTATCCTCATCGAGTGAAACAATTTGCACCTTGTTATTGTATTCTTCTACAAAACTGCCAAGAGCCAGGCGAAACCTCTTGTCTGGCCTCACGGACCAATTCATGCTGTACAGGGGCCATGGGGCTTCGTATTTATAAATTTCCTTCCTCTTTGGAGGCCCACTGTGTAATGCCATGATTCTGTAACCAAAAATATCAAACGTCGTATTAAAAAGTAAGTTCGGAACGTGACCCAAGCTCAACGTAAACAAAAATAAAAGAAATAATCTAAATTCAATCTATTTCCATTTATATACTCACAATTCAAAGTACTTTAACTAGCAGACAGAGAAAAACAAATTTCGGAGCAAGCGACACACACACACGCACATCGACGCCTAACCTAAAAACATAACGTAAATACGCTGGAGGACTACGCGAAACGAACGCATCTTCAGAATGACTCTCGGTTATAGACACCTTCCATTTTCCAATCGGAATCGATGCTTTTCCGATGCTTTTCCGCTTTTCCGAGAGACAAAAGGCACGCAAAGTTATTGCGCACTCTGTCAACTAACGAAGCCGACCGACTGCGGCCGGGAAGTACAGAAGCTGTGGGGGCAGTGGGCGATGCGCCACCTGCGATGACGAGGAACTCATTTCTTTTGCGCTTCGGTGACATATATCGACCGTCGGTAAGTCAGTTTTCTGTGAGCTGAGGCGAATTGGTTTTGGCGCGAAATCGAGTATCTAAATTGAAGATGATTTATCTTGCAGATGAGGGACGCTTGAAGTGAAAATTGAAGACTAATAGACAAGAGATTATAGACAAGAGAGATTTTATAGACAATGATTGAATCGTTTTACATTCATTTTGATAGCTAGTATAGTAATCTTTTTTGCCAATATCACACAAAACGTTTTGAAACATTTAAAGAATCGTCAAGTGCTATATTTATACGGAGGAAAATTAAAAAAAAAATCATGTTTGCTCGTATTTATTTTAATAATCAGTAAGTTCAGCTAATAACATTTCATCGAAAGAATTTACATAGACTAAATACGAAACCGATAAAGCGAGCAAAATGACGCTACGCTATTTCCGAGGCAGTCCTGGGTTCGGCAATAAGTTCTGACTCGTCTGAAACGCACACATATGCAATCGATGCCGTGTCTCGCTGAGTAGTTGGATTTTCACACAGGCGGTTATCTCCTTCGTGTTGTATTACTCGTTTCATGCGTTTTTTACCTAGAATTTTGCCGAGTTTGAAGGAATTTGTTTAAAATTTTGTTCAACCTTGCGATCAGCTGATTTTGAAAAAACTCGGATAATTCGTTCTCTATCAAAATCCAATATTTGATCTACTCCTATCAGGTATATATTGCGTACCTTATCAAAAAGTAAGTACACCCAAAAAACGAACATTAACGCGATAATTTCTCTTCTCTAATATCACTATATATAACGGTTGTTTATATTACCGTCTCCTGTTTCGGATATAGGTGCCCCCCACCACTAAAGGGTCACGTTATAGCACAGCTGGCGCATCAGATAGCAACAAATGCGCGCGCCTACGCGTTTTTTTTCCTCCACTTTTACATCAGCACGCGCCGACTGGTTAGTACCTATAATTGTACGGATTCCGGCTTCGATGTGTGTGGGGGGGGGGGGGGGAGGAAGTGACGCGAGGCGTTCGAATTCGTGACCGGCAGTTAGGGCTGTTTTTTCGCTGATTTAAAACTTGAATCTCCAATCGCAACGCGATCGTAGAGTATTCAGTACCAGTCGATTTTAAAAAATCGACTGGTACTGAAAAAATCGCTGCTCTTCTGTTATAAACAAACAATCGAAAGCCGTCACACGACCGTCATGACGCGTCACTTGCGTCACGGAAATAAAGATCGCGCGCGTAAAATACGCGCCAAGAGTCGCCTCCGAGCGCCAAAACTTCACCCACTGCCTATACGCTTGAAGCCCCTTAGCCCTTGAAAATTCCAGGCCAACTTCTCTTTCGAGCCTCGATCTTCCCTACTGGCAAACGTCCCCTCGATTCCAGGCCGAAAAACAGGAAAGGGGCCGTTTTGGCGGCAGCAGCGCTAACCGGTGATTGGCCCGCATTGTATTTTTCTCTCCCGGCGGATCGCGGAGAGGTCATAGCGCTGTTACAGCCGAATCATTCCCGGCACTTTCAGACCGACCGGCTTCGAGCTAAGACGCAAAATTCAGCGGCAGAGCTGATAGACTTATTACTTGACTTTCCCTCGGGACAATATATCGTGTAACGTTTAGACATGGCGCTAAAATTGTCGACCAAGGAGAACGTGCTGAGGCAGAGTCTGGAGGCTGTTACCCTCAAAGTGAGTTGTTTTTTTTTGTTTTTTTGGCTTTTGTTGAAAGCGAAGATGTGGGTGTTGTAGTTTTTTTTGCGAAGGAAATTTATTACTCTGTTGTGAAGTTTTAACTCATGGTTTCATCTTTGTATCGGCCACCGCGTGTTTATTACGTAATGCGTATAGGGTGTTGTACTTGCGATAAATGAACTCTTGTTGATTAAGCTCGTGCGAAAGGTGAAAGAAAAACGTTTTGATTGTTTGTCAGACATTTTTCTAAAGTTTATGAAAATTTTCGTTTATGTACGCCGATTGGTGTAATGTTTTTAAAAATAACGTTTCTTTTATTCAAACTAAAAATTCAGTGTAATATGCGGGTAGATTTGTCACTGTTCGGTGATATCCGCCTTCGCGTAAAAATTTCCACGAATCCGACTTCCCGTTATAATACAACCGAGATACTTTACAAACCGTAATCGAGGATAAATGGAATAATTATTTTTTTTTAAAAATTGAAATTTAAGAAATCAGCTACACAGTTAAAATAAATTTTTCTAAAAATTTTCATTCAACAGTTTGCAACTCAAAAACTAGACTATTTTTTCCTCAACCTCGCGTCAATCCTACAGAGTGCATTTATCGACCCAAACGATCGAAAAAAAGCTTACTGCTCAGCCAATCGGCTGACAGACGAATAGAGAAAATGCCTGATCCTCGTTCTTTGTAGTTTCTTCTCGACTGATGTACTTCAATAAGTATGCTAAAACTAAATTTCAACATTTCGCAAGACTTCTCACATCAAGATTAACTCGATCTCCGTAACAAAAATGAAGCAATAACCGAAAATTCCGGATATTTTTCTCGCAAAAATTTTGCTCCAAAATACCCGAATACGCAGTATATACCTATATATATATATACGCACTGACATTGCCACGCATCGGTGCCCGCCAAAAGAACGAAACGCGCGGGAAACATCAGACGCGCCGACGTTCCGTGGCTAAAACGCAATTTTCTTTCATTCGGTCCGGCAACACTATGTACATACATGTGGACATCAACAGACGGTATATAGCTATATAAAAAATACAGTATAGTCAAAAAGCTTTTCCCGACGAAAAATCAACCGCTTGAGAGCATTTTACCTACTGAGCCAAAGGCGCGACTCGTAAAAAAAGCAGTCATCAGCTGATGCGGGCCGTTGACTTTCAAGTGCGCATATTATGACGTAGATTCTTTTTTGAACGAGCGGCATATCACTTTTTGCGAAAAGAGTCTTTGATAATTGTTTTTAGTATTGTTATTGCGGATATACAGATTAACGAAAAATAAGTTTTTTAAAGCCGACCTTTTTTCCGTTTAATTGGGTTTTTGAGCATAAATTTTTGAAGTTGAAATATTTAAAATTAATTCTTATGAATAAATCCTAAAATTATCAACTATATGTTGTGCAAAAGCGTACATTTTTTTCCGTGATAACTATCTGAGTATAAATATTGTGCTTTAGATTTTTTATTCCCTAGTAAAACGGTCAGCACTATCTGACGTGATTATTTAATGCTCACTTTTTAATCTGTTTTCATGAATATGTATTAGGTAATGTTTGTAACATCTATTTATTATCTAAAAATTTGTATATCTTTATTCCAATTATTTGGAAAGTAAGGTTTTCTACTTAATTAAATTAAATTTACTAATCACTCAAAATCAATTTCACTTTGAAATATGTATGTGGGTTGAATATAAGTTCAGGCAATCCAAGGTAAGAAAACACAATTCTATGTATAGAAAAGCTTGTTAGTATGTCTATATACACATTCCACATGGTACTATATTGATCAGAATGGTAGGGTATAATTTCTGTCACAATATACAATTTGATAGTAATTAAATGATAGCTTACCAGTAAATCGATAAAGGATTTGCAAACCATATGTAAGAAAAAAATTACAGAAAACAATGGAAGTTGTTGATTAAATGATAATGAAAGCTCATACTTACACTACATCTTTAGTTACACACAGTCAGTCATGAAGTCGTGTATTTCAAGACACATGAGATTCTCAAGTTAATTATTTCTTCTTGAAATTCAGGCTGTCTTATTATAATGGCATAGTAATAAGATCCAACAATGAGAGACTTGAATTATAAAGTCTCTGCACTGCATCGGCCAGCTCAGTCAGTCTTGGGTAGCCCTGATGTTAACCTTAGTTCAATTAACCTCTTGCTTGTTTTTTCAAAAAAGTGTTAATTTTCTGTAAATTTTGGACTGTCATTAAAACGTTTTAAGCATGAACCATCCCTGGACTGTGAGTATATTGTATAAACATAAAAAAATGATCGTTGTTACTTCCAATCCTCGTATTTTCTAGAGAACTATGATATCAGGCATCGTGTGCTTTGTTGTGCAATATAAGCTCAATTTTAATTTTGGAACTGTGAAATTTATTTTATATACTGTCACAGTTCTATTTGCAATAAATATGATGTTAGGATCATGATAATAAATATTTTAGAAAATTATGCATTCTGTTATAAAAGCAATATCAAATTAAAATATTTTTTGTTTGCAGGTTTCTCCCAAAAAACAATGCGTATCTCCAACAATCACCTACCAAAATGGAGTTAAAGCTAACGTAAGTTCCTTATCTACATTATTAATTTGTAACTAATTTAAGAAACCATTTTTTCCTTTCTTTTTTTAACAAACATCTACAATTGATAATTATTGCACCATAGAATGAAATAAACAAAGCAGCCAAAAAAATTGACTTCAAAGAAACCACCCCAGCCTTTGATCCACAACTGGAACCACTTCTCAAGGAAAACCCTGGAAGATTTGTATTGTTTCCGATCCAATGGCCCGATATTTGGCACATGTACAAAAAAGCCGAGGCTTCGTTTTGGACAGTGGAAGAAGTAGACCTCTCCAAGGTAAACTATAATGAAAATGTGCATTGAAAATTACAGTTATTTCAATTGTCATAATGATTGAATTAATAATGTTAAATTATTTATAGGACATGGTTGACTGGAACCGCCTAAATGACAATGAGAGGCATTTTATCTCTCATGTTTTGGCATTCTTCGCTGCCTCAGATGGTATTGTTAATGAGAATCTGGTTGAGCGTTTCAGCCAGGAAGTGCAGGTGACTGAGGCTCGTTGTTTCTATGGCTTCCAGGTGGCCATTGAAAACATTCACTCTGAAATGTACTCTCTTCTCATTGACACCTACATCAGTGACGCAGCACAAAGGTACATAATTTTACCCATTAATACTTATTTTATTCCAACTTCTGTTTGATTACTAAATACTTTAATTCGATATTTTAGACAATTTCTGTTTAATGCCATCGAAACTCTTCCTTGTGTCGCCAAAAAAGCAAACTGGGCTCTGAATTGGATCAGTCATGATAGCGCGACGTTTGCTGAGCGTGTGATTGCCTTCGCCGCAGTCGAGGGAATCTTTTTTAGCGGCAGTTTTGCTGCTATTTTCTGGCTGAAGAAGCGGGGTCTCATGCCTGGACTTACCTTCAGCAATGAACTCATTTCTAGGGATGAGGTAAATATCTGTACATGAGCAATCGTATAGTTTTCAATGCACATGGTTATAATTATAATTAATCTCCTTGCTTTTTACCTTTTCAGGGATTACATTGTGATTTCGCCTGCCTAATGTTCAAACACATCGTTCAGAAACCGTCGGAAGAGCGGGTGATCTCTATCATTAAGGATGCCGTTACCATTGAACAAGAATTTTTGACCGATGCATTACCCGTGGAAATGATTGGCATGAACTGCAAGCTTATGTGCCAGTACATTGAATTTGTTGCTGACAGACTGCTTGGTGAATTGGGATGTCCGAAGGTGAGATAAGATTTGAAAAACTATTATTCACTTTTAAATCAAAATAGAACTGTACAGTAACATGAATAAACAAAATTTCAGGTTTACCACTCCGAAAATCCTTTCGACTTTATGGAACACATCTCTTTGGAAGGAAAGACGAACTTCTTCGAAAAGAAAGTTGGAGAGTATCAGAAATGGGGAGTTATGCAGGACAGAACTGGAACAGAGAACAACTTCTCGCTCGAAGCGGACTTCTAAAAATCTTGACAAGAAAAGTATTAAAATATTATAACTTTAACTTTACGACAAAAAATCTTAACAAGGGCGTGGTTCTTTCCGCGAAGGTATACCCGCCCACATCCTAGAGCCTTTGAGGCACATATAGTGTTTAGTTCATTTTTGTAAATTCATTTATTCATTTGAAATTAGTTTAAGAATTGAGAAAACATTTTAGTTTAAGTTGTTATATATTAAGATAATTTTGACAAGCATTGAATTAACTATAGACAAAATGTTTTATACGACATTGGAATTATTGGTTGTTATAAAATAACATTATAGTGCATAATCCGTGACTGAATTTTTAAAAATATTTTATATTAGATTGTTGATAATCTAAAGAGTTAGTTTAGTAAGTCTAATAATTTAGAAAGATCTATTTTTCTACTTGTGTTACGGTTTATGCAACATAATATTGTTTTTGAATAATGAATAATTCGTCTAGTAAGACAAGAAAAATAATATTTTTTAAAAACTAATTGAAATAGCCATTTCTAAGATTTTAATTAATTTGGTAAATTGTAATTATGTAAATAGACTACAAGTTAACGAATTCAGTTTAAGACGAAATTTTTCATTCTATAAGGAGTTTCTTACATTACTCTTATTCATTTAATTCTTTATTTATTAATGTATTTATATGAGCTCAGGAAATTCTTGATACGAAATCACTTTCAATACTTAGTAATGTTTGTGAATATGGTGTTATTTACAAAATGAGTTACATAGAATAAATTAATAATTATTAGAATTTAAGTCTAAGGGGTTTTATTGAAAGAAAGAAAATAAATTTTGTATAATGCACGAGTATGCTTATAATTATAATAATAAATGTACTGATATTAAAAATAATTATAATAATTGTTTGTTCCAACTTTAAAAATTCTTATACACTAATTATATTTAATATCAGTTTTTTCAGAGATTTATTTTTTATTGCAAATTAAAATTCTGCACATGTAAGAGACTTTTTAACTTGTGAGTTAAGTGCAATCAAAACGAGATACAAACATATTCAAACCTAAGATATCCCGCAATACTTTATCACTTTTGTACATTTTATTTATGTGGGAATCAATACTTAATTACAACCGATTATATTTACAAACATTTATATACTTTGATGAACATTTTATAATCATAAAATAATATAATTTTGAACATATCATTCAGTTATCGTTTATTTACTACCTTTCATTAGTAAATACAAGTGTAAATCATAATGGATAACAATGTATAATAGAAATAAGCATTGAACAGTGTAATCTTTTGATTTCATAATATCTTCATGTTTATCAGTATATTTGTAAAGTTAAGCTACTGGAACTTGGAAGCCATTTTTTAAACGCTCTAAATACTGTCTTCTGCACTCCATTTCATCCACTGGTCTGTTGTAAGGTAGCCAAACAGGTTCTCCGACAAAATATCTCTTAGCTTTGATATAATCCTGAAAAATAAATTTATTTTGTCACATCTACTTATTTAAAATTTTAAAAATTCATTCAACTAAAATTTCTAACGTTCACGTCCAATGTAAATCTGTGGTAAATGCCACTTGGAATGATGATCAAATCTCCAGCTTTCACTTCAATACGAATCCACTGATCCTTGTCATCTCGAACATCAAAGTAACCAGATCCATCAAGCACAAGACGAATTTCTTCATCTGTATGCAAGTGTTCGGTGAAAAAATTTTTCAACTGCAATAATTGCAATAATAATTAATACGACAGTTTAGAAATTTTATATGATTGTAATAAATAATTATTCAAGTAAAATGTCGCCTACTTTTTCCTCATAATTCTGCAAACATTCCTTAGAACAAGTGATTTCATCTTCATAACTGTATCCTCTTTTTTCTCTCAAACTCTTCAAAGTTTGATCATTTTCATAATCTTTACAGTTAACCTGTACGAAATAAAATACTTATTGCAATTTTTTTAATACGCGCAAATAATTTTATCTTAAAAATAAACCAATTAAAAACGTTCCTTGATTAATCACAATGAAACGTCAAAAATTCATATCATCACAAGCAAAAGATAACGCAATAATGCGTCCTCACCGCAATCAAAGGTCAAACCCCATCCACCCCGTAAACCCTTCGTAAACCATCAAATCCACACGTAAGTATATATAAACCGGCATAGTCTGCACCTAAAATTCTCAAATCAAAACAAACGAGCCTCTCAAAAATCACGCGATCAGCTGCGCTGCGCAGAGTGAGAAATCTAACCTCAAAATGCTCGACTCCGGTACACCGGAACAGTTCCTCGAGGCTGAGGAATTCAGGCGGTTGCCGGTGATGCTCCAGCCGCTGGTCGGCCAGACTCTCGTCCATGTACCAAGCGCGAACCATATCCTCGAATATTACTTAACGCCTCAGGAAGACCACGAAAGGAAGACGTGAGTATCGCGACTGTATGATGGTACCTACTGTGCGAGAGGTTTTTCTTTATTTGTCACCCTACCACCGGTGTCGGGAAGATAATACTTAGTGTCTGTGGGTGATAATACATAAGTATTGTATGATTTGATCTGGCTGCTTAAATTTGTGATTCGAAGTGAGATAATGTAACGTTGCAGTGAATTTTGATTGATGATTGAGAAAATACCTGTTGTGCGGAGGAATATTAAAAAAATTTGTTATTACATTGGCATTGATTTTTTGTGATTTTATGTCCGTAGCAAAATGGAAAATGAAGCAAGAAGAAAGCCAGATTTATCAATCGAAGTCTTTTACAAGGATGTGCAGTCATTTGTTAAGGAGATGGATATGGAACATAATCTTCGTTATATTACATCTCGATCTACGGAAGGCATAGAATTTCACATTGATATTTTGCTCAGAGATATTAAAAGTCGCCTCGAAACGTACGCTATACCAACTGAAGGAGTTTTTATGAGAAAGACTGAGTTGTGTGTCAAAGTATTCAAGTACCTTTTGTGTAATACCAATTTTACTTGCCAGTCTTTACTCTCAAAAGATGATACCTGTGGACATTTGGTTGAGTTTCAACCACCCTTCTCACCTTTTCTGCTTGTTGAAATTTTGTGGCATATAAAATTTGAGGATGTCTTGGCAGAAGCTTTTCTGCATGTTCCTTTAGATTTGTGCATTGAGATCCTGGAAGTTTTGCCCAGATGCATTGATCGTCTAGATTTTGAGAGATCGTCAAAGTTCCTGACAACGGTGGTTCCTAATATTTACAAGAAGCTAATTATCCTCGGGAACACTGGAAGTCAGACTAAAGATATTACTAGAAACACTAGAATACTAGCTGGAAATTTGCAGGAGCTTCTTTTACAATTCACAAATGAGAGGTTTGAAACATTCCTAATTGTTTGCATAAAAAATCTGTGATTATTGTAATATTTAAATTTTCTTCTAGGTTCCTAAGGTTCGAAGACATAAAAAAGCTAGATGACAAGTATAAAAGGTATGGTACTTTGCTGAAATCAATTATTCAGATGGTGAGAACGTGTTTGACTACTAAATCCAAGGTTGAGATACCCTGTGAAATGGAGAAGATGTACAGACTGACATTTGGCCAAGAGGCATTCCAAATGATCAACGAGACTGTCCTCAAAGAATTGCTCACAGAAATTGACCGTGAGCTCATCAACCTTTTACTGAAAAAGATCAAAGAAATCGACTGCAACATCTACCTGAATTGGACAGAATACGATGACGAGGAAAATACTTTACTGACGCTCCAGCGAGCTATTGGTCTAGAATGCTACTTCTTCATACAGAACACCCAAGAGTACAAAACTTCCAACATTAAAGAATATGAGCATCTTGTGGAGTGTCTCCAGCAGATATCCTCGAAACCCGATCCCGAAAACGTCGTAGAAAGCTTGCAAATGGTAGATCTTTGTCAGGGAGTACGAGAAGGTAGACTCGAATGCCTGATGACTTTGTTTCGCAGGTACAAGGAGTGGGACAGCTCAGTGGTTGACTCCATTGACAGCAGCATCTCACTGCTCAAAAAGACCAACTGCGAAGAGCTCTTTGAGTACTTGGCAGGAGAACTGAATCATCCTGGAAAGGACATAGAGAAGCTCCAGCTTTACACACTCTGTATGGCCAAGGCTCTTGTCTACCTACGAATCACAGAGCTCTACGAGATCACTGTGAAGTTTATCATGAGATTCAGTGAAGAGGACAACTTGGACAATGTCATAGACATTACTAACTTTGAGAGGTTCATCATGCTAAATCCTAACTTATCTAATGCAAAGAACCTGAGGGTTGTGCTGTTTTTTCTCTGTCTCAAAACAAGAATTACTCTGAAAATTCTCCTGAAAATGGCTATAGGTCACTCGGACTATCCTGATGTTGCTATCACTCTGGATGACTTGATGCTCCTTCTACCGGTGCTGAAGATACAGACCCACAGCAAGTACGAGACCATGGTACAGTACTTGAGGTCAAGATGTTCAGAGAAAAAACAAAGTTAGTTGATCATTTCATTTACTAAAATTTATATTTAACACTAAGTCTAACCATTTAAAATTGCAGGTTCCTTTCTTATAAACCAACCAGAAGAAGAAACCTACAAGCCACAGGCGGTTGTCACCTTGGCAGTGCGCATTTTACAGGATATCTGTTTGGAAGGTTCAGGCTGGAACGCGAGTAAATTCTCTGGCCTTTTGCAGTCCTTCTACACTTTCTGCGAGGTCTCGGAAATTGTCAACGAGGTTTTCATACCGTTTCTCTTCTCGGACTCCTGCTCACTCATCTACCTCAAATACATCTTAGTAGAGCTGCAAAAGCTTGTGGGCAAATTCGAAAGGAAGAAAATCAATTCTGATCTGATATTAGCGTTTCGATTTCAAGGACTGAAGCTCCTCACTAGTCATCACATCTCCAGGTACATAATGGACGAGCTGCTGACAATGATCAGCAACTTAACTGACCACCTTATAAATAATCGGATCGTAAATTACACGGACATTCAATTTGAACTTGACGAGCTCATGTGTGACGTTTTCATGCCAGTTTTAACAAGACCACTTTCTGATACTGTCAAGCTTTACAGCAACTTGCATTTAAGAATGATCATATCTGATATAACGAACATCCCCGTCAATCTCGCGAATGATAATGTGTTACGGCACATAATGCTTTACTGTACCAAGAAGCAGTACCTGGCGTATGCATGTGAGCCCCTGATTATTTTGAGATTTAGCAATAAAGTTGAAGTTTTTGAAAACTTGATAAGACTGACACTGGAGACGTGTCTGCTATGTCTCGAGTACCCCGAAGTTGCGGCGTCGGACAGCATAGCCTTTTTGTTAAGATGTCTCCTGCAGCTACTGTCCACCGAGCATTACAAACAGAAAACGAAAAGTTACAAAAGGATCTGCAGTAGTCTTCAGACAAACGTCATGATTTTAAAAGATACCATCGGATATACTGTTTTGGGAGACGCTTATCTGGAAATGTTGAAGCAGTTTAAAGGTGTCGCTTTGAACCTACAACTCATCATTAATGCCTTGGATCAATTCGCGTTAGTTTGTATGCAGAAGAGTGATAAGTTAAGGATTTACGAAGCACCACATTCGCCATTGGCCATCAAATTTTGGATAGAATACGACATCGTCAACTTACTCTTCAAAAAGAATCTTACGGAGGAGGAATACCTCAAGAAATTTGGGGATTATATAGGAAAATAGATGCGAGATTAAAGACAATCTTTGTAATAAGTCTTACCTTTTAGTACTAGTCTTCGCAAATGTATAAAGTTTGTAACTTTTTAATATAAAAAAAATAAAATTGAATTTCATTCACTTATTCAGCAAACTATTATTAATTCATGCATTCAAATATAATTTAATTACTAAAGGGTACATAGTTTATAAAATTAAAAAACCGTAAATATTAATAATAATAATAGTAGTAATTTATTATTCACTGTAATACACTGTATAAAATTTTTAAATGAAGGCAGGGCACATAGCTCAAAGAAACGCATAGTTATTGCACAGGACTGTCCGTATATTAGTTTTACAAATTCAATGCAGTTTTGTATCGCAGTTGTACGGTTTCTTTCTTTCGCTCCCCTTTACATCGTTTATACTCTCCGGATTTCCGATACAATCGTTCCTTAATACATTTGTGCGATATTGCCAAAGAAAAAATGCCGTTACAATATTGTTCATCGATTTCAAGTGTATACGTGTACATATGTACATGCAAATTTTATAAAAAAAGAAGAGAGACGAGTTATACAGGATTGGCAAAGTAAAAAGTGTCGGTTCAACGTATCGATCCGCTTTCGTTTGATTCTCTCGTTCGGGGGATAAAAGGCAGAGCGTATACAAGTTGCGCGGAGGAAAATATAGTGTGTGGGTTTTGTGCACTAAAAAATGCAAAGACGTTTATCGTATTTATTCTTCATTTTTCACCATCATCATTTCTCGCGTATGTGTACAAAAAAATCGGTTCAACAAGTAGCTTCTCTGCTCTATCATTAAAACATTCATCGTCGTCATCGTCCTCAAGTAGAAAATGCCACTTATACAACCTCCGTATTACCTCTAGGTTTTTTTCTTATCTTTCTTTTCCTAACTCCATCTTAACCCATTTCGTGTTTTTTTTTTGTTTCTATATATATAATAATTATTAATCCGCTAAAAATTCGTCCCGATAAAAAGGAAATTATATACTCTACAAGTACCATATATAAATCATATAAAAATCCTTTTTCTTCGTGTACGTGGGCTGGCGATTCGAGTGCAAAAGCTCATCGATCGAATAAGTATATTTACGGTTGACGAACAGAGCGATTAACTCCCTATAATCGCGAACACAATTAATTTTTTTACAACAATGTATAGAGAACTTAAAATTACATTCCAAATCCAAGTAGCACAGATGTTACTTGACGTTAATTAAATGAAAAAAAAAACAATAATAAAACCTACTAAAGCTTTCACTCGATTCGCCGTCCGACCCGGAAAACCCTTCATGTACAATCGCTTCTTTCTCTCTGTCGCCTATCTATATAGCCACGCATAGAAAAAAAGAGAAAACAAAATTGAAATAAACGAAAACTAACGGAAGAGAAAATCGTGTGTGCTTGACTATATGTACAATATGATCGATATACAATTACATAGAATTTATATATAATAATAAATCTCTCGTCGAGAGGAATCGTGTTCGGACTCCGGAAACCCGAGGGACAAAACAGACGAGAGACATGTGCTTCTGTGTTTGTTGCGTGAGGAAAAATCACGATTGACATTCAAAAATTTTTCGCTTCCTACACGTCCTCCTCCTCCTCCTTCTCGCAATCTCTATTTTTACATCGTACAAAAATTTACGTGACCGTGGCGACGAGCCTCGCCGACGAGCTTTCGCTGCTTTCCTGCTATTCTTCTTCACTTTTTTTTTTGCTACGACGTCTTTGCTATGACTAGATTAACGGGCTGGCAGGTGTCGATCAATTATTATTATTATTATTATTTTTTTTTTGCAAAAGTCCAAGATAACTTCCTTTCTTTACAATATTTTACATTTTACGTTGTAGACTGTCGTAACGCGAGTAATTTCAAGCCCGCGCGCGCACAATCTTTTAAAATTGACTCGGGATCAGTGTCCAATACAAGGTTGGCGAGATCTAATCGGACACTGCACAATGCGCGTGTATATTTTAAGTCGCGAGAGATAGGCGACAGCGCGAAAAATGACATTATCGTCGCGCGATAGCAATTTCCTCCTGAAACTACATATGTATTTTCTCTGCCAGCGCCGCATTCGACGAAAATCGTCACTCGCAAAGCTCGTCGCTGGGACAGCGTCGCCCCGGTCCCGAGCACGTTATTTTTTCTCAGCTCCGCCCGCACGAAGGACTCCTGTCATTTCGACAATTCTTCTTTTTGTTTTTTTTTGTTCAATTTTCTTTCGACAACTACGTATACACTTATGGCTTGTGATGCACTTTCTTTCATATATGCCCCTGTCGGTAGTCCTTGCCACGGGTGGGACGATTAATTTTATCGTATATATAATATATATATATATATATATATTTATGTATAACCTGACTATTTACAGTTTTCTTCACATTGTAAAAAATATAACATATTTCGTACACAATATCATACGCAGGTAGTACTGAAAGGCCGATATCCATCTAAGTTGTGGTGTTACCTTTTTCTAAACCTTTTTTTTTGTTTTTATACTTTGAGTTTTTTTTCGTACCAATTAGCGTGTGTAGGTGTTTGTGACCCGATAAGAAAGTTCACTCGAGCGGCTCGAAAAAGAAGCCACTTGTCCCTTATCTCTCCGTACAAATAGCCGTCGCGTGGAATTGAAAATCGTCGGGGGCGGGCAGCAGAGCAAAGTTTCCTTCCTCGTCCGAATGATATGCGCAAAAATTATTCTATTTGTCGTCTCGCCCCATAAGCCGTGTCTAGAAAATCTAGATTTGTGCCGTCGACGCTGCTTCTTTCTCTCGGTTAGAAAAATATGCGATTTCGACTCACGACTCTGGATTCTCTCACTCTTTCTGCTCTACAGGGAATACTTTACTTTGTTTTTGTGGTTTCGGGTGATATATCTGCACGGATTATCGTGCGTAAAAGCTGCGGCACCCCGGTGTACGGATTTATACACAGTGTCGTCGCATGGACAGAACGGAAGTGATGAACGTAACGTTACAATTCATGTTTACAATGTACCCGAGGATATAAAATTGATACGGAAAAAAATATGTATGAGGAAGAGTGGAAGTCTCCCGCGCGTCGCCTTAATTTTAAAATATCGAAAAGAAGTGTGCGCCTGTGGAATTCAGCGTTTAATACTCGTTCTGCGAAGGCTACGGCAATAACGAACTACGTCTATCGCGTTGGACTAAGACGGAAAAAAACGTCGAAGAAGCTTTCAATATGGTTCCTTAACAAACTATATCGTACAATTAGTAATGAGATTTCGCTTGAAGTTATAGTAATAATAATCATAGTAGAAATGATAAAAGTAAAACGGTACATCTTCATCTTCATCATCATCGATCATCGTCGTATCGTATGCTCGATCGCGTGGAAAATCTCTCTTCCCCTATAAGTGCCATAACTTTGGTTCAAGCACAGAAAGCGTAAGAACTCAAGTTACAAAAAGAGAAAAACTCTGCCACGGGCTTTCATCGCATCCCCGATCCGCGTTTTATTATACTATTAATTTTTTTATACACGAAAAACAACCCAAAATCAGTATCACGCAAAGTACACGTCGTCAATAAGAACAAAAAAAAACAACCAAAAAATACTGAACAAACAAAGTGCAAGTTTTTCTCTCTTTTCCTCTCGATTCCGCTGCTTGCCAAAGTCGAGAAAACGATAGTCGAGCGCACGCAGGCCGACAGAACTGGACTAACTCGCGATAGGAGACGAAAATATTAAAAACAACGAGGAGTATTATTTATATATGCATATATATATATATATAAAAAAAAGAAGAGTAATAGTTGTAGAATAATCAAGAATAATAATAATCATCATTATCGTCCAGTTCTGCTTGCCTGACGACGGAGAGCGGTTACCTAGCCTTACGATAATATAACAATATTACATCGAGTTTGGTTTGTCGCCGAAGAAATATAATAACAATATATCATAACAACTAACTTATGGAGAATATACGCGCGATCCATGCGTGTTCGTGTGTACGTGTGTGTTTCTGTGTGTGCGCGTGTGTGTGTGTGTGTGCCAGAGCTTCCTCTTCTCTAAATGCAGCGCATCCCTCCACTCCCGCATTGGTCCAAATCCGCTCTCTTCGTGTATTCTTTCTCCTTTCTCTATTGCCTGCCTATGCCTACCGTTTATATATTACAATAATATTACACGTAATACCTATCGGCGCGTAATAAAATAACCGAGCGCGCGCGCGCGAGGAGTATGCGCGACATCGTCATCATCATCGTTCCCGAGAAGAGACGCTTATAACCTATTACTCACTGCTCCCCATTCAATATATATCTTTCTCTCTCGCGGCTCCTTATCTCTCACAGCCCGTCTAGCGGCGCGGGAGAGCACACGTCCTCCTCTTTCCCTCAGGAATTGACCATACGACAGTAGTAGTAGTAATAATAATAATCGGGCTGCGGCGACGTCCGCACGAAGAATCAGTCGATCGTCTCTTTTGATTAAGTATTAGAGGACGCTGCAGCAGCAATAGCTTTTCTTCTCCTTCTCGGGGCTGAAGTTCATCTCGCGCACGATCTCCGCGAATACCTCGTTGACGTTGGTGCGATTTTTGGCCGATGCCTCAACGAACGGGCAGCCCCACATCTGCGCCAGGGCATTACCCTCCGCGGTGTCGACCTCGCGCTGGTGCTCCAAGTCGAGCTTGTTGGCCACCAGAAGTACCGGGACCCTTTCGGTGCCCTTGACTCGGGTGATCAGCTCCTTCATGGCTTTGATGTCCTGGAAGGTCTGGTGGTTCGTCAGACTGTAGACTACCACAAAGCCTTGGCCATTCTTGATGTACAGGTCTCGCATGCTGGCAAATTGCTCTGTGCCAGCTGTGTCAAGGATCTCCAGGACACATGGCGAGTTGTCCACCTCGATCTCCTTCCTGTAGAAGTCCTCGATCGTCGGGTCATACTTCTCCATGAAGCAGCCAGACACAAACTGCACTGTTAGGGCACTTTTGCCCACACCACCTGAGCCCAACACTACCACCTTGAATTCCCTCATGATGCACGAGGTGATTGTGTGCGTGGCTAAATGTGCTGGTTAGTTGTTGAAGAGATTAGAGCAGGAGGCTGGGATGCCTCGACAACCTTCACGTTGGGCTACGACTTGAAGCCTAGACGGCGTCTTCCTAACAACAAAGGCATCTAGCTAGACACCTGACTCACTCTCCCCGGATTCTGAGCTTACAGTTGAATGGAACTGCTGCTGTGATCCTAATGACACCAAGACTCAACGTGGGTCCTGTGGACAGAAATAACGCATAATGCTGATGATACACAGAATACTAACGATTGAATTTATTATAAATAGTTTGTTGGTGCACGATATTGATACACAAAGTTCTTGCATTCAATGATGAAAATGAAGCTACTATCTGCCAGTCACAATTACTGCATCTAATACCATTTATACGAAGTTTTTAATTGATTTATACTATCAAACACAGCAATCGTGAAACAGCAAAACTACAAAGTTGTCACTTCCATTCGCAGCGTTAAATAGAATCACCTTGAATTTTCATCTTTACAACACAGCAAGCTCTCGTGTCTCCCGACAAAACTTCCATTCCAACTAAATCAATCGCAAACCCAACTGATAACACAAAAAAAAGTTTCCAACTATCTCCGAGCAAATACCAGGCACAATCAAACAATAACAATCAAACAAGGCAAATTCTCAGAATCACAATGAGCCAGCTCCCCAGAGCAAAGAATGCTGCTAACCTACAAACTCTCCTTCTCAGCAGTACGAAACTCACCAGCTCCGAAAATCCTTCCACGAGTTTATCTATCTCTCTCTCACACACTCTCGCGCGATTCAGACGTCCGTCCGCCGCTGAACACGAACATCCATCTCTCTCTCTCTCTCTCTCTCTCTCTCTCTCTCTCTCTCTCTCTCTCTCTCTCTCTCTCTCTCCACACCAGAGACGTGTATACAGCAGCAGCAGCACACCGCGCCTCTCCACACACACGCACACTACTGAGCTCTTTTTCTTTCTCTCTCGCGTTCACCTCTCCGTCTTTCTCTCTCCGCGTGTACGCGTACACAGCTCTATTATTAATCCTTTGTTAACGAGAGGGGCAGAGAGACACATCGATAGCAGCTCTAGAACCTCGTCTCCAGGACGTGTCTGTCTCCGTCCCTCTCACTCCTACACTCGGACGCACACACAGCTATGCTTGCACACGGACATACGCATGTACACAGTCACGGCATACCTGGGGGGGAAGGCGTAGGTTCGCGAAAGAAGCCAGATAGACAGAGAAAGAGGACAAGTACGCAGCCTATGAAAAATCTAGCCGGAATAACTCACGCGCCAGGGGATATGTAGACAGCGGGCTCGTCGTCGTCTCTTTACTTCTTCCTGCGCGACGACGACACGCGTGACGCCATCTTATCGGCACTCGGGCGTCCGCTGCTTCCTTCCGCCGCCTGCAGGCGTTGCGCTCGCTCTCCTTCACTTTGTCCGTATATATACCAATATACCGCTCCTCCTTCTGTCTTTCTCTCTCTCTCTCTTTCTCCTCTTGCACCGCGGACACACACACCCGTACACGCACAGAGATGCAGTAAGTATATCTCGCACTTTTTAGGTTATAATAACCGCACTCACTCTCGTCGCGCACCACCACGTATTTCAGTTATACGTATACCCGCGATACATACGCGTATTATGTACACAGGTTACAGTATACATACGCGCACACCGATGGACACACAGTATAGAAATGTGCAACACTATACAAATATACTAACGACGGGGGAGCCCACCGCCTCGAACGAGACGCGCAGCGAGACTGAGAGCGCACCGCCGCCGCTCGGACGAAATCGTGAATGGAATGGCGGGGGGAGGGGATAGGTACTGCTGCTGCTGGCTCCCGTTTTCTTTGTGGGAAAGATCGCGAGGGAGATTGGGGGACGAGAGTGTGCACTTCTCGCTTATTTTCCGTATACCTGACTGCGAGTCCTGATGCGTCTGCGTCTTCCTGTCTCTGTGTACTTTTAAGTTCTTATAGTTTGTGAATTTTTCGGGATCGTGCGGTAGTGTAGCGATGGGAAATCGGAGGAAGTGCGCATGCGCAGGAGTGAGGGAGGGGGGGAAACTGCAGGTATTCGCGCGCACGCGGTCGTCTCGCGGAATCGGTTGAGTTCTCGGCTTTTTCTGCCGATGATGGTGTTTTTTGTCGTAACCCGAGGAAGCTTGTATATATGTATATAGGTGTATACGCAGAGGCAAGTGCGAAAATTGACGGTGATGTGA
Source organism: Muscidifurax raptorellus (assembly GCA_020010945.3). Lineage (NCBI taxonomy): Eukaryota > Metazoa > Arthropoda > Insecta > Hymenoptera > Pteromalidae > Muscidifurax > Muscidifurax raptorellus. Next base: position 39,457,389 of record CM052080.1, read on the forward strand.
TTAATTACGACACGGCTATACACACTTCCTCGTTGTCTGATTCAACCTTCAAAAGTGCGTGTGTTTAATAAAGAAATCGAAATGAGGAGACGAAGAAAAAGACAAGTTCCGTTGGCTCTTTCTTTCCCGGCAGTGCAACAAGTGAGTTTCGATGTTTCTCTTTGTCTCCGCGGTGATGATTTTTTTTCTCATTCTTTTGAATCACACTGCAGGATTCCCAGAATGATTGTGCAAACTATAACTTCAATTCTCTTCGATGACTCTTAACTTGTGCACACGTGAGTATGCTGAAGATCGAGTCGTTTTCGAGATACGACCGACAGGGGATTTGCTCGTTGCGTAAATTTTGTGATCGACTTACGCGGCTGAGGTGGTCGCTGCCGAAATGCCGATAACCGGGGGAGTTTCTGCGAGAATTTGATTTGGGATATACCGCACGTATTGGGCGTATATTACGCGCGATATAGAGGTATATTATGCAAAGATTGACCTTGCGTAATCGCGCGTTTAATCGCGGCTTGTTAACTGGTGTAAGAAATATAATCCTCGTAATTTCGTCTCGTAACTGCGAGATTTGCTATTGAATAATTCGACGTTATCATGAGACAAGGCAGTTGAGAATATAGGAAAAAAGTGTAGTTTAATGTATATAAATATAATACCTGTGTATATCTCTTCAATTTCAAAACAAAGCTCATTGTTCAAGGTTTATTAAAATAGGCGCAGTAAAACTCGCGATGTTGAGTAACCCGCAGCATCGTAAACATATGCGCACACAAGCACTAAAAATTCCTCCTCAATCATGCGAACAATAATAAATACAAGTGAGCTAACAGTGATGAGCGACGAAAAAAAAAGAATAATCCTCCCACTCCACGAAATCTCTCGTCATTTTTCTCTCATCCACACATCATCGCGTCAGTGCCTTAATCGACTGCGCACAGGTGTACACCTTGAACCTGGGATTCACACAGTTCTGTTTATAGGTAAGTTCGCAAAAAAGCGACCTAACCCTCGAAGGTCGCGAAAACGCGAGCATTGTGTAAAATATAGCCTCGCGAAAGAAGAAAAAGAATCGAGAGAGGAAAAAAAGAACGTTGAACGCCTCGGAGAAGTTATAAACTCACTCCGGCCGGACTATTATTAGCGAAGGAGAGGCCTGCGCGAGCGCTCGGTTCTTCGCGAGTTTTCGTAGCCCTCGAGTGCGTGCATCAGCTTATATTGGAGAGAGCGATTTTTCGTCGTGTGTTTTTGCGACGAGGAGGTTAGGTTTGCGGAGAGAAAGACAACCATGGCCCTGTTTTGGAATTTGTTTGAGTATGCAGTTCACAGCCCTGCTGTCTTATATCCCGTATTTAGCCTGAACGCTTTTTTCTATTATTCTTTTTGCTCGCAAACTTGCTGTGATGTTGTTTTGACGGAGATTTTTTAGGTTAGAGTGCGACTTTTTGCATGTTTGTTTTTTTCTTGCGCGGTCCCTTTGCCGAGAATACTGGCAGCTTTAATTTCGCGGGGGGGTCGATGACCTGTTAAGTTTGATAATTTTGCTTCGGATGCCTTTGCTCAGATAACTGTATAATATGGTATAGTATACTAATCACGTGTGATTTATTGTTTTGAATCATTATTTACATTAACCCACTTTTTATTAACCACTCGGAAAGCCCGAAATTGTCACCGTTTGAGGAAATTCTTTGATGCACAGACTATCGAATCCGATAAGAAAAAAAAATTATAATTAGAATCCGGTGTTCTGATTCCTTTACTCTCTCTCTCTCTCTCGCTCTCTCTAATCTTATCTGGCTTACAAAGCCGTGCTTTTATAGATATACACCTTTTGCCGCTGAAACTATATATTCTCCTGTATATTCCACTACAACAATAATATTTACGAAATACAATTTCATTGACGTATTATTAAAATTAAAGCTAGCTTATCAACGCGATTGTTAGTCAGACTGACTATTATATGCGATAAATACAAATGGTATATATATATATATATATATATATATATACGCCAAGTAACTAATAATATTCATCCCGTATATATATGAATTACCTCGAAATTTCACAAGCACAATACACACTTGTCAACCTCATCACCATACGCTCAGCATCACAAAGGTCCTCTCGTGGAAAAAGCGTCGGCGTATGGGTCACAAAGAAAAATTCTCCATCTCCGATAATTATTTTTCCTACTCTCCGACGCAAAGCTCGATTATTATTTTTTTTTTCATCCGAGAAGCGACTTGATGTATATGTATATATATATATATATGTAGGTATGTACGACACAACGCATGCCTTGCATGGCAGTGGCGGCGAGAGAGAAAAAGCGGAAGCCGCTTATCTGCGCCTGCGGACGGCGCATGTATAATGCTCCTCGCGTATACTGGGTATATTTATATATATATATAGAGATGGTGTTTCAGAAGCTAATTTTTTTTGAAAATTGGGTGGGGAGTCCGATATTTTTTAAGCTTCGCAATATTGAATAGAATGTAGGATTTTCAATCGATGCGTTGTTAAAATTATTGGTGTGTCTAGTGGTTAGCGGTCGGAAAGCCATCGGTTATATAAAAGTTGATTACAGAGCTCGCGATGTTGCATCTATTGCAATATCAATGCGTAGCTGTGATCGACAGTAATGAAATTTCGTACGAAAATGACTTGTTAAATATTCCCAACAACAATACAAATATTCATCGTAACCGCAGACGCTATAAATTCAAGTTCAAGATCCAGCGCAGAGCCAAATTAAGCATCATTTAAAAAAAAATTGTCACGATTCCTCAAGTGCACGAGCACGTAACGCCAGCACAGGCGACTGTCATCGTCGCTCGTCCGGCAAATGGAAGCTACACTTACACGCACACGCGCTGTCTCTATATATATACTATTTCTTCCTTTTTTCCTTTCCCTCTCGCTCGTCGCTCTGTGCGCGCAGTGATATCATCCTTCGAAAGTGTACATAGCCGAGCGATGCATCATATTTCGGCCTTTAACGCGCTCTCGTGTGTATATATAGGATAGTCGGTATATATGCATGGGATGTTACGCGTTAATGGGGGCAATTTGGGATGTATTTATAATCGTGAAGGTATTTTTTATTTTTCGTTTATGATTTTTATATATATAGTTGTCGACGGAAATTCGCGTGAGAGGAGGACGTTTACCTCGATATTTTTTTTTTGTGCGATGAGATCAATTTTTGGAAGTTAATTCGAGCAGCGAGGAATTTTTATTCTCAGGTGAAAATCGAGTTCCAGCGCCGAAATTGCGTTTATTATATGTGAACCGGTATATCGTCTGTACCGTTAATTTCCCAGCAATTTTTATGAGGGTACGACCTTTATTATGTATATAGAAAGTGAATATTCGCAGCCACAAAGCTCTTAGTGTCTAGTTTCAGGAAATTTTCATTTAAAAAGATTTACGCTTCGGATTTTTTTTAGATTTCTTTTTCTTCAAGGAATTTTGAATTGCGAGCTTATACTTATTGATTATTGAAAAAACTTCTAATCCGTACATAGAAGCACGAATATTGATTACATTTCTGAAAAATTCTAAAATAATTGCTGCACCTCGACGCTTATAGCAACGTCATGTTGATAAAAGAAAATTCCAATTATAACTCTACAAAGTAAAAGAAAAAAAAATTCACAGATATTGGTATATATGCAATAGCATAATAATGAAAAATCACTAAAAAAAATCTCTCGCATCCCATGGAATCAACCCCAATAAACCAAAAGAATAACGACCCGCTCGCAACCCCAAGAATCCGATGATTTACGGGGAAAACGTTTGTCTCGCTCTAACGAGGCCCTCACGCGCGATTTATTATTTCGTACTGTATATATATATATACGCTCGTCTTCTCTCTTCCCATTATTATCGCTCGGACACGCACGGATTGACGAATGTCCTTTTTTCCGGCTTGGATATCGCTGTCGAGAGCAAAAGAGCTTTAAATATATCCCGCGTAACAATATCGAGAGACTTTTGCTCGTGAGTTTTTGCCGTGTGTGTGTGTGTGTGTTTCTATGGGCTGTCCTCGGGATTGATTGTTCGATGATGGATGACTTTATATTGGAGGAGATATTTTGATTTGTGATCGATGCTTTCTTGTTGGGAGATATTAAGTTTGAAATTTTTGATTCAGTGATTTTTTGTGCAATATAATAAATAGGCTTTATAATTGAAAAGAATTGTTTGTCCAAATATTTTGAGAGAAAATAATGATAAATATTTTGCTATACTTTTAATAACGCTCAAGATGACGTCTACTTTTATGTATAATGAAAAAAAAACTTGTTATCCTAAAATTCAATATTTTTATATTAACGAGTATCTCTTACGCTACACATAGAAACTAAAACCAAGCGAAGAAACCGACGCAATACGAATAATTAATATACCTCCAACTAAAAAACTAAACATATATCATTCACAAGCAGCTGCACCAGTACACTTTAAATCGAAAGTCAAATATTTTCAATAGCAGCAGCAGCACCTCGGAAGTGTTATATTTGCGAACGGCACTTGCGAAATTTCTCGCCGATTACGGCAGAATTTGTGGAAGCGCCGCCGCGTCTCATTTTTTTTTTTTCACTTCATCGCCGACATAATATCGCGTCAATGATATTGTACGGAATTTTCAATACAGCGTCTGCGACAAGTGATATAGACGAGTGTTGACTCAGAGAATGTAAATTTCGATGAGAAACTTTTCATGGGATTCCGCGACTGATGCATTAATTATCGGACGACTTGTTTCTGCTATCGCTGACACGATGTGTATACGTTTTGTTGGGTTTTAGACTTTAGCTTCGGGGAAATTTTATTTTTCTAGTGAGCAATACTTTTTTGGCCCCTTTATAAATAACGTTTTTATCGAGTGTCGTACTCGCATTGACGCTCTTAAATGTCTAATAAAACTTTCTCAAAATTCACAAGAACTTATCAAATTCCACTTGAAAACCTTTCAAAAAGCCTCTCCAATCAAAAAAGTCCACTCGAATCATCTCTCCGTAAAAGATAAAAACCACTTCTGCATCGCGGGTCACTTTTATTTTTCTTTCCTCCAATCTCACCTACAAAGTCGGTCATACCTCGTGTGTCTCTATACGCTCACTTATATATATATACATGTATACACATCTACAGCCGATGATTCACCCGCGCGACTGATCAGCTCGCATCACAGTCGATGCGTGTTTCTGCAATAAAAAGTTTCCTAAGCGCAAACCGTCTGACGTGTATCGAGGAGAAATACTATACGTATTAAGCCAACAGGTTGGTGAGCTGGATTTTTGCAATATTTGATGAATTTTTTTTTCTTTTAACCAAGAATTATTTCGTGGAGCTGATGAGGATGTGGCAATTGCAATTTGATTTGCATTTCAAAGTCGGACCGGTTATTACGTTTTCGGTTGGGGTGTTTGACTCATCGGCTTTAATTGTGTCGTTCCTTCTTCTTCTTTTTTTTCATATACATACGTTTCAATTCAATTGGAGCAAATTGGTGAGGAGATAAATTCTGCCGACGCTTTGAATATACGTGAAAAAATGTTTCTGCGGAACAAAGGACTCGCGTGTGAAATTTATTCGTAGGATATTACTTCCGACTTGGAATATTAAATCGCTTTGATGACAAAGAGCGAATGTGGCTTCTTATAGTGTGTCGGTATCGAGAAGTCTCTTCAGGACGTATGTTCATTAAGACGCTTGCGATGAATCAATTATAGTCAACAAAACGGAGATAATTTTTTTTCGTGTCTGACTTTTTATAATTTATAGAGCGGTAATATTCTCGCTACTCTATTACGCTTATATTGGACCGTATCCCTGGTAGAAAATTAACTTGATTAATTATAATTGACAATTTCTATCTAATATTAACGTAAAAAATTAAACTTTGCTAAGTCATTGCTACTTTAGCATCTCGGTATATTTCTTGAGAGCAAAAAACACTTTTTCTCTCTTTTCTGGCTTGAATACGTATAGGTACGTTTCGTCGGATATATTTTGTGATCTTTCATAATTCCGAGATCCAACAATCATTCAACAAACAAAGACGTTATAAGTAAACGTTTATCGTGGTCCAGCGATTTCGTTGAGCTAAAAACTCAATCACTGAATATCCTACACTCCACAATCTCGAAATTATGTAAAAATCAACGTCCTCTCCGCTATGTTCCCCTCGCACATCGAGGCAGTGCATCGGCTTTTCGATTTTCCAGCAGCAGCAGCAGCAGCAACGTACGGCCTTCGGTGGCTATACGAGCTCTTCTCTCCCCTACTCTCTGGTTATATACGTTCGGTCTAACGACCTCTAAATCGAATGGAGATATATAACGCGCCGGACGACGACCCGACACGACGGTTAAATAATAAAAATAATGCTTCCCTGCGTATATAGCTTGTCTCTCTCTTGCGAGTATATATATATATATATATACATATAGTGTGCGTTGCGGTTTGATAGTTCCGAGTCTCTGCATGTATGCGATGTGCCCATGTTTTCCTTGCGGTGGAGGCGTCGACGTATCGGATTTCGGAGGATGAGGCTTCTTCGCTTCTGGTCGAGGGCATTTTTGCCCGCTACAGGGTGGAATAATATGCTTTTCGAGATGCAGATGGCCTGAGCTGCTGATAAGGCTGATATTTTTAAAGATGATTCTGTAATCTAATCAGCTGCGGAATAAAGTGCTGAATATTCGTTAACTGTATAAATTGTGCAAATATTTTACAGCGCATTGTTTACGACTTTTGAAATATCGATGTGCAAAATACAGCTGAGATATAGTGAAATTTCGCATTTGAAAATAAATTAAATCCGCTGCGAGTATTGCCAGCAATTTTCTAAATATAACCGCGCAATGATAAATTGGTATTGGAAATCGTTGCGAAATATATATATATATATATATATATATATATATATATATATATATATATATATATATATATATATATATATATATATATATATATATATATATATATATAGATATATACGCAGGGCTCGTGAACTTGATTCTAAAAAAAAAGTATCCGCGGCTTAACCTTCGGCTTTCTTATTCGGCAAATCTTTTATTTTGGAAACTGTGTTTTTCTACCGGCGCAGTAGCTTCGTTGCTTTCAGTCGCGTATGTTTCGATTCTAAAAGTAAAAAACGGCCGTCCAATCGAGACTTTAAAAGTGTACACAAGATTTGACGAATATGCTATTATTAGCCGAGAGAAGAATGGACCCTCATGAAGCGAAATTGATTTAGTACCTGAGCCTCGATCACTTGGTGAATTGTGAGAATTAAAAAATATATATACGCCTGGATGTTAGACTTTGGGGCCAGAATTTATATATTTAAAATAAACCAAATTTCAATGATTGATGCAAATTCGCAGCAGCAACATCGTCAAGGTTAAACCTGCATGAAAATGTACAATAACCTTTGAATTAAATAACATCATCGAAAAGGCAGAGGCTTTTGTTGAAAATATTATCGACAGCCAGCTGATAAAATATCGACAGCTACTTCTCACAAAGTGGAGAAAATAAAATCGATAATATTTAAATAAATTAATAATAATAATAATATCGGAATACACTGTCTCGGCGGCAAACTCGTATGTAAAATCAAGCGCTAAATATCTTCTCTCGTACACGTACGACACGCAAAGTACGACTTTTTTTTCAAAAAACTTAATTCCCTTATTCCTGCACTTATACATTTACCTCGAATATATATAAGTTAAAGAAAAAAATCCTCGCGTATACGCGCGAAAAGCGAAACCGTTTAAATAATACCATAATGATAATGATACACACACGCGCGACGATAATTGCAGATCTCGTTCTTGTCGGCTCGTTTCTTCAATTTTTTTTTCTTTCTCAGTGCAGCTCGATGGACTTCTCGGTAATATCAGTCTCTCTTTGTGACTCTTTCTCGCGCGCGCACTGTCACTTTTCTTATCGTTTTTGCGTTGTTTTATTCTCGATTTTCTTTGTGTGCGCGGCTTGACTCACTATCTAGCTCGTGTATTATATTATATTTTATTTATACCGTTTTTTATTATATTTTTTATTATATTTTATAAATTATAGCTCGAGTCAAAATATTAGTCATTATGATATAGATTTGCGACACAGAACTTTTCTTTCGATAGTTATGTCGCTTAATATGTAATATATTTTATTAAAACGTTTGAAAAATACTTGTAAAACTTTATACTATAAGTTGTAGACAACCATACCTTACAAAACGTTCAAGCGTTCATTTCGACTCTCTCATAAAATTCATTAATCGTATTGCTATATTTCCGATCATCCTTCAATTAATTAACAATAGGTATAAACACAGCAAATTAATTAAATAAAAAATTTGTTTCTTCATCTGTACGAAATGTCGTGTTTTTCGCACAATTTAATCGAAACATAATACGTGCGATTTCTACCAATTACAGAAAAAAAAAATAAGAAAACCACACACGAAACAACCACAGACTTTCGAGCTACACCTCCGAACTCGCTGCATCTGCTTCAAATATCGAGAATAGCCTCCTAATTAAAGCAACGCGCATAATTTTTCGATTCTCGAGTACTTACGCGCATGCACATTCTTCGATTATTTCTTCGCGCTCTATTTACGCCCATAAGTACACTCCCTGCCAAAACTCTTAGACACGTGCTATATATGTATGTGTACTGTATCTAGTAAAAATCTCTTTGGAAAAAAAGATATATATGTATAGTGATTTCTCTCTCGGAATTGAAGATTTACCGGTGAACGAAAGCGAGAGCGTATGTATGTAAATTTTCCAAAACAAACAAACAAGACGATGACTTTGCGAATCGAAGTTTTATATTCGCTTCGATTTTTTCTTTTTTCTCAGATATATACGCATCGCATGCTTAGTCGTGTTGTAAAAATACGTATGCCTAGATGCTCGAAAACGAATTATACTCGCGTTGCAAAAGGATTCGAGGGCATTTGTTGTATGCCAGTAGCTTCTTTTTTTTAAACATTTTGCATCACCATATATGCAAATGACCGACAAAGCCGTAATGAAGTGTTTGCGTGAGAAAAACGAGTATACACAAACATGTTGGTAAACTGTGATTGCCTTTTTTTCTCTGCTGCTGCTATAAAGTCGGCGAACATTATAAATAGAGATTATCTATCGGGAGGTCAATTCCGGTTGATACTACGCTGATGCAAAAAGTAGAAATACCAATTATTTTTATCTGCTGATGTTCATTCTCTGAGTCATGTTCGGAAACTAAGTATTTGTGTAACGTCCGAATATAAAAATACTACAAACGTGGGTAACGGTATTTTTTGTTAACGAAAAAACTTTCGTTATATTTTTTAAAAATCATTCAGTTTAATTTCCCACAAATGCTTGTTACACGCATGTATCGATTTCCAGTAATGAACGCTTTTAACTGATTGCCTGCATCAATCGCTCTCCGGTCTGAAAAGTTTTTCTTCAAAACAATGCGTCCCGCAAAATCACCGTTGCACGATGCTACTTAAATCTTCGAACACACCAATTTCGAAAATCGTTTCATACGCTACGAATTAAAAAAAAAAAAATTCTCCCACACCCTACGCGCAAAAGCTTTCAACGGTATTACAACCAGCAAAAATCTCAGACTGTCGCGTCAAAGAAAAAAAAGAGAACCGCCTGCATACTTCTCTTCGCTCTTCATCCTTATTCTTCCTTCCTCTTTCTCTCTCTTGTTCTCTCCCCACCACACGGCCGTCTCTGTATTTCATGCACGTCATAATTACCGCGTGAGCGAGAGACCCGCCGAGTAACGGCTAGTCTGAAGGTCGGTCGCCGGCTCCTCTATACTGTATATACATGTACGTGTACCTTTAAGTGTATATAATGAAATGCATGCGTGCGTGTGTAATAAAGAGTCGCTTTTTTTTTATTTTCGTTGTGTTGTTATACTGTGTATAGACCGATCGATCAAAAGTCTCGGTGAAAAGACACTTTTGTCGATAGAGCGTAAGGGGGTATTTGGGAGATTTGTTTGGTACTTTGACGGCGAGGAGAGAGAGGATTATTATTGTTGTTATTTTACACAGAGGGCGAACAGCCAATTTTGTATAATTTTAACGTTGATGCGCGCAGGGAGAGATAGAAATAAATTCGCGTTTTCGAGGAGTATACGCGGGTATAATATTTAAATTTATGCTTGCGTGTGTGTGTCTGACGAACTTTTTAATTTATTCCGCCCGACGAGCATCAGCCGGCGAAACTGTAACTCGAGACTTTCGATTGGGACAGTTTTCTATTTGACACAATTTTCCTACATTATAATGAGCATCGAAAATAGCGATGGAAAAAAATCTTGCATAATTTGCTTTTCTACATGTACAACAGCTAGTTCGAGTATACCCATTATTTTTTTTCATTACGTGTACATATTGTGTAAATCATTTACATGTGTATACACTTTTAAAAAAACACGTAGATGGACAACGCGAGACTCCTCTTTGCGATGAAAGAAAACTCATCCAATTTTCGAAACGAAATAAACAGACTCGCGCAAAAATATTTTTCCCAGCTTGCCAACTCGCGATTCGATTTTTCTACATAACTCGCGCGTCGCAGGCCAAAATCGTGCAAATTCTCTCACGAGAGCAAGTGCAAGCCCTGAATATATGTGTAACGAAATATGTAGTCCGGACAGGAGAGAGAGAAACGCCAAAAGCGTCGTCGTCGCCGGGAGAGAGTGACGTAACGGCGAAAACAGGTTTGACATTGCGCCTGACGTCACCGCATCGCCATTTCAAAATCGTCGTATGGATTTTTTTTTGTAAATTCTACTTCGATGTATTGTTTGACCCGCAGGTTGGTTTTTCTGGTCGTGCTGTGTTTTTTCGACGTTCATGCTCGACATTGTTTTTTACAACGAAATTTATCGTAATTCGATAGGAAATTAATGTCTGTACACGATTATATGAATAACGACTCACTCCATTAATAAACGTATACTATCAGCAGGTTCCAATAGCGCAAGTATTAGTAATATGATACGCTATTTCATTCATTAATCGTTTCTCCTGTCGATCCTCAATCACATCTTTCGTAAACCAAAAGAAAATTATGAGACATCATTACACATCATCATTGCAATTAATTAAACACCTCCTGATTCATTTCACACGACCCAGAGCACAAAAATGAATTTTTCAAGCGACTAATGCCCGACGATTTCAGCTGTAGTCGCAACACACCGGTATGCTAATCCTCGTTACATCGTCGGAGTAAAAAAAGAAAAAAACAAGTGCATAATATACTCGTAGCCGAGCGTTTAATATGATAATTTTAAGGAGATTACATTTATGCGAAACCGGAATCTTCATTAGAACGTTACTTCTTTAAATATATAAATATACTCGCGCGTGGAGTTTAACCGTTTTTATTTCGGCTACAGCAGTGGAATAGCAATTAATATTTAGTTTTAATATGCGTATACTTATGCGCTAACACTTACGGTTAATTTTAGAACGAAAAATAGCTGCGAACTGAGTTTACGGAGCAGGAATCTTCTTTACCGACGGATATATCGATTCGCCCGGAAGGTTGAAATAATTCGAAGAAAGTTTTAAACGATCGCGTATATACGCGATGTTTGTTTAGAGTATGTGTAATATTTTTGCTTGTAATTTCGCGTTCGACGTATTGGATTTTGCGATGTTTTTTATTTTATATTGTTGGAGAGAGAGTTGCAGAAATCGAACGAGGAGTAGTTTAACTTTAAGCTTCAATCGGCGAAGTTTTAAGAGCATGTTAACTTAAAGTTTGGTGTGATTGATTTAGTTGAGAAATTTGGGTCACGTTGCCGAGTTCTGATTGAAATGTGTAATTGCTTTGGAAAACAGTTGGATATACCCTTGTTAATTTATTGTAAACAAGATTTATTACACTTATGTATCGCCATGATCTTGTCTTTTGGTGTTTCTTTACGGCGTTTAAAATTTTCAATCAAAACTTTTACAATATAATCTTGTACAACTAGCTTCAAGCTTCCTCTAACTAAATTTATAGTTTCAATAGATAAAATATTATTTAAATATATAATATTTTAATGTTTTTTTATTTAAATATTTTTAATATTAATTGTTTTGCTGAAGGAGCAATTTCTTTATAAATGGTAATTAAAAGAAAATGATTTTTTTAGTTTTCGATTTTTAGCTGAAACTAGTCGCTAAAATAGCTTAAAATTATTACAGCAAATAGATATTATTGTTTTTTATTGCCATACATTTTTTCAATATGTTTGAAAATTTAATTTTGGAGATATGAATTTAAAAGAAATCACTCTTTTTTTATCGTAACAATTGAACGGAACAGTCAATCTGGAGAATCTTCCGGGAAGAAGTAGACAATTGTGTGCTCTTTTAGAAGCACTATTTCCAAATTGATTAAATATTTTATATCATGTAAAAAAATGCAAAAACTTTTTTCAAAAATAAAAAAATGGCCATAATTGTCAAATCAAAAAAAAAATTTTTCCCTATTTAGAATCGAAAAACATATATGCATGTCAAATTTTATTACAATCGGTTACGCAGTTCCAAAATTATGACGGTATACATACATACACACACAGCCATCCGCACAAACATTTTTTTAAAAATGTACGATTCGAACTCCAAAAATCTCAAAACACGTTTCTATGAACTTTTAGCAAAACTGAAAATTTTACCATTACAAAGCTTCCTCTCGGAGGAAGCAAGACAGCCTCTCAATAAAAATCGTTCACAGTTTGAAATTTCTTCTTCCAGAACCCACCGGAGGGACACCCAACAGTCCATCATGCGAGCTTCAGCTCCAGCACCTCCGACTCAGCAGCCGAGGACGCGTCCGACGGCTCCACCACCTCCAGGTGCGTGTATATATATATCGCTTCCCTTGTTCTTGTACTATATATATATATATATACACACATATATACGTTCATCCACACAGCGCAACTTTCATTATAAAACTTACTCGTCCGACGTAATTGACATTCTCCGGAGGCAGCAGCTGCTCGAACCGTCTGCCGCAATATCCTCTCGTTGTTTTTATGATCGAAGGTGTGCAGGATGTATATAGGTATATATATATATATATATATATATACTTTGTTGGGAGAGATGATCTCTTCTCGGTTCCCGGAGTTTCGGGTTCGAGAGATTGATTGGATGATAAGGGATGCTATGGATATACGTGCGGGACGATTTGATTTATATATACACACACACACACACACACACACATGCACATATATATTTTTTATGCGCTGCGGCGATCGTTATTGTCCTGATTATTTCAGGACGTATTATAATGGTGTTTAAAAGCCAGCAACATTGCCGGAATAGAACTAGTTAAACATTTTTTTTTCAATTCCAACGCTAAAATCTCATCGTCGGTAAGTCAGATCCCTTCGCTGCCGACACACCATTACATCAGAGTCGAAGCAACTCACTGTCACTGCCGGAACCTTCCACGGCTGCCCAGTCACACTCTCCGTTCTCAATTTTCAACAATCCTCCTTAACGAGAGCAATTTTTCGTCTCTGCGCCTACGAGCATCACTAATTTCCATCGTGCAGCAACGGCGCGATGATAATTCCTTAAAGACTGACAGTCATTATCTACTTGTTGCGGTCTTTCTGTCCTCGAGAGAGGAGAAGAAGCAAACACTCGAGAGGGAGAGACTCGAGGATGTGTTGTATATACACACATATATGTATACGACAGATAGAGATGGTTTAATTAACGATAAAGGAGCCGATGCTTTGTGTGTCTTCCATCTGGCGATGCGCGTGTATTTGTATATGTGCTTCGGTTTTCGAGATTTGGATTATTGTTGGTGTTTGGAAAAGACGGATTTCAGAGATAAGATTATACGCAGCTAGAAAGTTCGAATATTTTTAGAAAAATCCACGTCCTATATGATACTCATCGTATCGTCCTTGATATTTTTATTATACTCCAATCAAGTCGTCATCATTTATGCTATATATACAGAAAACGCGGAGAGACGCATCGTATCGAGGGTGAACGCAAAACACTTCCTATACCAATTTGGCCGTCAAGTTCTAGGTCAGTCCCTGCGTATGTACACGGCTCGTTAGACTAGTTATTACATGAATTTTAGATTGTGCGTTCGTGTATGGGAATCCGTTATTTTTGCACGAAATTGTAAACACATCTGGCTGGCAATTACAGCTAGATGAAAAAATACGTTTAATTATTTTCTGTCGAGTCTGCAGTGACCCGACAGCAGTGTGGTTACTTTTTTTTTTAAATTTAGTTTTGTACATAGGAATACGTTTCACGAAGAAAAAATTACTGCTTCGCTTTGTTGTTTAACGAGACAGTCGAGTCATATACTCAAATCTCGTATATTTGCAGATGCTAAATATACCTGTCGCTCTTTGTATCAAAACGGCGATTGAAAAGATAACAGCGTCTTGTTTAATCTACACAAAATTCACGAAATGTCTTTTATCGTGAGCCATTATTACACTCGCTAACGGATCAATTTCCATTATTAATATTTAAAAATAAATCCTTAACTAACCTGATAAAAAAAAACAAAATCAAATACTACATCCCTCTCTAAACCACCACATCAAACGAACCGCCTCATTGTCTCTCCTATAACAAGCCATCAAATTTTTCAATCAACACAGATGCTCCACTACACCTCAGCCACGCCCCCTCTCCATCTCCCATCGCTATCTCTACTTTTCCTTTCAATACACACACGTACACAGAGGCATGATTCTCTTCTCTGTCTATTGCTCGCATCAATCGGCTTATCTTCGCGATTTTCCATCTCTGTCTCCGGCAGTGCGTTAATGGCTGCTGTGGCACATAGTGCCAGTGTCGTCGGATTCGCCGTAAGAGTCGGTCGCGCTCCTGTGCTGCTGTTGTGCCGATTTTTTGTTTTTTGTTTTAAGGATCGATCGTGAGTAAATACGCCTTTTCTCGCCGGTATTATTATGTATGTTATTGTGAGAGTGAACGAAGTTTTTGAATGATGTATTCGAATTCTGGTGACGTTGGAAAACGGTCGCTCTTGCGATACGAAAGGTAGATCGGTATTTTACTGACGGAGATAAGGCGGTTTATTTTTTGATTGTACGAAGAGCCTTGTACGTCTTTTCTACTCTGAGAAAAGCTTCTTTTGTGAGGTAAATTTTGTGCGTTAATTAATGTAAAATTGTTCGATGTTGAAGAAGAAAACTGAGTATAAGTATTGGTTGCATCTGTATAAATAGAGAAAAAAAACGGAGTTTCGAAGGCGGTAAATTTCTTGGTTTATGAATTAAACATTGCTACGACACCACAGAAACTCGTTTCGAGAAAACTGAAAAAAATCCTTGTTTAAGACACAAATACGACGATAATAGACTTTACACGAATCATCTCCACAGTTATCGCGATGAATTCCAAAAACGATAAGATTCCAACGTTATACAGTATACAATAGTATAGTGTCTAATCTGTAACAGTCGTAAACAAGATTCTGTATATACTATTGTCTCGTGGATAATAGACCTAATGGTAAACACCGGAGACGTTATTATTCTCGCAGCATCGAAATATGTAAGCTTCCATACCGATTTTAAATTAAATTTGGAATATATTATAGTTCGTATATATATGTCGTACATACCACGCAAAAGAGAGAAGAAATTAATTTATCGTCGATGCAATTAACTTGTTGACGAATCGAAGATCGCGAATTATCTGAATTACTGCGACTTTTATAGTTAAACAATAATTGAAACAAGGCTAGTGGAAAATTTTCCAGAAGCAATACACTGTTAATACAAGTGATTTAACGGTCGATCGATAAGCCGATTTCGAGCTTTTGAAAGTCACTTGGATGAATTTATCAAACATATATTGAAAATCATGACAATTAATGTCCACGATTTATGAGGCTCTATTAATAAACGTTATTCGCCATCGCGAAAGACGAGGGAAAAAATTGGTTAATCGAGCGGGAAACCTAAAAGGGGATGATAATAAGCTGACGATGATTTTCCATGTGTTATAACTTTCGCAGGATAAGAAGGCCATCAATCTTCAACCAAAGATTCGCTACGTGAATATGGAAATTTTTTTAAATTTTATCACACCTTCGTGTATTTGCCAAAGGATTGTATGTGATACAAGGCAAAAACCTTGTGAAATGAAAGATTAACCTACTGCGCTCAAGAAATAAAACAAAGGCGAAATTGTACCTATAGATTGTAAAGATAAGCACATACACACACGCGTGATATTATATAAATAAAAGACTGATCCGAAAAAGTTGCCATCAGAGTAATTAGCGAGAAAGAAAAAGGTAACCGGCGATGGACAACAGCGACTGCTACTACTACGAACACTCGTGGAAATCGAAGCTGCGCCAACTAGGTCGACACGTGCGCAAGCTCTTGGCCACCTGTGGTCCCATGAAGCTGAGACGTCGAAGAGCTGGTTACGTGAGGTTCGAGACCGAGGAGGAGCAGCGTTTAAGGTTTTTTATTATTTTTTTGTTTTCGATGCGATTTGTTTAATGTGGAGGTTAAGGTTGTACTAGGTTGGGTTAGGTATAGTAGTAGGTTTACTGCTTGAGGTTAGAATTTCCGCTATTATTTTTTTTTTCAACACACTTGCACCTGGCTACATGAGTACACAAAACACACACAATAACGTTTTTTTACTGGTGATGAGACACACGTAACCCACTATATACATAGATTGCTGGCGAGTCAACACCCGGGAGTTTACGGTGCCCGTATTGCCCGGGTCTCCCTGATGGACTACGCACGCGCTTGACCGTCAAGAAGACAACGGGAACAGGAGTGACTACTGCTGCTAAAAAAAATCGTCGACTGTGAATTGTTTGTCTGTTCTCGGTTGTATGGCGTTTGCAGAAGGATGGCGAGAGACGAGATCGACCTTTCCGCCAAGCTTGCTCTCGCTTATGCCCCTTGACCGGATCTTCGTCGATCGCGAGTCGGACGGAATCGAAGGTATGTTGTTTTAATTTAGCATTACTTGTAGAGGAAATATCAAAACGTACGCGTAGCAGTAGGAAAATTGAATATCCTCGACTACACTGAGAGAAGTATTTCTTTACTATAAAGAAATCATTCGTTAATAGTTAATACGCGAACTTAGTACGCTATTATTGAAGTTTAATTGCATTTTCCAGTATGCAGAACTAACTACGAATGTAAACAAAAGTAGTTCTAAAGTTAATAAATTAAAAATGTCGATTCTAACCTCTTTTCTTCACGCATAACTATTTTTCAAATGTAAACTTCACGGCTGCATTCAAACTATGTAATAATGTTAACAATACTTTTGTTTATATTTTTAGTTAGTTGTGCGTTCTGGAAATTATAATTAAATGTCAAAAATAGTGTATTAGTTCGCGTATCAACTATTAAGAAATCGTTTCTTTATAGTAAAGAAATACTTCTCTAACTGTAAGAAATATGCGTATTCTTTTTCTAATTGTTTATTCTCTCGTTAAAACCTACTCAACTCAGAATTTGTAGCGAAGAGAAGCGCAACTCACGGATTTGCCGCGAAGAGTGGCATAATTCGCTACTTTATTATTACCGGAAATGTGAATATTTCATGTATTTTTGAGTTATTGTTACAGACAAATTACTTTTCCTTTGAAAAGTTTTGAAAATCAAAGAAATAAGATGATTATCACATGTTAACAAAAAAAATGAAAACTACTTAATTCGATATTTTTTTTTTAAATTTTGCTAAGGAATTGAAAGTTGTAATGATTTACAAACGTCGATTAAGAAAGTTATACAAGAACCTGAAAATTATGATGGAAATTCGTTGTTTAAACTTTCGAGTTGTGCTAGTCTTCGCGTTTTAGTTGAGCTAGGCTAGCCTTCAAAATCTTGATTGTGCTAGTCTTAGCAGAAAATTCGAACAGTGCTTCTCTTCGTGGGGACCGACAATACGTCTATTTAGTGATTCAAGAAATGTTGATAATTATTTTTTTCAAATTTAATTTTTAAAAGCTACACGCATATCCTAAACAAAAAATCTGTAATTTCCAGTCCTGCGCGAGTGGGAGACGGAGAAGCGGTACCGAGTGATGGACGCGAGTGGCGAGTCTTTGTACACAGCTGTGGAAGAGTCGAGTGCTTGCGCGCGATGCTGCCTCGGAAAATGCCGCTCCTGGGACTTCCACGTGCTCGACAAGAACCGGCGAGAGGTCCTGCGCGTAAGTCGCGGCCTTCGATGTGCGTCTTGCTGTTTTCCTTGCTGTCTTCAGGTAATGGGGTTTGTAATTGAATTGTTTTGTTTTAGAATTTTATTAACGGAAATTTCGGTACGGCTTTCCGGAACAAGCAGCTAAGTCCAATTTTGTCGCAAATTGAGGATTAGGATCGGTTTTCGTATTTTAAAGCATGTACTTTACATCTCAAAATAGCAAAACGTACCAAGGTGTCATCATACTCGCGGAATAGCCACGTGCGCCTAAGGCCACTTGAATTTAGAATAAAAAGTGCGAAGTCCATTGATCATAATTGATTTTCCCCATTTTTAGGCATAGCAAACAAGATAGAAAAGGTCCGGAAGTCGAGGACAAAAAATAAAAATCTCGAGATTCTGTACGACAGAGGAAGTACATTTTTGACAATTTTTAGGTCAAAACTGGTACAGGGTTTCAAAATTACGACTTATTCATCGATATTTATATGGTAACTGCCAGTTTCATGCATTTTGAAAAGAATTCAGGTGAAAGAAAATGAATAATCAACGTAAGTCCACAGTTCCCGGAATAACCGCTCCACATCAAGGGTTTGCTGTGATTACCGAAAAAAAACGAATTTTAGAGCCCCGCGTATATGGTTCATAAGCCAT
Source organism: Muscidifurax raptorellus (assembly GCA_020010945.3). NCBI lineage: Eukaryota > Metazoa > Arthropoda > Insecta > Hymenoptera > Pteromalidae > Muscidifurax > Muscidifurax raptorellus. Next base: position 39,476,314 of record CM052080.1, read on the forward strand.
TCGGTATAGCTCCGATCTTGGAGATCAGTGCAAAAATTAAAGTCGCTTTTTCTCGCAGATATGAAAAGTGGACTTAGGCCGTTGTTCTGGAAAGCTGTGGCTTTTATTTGAGTATACTTTCGCAAGTGACGTTTTCTTATATGCGGTACAAACTGTTATGTATTATATTTGCTTCTAGCAATTCAAAGGAATTGTTGGATTTACTAATTTTAGATTTAAGTATTGTTTGCGAAAGTACATCAGTAAATCAGTTTTTTTACACTAGTACGATGCATTTATTAAATACAATAGAATTAAAAAAATCTATAAAAAACACAAGTGTTCGTTAGGCCCAAACGTAGGGGAAAATTGGATCATCAATTACAATTAACAATCGATAAAAAAATTTCTATTATACTTTAGTATAAACATTTTATTTGAAATCCAAATACCACGCTCTATAAACTACCTCTTACAAAAACTATTGATTACCGATCATCGATTGTAAAAAAATTACCGATTTCACACAAACAGAGAGCGACGGTGCACACGGATCACGGTGAGCTGCTGGGCTCGGTGACGCAGAACTGGAACGCCTGGCGGCCGTCATACACGATCCGGGACGCGGCAGACGTACCCGTCCTCCTCATGAAGGGTCCCATCTGCCTCTGCTGCGGCGGTGAGGTCGATTTTCTCGTGAGTCTTTTTTGCTTATCGATTTTCAATTATTTTTTTCACACACTGTCGCATCCCTATTACGTACAACAAAGTCATGCGTTGCGCCAATTGGGATCAATAAAACGTCAAGTAACTACGTTACATAATATTATTTTATACCTGTATTATAGCAATACTAGATCGATAATGGCAGGAATTAATCGCCCGTTTTTTTTCTTCTCTTTTTAACCGTACAGATAAAATCGATCGATAAGCAGCACAGCGTCGGTGTGATCACGAAAAAGTGGTCGGGTCTGGCGCGTGAATTTTTCAAAGACGGCAACAGCTTTGGTCTCGGCTTCCCCGTCGATCTCGACGTCAAGATCAAGGCCGTCCTCCTCGGCGCCTGTTTTTTAGTCGTGAGTATATATACATACACATGCTGCTAAACTTCTCGGCCGTTTTCTCATCGTTGTGCGCGAAGCAAAACTTTTCTACAAAATGTTTTTTTATAAGATACTGTATGGGAGAATTTTTCGTTTTATGATTTGTAAATAGCCAGTCGTGTAAGGGAGGAAGTGACTTCAAGTTATAGCAGTTCGGGATACCTGTTAGACGCGCTTAATCCCAACGTCAATTTCAACTTTAACCAGCCGTAAACGCGTACGAAATCCTCAATTTCACGCAAACTTAAAACCGGGCAATTCGAGGTCTTAAAAGACTTCAGCGCGTCCTGAGGCTCGAGATATCTTTATATTTCGAGACCGATGGACCTTGGGGCGACGTAAAGTTCTTTAGACGCCCCGATAAAATTCACCCGAGTAAGTTTCACCGGCGAAGACTGAAATATACGCTTTGCCTCGCTTGGTTTACGAGAATTTTTAAGATCCATCACACCGTTAAACGTAATCGTCGACTTTTCGTCCGTTTGCGATGAAATTCGGGTTTTTTGTAGGGTTGAATTTTTCCTTTGATACACAGAATTAATTTGCCATAGCTGATTGTAAACATCGTTTCAGGACTTTGTGTACTTCGAGGAGCAGTCGAACATGAAACGCATGAGCAAACCCATCTAACCAAACAGCACAAGCCAAATATTGCAAGAGCGGCAGCAGTAGCTACGCGAGTCCAATTTACTACGTCCCTAGTTTTAAGCTTTGAATGTTCTCCTTTTCTTTTTCGTTGAACAGATCGCATTTATGTAATGTAGTCTCGTTTTTATACTCACCTGCCAGTCGCATTGTTTTCTATTTTGTTCTAGTAATCAATCGCCAAGACAATAAGACTGTCCCAATTTTAGTTGTTTCTTGGATAAATTATTATATACATACTGTTGTTATGCAGAAACGAGTGGAGTCGTCGTTTCGTTATGATAGAGATATATACTGTAAAATGTAACATTTACGTGTTATGACAAATGTGAAATTTTACGCATCGTTTTATATATACGTCGATAGTTTATGATACATGTTGGATTGCTTTACGTTACTAGTAGATGATTTATTACAGCAATAATAAATTATGTTATTATTAAGAATCTCAAAAATTTGATAATAAATAAATAATATTTTAACGAATACTTCTGTCTTTGTGGTCTATCACTTGGTCCCTAAGTACAAGGGTTGAAAGAATGCAACGCAATAATATTTAAGGTGTACGTCTTTTATTCGTGTTCTAATCTCGTATTTTTCATACATCTGGCCTTCTTCGGATAGATAATCAAATACTGCACAGCGTTCCGCACGCGCGCAGCTCTTTCGTCCGGCTTGCAAAATTCCTTGATCACAATTTTTTTTTTTGGATTTTCGCTCAATCGATAAAAAAGATCGAACACGTAGCTTGAATAAAGACAATAAGCATTTTTCTCAAAATAAACAAATACGTTTTTTTCCAACCATAAGTAAAGTTCTTCGGAATAAAAGTTTTCTTTTTAAACATTCATAATGTTGTGTGAAGTATTTTTCTTCGACATAATCGCCATTCATATCCATCCGGACTAGTAGTTCTCATTCAGTTCCGATCGCAAACACTACCATTTTTTAAAAATCAATCTTTAACGATCGGAAAGAAACTTACAGCAGCGCCAGGTGTGCTTTTGCTTTTATAATCTAAAATACAATGTTTGTTTTTTTCACATTTTTAATTACTTTTTTTGTCATTTAAAGCGCTTCGCTCCAACGAAACGATCACAATAAAACGTCGGACAGCACGAGTGACTATACGCGTCGCCATTTTAAACAATATTTCAGCGTACAAATACAAATGTATAATGAGTAAATAAACAAGTAGTAGAATAATAATAGTACGAACGAAATAAAGTAAAAAGTAAAAGCGAAGAGCGAGTTTATTTTTATTGCGAATACCAAGTATCCGTGTATTTCTAAGTTCTTGTAACTCTAGATGACCTAGTGTTTATCACTCTACCTATACTTGCTCTGTACGTTATTTATTTTTATCATTTGAAATGAATAAAACGCAAAAATCAAGCAGTAGCACATAGGAGTATTTCTGTGCAACGGTAATACAAAAGAAAGGGGAGGAGGAAAAAAAAGAAACCGAGTAAATACTGCAAAATCACAACATACAATCGTATAGTACAAGCTGCTCGCGGTATCCTGTTTTTTCTCCTTTGGTTATTTTTTTTTTAATCGTTTTCCTTTTATCTAACACCTCCCATCCACATTTTCCCGGATAATTATAATAATAGTAATACATCTCACGTAATACACGTTCATTAATGAAAATATAAGGAACTCATCGAACTTTTTTTTATCTTAACCGTCACGTTCGTTCTTGTTCCAGGCAGAATTAGACACAACGCTCGATTTGATAGTTCGTCAGGCTCGCAACAAAAGTCTCAAGCGTTTTTGTTTCTCTTTGTTTCAATGTTGTTACCCCAGTGACAATACAATACATAACAATCAACAATACTTCGTAAGTACTCCAACGAACGTTTCCGCAGGAGAAACACTCGCGAAGATTCGACAAAAATGCGCAACAAAAAATATATCGTATGCATATCATATAGTATACGTTAGCAAGTTACTATCAATCGTTTTGCACGTTGTTAAATAGGAGTTTTCTTCGTGTTGTCAATTCCACCCTCTTGACTCGCGCCGCTGTTCTCGTTTTCCACGTTCGCTCAACATGCGTGTGTAGGTATCTTGTTGTTTTCTTATTACTTTTGTTGTTAACTTTTGGTATATACCAGGTGGGAGAAAAATAGGACGGGGTAGGAGGATGATCGGAGAGAGAGAATTTCTCGCAGCTCCTAGAAGGGCGAAAACCTGCAAAATTGAAAAAAAGTTCCTTTTAATAATGCACTATCACTCTATCTATGATAAAAGTTGTTGGCTTTTGTAGATATATATATACCCTTTAAAGCTCTTTCTCGATCTTGATCAGCTCGGCAATGCCATCGTGCATCTCCTTAACGGCCTGGTACTCGGTGAGTCCCAGACGTCTCTTGTTGGAGATGTCGTAGATGCCACCTTCAGCCTCGGTGTGCTCACCGCGGGTACCACGGACCTAGAACATGAAATTCATAGTTAGCATCGGATTAAACCATAACTATTATGTACATGTTTGAAGAATATATTTATCAACAGAATCGAATTGCAAAAATAATATGACAGATGACTAATGGCAATGAGAATTTATCGTGAAATAGTTTTATACGTCCACTTCTGAGTAATCGATCGTCAACAACAAATCATAATCATAAAGCGCATGAAGATTATATTGCACTTCAGTTTTATCGCGCAATAAAACTTTCTCATTGTCCTCGACTAGACATTTTTTCCCTTCTTCTCGTGAAAACTATCAAGCATGTATTGGAAAGGTCTTCACCTGGAGGTTGAATTTGGAAGCGACCTCCTCGAGCTTCTCCTTGTTAGCGGCCAGCTTGGGGACCTTGATGTGCACGGAGGCACGAACGGTAGTACCCAAGTTCGTGGGGCAGAATGTCAGGAAACCAAAGCGGTCATGGTGGGAGAAGGGGATCCTCTTCTCGATGTCATTGACGGCTGTCACCAGGCGACGGTAGACCTAATCAGATGAAACGTTAATATCAACAAATCACTAGTACAATCAATCAATTACGCGTTCCTTTACCTGTCCAAGATCACCGCCCTGCTGCATGGAGATGATACGGAGATGGTCCTCCTCGTTGCACCAGACAAGGAAGGTCTTGTCGTCGTTGTGGTAGATACCACGTCCAGTGGGCCAGAATCGGCAGGCATTGGCAGCCTGGAGGAAACGATCACCCTCCTTGAACAGGAAGTGGTCGTCGATGAGCTTCTGCTGGACCTCCTTGCTCATGCCGGTCAGGGGGTAGAAAGTACCCTTGAGCTCTCCCTCGAGACCCGACAGGGTGCCTGAGACCTTCTCTTCCATCTCTTTGTATTGGGCCTCGGTCAGGCAGGGGTTGAATGGGTAGCCCTCCATCGAGCGACCGCACCTCACGCGCGTGGACACGATGTACTCACCCTGTATGGAAAATACAATTTAATTATTAAAATCGCAGATTCGATTCTCTCAATAAAGAGTTCTAAAGTAAATATATCTCGATACTCCAAACTAATATGAATCGAATACGCAGTGATAAAAACGTTTACAATAGCCAATGAAAAAAATCAATCTTTCGTAACGAGGCCGGCTTTTTCACGTCGATTCGCCGAGTTTCCGTTCCCGCGACTCCAATCCAACCTCTCCCGGCTAAGTCAAGTGGATAATGCGCGGACTAATCGCCTCTCGCATTAAACCCATTCACAAGTTTCCTTCTTCACTTCCAATTGAAGAAACGCACTCGAAAAAAAGAAGATAATTGACTCACGGTCGGGTCAAGATTTCCCAGAGTGTCGACATCGCCAAAGTCCTTGGGCGGGTGTTTGTCGGTCTTCTTGAATCCACCGTGATAGTCATCGATGATGGGGTCGAAGAGCTCGGCGAAGACGGTGTAGGCCTCGGCGTCAGGGGCGTAGATACCAACACCGGAGTCGAGGTTCTCAACACCGGACTGGATGACATCGAGGAGGGTCGAGCCGAAGGACGTCTTCTTCGTCTTGAGTGCGTCGAAGACCTCCTTGGTCAGGTACTTCTTCAACAGGGACTTGCTGTCAGAGGTCGAGACCTTGGTGAAGCCGGCCTCCAGCTTGTCCAGCACTGCCTGGTCAACCATACCGCCTTTTTTACTGAAAGCAGATGGAAAAAATGTGCTCGTATTAGTATATATAATCGATAATTCAGTAGACACGTATACGCCTGAGAATAAAATAAATCCCCGCAAATGTAACTTCGATTATAAGAGTCAACGAGTATAGAAAGGAAGACAAGAAGAAGAAGTGTCTAAAGACGAAGAAGATTTGCGTCACGGCCTACGCGATTTCCTGCCTGCCCGAATAAGGTGTCTCTCTCCGCTCGGCTCTTATGTGTGCGCATATGCACGTCCGAGTCGATTCGACTGTCTATGTAGTATGTATATACAGAAAACCTGCCTGTAAAACTTTTTTGAATCCAGTTATCCGCACCCACGGACAACTTCTGCGATTCGAAGTCTATCCTTCGTGACGCGTTTTCATCCGGCTTTTAATATGAGACATTAAAGTTGTTTTAATATGAATTAAAACATGTTTGCTTGATTTGACAGTTTAATTAGGAATAAAAGCTCTATTAGATTTTTTCTGTACTGAGAGTAATTAACCGTTTGCTTTTCAACGTAATTTGAAGCTCGAATAAACCAGAGTTTTCAACCCCTTATCGATTTGCTACTTATTCAATACTTGACAAACTTTGCGCACAGGCTTTGAAAACCATTAAATTCAGTATGGCAACCTAACCTCCAAAATCCCTTGAATAACGATCCCACATACCAACTAAAAAGTTCGAACCGTTATGTATATAAGCATATATATAATGCGAAAAGCGAAGTGCCTATGTTGGGCATCGACGCCCGTGGTAATGCACGTGTGCGCCTTCGAAGTGCGGAAAACGCCGGCGGAAGCTGGAGTGAAGAATTCATGAGGCGAAAATGCGTTATTCGTGCATATATATCTGTATACGCGCGAGATTTTTTTCGTAATCAGCGGTTGACGCCCCGCTGAATTATTCATCATCTCGAGATAAAGGTGGGATTTTGAGGTTAGGAATTTTCTGGATGTAGATTGTATAAACGGAGTCGATGTAAAGAGGCGACTGTAAAGAAAGTTGCGGGTTTACCTTGGCGGAACATCGATCTTTAAGGTGCCGAGCGCATTATAGTTTAATTTGTTATCGATTTTCATGAATGTTTAAATGTCTGCGTAACGCAGTCTTTTTCGAGAAACTCCTGTAGTTTAAAAGTTTCTAAAGTTAAAGAAGATTGCGGCAATTACAGTACGATTGCCATCTAACTGTCTCTGAAAGTGAATTTTGTTTGAAAGAAAAATCTGACGAAACTATCGGTTCCGGTGAGACGAGTAACTTGAACCTGTTTTAACGACGGAAGTATACTCAATGTAATAGACGTATTAAAAGTGAACTTTTCTAACCGCGAATAACTAGTTTTTACATCTCCATTAGGCTATGCAAAACCGTGCATCACATCGAACAAGCTGAGAAATTTGATTCAAACCACGTACTCCGTCGGTAAAGAAGACCCCCCACATTCTCTTTTCTCATCTGCATACACGAGCACTTGCATCATAAGACGAACGCGTTTAAACCTTACACAACTCAACCCTTCTTATCTCTCAAGGTTTATTGCTGCAGCTTTTGTCTATAACGCGTTATATTACTTTATTATGCGTAGGCGCACACGACGCGCAGCAGCATCGCTGATAAGATAACGCCGAGGGGATCACTCGTCGAGTGTCGTCGACGTCGCTGCTCGAGTGGAATCTTGAAATTTTAAATAAAAGCTTGGACGACATACACTGCACACACATATCTCTTGCATACTCTCGACTCGCGCGCCCCCTACTCCACCCCCTTTTGTGCTGCATCGCGCGAGTCGAGAGTATGTTGGCCGATGAAAGGAGACGACTACTACTAATACTACTACTTGGACAAAAAGGAAGTGGAGACGTGACTGTTTAAAAATTACCATATCGCACTGACCAATTGACAGGCGAGCTTTGCTGGAGCAAGTATCGCGATCGTGTCAATTTATATTTGAACATACAAACAGTAAAACAAAAGTCGCGCTGTTTTCTCCCAACTCTCTGTGCATGAAAGTACGAGGTAAACATATGATGCTTTCTCACAGAGACATTACGAGCACGCACAGTTGGAAAGTCCTCGAGGAAAACATCAAAATATACTCGCCGATTTCACCGAACTCTGTGAATTTCCAGACAACGATCCTGCCCCTGTTATTCTCATCCGGAGGACTCCCTACTCAAAAAAATTCACGAGCCCGACTTGATTTTCCTCGAAGCTATCCATCAACAGGTCTCTCGAAAATCCAGTCGCCTTCCAACTGTGCAAACATCGCCATCGCAATCTCTCACAGAATTACGTAAAGAACAAGAAGCCGCGGGTGTACAAGACACACAGAGGAATAGGAAGCAAGTTACGTACTCGTCGCTCGAAGCGGTATCCTTGGATGTGCATCCGCCCATTTTTTCTCTCTCTCTCGCGTTTTTCTTCCTCAACCGATGCTAACAATAATAATAATAATAATGAAGTCACTCGCGCGCACTCGTCTATATACTGTTCAACCGGTCGCTTTGCGCAAGTATAGAGAAACAAATCACAGCGAGGAAGACGCGATAGAATAATAATAATCAGCAAGCAGCGGCAACGCGTCGTTCTCCCTCGCAGTTTCCCGATCCATGCGCTGTGCCAGCGTCTCTCTTGCCGGCGAAAGGGGTGTGGTTGCGCGCCCGGCTCACCCTGCCAGTTATATACTACTACTGTCTTCTTCTATCTTACTCTCTCGCTCTCACGCGCGCACACACACACTTGTAGATTCTTTCTCTCTCTCTTTCTCACACTGTCTAGATACGGTTCTTTATTAACAATATACGACTTATACGTTAATTGTGTACTTTCCTTCGTTTGCAGCGAGATGCGTCCGTCTGTCTGTCTGTGTGTGTGTGTGTGTGTGGAACTTAAGCTACGGGTTTTCAGTCTCACGATGATTGTTTGTTTCTTTTTGTGCGCGCCTCCTCTCCAATTTTTCTTTTCTACTTTAATATAATATATATAATACGCTTAAGTAAAATATGGGTGTATATAGTATCAATAAGTCGAGAAATAAATTGTAGTCCTCGTCGGGTCCGTGCGTCCGTCGCGTTCTCTCACTTGAAAGTGGGGGGGGGGGAGGGCTGGGCTACCAAGTGTATACAGTAAAAGTGTGCGAAAAATTGTGTATACGTATATATAAGTAAAGCCGGATAGAGAGAGCGTGGCTGATGGCGCGACCCGAACGCTACAGTCTCTACGCTATCACTAAGTGCAGCGTGCGCCGCGAGGTGTGTGTAGAGCCGCCCGTCGACGTCGCTGCTGCGCGCGCGGCGCTATGGAGAGAGAGAGAGAAAGACACTGCGTGGGGGAGAGAAGCGAGCAAGAGAGAGAAAGACGAGGGTGAAAAATTAGGAAACGTAATTGAACGAGGCCTGCTGATTTTATTCATTTTTTTTTTCTGTAAGAGAGAAAAAAATTATCGCGACGATAAATACAGGGAGGATAGCCGGTTCTACGGTTGCCGGAGCGCGATGTGATATAATAGTTGTGTCGAGAGAACGCAGCGGTTTAATAGATAATAAAGGGGATAGTGCCTTGATCCCGAAGAAGCAATAGTGGGATAAAAGGCAGGTCGTAAACGGGACCTGTAGGATTTGGGAGATATTTTCGGAGCCTCGCGCCGTCCTGGCATCAGAATCCGCTGCCGCGTCCCGGTACAGGGTGGGGCCACAGGAGCAGCAGCCGGAGGGGGTGTGTGTATACGTGGGATGATTCCCGCCGCCGGTCGATATTACGCACCAGAGCCGGCCGGCGTACGCACGCGCGGATGTAGCCACCCCCGGTAATGCACTTTTTCCATGAGAGAAAGACAGCCGGGATGTAATTATGTGTGTGTATATATATATGTGTATGTATAGATGGGAATGGGGGCGTCATTGGGTGATTCAGAGAGAGAGGTGGGATTTTGGAAAAATGGAGGGAGGGTTGTGTATTGTTGAGTTTTGTGTGTAGGAATATTTCGGTGGTGAAGTATTATTGTCTTAATCTTACTCTGTTTTCAGGAAAAAGGGGTCTTAGTAACGTGGAAAAGACAATTTTTTGATAACGAATGTAATCATTGTATTGGGAGTTTGAAAAAAGGTTTAAATGCAAATTGTAAACTTTATCCATTCGAATATAAAAACGTATCAACAGCTTTTAGAAAAGCCTTGTCTAAGGTGAGATTATGAACGAAACTTTTTTACAGTAATGAGAAAACTGTGACTAAATTATGAAAAATAAATGTATTAATTCATTCAGAAATATTTCATTTACTAGAATGCTCTTAGTATGCGTGGGTTGACTTTGCGTTGATGAATAAGATTCACGGTATAGTCATGCTCCAACTTAATGAAATTAAAATCTGACTCGATTTGTCGAAGAATGTTTCATCTGATGCTCGTAGCTGGCATCAGAGGATTACAAATTGTCAAGTATGGCACTCCTTCTAACTCCCTTTTTCCTAGATTAGTAAATCATTTTAAGTTACGTTCGCTTCATGTTCGTGAATTAATTTATGGTAGTTAAGTCATTATATTTTATAAATCGACTTAATGAAATTAAAATTTAATCCGATATGCTGGAGTCTGTTTCATCTGTTACTTTTACATGACAAAGGATTATAAATATATACAAATCACTCTCAACAGATCGATACATAGCAACTAAAGCTCGAACGAGTAAACATTAATTCTTTCTAAATATTAACTCTGAAATGTTACGATAAGCTGCTTTATTTAAATATTTAAAAATTAATATTTTTCGTATGATACATATTACTTAAAATCTTATTAATATGTACGCAGCATTAATAATATACGAAACATTTTTAATAGCGCACACTAAAAGCGATCATGTTTAAAAGGAAGATTATTGGAGACTAAGTTTTTACTTGAATTTTAGGTTTTATTTACAGTCTAAATCGAATGGAAAACGGTTTATTCGTTACAAAATCATGCAGATCGTTAAAACGTTTTATAAAACGGAACAATGCCAATTTTCTAAAGAATTTAAATTATTAAATTGCAACTTACTGAAAAATGCAGATAATTAAAAGTAAAATTTTAATAAATTGCATACGCGAAATTCTTGCTAAAATTTTAATATTTAATTACAACTTGAACAAAACAAACGTTTAATCAATAACCTACCCATTTTTAGTGCTCGCCAAGTTTTCAAAAGGTCCCAAGTGAACGAATGTGTGTGTGGAACGCTTATAGCATCGATAGTCTATAGTTAGATCTAGCTTACATTTTCACCGCACTAGCGTTCCATAACTCATGAAATATTCGAAATCGCCTAAGCTAAGGTCGGATTGCCTTATTAATATAGCCGCGTGCAATATTCGAGGCGTCGGCTATAAATTAATCGACGTTTGTGTTTCTGAAAAATTTAATAACCAACACAGTATACAGGCTATGCACATAATACCTATACAAGCGCCGTTCGATTGTAAACATAAACAAGAAAAGACGCCGTTGGCTAATTACTTAGCGACCGAGGATATAATTAAAACGACGACGACGAGGATGAATCTACATTTCGCAGCCGAGATGTCGCCTCTTATACTCTCTTTGCGCGTCACGCTTATTTGCCTCTCAGCATTCAGCTTTGTTTTCTTAATTGTCCCGAGTCTCGTTTCTCTCTCATTATTTTCTTTAATAGACTTTTATGTATTGTTCTCGAGCTTTCCTTTGTTTGCACATTATTTTCCATTCTATGACCCGGCGACTCGCGCTTTATCGGCTGACTTTCTTTACACCTTTGGTAACGATTTCTTCTTTTCTTTCTTTCACACGGGTTTATCTTCTCGTTTGTGGGTATATGTCAAGCTTTTTAATTCGCTACTCTCAAAAATAATTATTTCACCGACCGATCCCATCGATTATACAAATTTTCTGAAGCACGAGCTGCGGCCACTTGACGACGACACAATCGGGCCTCGAGTACAGAGCGGAGAAAACGTGCCGGTGGATCGTTTTCCCGTTTCCGAGGCACTTCGACCACAGACTGCAGAAAGAAGGAGATGAAGGAAGGCAAGTAGGGAAGAGGTCGGAATTAAGAGGCCACTCTTGCTAGTCGAGCTGCTGCTTTAATTTTCACGGATACATACACTTGTTTAGCATGTATAGGCGGGACTCCAGGGTATTTTCTATTCTTGGAAGATGAAATTTTTAATAAGCTACAAAGTTATTCGCGAAAGAGAGAAAAGGTGCATTGAGATGTCATTTTCCATTGATAAATCCGTATCGTTTATACTCTGTGTTGCTATATCGGCCGGATTGATTTAATGAGTCAATTTAGATGTCCATTTCGTTGTCGTTTACAACTGTGTATACATATACAGTTGGATATATATATATATATATATATATATATATATATATATTCCCTCGGTACCATCGACGCGCAATAAAAACTTATATAATTCAAGAGACGAAAATTCTCGTCGTCGGCGCCGTCGTTATCAGGACATTCTGGAAAATTTTTCCCATCCGCATCTCGATGAAAGCCTGAATATTTCAGACTCGAAACTGCCATATACGCATTTCATGCATACGCCAAGAATAGGTTAAGAAAAGAAGTAGAGGCATATACAGCACGTGTAATGCTGTCTTTCTCTCTATTTCTCTTTTGTCGAAAAGACCTCAAAAGGTTCGCTCTCGCGACGCGAATTTTTCATGAAAAACTTGCTCAGTTCCAGGCGACGCCGGAAATACAGCGAGAGGTTTATACCATAAGAGAGCGAGAGAGAGAAGCTTTTGTGCGGCTGCGAAAGATAAGTCCTTGGAAATTCGCCGGGAGCAGCCACCCTCTAGCGTATAGCCGTACGGCTGCTGCGGCTGCTGCCGTCTTTGTGAGAAATAAAGGGTCATGTTTGCCATGGGGAAACAGCCGGTCGAAAGTTCATTGTTAATTAAAGCGATTGCGCGACGCGACGAGGTGTTGTTTGATGATGCGTTAAATGCTCTCAGATCGCGACATTCCAGATAAATAACTTCGCAAAGGAAGCTGAGTTTATTCCTATAGAGGATTTGATTTTTTTTCATAAAACACGCGGGAAGTCTGTTTTACCGACCGTCGATAGATTCAGTTTGGTCGTCTTTATGAATGACCTAATGAAACTCTATATCTTGAATATATAACCATGTTATAAAATACAATTTTGCGCGAGTTTATGGCTCAGAGATAACAACGATCGAACAAACAAGAAAGTAAAAAAAAACTTTAATATCTAGTTCTGGCCTGAGGCCTATACCTCTGGTACACGTCTTAAATCAGAGAAAAGAATGCGACGAGGTAAGAGGATACGTTGAGTCACCTGTGTCTTTATTGTGTCTCGCGTTCACTGTTATCGTAATACCGGAGGGATCGTAGCATATCTCGATAACAGCCTCAAGAAAGATGATATGCTAAACAACACCCTTAACCAAATTACTGGAGAAAAATTAAGTTTATTACATTCGCACGTAAAAAGTTATACAAAAATATATATAATATATAACAGTCTTCAACAATTAAATATTAGGTAATATCTACACAGTCCATAACTAAAGAAAATTTAACCAAAAATGAAATTACACTTGCATCACATAGGAAGTATTGTCTTAAAACTGACGCAACCCGCATCCGATAGACGAAAAGCATGCATTATCAGGGTCTTGCGACTCGGTCGGTAAGAAAAATGAATAATGCATGGGAGTATCTGTACCTAAACGAACTAAACGACGAGTAGTAGTAGTACTGGCGGCTACTGCTGATTCCACTCTCCGGACATCTCGTCAACTGCGGGAGGAGAAATCGAGAGCGTAGAAGGAGGATGATTCGGCATGCAGTCATTGACCCATGGATATAGAGGGGAGACCCCGACGATCCTTTTACAAATGCAACGGAATCGATATAGGCTCGCACTTCGGGTGACTAATCGCTGTCGATGAAACTGAACATTCTTTCGGTTATGAATCATACATACGGGTAGATCCTATGAGATTGACTTTTAATAAATAACGATGTGCAAAAGTAATATTATTTAACGAAACTTATTGTTTATTAAAAACCAATCGTGCTAATATTTACAATAGAACGAACGAAAATACAATTCAACGGTATATTATGGTGCCGGTTAACACGGAAAACTCGGTGCTCGCACGCATCCCTCTCACTTGTACTAAAATTAGAAAATACGCTTAGCTCCGAGCTGAAAATAATTTCGTTTGCTTTGCCGTCAGAGCGCTTTTAATGGCATATATACGCGTTCTACCTTATCATCATTTTATTCGCGCAATCTACTTCGGTAATAGATCTTTTAAAGCTGCTTTTGCTTCTGCAATCTTCAAAGCCATTGACATTTACTGAGAAGCACTGATAAAAACTAATTTAAAAAAAAAAACTTCAAAAATGAAAGTGTAACTAAAAGCAATTGATGCAATAAATCACAATAGCTGTTTTAAAATTAAATAATATATTCGCGTCGATAACGTAGGTTCATCCGTTACTCGCAAATCTCATCTTCCATGGTAGATTCCTGGCGTACCATCGAGTGAAAATCCTTATAATTTCAAAAATACAATTAATTCATAAATCGCAAAATTCTCGATCAGAAGTCAAACGTCAATCTAAATCCATCTCGCATGTGTTCAAGGAGCTCTGATGCATTGTAAACCCGATAAACTACCCGCCGTCTGATCAAACACAGAAGCATCAGCGAAATTAAAAGGCCGCATCAGTTAACGAGATTCCAGCTGGCTAACATCAAATCGCAGCTCGATCGAAGATCTTATCTCATCCGACTTATGCAACTCCAAGGCCACTACGGCAATATATATAGTGGCACATATATTTCATTCTTCGTCGCCCAAAATTCGCTTATCACTGCTTTATTGGGGGGGGGGGCTCTACGTGCGATGTTCAATTCGCGAGCAATAAAAAATTCAACGCGCGGAATCTTCTCGATTCTTTCTTTGCACATACGCCTGCGTCATGTGAACGGCGCCTATAGACACGTGTGTGTACTTCGATTTTGCGACAGTATGCCAACGTTGTGTGTTTAATGACGTGAATTGGAGATTAAGGAGCTTTTTGATTCTATCCTGATTATTAGCATATCTTGCATTCATTAAAACAAAAATGAAACATTGTTACAATGCAATGATTGGATAATGAATAATACACTTCTGTATCTGATGTCGCATAAACCTGATGCGCATTTCTCGACCAATTGCAATTCCACGAAGACCCGCCGATATCGTAAAGAAATCAGTCGACGCTTCAAGTGTTAGACACGTGTAAGAGCCTCAGAATTTCGCAATCCATCTAAACATAAATTTCATTTTTACGTCTGCACCTACTTTGTTATTTCGTCCTACTATTTCAGAGCACGAATTACAAAATCCACTATAACTTCTGCCAAAAATCCTATGCAATAATCATCGAAAACACTGTCTTCATACTGCCATCGGTATTAATAACCCAATGTAAGATCTATACATAGAAAAAAGAGAAAAAACAATTCCAACCGCCAAGAAAAAAAAGAAATTCTAGAATCCTGGCAATGGCAAACAAACGGCGCTGCCGGCATCCCCAGACCGACTATAGTTCTTGCGACAATAATGTGGAGCGTCGATGACACGCGCGTCTGTGTATGTGTACCTATAGGTACTACATTGCGAGGGGAAAAATTATGTCACGAATTGCGCTTCGATTGGCTCGTTGCCTCCTGACCGAGTTATGCGTTCTACCGTTACACACTAGCGACTAAGGCACTTAATTGTTATGTACAATGCCTGATTATGCAATTGCAGTGTATACAGTACGTGGTCCACGTGGAGGAGATATAGATCTCTGATGATGTGTTGTAGGTTTATTCTATAGATATTTCGAAATGAAGGCATTTAAAATTAATAATTAATATATTGTCAGAGGAACAGTCCAGTAATCATTTGCGGTTTGAAAGTTTCACGCTACTTCTCTGACCTAAAAAAATCCACCTTTATTCACCCATTGTTGTCCCCTTTGTACTGTTCTTGAAAAGAGTGACAAATATCTTCATAATAAACTGTCATGGAAAAAAAAGTCGAGGCAACGTTCCGCTCTGCACTAGAAAGTGTCAAGCAATTCTAAAACGCCCGAGTTATTCCTGGAGGTCGATCGATTTTGCTTAAAACCAGCTGATTGCTCAATTTTTCAAGCGCCCCCCTCTACATCATTAGCGTTGGCCCTCTTTTCAACTTCTCACTGAATGTGTAAAAAAAAGTTCCGCTTGGCAGCAACCTTATCGCGCTCAGCAACCCGCAAAATTTTACGAGGACAATTTAAAAAAAATAAAACACACACACCTCGTGACTAATGGGGTGTGAGAGTGTAGGCGGCTTTCTTTTATCGTGCGGCGATAGATTTAAAAGTTTGCGTGATGTTAGTGACGAATCATCAGCAAGTTGTATTTGTTCAAAATTCGTATTGCCGGCAGTTATTGTTGGAACAGCGCGTTTGACGTGATTAAGAGATCAGAAGTGTTGATTTTTGAATGACGTTTCCTTCGGGTATTTGATTACGAAAGGTAACCGAGTTTTTTTAGACAAGTACGATTATGCATACAAGTTAATTACTTTTAACCAAAGACAATTTAGACTTTCTACAAAATTAAGCTAATTAAGCTTACAAAACGATCAATATAACATCTGTCCGATTGACAAAACCAAATCTCAAACACGTATAAATGATTCTAAAAAATGAAGAAGTGCTTCTCAATCCTCCTAATGAAAGATATCAACTTATACAAACACTCTCTAAATATAGACACGCATTAAAAGTTCCAGTTCATCAAAATTAATCATCAGACCTCCCCTCAAAAACCGAGCAAAAAAGAAATTCATTGACAAACGAAACGCGCAGACGCGTCGCAATAACGATTTTCCACCCACACGTCACCCCCTATAGCCTAGACCTTACCACGTCGATAACGGAAGGGAACTACCCACGTTTCCACCCGTCGGTGAAGGCGAAACCCCCAGAACCACCCATCGACCGTCGCACGTGTGACCTAGAATCCATCTTGAAGGTCAAGGTCGCAGAACCACGTTTCGCTATTCACCAATTATTTTTTCCTTTCATTCGCTACCCTCTTCTCTGCACAAAGCCGCCACTATGCGCTCTCTACACGAGGACCGACTACTCTTCCCCGAATCAAAAGTGGACCGGACGACAATATGCGGAGGGTTATTCGGATAAGATTTTTTTCTTTCTATTGTTTGAAAAGGGGTGGGTATGTTTTTGTGAGGGTTGACGAGCGATCGAGTGTGAGATGAGTTTATGGATGGAGAAGGGTGATTTATTACTTGTTAGGAGTGTTCTAGAGGAGATAGAGTTAGTGTCTGACTGTACGAAACTTTTTTCTTACATCAAATATTTTAATTCTAACAAACTACTCTTCAAGTAGAACAAATTGTCTTTGCGCAAGTCGTTCGCATTTTACATTTGAATTGAGAGTAGGTAACCGCATTGACGTTAATTGGCGCGTCCATTGATGGCACTTGAAAAATTCGATTTCTAGGAATCAATAAACTTTAAGTTCTTGCTTTTATCGTCCTCGATAATTATTTTATTGAATTCGCTTCATCTGGTCGGTAGTAAAATTGATACAAATGCAAATCGCTATACGTCACTAGAAAAGTAAACCGTTTCAAAGTTCATAAAAATATAACATACTCCATTCAATTTCTTTTTCAATTACAAAATCAAGTTTACTTTGCGATTCTATGAAGATGTCGTCTATAACAAAAGGCATTCTCGCTTTGAAGTTGAATTTACCTTAAGAGGCTAAAAATAAAAGGTTCTCTTTATAAACTTCATTGAAAGGAAATGAATGTCTTTCGACGTCTAGACGCGGGGAAAAAAAGGCGTGAAATAATGGCTGGCAAAGTGCACGTGGTTGTGCAAACAAATAATTCTACGCCACAGCGGAGAAAAAATGTAAAAGAAAAAAAAACTGATACGAACGCTTGTGTTTCATTGTGCGTTCAACAATGTGTCTGTCACGATTGTTTCCGTTTTAAAAGAACACACATACACACTAGTTTATTATATAAATTTTTATATTTTTTTTACAAAACATAAAAAAAATCTGTCTTTTTTTTTCAAAACACAAACATTTACCAAAAGCTACTCTTGCTGCCTTAGCTATTACATTATCCTGTCAACATTTTTGTCCTCAAATTTAGCCATGTCTTTTCTTCTTTATCAGTCATTAGATCCTTCCTCTCAAACTACATCATCATCATTCGCGTTATATTACCATAAAGATAATTTCGGAGAAAACCATTTTTAGAAAACAATGCAGAATCAAGCGCGCACCAGCAACAGTACCTCGACGCAAAATTGGCATAAGCTCGCAGCAACCGGCATATAGAGGTCGTTAATCTCGCAGGGCTGCAGAGGTGAAGTCAATTACCAGACCGCCTCTAATTCCTATGTCTGCAGCAGCGGCGCAGACCGACAATAAGAGCGACGAGCCTCCAGACGCGCGATGGGGGCCCCAAAATAGAAGGCTAACGACTGTCGACGCGACGACCATATATACTATATACTTAAGGGACCTCTGTGATTTTCGAGATGTAGTCTCGGTCTCGCACGCGGAGTTTCTATTTCCAAGGGGTCGACATCACGACCAGGAGAGATATTTCGGGTGGACTTTTTGAAGTTGATGGCGTCTGTATAGAAGTCAAAGAACGACTGGAGGTAACTTCTTTTTTTTTAAGTAATATCGATATAGCTAAGCAAATATAAACAAACATACAGCGATAAATCAGAAAATTAGCAAAAAAAGTCGGGAATGACGAACGACCGACTTTTAACGCACTTCTCCACGAGTCATCAATTTGTGAGAACGACTCTCTCGAGTGCGCAAAATTCGCCGCGATTACGCAACAATGGCATCGTAAAATCGGAGCAGGAAACGAGCCGGGATGGTGATGAGCATTGTGTGCATCCAGAGACCCTCCCTTTTGCAATTGCAAAAATAGAAAGCGACAGAGGCTAATAAATATTTACTCGAGCGATCCAAGGCGGCTGCTGCTCTATTTATAGCTTTGGATTTATTCGATCTCATCCTTCATATCTCTCTCTTTCCACTGCAGCCCGGAATTATTTAGTGTTTTATTAATTAGCAGTATACTAATTGCTGCTATCAAACGATTAATTGCTTTAAATCAACTTATTATGCCAACATTACGACTGTAGCTCGACCCTTTGGCCAATGACCCTTGCTCAGATGAATTGTTTCACGTATTAAAGAACTACCGCTAGAGGGCGCTTAATCTAACCTCTAAATCAACAAAATTCCCAAATTTCTCATATTAAAAAAAAGTAGATGACAAGTCACACGTGTATTAAAAAACGTGCTGCATATTCGCGCAGCATAATGATCCCCGCGTGAGTCAGAGTGAGAGGCAGCGAGACCGGCAACTATCAATTTCCGTTTTGAATTACCAAACGGTCTGGTTAGACGCGTGCGCGAGCGCGCGAATCTCCGGTCGAGTCCTGATGCTACGTACTCGATCGCATTATACAACATGCGGGAGTAGGAAAGAAGTATGCATATAACGGTAGATACATGCCGAGACGTTTTTCAAGTGCATCAGCGTCGAGATGAAGACCGTGTAATAGACATGACTTTCATGGCTCTTTGCACGGATTAACGATGGCCAGATGTCGTGGTGGTTTTGCGCGTTGCTATGTAACTGTTTATCGAGAGGAATTTCAAGAATGCCTTTTTGCCGGTAATCGCGTGTTCGTCGAGTGTACAGTATAGCCTGAAAGTTCGGTCAAGATAGCGTGGGGTGGAGTCGTTAAATTTAGAGCATCGCGATACGCGGGGTCTCTAATGATTATTTTCACGAAGTTTAGTGTAGCAGAAAACGGCCAGTCGATAACGCTAAAGTAGCGGCTGTCGGACGCTAATCTCTGTTTGAGGATAAAACAGAAACTTGGCTGAGCAAAAAGAAAAATATTTGCTTCGATCGACGTATACTCCAAGTGTGTTTTCTAAGCCAACTCTTTTAAACTAAAATTCAATATTGAGTGTGATAACGCACATCAGAAGAACTTTAAGTTACGAGTCAGCACAAACTGTCGACGTAACAATCGATCGTTGTACTTATTTCCAAATGGAATAAAAGTTGTCGTAAATCCAAACGACTGTGTGTATAGATCATAACGAGTCGACAGCAATAAAAAACGTCACGAAAACTATTAGCGCGCTCATGATTCCACTGCTCGTTTCAGACAATTCGAAACTCGACACAGTATCGATCAGAGCGGAACGAGCCTTCGGCTGTCGTTTCTCTGTACAGTATAGTGCTCTCGCTGTAAAATAGCAACATGCGTTTATTGTGGAATCAGAAACAATGGTTAGTCGAGAGAAGCCTGATTACTGTAGAATTTACAAAAGTAATGAAGCATTTACATTAAAAGTGTAGTTAAAAACAATTTGAAACTCAAATAGTTTAGCCTACGCATAATCCAAATCAGTCAAACTTAGCAAATTTGCTTGAGGTGTGTACACAAGTCCGCAATACTCGTTCCTCAACTCTCATAGCAACAAATCAGACGAGCCTCACTCTCCAATGCAGAGACGCTCCGCGACACCCCAGCGGTTCTCTCGACGATGTTACGTAACGTAGCTGCGCCCATTTTCACTGCAGCATTTGCGAGAATGAACCTTTCCTATATAGCACTAATTTTGGAGCCAGCGGTTATTGGCCTAATGAGCGATACCAGGATTATGAGAGTATCGCGTGATTGTGCCAGGAGTTTACGAGGTTGGTTAATGGAATTTTCGACAAAACAGTTTTAAAACTGTTGCCCCGACGTTAATTAAAATTGCGCTTCAAGGTGCTAATTGCCAGTCGCCTGCAAATATTGCGACGCGAAATTACTCGATGAATTCTGAATGAAAAACTTAAAAATCTGCTGAAAATAAGATTCTCTGTATTTTATCATTAAGTAATAAACTGCTTGGCCAGCTGCCGGTAGCGAATGACTTGCGATTTCATCGTCATTGTAGAAATAGTTTCGATTGACCTGCCAGACAATGTTGTTATCAACGAAAATAAACAAGTATACCCAACATATACGCTTTGTTTCAAGCGTATATGAAAAAAAAGAACCAACTGCTCGCGCACGAGTAGTGAATGAAACTGGAACACGAAGCGCTGAATATTAAAACGATAATCTTTATATACTCGTCCACATGCGACACAAGGAGTTATAAGTAAGTCAGGAGCCAAGGGCTGCGTTTCGCTTACAGTAGCAATTATAATTCGTCGCTATAGCTATATAGGGCTTGCTTTTAGGTTACGAGGTTGCGTCGAGAGAATCTTTCGCGGAATCGATGATCCTCGTTATGTACATCGAAAGAGACGCGATGTTGAAGTTACGTGACGCGGTTATTGCGTGTGTATACAGGTGCATATATAATTAGCTGTAACCTGGCCAAGACAAGCAGAAAAATCCATAATATTCATATAACAGACGATCTATTTTTAAAGCGTTCGATTGTGCAATCGATTGGACAAACAACGCTTTTGTATCGGGATACACGCGTTAACGAAATTACATGTCGCGACCGTGAGTATATCAGGTATAACTAGACCCTTTCAACATTTATTAAAAGACTGTGATTATAGCATAATCCAACACGCGGGTCGGTGAAACTGCTTATACTTGTGATTCTGTTCGAAATTGTTCGAAAACAACAACACATCGAATAGGCAAGTCCGACCATCACGATCGTGTATACAATCGCTGCCGCAATGATCGTCGAGGGGCGACGAGTAATTTTGGATCGAGCGAACGAGAGCGAAAAAGAAAATAGACGCGAGACACGCTAAAAACGACGGCCTTGTCCCTCCTGTGTAATGCTGATGATGTTCTGCCGCCGCGTCAATGTCACAACGACTTGCAGGGCTCGATACGTCGCGTTTTGCCGAGCACAACAGGACCGTTCGATCAGCGAACGTTAACGTTAGCCCGTGACTTTTAACTGTTTTGATTTTGCCGAGCGAAAAAAATAATATGTACATCGCGAATCACAATGCAGCAGAAGCCCGTCGATATATTTATTATCTCCGCGAGTCTCGATGCGTCAATATTGAATGGCCAGCATAGCGCGCTGCGCGGAATGCGAATTAGTCATGTGATATAATCAATGAGTCAGTGCGGGTTGCGCAATTTTTTAAGGCTCGTTTTTTGCGGATTCCCGCCTCCAAGCCGCTTGAAAATGTTTCAAGCTTCGTAAAATTAATTAGCCACCCTAATTGCGGATGCGGACGAAAGCGTATACGGCAGCATCAGACTGTTACAATTTAGAGCGGTTATAACCGTCTGCTATCGTTCTTTTTTTCAAATTGAATCCCGGCGCTGTAACCTCATTCGCAACGGTTTTTCGTAGACAAAAATCGTTAAAAAAAGTTTCTCCCGCGTCGCGATCGTGACTCACGCAGCCGGTCTCTCTCACGAGACTTTCCTAGATACGACCTTGAATGGAAACAATCGAGTCCCTGGTTGCTGTCTCCTGTAACCTACACTGCATCCAACTCTCTCGCATATCGAGAGAAAAGAAGATGGCGGTCAGGAATTTCGCGCGAAATCACACCGATTCACACAAAATTTATTATACACTTATATTTGTAATAACGGGAGATTAAACAGTCGCCGCGGACAATCGATAACGTTATCTCACCGAGGGATCAGGCGTCGAATTAATATTCACCCCCGGGAGACTGAGAATTGGAACAAGTTATACAGCGGCGAGATTTTGTAGGGAAACTCAAGTGTGCGTGCGTATATTCTCAGAAACGAGACAAGTGCACTCGCCGATTCGGCGAATTGTAGACGCGTCCAATCGATATTATACTGCTGTTCCGAGAAGACTCGCACTTTTGAATCGTAGAAGGACCGTTAGAAGATCGAACGCGACGACCGGCACCACTATACATATCCAGAATAAGTATTCAGTACACTATGCACGCGCGAGTTAACCTGAAAACCCGCGTGGCATGTCAGCACCATAACCCCTGTGAACTCTGCACACTCTCGTATAGTCACTCGAAAATCGCGAATATAGATTATAAAATCCTCCGCATAAAAATCTGGTACAAGTTAACACAGTCGCCGAACTCGAAGAAAGCCATTAGTTGCAAAATTGTAAAAAGACACTCACCTTGGCACACGAGCGACGAGATAACAAGAGAAGATTCCCGGTGAGGGGGATCGAGAAGAATAAGAAGAAGCCGGAACACACGTCGAGCGAATACGTGAGCCAGGAGCGAAGTGGCGCGAGTAGAAGAGACGAACGACGGCAGCGGCGGCGGTTACCTCCCCTCCATTACTGCACACGTATATAGAAGCCGCCGCCGCCGCTGCGCCTTTGGCTTCCCCCCTCTTCTATCTATCGCGGGGCGCTACCAGTCCCGGATCGTTTTACTTCGAGGTGCGCTCTGTGATGATACCGTGATTTTTATTTTTCGGATGAGGTTTTTTTTGGGTACATTTGATGCAAGATTACTCTCGGTTTTGGGGGTTATTTATGGAGAGTTTTGAATAATGTTGTGTGTTTTTTTGGAAGAAACGATAATATAGAATGGATAAACTCGTTGCAAAAGTTTCGCATGTAATCGCAAGTTACGATGTTGCGAAATATTTTATTTTGCGATAATGAACTGGCCAAGCAATTAAAGTATTTCTTATTCGATCAATGACTCGCATCCGAGCAATAAATACGACTAAATGAAATCGGCAGGTAGACATAGTTGTGAATTTTTAGCTCATCGATGTATATGTACTGAAAGTTTTTTCCGTATTTGTTTACTCGTTTTCTCTGTTGCTATGCAGAGAGACACGTAAAGTGATTTTGAACGACTATACGCGTGCTCTCTGTCTCGTCTAATATTCCTACACGGCGACTCTCAACTTATTTTTAGAAGAAAAAAAATGTTCTCTGTATTTTGGATACACTCAAAGCCTCTCCCTTGAAGATAACAAAATAGAGGATGTATCCGAAAATATTTGCGTCAAAGTTGGGATAAAAAGTCTGCGTTTCCGTTAACAATAATATACTTTGCCGGTTCGTATTGTCGTCTGCTATCAAATGGAACGCGATTTTCCAACGGTTGATTGGAGATGTTATTTTCCGCTTTCTTCTTGTTCTTTACATCGTTAATTTTTTTTTATAGAGATTTCGTGTATTTGACCGTGCCTAGACCTTGGATGAAACGATTTCGGATGGTTAGAGCCGCTTTTCTTTTCGTTTTTCATACTTGAATAGACTTATTCTAGACTCCGGAACAGATTTCCTGCGTCATTGAAGTCATTTTCATTCTAAGACTCCGATTTCACTTTTGAAAGTCATAACGATTGTTATCATAATTGGCTGTTTAAACTTTTTAATAATTTCAATGGAATTCAAAATTACTTTTTACAATTAAACACATTATCGATTTCCAATGAGACCCACTTTACATTTTCAAAATTGACTGGTCAGAACCTTAAATTCGTTCTAATTCAAAAAGTCTACTAACACCTTCAGAAGCGATTGCAAGAGACTTATCGATTTATTCTAGAGCCTTCGAGTGTCACCCTCACCTGGGGACCTTTTTCCCTTTATCATGAGCGATGACAAACTCAAGGACCTTGTTCGCTCTGGCAACTGTGAAAATGAAGAAGGAAATACAGAATTTGGCAGAGTTGCTGATCATAACGCACCGTGAATTTCCCTCGCCTCTAAGCATATTTTTGCGACAGTAGCATCACTTCCTCGATGCAGTGAGTCGCGTAATTAATTTCTCGCTTTGAAAAATAAACGCGATTACATTCCGTGAAAAGCATCCAAACAGAAGTAATCCATTGCCAGCACTGTTAAAACCGTGTTACTATCCGCTCATGAAATTGATCGCGGTACGATTCGACAAGACTCGTTAAGTTATAATGAGGCTGAATAGTG
Source organism: Muscidifurax raptorellus (assembly GCA_020010945.3). NCBI lineage: Eukaryota > Metazoa > Arthropoda > Insecta > Hymenoptera > Pteromalidae > Muscidifurax > Muscidifurax raptorellus. Next base: position 39,501,149 of record CM052080.1, read on the forward strand.
TCTTCTGCAGACGATGATGTGAGAACTGCAGATATAATGACCGGAAGGATATATCTTCTGGGATCGAGTGGTTCTGGGATAAAATCAAGGTATAGAAATCTTATCGATCGCAAGCTGATATTGACGCAACTTATGTGGCCTTGAAAAAGGTGCAGGAAGGCGGAAACCGGAGCAGCTCTGTCGCGGCCCAGATTTCGAGGACTGCTGTGCACACAAAGTTGCATGCGTATACAGGTTTGGCGTTAAGCCGATTTCATAGTGCCTCGAGGATGTGAAGTGAATTTTAGCTGGATTAGAGTTAGCAGTCTTGGTTTTTATTTTATTTTATTCAAGAAAAGCAGTTTATCCAAAGGCAGATTATACTCGGCTCTTCAAAATGGAAATCTTCTTATAGTTTTCGTGATTTTGCAGTTATGCTTATACAGAAAATTGCGACGAACGTCGGTAATCGGGTTAAAATCAAGATGCATTTGAAGTTTCTTTACAAATATATTCTACATGTTTTACAAGCTCACAATCTTAGTAATCCACGCATCAGTTTTATTTTTCCATCGATTTCAGTTACATATGGCCGTCTACACATTCATTATCTACAGTCGGTATCAAAGTCGGTAACGCATAGTAATGGATCTTCATCGATAAATCTTATTCCTTAATTATCTCTTGCACACAACTTTGAAAAATACCTTCAAACATCATAAAATCCTTATAATCAATGTGAAGAAACCCTAAGCAAGCGCGCGCATCGCTTTTCCTGAGAACATAGCTCGATCCGCAGCCGCCCTCAGCATAGCACGATGTTACGAAATCAGCTGATGCGCCCACTTTCTCCCCCGCCACCTCCAGGTCGCGCATCTGGATTTACATATATATATATATATATCCTGTTCGTCTCCACCTCATAGAGGTGTGTATAATACGTGCACGAGACGGGTTTATCGTCGCTTTATTGCGAATAGTTCGAGCCTGGTTTTGCCATTAAATTGGATATCGTGCGATGCTCGGATGTCGAACTTTACTTAGTGGAGGAATAGAATTGTGCTGTTCGATTACGTTCCGAGGAATGAATGTCCCCTTGTACTATGTCTCAGGGGAATCCCTTAAATATACTTATATGAAGAGTAAGTTTTTCTAATAATATCTTGAAATGTTATTAAATAACGAGCTATAGAAGTGCACGTAATCCATCATCGGCTTTCAATTTATTAGACGAGGTCTTCTTCGTGTAATGAATCTAAATATTTCAGCTGCTACTCCGACGGATATATAATAAATAAACGCCTCGAGGGCAAAATTTCGCCGATGCGCAAGTGCAGTTTCTGCCCTATATATACATCCTCGACGCCGGTAGTGGTCCACATATATAGAAGAGCGATTTTTCACCCTCGCTTTCGTGCTCTCATTGTATAAGCACATTAAAAATAATTTATTGTACGGCTACAATAATTTATTTTCACACGGTAAGAAAAAACTCGTTCATACGCGTAAAACCTTCGCAAAATACCAGCAATATTTACATATTATAAACGGAAAAGGGATGCGCGACTCGAGTCGAAGGCCGGAAGAGTCGCCGCGCTCAAAGGTCAGACCGGAACATTGCAGTCCGAGATCAATAGTAAGCCGGCATACACTATATGCATGTATAAGTATGATACAACTTATACACAATGTGTATAATGAATTTTTTTCTGTGCAGCTCTGAGTCATTGTATAATATCCTTGCGGCGTCGGGTTTAATTAAGAAGCTTCGTATTCGCGATTCCAGAAATAGAAATTTTCTACGTATAAAAAATGTATTAAGAGGTTCATTTTACGTAGCTAAGTCTTCGTTAAGGCAAAACTTACCTTAATCGATTAAAATTAGCTTATTCTTAGTTAATATACATATTCATGTTAAAAAGTTACAAACTTTCAAAAATTCACGTTTACTCGACCTTTAGGCCGAAATCGCGCTATGCGCTTCAAATTTAGAATCACGGAAAACGCCTTGAAAAAAGCGGAAGCATTTTACGAACGCACTGTTATTATTATAAATGGCTTTTCGACGCTTCGAACGTTCATTATTAATAGATCGACTGGCCATTAGATTATCAGCGCTTATATACCTTTGTGCCTTTATATAGCGACCCACCTTAACTCGTCGTCGGACTCGGAAAATATAGAGAGCCTTGGAAGTTTGGCGAACTTATTATTTTAAGTTTACGGGAGTTTATGTAATTTTGTCGTTGTATATATGAAAAGTTTCTTTTTATAAGCATACCGTCAAAGCAGTATTAATCAACCAATTAATCCCTCAATTAAGTATACATTGTGTATTTATAACAATGAGTTTCCCTCCTTACTGTCTTTAATTACCAGTGCATCTCTGGCCAAAAATCCGCCGGTCAATTTAACGTTGGCACTACCCCTACGATGATAGAACCGTTAGATATTAATAAATTCACTTTTGTTACCAATTTTGATTACACACTATAATCATGTATCCTATTCCATAAATCGTTTCCCTGGTAGAACATCAAGCATATTTCTGGATAGATTTTCTAATAAAAAATTTATAAAAATCAGACATTGTTAAAAATTTGCTTCAGATCATTCAAAATCTGCCCGAATATTCACACCCGAGGCTAAACTCAAATTTCGTTTATTTAAAAATCTTCCCAGCAACGTCACGATGTATATTTTTCATCAACTAAACGATCGTGTAAAAATCTCCACACGGCGTATATCCAATCCGTGATCCACGCAATAAAGCAAAAAATCGGTGTAGGGGGAGCCCGACGCGTTCGCGAATCGCCTTGAAATCTAACAATAAGTGCTGCTCTGCCGGGCACGTGGGAAACGTTTTCTGGCCGGGACGCGCCCACAGGAAAATGCCATTCAACGCTACTGTTTATATATATATATATATACTGATTCGATGGATGCAATTGGAGACTATTGAGGGGAAGATAACGGGCTTTTTCAGCTTTTATTTTGACTACGGCTGAATTAAACAAATTCGTGCGGCCATTAAGTTATAAACAAAATTTCGCAGTTTTTTTTTTAATAAAGATAATAACGTCTCGGCTGTATTTATCGATATGTCCCCTTATCAAGCCTTCGTTCAGTGACGCATCAATATATATATATATATATATCTAAATGATTATAAGCCAACACGACTTTTCCAAAATGAGCCATAGCCGATAAGGCTTATCGATTTCGCGTAACTGACGCACCTGTGCATCCAATTTTGCTAAAAAAAATTATACATTTCAAAATGATAATTCTATAATACTCGTAAATTTTCTAAAAACTTGTGGAACAGAATAATCGCCAGTATAATTTAAAATTTAAAATATACTCCTGGCAATTATTCTATTCTACAAATTTTTAGAAATTATACATACTTGTCTAAATACATAGGTATACATGCGTGTCTCTCGAACCAATGCAAACACTTCGATTTACGCTCTGATACAAAGCTCGACTATATATACCCACTTGACGTTAAAAAAAGAACACGAGTCGCGCGAACGTTATGCTTCGCTTAAAATTCACCAGCGATGATCCAGTAAGCCGCGCCTACATGACATGTACACATACACACAAACACGTATGTGTGTGTGTGTGTGTTCGATGTGTCTTTGCACTTTATGCTTGATTTTCAAGAGAGTTTTGAGGGTTGTTAATTGTAAAAAATTTACTTTTATAAATGATTTGATAAAACTATTCGCTTTACTTTATTCCAAAAGCATCGAGGTGAAAATCCATCTAAACTCAAAATGAGATCCCAATAACAGAGAAAAATAAAACTGCTTACGCAACAATGTATGAAGAAGTTCCCGCAGATAAGATATATTTGTGTTTTTCCCAGAAAACCCCGCAGCTGACGTGAAAATTCGAGTTCGAACATCTGGCAGAATCTTGAAATTTTCAACCTAGAAAAGCTGCCAATTCTTCTCGAATTCTTTGATACACTTCAACGAAGGGGACATACACACATCTCGACGATTTATCATCTGACGCGAGTGTGTCAATCATCGCGACTGGGACTTTTTTTTTCAAAAGTTGGTAACTCGCATACTACAGCTTCGTTTGTTTATTTTTGTTGTGGATCTTTTTAAAAAAATAAGATCATAACTATAAACTACAACAAAAAACACTCGAGCATTCCTCGAACTCGCTCGACCTCGACGACTTTCTTGTACGTTCGATTTTCTTTGATGCATACTTCCGCAGTACCGCAGAAATATACAATGTCGAAGAGGAAAAAAAGTGCCTTGAGCAGAAAATTCGACGGCGAGATAAGACGGCGACGATCGATTCGGTCGTTTCCTTGGAAATTAAAAACTCGAGGCTGCACCGGTTTTTCAGGGATGAAACCTGCGGTTCGATGATGTGTGAATTGCTTTGCTTGAGGGATTTACGGAGTGTCTTGTCGTGTCTGGCTGTTTCTACTTAGTGTTGCTCAGGTTTCGAATATTAATTTAAACTATATATTGTGATTTATAATACTGCTTTAAAACTATAATATTAATCGTATTAATTTATCGTTTGACTAAATTGTTAATAAAATAAAAAGTAAACAAATCATCGCAGAACCTATATAATTGATGAATCCGCGCGACCCTGAAAAACGTACGGAAACAAGTGTGCGGGTGCTCGATTCCTTTTTTAAAACCGTCGCGTTATGCAACCTATATATATATACTCTAACAGGGAGAAGCGATTTTTCGCACGATTTTAAAAATACGCATTTTCGTGCGCTTTCCGTCGTCGGATTATGTAAACGAGAGTATATAGGAGATGAAAGCTGGTTATATTGTTTTTATTTTCGTCTTTTGTTCTGTGTGATGGACGAGTGGGATGTTGCGTGGTATACCGGAGGCGGATGAAAGTTCATTGTTCGTAAATTTTTTTTTCTTCGAATGATTTGATTGACTTTCTTTAGGGAAGTCTGAAATATTCGTAGCCTTATATGGTGCTATAGTCGTTTAGCCATGTAATCTAAAATATATATGGTTTGGTTGTCAATATCTTGTATAAAAATAAATTGATGTCTATATTCTGTCGAAGAAAAACGTCTGTTTATTTAATATTGTGAAAAATTAATTCAATACCCAAATCAAGTCTAAAAATGTAATTAAAATTCATTCGAGATTCAAAAACATTCTATTGCAGCGAATATATCATCCTCTCAGATGAAACTCTCACGGTGACTCGAGCCCAAAATTTTTCAAGATTTCTCTCAATTAAACTCTCACCCTTAATAAAAGTCCCCTTACACACACACATACACAGAGTAGCAGAGAGAGAAAGAGAGAGAGAGAGACACACCCACATGCTTCCATCATCGCACCACAAACGCAGTGTCGTCTCATATAGCGTAGAAGATCGTAAATCATGCCGCACACACATAGAGCATACATATGTATATATATGGCTGCGATGTTATATCGTGTGTTGCAGCCGGTTGCGAGTCATTAGCACCACTTGAGAGTGTTTGCTGCGGGTTCGCCTGGATATATATTATGTGAGGAATGTGTGCGACGCTAAACTCGTATATACATATGTATATATATAAGCTTGTGTGAAATTTAAATTTTTTAGTCATGCTCTTTTCTCTATGCGTAAAATTCAAATTCCCCGCGTAAAATGATGGAATAATTAAGCGATGCTGTCGTTGAAATTCGAGTCGTTGCGACTATTCTGGTATATAATCAGTGAAGCGTCGTGAATTTTTTTATACAATTTTTTCGAATCGATATAATTATACTCCGTAGCAAAAAAAAAATAATCCAAAATCAGTAAGTATATACATAAATCGCGGCTGTGAACAATACGATATCGTCGTTGTTGCAGAAACTATATGACGAGGCTAAACCAAAATCGATGCGGCAGCGATAAAAACGTCGTCTTATACACAGTCGACACCGAAGACGATTAAACGCGGCTAGTCTATACGGCTCTTCCATCAGCTTATATTGGCTTCCGTTGAATTTCACCACCAAAGTTCAAGTGCTCGCGATGACTCTATATAAGCCGATTTTTCATATTTTCTTTTTCAACTTAGATTCTTCGCAGATTAATCAAATATTTAAATTTCCTCGCCAAAACGTTATACAATTCAGTGCTATATACATGGAAGCTATTAAATTAAATCAAACATAACTGTTATTATATTTGACGAATGGACTAAAAATATTCGAAAAATCTCTCGCTGCATCTTCCAGATACTCGAGGGACGAGTTTACAGGCCGAGAACACCGCACAGCGAGACGAAAGTACGGGAATAACTCAAAGCGGGAGAGAGTCTAGAGTTCAGTTTGACTCCGTCTATTTCGCGACGTCGAGATAATTACTCCTGCTCTCGGAATATTGTACGGTTTTTTCTCTCTTTTTCTTTCTTGTCACATATGGTATGTAAAACGACGACGCTCTGCTTTTGAAGTCTGCGGGAGGGACGACTTCGAGGTGTCTTCAAGAATATTTTTGAATTTTTAGTTGACAAAAAAAAACCTACAAAAAATGTTATGTACAAGCTGTTTGATTTTTAAAGTTGGTGAGACAAAAACAGTTTCGCCATCGACGCAGCAGATACAATCGTTATATATATATTTTTCCGGCGAGCCGTTATGTCAGGAGCGAAGAGATGACGGCGATAAAGTGGACGAGCCTGAGAGCGACGAACTCGGATTCTTTGTATTTCGCGACCTTTTTAGCAGTACGCGTACAATTTATGCATGTATATCACACAACGATATATACCATTTAATACATTAAGGTACAGTTTGTTTGTTCTACAATCGAAGATTTAATTCGTTCGTATCGGTTACGCAGCGATTATTTTTCTTCAGATGTCTAGTTATTAACTAACAGAGGTACCGCTGTAATGACAAATACAAATAAAAGCTGATATTTTACCGGGGGGATTCAGAGAAGTCCTGATGCGACATTGTATCACCACTGGCTCCATCCGACGAACTCGGCCGACGATGAAAATCGCTTGGCTGGTGGCCGGTAAAGTCGGGGCCATCGTTGAAGTTGACTGGATTTAAATTTCAAACTGAATTGTATTATCGATTATAATTTAAATTGTATTTTTGCATAAATTAATTGATGCTTATTATAACATTATTATTATTTGAGCATTATGCGCTTGTTAATTCTGTTGTTGAAATAATTTCTCTGCCAATAGAATCGATAATCGTGTATTCGATCAAACGCAGAATCAAAATAAATCTTGAAATAGATCTGAAAAAATACGACAACGTTTAAAGTTCATCCGAACGCTGTTTTTCAAATCCTTTTTATACTTTGAAAATGCATAGAAATGAACTCACGAAGATAATGATGACAATACTCACTCCAAAAGCCAGGCGCGAAATTCATAATCAGTAGATAGATCCCGATAATGCCAATCGTCACCGTCATCCAGTTGTTCTGCATCTTTTCTTCTGATTCCGGCAATATCTTCCTTTTCAAGTATACGTGTTAAATTCTGAATGAGAACTTTCTTGACGATCGCCACGAATATGCCTGCTAAGTATATACACGATAAAAGTTCGCAACAAGTGGAATTACGATAAGTTACGTAAGTTATCGAGTTACCTTTCAAATTGGCTATTGCTCCGTTATCTTCTGACGCCACATACACAAATTGGGTGAGAAAAGTTCGAGAAATCGATTACAACGAATTGTAGAGAAAGAAAGATAACGAACGGAAGGTGCGAAATTAAGGCAACGCTCCATGTATAAAATATATGAGATGTATTCTAAAACAATTCGTATTTACATTATTTATTTACAGACTCCTTGCGCTGCGAATTTTCGATTTCCAAGCTCTACGCAAAATTATTGTCCTCGTCGACTGTACAGAGAAAAAGACAGAATTAAAATATACGGGCCGAAGGGACATACTCCGACGCGTATTCCTCACACAAACACAATCGCATGCGTCAGAGTTTCGTTACACGCAAATCACAGCCCCGAGATACAAGGATGACGTATCGAATACTGGCCCTAATCAGTCGCACGTGTACACTCTATTGCACGGTTCACTCCACCGCCGGAACTTGTGGTCAATTATCGATTGGAGAACAAAAACTTGATTAAATTTTGTCACGTCTATTCCAATGAAAATAATACAGTCAGTTGGTATAACAGCTCCAGCGGTAGGCGCTTTAGTCATTATTTTAACTTGGTGATTCTCGAAAGCTACAATGACGTATCAATGTTGTCCTGTACTTGCATAAAAACACGTACGGGAACTCTTTCTAGTAAACAAGATAAACGACTTTAATAGGTTCTGTGTCACATGGTACTAAACTATTCTTTTATATATATTTATATCTTCATAAGCAGAAGATGATCATTTACGAAACATACCAGGACCGGATCTCGTAATCTATTCCTTACAAAAATTATCTCAACAATCGGCAGTGTATCGACGTTACCATTCATGCACTACACATCATACAGCCGAGTAACAATTACTATAGCATCGACTTCCGAGAAGCCTATTTGACACATTGCGTTCGACTCACTTTAGAAAAAAAGTATACTTCGCTATCCATAATCTCGACTAGCTTCATCGTTTTGATGACGTTAAAATCCGCGTTTTCTTTTCTACAATCTATTTTGATTGATTGCCTAATAGAAAAATGCCTCGCGTATAAGCATGGCACGTTTACATCGAACAATGGGAGTGATAATCTCGGTGTTATTGCTTAAGTCTCTTGATGACTTTGTCGTACTTCTTTCGTGAAGGTATCATTCTGGTATACGTGTGAGATTGCCTAACGAGATATCGATTGAATAAATAAATAAATAATTATAAATATAAATAACAAAAAGATATACATTCGAGACATTGAAGAAAATCAGATACTATACAGATAAATTAATTTTGCGTTCCACAAATGGTCAAATTCAATAAAACTAATACAAGCAATCAACAGTATACATTAAATCGTTATCCGTTAACAAATAAACAAACATAAAGTCAACAACGTCGCATTTAAAAAAGAAACAAAGCCGAGTTCAGACGAACGCAAATGTAAAAATTCAGTCCCGACAAGTCGAGCAGCCCGTGCTCACCAGAATGTTACCTCGCGCCATCTTTCCCATGCGAGTCGGAATTCAATTTCGGCGCGGATGTGGTGCTGAAGCTTCTGTTCCTCGATACCTGCATAGTACCCAATACCAGAGTCAGATCGTCCTCCTGAGTAGACAGCGATGGTCTCTGTGCTGGCTTCTTGTTAGCGATGGTGTTCGAGGTCTTGATCAGGTCTGCGTCGGTGGGATCGATAGCTTTAAGAAACCTGACCAGATCCCTGGACAGTTCCGAGCGTCCCTGCTTAAGAGCAGCATCAAGGAGCATCGTCGCGTATTGTTTGCTCACCGAGGAAGCTTCGAGATTCTGTAAGATTAGCAGATAGCTGGCAGCTGTATCTAGCTCTTGATTGTTTAGGCAGGTCTGCAGTAGCTTCTTTGGTGGACCCACAACTGAGAACAGGTAAGGCCACAGGGCTATCTCGGTTTTCCTGGCGCATTGGACTATGGCTCGAGCCCAGAAACCAGGAAACGACTGAATGAACTCTACCACCGATGGTAGCTGGGCATCGGGCAGAGGCTCTTTGCTGGTGGCTTCTTCTTCCAGAACTTCATGCAGCAGCAGCTCCAGCGAATGAGAGAAGTAAGGCAGAGACGAGCAAGACATGGCGATCTCCCAAGCTTGATAGCCCAGGTTACGGTGAATCAGCTGGCGGAGTACCTGATGCAGATAGACTTGACTGGTAAGCTCTAAGACACTAAACGGTAAGATGAACGGCGAGCTGGTGTCCGATGTGTAGAGGACAGTGTCGTTTTCTGCGCCAAGAATAATCACATCCTCGAACAAGATTGTTAAGGGGTAAATTTTCAAGTAAAACGGTAGCATTATTGTCTTGCTCATGAAAGTATGAACCTTGTCTTGGTGTCTCTTTGGAACCAATGGTAGCCAGACTTTCATTCCATGAGCTCCGCAGAACAGCCAAACAGCTTCTGTTAGATAAGGTTTTTCCTTCTTGGATTCCCAAGGTATCCATATATTTTCTACACTGGAAGCTAGTACAGTTGGAACTGCGCAGGTGAACAGCATGTCAGTACTCTCCTGCCAGTGATCCCGTTGTACCATGAGAAGTTTTCCCGAAACGTTTAGGAGAAGTGTTTCTGGATGCAGATTGTCGTCCGTGATTTCCGTTCTAATCAAGGTCAGACTGGCACTGACAACACATGCTGGATGTGGACAAAGACTGCTTATGTCTATGGTCTGAATCATAACTAACTCAATGCCGCTGCCGCCTTTTTCTTTTTTTAATGTCATAGTATACAGTCTGATCTGAGAGTTGGCACAGAATACCAAGAGAAGGTTTTTGAGAATATTCAATAACAGGATTTGTGATGTCATTTTTATAGATCGAACGTGATTGTTGTCCAAGCGTACATCTCTTGGATAGATTCTAATCTCATCCTCGTTTTCTGGAATGGAATAACTGCTGGTGATGAGATATCCACTGTACCAAAGCAAACCACCAGTCACTACGAAATCTCTCTCTTGATATTCATTGCCAAATAACTTCCATTTTCGAGACAGCATTGAGTAATGCGCTAGGCCAGTTTTACCAGCTACAGCTATACTTTGTCCCTCTTCGTCGATAGCAGTAAATCTTATTGGCCAGTTGCAGCTTGTGTATGCATTTGGAATGGGTACAACGAGCCACTGTTTTGTGCCGGAAAGAACATGACAGAATCCATCTGAACGATCTGCATTAGAAAAGTGTACCTTGATATTGTTTGAGAAAATTTTGTGTCCCAGATTTATGTACAAACGATCTTCTCCTTGAAGATATATGTGACCATTGTGAGACATACAAGGATTGACTGTGAGTGGACTTTTTACAAACTCCCAGTGCACTACAGAGCGCGATTGGTGATTTCTGTGGTTAGAGCAATTCTCCTTTGGCAGTGTGTAAGAATCCTTCAACATCCACAATTGATAGCCCTCTGCAGACCATTCCATTGTGCTTATTTGAAATGGGTTCCCTCTTAAAGGGTCTACATTCAGTCCATAGTCCCATTTCAATGTACACATCAAAAGTGCACCAAAAGTACTCCATATCGCTACACCACCGGTACTCCATGCCAATGCAATAGCACAGCTGTCTGGTGTCCAGCGTAAACAGGAAACAGACCCTGGAACACCAGGATAGTCTTTAGTAGATAAAACAAGGCTATGGGAAACTTCCAGAGATCCTGTTGTTTCGTCCACATACAGCACAAGAGCCTGTGAATTTTTTCTTCCAAAAGCAATCAGTCTATACTTGTGATTAACAGCGGCACAGGTTGCATCATCTAAATCCCTGGCCCATACTCCTATAACTTGATTGGGATCAAACTTTAGCGATTGAGCAGTCAAAAATGCAGCTTTACCACAATTGAAAACAACAGCAAATCCACCAACCAGTGGTGAGTAATCAATAGAAATGACATATGTATCTTTGGTCGTTATCGGCGCAGCCGACGTGGATATCTGTTGATCTATACTAAATGGGATCCTCCTCAGATCCAAAGAGTAGTCGCGATTTTGAGTTCCATCCCACTTGTGTCTTATAATAAAGCTTGTTTTAGTAGCTATCATCAACTCATCACGAATGCACACAAAAGATGTTATTCCACCATCAATCCAGACACACTTCTCAAACTTCAGTACGATGGATGGGATCGATTCCTTTATAAACAGCTCTGCGCTGTCTCTCTTTAGACCATTGATAGGTGAGTCTTTCTGCTCATAAGGACTCTTAGCCTCATTGGATTGGTCAAACAGCTTATAGAAAAGCAGATAGCTGTCATTTGTGGCAATCACCAGCATACTCGAATCTGGCCTCCATTCCAGAATTGTGCTCTCTCCATACTTCTGCAGGCAGTCCGGAGTACGTCTCTGATAGACCAGCGGTATGCAGGGCTTGCAGCACCAGATACTGATGGCATCAGTAGTAAGTATGCCAAAGAGAATTTTGTCCCGATTGCAGGTGATGGAGCATATCTTCTCTGCCTCGGAGACCTTCAGGACTCTAGGCCAGCCAACTGGGAAGAACATCTTGTCAAGAAAACTGCTCAGTTTTCAACGATCATCTCAGCTTGAAACATTTCTGTAAACGATAAAGCTTATGTTACACATAAATTACTCATGAATCATTGAACGACAGATAGAATTATTATACATACATATACTGTCAATACAGGTTATAGGTTAGAACCCGTCCCACCCACCTGCAGCGCAATCCTTAGCGAAACTCCGCTACGGTCGCATCTTCCTTCAGAGCACCTGCAATACGTACATTCATACTCAGCAATATAAACTTACAATCATGAATCACTAAACCAACTCTCTATTTACATGTATACGTCGCAAGTCCACAGAATTAGGTTAGAGAAAGCAGGTCGTCGAAGAAATTAAGTTGCGCGACAGGGTCAGACTCGCCGACGATCACTAGATCCTCGATTTCCACAGGTAGACGAAGTTCCGGCCGATACTACGTGTACCGTCCACCTCGTCCTCGAGGATTACGGGCGTATTTATGCGGACGAGGTATTTGCGGGCGGCGACTACTTACTTAATTATATTATAGCCAGCTGGCACTGATGCATGGCAAAGAGGAAGATGCAATAATAATGATGATGACGCGAAGGGAGGGGAGACGTGGGATTGAACATTTTTGCATGATTGTAATGTTACAAATTTATAATGTCATGAATCCTTGTGAGTTTTATGATTTAATATCGCTTCCTTTGAATGTTTTGCTGCTCAATGGTTGAGTGTAACTGTTTACGGTATACAGATATACTTATCTGTTATTTATTTGTTAAGGCAAAGAGCTGCCGTTATATTTAAACATTGTTCAATTTGTAGACACGTCTTACGATTATTTATATTGCGAACTCTATACTTTTTAAATTTATTTTCATGCTCGTTATTATATTTAAAAATTCCGCGTTCTACGCTCTTCGCGTTCCTAAAGACATCAGATTATACTTACACGCAGTCGCACGATAGGGAAACTTGGAATTCTTGGAAATTCATAAGTAGTTAGGTCGACGATCGTGACAATTGGTAATGCATCTTTTGACTTAATTCAATGAACGAAATAAACCAGTTTAATGTTAATAATAAATTTCTATAAATAATACATTTATTTTACTCTGATGCTCTAAAAATAGAAAATTAAAATACGCCTTCTCGAGTGTGCTAATTTTTGTAGGAAGTGAAAATATAGTAGAAATATAGGACGTAGAATACATTTTTCAACTGCTGAACTCAGTTATACTGATTTTCATAACAAAGTTGTTACAAGAATTATAGTTTTGAACTTATTGGCAGTTAACAAGAAATTATTAGACATTCTAAAACTCATTCTCACTTACGATGTTAATGTTAATACACCAAATAGTTCTGGCAATACAGCTTTACATCCTCTATACGTAGCTTGTCACTTACCAGGGCAGATATGGATATAATAAATCTTTTGTTGTCAAAGGGGGTAAGATTTGATCTTAAAAATATCAATGGTAAAGATGGCAATACAGCAATTCACATTTTAGTATCTATCGAGAATATTAGCCAATCCAAGATAAAGATCTTGGATATAATGAAAATGCTTATCCAGACGGGTGCAGGAACTAGCATAACTAACAAATACAAGGGAAACGTTGAATAGAAATTAGGCTGTCAAGCATTAAAAATCAATACAAAAAAATGAGTGCTCTATACCCCAGTGCTGCCATCTAGTCTACATTTTTGGTTATTTGCATACATTTTTAATATTCACGGTCCTTAAAAACATAAAAACAAAGTTTCCCCGCGTGCACTGACTATTTAAGTAGCCACTACTGTTAAATCAGATTGCTATTTATGTAAAGAAGGGTACATGTTGTTACTTTGTTTTCAAAGAATACTCTAGAAATTTAAAATCTAGCCTGCAATCCTGTTACATTTACATTTCAGTGTTAATTTCCATGCACTTGCAGTGTTTTAAAACAAGGTTAAAATTGATAGAGAAACTCGATTGCCAACTTAATATATTGATGTCTTTACGAACGCGGTTCAAAAATTGGTCGGTCCTCAAGGGGAGTTTTTTTATGTCGGCAGCGCGCTCTGATGATTTTTGCTTCATTGTCGCTTATAAATATTCTTTTTATTGCATCGACACCATCTCAGCCTTTTGTGAATCAAGTGATATTATATTTGCATATTCGCAGTTAAAGACACAGTTTTTCTATTACATATAACTTTTTAATAAAACTTGTAATGAAAAACCAAGTCTGTATTGCTTTACTAGGTATTAGGTTTAATAAATCATTCTACCAAGCGAAATTTTAATCGACTTTTGGTTTTTCTAAAATCTTGGAAATACAAAATACGGCAGGGGGGGGGCTATCACATCCCCTATATAAAAGGCGGATCGCCGGGATCGCGCAATAATAGGAAATTTTTTTTAAGTTGGTATTTGTATTCGTACGACTATACACGCATATATGCCATTTCTTTTTTACAAATGAAGCTACCTAATTGAATATGTGTAAGAATTTATGATCTTCTTGCAATATGTTTGTTTATTAAAATACGGATTAAAAAGTAAAATATCGAATCATGTACTAAGAAAAAAAAAGTAGTAACAGTTGGTAGCGCTTTCTGTATCCGACATGATACACGTTTTCTGACATTCTTTGTGATCACGGTTTTTAAAATCGACCATCACGGAAGGTCTCGTTTTTGGTCATACGACGGTCATTTCGTATAACTAAACTAAATTTTATCAATAAATACCACTAATGAGTAATTTTCAGTGGATAAAAGGAAGATGATTCCGCGAAAGAAGTGAATTATTTTTCATTCGCCTGAAATCCCAGCAATTCAAAGCAATTAAACTTCGACTCTCTTCTCTTTATTAATATTCTTACGAAAAATATATCGCGATTCTCTTTATTCAAAACAAACTAGTGCAATAAACAAAAAAATCAAGATTCAATTAAACATTATTCAGTTATAAATCTTGACTTATTGTATTAAGTGTAAAAATCTATAATTCAAAAATTCATAAAACTACTAAATCCGAAAGCTTCATTAAACATTAAAAACTGGCTTAATACCAATAAAAAGTATCAGTTCTCGTACAGCAGCACACCTGCAGTAGCATACATATGCAGGTCTAAACTAGAGCGAGCGAGACGGTATAAAAGTGATTATAAGAGTACAGGAAACGAAACCGTCCTGTATATATTATGTACCATATACACCAATAGGAGACCAAGACCGCCATTGTTTCGAGCTCTTTACTCTCTCTCTCTATATATACGCGGCGCAATAATAATATACCTATATACATATAATTCGCTACAAACAGAGTCTCGATCCTATTACATCGTTGACCGATGCTCTTTAAAAAAGTGCGTGGCACTCTCATCATCCTGCACACAGGCAAACATTCAGCATCGCATACTTATGTATATATATATATATATACCTATACATATCGCGGTTCCGCCTTCAATCTTCCATCTCGCTTCCACAGCGTACATATAGGTAATATAGGTATATATACCTATATACACCTATAGAAGAGAGAGAAAGAGAGAGAGAGAGCGAGCATATAGAGGATACTCCCCCCTCTATGAGTCGTCGCCGCGCGCGCCCCAGTGTATGTCGTCATCGCACGCATTATCCTTCTGTCCGAGTCGGAGTAGTCAGTGTACGTATATAGCCGAGCCCGTGTAGCGCGACATCGAGAGCAGACAGTCTCACAGAGGGCCGACCGCGACAACGTCGACGACGACCTTAATCAGGATCGTCGCGCGCGAGAAAGAGACGGAGAGATTACGAAGAGAGAAGGAAGCTGCTGCTGCTGCTGCTGCTACTGCTGCCACCACCGCCTCCTCCTCCAGTATTTTCCTCGCTGCTGCTGCCACGACATCGATAATAAAGGCGCCACGCATATAACCAGCCGAGCTGCAAAGACAGTCTCTCTCTCGCCCGTCCGCACAATCGTAGCATGTCCACGATGAATCCCGAATAGTGAGTAAATACCAAAGCCTGTCATTCTGGCTTCTAATATAAGCGACAACCTGTAAGCTCCGTGCGTACCACTGCCTCGTAGACCCGTCCTTCTTCCATAACGCCTCCGTTCTCGCTCTCCTGTGCATAACAATGCGCCACGGTTATATATACATATCTCTCAAACGCTTTGTTTTTCCACCTTTCCCTTCGTCGGTCCGCCAATACTTGTGACGGATCGTATACGCCTGCTGCCATTCCTCGCGACTACATGATCGTCGTCGCCTCGCGGAGTTAACTCTCCATCGAGAGGAATGATACGTCGTGACAATTAATGGGCGATTACAGCTACGCTGCGCAGAAATTTCTAACCTTAACGCATCGACGCGGACGTTTAAAGTGCCATTGTGTGCTCTGCTGCTGATATATAGTTAAAAAAGAGCCAAGGCGCTGATGATGCACGGGATTATAGACAGATCCGATCGTCTGTCTCTCTCTAGCTTGCAGTTGGCTATATTATCTCCCTCTCTGTCTCTCTTTGCCCGTCGACGTTTTTTTCTTGTGCCTTCTATATATATGTGATACATGCGTTGTACATACAGATCACAGCTGAGCGAGTGGATTTTCATCTTTGTGGTTTTTCCCTCCGCGTACTCGTTTTTTTTCACAAATTCGTGACGCAAACTAGACGGAGAAAGCGAAATATCTCGTTGTGAGCGCCGAGTCAGAGAGAGAGAGAGAGAGAACAGGCCGATGCATCCTCCCCCCTCGCGTGCGCGCAGCTTGCTGCAGCTTACTGCGTTTTTCATTGTTTTTTCTACTGGTAGTGACCCTCGTTTGAGAAATTGTTGAGTCATCACCGAGATGTGTCTTCCATCTGACGATTTTTTTGTTGTCTGTAAGGGCAGCTGAGGGATGTCTGCGATAACCTTTCAGTATGCGGATGACACTTGATTGGTTTATTTTTAGATGTGTCAGTATACTGATGCGGATGTGTATTTTTCTTTCGCAGTGACTACTTGTTCAAACTTCTGCTCATTGGAGACTCTGGTGTTGGAAAGTCTTGCTTGCTGCTCCGATTCGCAGATGATACCTACACGGAGAGCTACATCAGTACGATTGGAGTGGACTTCAAAATCAGAACCATCGATCTTGATGGAAAAACGATAAAACTGCAAATCTGGGACACTGCTGGTCAGGAGAGATTTAGGACCATTACCAGTTCGTACTATCGTGGAGCACACGGCATCATTGTTGTCTACGACTGCACAGATCAGGAATCTTTCAACAATGTCAAACAGTGGCTTGAGGAAATTGACCGCTATGCCTGTGATAACGTTAACAAACTGCTTGTTGGCAACAAGTCTGATCTTCATACTAAGAAAGTTGTTGATTACACAACGGCTAAGGTGAGGCATTCATTGATTTTTTCTCACATTTAGGCTGATCCTTTATCAAAATTTTGCTAAAAAAATGAAATTCACATCAAATGTAGAAAACTTGTAAATTATACTCAATGTTGATTCATTATACTCATTGTTGATAGTTGTGTTAAAAAGACTTGGTAGGAATTTCATGTGTCTCTTTGTCAGTTAACTTTTGCTGAGAAAATGTAGCTGAATTTGTAAATATCAACAAACGTGTAAACAAATACATGAAATTCTTTGGTGATAATTATCACACTAAGAAAAATGCTTGTAATCCTTCATGCTTGGAATTCCAAAGTTATGATTTCATGTCTATAAAGAATTTAATTAATTATTAAAAATAACAAGATCGTTGTGAAACCCAAGACTTGTATACTCTTATTATCTTATCTAAGATTAAAATTCAAATTAAATGCTAAATATAGTGAAGACAATGCAAGATTAATAAAAAAAAGCATAAAAGAATTGTGAATTGCATTCTTACATGTATATAGCAGAATGTTGATTGTATTATCTTTTTCTCTTTGCATTAT
The DNA here is from genome assembly GCA_020010945.3 of Muscidifurax raptorellus. NCBI lineage: Eukaryota > Metazoa > Arthropoda > Insecta > Hymenoptera > Pteromalidae > Muscidifurax > Muscidifurax raptorellus. The sequence continues at coordinate 39,519,181 of CM052080.1, forward strand.
CCAGCATGAGTTATGCCAAATCTAAAATTTTCATTTATAGCACTGACCTTTGCGAAGAATAATAATCTTCTCAATTTTCATGTTAGACCAAGATAAAACTAAATTGATGTTGGAATAGACAGATTACTCATAACTTGTTCAGAATCTGAGTCAACTTGATTTTCTTAGATTTCACGATTTACTGCAATATATGACATGTCTCTGTCATTCAAATTGTGCAAATTATATTAATAAACATTTTGCTTTCTCAGGAATACGCAGATCAGCTTGGGATTCCGTTCCTCGAAACATCGGCTAAAAATGCAATGAACGTCGAGCAAGCTTTTATGACCATGGCCGCCGAAATCAAAAGCCGAGTGGGACCCCCGTCGAGCGGGGCAAGCGATCAAACTAGCAAACTTAAAATCGATCAGGGCCACAACATTGACACTTCGGGCATTCAGGGCTCCAAGACCGGATGTTGCTGAAACATTTAAAGCTGCGTCGTTCTCCTCGGACACGAGTGAGCTTTTTACACTTTTCATTCGTTCCGATAAACAAAACCTACAACAACAACAACAACTGTTACGAGCATGAGAGAGGGGCCGTTTGATCCACAGGACATTTAATTTCCAAGAAGGATTTAAAAAAACTCATGTGCATGAGTTGTGGGCTATTCCAATCTTCTTTTCTTGTGTTTCTTTTTCTTTTTTTTCGTATTGTATTGATACATTTTTCTTTCGTTTACTTTTGAGAAGACCAACAATTAGAACATTTGTCAACTCGAAATTGTAAATTTGTTTGTGTAACTGATAAATTATTCGTTTACTACTGAGATACAGGCGGCGTTTTACTTTTCATCGCGTTCCTTTGTTATATTCCAGCCATTAACTGTTTATTTCATACACTTTAACCCTCAGTCTAAAAGATAAAATGTTCAATCGTCTCCAAAGGCTTAAATGCTATCACTGTTTATTTTCTCCCTTTTCAAATTAATTTAACGCAACTTTTGAAGTACGATTCTCAGCTGTTGCGGATGTATTCGTTGATTATTATATGGGAGATAAGAATGAAAGAGAAGATGAAAAGATGGAGCGTGTGCGTGTTAAATATGAAGAGTTTTACGAGTGTCTGGGGACTAAAGATTTTGAAAAGTAAAGGAAAATATCGAGTTCTTAAGACCTTATGTAAACAAGTATTACATCATTGAATTGATGGACCATCCGATTTGTTTACCAACAATTGCGTAGAGAAATTCAACTTCATTCACTGAAATTTTTTTTAACTAAAAGAAAAATAACGAAACGTTATAAAGGAACCGAGTCGATCGGAGCGTATGAAATTCGTAACTTGAATTCATAGAGAAGTAAGAGAGAAAAAAAGTAAAAGGTAGCTGTTGATCGAACACGCAAGGGTGCGGATAAGTTTAGGGGCAATTCTAGTGTTAAAAAATAAATGATAAGATTGTATAATCATAATAGAGAATGAAAATAAAAAGAAAGAAAAAAGGAAACTTTCGTTTTGTAGCTTAAATGTTAACAACATGTAAAAATGGATGACGATCTGGCCAGATGCGACTCGCGAGATTCACATATCTCTCAAAGTAAACAATGTTACTCGTGTGTTTGTTTATTTTTTCTCTTGGCAAAGAAAAATAAAATAAGTGCTTGCGGTCTATGCATAAACGCTCAATGACGCCAAGCTGTAGAAAGTTCATCGGTGGCTTCGTTAACGATAATTGTAATGTCGATCTCCCTAAAAAGAAGCAGACAAAGTTCAGGCTCGCTCGCTAATAGCTCTCGCTCGATCGTTCTCTTACATTGTATTGTAATAATGTAAACGTCAGTGACAACCACTCGATCGGGCTTATCGTTTTTCTTAAAGTGCACGCGCAAGTTTACCCGCAAATTTATATTTACAGCCTAAATCAATCGTTCTTTCTTTTCTTACGCCAACAAAAATTATGCATACTTATATAGAAATTTAGCAATTATTATGTACGTTTTGAAAACCATTTTTCAATTTGAAGTATATTAAAACTTGAAAAAAAAAATGACTCGCTTGTTATCTATGTAATTACTAGCTCTCCATATATATAAATTATATAATATAGTTTGATTAAGAAACAGATTATGAGGTACGTATAAATGATCCTTCATTTTTTTTATATTGAAAAAATGGAATTCGGTCGACAGTACATAAACTGCAGCCTTACGCAACATATGTAGAAAGGAAAAAACGTTAGCGAATAAAAATGGAAAACATGTTTTTAGATGTTTCCTACATATGCATATTGATTTTGTTACGTTCATTATTTATAGAAATAAATCGCAGAAGATTAAACTTTTTTTTTTCTTATCAAAATTTATCCACGACTTGGTCTCGCGAAACATATTTCAATTGTACCATTGCGTCGTAACCGCAAAACTACGATTTTCCACAAAGTAAAATACAGCCCTTCGACTGCAAGCCCACACCCTTACCTTTTCATCCCTACACCCTCGAGTCGTTGCCATGGCAACAAGGCAAGAGAAACATTGAGCTCTAAAGAAACCACAGCTTAAAATACCTGTTTGGAATGAACAGGTACACGATCTCAGGTCGCATAGGCGAAGGAGCTCACGGACTGGTGCTCAAGGCATACGACAACGCGAGTCCGGTACCCAAGCCTGTGGCCTTGAAGAAGATATTGCTGAAGAGGATAGAAGATGGAATACCGACTTCGGTTGTCCGCGAGGTCAAGACACTGCAGAGGCTCAGACATCCATACGTGAGGATCGATTTTAATTAATATTTTGTCTTTTTTTCCTTGTACATGTTTGTTGAAATTAATGTTTTTTTTTTTAGATCGTCGAACTACTGGATGCCTTTCCAGCTGGCTTGGATTTCGTCATGGTTTTTGAGTACATGCCTTCAGGACTCTGGGAGCTATTGAAGGATTACGACAGACCGTTGACGAACTCGCAGATCAAAACTTACATGAGGATGCTACTGGAAGGAGTCGCTTATATGCACGCGAATAACATTATGCATCGAGTATGACTATAGTTATCTCTTTGTTTTCTCTATTTGGATCGACTATACCAATCGGGATTCGCAGTTCAATTTGTAATACCGATTTATACATTGTTGTTATTTTATGTGTGTAACGTAGGATTTGAAACCGGCTAATCTGTTGATACGCGAGGACGGAGTTTTGACGATAGCTGATTTTGGCCTAGGCAGATTGATGTGGGAGGATACAAGTCGGCCGTATTCGCATCAAGTAGCAACGAGATGGTACAGAGCACCAGAGCTGCTCTACGGAGCTAGATTTTACACGGCAGCTATCGACATGTGGGCTGTTGGTTGTATATTTGGCGAAATGCTGAACAACTCCCCGCTTTTTCCAGTCTGTCGTTCTTTCAATGTTAATGCACACTGTTAAAAAATATGAATTTTCGTGAAGACGGGTTCATATTACTCTTCCAGTAATTTTCGCAAAAATTCATGCAATCAATCATTTTTGTAACAGTGTAATCATTCACTCCATCTTGTAACTGAAGACGTGTTCATATTACTCTTTCAGTAATTTTCGCAAAAATTCATGCAATCATTTTTGTAACAGTGTAATAATTCACTTCGTCCTGTAACTACTACTTAAATTTACAAACTCATTCGTTCAGGGTGAGAGCGACATCGAGCAATTGGCTATAGTTCTGGGACATCTCGGTTCGCCCACTGCAGAATCTTGGCCGGAATTGAGTTCTCTGCCGGATTACAACAAAATAACTTTCCCTTATCACAAGGGTGTCTTGTGGGAGCGTATAGTGCCCGACGCACAAGAGGAAGCCGTAGACCTATTGCGAAATATTTTGATATACGATTCGTCGAAACGGCTGACCGCAGAAGAGGTATTTTCCAAAATACTTCGAAAATATAAGAGCTCATGTTTCATAAAAAAAAAGAAATGCTAATTGTTTTTTTATTTCAACTTGATAAGGCGCTTCGACACGTCTACTTCCGTACGAAACCGTATCCATGTACGAAAGCTGAACTGGTGAAACCGCCGAGCGACCATCGGACTCGTCTCAAGCCGAAAGAAGTTGAAATCAATACCAAACCATCGACTTTGTTCAGAAATATGCTGAGCATCATATGAGTAAATTACTTGTATATTTGTAAATAAATTCATATGTGTTTTTTATCAACCGACGACTATAGTTCTTTTATTTTATAAAAGCGCGGCAAAATTCAAATCGCAAAGTAGCATCGCAGCGCCCTCTGCATACATAGGAAATTGCAGAGGTTATACCTGCATATCCTATACTATCCGTGTACTTTTCTAGAACTTTCTTGCCCCTTGGTCGGATTTCCAGAAAGTGTATTATATACATAGCTATATTGCGTGAATCGAGCACGCGCGCAAGGCGCTTTTTCCTCTAGACGGTCAGTTCAACGTTCGAAGCCCACGGCGCTATATCACAGGATTATTCGGTGCACGCGGTGCGCTATATATACACATATTTTAATATAAAGCGAGGTACATTTTGCCAATTTTTTTATTTTTTTCGTTAGAATTGACTGGCGAAAGATCTATAGTGGACACCTGTCGCGAGACATCGAAGAGAAGTCCAGCTGAGCATCGATATTGATTGCTGGGGGAGATAGATTTTCGCACACAACCTTCGATCATAGAACCTAGAATAATCTGGCAGATTCTCTCGACTGGCTGACTCGACCTTCGGCTGCTGCAAGTAAGTTTTAGCGTTGATTCTCTGTTAAAAACGGAGTCGCGAGTAAGTCGGAGTCGCGATTCTATGATGAATTCGTACGATTTCTTTTTTCTTGTTGAATAACTCATGAGTCGCGTCTATGTTGAGGCACATGTATGTGTGTCATTCGATTGTTCTTGACTTTTATCTTGTGTGACAGGTTTTGGAGTCGAGAGCTGCTTGTCACTGTAATAGAGGTACGATCTTAGAAACTTCAAAGAATGGCCAAGTGGGGTGAGGGAGATCCTCGATGGATTGTTGAGGAGAGGCCCGATGCCACAAACGTGAACAACTGGCACTGGTGAGTAGTTTTTGCATATACCGTGCCCTGTCAACAAGTTTAAATTAGTTTTATATTGCTTGAAGTTTTACTAGAAGCAACTTTTATTTCATGTGTTCTGGATGTAATATAATTTGGGAGTTGTGCAGATAATTTGGATTTCAAATATTGACAGAGCATAGCGGCATTATAATTGCTAATTTTGTATTGAAATTAATTTTTCATTGGTTCTTTGTAGGACGGAGAAAAATGCATGTGCCTGGTCCCAGGACAAAATCAAGGAGATCTTCACAGATGCTGTCATCAAAGGTGATGGATGTAAGTTGAATCTTCATATTGAAAAATTGTTCACTTAATGTGAAACATTGATGTTCATACTCGAATATTTTATTTTAGTCAAGTGTAAAATAACAGAAGTTGAAAAGTGCGAAGGAGAAGCCGTAGCAAATAACAGGAAAGGAAAATTAATTTTCTTCTACGAATGGAATATCATTTTAAAATGGAAATGCCTTACTGATGAAAAGGGAAAGAGCAAGGTTGAAGGAAAAATTAATATTCCTAATTTGTCTGAAGAGAATGACATCTCTGAAGTAGATGTGAGTAATTTTCAGTTCTTTCATTTTCATTTTCACGAGGGATATTTTCAAAGTGCATATTATTTTATTTTTATAATTTGTACAGATTGAAATCACGCTGAAGGACAGTACTGAGGAAGGTGAGCGAATCAAGCATTTATTGCATACAAAAGGCAAAGAGACAATCCGGGAAAAATTGAGGAAATATGTATCAAGTTTAAAAGAAGGTAACTATAAATGTGTATTGTTCAATCCAAATGTATTATTCTTGGAGTACGCAAGACACTGATTTTTATTATTTCTTATGTTTCAGAATTTACAAAGGGTATGATTCTTCCCAAAAAAGATACTTTGAAAGAGAATATTTCTAACATCACGTCTGGCTTCAATGTCAAAATGCAAATGAATTCTACGATAAATTCATCAAACAATAACGCAAATATAGGCGTCAAAATAACAACGACTACAGTAAAGCAGCAACAGAAATTCATGTGCAGAGGACAGGAGTTTTACAACGTTATGACGACGCCTGAGGTTAGTAAAGCTTTTTTATTACAAATTTATCACGTAATATATTTGCATCATTTCCTTTTATCAAATAAACTCTCCGAGGTTTATTTATTTTATTTTGAACATGATTTACTGCACAAGCTTGAATTTATCCCCACCCTACAAACCCCATATTTACGTCGTTTTTTGTTCATCTCAATTCAACACCCCGTTCCGATCCATTGACAATAAAATAAACTCTACAAAATACATTCACGCCATAAATTAAATTTTGATAGATGGTGATGGCGTTTACAAAGGGGCCGGTAAAGCTCGAAGCCAAAAAGGACGGAAAATTCGAGTTATTCGGTGGAAATATTTATGGAGAATTTATTGAGCTCTCGCCAACGAAAATCGTACAAAAATGGAGGTGTAAATCGTGGCCCTCTGGACACTACAGTGACGTAGTTTTAGACATAGCGGAAAAGAGTGACCATACCGAGGTCAACATTGTGCAAACTGGAGTTCCTGTCAGGTAAATTTGCAGATCTCTTTTTTTTCAAATCACTCTTTTGATTAGTCTTACTTTTTCGTTAGTTCACTATAAGCGGTGTTCATCGAAAAAGTAGTAATTGAATAAAATCAAGTGAAAACCGACAAATAAAAACTGATTGAAACCCAACGACTTATATCGTGAATTTTGTCCTTGCAGCGAGGAAGACTCAACGAAGGAGAACTGGGATCGGTATTACTGGGACGCTATCAAGAGAACTTTTGGCTTCGGCTACTTCATGTGATTCTCTACTGCGACTCTTCCTTTTAATTCACATACATTTAAGCGCGCGCGTAGCCGTTACGCGCGTCGCCACAGCCGCCGTCAATACTGCCCTCGACGCGCGGGGCTTTTGCTACGTAGGTATTATAAATATTTATTGATAAGTAGATGAAAAAGAAAGTCAGAGAGCCGCTACAGGACGTCAGAGACGCGCGCGCGCAAAGCCCGCGAGAGCAGCTCTCATCACGATATACACTAGTAAATATACAATGCGAGACGGCATCTCGGCAGGAGGATCGCGATTGTCATCATCATCGTCATTATTATTATCATGAAAGTCCAGCCACTCTTGACGCGGAATTCCTAAGAAAGACATGTGGAAGCCGTGATATCGTAACTAAGAACGATCTGTAGTAGCTTCGATCAAAAGAAGTAAGCGATGCGCTGTATGAATTATGAATAATGTATATTTCGATCTGTGGTATAACTACGCATGAGAAATGACACACTAAAGAGAGACAAAAAATGAATTATTGGCATCAGATGTGTTTGACATTTTGTTTTTTATTTTAGTTTTTGTCATTTTCGTATCTGATCAGTTCACTGACAATTAGAAAGAATTACTTTTCCGGAAGCGAAGCTTCAAGTTCGGTTTTTATGCGATTTAAAAGTTTTATACAACAGTGTTTATAAAGCGTAAATAAATCACAAAAAAGTAAGAAAAGCCAAGCTTTGTTATATTATTCTCAGCGTCCTCTTGCCTCCCCTTGTTCATTAAAACTTTCGCATACACGTATAAGCATTTTGATTCACACGGCGGATTAATTTAATACGACTATACGGGCGGATTAAAATAATTCCTCCCGAGAAAAAGAAATTTCAAGCAAAGCTGGCGTTTTGGAGAAATTCTTTCGGAAGGTATTACGTAATGGGACGAACGTGTTTCAAAGGCGATTCAATTTCCGCGTTCGTTAAAAGCCCGCTGATAAATGTTGTTTCCGTCGAATTAAAAGTGTACTGTGGCGAAATTTCATTCATGTCCATTCTTATGCTGGCGGTGGCTTTAAAATTTCTAAGCCGCGAGCTTTGGAGATTTCAATGTGCCTACGACCTTTTTAACAATGATCCGACGCCGCGTGACGAAGTCGAAAGACGTGTACTGTAACTTTCAGTCGGCGGATGCAAGATTGCATGTATACTTTATCGACGCGATTCTATTTTCTGTTAAAATGACATCGATCGAAGTGCAGTTTAATTAATTTTTGAATTTAGATTTAATTTTTCGCCTTTGGAGATAAAAAAATCTTAATTATGATTTTGCAAATTTAGAAATTCCTGCAAGATTAATTACGATGTTAATCATACGAAGTGCAATCTAGGTCAGAATTTTAAAGAGGAATTTTTAGTCTTTATTATTAAGGTTTAGATCAAATAATAATATCCTCTGTGCTTTGCACAAGCTAGATAAATATGCTGTTCATTGTTATCGTGGTTATATAGTGGTTTTGAAAATGTAGCTGCTTTAAAATGTATGATAAGAGTTTCAGTTCCCTGTACAGCTCCAGAGTAGTCCTGTATAGATACTTGAATATTGAAACTGTAATTTCTGCGGTGAGGTTTTGAAATTTACATAAGATAAAAAGCAACAAGTTACTCTTTCCGGCAACCAATTTAGAAATTCTATGAAAACGCAATGTTTAACGTTAAAAGAACCCCATGTGTCTGTATGAAGTCTATTACCGTGGATAATCCAGAGGTTGTTTTTCCTAATCAGTACAAAATTACTTATGTTTTTCTATCAAAACTCGAAAAAATAATGATTTTTAATTTCACACAGATAAGTCACAAACAACTTTATCTTTATTGGAGAATTTTTTTTGCCTATTTAGTCCTAATGTAGCCTAATGAAAAATCAAACACCGAAAAATCCACACGATTCCAGGACAATGTACGGCCCAATCGGGCTGAAAATTTGTTGACATACTCTTAAAAGCACTAGTTTTGTTATGAATGGAGGAAATTTAATTTAAAATTGTGTTACGTATAAAAAAATTTCAAATCAATCCAACTTATCTGTGTGGAATTAAAAATAATTATTTTTTCGAGTTTTAAAGGTGGTGTGTCCCCTCAAGGCTTGCAAAATCGACAGCTCTAAAACATTTTGCGCAATAATTAATTTCGCAAAATTTAATATCGTCCAAAAAGTGCAACCAGCAACGATCCCGCAAGCTCAAGCTCTCTCCCAAAAAGCCTCGGATACTAAACTAATAGCACCGCAGCAGCGGCGGTAAGTATAATTAGTGTGTTTTCCCAGGCCGACCACACGACTGTATATATCAATCTAGCGTGTCTGTGTGTCTATATATATGTATATATACGTGGCGTCACGCAGTTCTCGTCAAATCCCCCGTGACATGCAGCAGCGAGTAACGACGTATATATATAGCTTGTGTGCGTGGAATAAGATGTCTCGCTGATGCGCAATTATTCATGGGAGACTTTTGCGATCGATTGCTCTTCCTTTTTTTTAGGAGATTAGCGCGTACAATCAGATTTCGGCAAGTTTTAACGAGCAATTTTCAAAACACAAAGCTGAGATGCCAGGCGCTCTGATTGAAACCGAAAGTTTTAATGACATCGTATGTACGTGCAGGTGGACGTGTGTGTGCGGTAATGCACAGTTTCGAAGTTCGAAATTCCCGCCGTGTAGAAATGACTTGGGATATATTGTATTAATTTGTTCGGATGTGTATTTTCCGTGTGTTTTTTTTCCGGGTTTTCGTGAATTATTCGACCCGAGGATTGGATATTATTTTAAATAGACGATTTCGAAGCTTAACGTTTATTGTATTAAAAAATATAACTATTCTTATTATTATTAAAAAAATTTATACATTTTAAATTCAGTTGTCAGAGACACGTACACACGTGCGGAAGTGAATATATATAGAGCCACCTACGAGCATAGCTACGACTACAAAAGATGTCATACTCCGCGGCTGCGGACAACGCGCGGAACATAATAAAATTCAACTATATAACTGCACGACGACTCTCTCGGAATAGCTTGTAGATCACTCGTTGGCTCCTTATTCAGTATCTTGACGCTTGTATTTTCAACGTAGTGTGTTTTATTTTTATTTATTTATTGACAGTAAAATATATTGTTATTAACTAAATGCATTGTTATTAACTTTAATAATTTGCTGCGATAAATCCGCAGAGATGCTCTCGCGAATTAAAAAAAGTTGATATATATATATATTGCCTTACACGCAGCTCGTTTCGGTTCGTTCCATATATCCCCTACATATATAGATTTTTCTCGCCGCTTTAGATTCCACTGGACACACACGTCCTTCGCAGAGTCTTTGTTTTCCACTTACGCTTTTTTTCCCCCGTCTCTATACCGAAGAGAAAAAAATCGCGACCGGATCGATATATATACACGCACATAATTTTCCGGTTCACGTTGGCGGGAAATTCAAATATAGGCGCGTCAAACTTTTTTTTTCTTTCTTTCAACCACAAGCTTGCCCCCTGCACAACGTTATCTCTCAAGCAGCTTCCTCGCGTTACCGTAAATTACTCTGCGCGAGGAACGAGGTATGTGCGTATATATATATATATATATATATATATATATATATATATATATACACACACACACACACGACGCGCGAGAGATCCATTTTCTTCTGGCCGAAGTGAATTTAGTGCAGCTGAGGAAGGAAAAGCCTCTCTCTCTCGGTGTTAACACACAGGATGGATCACGCGGTAGTTCTATATATATATATATATAGGACTACTGCGCGGAGTCGGAAGTCCCGGGGTTTACGTTATATAATAGACTTGACGGGGAGAGAGAAGTTCACACATACACGTATATATATATAGTGGGAGAAAAGTTGCAGCCGCGCGATCGGAATTTCCTCTTCGCGCGGGATCGGTATTAACGCGGTATATGTGCTGTATATTAGTAGAGGTGGACGATAGAAGTCATATATATACATATGTATAGCTCCGACACGGCTTTGTTTTAAATGCCTTTGATCGTGAGTGTTGCTGGAGTATATACAGTGGGTATATCTCGCCGAGTGTTTTTATTGTCGCAGGTGTGATATATAAGTGGTGCATATTTGTTCGAGAAGTTTCAGTGGATTATTCCTGACGTGAATTTGAATATTCCGCGCTTTTATTCACGAGATGCAGAAACGTTAGTAAAATAAGTAGTAAGTAGTGGGGCTGAGCGATTGTCACCGTTATAAACTTTCGGGCTGCCTATAGTTTCTGATTGGCGCCGGTAGGTGGCGCATCGACACTTTTTCATTTCCCACATCACAATCTGCGCACAGAATGTATATATGGAGGTGTGCCATCTGCGCCAAAACTGCCTTGGGCTGTTCAAGCTATAACTGCAGTCTGAGTTTAGTACTGTCATTGGATCAGATTAGATCGATTTCATTGATTTTTTTTATGAACATTATTCGTTGCAGAAAGAAGAGTATAACAAACTTTGTCTTGACACAATTGGTGTTTTTCACCTTTCATACTTTTAACCTTATTTCGATAATTCGATACTTCGATATGCCTTATTCATCTCGTTTCCTCCATAAAAAAAAAAACAAACAAATTTCAAAAATTAAGAACCATATATACACCCTGTTTTACCCCAATGGTCCGTGATCTACAAAATCATTCCATAAACGCACCAAATCCGAATTCAATCTCCAGAACACATTCACCACGACTTTCTAATCACCCCCCTACGCCACACACGGCATTGTTCGATATTTCTTTTTTTCCTCCTCTCTCCGCGTGTCAACCCCTAAAAAGAGTCTCCGAAGACAACAACAAGCTCTACAGCCTCAAGCTAGAAAAAGAAAATCACAATCGTCCCCCTTTTTTCTCAACGAGAAAACTACACCTCCCACACACACACACAGTCGTCTACACACACACACACACACACGCAAACAATACAAAAGGATAATTCAAGAACGACATCGGTGGTATGAATGAGCCGCGCCGGTGGAGCAAGTGCGCGCGCCTTCGAAAATCAAAATCAATGTAGTCGGCGGTATAGTGTGCAGAGCGCGCGTTGGGCGTGCCGCCGCGTCTCTTTCTAGCTGGTATATAGTAGAGAGAGGGAATCGACGCGTCCCCGGCCAGAAACTCCGAGGGATATACGCTCGCGTTCGAGGAGCTTTTTTTCGCGGTTGCAGTGTGCGCTTTTGCCCGCGTATGGGAGAGGACGAATTATGTATTTTTAATTTCCTCTCGCCTTTTCATTCCGCTAGCTTGTATATATATATATATATATATATATATGTATATATGCACCTATATAGAACAATTAAACACGCGCGCTCTCTTCATCTCCGAGGAGCTTTAAAAAGAAGCTGAAGAGAGATATAAAGTCGCATTTACATCTATTAGAATAAAGTGCTGGATACTTTCTCGTTTGTCCATAAAGACATTTTTTTTCTTTCAGTACACAGTATATAGATATACGTATACACACAAGCTCAAGTAGAGCATGTGCGCGCTATGGTGAGCCCAGTGGACGTCGAGTATATTAGACCCACAGGCCGCTTGTTTTTTTTTCCCTTTCTTTTCTTTAAAGATATAAGCCGCCTCTCGCTGATTACTCTTCAAGGGAGAAACCCGCAGCAGCTTCGTATATAAAGAAGTAGAAGCTCATGCGTATATATGTCCGAAAAACTTGCTCCTCCATTATTCAATTCCTATCTCTTTCCACTTGATACTCACTCCTATTCCGCAGAAAGAATGAGAGAGACTGAGCGTTTATCTTTAATTAACAACCCTCGCGCGGCAGTCTATCCCCCCTTTTTCTTCGCGCGAGACCCTTAAAGGCCGTACTATTGTGTGTGTGTATATATATATATATATATACACGTATATATATATAGTATATAGGGGAATTTCCTCGAGTCTCGCAATTTCAGCCGTCATACGCTTTCGAGTAGAGTGTAGTGCTGGCCGCGTCGCCTCTTTTCTCGAGAAGAAGAGAGAGAGAGAGAAAAAGGAGGTACATAAAGAGTTCGCGAAAATAAAGAGCAAGGGAGAGAGAGAGAGGTCTTTTTCTTAGGTGGCTCTTCTTAATTTTCCTACGCACGCGGGTCTCTTTGAGAAGCTTTCAGTGAAAGGGGGTGTCTCGCGCGCGATTTTTTTTTTTTTTTTTTCGAGGATTAATTAAACCGAGCGCTATTTACGACGCCTTAATTGAGCGGCGTTGATCGGAGGCGCATCAGTATATATATGTACATATGTTTTTTTAATAATGTTTGAATCTTATGTAACATGTGAATATTCACAGCGTTTACCCCCATTCAAAGGTGCCTCTCTTTTTTATATAACTGAAAATTCAGCTCGTATATGCGTGTACACACGAGCTTTTCGAAAGCTTCACTCGCGCGTGTAATAACGACATTATATACGTCGGACAATGCCAGAAGCTCTTTTTTTCCTTATGTGAAGTATAATAACATTTATAAAAGACCAACGGCACATTGTACATATGTATAACGTCGCAATTTAGTGCCACAGCTATATATACATGTATAGAGGGCTTCGTTAGCATATATGCGCTTCGTTATAAGAGGCAAAGTTGCGTGTTTTGTTTTTTTACATAGACACGTTCGCGATGATCGGTATTGGGTAAAGTCGAATGTTTATCAATTTCCCGTGATTACGAATAATGTGCCACTGTTCTATATTGATAATTACAACAGCGCTTATCGCACCCGCGATAAAATCTCCGGAAGCTCGGAAATAACGCATACATATATATATCCAATACGCCCAACTCGCCCCACTACATATAAAATTAAAAAAAAAAGCACTCGACATCCGGGCGCTCTTATTATAACCGTGGAGAAGAGCGTATCGCGCTTAATAATACAAAACATAATCGCGCGCGCGCGCGAACTTTGAAAAATCACGCAACTCGCGGGCAATCACCTCAAAAACACCCCCCAAGAACGATCTTGCGAGCAGGTCCATCGTACGATGTCAGCACACGGCTAACCTTATCTCTCTCGCTCTGGCCGAAAATTTTCAAACTCTCGCATCGTCCATCCCTCTCTCTCTCTCTCTCTCTCGTATAGCGCAGGGGTCGAGCGCCGCGCGCGCGCAGAATCCCACGAGAAAGCTGCTCTGCGACGCGCCCGCAGTGGAGCACTGGAGCAGCAGTCGCGCGACGCTCCTCCTCGAGTCTGCTATTGCGCTCTCGTGTCGGCCAGTAGTGTATACTATATATATATATATGTGTGTATATATATATATATATATATATATATATATATATATACACACGTAATATTTAATACATCTTCTCTCTCTCGTTTTTTCTACCAACGATCCGCGTGGAGAGTTTGGCAGTTCGGCTCTATACGCGTACACATAAGCTAGGGAGAGAGAAGGTAGCGGACAGAGACGCCCGGGTCGTCCCCCCGTTTTTTTTACCGTTTTATCCTCCTCCGCTTCCTCCCCGTGTGTACACACACACACACACACACTATCTGGTGCTGCGACGATCCTGCGATATATCGCTGTGATGTAGAGATATATATATATACGTATATATACGTATAATACACACGAGCGCCCTGTCCGGGCGATGTCTCGCCGGGCATTAGTGGCATCGTCGTCGGGAGGACAGAAGAAGCTCGTTGCCAGTAGTGCAGCCGAGTTGAGGATGACGCCGAGGAGAGGAGTCCGTAGTCTCGCCGAAGATCGACTTACTTCACTCGCACGCCGTGTAAGCTCTCTTTATACTCGCCATATACGTGTCTGTATCTGTGTCTCTGTGTCTCTGTGTGTATGTGTGTGTGTGTGTGTCTGGGATTCAGGGATAGAGCTGTGGGTTTGATCAGCCACAGCTGAGATCAATCTCTCTCTCTCTTTATCCGTAAATCCGACACAGGTGGGAGAATGTCGACAGTCGATGCTGTAATTATATCGTACACCTAGTTCTCGTTTTTTTTTTTCTTTTATTACACGTCTCGCGGCTGTTTTCATCTCTCTCTCTTTCTCTCATATAGCGTGTGATGCTGCGCGCGCGCGTGTGCTATCGGAAAATTATTTTCACCCCGAACGCGCGCGCGCACCCCCCCCCCCCCCTTCGATACATCTATATACATATATATGAGGTTCTCTCTCTCGAGCCTGGCGAAGGAGAAAAACAGCGGGGACGTATTGTACAGGACCGCAGGTGTGTTATTCCATGTGTGTGTGTGTGTGTGTGTGTGTATATATATGCGTGTGCTGCACAGCGATAAATATACGTATATACGTAAGAGCGAATGGACCTGACTCGCGGGCGTGTCGGCGCGCGTGGATGCTGCGCGCGCTTCTCTCGGATCTTCTCCTCGAGAAAGTACGCGTGTACTCTCGCGATTATTTTCTTCGCTTATATATATGTATATATACATCGCACGCTAGACGCAGAGACGCCTTGGCGTTACGTGTATACGTATATATATATATACATATATACATATGGTAAGAGGCGAAATTTCATTCGTGGACGACACGGGGCGGTAAGTAAGTAGTACAGGTCGACGTTTGTGCGGACAGTATCAGAGACCGAGTTCGGTTGAGCTCTTTCTCTCAGGGTATAGGCGCGGCCAGTGCGTGTGTACGTATATAGTGGGGGACGTGCGCCTGAAGCTGCGCGTACACGTCGCGTAGAGCAGAGAACAAGTGGTTTTCGCCGGACGAGCGCACTGTGCGCGTGTGTGTGGAGAAGCTTCGCGTGGATGTGTGTATATAGGGGGATGATGCCTCATTGTGGTAAACGGGCTCGAGAGTTTTACAATCGCGAAATTTCGACCTATATGTACCTTGTTTTGCGCTTGGAACAATTTGCTTTGTTTATGTACGCGCTGACCTATTTTCCACACACACACGCGCGCGCGCGCGCGAGGTGTACATACAGAGCTTGCGGTTCGGATAACTATATAGGCGTTGATGATTAAGAAGCGATTTTTTTTCCGTATACCATAGACTCCATTTGGGAAAGACGGTATGTAATATTATTTCTATGAGAACCGAGAGATTGCGGGGGAAAGGAAAAAATCGATACGGAGCTTTTTCAAGACGGATTTTTCAAAAGACGCGGTCGTTGCGTTGTATGAGATAGTATAGGAGGACATTGTAATTGAATTTCCCGCGGTTGACACATGAACGACCGGCAAACACACGACGATTCGTGAAAAGCTTCGGAAACGTTCTCTATCGGGTATATGCATGTATCCGGCAAATATTTACACGTGTGGATATATATATATATGTACACACATTTCTTAGATCGGACTGTCCGAAGAAAAGCTATATGCGATGAGTATAAGTTTTTTTTTTAATTATAATATTGTAGTCGAAAAGTAATTCAATAGAATCTATGTATACATACTCATAGTAAATAAACTATTCTCTCTGTGTATATACCACGTATATGAGGACAAAAGAATACCGATAGATCGTATACGTGAGTCTTACAATGAGACGTTATCGTGGCTATATAATTAGTTTTGCGAGTAACATCCATACACGAGTGGAAAATAATGAAAAAAAAATACAATCATCAGTAGTCCAGGAACGAACGAAGTAAATTAGAAAATTAGCATTTTCGGCGAACAAAAGGCTCTCGAAGGGTTAGTCGTCGACTACCTGCAGATGGAATGGAATAGTCTCTGGGCCAAGTTCGCGGCTAACCGGTATTGTGCATCTATTTTTCAAATCTCTTTGCATTTTCCATACGTGACTTTTTCCGTAAAGCGTCAATACTCATTTTCATAATTAAATATACGTCCGCATTCGAAAAGAGCGCCGCATTATTCTTTATTTATCGTCTCATAAACGCACGTGAATGAAAAACGCCGCGGAAATTCACGAATAACCAAATCGTCCCGTCTATTATATGTATATACGCAAATTCACGTAATAAAAAAAAAAATAGTTTTGTCCCTCGAAAAAATACCGCGAAATTCAATTGAAAAGCTTCCCTGTCTCTCTGCTCGAATTGCCCGGATGTAACGGCCGCCGTATAGCCGGACATTTTTCCAAGCTATAATTCTCTTCTCTTATCCCTGGTAGAAAATTAACGATACGTGTTCAATTATTGCCAACAGAATATACGTTCTCGTTATAAACAAATTGGATTTCTATTGTTAACAATGCAGTAATAGCAGTGTAAAGTTTCTGATAAAAAAAAATTAGCCAATAATTAGCTAATATTAGCTAAAAATCTTTAATTTTTCTACCAGCCTTGTCTATATATATACTATTACACGTAAATTAAACAGGTGCGTGCGCGGCAATAAAAAATAGGCGTTGCAGCGACGAATTACAACGTACAAGGGGTTTATATTATAAAACTCCGGCCGGTGTGCATTAACGCAGGGGTACGCGCGGCTAAGTGCAGAGGTTAACTCGATTACGATTGTTAATTCGAGAGGGAGAGACGACCGGCTGCGGCGCAAAGATGAAATCTGGCTGATTGCGTTATACGGCCGGGGCCATTACACTTTGTTAAATATGGCGAACGCGGATTATTATTATCATCATTATTACGCGGAGCTTTGATATGGCGACTGGTGTGTGCGTGGGTGGGTTTTGAGAGGAGGTGGTTATTGTTTAGATTTTGAGCTATGAATATTTCAAAGAAGGCGCGATTTTTAATTATGTAATATATAATGACCAAGTTTAAAGTTTAATTAAACACAAGTTACATCGAGCATGACACGGGATAGGAGGGATTCTCTGACACTGAATACAAATAAGCGCTGTCTACTGGCGTGTACTGAAATTAAGGAAGTCAAAATGATGCTCTCTATAAGTTTGTCTCGCAAACTGTTTCTAGAAAATGTTCCCGATCGTCTGTCATATTAAATCTTTTTTAGAAACAAATGTAGCCAAGTATGTATACAAATTATAATTTTCCTCTAGAAGAATTCATGCACTGAGAGAAGTATTTCTTTATTGTAAACTCCGCGACTTTACTGTTAATCCATTGGACTTTAAAGATCTGGAAACGAATATTCATTAACAGTTTAAAGCACGAATTCTTTACGGTTCATCCATTCGAAATCTTAAAATTTTGGCAGGTGAATTGGTGAACGTCTGTGATAATATTTACAAACAATTGTATTAAAAAATACCCGCCATAGCAGGGATTCGATCTCGGGACCTACAGGTTACAAGTCCATGACTCTACCACATGAGCCATTGTAACCGTTGCCGATGTAATATGTAAAAAGAATATCACATGTAAACTACCCTGGTAAAAGTTTTCACGAGTTTCCGAGTAGAAACCAGCGATATTTTCTACTTAAAAACAATATTTTGATAATAACATATTAAATTTAAAGTAAATTAAAGTCAGGTTTATGTAATTCTTTCAAGACAACCGTTTTTGAGATAATAATCATAGTTTCAAAAATTCATAGTTTCAAAATAGATATTCATAAATAATACTCCCATTTGATTAACACGTTAACGATAAATCATCGTGAAATTTCTACCAGGGTAACATCTTAACATAATAAATTAGGTTACAAAATGACGTTTTATAAACGAAATTGATATTACAGACAATCTAACCTATTCAATATATATCTACGACCATAAAAAATAATGATTTCAATATGTATTTATTATTTCTTCTTCTATATAATAAACGACTGTTCGTAAAGAAATATGGATTAACTATTAATGCACCTACAAATTTCAAGTGCACAAATTCGTTTAGTATAAAGAAATACTTCTCTCAGAGAGCAAAAGTTGGATGAAAACATTATTTGGAGTTCAAAATTAAACCTATGTACACACTGCCTCGAAAGCAAACTTTCATAACGTCCACATCTCAGCAATAACGACTTGCAAGCTCATCACTGTAAAAAATACCGCGAGAGAATTAAAAATCACCAATAATAACGACACCCTTTTCATCCCTCCGCATACACATTCCACGTAATATTTCCACATTTTCCATCGGCATATATCCAGCTACTCGCAGCAGCTTCGAATTTCCCTCCCGTATTGATTCCCTTACATAGCAGCAGTCCCTCTTTCACCGGGATATGAAGCCGAAATGCACGAATACAGCCGGTATTAATAACGGACAAAAACCCGTCCCTATACATATAACGCCGAAACGCGATACTTTCGCGAAAAATAAAACACAAACTCGCGCGCATACCTCGACTGTACATACGATCTATGTGGGTGATTCGATGATGATATATTAGGGTTTGTTATGGAAAAAAAAAAAAAAAAAATGTAAATAATTAACCGAGAGTATATATAGCAATCGGCGAAATTGAAGCGCGAATGGATACGCCCCGCAATCGAGTTAGTTCCTAAACTGCGATGGAGAAAGGGAAAGCTCGCTGAATTTCGACGCGCAAGCTGTAACTCCGATGAAATTACACGGACAGAGGGAACGAAATTCCCGTTGCTGCGGGATTGTATTCCACGATTATTGTCGCAATTTTAAAATGCTAATTTTGAGCTTGCCTCTGCCGTTAATAAGTTTTTCATTGAAAAAAGGCTTTAAGTCTAGGCTAAACTTGGTTTTGATTTTGAGACGTAAATATACATGTGCATAATGCGATAAACCGCGTTTAAGGCCTTCGTTTATTTATTTTTCAAATGGCTTGTATTGAACTTTTTAGTTCAGTGAGGTATGAATAACTCCACATGATTATACTTCAAACGCGCACAGAATTTACTAAGAAACTGTTCATTAATAATATCGATTCTGATGCATATGCAAATATGCAATCATTATTTTAATCGCCTAATTTTTTTTCCTCAATACTTCAGTTACACATAGACAGTATAGTTGTAAAAACGGTTCCACAACTCGGTTACATATACCGCTTTTTCTTTACGAGTATAAACACACACATATATGTGTGTGTATATACGTGTATATATGTATACGAAATGCGACTATTGTACAGGGTATGTACGGCTACGAATTATTCCATATTTTATCAAACTTTATTCCGACGCGCGCCGAGAGAAAGTAGAAAATTGTTACGCGGGGGATTGATGCAATACCCCGGCAAGTTTTATAAGAAAGTATACAAGTACAAGACTTTTTTTTTACTCGACATTCCCGGAAGCGCGTCTATGCCACTGCAGCAGCGATATAAACGCGATTGTTGCCAGTCTGAAGAAATTTCGTGTGACGCGTTTGATTTTTTTTTTTTTTTCTGTAGAGTAAAACACAATGGACGCGATATGATTAATTCAGAGGCTGGACATGATCTCGAGTGAGATGGAAATGGATTTGAAGTTGAAATGAAATCCATACAGGTTAGTTTATATGTATTTCACGAGGTGAGAAGTGGAGCGAATTTTAAGTAGTTATGCTCTTTGCTTCGATTCTTAGGCTCGTTTTGCTCATTAAACTACATAATACGCTGCTGTTCAATTCGCTGTCTGTATATATATATATATATATATATATACTTCTTCCAACTCATACTTGGAGAGTTTAAGTTTTCGCTTAAATATACATAACGAGACATCTCCTTTATATCAGTTTCGAGTGTTTTATACGAACTAATTAGTTTATTGTTTCGTGATATACATTTTTTTTTCGATAAACGTATAAGGTAACATTAAAATGTTTATTGAATTTAACCTTGAATAACGTAATGGGCTGTTGTAAAATTTAGAGTGGGTTTTTAGGTTAGGATATTAAATATCGCGCGCTTTTTATTAATATATACACCTGTTTTTATTCAGGATCCCACGTATACAGACATCTCTAGGATTTTTTTTTCTATAATGGAAAATTATTCGCACTTCATAACGTAAAATTGTTTAAATTAAATTTGCGACAGTAAATATTTTTTTTTTTACAAACAATCTAAAACTATAGAATGCAAACAATTTTCAATTACTCGCATTCTTCCAGATATCTTGCAATATTTTTTCTTACCAGGAAGATCGAAACAAGCATCTTTTAAAATCGATACAATCGCATTTTTTACATGACGCACACCTTATTCACGTTCGTCCATAAATACCGCGAGACTATTTTTCGAAAAATTATAATTACCGCATATATGTATATACATACACCATATCGGATGCATCGCCGCGAGCTTATCTAGCCTAACTGGCTGGAGTCTATTATTTTTACTCGGTTATAATTAGCTCGCGCGCGCGCAACTCGATTGATTACTAATAATATTATATACACAGTTTTTTTAAATCTGCCGGGATTGAAAATTTAACAGGGTAACTGACCCAATTATATCGCGCAGTGTGTGTCCTTAATGACGTCGTCGCAGCAGCGGATGATTGATTACAATCGGCTACGTATACCGATATAAATTTATAAATATTCCTCGTTTGTATATTGTTATCGAGAGAATATTCGGTCGAAAAATTGACCGCGAATAATAATTTTCTATCGCAAAACGTAAGGGGATCGATTACAAAGCTCTTTGATCCGTCTATTTCAACGGACTGACACATACACTGTATAACTGCAGAGTCAAATATAAAGCGCATAATCCTCGTAAGTCAGAGGAGAGGCTTTCGTTTATTTCGCTCGGATTGATAATGATTGAAATGTACGAAAAAGTTGGCGGTGCTGCACGCCGAGATATATAAAAATAAAATAAAACATAAAACGAGGCCGAAAAATCAATACGTCCGTGTGTCCCGTATACGCCGGTGTGAAAATTATACTTTTAATTAAATTTCGAATTAAAAAACGCGGGAAGCTTTAGGTTCTCCTGCGAAGCTTATGTCATATACGAGTGAGTAACAGAAATAATTCAAACGTAGTAGTAGTTTCAACGAGTTTAAACTTTGCGAAATTTCGCGTTTCATTAGCGGCGGACAGTCGGACACGCAGCATCTGTTGCCCAGCGATTATCATAATGATATTCCGAGAACAATTTTCCAGTCACGTCGTCGCCGTTTTTAACCGAAACAACAAGTTCGTATATTATATACAATTTTAGAGAATCGAAAAATTGATAAAAGCTCCGCTGCTGCGGATAGTAAATATAAGGGGGTATATACGTTTTTGCGAGATTTTTTTTTTAAAATAAAGCCTCAGAAAGTTGGCAGTTGGCCAGAAGTGCATGAGCTATGGTCCGAGACCGTTTATTAATATTTGTTTCCTGAAACGAGTAAATAACTCCAGCAGAGGAGTCCCAGACAATCGGGGAATAATTAACGGCTGAGCTTTTGACCGCGAGTGACCTATATATATAAAAAAAAAGATGTCCTGTCTCACGGTAATACCTTGTAATTAACATTTTAGTACAGTTAATTTTGAATAATAATATCCAGTTGATTATGTAATGGTTTTCGCTATAATTTTTGCAGACATGCTCCGCGTATACATATACATCACTCGTAGAAATGCTTCACGAGCAGCTCATTAACAAACGAAGAGATGTTATCCCATCAATATAATATATGTATATGCGAGCTGTACTTCGACGAAATAATTTAGGGACTCAAGTAGTTTATGCAAATGAACGTATATATATATATATATATATATATATATATATATATAGAAGCGGAAGAAGAATAGCAGAAACAAAAACGCGCAATAACGCGAGCCGATTTATAGATTGTTATTGAATTAATTAGACGTCGGCTGGTCAAGTAGGTTACTAGAACGAACTCTCGCGCGACGCTCTTATGAGGTTGTTCAATGTTTTATCAAACGCCCCGGCGGCGACGAGTTAATAACGCGCTAAATGCGACCTTTTATCTTATTTGCTATATAGGTATTGTAACGGCGGTATTACTCGCGTAAACGGAGTAGCGGCAGGTTCGAAAGGGATGTTTTTGCGGACAGATTATTGTGATGAGGGAAATGCAAAAGTACCGATGCGCCATCTATCGGCGATAGCTGGAGATACGGGCCCTGGTAGAAAGATTAACGATTTTTAGCTAGTATATTAGCTAATTTTTTCAATCGAAAACTTTACACCGTCGATGACATCGTTAGATTGTTAATAACACGTATCGTTAACTTTCTACCAGGGAAGACTACTCGCGTTATTAACTTATTCAATAAAATATACTTAACGTATCGTCAACAATGAAATCGATAGTGACTCCTCGTATCGTGCGTATAGAGAACTGTTACGGAATAAAGCATTATATATAGTTTTGAATTATAAAATACTCGTATGAAAAATTAATCGTCTTGCATTTCTCATCGTAATTATACGAAAAATATTCAAATATAAACATTTAATTCCTTCAAATATCAGCTGCATCGCTCGCATTCAACAGGCGTTTCAAAATCTTCCATTCGGCAAAAAAGCTCTAGAAACAAACACACACACACACATAGAATCAAAGCTCGTCCACGTGCACCCTACGTACATACGCATTATCAAAGGCTATGTAATATTCCGGTGCACACGTATATCCTCGTCAACTTCACACCTTCACCTTCCATACACACACACACACACACACACTCACACCCTTATAGATCGCGCGCAGCGCATCGACATGTGTCTAGCTTGAAATAGAAATTAAACGGATCGCTCTTGCTCTGTGGCGGCTAAAGTACGAGAGAGAGAGAGAAAGCCGTTAATGCATCGAGCTGCACTGAATAGCTGCTGCATAACCCAGTTATGCGTTCGCGATCGTATTATTATTACTATTATACGATCGCAAGAGATTCATATATATACATTTGCACGTGTACGTGTGTGAGGAGTGGGGAGGGGGGGGGGGGGGGGAGAATTGAAGGAAAACAAAACGATCCGCGAGTGGCGACTATATATACACTCGTATACACAATGTTTCTCATTGTCAGCATTGTGAGCGCGCATCATGTGTTATATAGCGAAGCTGAAACTGGCCGGGGGCGACTGGTAAAGTATATAACATCGCCCTGGAGAAGTGACACGTACACACGAGCTAGAGTCAAAGAAGTCGCGCTGGCGAACTGGTATATATATATATATATATGATGCGCTGTGCCATGTTCTGCAGTCGTATATATATAGGTATTATGCGCACGCGAGAGATGCGGAGGAATTATCGGAAAAGACCGGGCGCGTGTATACCATTCCGTATGTGTGTGTGTGCGTTGAGAGAATAGCTGCCATACTACAGCCTGATGATGGAGAGGGCTTTTTGTATGTGAGGGAAGGAAGTGCGGGTTTGCGCTTTTCATCGGGGATCTTAAGGTCTAAAGCTCCCGGTGATATAGTATATAGTGCGGAGTTTTTCGATTATTTTCGACTGTTGAAGATTCATTCTTTTTTGTTTTTTTTTTGTTTATCGATTGCACTGGTATGTCGTTCGGCTGCGAGGGGAGGAAATTGGGGGTTTCTGGAGGATAATGTTTGAAAAACACAGCCTATGTATGTGATAAATAATGCGCTTTTGTTGATCGATGTGAAAGAAGGGTAACAATCACTTTCTCGATTTTTAACATTTGCTTTTGAAGCATTTGTCAAAGAAAGTGGATTATTCACAACTCTTTTCTTTATACCCTGGAAATTTCAAGTCACTCGCGTATACACACTGTTATGACAGGTGACGGTGTACAGCTTTTATAAAAGCTCGCATACATAAGCACTGCTATGATTGCAAATTTTTTAATTATTATACGAAATTTTTTTCGTTCGTAGAGAGCCGTGTACAGTTCATGTTATAATTGGAAAATCTTGAAGCTCATGCTGTTGTCGGAAGTTTGAAGGAACACGATTATACGAACAATAAAATTTGAGCTGTTACTTAAAAAAAATCTATATTCTTGTAGGTAATACTTCTTCGTTCATCCTTACCTATACAGAGCAAAAATTTGAACTTTACCATAAAGATCGATAAAGTTCTAACTATCGACGATAGATGGCGCATAGGCACTTTTTCATTTCCCTCATCACAAGTTTTGCACCTATGCCAAAACTGCAACTGTGACTCTACTGTCATTAGTAATATCTTTGTATGAAGGTGAATTTAAATTTTTCTAGCATCAATCTCCACGCGTATATTTATAATCCAATGAACGAGACAACTATTTAAAAAAGTTCGTAATCGCTATAGAATGAATATTCCATCATCAAAAGTCAACACTTGAATTCTACAAGTGTATACTTACTCGCGGCAAACATCAACTGCGCTTTTTTTCATACCTCACGACAGACAGAGAGATAAGTAACGAAAGAAGCCTAGATTATTCATCTGGTTGGCGCAAGCTCCCTCTAGGCACAATCCATTGTTATACATATACACTAGCTATTCTCGCACAAAGGACACTAAATGCGCCGTGTTGCAGTTAAACATTCGTAAATATTGCACAGTATCACTCCTGCGTTTTTATACTCCAGCTTTCTTTCAAAAGCTCCTATAGCCGCGCGTAATATATTTGAAAATCGACGATATACAGTACATACGCTCGGTGCGAAGCTCATTAGTGCGAAAAAAGCTCTCTACTAGCAGTGTATTATATCATCGAGAAGTAAAAAACGCCGGTTATCAATTTTCCCGCGACTCTGTTATAGAACGAAATAAAGCTCTCGCTTATATACTATATATATATATATACGCACGAGGCACGTGCAGCTAACCGCAGAAGCAGTGCCTCGTGTGTTCCATTTAACGAGGCGTCGCCATCATCATCTCTCCCTCTCTCTCGCTCGCGTCCGATACATACATACACACCTTTTCGAATTCACAAAAGGATCTCGTTCTCATTCCTCGCATTGTCGCGCATATATATAGGTACACCTATGTATATCGGTTAACTCTCTTGTTGCTTTGCCTATTCTATATCTATATACCATTATACGTATATATATATATATATATATATATATACACACGCACTTATAATGAACGAACGAGACTTTCGTGCAGGTAATAACGCGCAATAATTATATGCATAATTGAAAAGCGCGCCATAGAGCTTGCTTGCGTATATATCGCCTCTATATAATAAGTGAGTGCAATTTTCACGCTCGAAATGTCGCACGCACGCAGCTAAGAAAAAAAAAGGGGGGAAGCGCTCCGATGTATATACATACGCATGAACAAAGACACTGTATACCTACGGTGTGTTTATATCGGTCGGCAGTCTTTGTTTCTCTATTTTCATCCCTTTCTCCGCATCTCGCTCTATTTCTCCTCGCATTATACTCGTTATCGGTCGCGTGAGCGGAAAAACGATTGAACGTCAATGCGCCTTGACGCTGCATACGACACTGCATAGACATTATGCGCTACGACGCCGATATTGCAAAAGTTGCGAGTTTACCGTTTGCAAAAGCTTTAATTGAAAGGTGAAGCCTATCGCGGCTTTTGTAGCGATGATACCGATTTTTTTTTGCGATGGTGTAACGAGGAATTTGGTAACGTTGTGATTCCAGAGGTCGAGAGGACAGGAGGACGATTAATGGATAGGAGAAGAAAGGAATGTGAGAGAGAACATGCTGATGTCGTGTGTACTGGCGCGACATGCATCATCATCGTGGATCTTCTGAAGACACAGGCCGAATGAACGTCCCAACTGTTTATCGGACGTTAACATGCACTGCTTCAGCAACGGACCTGCTGCTACCTTACTGAGTATGTATTTGTTAGTTGTTGTGTGTTATTTTTAAAGACTTTTTTTAAAGACTTAAGACACGGTTTAAGAATTATTGAGATGTTTACAGTGTTTTTCGAAATGAATATTAAAATAAATGAATATTGATTAACGACTATTACACTGAGAGAAGTATTTCTTTACTGTAAAGAAACGATTTCTTAATAGTTAATATGCGGACTTGATACACTATTTTTGACATTTAATTTCCAGTATGCACAACTAACTGAAAATGTAAACAAAAGTATTGTTAACGTAATTACAGAGTTTGAATGTAGCCGTGAAGTTTATATTTGAGAAATAGTTATGTGTCAACAAAAGAGGTTAGAATCGGCATTTTTAATTTATTAACTTTAGTTTACATTTTTAGTTAGTTGTGCATACTGGAAAATGCAATTAAACTTCAATAATAGCGTATCAACTATTAACGAATGATTTTTATATAGTAAAGAAATACTTCTCTCAGTGATTGAATGTACCATGGTGTGAATGTATAATTCATGATATGTATAGTTTTGAAGCTTTAGCCTATACAGTCACAATAATAAGATTTTTTATCCGTAAAATTATACTTATTCTACAATTCGAATTTTGAAAACAAGCACATGATAGGTACTACATCGTTTTTCAATTCTTCAAGCCTTGATTGAATCAACTAATTAGAAAGTGATTAAAAATCACCATCAATAATCGTTTCCATTATTTTCACTGGTTCAACAAGCTGTGAAGCAAAGCATCACCTGCATCCCCAAAAACAGTACAAAAATAAAAAAAAACTATTCGCTGAAAGCTTAATAATTTCACACTTCAATCACGCCAAGCATAAAACGAAAAATAGCGCGCAACACCTCGACACAAAATACACGCAAAAGCAATCCCCGAAACAAACCAAACTCTAGCCTGCGTAACTGAACCCGACAAATTTTTTTTTTCACTTCTCATCTCTTTCCACCCGGTTCTCGTTCAACAGCGACAACAGCTCTCGATAACCGGCCTGACCGCGAAAACTGATAATAGATTAATTTCGCGCGCAGATGAATCAGCTGCGGCGAGAGAGAGAAAAAGTTCAGGCCGCGAACGGTGTATTAGTTTCCGGGGAATAAACTTAGGTCGATTAACCCGTGGTGCGTGATTTATCGGCTTTTTGGGATTTTAAATTAGCAGTTTCAAGTTTGATTGGTTGAATACGCGCTTATAGTGTAGATAGATCAGTGACTTTTAATTTTTGCTTTGTTTTGTATACATTTTTTTTAACGATATGTTGAAAAATAAATTTATCTCGGTAAGTGGTGTATATTGGAGGAAAAATTAATCTTCATAAATAGTTTCTTAAATTGTTCGTAAAACTCAGGCAGTTGTATAGCAAAAGTCGGGTTCTTTTTTTTCGCTATATTAAGACATTGTATATGCGCCACGATAAAAGTATTTAGATTAGTTTCAAGACGACTCGCGAAACGGATGACTCCAGCAACTAATAACAAAGTTTTAACGACTCATCTACATCACGGATACGATCAACACTTTTGAATTATTTAATAAAATCTGCAGAGCGTCGAGAAAGTCCGGGATTGAATTACGGAATGTATATGCTTTAAGCAGGTCAGCGCATTCGAATATATAAATCTGACGGTATTAGTCACGGAGAAACTGCGAGTCAGACTTTGTGGCATTTTTCACTATTTTCACGAAATCGAAAAGAACATTGAGTTTGACCACGAAACGTTATTTTTCTATTATATACATAAAATGAAAAATAACAAAAGAGTTGAAATTAAAATCACCGTCAGAGCTTTGGACTAAAATTTGTTGTGAGTAGATGAAACATAAAAAGCTTTTCTTTCACTTTAATGTAATACTACAAGCAACGAAAGCTCTTTCTTCCCTTTTTCCCCCAAAATAACGTGTCCGCTACACAGCTATTACAGAAAAACTCTAAATCGTTCGTAAATTTCACACACACACACATACACACATCACCGCACCGCCTAACTATAATCAAGTCCCACACTTCCAGACAAAGTCCAAGCCAAACCGGAAAAAGCACGTAGTGCAGTATATACTCGTGAAAAACCACGT
Source organism: Muscidifurax raptorellus (assembly GCA_020010945.3). Taxonomy (NCBI): domain Eukaryota; kingdom Metazoa; phylum Arthropoda; class Insecta; order Hymenoptera; family Pteromalidae; genus Muscidifurax; species Muscidifurax raptorellus. The sequence continues at coordinate 39,547,733 of CM052080.1, forward strand.
CGTCTACTATACACACCGACATCGTAAACACGCGGACGGCAATCTCGGCTCACTTTTAACGTATTTCCTTTCTCTCGCATCCGGGCACTTGTCTCGACGCTCCGTCTTTTCGACGCGGCTTAAGGAGCTTCTTGTCTGCCCGACGCGAGTGTGTGTATTTTTATATATATATAGAGCAGCCGACAGGACTGCGTTTTAGAACGTAAAATAGTACGTTAAATTGATTCTTCGTACATACACATTCGTGTTTACTACGGACAGTAAAAGCCGAGATTTCGGTAAAAGTGGTTCTGAAACTCGCTTTTTATTCATGCAGTTTCTTGAAAATATGAGGCAATTTCGAGATAGAGGACCCGTAAAAATTGGTGCCGTTGTACTTATAAATTGGGTTCGCGGGGGTGTTGCAGAGAAGAAACGAGAAATTTTAGGAAAATGTATGCTAATGCTGTCACAGACTGTATAAGTTAGAAAAAGATCGAGGTACGAAATTTCCTCTCCAGTGTGGAGTTGTGTTCTACCATTCAGTTTTACAAACTAACATAAAATTTGAAAATAAGTTGAAGAGAGGCCTTGTCATACCACCAAAACACACCTTGTATTATCAGACATACTTATATCAGAGACACTATAGGTACACGTACGCCTCGAGCGCAGTTAAAATTCGATGTATATATCATCATACAAGCACTACACAAGTTCTCTCTCACCTCGTCTAAATGTTACAGGAGAAGCCGGCACGAGGTTAGACGGCGAAGTAGCTGCAGTAGAAATCGAGGATGAGCTGCCGATGCTGCTGATGAGGATGTCAAGTTCACGAGCTTTCTGCTCGGATCACGTGGGATGTAGTTGACGTTGCTCAGCAGTAGCGCTCGCAGGAGGCGGGGTGGCGAGTGCTGCAGTCGCCGCCGCCTCGGCCGTGATCGGTTGAACAATAATAATACTGCCGCGCTGCCGGATGATGTATATATGAGCGCCGGGGTAGAGACGCAGGCGTTCCAAGCTTCTCCGGCGGGGCTGAAGAGCAGCGACAGCGACGAGGAAGACGAGGAAGAAGAAGAAGAAGAAGAAGTAGTAGTAGAAGGATGAACGTGACGCTGGTGACGACGTGCCTGCTGCCGGAGACCTGCAACGACAGTAGTCTGCTCGAGAGGAACCTCACCGGCTTCGAGGATGAGGAGAAGCTCGGCCATCAGTACACCCTGTGGCAGGTCATCCTCATCGGCATCGTCGCGGCCTGTCTCAGTCTGATCACCGTAATCGGCAACATAATGGTCATGGTCAGCTTCAAGATCGACAAACAGCTGCAGACGATAAGCAACTACTTTCTATTCAGTCTGGCTGTCGCCGACTTTGCCATAGGCCTCATATCCATGCCCTTGTTCACGGTCTACACGGTGCTCGGATACTGGCCGCTTGGATCACACGTATGCGACACGTGGCTGGCCCTCGACTATTTGGCCAGTAACGCGTCGGTGCTGAATTTGCTTATTATCAGCTTCGACAGGTACTTCTCCGTCACGAGACCGCTCACTTACAGGGCGAAGAGGACCACTGTTAAGGCTGGGATCATGATCGGTGAGTGGATCGTTTTGAATGTTTACCGATCGAGTTATTACACGTTTTGAAGAACAGCCGTCGGAGTCACATGATTTTCACCTGAATGTCATGTGAGAGTCAGGTGAAAATCAGCTGATGTTTTTCAGTCAGGTAGTTTTAGAACATTTTCGGGGTTAGGAATTCGAACCCTACCGAAAAAATCAGTTGACATATCATGTGATGAATTTATCGAAAATGTTTTAAAACGAAAAAAAAACGAAAGATTCATCACATGATATTTTGGCGTGATAAATCACCTGATTTTTTTCGGTAAGGAATGTGTAGCTAACCGAATATTTGTAACACTCATCCGTGGATTTTCCATCTCTCGATTGATTCCGCTTCTACGGCGCATAGCTTTGCATAAAATCGATGCGGCAGTCTAGAATTTTCAAGGCAGACTCTTTGTATATACATATATTCATATGCCGCGAGCATCTTCACCCGCGGTAGAACAAAAGAAACTATTTCATAACGATCGCGCGCAATTACACGAAAAAGTCCTTACACCAAAGAAAAACAAGCTCGCAAACAGCACATCCAGTACACAGAGCACTCGTCCTCCCGAAAGGCAAACTTCCGCGACCTGCACTCTCGAACTTTCTCTCGCTTGCTGAATTCGCAGTATAGGATAGCATAGCGTAATTACTCTCGACGGCTCGCAGCCAAAACTCATCCTGTTAACTCTCGTTTTCGCGCTCGCAATTTTCCTTTCTATATATATGTATATACACACACACAGCCTGCGCCTGGGGCATATCGTTGCTGCTCTGGCCGCCGTGGATCTACGCCTGGCCGTACATCGAGGGCGAGCGTACCGTGCCCGACAACGCCTGCTACATTCAGTTCATCGAGACGAACCATTACATCACCTTCGGCACGGCTATAGCTGCCTTCTACGTACCCGTCACCGTCATGGCTTTTCTCTACTGGAGGATCTGGCAGGAGACGGAGAAACGACAGAAGGACCTGCCAAACTTACAGGCTACTAATAAGCAGGACGTCAGCAAGCGAAGCAGTGGGCTTAGGTTAGCGTATGTATTTGAAACCCTTATTTTATTGTGCCTTGTGTGTACAGCTTTTGTCGTCTGTCTGCTTAGCTGTGCTTGAAAATTTCGCCGCTAGATGGCGCACGGTACATATAACCCGCTAGAGAACCAGATTACAGCACGGAATCTTACCGCGCGTCGATAAATCAGATCGAAAGCCGCGGCGAAACGTGTTTTTTTTTCTTAACGGTTTTCCGAACCCATCTGATAATCCGGGGATTTTCCGCGGCTTCGGCGGAGAGTGTTTTCACACGCGCATGCGTTCACTGACCTGAATTCTTCTTGCTGCACTTAGAAATAATACTTATTTTTACCATGGAAATGAGAGAATTATACGGAATTTTCTGGAGAGAATACGCTCGGTGAAATCGTATTTTTGTCTACCCACTCGCTATATATACACGCGTATGTACAACAGAAAAGGGGGAGTAAAAAATCGAGTACAGGAAAAATATAGCGGCAAAAGCACTGTGCAGTATTTATCCTCTTCAATCGCGAGATTTTGAAAATATATACAAGCTGTATATTCGAATGTTATCACCGCGCCGCGTTATTCCAACTGGAAAAAGCTCGTGTCTTCTATAGAATTCATAAAGAAATCCTAGTATATCCTAATTGTAGAGCATAAAGCACTGATGACAATAAAACGATAATCCCATAGCATTTGCCTCCGCTAGTTTAATGAACCATTCGCGGATGTGCGAGCGCTTTATCCGCGGTAAAATTTTGAATCGAGTGAATAGTACTAAAAATGTACAAATAGCCAGAAAACTTATAATCAATTTCGACGCTATAAAGTCATGCGCATCACGATAAATTTTTAATCGTCAAACGTAATAATAAGAAGCTCCCTGTCTTTGTGCTGAACAGCGACGAGGCCCTGGACATGGAGGTGTGCGGCGAGAGGCCTCGCAGCGAGTCGAGCACCGGCGCTGGATATGAGGTGAATTCCACGCATATTGCGGTTTCCTATCTCGACAGGCATTATCCTCAGCACAGGGTAGTAAGTTATTATTATATTCCTCTATTACTCCCGCGACCCGCGGCTCTTTTAATACTCGTCAATCGGACGGAATTAATTCTTTTATTTTCTTTCATCGCGGATGTTGTTTCCATCTTTCTTCTTCTTTCTCATTTGCGGTTTTTTAGAGGTTGTAACGACAACGTTGCTTCTCTTTTTTAACTTCAAGTTCGCGGAATTCTTCCGCGCACTGGATTATACGTAAATATTTATCGCGCCCTTTTCGGAGAATGAATATGTAGACGCGCGCGCGGGAGAGCCTCGTTTGCTATATATAGCCTTCGAGAGGTCTGCTGCGCGGCCGTCGTTATGCAAAAATGCTGAATTACTCTGGGCGACTCTGAAAACTTGACGTTGAATGAGTCCCTGTAATTATACACATTTTTTTCTCTTCGCGAACGGCATAAATTTAAACGTTACAATTTCTGTATAACAGCGTCGGTATAATGCTTTTCGTTAAGGGGCTCTCCGAGTGAAATTTACCGGCGGCGTATATCTTCGAACCGCGATTTTCATTAATTCTCGGTAATAACGTTCAGCATTAATTATTCGTCCAAATCATTACAGATTTTACTAAACGATAAATTTTTTAGGTTAGGGCACATCCCTATGTAAACACACCCAACACGCCCCCCCCCCCTCCTTTATAATGAATAATTATAGCCTGCACAGTATTATACACAGATCCTCGATTAAAAGACACATTAATGCATTAGAAAACGCACGACCATGTGTTTACCTTTCCGCAGAAGCACCGGCCGCTGTCGTGGACGTGGCTAAAAATGTGGTGCGTTGCCTGGTGGCACAGTGGTCGAGAGGATGACGACGAGGAGGACGACGACGACGAACCCGGCGGTCTGGAGAGTAGTCGGACGGTACCGGGCTATGACGAGACCCTGACGCCAGTGTCGCTCGAGACGCCGGTTGCGAGCGTCATATCGCAGTGTGACTCGTTTGGCGTCATACAGTCGACCAGTTTGAACCTAGATCAGCAGGCGGAACTCATCGGGCCAAGCATACGACCGCTTAGGCCTAACAGCTCTGCTGCTATCGCCAATAAGAATATGTCCAACGACTCGGTTAGTATATTGTTACTTTAAACATTTTTTTATGTATATATGCACGCAAGTAGTTGAGATACTGTTATTTTTTCTCTTCGCGACTACCGAAACCTGAATCTTATAACGGAGAATTGGAAACGAGGCTATAATGGAGTGCGTAAAGTTGTATTTTACGCATAGTAGCCTTAAATCCAGAACTTTATGCAGTTATATAGTATCGCCAAGCCAGTAACCGGAGAAAATAAAACAGATTTATTGGACTGTCTCGAACTTTCCTGATATATAGTCTCTGCTAGCAACGATAGGTGGCGCATAGGCATTTTCTTGTTTCCTTTATTTTAATCTGCGCTCGGAGTATATATATAGCACATGCTGTAACTGCAACTGCCTCTTTAGAGTGTCCTCGTTTTATATTTATGCAAAACTTCTTTAGCCAGCTTTGTTACATATTTTTATGGGGTTTTCTTCAATAAGAGCAAGTCTCTGCTGATATTCCGGAACTGATATAACCGAGAGGGTCGTGTCCAGTGAGACTACTTATATGTTCCTGATATAATCAATGTATACTTTCGTCGTTGTAAATAGTTTTTCATAAACACGTTCACGAAATGGGATGGGGCTGTATCAATTGCGGACACGTACACGGCGCCGATATTGAATCGATATAGCTGGCTGGTATTATTAATTTCGGGCCGGGGTTATTAAACGTGTTACGTTACACAGCCTGGATCCATTAAAACGGGGGAGAATGTATAGGTGCATATACATACAAAAGAAAGGAAAAAAATTGTCTGCGATTGAAAAGAGGGAAAATTCAGGGACAAATTTCGATATTTTCGTGACCGCGGATAACTTTTTTTTTCAAATTGAGGCTCTTTTCCCGTAATATGATCCTATTAATGCAAATTCTTCGCTTGCATCCTCAGAAATTGAGTACACGTCGTTAGACAATGGCTACATTTCAAATGATTTGAAAATTGGCAGGATCACTTTTTTTCTATAGTGTTCCAAATATCTACAGAATGAAGAAAAATATCCCAGAAATGTATAGCCCTTAATTTTGTTTAAGCCGGTAAGCCCGTTAACTGAATGTTTATTATGGATTTGATCGCGTATCGCGAATATGCAAATCGCTGTGTTTATTTGTATTGGTTGCATGTCGTATACTATTTAAATTTTAGTTTTTACGACGCATAAACTACACTTTACGATGAAATTATTGCGACGCTGATGTGGTTATATCCAGCTATGCGTTAATACATACCCACGAAATATACATGATTTTTATTTAACTTTAAAGCTTTTGATGCTGCATAAAAATTTTTGCTCGTCCTACTTCCGAGTTCGCAAAAATTTCGCTCGTACGTCTAAATTAATCATGAAAAACATAAACAACTGCAGCTGCGCATATGTTTTAGTATATACAACTACAACAATATATATACCTCACACACACACACACACACACACACAAGGGAATAATAATTAATACCTGCTGATTCGCGTTTGTATACATGTACATTTATGTCGATGTGGCCGTCGTATCGGTATTCAGTGTATTCGGTATTTTAATATATATAGACAACGACGCCGTGATTCAGTCGATAATTCGGATATTCCGGCGGTATTTTCTGCGTCTAATTGATTGAATAAGGCAAAGGAATATAAGTCCCCATGTGATAGACTGAACTAAAGACAGGACTCAAAATTTTCGTTATCTTATTCATTTCCAAAGTCGTTTAAAACCCATTCCCCTTTTTCCAGCAAGAAAATCTCTCAATAATTAACATCCACAACACCCCCTCAAGAAAAACCCAAAAATTCTCCTCGACACAATACATCTGACAAGCTGGAAATTCCCGCACCTCCTCGTCTTTTCCCTCCGCCCAGATATTCTGTCAGTACGCAAACTCTGAAACTATATATATATATATATATATATATATATATATATATATATATATATATCTACCATCGCTGTGTGATTTTCCGATCGCGATGTATATACACACATATATATATATACTTTGGCCTCTTGCCAAATTTCGCTTTGTAGTCTCGAGCGAGTTGTATAAGGCTTTACACCGAAGTCGGCGTTGCAAGTATTATCGGCGGCAATTGACATTTTTCTCGGTGTGTATATAGTCTTCTCTGTGTTTTTATTCCCTTTGCTTCTGGCTCCTCTTCGAGTCTCTATACCAATGTTCGATATATATAATACGTATATATGAAGGTTCGAGTAGTAGCCGATCGCTGACAGCTATCGGAGGGTACATATATAGAAATCAATTCGGTTCAATTGTGGATTTCGGGCACGTCCTGCTGGACGATGAGACGGAGACGAGTATAAAGAAGAAGAAGAAAAAGATCGAAGAGAAAAAACACTACTTCAGCAGCGGGCGCTGTTGTATCGGCTTTTTTCATAGTTTCCGGGAATGATGATGAAAATTCGTGCTGATCTTTCCTTATTGCTATATATATATATATATGTGTGCGTAGAAAAATAATTTATCGCATTGATCATTGCATTGATCGATGCGAAAATGCAATTGTATTAATTAACCCGCTGTATAATGGCGATCGAAGCGCATGAGACATGTCGTTATGCAAATTCACGTCGTCCGCGTGTTTGTATATGCTGAGGGGCTGGATCTGAACGTCGGAGGTGTTTACGTTAATTATATGCTGTAGACTCGTGGCTGATGTATGAATTTTTAAAAAATTTGATAGTTACGGCTGCTCGAATTAAGCTTGATAAAAGTGAAACGAGGCATGTATAAAATACTCGGGGGAGTTGGAGCATCTCGCTTTGGGGCTGTAGATATATATATATATATAATATATATAGGGCGTGTGTCAGCATTTGAAGCGTGAAAATATACTCGCGGGAAAAAATTTACTTAAATAGTTGTGTTTCGAAAAAAATATTTTCATATTATAGTTGTTGATTGCCCAAAGCCCTAAATTAAAATTTGCATGTTGCATGAAGAGCTGGCATTGATCGAAATATCTCAGGTAAGATCCTATGACAAAATCTCATATTGTATAACAGAATAATATCTGTGGCTTTCCGGAACAAGCGACTAAGTCCAATGTTGTCGCAAATTGAGTTAAGACCGGTTTTCGTATTTTAAAGCATTCACTTTTCATCTAAAAATAGCAAAATAGTATTTGGAATAAAAAGTGTCCTACGCGCGAATTCTATTGCTCATCGTCGATTTTCGCCATTTTTAGGCATATCAAACAAGATAGAAAAGGTCTGGAAGTGGAGAACGAAAAATAACAATTTGGAGATTCTAGACGGCAGAGAAAGTGCATTTTGTATCTTGGATATCGTCAAATCGACAATTTTTAGGTCCAAAGTAGTACGTGGTTTCAAAATTACGACGTATTCATCGATATTTACATGGTAACTGTCAGTTTCATGCATTTTGAAAAGAATTCAGGTGAAAAAAAATATAGGAATAACCGCCCGACATCAACGGTTTGCTGTGATTACACTGTGTATGGTTGATAATGTTTAGGATAGCTGATTGAACTGCTAACTTATCGCTTCTCGAAAACATGAAAAGTGGACTTTGGCGGTCGTTCCGGGAAGCCACAGATATATAATGGAACGTTATATTTATATGGTAGAAGTTTTACGATAATTTATCGTTAATGTGTTAACCCAATGGGGGTATTATTTATTAATATTTATTTATCGATAATATTTTCATTTTCTAAACTATGATTATTATCTGAAAAACGGAAATTATTGCAGAAATCTGAGTTTAATTTACTTTGAATATAATGTCTTATTATAACGATAATGTTATCAAGTAGAAAATTGTCTATGAGATTTTGAGAATAGACACAGTAAACATAAATTTCAATTTCAAAATCCGAATCAGCATCACAATAAGCATCTCCTGAAAACAACAACCGCATCACCTTATCTGTCCTCACAGGTATACACGATCCTGATAAGGCTACCAGGTCCACCAGCATCGCGCAGCAAAGAAGCCCAAATGCTGGGCAGATACGGCGCGGTCGAAGCCCCGAGCATCAAGATGTACCCGGACGACGTGATAAGCTTCCAACCAATCCGGCCTGGTATGGAGCTCAACTGCGACGCTCAGGAGCTGATAGTCTCGGCGTCGACGACGACGACGATGGTCGACGACAAGGTCCTCATCCGTCGACCTTCCCAAATGCAACAGGACGTCCGGATACCTTTGAGCGCGAAAAACATCCCCGGGAACAAAGCCATCGCCGGGAAGTCGTCGTCCTCGTCCGGCGGCGGTACCAGCGGCGCAGCCGCGGCCAAGGCCCCGGCCAAAAAGAAGAAAAAGTCCCAGGAGAAAAAGGCCGATAAAAAAGCCGCGAAAACTCTATCGGCCATACTCGCCGCGTTCATCATCACCTGGACGCCGTACAACATCCTCGTCCTCCTGAAACCCCTGACCGCCTGCACCGGCTGCATACCCCAGGAGTTGTGGGACTTTTTTTACTATCTCTGCTACATCAACAGCACTGTCAATCCGGTCTGTTACGCCCTGTGTAATGCGACCTTCCGCAGGACCTACGTCCGCATACTCAAGTGCAAGTGGCACAGCAGGAACAGGACTGGCGTAAACAGGGGGTACTGAGCTTTTTATCGCTGCGTTATTTGGATCGTGTAAGACGCAATCGACGTGACTTTTCCGAGAGAGAGCAGAGGTAGAGCCGTTTGTCGATGGCGGAAAATTCGGTTATCGGTTCTTTTTTTCTGGATATTGAACAAAATCGTAAGAGAGAGAGAGAGAGAGATCGGAAAGCTCTCCCACTGTGAGAGAAAAAAAACTAAAACTCACCCTTGAGCTTTATACTGCAGACAACAAGTCACACGCGTGTAATATACATCAGAGAAGTAGGCTCTTTGTCGCGTTCACTTTTGATAACGAGATAACTTTCCGTTCATATATATACACGCAAGCTCGACGTTTAGTGTCTGTAAAAGCCGTCGTTTCACCTTTCTCTCAGCTTCCGAGGGACGAAGAGTACATATATATATATATATATATATATATATATATATATATATATATATATATATATATATATATATATATATATATATATATATATATACGTGTGTTACGGCTGGCTGGTCCTGGCCGACGAATCGAAGCCAGTAGTGTGTATCGCTCTCTGCCAAGGCTAAAGCGCCATTAAACGAGCTTTAGTTTAACGACTCTCTCTCTTTCCCGCTTTTTTTTCTCGATAGGTTGGCAGCACGGCTATACGTACCGTTCCCCCTTTTTCTCTTTGTCGGAGAGGCACAGGATAGTTTTCGGCTTTTTAAACGCGAGTATTTATCGTCGAGAGCTTTTATTGATTTCTCTTTTGTATACTTTCTCCGCTGGACTTTTGTTGACAAATACGCACACGTGTATATGGATAGGAGGGTGGAAAAGTTTTGGAAAATGCTGTTTATGACGACTCTCGAAGCTCCTTTTAAAGCCGGGACATTAATGGGTGTCGTTGAAACTATTTCTTCCTCCTTCGTGAGAATCGGCCGTTATACCTCGGATTGTCCGATATAACGGAGCGATGAAAGCTCGAGCGTTATATCAATTACGAATCTATGGCGGGAAAGTTTTTTTTCTCTCTTGAAAATTGTCGCTTCTCCGGAGAAATTCAATTTCTCGGCACACGTGTGTATTTGTGAAATGTCCCGACGGACGAGTAGGAAATTGCTTATACACCGTCGCTTTGAGCTTTTTTTTGTCGTCTCGACGAGCGGAAACGACAATCGCGAGAAATGCACGTGTATAAAGTATAGGCTCGAAAAATACGCGAAGCGATACTTTTTATTGTCGATTGCGTCACGATACTTCTGTGAACAAATAAATCGAACGACGAAGAGTTAAAAAAAAATGAAGGGGCGCACGAGTGTAATATATTACGTATATAAAATATTATGTATCGAATATAGAAAATGTAGAAGTTGGCGTGGACGAATCTCAACGCTCGTATGTAATTGCTCCGACGGACGTTAATTATATATTGCACGTTAATATAGACATAATATACCGGTCGTTTATATATTAATACGGTATATCATATGTATGAGACAAAAATCGAGCGATGTATGATGAGAGACAAAGGAAAAATCGCTGATCCCACACGCATAAAAAGTTATATATATACAGCTACATACGGAGAATACGTGTATGTGTAATGACGTTAGAGAGAAACCAGACAAATTTAATCGAGAATCGAACAAGCTTCCGTACTGCGACGAACAAAATAAACGGTAAATATGACATTCTAATTAAACGTGCCAAACAAAATGTAGGAGAAGAAAAAAATAAAATACGAGTCGAAATAACGACGACGAAGTATATAGCGGACACTATTATCGCACACATATTGTACACACACCCGACGTAATTTACAGGGCCGACAAGACGCGAAAGTGATTATATGACTATTGTGTGTATTCGTATATATAATATATATATATATATATATATATATATATATATATATATATATATATATATATATATATATATATATATAAAACATATATAAGGGATAATAAAAATATCATGCGTTTCCTAGGCGAGCGCGTTTTCACACCTTTACACATTTACATGTTGTATTATCTCGAGATATCTATATATATGCCGCACACGTGCGCGGTATTTTAAGTAAAAATTGAAAAAAACAAATAAATACAACGGAAAGGGCAGGCTTCGCGGTGAGATTTTGATAATCGAAGAATAGGTTCAGTTTTTGAATGGCCGTTGAAATAAGTCGTGTGTTTTTTCTATCGTAACGTCTGCATACGCACGAGCTTTCGTTTTTCCATTGTATTCTGACTTGTATACGCGCGAAACAAGGATACGACGTTTTCCACTTGTCAACGTTAATAGTTCTCGTGTCTTTTCATCATCGTTACATACATACACAGACGCGCGTATTATCGTATCCTTCGCTTCGTGGGGAAGATCATTATACCTCTTATCTTTACGAGGATATTTTAGGCCGAGGTTTAACTTTAACTTTGTACTTTTATACTTGTCGCAAAAGTGAGTATATTATATATCTTTTAAACGTTTTTACGCATATGTCTATGTCGATTTTGTCAAAATTTTCTATATTGGACAAAAAAGCAACAAGCAAAAAAGAAACAAGAAGTTTGATAATCCCCGTTTCAAGAGCCATTCAAGTTGACACTGCGTTTTCCGGTTATCGTCGAGATTTTTTTTTTGCACCAGTGCATAATATACCGATATTCCAAACGATTCTAGAATTAAGAGATTTAACGACAGCCCGAATAAGAAGTATAGAAAAAAAAATAAAATTATTGTGCGAGTATATGTGTTTGCAGATATAGTTTAGCAGATGACGTTGGCCCGTAAGGTAAATATAAACAAATAAAATAATATAAGATGCAGAGAGAGAGAGAGAGAGAGAGAAAGAGAGAGAGAGAGAGAGAGAGAAACAAAAAGCAAATATATGTATATATACTGCATCGTGTGTCGCGTTTTGAAATAACCCGCGAGTGGGTGTCGTCTGCTGCACTGATTTGAAAAAAAAGGAATTCCGGCGTATACTGAATGAAAAAAAAGCTTCTATTTAACGAAGCTGTAGACAATATTTCATCCGTTAATTCGACGCACGACACAAACGTCGATCTCTGTTGTTGTTTTATCGGTCGTACATGCATACATTATTTAAGAAGACGCGATTGTTTGCTTTTTTTTTACGGTAACGAAAATCGATTGGATCATTTTTTTTATATACATATACTTTCGTTTTTAATCTCAATTTTGGACTATCGTGTGAAACCGATAAGAGCAAAAAGACGCCTCATATAATATAATACAATAACGAATATATATATATGAAAAAATCAAGAATATAACGACGTGCACGCAATGCAATAACGGAAAAACATACGCATTTATACAAGATCACGTACAATCCAATCGCGAGTATACAACACATTAAAAAAAAAATACACAAGCCGCAAAGAATGAAAAGTCTAATCTTCCTCCGCGAGACTAAGAAAAATAAAAAAGATAAAAAACGTTCGTTCGTTGTTTGCTACTACATATAGATGTATACCACATACGCTAAAATATCTCACTTACATATACATATATATATATAAGCCGTTATACTTCGACGAAGCTTCCAGGTTTTACACGCGCACGTGTATGACAACTGCGTCGGGAGAGATAAATAAAAAGAAAAAAGAAACTACTTATTATTATATATAGTACACATATACAGTCGTGAGGTGTCATCGCGCGCAATTTTTCAGCGCCCGATATATATATATATATATATATATATATATATATATATATATATGCAGCAATCGATAAGCGCATCTATAATATACATATATTACGTCAGAAAAAGGTATATTATTATATACGATGATAATCAGTCGAAACGCTGACCTGCATTAAAAGCCGCGACGGACAAGTTCGCGCATTTTTGGATTCGCGCTCGTGTACGATTTGCGATGTGTGTGTGTTTTTTTTTAACGACGGCGAGCTTGGATATATATTCTTCTTTCGACAATATATGACATATAAGTGTGTGAAAATTATGTTTCTCCCGAATTCGGCGATATGAATAACCGCTAAAATAATTTTTCCCTCGAATATGTATTATTATCATGTAATATGCGTGTGATTTTAATAAATGATATATACACATAATTATTATGATTCACACGATCGTAGACAAAATGAAAAATGTAAAGCATCCTTGTGTTCCTATGCATAGCTCACAACGAATCGATATTTTAAACAAAAAAAAAGTTATATATATATATATATAAATATTTATGTGTAAAGAAACAGATATAAAAACTATATATGTATAAATAAATATGTATAATTTACGTCTCTCAACATATATACATAAAAAAATCCTCGAGATATGATTTCTAAATCTAACGCATCATACACACGCGAAAGAACCAAGCTCCGCTAATCGAAAAAAAAAAACGAGAAGCCATATCGTACACGAGCGCGTCACTTGCAACCACGCACACGTATACGAAGAATACGCAAACGTATTTGAAAACGTATAACGGTGTGCGCTAAACATTTTTCCAGATTATAAATTACGTGAGAGAGAGAACGTTGTGATTATATATGATGATGATGACGAGAGAAAGAGCGAAGAGTATTTCTTAAATAAACCATACGAGTATATTATAAGAATAATGAATATTAATAATAATGAGGGGGAAAAAAGATAATATTAATATATAACGATAACATTATGATAAAGGAAAACAAAACAGAATGTATAAAAACCGATGTACTCGCAGTCTATGTTTATATACGTGGTTTATATTACCGACAATTAAAATTAAAGGAAACAAAATAAATCGCTAAGCAAACGATGCAAAACTGCACGACGAGCAATGGATGTGTAGTGTGATAAGTAGAGATATTTATAGCCAACGAGTGTTTACGAAAAAAGAATAACAAACCATAACACGCAAACAAAAAAAAAACAATATTACTACATTATCGAGACGCGCAAAGGGTACAGGCTCGGGGAGAGCGGGATTTTTGTTTTTGTTCGGAGCCGACACGATTGAGAATCACGAGTAATCAGATGAAAGCTAAACTGAGCACTAAACTGTCGTTATAAGAAAATCGCTCGTTGCGATATCTGTCAGAAACATAATATAAATGTAAAACGATTTATAGTAAAAAAAAATACCACACGAGTCGTACTATTTATACACGAGAAAGCGTTTTTACGAAAAAAAAATTAATAATAATTATTATCTATAATACGAAAATAAGAAAGGGGTACGTATACATATATATATATATATATATATATATATATATATATATATATATAAAAGAAGAATAAGTCTTTACAGACTAAGAGAAACAGGCGTGTGTCCGTGTCGTTTTAATGATCCTTTCTTTGCTCGTTCAGCCGTTGATTACAAATAAAAAACACATTGTCGCTCGTTATATATTATATTATATCGTGATCGAGGCTCGTACACACAAATCGTCTATTTAGAATATTATATTCTGCTGTCGGCGAGATAAGGGAAAAAGAAGAGTCGATATAATACTTGTATATTATCGAACGATATCTAATATGACGCATTGGATCATATATATACATATATATATATATCTCGTCGTCGTATATTTAATATTTTTACACAATTATTGCGTATGTATAATGTGCGAGGAAGAAAGACTACGGGAGAGAAAGCGAGAGAAGTGCAAAACACAAAGTAAACGATCGTAGAGGAAAAAAGTGTATTTTTCTTGAATTAACAGTATTATTATTATTATTATTATTATTGTTTATGTATTGCGACAAAGAGTTATATTATAGCGAGACGACGGCTTGTTTTTTATATTGCGTTTAGTTTTTACGTACGACTGATGATACACATCGTATATTTGTATTTTATACACGATTCGACACAAAATGTTGCTCGACTCGTTTGGCAAAAAAAGAAAAAAATAATAATAATAAACGGCGGCGACGAACGCATTTTGTATAAATCTGGTAAGAGAACAGAGGACGTCTCCCGGTATTTTGAGCTTCGAATTGGCCGTTTGCACCGCTGAGCCTGTATTTTACAAGTATATATATATACCTATAATGTGTAATTTTACTTATGCCATGTACTTTTTTGTATACACATCTCGATGAGATAATTTTCCAAAACGACTCTTTCGGTGCAAAACTCGGCCGAGTCCAAGCTGAATGTATATCGAATTGTTTACCAAAAAGATCAGAGAGAGATTTCGCGTTATATGCAATGACCATGACATTAGACACTGCGGTGTGGTTGTTTTTTCTCGAATATATAGAATATCTAATTTTACGAATTATAAGAGATCCTCTGTATGAAAAAGAAATTTCGGATATAAGCGTGTTACAATTATATCTATAGGCACATTATGTATAAAAAAAAACAAATTACACACGCCATATTTCGATTTGAATAAATACATTATGAGATAAGACGGACAAAAAGATATGAAGCGAAGAGAGAGAGAGAAAGAAAGAACCTATGAGAATGTGATGGCAGATTTCGTTCTCTTATCGACTATATTACGACGTATACACGCAAAGCGATTGATTTCAGCCGATGACTCGATGCGAAGGTGCGATCAAAAAAAAAACACAGAAAGATGAAGAAACAAAAAATGAACACAGAGAAAGTCCCTCCGACGTCAAAGGTTTTATCGTCGCACGCGCTTTTCGCCTATTATTATTACTGTATTGGAAACAAAAAAAAATGAGACGGCGTATAAGATATAGAAAGAGAGACGAAGCGTCGAGGACATTATTATCGAGCGAAAATCGAAAAAAAAAAAATAATTATAAACCGCGGCTGCGTCGAGTTAACGCGCGCTTCAAAAGCGCGCAACAGCTATACTGCGTACGCACGCGTTGCACTCGTATTATCATATATATATATATATATATATATATATATATATATATATATATATATATATATATATATATATATATATATATATATATATATATATGTATGTAATAGTATACATGATGACTTTGGTCTATAAAAACAATATTTATACGTTTCAAGGTAAATGGGCGCATAATGTACGCGATATACCGCGCGGGGATGAGACACGTATTGAATTGAAGACACACACATACACGCACACACACAGACACAGAGACGACTCGATAAAAACATTGACGCAAGGGACTTTTTTCCGATAATATACGGGAAGAAAAAAAAGGTGAAAAATAATATATATATATATATATATATATATAAATATATATATATATATATATATATATATTAAGACAAAGCTTATTTAAAGACATCGACGTTCATAAGTTTTACGTACAATAAATGTATGAATATAAATTTGGCCTTAATACACAATTTGTTTCCTTTTAATAATAATAATAATGATGATAATTTTGAATTAATAAAAAAGAAAATGTTATAATATTGATGATAAAAATAATTTATGCCATTATTTTGCTTGATAATATGATAATTCAGACGCACTTAAAAGAGACACTGATTACGTTTACATTGAGGAGACTTTTCTCCATACGCAGCTCGTAAAGCTTAACAACTAGTTTTGGAGCTTCAATTTTTTTTTCTTTATCGCATATTAGGAACGATCGTTATAAACAGTAATACTACGGCGAACGAAAAAAATTCTCCACTGTAAACGTAATCAAGCTAAAAATATCGCATTAAAAACTACCATCGTCTTTTCGAATCTATGTATAGCTTCGTCGCTCGTTCGATCGCGGATACTGTAATATTTTTTCTTGAAAAAAAAAAAATATCACGTACTCAATTGAACGCGCGAGCGCTGCTATATTATTCAAAACTCGATTATAAGAAAATACTTTTTTTCAGAAACGAAATCGTCCTCCTACGCATTTTTCTTTTTCATGACACGTCCATTATAGCGTCTAATATAGTATACGTATTAAAATAATGAATTACACTATAATTTATAATCACACGTTTCTTCCTATATCGACACACACAATCCTTCTAGCTATACAAATTGGCAACTATTAAACGTATACGTTGAATAATCAGGATAATCCTACAAATTCTCCATATCTATCGCGATTTACACAGATTTATATGTATATATCAAGAAAAATATTGTCATCTTCGTTTCAGGCACTCGAATGTATAAGCGACAGAGAAATTCAGTCGGATGTGAATAAGACTTACGCGCGAGGATAAAATTTTCACTTGGCGCGCTAAAAAAAATCCCTATATGATACAAAATCTCGACTATGCCACTCCGTCGCGCTCTCTACAACAAATATCACACTAAAAAGAGAAGGAAAAAAAGGGAAACAGATATATTCTATACGAAAATTCAATCCTTCTCTCGCATAAATCCTTCGCGCTCGGAGAGGAAATACAGTCGCATATGAAGGCTGTACAATCTAAATACTGAATCCTATGGAGGAGGATTGCGTTTTTATGCACGTATTACGCTATAATACCGGGGAACGGTATTAAATGGCACATTGGATATATTATATATGGAAGCTAGTAGCTCTATTGCGTTCTTAAAGTCTATAATGTCGATATTGCTTTCATCTAATTTTGATTGTGAAAAAGTAATACAAGATAAAGATAAGACTCGTTTCCCGGCGTTCCTCTCCGTGCGCGCGAAAACGAACAAAAAAAAAGTTGAAGAGAAAGAAAAAAAGGAACACATAAAAAGATCAAAATACATCATCATCCTTGAGATATACATAAAAGGCATCACTTGGCGTAGTCCCGATGAGGCGAATCCACGATGTTCTTCTTTCTGGGCAGTTGCAGAGTGATCGGCTGGACGAGATCCGTCGATCTCCTGGTCTCAGGATAGCTTCCGGTAACACTGTTGCTGCTGCGGAATGACAGTACGCGTAGATTGGGCACGTGTTGCTCGCCTGGCCAGTCGAAATTGAACACGGATATAGGTGTGGTGCCTGGGGTCGTCTGGTGCTCGGAAGAGTCGTCCGGGGTATCGGCTGGGGTAGTCGGGGTTGTGATGTAGGGACTTAACTCCTGGTGCACGACGTCCGGGACCCTTTGGAGGCCGCAGTCTGGCCAGAGTCCTGGTGTGCTTGGAGATGAGGCTGCTGGTGCACTCGGACTCGTCCACTGCTCCTGCCGGTCGTCAGAGGGATACATGTAGCGCTGTCAAGGTTTTTGTAGGTTGGTGTTGTGTATTTCGCATATTATGTAGTTAACTTATATTTCCCCAATTTTTAATTTTTCTCAAAATTGAAACTAACCCACGGGATTTTGTATTTATTAACCGAGCAACTGATGTCTTTTCTATAAAGTCAAGCGTACGGTCGGTAAAACAGTTTTGGAGGTAGCATGCAGCCCCTTAAAAAATTCATTAAATCGCTTACCGTATGGGGATGCGCAAGATGATGATGATGATGATGATGATGATGAGCGGCATCAGCGACGGACGGATGAGGTGGTTCTCCGGGTTGTTGGTTCGGGGCTTTGGTTTGGTGGAGCAGCAGCAGTTGTCGCTTCTGCGAGTAGGTCGGCCCGTAGATATCCGGTGGTGGTGGTGGTGGTGGTTGAGGCGACTGATCCGCAGCGTGACTGCTCAACTTGTCGAGATCGACGATGTTGTATTTGAGACCGCCGTTGTTATCCGGACTCGGGGCCATCCCTGGTGACATCTGCTGATGCAACTGCTGTCCAGGTGAGTGTGGCTGATTCGACATGAAGTACGACAGGGACTTGCTGCCAGGACGAAGATACGTAGGCAGACTCGTCGACATCGGCCGGTTTGGACTTTTGTTGTTGTGCTGGACCTTGGGTGTTTTTTTATTTTTTATGTTATGTTAAGAAATAAAAAATAACATAATCATTAGAAGATACAATAACTCACCATGGGCAAATGCGCCTTGTTACACGGACAAAATTCAGCAGGTCCTGCATTGCAGTGCTGATGCTGTTGCATAGCAGGATGTCGTTCGTCGTGCAATTCTCCGGGCGTCGCACTGTTGTTGATGGACATATCGACAGGCTCGGCTACCTCGGCCTCCTGCCCATGGATCGACGGCTGCTGACTCGTCCTCACCGAGTTATTTGCTCCCGTCGCTTCCCCGTAGACCTGCGTGCACGGGATAACCGCGTTATTTGTATATGGACTGCCGCGTGGTGAACGTATATGGTTGCATTATTGGGAAATTTTATTGTTAAGATCTCAATTTTTAAATATAAGGTAGCAACCAGTTAAAATAACAAATAAATATAGAAAAACGTCTCTACCTCTCCAGGCTCCTGCTTAACGAGCGTCCTCTCTTTGCTCCACGGGACGCCGATCTGTCCGTCGTCCATCTGATGATAGCCGACTGGAGCGAGTTCGAGCTCATGTGGAGGTGGCGGTAGCGGTAGTCCATAGGGCGTCAAACCCGGCCTGCCGTTGTTATAGTCCGCGATGACCCCAGACTCGGCAGCGTAGACCAAAGGAGGCGTGTGCTGTTGATGGTGTTGCGCTGGTGGGGGCGCTTGTGGCCCCGAGTTTGGCAAACTCGCGCACACACCGTACGTGAACTTGGTCTGCGAGGAATACTGATACAGCCAGGAACTAGCGCGCAATATCTCAGCCTCTTTATCACTGTTTGGGCAGAGGGTAAGCGTTATCTATGGTTTTAAGGGTATGTCGTAGCTCTGTTTTATCGACCTTCCAGTGAGTTTTTGTCAAGGTAAACGCGACTATGCTTTTACGATCCTTTTGCCATCATAAAAATATGAAGTCGATAAGTCGATAAAACAGAACAACGGTACCCCCTTATCGATCATTTCCAGATACGTTATAGGCGTTTAATAGTGCGTTTGGTCAATACCTTAATACTTGATTGGTACAAACAATAATAGGATGCTGGCACTCTTCCGACGTATCTTTGACTTGTAGGACACAGTGAACCCAGAACCACCTGCCCGAGCGACTCTGTAGCCTAAGCAGAGCCGTGCTCGATCTCTCCTGATCGGATTGGATAACTACAATGAAACATCATCATTTCAAAATGTTTTCTTAATAATCCTATAAATTATACAATATCTACCAGTTTGGTGCTTGCAGTACGCGGTACGTATACTATCCCAATGCAGGAGATTGTACCAAGAGACACCGACCAGCTCCGAACGGCTGTACTCCATATGGCTTTCAGCTCTGGTTATTAATCGAAAACCAAAGTAAATTACAGTAAACAATTTGCGTGGCACACGGAATAGAGCTGCAAAGCCTTACGTTTTATCGATGTGGAGGTATTTCATGTCCATCGAGTGAATCGTCGTGAAGATGTTGGTCGCGCCCTGCACGACGCTCTCTCGTGTTTCGGGCAGAACGACCGGCGTGCACGAAGCTAAGAAGACCGACTCGTTGCGATTGCATAGTGGTACAAACGGCAGGTAATGGCCCTCCACGAGTACCACCTGTAAAATCGTGCAAATTGCTCGTTCACGCGACGATCTTTGCCGCTGCTGTGTGTTATGTAAAATTGCGCAATGTGACGCTGGGAGTGACGTTTTTGACATCATATTGGAGTTCATTGATTTTGCACGAAAAGTTGGAATTGTGAGAGAATGTACAAGGAAAGCGGACTAATTTTTATAACAAACGAGTTCATTTTTATGCTGCAAAAATTAAATTTTTAGATAAGCAAGTAGGTGAAACTCTGTGTTGAAAAAAATACTGAAAATGTAGTGAAATCTTACCGATTAATGATTACCATTTGCATTTTCTTACTTTCTACATCACAAGTCAAACCTGAACCTCCTGAAGTGACACGTATGCGATATGAAACTCTCGCACATGGTTCAACCAAAGCAAAGCAAAATAACAAGCACACACAGGGTTTTCCAACGAGCAAAGCAGAGAATCGCTGTATAATCGACCGTAAAATCGTCGACCTCGAACACACGGTATTATACATACCCCCGCATATAACTGTGGGAAAAGTAATCCGTGCGCCCATAGCTATATCCCATCTCCTCTTGAGCACACACACATACACACACATACATATATATAGACGTACCTTTTGATCTCCGAAGCGAAGCTGCCTGCGCGAGTTCCGCGACACGTTTATACGACAGAGAAATAATCTCCTGTCGTCCGGTGCCCCTGGGCCGCTGCTCCTGCCCAGCTGATTCTGTATGACCATGTGGTCTTGCTTGTCGACCACGTCGTAAACGCTGTCGCCGTGGATCAAAAGGTCTTCCTGAAAATGCCGCCGACGCGTTTTCACACGATCGTCAATATATAATTTTTTCTTTTTTTTAATTGGAAAGAATTGTGTTCGTATTATAAATGTACATTGTGAGATGACGACGACGCGACGAGAGAGTAATTATAGCCGCGTAATTATTGAGTATATATAAGCCTCTTAATATCTGGCATTTGTCGGAAAGAGTAGCCTAGCCGAGGAATAAGAAATAGCTATATACACCAGAGGCGTTATAAAATAACGTTTCCAGAATATTTCTCAGAGCCGCGCGTTATAACCGCATTGTCATTAGAATTACTGATTACATTGTACAGCATCGCGATTTTATCTCACAATTAAAAGTAATAAACACCCTCTTCATCGACGCAATCGTTCTCCGCGCGTCTCCGCCATCAGTACATAGAGATTTAAAATTTTACAAAACTTTCCAACCGTGCAATATTCGCGGTATATATAATTGTAAAATCGGCTGTGTTCTCTGATATTGAAAAAACTCGGGAGGATGTCTCGTGTAACCGAATTGTTGTTGTTTACGTTGTTTATGAGAAATTCAAATTAGGAAAATTTGGATACGGATTGAATAAGGATCGTTTAAAATATGTTATATAAATGTCTAATGAAAGCTTATAACTTTTATAATATGTTTCTTGTATTAGCTTTTATTAGCCTTTCGGTATATATTCCGGCGCAAAAATAATAAACGCGCGACCTTAAAAAAAAACTAAAATAACTATACCAATAAATTTTGTACATACACTAATTCTCATGCGATTAGTCGGTAATAATTTTTCGAAAAAGTTTCACTAAAAATTCCAAGCATCGGATTATTCCCACCCGGGCGGCTTATAATAAACATATTTCCTAGAATAAAATCGCGCACATTACCATCGAGTGTCCCAGGTACTCCGCAGCGTTTTCCGATATGTACAGCAGCTTGCCCTGTTGAGTCATCATCATAATGAAGCCGGACATGGCCTGCAAAAGTATCGGTCGCCCGGTTTATATATTGTGTGCCTCTTAAACTCGCTCGACGCGCATATATATATCTGTATATATAGTCGCGGCGACTCACAAGCGATACATGCACAGTATAGTGTGTTGTGGCGCAACCGTAGACACAAACGCACATATACACGTGTGTGTATATAGTAAAATATAAATAAAGGTATATTTTGCAGGCTGCATATAGTTGCGAACAAAAAATACAGAGGAATAAGTGTCCTCCATCTGGTGCATATTATATGCATCGTTATCATCATGCGGATAGTGTATATAGTCTATTTTTCGTTGACCTACCGTATTTTTCCTCTCCTCCGTCTATATATACAACGGCAGCATGACGACACAGAAATGGCTTTTTAGTACAGCGCTCGTCGTATCAATTTGCGATTTTAATTTTCATAGCTTTTCGAAAACGTACACACATTTTTTTTCTCTCTCTCTCTCCCCGCTATATAATACACTCTATATACGTACGCCTATGTATGCATATACAGATAAGATAGAGCGGGGGAGTTGTAAAAAAAAATCGCGCGCGCCGCGTGTGTGTACAATAAAAATTAATGTTCAAAAGTATAATATTATCGAGACAGAGAAAGAGAGTTTACCTTTGAGAATCCAATGTTTGGCGTTGGCATGCTTGCGGACTCCTGGTCGTTTTTCAAAACTGCAAATGGAAACGATGAGATTATGCATATACATATATATATATATATATATATATATATAGCATTAAATAATTAGGTTATGTGTGTAGACGAACGACCGGCGCAACGTGTTCATTAACGCTGGAGAACATTAGTTGTGTACATATATACTATTTATAAGGGTAGCGTGTGTATGTATGTATCTATAATAATAACGGCTCCTCGAATACCGAGGGATCTCTCATGCCTGATAAGGATTTATTATATATCCCGACGCCGTCAAATAACTCATGTAACCCGGCTTTTTTGTCAACCTTTGCCCTTGGCAAGTATAACGGCTATTATATACACGTTTTTTTCCATTACCGATCTCACGCTATTATATACGTATACACAACCGCGCGGAAAAAAGAAAAGATCGGTATGAGATCGGCAGCGTCGCGCAGCATACGATATACATATAAGTACCAAAAGCGACACGTTTTTTTTTCCATTACCGATCTCACGCTATTATATACACAGTCGCGCGGAAAAAAGAAAAGATCGGTATGAGATCGGTAGCGTCGCGCAGCATACGATATACATATAAGTACTAAAAGCGACACACTCGTCGATTTTCCCGCGTCTTCCCACGCGAATCATCGAAAATCGGTATAGGCCTTATATAGCGATTCCGCGAGCTACAGCAGCGATCGCCCTATGCACTTCGACCGGTAGAGGCCTAAGGCGCTGTAAGCAAAGGCGCCGCTCTGCCGGCGAGCTGCACCGAGATCCGAGTTCGCATCTCTCTGCACAGCGACTCGCTAGTAGTACTAGTAGTAGTGACCATAGGTGAGTATATATATATATACAGAGAGAGAGAGAGAGGTCCAGGATGAGTTTTTCTGGAAGAATGCTCGGCACGTTGGCGCACCACATCGGTCCTCTCCAAGAAACCTCTCTCTCTCTCTCTCTCTCTCTCTCTCTCTCTCTCTCTCTCTCTCTTCTTGCTATATAAAAGAGAGTAAGCTGGCTGCAAGAGAGTATTATGGGAGATAGCCAGGTGTGTATATATATGTATGTATATATGCCCCCCGCGTATATGCATGTGAGCGAGAGAGGCGAAGGAGAGAGAGAGTGGGGGAGTGGGGGGGGGGGGGCGACTGGCCGGTAGGTATATACGGGGGAGTATGGGTTACAGGAGCGTGAGAGTGTTGTTGCAGAGGCCGAGAGGTCAGCGGATCACCCGGAACTCGCGCTTAGGACTCGCTCTCGCGCGCCGAGAGAGAGGGACGTATATATATATATATATATATATATATATATATATATATATATATATATACATATATACACCGCTGCATTCGCTTCGAGCGGTTAACTTTGCCTCCCTCGCGCGACCGCCGAGAGAGCCACTATATATACATACATACATACACAGTCTTCTTCTTCTTCTTCTTCTTCTGCCTCCTCCACTGTGTACCTCTTCTTCTTCTTACGTCTTACCTTCCTCAGAGAGCCGCTTACCTCTGTGCGCGCTGTGTATATACCTTATGCCTTTTATCTCTCGAAGACTCGCTTTCTCTCTCTCTCTCTCTCTCTCTCTCTCTCTCGCTCTCGTAGTAGTCGATCGTACGTACAGCAAAGGGGAGAGAGAGAGAGAGAGAGAGAGAGAGTTTTTTGCGTCCAGACTTTTCTGTACCTCATCGAGCTTATAAACAATGAGCGCCTAAGTAGCGGACAGTGGCAGAGAAAGAGACTTTGGCGGTTCGCGATATCTCGCTGATGCAGTGTGTATATACGACACGCGGCTGTATATGTAAATTGACGGGACGTCGAGTCTTTCTTTTCTCTTTCGTATGTGGCCGTAGATTTATACTTGGAGGTAAGAATAAAAAAGGGAGAGAAATCGATCGAGCGATATTTTTTTTTTAATTCGACCAAGAAAAAGTGCATTTGGGTACACATTTACCCCTATATATATATATGTGTGTGTATGCAAAGTACTGAGAAAGAGAGAGTTCGGAGGGGAAAAACGTGCGAAAAGCGAAGAGGCTGAGAGGTCATTCCGCTGTGTGTGTATATAAGCGACTCTACTCGCTCTGATATTATATACACACACACATACACACATAACAAAAATAATCGGCTTTATTTTACTTCGTTTGTACATAATATAAAGCAGCGATGTTGTTTTAGCATTAATTGCAGGTAATCGCGCGGCTACAGCCCCCCGCGCCATTGAAGACTGTGATTAAGCTCGATATAATTACGGCGCCGCAGCTGAAGAGAAAAGTCCGCGGATATATCTATACAAACAGCCGGCTTATGATATGCCGACGCGAAATTTACTTTGTTGTGTATACGTATATATTCGAGTTTTCTAAAACGATTTTTCTTTTTTATTTAAGCACACTGTATTATCGATATAGCTGCGCAACAAGTTGCGTTTGTCAAAGTTATTCAACGCGGAAATTACCAACAAAGGGCAGACACTGATAAATACGAACTATACGGTTAGAATATTGCGAAACCGGCACTATATACATATATATACGGTCGAATACGCTCTTTCTCCTCTGAACAGCCAGCTAAAACTCACTAAACTGCATTTTATAGACTTTTTACGCCAATATTTTCTTTTTTATCTCCGGCTATTCCTCGACCTTAGGGATACATCGAGAATAAGTTTTTTTAAATCTTTTAAAGTATAAAGGAGCTTCGATGTCTTCTGCTGCGTCCAGCAGAGATGCATAGCGCGAATCTGGATATGCTCACGCACTCGGCTGATGCGTATACGTGTATATATATATATATATATATATATACAGAGAGTGAGAGGGACGATCGCACGGTCATTCGACACGTGCTACGCACGTGTCCACTCGCCGAAAAGTGAAGTTTCTAATCTGCAATTTTTGCGGCAAATTTTTTATTGCCCGTACGTACATTAATTCTTATCGAGACCATACCGGCCTTCGACGTTTGCGCGCTGGCAACTTTATTGCATATATAGGTTCTTCGCATATATAGTTTTTTTTTTTTTCAAAAACAAATATTCCAACGACAAAAAAATACTCACCGTGCTGAAAGTAATTTGCCTTCCTGAGGAAGACACAAACGAGTGCCATAAGCTGCAGCTGCGACAGTCTCTGCCTCGTGGACGGCGGCAGGGGCAGAAGATCGCGTAGGTTCGCGATCTCCGCGTTTATCAGGTCCCTTCGCAATTTGCTCGCGCCTTTCGTCGATTTGCTCGCATCTATCCTTCAAGGGCACACGCGTCCTTCGTTATTAAAACCATCTCCTCTCGCACACTTGTGTGTATATGCAATGATATATAGGTATGCAGCCCCCTAAATGCTCGTGTGTGTGTGTCTGTGTGTGGACCCTTAATTCCGATGATAAAACAGGAGGAGGTTGCGAGGAACGAGAAATTTCGGTTATCGGTGTTGGATCCGAGCTGCATTTTTTCAGCAGTGAAACGATCGGCACTTTACACACACACTCACACACACACACGTAACCGATTTCTCGACTCGCAAACTCCTGCTACACACACACACACATACACACACAAAAGCAGCGATTCTAAGGGGGCTGCAGCATCTCCGCCGACGTTTACCACTGCTTACCGATTGAACATATTTCGCCGACCTGCAGCGTCGGCCAGCTGCGTTGCCGATTTCGTCCTCGGCGACACGGGGGATGGACATTAGCGCGTTCCCGAGCGACGTCCGTAACGTTTTAGCGGGCTTTGCGCCGGCTGCAATCTAACATCCGGGTCATAACGCGCTACTACACTGAACACGTGGGTTCGCTTCGAGCTCGAGAGCTCCTTCTCTCTCTCTACCTCCTCCTCCACCGACGCCTCCTACTACTCGCGGGTATATCTCCCTTCTTCTCTCTCGCTCACTCGCGCACTCGATCTGTGTTGTGTGTGTATGTGTGTACTGTACACAGTCTTGTGTATACTGCATTCCCCCTTTTTTCTAGGTCTGCAGTATGCAGCTCTATTTATTTATATGTGTATACGGCATGTTTTTCGCAGTTTGACCTTTGACCTCGGTACCGGTCACACTCTATACCGATTTTCCCGGCCGGTGCGAAGTATATATATATACTCGTAATGTGTATACTCCAAAAACTCGCGAGCGCAAAAAAGAAGAAGAGGGCATACTGTCTCCCTGAGTTACTCAGCTATTCCGTTTGCCTCCGCGCATTGTATACTCCTCCTCCTCTTCGAAATGCCCGGTATCATCCTCGCGGAGCGCTCAACCTTTCTCTCTTTGTTTACCTCCATTCTTCCTCTATTACCCCCCTGCAACGCTTTGCTTCTCTCCCTCTCTCTTACTCCTTTGCATTTCAGCTCTCCCTCTCTCTCTCTCTCTCTCTCTCCTTCTCTTCTCTGCATCATCTTCCTTCTCCGACCCGAGAGAGACCGGATAAAAATCCTCCGTCTCTTTCTTACACCCTCTACCTACCGCATTCCCAGCGCGGCATAGTCCCTCTCTCTCTCTCTCTCTCTTTTGCTCTTGCCCTCCACCCCCGCCATAGTTCCGTTGGTTTTTTCTTCGGCGACTACCGCCGCTTTCTACACGAAGAGTTTTTCCCACT
Source organism: Muscidifurax raptorellus (assembly GCA_020010945.3). NCBI lineage: Eukaryota > Metazoa > Arthropoda > Insecta > Hymenoptera > Pteromalidae > Muscidifurax > Muscidifurax raptorellus. Next base: position 39,575,469 of record CM052080.1, read on the forward strand.
CCTCGCTTCTTCTTCTTCTTCTTCTTCTTCTTCTTCTTATACATACCGTCGTCGTCGTCGTCGTCGTCGTCGTCGTCGTAGGACTAGACACGGCTATTACGATACTGCGAATAACTCGGGCTTTTTTTTCGACGCCCTGATCTCGCGCTGTACATATACACATACATTACTTCCGATTCTTTCGTGGATATATATTATATATATATATGGCAGGAACATTGGAACGCGCATCGCACAGTCATATTGTGGTGAAATTCATGAAATGCTCTAGTCTTAACTCAATAGCTTATTTTAGCAACTTATATAATGTTTTATTTCGTTTGGGGTTCAGAAATTTGAATTTCGCGCGTTTCATTAAAGAGCTTTTATATATATATGAACAGAAATAAAGAACACGTCGCAATATCAGAATATAACGTAACTATATATAGACTTCCAGGTAATAATCGAAGACCCGAACTTATAGCAATATATTTTTCAAATCAAGCCCACTCAGTACGAGACAATATAATGCGCGCGCATATACACACGTATATATATATATATATATTCAGCGGGAGAATGCGCTGTATCTATCTGTTTATCTACGACTGTTGTTTTGTTCTCCAGCGCTCTCTCGGAATAATTTTTATTTCTCGCGGGACTTTATCGCGCGGGACCGCGTCGAGAGAGAGAGAGAGAGAGAAAGAGAGAGCAGCTCCTCCCCCTCGTCTTTCTTCATTTCCAAGTTGCTGGCGAGATACCTCGGATGATTTCGAGGTGTTTCTCTTTTTTTTACCGCTTCAAACTAGCCGCGTTTAATTCCACTCGCGCTTTTATAATAAGACACATTCCTCGCGCGGAAATTGTTCGGATACCCCCGTTTGCATCGGCCCATCGCCTCTTCGATTCCGGAACTTACACACACATACACACACACACACACGTACTTATATATACTCGTACATAACGTTCTGTATTTGCTCTGCATTATAAAATGACTCGGTATATATTATAATAATATACCGATAAACCGCAAAAACATAGACTCTCACACACACGCGTACACACACACACACACACATAAGCCCCCGTGCAAAGTCTCAGCAACATCTCGACCCCACGCGACTTTTTTCTCTCCTCTCTCTCTCTCTCTCTCTCTCTCTCTCTCTCTCTCTCTCTCTCTCTCTCTCTCTCTCGTCCCTCGGCTTTTCGGAAGCTGCATTTTTCTGGCTTATCTCGCCTCGCGTCGATTCCTCTCTCTCTCTCTCTCTCTCTCTCTCTCTCTCTCTCTCTCTCTCTCTCTCCTGCCCTCGTCCTCTTTCGCGAGATATATCCTTTGGGGGCCCGCGCGCTCGCTTGTGGATCGCGCGCGCGATTATCGCCGGTGTTTACGCGCCGGAGAGAGCCCTCCAGAACTGACTATATATATATATATATATATATATATATATATATATATATATATATATACCCCCGCATTAAACATCCTGTGCCGCCGCTACGGCGCGAGCGATGGATTCGCGGCCATTCTCACAGAGAGAGAGAAAGAGAGAGAGAGAGAGAGAGAGAGAGAGAGAGAGAGAGAGAGAGAGAGAGAGAGAGAGAGGAGCTTGCTGTGTGCCCACAGGGACGAGAGCTGCTGCGGATGGGTGACTATTTTTTTTTTTTGGGAAGAGAAATGAGATACGCCGTGGATATTGTAAGACAATTACTATACGGGGTGGATATGGGCATATACCGTTTTGGTGTGTGTGTGTGTGTGTGTGTGTGTGACTGTATATTGATTTTTATCGAAGAGAGATGATATATAGTCGCGGTGTTTGATTTTTATTTTTGTCACGGCTTTGGGAACTAGAGCGAAAAACTGACTCTTCAAGGTCAAAGCTCATATGCATCAACAGTGTCGATGCTTATTAGACTTGACCCGCATTTCTCAAACGAAATTTTCACTCTTATATAATTCTCAAGTATCTCAGTATAAAGGTCGCGCTATACACACACACCCGTATTCCCACAATATAAGCCCACAAGCGCAAGAATTTTCCCCTCAAAAAAAAAAAAAAAAAAAAATCCCCGCGCACTTACGTAATTCAGCGTAGCCTAGTCCACACACGTACACACATACACGCGCATCATATCCCGAAGATAGGTCTATACTCGGGCATCGAGTCCCATTGATCGTAAAGCTCATGATGGTCTGATTAAGTACACGGTGCAGCGCAGCGCTCTGTTAACTCTCCGCGCGCATATACATATTATATATCCCCTTGAGACACAGGGAAAATTCTCTACACCAGCTCTCGGGATACACATCGACGTAAATAGCCGCGTATATAGCCACAGGTTCGAAGAGTACAGCGAACAGAGCTCTCGCAGACTCTGAGAAAAGCCCCGAGGAGAGCATATGCCGTGTGTGTGTGTGGAGCGATGCAGTAGTGGGTTGCCGACTCGAGAGAGCCGGATACAGCGCGATAATCTATAATCTAAACCACGATCTAAGCGGAAAAAGGACCGCCGCATTGAAATTGACCGTGGCGGTAGCCCTCTGTGTGTGTAACCGGGGGTAATGACCCTTTTTCGGATATCGGGGGTGTAAAGTTGGAACTTTACGCACTGCCGAAATTTATCTTCGAAATTAGCTAATATTCAGTTGGGAAACGTTTGGAGCAGTTTTTCGATCTTTGAAATTTTAACTCGTGACTTTCTCCTGTGATTTTTTTGAAATCGAAATGTTTTTTAAATAGCTTCGAAACGCGTATTTTTTTACAATGATAACGAAATCGGAAACGATAGTAATTTCAATGATATTGAAGAGAGTATAAAGTTTCTAACTCTTTTAAAAAATATATCAATTTTTTTATTTTCACACTTTATCAAGCTATATACACCTTGTCCCCTAGACAGATAAAAAAATCGAAAATCTTACATCCTCTCTCTTCGAACCTTTTCCCTTCCAACATCATCAACGACTTGTTTTTCACGCTGATGGCATGAGTCCTCGGAGGCACAGTAAGTACATATATAACAGCTGATTGTTTGAAGTTCGCCGGAGCTGCCCATTATGCGAAACTGTGTTCGAGTGAGTTTTCAATTGGCTCGGAAGTGAAAAGGAATCGGACAGCTATACCTATACTGTGCAGCGTTTGTTTCGAGAAGAGATCGTCGAATTCCGGCGAGCTTTACCTCGATATTGATTCCGAATCGTTGGGATGTTACAATGGCACACGATGGCGAGGACTATTGCTGTCGGGACAAAGACTGTTTTCTAATTGGAGTAATTTTATTGGACGACGACGGATGTGCCGATATAGACGCGACGATCTTGGAAGAGTCGTTTTGAAACGTTGTGTGCGAGGGTTTTCGGAGGGTAATGTGAATCGAATCTCGGGAAGGAGATTTATTTAGTTATTCGAGCGAGGAATATAGTGAAATGTAAGAAAATGAAAACGACCGATATCAGTATTAAGAATTTATAAAAATCATGTATTTTTATATATATTCCAAAAGATCGGCAAATTTTTCTTTAACTGAAATTTGCTTTATATGATCGGTTCTAAGTTTTGCTTAAACGTAAATTACGATCTTGTTCCGTATATATATACATAGTAAATCATCCTACGATAATAATATTATAGTAGTGTCTGATAAAGGACCAAATAAATACCGCTAAAAGTGTTCTCATGACATGTACGCACTAAAAAATAATTTTAATATAATATAAAAAGTAATTAAAATATCAAACTATCATAAAAAAATTATCTCACCTGATAAGTATACAATTAAATGTCTAAAAAAATTATGCGACATTTTTAAAAAGATAAAAATAATTTTGTAAAAATATATAGGTGCGCCATAAATTTTTTTTAACTGTGTAATATCTAGATTTAAGTAGAAAAAACTGGATTGACAAGACTTCATAATGCTTCTTCGGCCTATTTAGCTCGAATACCTTTTCAGCTACTTATATTGTAAAAAACACTTATTTCAATTTCAAAATTACAAAATTTTAAAAAAAACATACCCTTGATAAGCCCGGTCGGTAATGAAGTCTATATATATAAATATATACATACATATATAGCCAAGTACGTAGCATAACCTGAAATCTCGAACAGCTGACGAACAACTCTACTTGCGGCGTAAAGTAATGTAGGAAATAAATAATCATGGAGATAAATCCATTGAGTATTATCCTCGTCAAAAGTGACAGTAAAGGTGATAGAATGCTCTTTCGTTATCCACATGCAACGAATCATCAGCGAGATTCAAGCCAATGTCTGAAAAGAAAAAATCCTTACTCAATGATCATAGCTGAAGACTCACTGCAGGTAGTTTGTATAATTTTTTTTTATTTCGTGCCTTTAACAAAAATTGAGGCTACGTTGCATTTGATTGTTCGCTTTATTCATCGACTAGCCGCTGCCTTTTCCAAACCCCTCGAATGGAAATCTGACTGGATTATCGGATGAAGTACTGTCTACGCTTTTTGCTGTGAAGCCAGAATTGTGCGAGTGCAAATTCGAGCTGAAGCTCAATGATGTACGATTTGTTGGACACCCAACTCTGCTACCCTCAAGAGGACCAAAAGAAGTTAACTCTTCCATGCTTTTCAACGTTGTTTTTGCACTGCAAGCGCAAGCTAGTCATTCGGTTGTGAAATGTTATTACGATTTAAGTAAAAGGTTGGGAATTGCTTTGAGGCACGAAGAGAGGAGGTGTGGGTTTTTAACTGAAGAAATCAAAATTATGGTGTCAACACACGATGAGGTTGCTGCCAGGTAATCAAAGTTGTATTCATTATCACAATCCTGCTTAAATTGCAGGTATTGAAAATCTTGTTTAAAATTTTAGGTCAGAAGAGGAAAGTGATTCTGATGAATCTCCATATGAAACTATTTTACAAAAGAGCTCACTGGCTCGAGACTTGAAGTCAATTTTCAATAGTCTGAGTACTTCTGGAATCATAAATATTATGATAAACAAATGGATACAGGTCAGCTTTTGCCTGCCCCAAAAAGTTCATCAGACTCACAAAAAAGGCTTTGTAGTGGATCCAGAAATCATTGACAGATGTTTGAACAGTTTGAGACCATATCATGGGTTATTACTTCTGACAGAGCCAGTGGATTTGCGTGACTCTTTACCAACGGATCATTCCCCAGCCTTATGTCGCCTCATACAAATGTATAATCCACTAAAAAGCCTGCAAACTTTGGCTGCAGACTCAGACTTGACGTTAGCTCAAGTTTTTCAGCTAACTGGACATCTGGTCTATTGGGCCAAAGCAACCATAATATACCCCCTATGTGAAAGCAACGTATATGTTGTTTCACCAGATGCAGTATTAACGAGTCGAATGCTTGAAGCATTCTCTGAACAATTTCCTGGAATGTGTTTATTGCAGGTATGATTGATACAAGCATACATTTAAAGATCAATGTACATAACTGATGTATTATAAGTTATTTCAGGTGATCAGTGAATTCTCATTGCCAACTTCAATAAGTCAAAAGTTGAATCCCCTTAGTCAACCTCAACAGCAAACACAATTGGTCAAGATAATAATTTGGCTTTTAAAAAATCATCTACTCTTACAGTTACACACTTATGTTCAGTATATGCCTACAGTTAATGGACGGTCATCCATCGTATGTATTAATAATCTCGACTACATAGATCCTCTATTAATTCATTTTGATCCCAATAAACTTTCTATTTCTACCTATTGCAGAACATCGTAGATGGTCCTAATGGAGTTAGCTCTAGTCCTCCAGATACATTACCAGAGGATGACTCTTCTGTAGCGTTAGATGATGGTTCATGGAGTTTGAGTGTTACACCCAAGGGAACACCCAGTGACTCAAAGGCAGACTTACCGTTGGACAAATCGGACGATTTATATTCATATCAGTCGGATGGTTATCCATCGGATGACATTATTTTACTTGAAAGACTCTGTCGGATGGGATACTTCAAGGGTGGACACCACTTGGAAGAGATAATGTATTTGGAAAATATTCGAAGATCTCAGCTGTTGCAAATACTGGATAAATTTAGGGACGTTTTAATTACTTGCGAAAGCGAAGATCCAGCAATGGCTCTCTTTTATTCTCAGCCTGCTTCTCGATAGTGTCTAGATATCAGTTTATATTTATTGTGAATTGTACATAGTTTAACTTTTACTGTTATCATTTCTTTCATATTTTTATACAATACTCTGAGTCAAATGCTCCAAAAGCATCGTCGGACTAATAAATCAATTTTTACACAATGACTGAGACGATTATTAGTCATACTGGCGCTGAAAAATTATTGAAAATTTCAATCTCACCAACAGAAAGCTATTTCATGTTACATACAATGATTGGCTTATAAACTTGCAGTTATAAAATGCAGATAATTAAGTGAAAAATATATTGATAATTATTTTTGTACACACGTCTCTTTGTAAATAACAAAACCTATATTTCCTCGCAAAAACGTGAGAAAAAATCTATCGATCGCTAATTTTAAACTCTAACATAGAAATAACGCGCTGTAGAACATACTACATTGTTTCCTCTTACACAAATGTAAATAACATATCGATCCGCCTTAATAAAAAGACGTACAAACAATATCACGGGGTATCGATCGCGAGCAAAAACAAGTGTAAAAAACTGCTCTAGAAACATACCGATCCTAAATTCCCAGTTTGAATTTCGAACAGCGCGTTCTATTCACCCCCCACCACAAAAAGCTGACCCCCCACTCCAACCCATCGATCAAACAAACCAAAAATCAAACCTCAAAAAAAAACATCCTATACAAACTTTATCCGCTCCGTAATCGTATTAATAATCAGAAACAACTGCATCCTTCCACCAAAACGAACTCTTTACACGAAACTCAAAACAAACGAATAATAAAGAAAACCGCAAGATAGCTTACCGCGCGCATGCGCAGTTCTCCGAGGAACAATATGGCGAACTGCAACGGCTGCTGCAGCAGCGTCGCCGCCCGAAGCTCCGGAAATAGAAAGAGAAGGAAGACAGTGAGCGTAACGAATCCGACGAGGACGGAGCTACATAGGTATACGTATAGGGAAAAAAGCGCCGCTTGAAAAGAGTGGGACAGCGCAGTAGTAGTGTAGTGCAAGCAATATATAACCTTCTAGAAAGAGAGAAGCTCGAGCGGGAACGACGAATAGCGCTCTCTGTGGACCGACGCCATCTAACGTCTGGCATTCCCGTTTTTTCTCCGCCGCCGCCGCCGCCGTCGCGTATAATCGCCGCCCGAGAGAACAGTCTCCGACGTGATAGTCGTCGCTGCAGGTAGTGTACACCCGGCATATATAATTCCGCTGATTGATTGTTTTACACTCGAGTCCGTGTGCGTAAGTATGTGTGTGTGTGAGTAGAAGCTAATTATTCACGGCGTGTACGTGTTGTTGATTCGTCATCGCTGCCACATACACATCGGCTAGAAGTACCTATAGTAGTCGTAAACGAAGAACGAGAAGCCAGAGAGTGAGAGAGAAAGAGAAAAAGAGAGAGAGAGAGAAAAAAAGAGCGGCTCGAAGGACGGCGAAGTAGAAGAAAGAGAGTCGAAGAGTACATTATATACACACGCAAAGAAAGAGAGAGAAAGAGAGAGGCGCAGTAGTAGCAGAGCTCTGTCTCCTGCGCGCGCACAGAGAGAGAGAGAGAGAGACTCTCGAGCCGCCGATGTTATGTCGAAGGCGCGCCGCTCGCTGCATTAGCCGTCTCCGTCGACGTCGCCGCTGACTATACAGCAGTGAACTATAGGAAAAAAATACAGAAGTTTGCGACTAGCCGAGAGAGAGACTCGCGTGTGTGCATCGTCGAAGATGTGCCGACAGAGGTGAAAGTGCGCCAATATAGGTAGTACATAGAAGAGCTGCGTGCGAAGTTACATATTATATAGCTCTCCGAGGTAAGTCTACATGTCTCTCTGTGCGTATGCACGTATACGATACACATATGTATGCCTGTGTGGCGATTATCCGGACGCCTCTGCATTCCGCGATGAGGATGAGAGTATAATGCGCTGCGAGAAAGAGAGAGATGGAGAGAAAGTGATCGGAGAATGATGGAGTGAGAGAGAGAGAGAGAAGCGCGCGGCAACGGCCGCGAGTGAGAGCGTGTGTAGGAGCGAAGCAAAGAGAGGTGTAGTTTGCTGTGCATCGTTTCTTCGAATGCGCGTCGCGCACTCCTGATGCTGATATATACATGCATCTGCCTATATACTCCGTTGACCCGCAGGTATATAAACTCGTGCGTACGTGGATAATACCTATACATACTCCCGCGCTCTTCCGGCATTTCCTTCGCGATAAAAGCCGCGAAGCAGTTCTCTCTCTCTCTCCCTCTCTTCTGTACGTGTGACGCTACGTATACACGCATTCACACGCAGCGGCGTAGGTGTACGTGTGTAGTGTAGTGTACTATATGTATATACACATATACATGGATCGCGCGCGCGCGCGCGCGTCCGATCTCGGCTATATAATGTAAGTATATACATACGTACGCTTTTCTTAGCCAGTCGGCAAAATTCGATTCGTGTTTATGTTTACTGGGAAGCCCTCCCCCGTCTCGCTCGAATTATGTATCGCGCAACTCTCTCGCGCCACCCTTCGTAAAATTCTCTCCCCCGCCGCCGCCCCCTCATCTCCCTCTCCCTGCTTTTGTGTATCGCGCAGTAATACACTCCCTCGCTATCTCTCTCTTATACTTTCGCTCCTCCCTTGCTGGTACACTTGCTCTCTCTCTCTTTTTCATTCTCTCCTCCATCTCTGACTCTGCTCCCGGGTTATTCCCCTCTGTATCCCCTCCACCCTTCGCGTGCTCGTGTTTCGCGGCCGCCTCTGCCGCGCGTATACACGTATATCCCCCTTTCCCCAATTCCTCTCGGTCTCTCTGTCTTTCTCTTTCGTAGCCGCGCAACGCCGATAACACCAACCTCGACGCTGGCCTGGCATTACGGCCCTAGGGGCTGGTCCTCCGCCCGCGCACCGTTTTGCACATGTAGAGAATTTCAGTGGCAAGCGTTGCTTTTTGCATAGACTGACTGACAGGCTGCACGTCAGGGGAAGGAGATAGTGTGCGCGTGTGTGTCTGTGCGGATTTGGTGCTGTGCTAGACGGAACTGTTGTTCCTGAATTAACTCTCGAATGGACTGGTACGTGTGCGTCTGGGATTAATTGCTGGCGAGGTGAATTGGAATTTTTTTTTATTGGATTCCACTGGATGTGGCTGGATTTGAGTGTTATTTAAACAGTTGATAATGCAGCTGGATAACTACATGCTTGTTCCTTGTTGTGGAATAAATTAAAACTCCAGTGTATAGCTGTCAGCTGAGCAGCGCAAAATTATAGGATGAAATTATATAGGATTATAGCTTTTGGCATTGTTAAGTAGTTCTCTTGTGTTACAGCACTTAGAGTATCTAGCTTGAATCGTATATCTAAAATATTCTTGTATATCAAATACTTTTCTATTTGATATTTTATATGTGCTGCCCGTTTATTTTTTCATTATGTTTGTCAGTCATAAATAGTACGATAAGATTAATACTTAATCAAGGATCTTAAGTGAATGAACGAGTGTTTCACTAACTGAACCAAATTAAAGCTGTTTGTTATTATTATGCAAGGTTGCTTGTGTAAAGTTATTGATTATCATTTCTCTAAGTATCTACTTTTATTGATTATTAATGATAATGTTTTTTGTTTCAGGTACATAATTTTCGCGCCAAGAGAATAAATTTCCAAGTGAATCATAACACCTGAATGATCTGCAGCTGAGGGCTGCACAGCATTTTGGCTTTGTAAAGAGCCAAAAACATTCCCACTTAGCGTCAGGTGGGATATGAGTGCACCCGCCATAAAGTCATCAATGCCCGGAGTAGGGACACCCACTGCATCAAGCGGCCACACCATGTTGCCAATGAACATGGTAGCCCAGAAGGTTGTTGCCTCGAACGACCAGTCTAGTGGTGGTATGAAGCCACTGCAAAATACAAATCTCAACTATGTCACCCTGCAGCCAGCCAGTCAACCCCTCAGTCTGATCCAGGAACACAGAGCACCTCCCTATCAGACTTCCTTTGCCAATAACATTCCAGTAGACCAACAACAGCAACAACAGCCTACCCAGCAACAACAACCACAACAGCCATCCCAACAGCAATCTCAGCAGCAACAGCAGCAACCACAGCAAGCACAACCATCACAGCAGCAACAGCAGCAGCACAAAGAACCAGAACAGCAGCAAGATGCCAGCAAACTTGTACAGAATGGCACAGAGCAGTCAAAGGTAATTATAAAGTTTATAAAAAACATTTAAGTAATACTCCACTATTCCATTTTTAATATTTAATATCGATGTTCGATTCATAATTAGACTTAAAAAGTTAAAGTAATTAAAAAGTTTTTTTTTTAATTGAAATTGTTATAATTATATTATTTTGAAGCATCCTTTTCAATCTAGTTTAAAAATAAATATTCATATACAGTGAAACTTGCTATGTTTTTAAAGTAATATGGTTCGTACGGAACTACATTAAACTCCCAACTCAAGGGTGAAAGAAGAAAACAAGAAAAAACACGCTTCTCAACATGTCAATGACGTACTTATTTATTTTTTGTTTTAGGTCGAAAAGGATAAACTAGATGGGCTGACGGCCCCTGCGCCTTCCACAGCAACTCCGGCCGCTCTAGTGACCTCGACCCCGGCACCTACCGCGACCTCGGCACCAACTCCAACTGTAGCGCCGCCATCAGCACCTACAAGTACTGTTGCTCCAGCGACGACGGCGCCGTTAAGTAGCATCAATGCCGCACCAGTTCCTCCGGCCAGCAGTGCCGTCACGAACGCCGCATCTGTTGCTCCGGCTTCGGCACCGACTCCCACAACAGGTCCCTCCGCTACTGCACCTGCTGCACCAACAGCCTCTGCCCCAGCATCGACACCTGCAAAACCAGCTGTTCCGGAACAGCCCAAGGTCAATAGCTCCAGTACTGATGGCGCGAGTGCTGCGGACAAACAGCCAGAAATTGAGGTCACACCGAAACCGAAAGAAGACGCGTCTGCGGCTAAGCCTGATCAAGGTATGTAATCGTATTTATTGAAAAATTTCATCATTTTAATCATTATGAAGAAAAATAATTACTAACTTCTATCTGTTGAGTTGATAACAAAAACAAATGACTTATTATTTTCAGTTGTAGTTACAACGCCCTCAGTGCAAAGTAAACCCGAGGAGAAAAAAACTCCTACTCAAAGTGGACCAAAAGAGGAAACGACACCCACCAGTGCTTCTCCTCAGAAACCAGTGCAGACGACCCCAACGGCAACAGCACCTGCTGCAACCAAACCCGAGGAGAGCCCAACCAAAACTGAGCCTTCCGCACAAAAATCTCCTAAAACACAGACGGCGACAGCAGCTACAGCAGCAGTTGCTACTGCTTCTAAACCTGCAGCAAACGTTCCCGACAGTCCCGAGAAGGTAACTGAAGCAAAAGATGCGAAGACCCCAGTTTCATCGCGACCTGCTAAGAGGAAATCCCGCGAGCTGAAGGAGACCAAGAGTGCTGCATCGTCGATGGAAGGTGGATCTAGATCTAAACGTACAAGAGTTCAGACGACTCCATACCAGAGCCCATTGCCAGAAATGACGGCGATCGTCAAAAATTTATCGAAACCTTCACCCAAGACAGCTGACAACAAACTTATTGTATTCTACAAGTACGTATTTTTATTATATTTGGTGACATTACCTAAGTTTCGAGAGAGCTTTTGTTTAATAGCTGTAATTTCTATTTAGGAATGAATTTTTGGCGGTAAGGAATACAGAGGGAAGTTTCTTCGTTTGTCAGGCTATGCAAAATATTTACAAATCGAGTAAACGTATTCGTATACGTTGGCTATGCCAAGATAAAAACAATGGAGAAATATATATGCCAGACTTCCACGACCACACAGGTACGCTACAGAAATCAGATGTGACTCATATTTTATATTTAAAAAATATACCAAAATATTAAACATTCATTTAATTTTAGATTTTGACTGTATATTGACAAATCTTGCCTTACACAAAGTCGAAAAGAACAAGTATCAGTTGACCAAATATGAATTATTAAGAACGGAAAACATATTAAAGAGGGCTATTGACGTTGAAGCAGGTGTTTCTGAGAAACCACGAGTGACTGAAGAACACCCTGATGGTTGTGAGTATCGTTACTATGTTTTTAATCATTTGATTTTCTTGTGATATCTTTAGATTCCTCAATTCTCCCATGTTTTCCTACTTCCATTCCAGCATATCCATCGTAAATTCAACTTTGATGTAGAGAAGTACGTCACTTGATATTTATACCAATTGATAATTGCTTCATTATATTTACCATTACTTGGATTATTTTGCAGTGGACATATCCCTGTATCAAGACGAAGCACAGTTGAAGAAGAGGAAAGGAAAAGGAAAGGGTGGCAAAGGCAAGCGTCAGCGCAAGAGAGCCGCTAAGGACTCGAGTGAATCAGAAGAGGACGATGACGATGACGATTCGGAAGAAAATGACGATGAAGACGATAGCTCGTCGGATTCCGACTCTTCCGGAAAAAAGTCATCGCCATCCAGCGGTCGCAAATCTCTATCGAAGAAACGGTTGGGTAGCAAAGCTGCACAGGCTCCTACGACGCCAAAGGGCCCGAGCAGGGCTGAACGAGCACTTAACCGAAGCAAGGGAACAGTAGGACCGAGCACCTCGGGTAGTAGCGGCGCCTCTACGTCTGCTGTCGCCAAGAAGGCCGAACCTAAAAAAGCTGTTGAGCCCAAGAAGGCTGTCGAACCCAAAAAACAGGCAGCAAAGCCTGTGGCAACAGCGAGCACCAGTGCTGCCGCTAGTACGCCCGGACAGTCGAGAGCAAAAGCACGTGGTAAGTTTCAAATTTATAAGGATTTTTTATTGCCTTAATCGACCAGTTTCACCTGTAGGTTATTATCAAAACAACAAGTCTAAATTATGTTTTGTTTTCATGAAACAGGCACCGCACCTGCAGCAGTAGCTTCCACGGCACAAGCAGCGACGCCAGAGACCAAGACAACGGGGGGTCGTCCCAAGCGGGTGGCCACCACCACGACAGTGGTAGCCTCGACGAGTGAAGAGGGCTCGTCATCGCGCAAAAAACCGCGCGGACGTGCATAAAGCGACATTACGCTCACCCTAACGACGCGCCATGCGTACAACAGCGTCTGCATTGTAGGTAACGTCTATACGTCGTGCGTGGATTTGCGAAAAACTAACAAAAATGAAAAGATCCAAATCAACACAAAAAGGAATACGATCTAGTGCGATAACATCCTCTCTTTTTTGAGTCTTTGGAATATAATTATTAAGGAAAAAATGAAGATGTTTGGTTTGTTGTTGACACTCGTGTTTTTGAGAATTAAAAAAAATGATAATAGCGGCTGCCTGATTATAGAGTGTAAATAAAAAAAGGAATGAAAAAAGAGAAATTCGCACTGAATATGTAAAATCTACTGCGATCAGGACTGTGAAAAGCGATGCAAATAGTTGGTTCAAAAGTGTCCAATTAAAGTGAGGGGTACGCTTTCCTTACTGAGCAGCAGAACAATCGACAGGGTGTGTCGCGCATCAATGCATACTTTGGCGATAGTCTATTTTTGATGTTGTAAGTGAATCTTGTATGATTCAATTGGGCTTAAAACATACATTTTTTCATTGGATATGATAATTACCCATGTACAAATATTATATGTATGTATCTGTTGGGGATATGTGAGTTATATTCTGTAAAACAGAAAACGCAAAAAGAGCGTTAAAGGGAGAAAAAAAGAGATGATAAAAACAATTTTAAGCAATCCAAGACCTGGAGAAGTTTGACAGCCCTTTAGATTTAGAGACTCGACTGTAAGTGTATTGCTACGTACAAAGGCGATTGACAGCGAAGCGACTCGATGAAAAAATGAACATCGAAGTAATTAATAACGGACTAAGTATTTGTCTTTAATTTTTTTTGTTTTTATTAGAGGCTGGAAAAGCACAGTTACTTTTACTTTTTAATCCTTTTAAGGATCTATGATATGCGTTTGCAATCGTCTTTCATGTTAATTCTATGAATGAATATATTTAGCTCGAGTAAAATTTTATCCAGGTCGGAGAAAAGTAAATTTACAAATGCAATCTGTATTCAGAGTATCTGTGTTTCTCGAGGCGTACTTCAACGCTTGATCTGGAAAACCCAGATGATCTCTGCACTGGTGCCGCGCATATAATTTAGCCACTTTTACATTATCTACTTTAGATAAAGAAAAAAAACTGCTAGTGGACTCAAAACTAAATTTGAGTCAAATGTATAGATTTATTTTACCTTTGTACTTGTCTACTTTTGTCCGAGGAAAAAAACAGAGTGTATATTTACCAGAAAATGAAACAAAAATAGCGCATTAGTCTACGTTTCGAATCTAAATAACGATTTGTTAAATGTAGCCGATGTTATTATTTCAGAATGTATTCATATCAACATAATTATGATCTTGTGAATAATTTTGAAAATAAAAATAACTACAATAGATCATTGTACTTGATTTTGAGGACTTCTCAACTATATGGGTTGAATAAGAAGACATTATTTCTTAAGAAGAACATTTTAATATTATGCTAATAAAAGCCGCAGTAATTTCTTTTACACATCTAATTACGAGTCACTTAGTCACTGACATAGAATTTTTGTAGAATATATCGACTTTACATAGTATACATTGTTCGATTCCACAGCTACTAGCGGAAATGTGATGGTCCAGTGAATTATTATAATTTTAAATAATATATATTTATTATTTACTTTGCTTTCATGAATCTTGATGAAGAAAAAAATAAATGAATAAAAATATTAGCAATTGAAACAAAAGATCAAGCATCATTCTTTCAACATTCGCGGTGTCACAAACGACGCATTAATATTAACTAATGCAACTTTGAATAAATTTTTTCATACATATTTAACAAGATATTAGACTTATTGAGAATTGCAGTATCACGATGGAACATTCAACAAGTTTCATAGATTGTGCTTTATGTACTTTAAACGCAATAGACGTTCTTGATAAAAGTTACTTCCACCAAAAACATTGTTTGTGACACAAAACATTTTCATCGTCGTAAAAATTCGTACAGCTAATTATTTATCTATTTCGCGTTGTCAATTTAACTGGCAGAAATACTTCTGTCTTTATTACAATAAAGATTGTACAGAATATTGCCAACAATTGACAAGCAATTCACACGTAGAACAGCTTGCCAAGCAACCTGCCATCATATTTTACATATATATTTGAAACGATGGACGTTTTTATATTATTTGTTTAGCGTTTTGTTTGTATATATATATATATAGATATATATCTACTACTTCCTTTCATGGAGAAAATACATATTTTCATTAGTACAGTCAAGTCATAGTATAATTTAAAGAAATATAATATAGGGCAAAACGTGATCGTTCAGCGCGTTACCCAATACAGTCAAAGGCACGCGTGAATCGTGATTCATTAAACTTTTGTAGCTCAAATTTTTGTCCTCGCGTAATCCTTTCTAACGTCTTACAATTTAACCAACAACTGTACAGTTCACCCGAACTGAAGTGAAGCTTAGTACCTTACGTATTTGTTTAGATGAAATATTTCATTTCAAAACAAATAGGTTTTTACATGAATTTCGTTTCTTTTTTTTCTACAATATTCATAGTTTTTGTTCGTTAAATACTTCGTGTATATATCTTCAGAAATCGAATAATTGTAATGTAAAAACTTAATTCAATTGAAATTATAATAAGGTATCTTAAATTTTCGGTCACGACAAAATTAAAATTTCAATTTTTTAGTTTTCACGTTACTTTGTTTAAGCAACTTTCATGTAAACACCGCATTTTAAAATAAATATATAAAGTTTAACTATAATGATCATTTTTGGTTAAGGCAAAAATCATGATCACTAAGATTGATGAAGCTTACATTAGTGTCACGAAAAGATAAGTCGTATATAATGTGCAAAGTTTTGTTTCCAAACTGCTAGTCTTCTATATTTTTATAACAGAATAAGATGAAGATCAAATACTGTTTAAACATAGCTAGCACGGTTTTTTGAAAATTCATCAATCATAATAAGCTAATTTTATGGTACAGTGACAATGATTCTGATCTGTACTGTATACCCAATATACAAACATAATATCAAAATCATGCTTATAAATATGCACTAACATTTACCTTTATAAAGCAGTCTAGACAGTCAAGCAATTGCTTATTATACATATTTTGAGCTTTCAGTAAGATATAAAGAATTATTCTAAACATTATTTATGGATAGTTTAATATTTGTTCGTCCAGATCCAAATATTTATACTGATCCATAACCTTAACCAAACCATGATCAGATATAGCTGCTTATTTTCAATGGAATTTTCTGCTCTAAGTTAACGAACAAGCGTTAACTGCTACAACTGAAACATTTCGTCTTGTTCCTTTTGCAACCTTTGCAAAGATGTCTTTACTCTCCTGCCTTGTGTCATGACCACTGCAGATGGTAAATTTTGTATGTCGCCAGACGACGATGGTCGCTGGTTTTCTACAGAAACCAAGAGCGAGTTTGATGTGATCGGATGAGAGTTTCGTAGCCTAGCCGTGGCTTTTCGTCGTTGTACATACATATCGTTTCCTTCGCTCAGAAATCTTTAGGACAAACGTTCTTAATTACTTTTCATTCTAAAAGAATAGCCAAATATTTGATGAAAATGTTAACTTACTTACTACTACCTTGTACTTTTTTAATCTCTTTTTTCACACTTGCTATGGAGGAGTCCATTTTTGCTAAAAAGTCATTAACCGAAGAATTTTCATCATCTATAGGAGAGGATACCGAAGACGGACTAGAAGTCTGTGAAAGAATACTTATCTTATAACTTTTGTTTGTACAATTAATTTAAGGAAAATTGTAAGAACAAATAAACTGACTTACATTATTAGTACTGTCAAAACTTTCAGAAATGGAGGCAGCTGTGCTTGAAGCGGATAAAGGACTATCGGCACTAACTGGAATAAGCAAATGCTCTCTTAAAAATAAGCTGTCCGAGGCCCAAAGTCTGTTTACTCTTCGAATTTGTTCCGTCTGAAAAGAAAGAAGAAAGATTGGTTAAAAGAAGGAAATGAATATATACTTTGAATTGAATATTACACTAAAGTTAACAATGCTTAAACAAAATAAATTACACATAATTCAATTATTTACTAAGCTATAAATATCTAGCATAAAAAGAAAGTTGAACCGAATTACACGAGATTTCATTGAACACATAAAAACAGCAGAGTGTCATAAAGATAAGATTAAAAATTAGAAACCACAGAGCTGCAAAGAATCCTGCAAATAAACACAAAGTCAATTGCAGTCATTGAAGTCAAAAGTTTCTGCTCCAAAATTATGTCATGGAAAAAAACTGCCTGGTATTCAAAAAGCAAGAGAAAGTAACATGCAATTAAGGTTGTGAAAGTTTCCTAAAATAACCATGGATTGCTGGTGCTGTTGATGAGTTGCAAGCACAATAATCCTATAGACTAAAAACTCTCAATTCTGTAAAATCAATACAGCGCTCAAGTTAAATAAACATTCCAACCATAAGATAAAATCTTCCATCACATGACCGCTATCAGTCAAGTATGAAAAATTCAGCACCAAATCATCGAGAGCCAGACATAAAGAAAATCAATGCAAAACTCCTTATCGGACAGTTCAAAAGTCACTCAACTACATCAGACTCAGGGGATCTGACCCATAGACCCCAAGAGAGAGAGAGAGAGAGAAGAGAAAAAGCTCGTGTCTCATCTCGCTTGACAACCGCACATCATAACCACATCGTACACGAGAAAACTGAGCAGAAGCCACTAACCGTAGCACCGTATCTGAGGGCAATGCCTTGGAGGGTGTCGGACTTGTCGACAAGGTGCTTGACCAGGGTCTCGTTCCTCGTCACGTGCCTGGCTGTGCTGCCGTATCTCTTGGGCGCCCTGCCCGAGTCCCGAATGGACCTTCGCTCTTCCATCTCGTCGCCGCAATCCCATTGAGCTCCATCCATCAGCGTCCGGCCCAGCTTTACGCTCTGCACTCGACGACGACTGAAGGACGTCGTCCTTTCGCACGAGATTCCTTTCGCCAAATGACGATGATGATGATGATAAACTCGCTTACGCACTCCCTGTATACATATCTGTATTGGATGTATATAGATATATAGATATATCGCGGAGTTGTTTGTGTGCGCGCGAGTTGTACGCGCAGGAGTCAATGCCGCCAACCGAACTGAAATACTATGTGCGAGGCGCTTTTCGCTTATTGCTGTTGTTATCGTATATTGGGATTGATTCATTCAATGGAAATGTTTTCTTCTGAGTAGAGAGACATCGCAGCACGCTTGAATGGCTTTTGTTTTTTTGAGATGGAAAATTGAATAAAGAAGCTCATCATCGAATTCCGAATGACGGTTATTTATTATACTCTTGAGTCATCTAAATATTTATTCGTAAGAAACGATATCCCTTCCAAGAAAAATATTTCGTGTACACGATAATTTAGCAAAAAAAATCACGTCCTCTCCATAGAAAACTCAGCGAAAATGCCGATCATTGGGGGGGGGCAACCGCCTCGCATGTGCGATTCCCCCTTATATACACTTATAGTAATAGTGGGCGCGGCTTCGAGGATCAATTATACATTTCTTTGACAAAAGTTCAAGCGTAGGTAAGAACATAGAATTTAACGAATAATCGCGCGCGCGTCACGTGCTCGACTTTTCCAGTGCTGCCATATAGGTGATATAATCGCGATTTCAAGTTCTTTCACCTTTGGGATTTTACTCATTAATTATTAATGTTTCGCGATTGATTTTTTTTATTGCGGGTCGTCTATATACGTATATGATATATACGTATATGATGAGACGAGGAAAGGCTTATGTTATTATGGGCGAATTCGATGAGTGTAGCGCTGTAGAGTCATTGGGATAGTAATTGACCTAGAATTCGATATTTACTGTGTGTGTATATATATAATCGAGAGGATATTATTGTGGAATTCTTTATTGTAATATGCGGTGTACGACGACGTGTTTTTTGCCCTAGTTGATTTTATACGTTTAATAATAAAATTGTTGTATTTTGTTTTAAACATTATTTTACTGCTTGTTAATTATGCGCTTGTATATGACGCCAATTGGAGTTCGTTTATTACGCATTGCTAGTTTAAAAAAAGAAAAAAATGTACCTATACATAACGATTGAAATTTATTGTTACATAATAAAACTGGTAGTGAAATACATTTCCGATGTTACACGAATAGAATACGATAAGATTAGCTATACAGCCAAAGAGTAGATTATCGATATAATATGATACGGCGTTTCTTATTATCCCTGTAGGTCAGAAGCTAAAAAAATTTCTTGAAAACAGTATACAATTTATATTTATAATTCTATAATAATTCCTGATAATAAATTTACGCTATCGCAATCAGCACCTTTTTCTCAGCACGTTATTTTTCTTTGTCGAAAGAAAACAATAAGTATCAACACACGCGATTATAGGTCATGACAAGGTAACGCAAAACCTAAAAATAGCGATATATGTATGAAAAAATCATTCGCGCATCGTATCAGATGTGGCTCCGCAGCAGACGGCTTTTCTCTCGCGTCAAAACATGTAAATAAATGAACAACGTGGCAACAGTGGCGCCAACCAGTTCGTCGCTTCAATTTTCCCAAGTAAGTATCCTCAGCACCTGCACATCAGTGTGGAATCTCAAACACACTGCGGATGTACGTACATGCATATAGCTATACCAAAGAAATCTAACAAAAACACAAACAGGACACGATATACTCTGCTGCTGCTGCTGACGACGGCACTATAATGAGACTCGCCTGAAACGATGGTGCGAGTGACATTTCTGCATCCGGACCTGGGTATAGGCGGCGCCGAGAGGTTAGTCGTCGACGCGGCTTTGGCGCTCAAGCAGAACGGCCACGACGTCGATTTTGTTACTAATCATCACGATCCTGGCCACTGCTTCACCGAGACCAAGGATGGAACTTTTAAGGTCACCGTTGTCGGCGACTGGCTGCCCAGACATATTTGCGGCAAATTCTTTGCGTTTTGCGCCTACCTGAGAATGGTAAACAAAGCTTTTAATGCTTGAATTGATTATTTTAGTTTGCGTGTTGCATAGTTGTAAACCGTTCTGGTTACTTTTTTTTGCAGATATGGGCAGCCTTTTACATAATTTTCTGTGCCAACCGTCCTGATGTTGTCTTCTGTGATTTAGTGTCGATATGCATTCCTGTTCTGAAATTAAGGATTCCTACTGTTGTGTTTTATTGTCATCATCCTGACCAAGTTTTAACGACGTATGAAAGTGGACTGAAAAAGCTTTATCGAGCTCCTCTGAATTTCCTCGAGGAGATCACCACAGGTTTAGCGGACAAAGTCTTTGTTAACAGCCTCTACACCCAGTCGGTGTACGAGAAAACTTTTAAGAGACTGAATGCTCGACACACAGAAGTACTATATCCATCCATAAACACAGCTTTCTTCGATCAAGTACATGTGCTGTCATTGGAGAGGGTTTTGGATAAGAGATTGATGCCTGATATTTGTTTCTTGCTTTCGATCAATAGGTACGAACGCAAGAAGGAACTTTCCACAGCAATTGAAGCCTTAGCTGACTTGAAGAGATTTTTAACGCGAGAAGAATATAGCAAAGTCTATTTAATAATGGCCGGTGGTTATGATAAAAGAGTTGAAGAGAATGTTGAATATTATCTTGAATTGATTGGACTTGCTGATGAAATGGGAGTTTCAGATAAAGTGTATTTTTTGAAATCTCCCACAGACATTGAAAAAGTTTCGATTCTTGTGAATTGTGATATTCTGATATACACACCGCCCAATGAGCATTTTGGGATAGTGCCTTTAGAGGCAATGTATGCTTCGAAACCCGTTGTTGCTCATAATTCTGGAGGTCCTAAAGAATCTGTTATTGACAATGTTACTGGTTATCTTGCTGAGAAATCAAATTTCGCTGAAAAGTTGTCATCTTTGATTAAAAACAAGCCTCTCAGGTTACAATTTGGCAAAGCTGGAAAGCAGACTTTTAAAGAGAAATTCAGCTTTCAAGCATTTAGTAATAATCTTAATTCTTCAATCCTTAACTTACTCGATAGGAAGAAATCGCGATAGTTTTAGGTGATAGACATATTTTAAAGAATTTATAGGCAAATATTTTTTTCATAATTTTTTTATTGAATGCTTTATCACAAATAAACGAAATGGAAACAAATAAATAAACGTTTGACCCTTTTATTTACGAAAACATCCAAAGATATATAATCTGAATTGAAAAAGAATACTAATGGGTTACCGCTTTGGACCAACATCTGTGTCAAGAGCTAAAATAATAAAATATTGAATTAGTAATTATTTCAACAATGAACAAAACTCAATAATATAATGCAAAAACTTACTCTTTCCATCACACGCAACTATCTTAACTTTATCGACCATAGCAACCTCCTGAACTTCCCTGAACTCCACATCGTTCAGCATAAACGTCCACACATTATCACAAAATCTGTATGTGTTCAATTTGCCAGCCTAGAATGACCAAGGTATTATTTAGTCAATTTTTACTTTCAATTCTTGTTACTTTAATAACTTTGTTTCTATAGTCATTTTTAATTTTCAAAACAAGTATTTTAACAATCGTAAGTCAACGTGCATTAAATGACTGGCCAATAGGTATTTAGAATTCCAGTGTGTATAAAAATAGAAAGCACACTTTTTTTTAAATAAGCAGTCTTTCGAGCACTCATTTTTTTAAGGTTAAATTTATAAAAGTAAATTAACAAACTTACCCTAAAACTAAGTCTTGATTTAACTCTAGTCGCTAATGCTTGGTTTATAGCTTTGTCAAACTGTAATAATACTTTAACCGCTAATCCTGGTGTGATTTGTCCATACTGTTAACATAATTTTATGAAGTATAATTATTTATTAATAACAATAATGCACATATACTTTACTCAAAAGCTGTACGTGATGAGTGTAAACAAAATAACCTATCACATTATTAACGCAGAAATGAGCAACAAATGAGGCTACACTTACTTGTATCAATTCATCTAAGCTTTCCTGCAACGTGTTGCCTAACGTCGTATTCCTGTACAATTGGTACGACATTTTTAATTCTTCTCTGGCTCTTTTTAAAGAAACAACAAGACTAATAACAAAACGTAAATACCAAATTTACGACTACAACTTCAACGTGAAATACCGAAAGCGCATACATTCATATACATACGCGTTCAACATATGCAGTCGTGTCGTCATGTGGAACTGAAACGATCGAGTGAAAGTATATACACAAGCTTTTGTTTATACTGCAGAGGGCAGCACAGTCGTTCGCTTCTCCTACTCAGACCACAGTGCATAACCTACATGGGGGGGGGGCAATGCGTTAAAGTGTGATTGTGTAGAAAGACCGAGTTTAGGTAGAGTCTGTCTCTCTCTCACAGTTACTGTTATTGGCGTGATGCAGTGGTGGGAAACGCGTCAACCAATCAGAAGCATGTGTGAGAGAGACAGACTCTACCTAGACTTCGTTTCTCTCTTTCTACGCCGATCACGATTTCCGGTGACACAGTGCCCCCCTCCGTTAAGCTTCCTCCATGAGCCAAAAGGGATCAATTTTGTAGATGGCAGCACTTGCTTGAATAGTAGAATTTTGATATATGTATGGTAATGTAGTGTGGTAGTTTCTCGTTCGTTGGGTTTTTAAAAGTTTAAAAAAAAATCGTTATAAAAAATGTATGTTTTAATGCGGCTTTATTTGCTATATATATTTCCAGTTGTATTTTCTACAATATGATTTGTCGTGTTTGACTTGTCACAAGTAAAAATACAATAGAGTATTTTAACACTGTTTATAGCTTGTAATTTTAATTAATGCCATGATATCTACTTTTCGTTTATATATATGCGTGTAATGAATGCAACTACAGTTCAACAGTTTCATTAGTGAAGTAATAATATAGCTGGAGAAAGAGTATTCTGAGTATAAAGCATTTTCATTAATTAGATTTAATGATAAACTGATGATACAAAAAGGTGTATCTTTTTTAATTGAACACTATGTTGAAATCAGTGTCTCATGATGAACGAATTTTTAAACATCTGATAATACTGAAATCAAATGTAGATATATTTAGAAGACAAAGATTAATTTTGTTGATATGGCAATGAGAAATATTTGTCAACGAGTTTTATTATTATTTTTTTTATGTATAACGACATTTTACTATAATGAAACATTCTTTAGACTTTTATAAAACATTTAGAGTAACACATTGAATAAAAAAATATAAGCCTCTTTACCATATAGCTAGTAAAGAGAGCTTTCAATTTTATTTGTACCATTTGGTTGATCATGATTTTTTATGATTTTTTTTAAACAATACTTAATATAACTAAGTATAATTTTTAAACTTCATTTAACTTTGTAATGAGACACTCAGCGATTTTTTTATTGCTCATGTAAATTGTGTTAATTAAAAAAGAAAAATTTTCAAGTTTTCAACTTTTTAAGTGTTAAACTGTAGAAATTAATATACTCTGTTATAATTAACACAATGTAGCAATATAATATTAGGGTTGGTTTTGTGAAAGGCGACCTAGACCGAATCTATAATATACATTGCCTAAGAAGCTACGTCTCCTTTCACCACAATTACCCTGTAAATTTTAATATGCAATATGTAGAGATGATTTAAAAATTAATTAATGTATATTGCGCATCTTCTCAGCATCACCGATGTGGAACATCTACTTTTGAGTACGTTATTCTGATTGGTGGTGGGACGTACTCTCCGCAATTACACTTTTTCGAACTCACAAAGTCAAACGATCCAATTCTAGCATGACAAAGCGGGCAGTACAACTTGCCCTTTATCCAATTTTCCTAGAAAACAAAAAATTTGTAAACAACGGTTGAATCCAATGAACAAAGTATATAGCAAGTATAATTCTGTTATGTGTGATACTATATCTCAATAACAAATAATTTTAGAAGGACGAAGGTGGGAGGAAAACCCTTATTATAATCTTTAAATAATTTCCAACATTATTAAATGTACAGCAACGTTTCGGCCCGGGTGAGAACCTTGTTGCTGTACATTTAATAATGTTGGAAATTATTTAAAGATTACAATAAGGGTTTTTCTCCCACCTTCGTCCTTCTAAAATTATTTTAAAAATATGGAGAGGATTTTAACAACTTTTTATCTCAATAACAACTTCTCGATAACAGTGTGAAGCAATTCTTTGTTATTTTGGAGTCTCAAACTACCCAGCCATAATTATCAAGCGAGAGCCCTAATCATTTTGGGACAAGGTAATTCATCCAATTAAACGAAATCCAAGAGGAAGTTCATAACTCTATCGAAAAACTGATAAACCCAATTATAACGCGAGCCCAAAAATCTTATCCGTTAAAAAAGTCCGTTACGTAAAAAAGCGCCCGCACAGCATACCGCGTCTGCGGTCAGTCGTCTCAAGGTCCGCGAGCAATAATAAACAAGTCTCAGCGCAACGTTTCGAATCGTGGAGGACGCTGCAGCTTTCGCGCGCGTAAAGCCTATCACTATACATGTACCTACAGGTATAAAGTACAGCACGCTACACAATAGCGCGTAAAAGAGAAAAGAACAACATCAACTCCGTACCCGATCGACGACCTCGTGTATCCAGTCTGGCATGCTGTCCTCCGCGAGATAGAGACAATCCTCGGGGACGTCGCTGTTGCACCTGGTATTGCGAGCACCAGCTCCAATCGCCTGTCCGTGAGCTGTAAGCGACGGCGAGGCCTCCTCCGTGAACAGCATAGTGCGACAGCGTTTGCACTTGATCTCCGTTATCTGACAACATAGACAGCAGTGCGCAGTTTATTAACAATAGAGAGCGCGATATTTTCGAGCCAGCAATGGCGTAACCTAGTTTCGCGAGAAACTCACTTTGGCGGGCATTTCGAGGAGCAGAAGAGATCTCTCGTGCGTGTATAAGCAAACGGGTACTCTGTGTGTGTCTCTCTCAGAAGCTGGCGATATTCATGTCAGACTGCAGCGACTCCGTTTGATAGGCCCTTTGTTGACGTTCCTTCCTTTCTATACGTTATAGGTACGCTGCGCTGCAGGTGAGGTTGACGCGGGGGAGGGGGAAATATTATCGTTCAGCGCGTGTGCAGCGACGGCTAGAGGAGCCCAGCTACGCAGCAACAGCAGCAGCAAGCGCAGCGCGAGTACTGGCCGTCATCGTTGCAGGCCAAAGAGAAATAGCTAGTGTGCATGCCGCGCACACACAGGTTAGAATAGCTCGTGTGTGTTCGTATGTGTATATATACGAGTAATATCGAAGGTGCGGAGGTGAAGGGAGAGAGAGAGTTGGAAAATAAAACACAGCTGATAGATCGCGCGATATATAGGTATTATATACCTATATACGCGCCGATGGGCGAAAGCGCGCTGGATTTGAATCGAGATGGAGGCGACGAAGGGTACGGCCAAGTTGAGCAGATTCGAGACGTGGTTATGCGTGGCTGGATGGTCCGGAGCTGTGTTTTACTCGATTTACTGCGTTCATCTGTCGACTGATAGATGTGAGTTTGTTTTCGAAGTCTTTTATTGCTGCGAATTGAATTTCGGAGCAGGGAAATTTTTATTTTTTTACGTTTTGTGCTCATAGATTTCGAAGACTACGACGATGCCTACAATGATTTTGGACCTGGATGGTCCTTTATCGATAGAAAGGTTGATATCTCTGACGAAGAGTGGAGGATATGGATTCCACTGATGTTTCAGCTGGTTCCTTGGATTGCTCTGCAAGTTGTAGTCGGCCAGTGCCTTAAAATATTGTGTCATAATAAGGTAATAATAATGCGTTTAGAATAATACATCGTAGTGATATTTAATAACGGATAATTGTATTTTACAGACTGTACTGTGTAGTTGGTACACAGCTATAGCTGTTGTATTTTTATGGTATTATTTTGGACTGTTGAGTACACTATGCACACTGTTACTGCCATGCATTTCTTGCCTTCTGACTTCGCTGAGAAGCAAAGTTATATCGTGGGTTGTCCATACTGCGACCTTAGCCCTTATTTACTATGCTAAGGTATCGGATGTGATATTCAGAGAATGGCTGATGTTGGAGGACGAAGAATACTTTATGCTGACAGCTGCAGTCTGTTGGATTCAACTGAGGAGCATCAGTTACAGTATTGACAGCATTGAAAGTTACAGGCATGTCAACGTTTGGGGTTTTATACAAGATTTGCTACAAAACTTAGCTTATTGTTTGTACTTGCCAACCCTCTTCTTGGGACCAGTCATTCTTTATCAACAATTTCTCGATGGGGTGAGCTTTTAACAAAGTATAGAGATAGCAAGGTTTATACATTTGTTTTACTATTTACACACAAATTCATTTTTCAGGTAAACAAGCCATTCACAAGATGGGATAAAGACAAATTCCTGAGGATATTTTTAAGCCTAGTCCGTTATACATTTTGGCTATATTTTACACAATTAGCTTTACACTATGTATACTTTAATGCACTAAGATTTCATCCAGAATTTGTGATAAGCCTCAGACCATGGGCATTTTATGGATTAGGATATTGCATGGGGCAGTATTTTTTAAACAAATATGTTGTAGTCTATGGACTCACCTCCACTGTATGCAGAGCTGAAGATATTGATGCACCACCTCAACCAAAGTGTATTGGAAGAGTGCACTTGTATTCAGACATGTGGAAACACTTTGATAGAGGATTGTACAAATTTCTTTTGAGGTAGAGCGATATTTCGTAATGTAACCTAAATTTTATTTATTGATTGCGTGGTTTTTAACAATAAAATTATGTTTCAGATATATTTACATTCCATGCAATCCCAAATCGGCACTTGGGAAACTTTTCGCCTCAGCCGTTTGCTTTATATTTATATATCTGTGGCACGGCATGCATTTATATATTTTCATATGGGCGTTCTTAAACTTTTTCGGACTGTTTATAGAAACAACAGCGAAATCTTTAAGTGAATTATTTTACCAAAGAGTTTTACGTATTTCTATAAGTCCGCA
Organism: Muscidifurax raptorellus; assembly: GCA_020010945.3. Classification (NCBI taxonomy): domain Eukaryota; kingdom Metazoa; phylum Arthropoda; class Insecta; order Hymenoptera; family Pteromalidae; genus Muscidifurax; species Muscidifurax raptorellus. The sequence goes on from CM052080.1 coordinate 39,602,716, forward strand.
AAATAAACGACGACTGGAGTGTGCGATTTCAAGTCCCCTTTTAGCTTTGTCCGCTATATCAAACTTTTACTTCTTTGCCGGAGATGAAATTGGACATATGTACATTTGGAGAGTTTTCCGAGGTAATCTTAAAGAATTAGCAATCGATTGACTAAGTTTTAAAAATAGAATTATAAAAAATGATTTTTCGTTGCAGAATCTTGGACAGCTACTGCGACATTGTTATTTGCGTTGTATTGCTGTTGTCAGACGTCTACAGAAGTAAAGCAATATGAAAAAGCCAAGTTGTTGAATGAAAAAAAGAATGAAGAAATTAAAAATAAGATTTTGTAATTTGTTAGACTTATGGATCTAAGTATAAAAAACGGATAAATAGACACTTTTTAACAATAAAAAGGTATAAATCGCTACATATGTAAGCAGAATGCCATATCCTGTATGGTGTCGTAATTATCTATACATGAGTGACTTAAATAAATGCATTCTTTCGATGTACATACATATACAAGCCTCATAGGCTACAATTTGGTGAAGTTGGAAAGCAGATTTTTGCAGAGAAATCTGGTTTCAAGCAATTAGCAATAATCTCAAAACTCTTCAATCCTCGGATTACTTAATAAGAAGAAATTACGCTTTAAATTGCTTTATCAGAAATAAACGAATTATGTGAACAGATAAATAAACGTTTATCCGCACGAAAACGTCCCTAGATGTAACTTGAATTGAAAAACAATGCTATTTCGTTGCCTCTTTTCTGGAGCTATCTGTGCGAATAGCTGAAAGTAAACAAACATTGAATTAGAAATCAATATGAAGTAATGAATAAAAATCAACAATAATACACAAACTTACGTTTTCCCGCCATACAAGCAACTATCTTCAATTCCTTAACTACCATGTAGTAAGACTCATCGTCTTTGAGTGTAACGTTGTTCATTATGAGTGTCCACACATTGCTACAATACCTGTATGAGATCAATTTCTTACCCTAGAATTAACATCAAATTTTTACTTTTTTTAAATAACTAGGAATCATGTTCGTTCACAAGTTCGTTTTTAAAATAACTACTTTAATCTGCAGTATATTTAATGCATAAACATGCATTAAATATACTGCAGATTAAAACAGTTATTTTTTATTTCAAGGTGCATTAGCAATTACCTTAAAAGTAAACTTGGAATCGACGTTCGCTGCCAGTGCTTTGCTCATAGATTCGTCAAACTGTAATAGCACTGTGACTATCAATCGTGGTGTAATTTGGCCATACTGAAAATAAAAACATTTTTTCATAAAATAAAATAAATCACAATGCTTTACTACAAAACGAGCAAATAAGGCTCGACTTACTGATAGTAAATATTCCAGAGTTTCCTGCAGTTTATTACCCAATGTTGTTTCTCTATACATCTTGTACATCATCTGACATACAAAATTTATCTTATTTAGATCCTACGGTTAACGCTATTTATTCGCAAGGTGAAACTGTCAACGTTGACTCCGGTTGAAGAATTGCGACTCGAGTAGTGGAGATATTGAAGCACAGAACATAAATATTTACAAAGGATAGGTATACGTTCCTAGAATCGGAGCGTCAGGAACAAAAATAGTGGGAGGGGCGACGATCGGCGAAGTCGAAAGAACAAACATCCATCAGCCCACCTTGGTGCCACTATTATGATCGATACAAACGGACTTTGATTGATCTGAGTTTGTTTTCTGATACCTGCAGTGTGTTTAGGTTTCTCTGAGTTCTTCTGACTGAAAAAGGTCAGATGATAGTCAGATAATAATCGTGCCAAACGTCAGCTGTTTTTCAGTTGATAATTCAGTAGTCCATCTCTAATGTCACTGCGCGGATAAGATTCACACGTGTGAAAACTCTGATGAATTCATAACATAACTTTTGTTTCGAATTTATGTCAGGACAGTCGTTACCAACAAGTACAGCTGATTTTTTATTTAACAATCTTCATAGTCGACCACCTATAGAGGTATATTATAATATAAAGTCTTCAAGAAAGGATTTTTCTTATCGGAACAACCTGGTACAAGTTATTCAAGGAATAGGTCGGGATAGTATTCACATCCTACGCCGAAAAAGTGTGCAAAATTCAGGAAAAATTGAAAACGATTTAAGAAAACAATTTAAGAAAAAAAATGAGGTAGGTACCTCTAGTGCGTTTGCTGGAAAAATTAGCTTTGAGACTAACGGATCGCTCCAATTGATCTGCAACGAGATCGATGACGTCCACGCGATTCTTCTTTAATTTTCTGCAAAAATACACTACGTACTGAGTCGGGATGCCAAAGTCTTCTAAATGAACGTCTCAAAAGTAGGGGTATACGGATGATTTTTGTTTACCCTTCACAACAAGTTCAAGAACATCAGCAACACGACCAGCATCAACATTTTATACAACTGCGATTACAAGAACAGTTTCTACTCCAACAGCCCTTGCAACAGACCGCTCCAAACATCGCAAGGAATATATCTCGTGGATCACGACTCTATCTGGTACCCATTGCCGTTTGAACCTCTTCAAGAGCAGATATTCCGGCTGCCAGTCTGACTATTTTATAACTTGGCGCTTTCAACCGAAAGCCACCAAACAAGAGTCTGCTTAAAAATATGGTGTAGGGTTTATATACCAGCAACCTACTTTGCCTAACTAGTGTTTTTTTAGCTTTATTCGCATTACCATTTTATTTTTCCCCCATTTTTACCTTCCAGACTCAAATCTTGCCAGTTAAGCTGAAAGTCTCCATCACCGCACCCCCGTAGGAGTATCGGATCCACCTCCCAGTGTACTTTCATCCGAAGAAGGTCTCATGTTTCAGAGACCAGCTCCTCGCCGGTAAGGCCGGCTTTCCCTCCCTAGTGTATCTGACGATATATTCCCTATATATACCACCGTTTCGCATTCTCCCAGTTTGCGCATGTGAAACATGGAAACCCCAAAATTACACTGAAGGAAAACTGGGGAAAAAACCTGCCTTGAAACCTACTTCTTTTGAAAAGTTTTGAGGGCACTTACCCGAGTATGTTTTACGCCATAGTTTTTTTAACAAGACAGCAAGAGAAACGAAGGATCCGTTTGAGAATTTCACAGTATAGTCAATTAAAAATTAATTTAAAAAAATCTTTTTTATTATCGAGTCAACGAAAAAGCTGTACTTATCGTGTGCCGCATACTTGAGCTTTTGATGCTTCTTAAACAAAAATTGTCTATTCTGAACTTGCGGGAGGCGAAAATATTTCTATAAATTTTCAAAATACATAAGGTTTTATAAATAGCTGAAATTCTTACTTTTTTGCTGGAGACGAAATTAGTCAATTACATTTAGTTTACCGAGAAAATTTTGAGTAAATTGCAATCGATTAACGAAATTCTAAATAGAAGCATTTACACAAAGATGTTTTCACTTTGAAAAATCTTGGACAGCAACTGCGGCATTGTTGTTTGCGTTGTATTGTTGTCAGACGTCTACAAAGGTAAAGCAGTTGGAGAAGGGCGATTTGTTGAATGCGAGGGAGGATCAAGAAATTATACGTAAAATGTTGTAATTTTTGTGATTTATAGTTATAAGTACAAAATATGTATAAAAATACAGACTACATACACTTTTTATAATAAAAAGCTATAAATCGATACATGTATGCAGAGTACGATATCCTACGGTTTCTTAATTATTAATGCATAAGTGACTTAAATAAATGTATCCTTACAATGTTTTATTTTATATCAAGAATGCTGTAATTATTACCGAACAGGTTTCACAATTGCTTCTTGTTAGAATAAGGCACGTTTTGTGTATTATAAAGCATTTGAATTTTTTTGCGATCATAATCGCGTTCAGGAATGAAATTGAGCGCAATGGTAAAGTAGAAAAATGACTTGAAAACCTTTCGATAGCTCTGAGGCATACAATGCATTACAAATATTAATTTTCGAATTCGTTGCTTGAATATTTGGCAATCGACCAAAGTAATCTCGAGTTTATATACATGTTTTAATTTTTTTTAACACAGCAATTGTTTAGTCATTACTGTTGTTTTTATCAAGTTTTTTTAAAGAAATTTAAATATATAGCATGAAAAATAGGCATTGATATCAAATCAACATATTTCTTTCGAGGCTTCTAGAATTGGAAGACAAATTTGAGCCTTTTAAATGGAACATTACAAACTGAACAAAATTTGGATTTATAAATAAACCAATAGTATCGAAAATATTCAAAAACTACGCGAATAAAGTAAATCTAACGAACTAAATAAGAAATTACGTCATTGTGATTCAATAGACTTTTTGAAGTACCTTATATCAATCATCTTTCGTAGAAAACTTATGTAATTTCATAAATACATTTTGATTAAAGTGGACAAAGATATCTTTCAAAATTATCTGTAAGTTTCGTAGCAGATCAATGCGTATATTAAAAAATCTTACTGTAACGCTAACTTATTCAGCTGGAACAGCAATTACAGGCAGTGGCTTTGATCCCTCGATGATTCCATTATCTATTTCTAAGAGATTGTTATCGCCACTAGCCAAGAGTAAAATAGTATGCTGCTTTCCATTTTGTATGAGATTGATGCTCTGTGCTTTATTTCCAAGAACAGCGATTTTGCTATTCTTGAGCAATTGCAGCGTCGCTGTGCCATTGTTGTCGCAGACCTTAACTTGACAGGGTATTATTTTAAGTGCTTGCTCGTCCGAATTTGCCGATTCCGTCTGCATTGCTTCTTCCGTCTGCGTGGAATTAGAGGTAGAAAGTAGTTCCTTCAACTCTGAGCTCTCTACTACGTTGCTAGTTATAATTTCCTCATTGTCGAGTACAAAGACGCCCTCGGTTTCTTGTTTTGTCGTAAAAATAGGATTATTCATTGCTTCAGTAAAGTTGTCAGGGCATTCCTGATACTCGACGACTGTCTCTCCCTGACTCTGGTACTGTTTGGCATTGTCTGTAATGTCCGCCTTCTCCTCGCATGAAAATTGAATTCCTCTGTTGGCTGTGTAAACCTCGTCTTGTGCATAATTGTAATTCTCGAAATGCAGTGCACCATTGGAGTCGGTTTGTGCGATGACTACTTCATTGTTTTCAAAATTATTCTCTATTTCAGTCTCGTTGTACTCAGTCTTGTGGATCGTTGGTTTGTTTTGAATTTCGCTGTAGTTTTCCTCGGTAGCTGCACCAGCCTGATTCCGATACATCCATATGGCATTGTCTATGGCCTGCTGAACTCCGTTTTGGCCATCTCTATTGCAAATCTGCTGCTCTTGCCAAGTGTACTCCTCATTCTGTGTGTGAGGTAATATGGATTCTGCGGCTGTTGCGGTTTCGTTTATCATGCTTTCGGTAACGTCTTGCTTTTTTCGGCGGTTCTTAGTTCTTACTTTCTTCGAATCCTCCTCTGAAAGATGTAGCAGTTCTCCGGTTATCGTGAGGACTTTGCCATGGCGAGTTTTCAAGTGACGCTTGTAAGTGTTTCTTGTTTTGAATCTATAAGAGATCAATTGATTAGAATATAGAATTTTCGAGAGTTTTTCAAATTACGATGCAAATACTACCTTTGTCCACAGTCTTCGCAACCAAAGGGTGCTTCTCCAGTGTGTCTTCTACGGTGTTCTCGGAAATGTGAGGGGTGTCTGAATTTCTTTCCACAATCGGCGCAAGTAAAACGAGTTTGATTTTGGTGTATTAACATGTGATACTTGAGACTGTGCCGTCGTGTAAAAACTGCTCTGCAAATTCGACATTCATATGGTTTAATTCCGGCGTGACTACGATAGTGCGATACCAAAGTTGTGGGGGCGGTAAAACTACGGGGTGGATCACAAATCCGGCACTGTAAATTGTTTCCCGTTGGATTTCCTTTTTTCCGGATTTTTTCGATCAGTATAAGGGCCATTTCTCTCTCTTCTTTGCTGGTACCTATGAATTTCGCTTTTCCTTTTGGTTTCGCAGGTACGAAAGCGTCCGGGGGGGTGTACATATCTTCTTTCCATAGCGTCATATCTAATGACAAAATATATATTTTTTATAAATAATGTTAAAATTTTGACAATTCTATAAATGCAATGCTTACAGAATTTTTAAAAATGTATTATACCAAAGAAAAGAAAGAGTCATTAATATTTGAGAAATGTATGTATTATTTAACACTGCTTAGCCTAACAATAGTAATAGATGGAGCTTTTGTCCACCAAGACTATGGATTGTTTAGGAAACTTTATGTAAGTTTATAGAAATGCTAAAATAAATGAACTCACTTTCAACTTCGTTTTCTTCTGCATTTGTAATTTGGGATGTATTTTCTGTGGTGGAAAGAGGATCCTTCACACAAACGCCATTACTCTCGACTACCATTAACATGATCTGAAAATTATAAATAGAGTATTAGAGTATTACGTAATTAAGGTTTCCTTTTTATCTTTTTTTCATCATTTCATTTGTAAATCAGCCTTAACGTTTCTGTTCCACGATCTTATATTTCAAATTTGAAAAGTGATTAAAAAAAAATGTATTTTTTTTTAAATAAATGATTCTTACATTTTCATTAGTTAATGAATTGACAGGTACTCTGGTAGAATGTGATGTGGATTCTTCATTTACATTGTCTTCTTTTACTTGTTCGTAATAACTATGATCTCCTAAGACCTTAACGTCCGAAGCTTCTTTTTTAATTTCTTGAACAAGCGTCTCTCGGAGCTCATTGACTCTTTCTTGACCAGCATTGCTTTCAAACTCCTTCAAATTAACATCATTAGATAAAATCTTACGCAAATAATTCGTCGACTTTCCGACTTTAGTATCTTTGTTTTCTTTATTTAGGGTTTCCTTATGGGGTTTCTTTGTCTGCTGAATTTTAGCCTTCTTATTTTGTACAGTTGATTTTGGCTTGGCAAATTTTACAGCTGTCGCTGTAAACGAGGCATCTGCAAGAGCATAGAAAAAATTCAACTCTACATTGTTTATAATGTTTACATTATCGTGTCTAACGAGTAATATTAACTCATCTACAAATTATTGGGTAAAATATAAAAGATTTAGAACGCCTTTACTTACAAGTCTCTGCGTTGTTCTTCAAGAACTCTAAATGATCGGCAAGATGTGACTTTATGGACATTCTCGCCTTGCCCTCGCTGGCAAAGCTGGTATAGTTTTGGCCACATCCGGGAACTAGTGCACACGAGTAAGAATACTGCCTTTTGAGTTCGTCGCTGCTGAAGACCGAAAAGAGCTTGACCAATTGAGTGGATGGCATAGCCAACAGTTGTACAACGCTGAAGGTAACCTGTTGACTCTTGCGTTTGGGCTCCTTTGGTGGCTTAGGGACAACAGGTTTCACGTCCATCTCTAGCTCGCTGAGCTTCTTCTCAGAGTGTAGAGTCTGCGAGGCCACCTCCGCCAGCATATCCAGCAGTGCTCCTGGACTGTCCCTGCCCATGTTGTCTGAAATACGAGAAAAAACATGCGGCTATAAAAATAAGTTCAACGCTATCAGGAATATTTACAAGAATAGTCGTAGCAGGCCTATTTTTAGAAATCAGAGAAACAAAGAGCGATATCGTATATCTAAAATTCAGATAAAAAACGCGAGAGCTCGATGATATTCGCGGAATCCCAGCCGAATATAATGTATATTTTGCTCTCGGCGCAGATAAAACTTATCGATTGAAGAGCCGAAAAAAAAGGAGAAAGAAAGAATGCAAAAGCAGCAGCCGCCGTCAGCGGATGGCCGAACGAAAGCGACGAGGCTCCCCCGCGATCTACAAGAAGAAAAAAAGGCAAAACCAAGCCCCGGTAGACAGTAGAATAAAAAAAAAGAAAAAAATGAACGCCGGAAAAGCGCGCTGCCTACAGGAAAACTGCTCGGCCTGTGGACGCCAAGTGAGGTGAAAGCCTCCGTTGTCCACTTGTTGCTCTCTGCATTGCCGGCTAGGTTGCGACATTTGCCCGAGCGACATTTAAGCAAGCTCTTCGTCGTCTCCACGAATCTTCTGCTATGCTTCCAGCTCGCGCAGCTTCTCCTCGCGAGGGACTTTCACTCTCCGCGTAATATATATCCGATCCTTGTTCCTCTTCTCGCTGTACACCGCACAGAGTAGACGACGACAGCACACGACGCGCCAACGCACACGTATACACAGCGCCGTGTGCGTGCGCGAAATCCTTTGTCAAACTCGTCTAAGCGCGCAGACGCCGTGCGTGGAAATGCGCAAAAAAGGCCGCTAAATTTCTCTCCGTCTCTCTCTTCGTAGCCGCGTCAGCTCGATGCAGCGAATTCTTCTTCTTCCAGCAGGCGGTGGGCTACGTCTATCGCTACTGTCCGGGAGAAAGGTGGCCGTCGCGGCGCGCCGCACATCGGAATGCTTCCTGCTGCTATGGTGGCTACTGCTCACGCGCGGCTTCTTGTTGTTGCTGTTCTCTCTCTCTCTTTCTCGACAACGCCCGAGATACACTTTGCACTTTTTCCCGTGGACGACGAGGCGCAGCTCGATGTGCGTATATAGAAATATATGTACCCGATGCGGAAAGGCTTTGACGTCTACTGCGAGTATACTTATAGCAGTAGGACTGCGTGAGCAACAGCTCGACTCTCTTGCTGCGGCGCGCGGCGGTAGCAGTAGGTATATAACGCACCAGACAAGATGACCGCGCGGAAGAGAGAGAGAGAGGCAATGAGAGAGAAAGAGAGAGAGAGAGAGAGAGGACAGCGGCGTCAAACTAGCAGACGCCATCGCTAGTGTCGTATATACGGAATGGATGTATATATATATGAGAGGGACGCGCAGCAGACGGATTTTCGACGTCGTCGTGGAGGAAGCTCGTACAACGCGGAGATGCAGGTTGGAAAGCGAGCTGGGAAATCGGCGAAAAACGAGCCGCGCGCCGCGCTCTCCACCACGCGGTCTTCTAGGCTGCTGCGCAGGTTATATTTTTTTTCGCTCGATCTCTCACCTCTTTCGTAGTAGGTGTAGCTCGGAAGGACGCAGTGGTGTCCCTCGCCGATCCTCGCGCTCATCCTGAGATATCGGCTGGTGCGTATGTACGTTTTCCAGGGGGATCGAGAGGTACGCCGTACGCCGTCGTCTGTATTTTGTCTCTCCGGCGCCTCTGGTACAGTGGTATAGTGTAGTAGCGCTATCCTCGTCGCCGCGGCTGCGCGTCCATGATATCGCGCACTATATAACCTACTCCTATATATATATATATACGTGTATACTTATACTGTCAAGTTTTGCTGCTGCCACTACCGGGAAAAGCAGAGATGGAGAGAGAGAGAAAACTCGCGCAGACGCCGTTCACATCCTCCGCCGCCTTCGCTCGTCGTCGTCTCTCGCTCGCGTTCGCTTGCGTATATACTTTGTCATATATATACATACGTTAGGTTATACGACGTGGGATTTGTAATATGTACATATATATATATATATAGACTTTGTTGTTGATGTTGTTGCGGGGATTGAGTTTTGTATAAATACTTGTTTATCGATGAATTGAGAGGGTGGAGAGACTGTTATTTATGACATGCTTGTATTTTAATTTTCGAGGCTGGTATACGTGTGTAGAAAGATTTAGAATGTAGTCTGCTGTTATTTTTCGGAGTAATGTATACACGCTATGCGCAAAGGCGCGCCATGATTTTGCAGACTCTCAACAATGCTGGGAATCAACACGAGGACGATTATTAGTTTTTTTCGGTGTCCGTATAGACAAATTATTCATAATTTCCATTTTTTGGCATCGACACAAATCGATGTATAACATTTACAAACTAGATGTTTTACGATAATTTGAACGTGCAGTTAATTGAAAAAAAAATCGCTGCAAGTTTAAACAATCAGTGAGGCAAGCCTTGGCCAACTTTATTTACTCGAGTTTTCGAAAGATTAAGTACATTTGCGGGGGACACCGCGATTGGGTACAATTTTACCTGCTCCGATACGAGAGAGTACCTATATGTATATATATATATATATATAGAGCAAGAGAGCCCGGAGATGACGTAGGCAATACACACAGCGCAGCTGCTGACAAGGGAAAACATTTCAGTTGCCATTGCCACCTCATCGCGATGATGTTTTAGCGGAAAATATCGGACGTGTATATACATCAAAGATATTCGCGAATATCTAACTGACAATACAGAGGACAATACGTTTTACTAGTCGTTTAAGTGAATCGCAAACTAATCGCGATGAACCTTCAGCTCTGCATCCTCGGGTTTGTCCTGCTCGTCTCTCGGGCGCAATGTATTATGTGGTACATGGAGCCGAACACGCAGAAATGCTTGAAGGAGGAGATCCAGGGAAACGTTCTGGTGAACGGCGAGTACGAGGTTTCCGAGGTTCCCGGACAGAAGATAAACTTCTTGGTAAGTCAAGTTTTTTTACCTATAGCGGATCGCACGGCGTTTAGGTTATGTAAACTAACCTGCAATATGCTTTACGAAATTTTTACGATTGTTAATTCTGGCGATTGTAGATACGGTCATTAAAATTATGTGTTTTCAATCGTTGAGTTTTGTTTAATGCTGTGAAACTCGATTTGTTCTCAGACGAGGGACTCCAAAGGACACATTCTTGCTCAGAAGGATGATATACAGCAAGGAAAGCTGTCTAAATTTTCGTTTGTGACGGAAACATATGATACCTTCGAGATTTGCTTTACTTCCCATGTATCACCACGTAAGAGATAGCATTCGATCCTATTCATTTTATGTAGGAAAATTATCAATGGTGTTTGGTATATCTTGACAAATTTTACAGACGAACGAGGCATGAGGCAAGAAGTTTCATTAAACGTGAAGAAAGGCATTGAAGCTAAAAGCTACGAGGGTGTAAGTATAGATAATATGTAAAGTTGTTAGTAAACATTATCACAAGTATAAGTTTTCAACTTACTTTCTAAACTCTTTCGTTTCTTTTATGTGGCTTTTATGGGCGAGCAGGTTTCGGTAAAGTCACTTTGATTTTGTGTTGATGTACACACAGCATGTTTTATACTGTTCCACTAAAAATAGATTTTTCTGTTTCAAAGATTCCGACAGCACTAATAATAATCACCTTAAACTTTAATTTATGTACAAACTTATTGACATCTCCCTATGCATGATTCGAAAATGATTTTTATTGATTCATGATTTTATTCACTTACACGCAATTGAAGACAATGATACTAAAACATGTGTTAGTCAAGTTAAAGCTATTTTCTTTTAATTACACAACTGGCATAAGTTTTTGATTATCCAGTTTCAAAAATATCTCAACTCATAGAATACTGTTTTAATAGATTGGCGAGGCAGCTAAACTAAAACCAATTGAAGTAGAACTCAAACGATTGGAGGATTTATCAGAAGCTATTGTACAGGACTTTGCTAGGATGCGTAAAAATGAAGAAGAAATGAGAGATACAAATGGTAAGGAAATTAAAAGTTGAAAAATTCAGGTTAAATTCGAACTCTTTTAAACTTAATGTTTTTTTTTCCATTTTCAGAGGCAACGAATTCTCGCGTTTTGTACTTCAGTATATTTTCAATGCTCTGTCTATTGAGTCTGGCTACTTGGCAGGTCTTTTACTTAAGACGTTTCTTCAGAGCAAAGAAACTCATCGAGTAGTATATTTTGTGTACCACTCACAAACTGGAGCTGTGTCCAAGTATTTAAATACTTGGTTGAATATCGGTCGTTTCATCAAGACCTATTATATCATTTGTTAATGAAGTGATTTAATTTGGGAGATAACTTGGTAGGCAAATCAAATGAATGCATGTTGACGCATCATGTAGATTTGGAGTAAGAAGTTGAGTTCATCAGCTAATTTTTGTACAATCTACTTAGCTTATTCAAAATAAGAGAAATTGTACAGTAATTTTAACTTAATATTTTTTCATTCAGGTGAATTTAATTTATACTGCAATAAAACACTTTTTACATGTACAATAATTAATAAAAAATAATGATGATAAATTTTTTTGTGGTAGCTAAAGAAATAGATTTTTACAAACATTACTAGTATTTTGTAAATATAAAATATATGCTATCTAATCACAATCCTTTTCAAGGTTGAAGTTTTGATAAAAAAATCAAAATATCAATTGTAAATACATGTGACATGTATTTTTCACCAAATATTCAAACAATTCTTCCCGCTCAGTAAGCTTGTTACACATTATCATGCATCCAGAAAATAATTTGGAATCGACTATTTTATTTTTATGCTTAATAAATTGCTGATTGGAAATATATTAGATCTCCATTATTATTATAATAATAGATCTGCATCATATATATTTCACATACAGATCTCACCTGTATCTATCATTATACTTTTGTGTAACGTTGTGTATTGTGTTATACATACATACTTCAAAATAAAAAAAAGTTTTACTTACAACCCAAGGACTTATTCAAACGTATTCCTAAAAAAATAACGACTTACAACGATCGCATGAGGTCGTGATTTCATTTTTTCATACTTTTTTTTAATTGAATACAAATTCTGTCGATGACATATAAGAGTTTCACCCCATGTATACAGATATTATATCTGTCCCAAAGTCGTAGCCAAACATTTTCTAATAGTCTGAATTTTGGCGCCACAAACTGTGAAGACGTTGGCGTGGCGGCAACAATGGCGATCTGTCAAATTTCCGTGTCGTCTTTATAACAAGTCAAAAAGCAAAACGTGTTAATGTCAGGAAGGTTGGGTTTATCTGTAGAAGATTTTGACTCCATATTCGGCATGGATTGATGTAAAGTTTATCTTTGAACGTGGGCGGTTTTTCTAAGAACGACATTAGATGTAGCAAGTCGGTAGTTCAAATCATGCTTGGATAGTTTGTTTGTGATAAGTTCAATAGTTCTTCGTAGCCGAAAAGTGTTCGAACATAAAGTAAAATGTGAGTAGTAAGGTTAAGTGCTTCCGGCGTTTTATATGTGTGTTTGTAGCGATTGTATCAATTAACATATGAAAATAAACAATTGACAAATTGGAATTTTTACTTGTTTGTTATTGTTAACTGTAGGATTTATTTTAAACCAATTTTCAATCTTCTTTTTGGACCAAATAGTCCCGCTGAATTATCAATACTTTTTTTGTATCCACTCACAAGTTGTATCATGATTTTACAGGTATAGCATAACAGTATTGTTTATCCTTTTCGTATTTGCATCCCTTACCTTGGCTGAAGATTATTACAAACTATTAGGCGTTGAGAGAACAGCTGATCAACGAGATATTAGAAAAGCATTCAAGAAGCTTGCAGTTATTGAACATCCAGATAAAAAAACCGTAAGTTGTGTGTACTTCTATAATATTGCATATTATTAGATGTCTACTAAATTTCTTAATTTGTTATAGGAGGATCCTGAAGCACATGAAAGATTCATCAAGTTGACAACAGCATACGAAGTACTAAAAGATCCTGACTTAAGAAAAAAGTATGATCTATATGGAGAGGAAGGTCTGGATGATTCCAAAAGGCGCAGTAATTATCATTCCTACACATATTACCAGAATAATTTTGGAATATATGACGATGACCCTCAGATCATAACATTAAATAGAAATGATTATTGTAAGTTTTATCTAATTTATTTGCTGGTACAATCTTGAACCAATGAATCATTTTTTAAATATTCTCAGTTGACAGTGTAACTGATTCAGAGAAGATGTGGTTTGTCAATTTCTATTCGCCGCAGTGTAGTCACTGCCATTATTTAGCTCCTGTCTGGAGAAAAATAGCCAAAGATCTTGAAGGAGTCATTAGAGTTGGAGCAGTCAATTGCGAAGATGATTGGCATCTTTGTTCTCAAGTTGGGATACAGTCTTACCCAACTTTGATGCATTATCCATCAGTAATGTTTCATTTTCTCTTTGTATTTTATTTTCCTTGTACATGTGAATTATTGTCTAATAAATCAATTAATCTCTTCTGTAGAACTCAAAACAAGGCATAAGATATAGAGGTGAAAAGTCTTATGAGGAAATAATGCGGTTTATCTTAGATAAAATAGATGCAGATATTCGTGAAATTAGTAAATCAGTTTGGAAACTTCTATTTAAGGGTAATGATTTATCAATAGAGAATCCAGTATTGGTTTTCGTTTGTGGGGAAAACCGTTATTGTTTTACAAAGGATGAAAGATTAAGAATTGCTGCTATATTTGTAAATATAAATTGTTTAAATCTTTTAGATGTCTTTCTTGAAATTTTAATTTTTTCAATACTTATTCATGCCATTTTTCAGGACAAAATGGTGGACGTGAAAGTGTTTAATTGTAAGGATAATGATTGTGCTAGTATACCTTCAGATTCCACTGGAGTTGTGTATTTACCACCTCCAAATGATGCAAATTTCAAACCCGTGTTATTTGAAGATGTTTTGGAAGTAGAAGATCTAGTAAAAAAAATTTTAGAACAGCTCCCAGAACCTCAAGATATTAATGATGATCAATTTGAGGTAAATGATTACTTATTCAAATTACTTATTATATAGTCTAGCCTTGAAATTAATCAATGATATAATACGCAGGATATTTTGGACGACTTGAAAAGAAAATCTAATGATGGATGGTTGATTTGTTTTTATATCGGTCATGCCACAGATTTCGATGTATTGTTAAAACATTTGCCCAGTATTTTAAAAGATGTAAATTTAGGTAAGAGAAGATTGTATTACAATAATTTACAAAGTTGAAAGAAATTATTAACTCGTGATAATATCGCAGCTAAAATCAATTGCGGTCGGTACTCAACCTTATGCAAGAATTTAAATGTCAATCATTACCCTGCCTGGGGTGTTCTGAAACCCGGCGGAGCATTTGAATTGAGCCACGGAAAAAATACAATGAACGACGTTGCAAACTTTGCCAAGAACAGCTTGAAAGCGCAGAATGTTTGGGCTCTTTCCGCACAAAAGATACACGATATTTTAGGCAGGCAAAACGGTAGGCACAAATATATTTCTCTGAATTAGTAGACCAATCCTTATAAAAGTTTATTTATATAAGGTGACGTGAACTTTTTTTCATAGGTGAAGTATGGTTCCTTGATTGGTATGCACCGTGGTGTCCGCCTTGTATGAAATTTCTTCCCGAAGTTCGAAAAGCGTCGTTAGAATTCGACTCGTCAGTATTACATTTTGGAACCGTAGATTGCACAACTCATGCCGAAATTTGTAGGCAGTACAATATCAGGTCTTACCCTACAGCTATGCTTGTAAACGGCAGTACTACGCATCACTTCTCAACTCAGAGAACGGCACCTCACATTGTAGAATTTATCAATGAAGTTATGAATCCAACAGGTACATTTTGGCGTCTTCTGATAACGATAGCATGAATTACGTGGAAATACAACAATTTTCCATAATAAATTGTTTTCAGTGATACATCTAACATCCAACAACTTTGACAAAAAGTTGGGTAAAAAGAGGGGTAGGCACTTGTGGGTAGTCGACTATTTTGCACCTTGGTGTGGACCATGTCAACAATTAGCTCCGGAATGGACAAAAGTAGCAAAGGCGCTCAAACCTCTTTCCAATGTAAAAATTGCTAGTGTCGATTGCGAGGCGCAGAAATCGGTATGCCAGGCGCAAAACGTCCGCAGCTATCCCACAATCAGACTTTATCCAATGGGTTCAGAAGGATTGAACTCAGTTGCGTAAGTAGTGCGATTGCTTCCATCGAAATCATACAAACTTTCTTTCTGCTGAGTGCTATTATTTATGTACGTGCGATTGTAAATTATAGATTGTATAACGGGCAGAGGGATGCCACATCACTGCTGAAATGGATTACACAGTTTTTGCCAGTGAAAGTACAAGATTTGAACGATCATAATTTAGAAAAGTCTGTATTGAAGACCGACGATATTGTATTGGTCGATTACTATGCGCCGTGGTGTGGGCATTGCGTTGTTTTAGAGCCTCAATTTGCTATAGCAGCACAGGTACAGAGAATTCGTCATTGTCTTACATATCATTCGCAAGTACAAATCGATTAATGTTTTCGGAAATTTTAGCTGTTGGAAAACAAAGTACGTTTCGCAAGGTTGAACTGCGACTACTATCGCTACTATTGTGGACAAGCGGGTGTTCGGGCTTATCCGTCGTTGAGGCTGCATTCAACGAAGCAGCATCGCACGAGTTTGCAGGATGGAATAAAGATCAAAGCTTCCACGGCCGAGAGCATAAGAGACGAAGTTCTGGCGCTTTTGCCAAAGCGGGTCACGCAGGACCGCGATGAGTTATAACGATATATTATTTTAGGTGCCTTAATAGATACATTCTAGACCAATATGGAGGAAAGTGGACACTTGCGTCGAAGCCGGCTAATTTAGCCCGAGATATTTTTAAACGACTTCATTGTGATATGTGTGCAAGAGCTCCAAGCATTCGTTTCTTCCTAAGAGTATATGAGTTAGATCATGAAGCTTCAGCGAGGAAACGTCGTTTCCACTGAACATAGATAATTCAATTATTTTTACTATCTGCGTACGCGTACATATATATTGTAATCGAACAAACGCGAATCAACTGTCACACTAGCGTAACTATTCACTGAGATCTTTCCAAGAATGACATTCCACTGAAATTTTTTATATGCCTTGTTTACGATTGCTCTATCGATAATCTCGACACCAGTGATATTAACAATTTTTATAAACGTTTTACGAATCTCGCCAAGATTGTTTTAGCCAAAACTTTTGTATCAAGACGTAACAATAAATTTTTAAGCAACGACAAAATATGCTATCCGCTTTCGTCACCCTCTTTTGCGTGGATCCGCAGCGTGACGTCATCGGTCCCGACCGTTCCACAAAGGAAATTGCACGTGCAGCGTATAATGCGCCCAGTCAGCCGAAGATAGTCAGCCTCGAGGAGAAATCGAGAGCATCCGATCTCCATAATTACACATTCTCCCGAGCGACTCTGCTCTCGTTCGTATAATCTCGTACAACTGAATTAATTTGTTTGTTTATATTTCAGCTGGACACTCGTGTATTCAGAAATTCCAAAGAAGCTTTTTTACTCCACGAAGTGCATCAGCGAGAAAAAAGGCGACGCTTGCACAACAAGATAATCCGTAAAATCATAAAACATTTCTCATGGCTCGAAAGGAACGAATGGCTTTCCCATGCCCGGAAAAACTTGGCGCAATAAGATACGTCTTCGTCGAGGGAGGAACAAAAACGAGCCGAAGAATCTCAGACAACAATGGAAAGCGCAGTGCAGTTGCCAAAACGAAACGAGCCTTCGCTCCGCAGGTATATAATACACAAGAGTAGCCAACAAGATATACGAGGCCGCAGGTATATATACACACACAGAGGCGTCCCGCAGAGAACATCACTATATGAAATGCAGCAGCAGCTGCTGGACCAGCGCTCGTGTACGAGACCTGCTACGAAACTGTGCTAGATTAATTTTTCTTCGAGGAACTTTTTCCAAAACAAATTATAAGAAAAACTTTGCAACTGTTATATAAAAAATCCGACAACGCTATGATTTTCTCCAAGTGTCGTCATCTCGCTAAACGACTTCCTCTCTCTCGTCGGCAGTAGTCGCCTGCAACATCGGTATACATATAATTCCCTCGTCTGAGTAGCCGCGCGTTCCTTTCTTTCCCTCTCTCTCTCCTCGTCTTCTTTTTCATTCTCAAGCGCGCACACAGCAGCGCAGGTCTCACCTGGCGACTTCTCTCTTATTCTTATGATACACGTTCTTTCTCTGCTGCGCCATTTTGCCATCGGTTTCCTTCGGACGGTTTGTCGTCTCTCATTCCTGTCTACATACTTGTACGTATACCTACTGCTCCGGTCGACCTGCGCTTGTGTATACCGCGAAAAATAGCCGAGGGAGAGAGAGATCACTTGGGCGAATAGACGGAAGAGAGGGAGTCTGGAGTGTATAGTAGGAAAATCGGGCGCTGTTGCTTCGCGCGAGGAAAGCCCCGTTACGCTTCAGTCGACGGTGGACGACGCACCGGAGAACGTGTGTGGTGTGCAGAGAAGTCGTTGATTTATGTATTGTATCACGCGAGTGCCGATTTTTTGCGACCGACTGACTGCTGTGATATACTTGTAACACGCGTTGTTTGTATCTATTGTATTGTATATTGTGGACGTAGGAAAATCGGTTGTATATAGTGTGTGTGCGCGCGTGTATGTGTGCGACGATTATGGGGAGACGAGGAGATCGTTAGCGGGTCACGACGTTTCTTGTAGGTGAGTAATGTATTTATGCGCTTTTGGAATGTGATCGCTTGACCGAGAACAAGGAAAGACATTTTTTTTTTTAAATACGGAAGTGCAGACGTTTTTCACACCTGTTGACGTGAAATGAATGAAGGAACAAGACACGTATTGTACTATTGAGTAAGAGTGTTGTGAACAAGTTTGCGCGTTTCCGTTGTGGAGAAAGTTTATAAATGTTATGATAACAGAACAACTAACGTCGATCTCTTGCTATCTATGCGATGTTTTTTTTTTAAATAATCGAAACGACGATACCCTTTTCCCTTGGTCTAAAAGAAAAGAAAATGAAGGACAAGTTGGTCATTAGCATATATGCACGATAGGGGCATAACAAAGAACAGGACTAAATAGCTCATCCTCTCTCGCTCCGCAAGAAAGTGAGGAAACTATATCACGCTGAAATTCACCCATTAGTCTGCCAATCAAGATAATTAATTTTTTTTCTCTCTCTCGCGATGCTGCATAATAGCGCGCGGGAATTTAAATCGCATCCTATAAGCCGTATAGAAAGTATAATAATTGTATAGTCAAAATCGATTATATGAAAATGTGATCGTATATACTCGATATGTTCCGCAGACAAAGGAAGAGCCAGAGGAGTCGATTACAGATAGTCCAAGGAAAGCAAGAGCGAAGAAAAAAATATGGGCTCGAAAGTGGAGTACGTCGAGTCGTCGCACATGTATGCGACGAACTACATCAGGAACTCGAAGGCCATAGGTGTGCTGTGGGGAATATTCACCATATGCTACGCGATCATCGGCGTCGTGGCTTTCATTACACCGGAGTGGCTTGGAGATCTGGAACATGAAAATCCGGGCAGGTTCGGGCTCTGGATGAGGTGTAGCTTTGGAGGGAATGGTAATTATGTGGTTTATGTATCTTACATATTGTGTGCCTTTCAGTTTGAATATTAACATTAAAATCAAGATAAATTATACTGATTCCGGGAGCATTTATAAATCCGCTGGAAATTGGATAAAGAAGATTCATTTTATTTTAGATAAAAAACAATTATCATTGCAAAAACGTTTCCTATTGAATAATAAGGCAAAGAATTAATCAACAACGATTGCTCGTCAATTTCTTGGATTTAAACAAATTTCATACCGAATCTTCAAAGCCAATCCAAAATCAGCACTTTTCGGTCATATATCTCTCCACGCGCACATTGTTTGGCCGAAGATATAGCATTTAAACAAGAGCATACACGTGCGTTGTCGGTCTTATTTTTTTGAATATATACGGTTCGTTTGAAAGTACAAGTTATAATCGGCTGGAGCTGAGAGAGATGTTTTCTCGAATAACAAAACTTCAGCGGACGAGTTACACAGAGACATCTGGAAAATACAAGTGATTGCTCTTCTTTCTCAGTATAGCTATACATATGGAAGCTATACTGCTGAAATAGAATGAAGGAGCCTCTCGTGAATTCGAAGAAAGTCGATCCGTGAGTTAGATGCTAAAATATAGCGTGATTAGAGCTGTACTGTAAATTCACGGCTATTTATACGTTTGACATCGTTATTGAGGCTACTTTGACTCGGTTGCAACTAATGATATTTTCAAAAGGAATAATATAATTTTTGAGATGATCGGTAATAAAATTACTATTTCTCTACGATAAAAATACATAATATAGCAATAAATTCGATCTGATCCACAGGTGAACTGGTCGAAGAATGTGCCGGCCGACTGGACGATCTCTCGTCAATCGCCAATGTGCCATTCAGAGCGAGCACGATACTCGTTGCGATCGCGGTGATAATCGCTCTCGTCTCGATCTGTGCCATGTTGCTCTTCTTCTTTTGCCAAAGCACTACAGTCTTCTACATTTGCGGCTGGATGCAAGTCGTTTCCGGTGAGGCGTTTCTCCTTTTTATATATTTAAATATTTCTTTTCTTTTATAATCGGTTCCGCCCTCGCGCCAAATCGAGCGTTAAATTCGCCATTTTTATATACTCTCGCCGAGATTTTTTTCTTACACAACCTACACCTTTGGTGTATACACGAGAGAGAGAGGATATTTGCATAGGAGAAACGCGATAAATTTTAATGCTTCCTCGCGCACTGCACACCGGCTAATTAAATTAATAGGCTAATGCTCATGGTTATTGTTCCTCGAAGAAATAAAACTATACACACAGGTGGGTGTGTGTGTGTGTGTGTGCAAATTTTACAGCGTAAAAAGAGATCGGTATTATATCAGGAACGAAAAAATTCTGGTTGTGTATGTATATCGTATGCATATAGCTTCAACGAGGAGAAAACACTCGACGCCGTTGTTGTTGCCAAGAAAAAGCTATAAACCATAGAAAGCCACGAGTATTATATATAGGCTGCCGATATCTTCTCTCTTAATCTACAAATAAATCGAACCCATCTCGCAATATAACATAAGGAAGAGCATTTCAGCTTTATTGGAAAGTCGTTCAGTTCGAATCGCAAATCATGGCGTGAGGACGTTTACGCGACGCCCCGGAAACTTCGTCGTCTCGGTTGCGAAAGTCGATGCGCCGACGATCTCGTTGCGTTATACGCTTTAATGACGGATGAGACGCTGGATTTTCTTTCGACGGCGAAGCTTAATGACGTTTTGAAAGACGAGGGGGAAGGGGCTTATTATAAAAGAGGGATTTAATTGTCGAGTTACCGAAATTTTACTTGACGCTGTTTGGATCGTGTCGTACGGACGTTTACGGATTACGTAATCGGTTGTGAAAAATCATTGAACATCAAAAATATTGGGTAAAGTTTGAACTAGGTTTATTATAAGGCACACATACCAAAATCTTTATAAATTCAAATATATATGCTGCGGCTTTAATTCTTGAAATTGTCATATGATACGTCATATGATAAATTACTTGTTTCGATCGATCATGTGAAAATGATGTGATACTTTTTATTAAATTTCTTTACTAAGCTGCTTTATATACCACTGGCAGTTCTATTTATAAAAACAATTTTCAAAAGAGACGAGGGAGACGTATAAAACGCACGCATCGTATATATACGAAAATTAAAAATACCTATATACACTCATTCTGCGCTGGAGGAAATCTCTGCAATAAGAGCCATAACTACGCTGCTGTCAAGGAGATGGAAAAAGAGTACAAGTTTATAAACAGGATTTCCCGTAATGCACCGAGTTTGCATTGCTAATGCACTGAGCTACAGGCGCCTCGAGCTTTGCGCATATGTCATCCTTTGTAAATATACCGATTCATGCGCACACGCGTCGAGAACTAATTGCACGTTATTCGACACACTTGGCTATACATCGCGTACCACTTAGTCAATGATTTGATTTTTTTTATAAATCGATCGTTGTTACACGCCCATTTATTTTTCGAAATTTATCACGATAACGAAGATTAACGAGCAGTATCATATCGAAGGTAATTGAAAATAGGAAGTGACATGGGCATTATTGTATAGCTGTGTTGTCAAAGATCGTATCTCAGGGTAGATTGAAAATAACGTTACGTAAAGACTTGATCACGTCGATTTGTCAACGAATTTTCGTCTCTTTGTTTTCCTTTACGCAACGACGTTTACAAAAACTTGTTAAACTACTTGTGTAAAATTGTGAGGTACACAGGCATTAAAATGCAACGAAGGATTGAGTAATGTAAACTGAATTGTTTGAGAGAAAAGGGCAGGTTGCGGGTATATAAGCGCAATTAGCGGGTACTTTGAAGTCGGTTCTGAGGGAAAATGATGTATTCAGCACGGGAAGTCGATTGTTACGCGTAATATATATACTTCGCAAAACTATTCCCAAGGAAGATACTCGGGATCGTTGGGGCAAAAAGAAAAACGGTTTGGCTGTATATAATGACGCGTTGAGCGAGAGGATGTAGTGAAGCAAATTAACGGCTGATTTCCCGTTGAGAATGTAATAATATCCAGATATGAGTAAGGCTGTGTATAATAGATGCAAATAATATTCTCGGTGACATACAGCAGTCTATTATTAGTATTTTATTAAAATCTTAAAAAATGCACAACTGATGTATTTCCTGGCAGTATTGGTGAAAAATTGAGTCAATTTACGGTTAAAATTTTGTAGAATGAGATACACGAAAAAAAATGGTGGTAACGGTAACGAAGTGCTTGGTAAAAACGCACCAACTATATATATTTTTTGTTATCCTTAATAAGAATTTATTAAATATTTCCAAGAAAGTAGGTGACTTACCAATTTCTTCATCATACTTACTAACTACATGGTAAGATTAACCAAAAATATATAATAGTTGGTGCGTTTTGTTACTGCTACCAAGCATTTTTCCCCGTATTCTTAGAAATTCGTTTCAGACCATTTCCAGAATATCTACACCCGGTTATTCTAAATATTTTCAAATTATTTAAAACCTCAAAATCAGTAGTTTATAAACATACACAACTAAATTCCCTATTACACTAGCCATATCGTTCAGCACCGCAAACTATTCGCTACTGTAAAAACTAAAAGCTCGGCGGTTCACCTCACTTCGCTCCTCCCGTGTGTCTCGCATATATACACTCGGAGGACGAGTGTTCTGCACACGTGTGCGTGAGCTCACCGCTCCCCGGCCAGAAATGTAGAATGAACCGTTATGGGGACGAGCTTCGGTTCTGGTTACCTTTACACATGTGTGTGTGTAAGCGTCGCGAATGTTGCTATATGTTCGAGGAGACGTTTCTTATGCGTTGGTGTATATACAGACGCGGGTTTAGATTATGTGAGAAGTTTGCGATTGTAGTGCAAGGTTTTCTTCGGAATGTCTGTAGATAGTTTTTATTAACTGCATTGCGGTGTGGGATAATGTTTTCCAAGATTGTGTAGAGCTTGTTGATAGTTACCTTTTGAGTTTTGTATTATTTTACGGTGAGCTTAAAGTTACTTCCGATTAAAAATATGTTTTTATAATCCCATATACAAGTATAATTAATCGTTTAGCATTTCTACGCGATCCCATTGAACTGTATATATATATATAGAACGGACATCGCGAGAATCGGATGATGAAAAAAAAAGAAAAACGATCGGTAGCCGCACACAATGCACTTTCGTTCCGCTGAAAACATTCACCGAAATTACGCCCATTAAAAAGATAATTCGCGTGCCTCGCGCGCACTAGGACATTGCGCAACTCTATGTACAGCGGCCTCTAATTATCGGACAAAACGATCGGCTATAAGAGGTTATCCAACGCGGAGAGAGTGAGAGTCCGAGGCGAACTTTATAATATATACCTATGTATATTGTGCCTCAGATCTCGATGGTGTTGTTTATAAGTTGTATATATGCATAGGATTGTAGGTAATACGATAGAAATTTAAAGATTTTAATTTGGCATCGCGATCTAGTTACCGACAGAGAAGTAGACCATGTTAATCTGTCGTATTTCACGAATTTGTATAATTTCAAACATCGCGCCAAATGTTATTTCAACAAAGTCTTCGTTTTATTATACAATATACCTAATAGCCTTTATTACTGCATCCACATAAACGAATCAGTTACGTCTTTTCGTCGGTAATATAATAGTGGCGCGAAATTTGAATTTACAAACAACTCCACTCCTATATATCCACCGATCTATATACAAAACGTGTAATCCTCCATGTAGTACATACCCCCAGCAAATTTACGCTCCTATCCAAATCTAATTTTATACCGCTCGCTTCTCTCTCCTCTCTTTTATCATCTCTCTCTTCGCTTCTCTAATGCTTGCACTCTCGCGGCTGCATAATATTATACACACACAGCCGCGATCTCCGCACGGCTCGGAGAGTGAAAGTCCAGGTTTGCTATGCGCCTTTAAAATATCGCGCGCAAGAAATGTCTATCTATATATATATACACGCCTAAAAGACCGGTATTGTGTTGCGAGTATATATATAGTGATATCGGAGAAAATCGCGAGGAGATCGTTATGGTGCTCTGTTGTTTGATGACGATTCTACGGGACGGCGATTTGTACTTGTGGGAAATGGCTTTTTGCGAAACGTAATGTCAGGTGTTTGCCCGGTTTCGATGCGGAAAAAAAGAACGAGCGAGTTTCACGTCGCGGCGAAAGGAATTTCGGAAGGAGGTGTATATACTATGCAGTGCGTGTAATGATAGACTCCGGCGTTTAGAAATCCTTGATGTGAACACGTTGGTGCATAGCTTTTTTTTGTCGTGGAATTGGCGGAAATTCGTTGACGATTTATTGGCTAAATACTGGTTAATTTTTCATTGAAAAGGTTAACCATATTCTAACCATGGATACATTCGATGCGATTTAAAAGTCTATCAGTGCTCATCATTTACTTAAAAGCGCTGAAACTGAATTACTTCAGCTCCATTATATTCTAATGGTCGCTCGAGTATGCATATAGAAGGCACACATTTACAAAGTAAACGCCGGTTACAGTTACAAAAGTATTAACGCTTTATACCGGTACCTTTCACTGCCGACCTCGCCTACATACCTTCGACTATAGGGAACACACACACACACGCGCGCGCGCACACACACATTGAAAGCGACGTTCGGTAGCTCTTGGATACTTATACTTCCTTATGCGGTCGTTTTTTTTTCGTCGCCGCGAGACTGATTAAAATTTACGACTGTCTACTTATGCGAGATTATGCGGGATAATTTTGAGAGAATTAGGAGAAAAAGAGGAGTGTACTTATCTTCATTCTTGCATTTTTCAGCTGTATGCATGGCCGTCGGAGTCTGCATTTATCCTCTTGGTTGGGATTCGCCGGTGATCCGGGCTGTTTGCGGCGCCACAGCGTCAAGGTAACGTGTACTTTTTGTGAGAAAAAAGGTTTGGGAAATTTGTGACAGGCACTTTCTAAAATGAGAGATACGCATATTTTAAGATTATCTTCCGTATAGAGCTACTTTTAATTCTGTCAAAAGCTGTCATTTGGAATATGGTTATTATCGTTCTAAAGACCGTTTAAGAATATCGTTGCAGTTAAAGAGTCGTAAAATTAATTTTACATTCATTTTACTGGGATAACCATCCATTGTGAAAGACATGCTTAGTGAACGGGTTAACGGATGCAATATATATGGCTAAAGTAGAACAGTTGAAATTTAAAAAAAAGGATAGGTGACTCTTCTCAAAATTACTGAAAGGGGTCCCCTAGTCCTTTCGTTGTGACTGAAACTGTTTTACCGATCTTACACTAAATAACGGGGGTTGTTAATAAACTACTTTATAGACATGTCTTCGAATAAACTTAATAATTATGCATTTAACTTTGTATAACAGTAAATTTTTTACATTGAATGCGACATAGTTAAAGATTTAGAATGCAATTATTTCGTATAAAATGTCGGTAAAACAGATGATAGAAGGACTAAGACACCCAACTACTAATTTATTCACTTTCACAGGTACAATCCAGGTGCATGTGCCGTGCGGTGGGCCATTCCTCTGGCGGCAATCGCTGCTCTAGACGCAGCAACCTTGGCGGCGCTTGCTTTCATTTTGGCCTCGAGACACGTGAAGCTACAGCCCGAGCCGTTCAACAATGGATCGCTCTACAAAGGTACACACATACGCCTACGTACAGAAGACGTGGCTGTCAGAAAGGACAAGTCTAATTTACGAGGATTCTCGTGTTTTACTATACAGAACGATATGTTGGCTGTAAACGTCGTTTCTCGGCTGTTGTTATTTTTATTAAGAGTAGATCGGAATTACCGTATAATTGTACATATATAAAATCCTATTGCGCAAGAGTTATTAGTTCGTTTCGTTGGAATCGTACAGAATAAAAGAGAAATCTAAAAAGTAGATGATGCACTCTTAATTTGGAAAAATGATTAGGTTCGAGAAGATCGTGGTCTTTTTTAAGGATGAAAACGGATAGAAATTATAGCTGCACTTTCTGTCGGTGACACTTGTTTCAAAAGTTTTTGCAAACTTTCATTTTGATCGAAAGTCGGAATGAGACGCAGAAAAAAAGCTTTAAAAAATATAGCTAACGTACTGTCTTACTAATTTTTTTTCGAAATTTACAGGTGAGGTGAATCCCGGCTACGTGAACGAGGCTCAGAGTGTCGCAGGTTCTCGCAAATCACTCTCCCTGCGACCAGTTTTATTGGTAGCGCCGCCAGATCAAGATCGTTACAGCGAACTGTCTCGAGCCAAGTCTCATTCGCATCACAGCCTTTTCGCCGCGTCACAGTCCCATCCGGTACATGCCATGTCCACAAATACTCTCAACCACTCGCAGCATAATTTCCAGCTATGAAGATTCAGCGGAATTTCGCAATGATTCAATACTGCCAGAGTATCTCCTTTTGTTATCGAGGAGTTTTTTATTTTTTATGATTATGTGTGAGAGATAGATGTACGATGAAAATTATATATTTGTCGTGAGGCGAAGTTGGAAATAGATCTTTGTTCCAGCAAAGCCTTTTATTATTGTTGATCTGTTCCAATTGCCCTTGTTAGGGCGAGGATAATGTGCATTAATGGAGATACTAAATGAATTTGATTTTTATATCACGTTCAGATTCAGAGATTATTATAATGATATTTGTATTATTACTCCTGCAATGATTATTGAGCTTCAAATGTAAGAGACGTTTAGGTTTGTTTGACAATTATTTGTATTGATTTCTTATTACTAATAGAGAATGAGTGATGTATTGCTAATAGATATCGAGTGTCTCGGCTGATTCGAGATGTAAGGGTAATTCGAAAATTGTCGATATACTTCTTTAGAAAGGACTGATTAAAAAGAATGCATTGTTACTTGCTGAATGTCTGAGATTTTTTTATGAGCGAAATTGACAAAGTGGAGAATTTGTGCAGATTATGTAGATTTTGTACTTTTCTACGCGAAAAGCTCCACAAAAATTGTTTTTCTAACTGTATGGACGGTTGTATAGTATTGTACCGTTTAATATCTTCCTTTTCAATGTTACTATATGCGTTTTTATTTAACGTACTGCAAAAAGTAAATAAAAAATCATGTTTTAATAAGAGCGTTTTTTTTTCAAGACACATAGCTTATAATCAAAATCATAAAACTTTGGATTTGATTTTGGAAGCTTACTTGCTAATCACTAATTTTTCTTCAAGTTATTCTTACAATTTAAAACAAATATAAAATGTTTAAATAAATTGTATCTAAAAGAAAATCTACTATAATGAGATATAAAATGCAAACCTTCGTTATTAAATAATAATAAAAGAATCAAATAAAGAGAAAAGGTATGTGAATACGCATGGCAGGTCGCCTGTAAGTAGGCAATCGGATAAGTTTGAAAGTGTTTTTGCGATGATAGAGTTATTTGTCACTGCGGTAAAATAAATATCAAATTGTTTTTTCTGACTAGTATATTTAATAATATGTTACAGGATAACCTTCTTATAATTATTTTTTGATATTCAGTGGCTGTTTTAATACAATCACTACATCGTTGGGTTATTTTTCATCAGTTGAAATAAAGACTCGGTTGATTATGCTCGTTTCATACAGAGTAACAGTAAAGTCAAAGAAAATAATAATATTAATTGCTTATCAACAATAGCCTCGTGCAACAATTGAATGGCACGAATTTCATTATGGCTTGGAATATAACAATGATTCTTTTAAAATACTAAAAGTGAATTTTTCATTTCGTAACACTTTTTTTTCTACGTTGTTATTATTATTATTATTATTATTATTATTATTATGCTTCATGTCACAGCAATACAGCAATTACAATAATATTCAACTATGTTTTAAAAAACTACTAATTGGGGGTGTATGGCGAAACTGCGATTGAAAATCTAAATTCACTAGTTAGTATTTTAAACTATACTCTAAATACTATAATAGTAATAATATATCGCGTGAGCTTCACTTTTAGAGAGATCGTTTCAAATACTTTTCCATGATTTTGAATAAATCAACCCAAAGACTCGTCTGTCTCGCTTAAAAATATAATACATGATTCGCAACGAATAACGACGCTCAAAAGTATGCAAAAATACTCGAGATGATAGCGCAATGCTGCCTCAAGATACAGTTGCTCATTACAGCAGAATTACTCGTTTCTTCTCACGAGCTTTACAGGTCGCCGGAAGCGCAACGCTTTGTCTTTTTTCGCTACCACTCGCATATAGTATACCCATCGTTGGTCGCATCCACTTTACAACGGCCATAAAATAATCACGACAGAGCAGCGAGTGCTTCTGACTAATTTTCACGTACTCAGCGTAGAATCGTCCTCATTAGTCCTCATCGAGGAAGCGCGCGAAACCAAACGATTTTACAATCGTGTTCGTGGCACTGTAAAAGTGTCCGATCGTAAGACCTTTTTCCTTCTCGTCTTAATTCACAATATATATATATGCAATTTGCCAGCGACACATGCGCTTTTTATCGTTTTATTGCTCGCGTAAATTTCGCCCCGCGTTTATAGACGGCTTTTTTCAGAGCTTCTTCGTCGCTCTTGTATATTCCTATATGTATTATACTACATGATGACGACTGTACGATTTACAATTAAGTACGAACTATGAGAGAAAGAGAGATTCCTATAGGCTATGCAAGAAATCAACTGGGCGGCGACGAGCACTTCTGTGTGTATAATTACAATTTTGTCAACCGATTTTTCTTTTCATTCGTTCCGCTACTATATACTCGTGTGCCCCGGAGTATTATTATACGGAATGTACATAACTAATATTCGATTGTCGGCTCTTTTTTGGTATTTTCACGATACGCGTTAGAAAATTATGGAAAAATAAATAATTAAAAATACGAAGCGCGACGATTAATAAAAAAAAACAAGTAACTCACTTCTCAGAAGCGACAATCAAACTGAACGCGATCGTTTCATCGTGGGAATGTATAGGTATATATGATATAATATAGTGACTTATAATCACCAGCCAAAAAGAAAGTATATATAAACGCTATAATAATGTACACAATCGTTCAAACGTCTTTGCCAACGACGATGCCGCAAGGCTGTACGATACCGGTATCGAGTATCACCCTCGGCCTCTTGGTTACCGATCTGTCCTCGTCCTTCTTCAGTAGTTCCTCTATCGAGTACGGATTTCTCTTCCTTGGCTGAGAGGCTTGTTGTTGCGCGCCTGAATCATGGCTATCCGATCTACCGACGTTCGTCGTTGTTCCTTGGCTCGACGAGTTGGAATCGGTAATACCGATCGTCTTGTTGTGACGCATGAAAGCACTGCGTTTACCGCCCAGTTCAAGGATCGTCGTCGGTGGGCTTCTTTGGTAGGGTTTGGAACTGTAGTGCTGAGATCGGTTGGAATCGGTTGCGACCTCGTCGAGGTCGCTCTTGTCGAGGGAATCGTCGCTACCGGCCATCGAGCTCGAGCTCGATTTCATACCGATCTGCGACTGGGACTCTTGACTGTCGCCCAGTCGTTCCGAGTCTGTGATTCTACGGGAAAAAGGGTGAGTTTTGTCAACCGATTTTCGGATCGAATGTATCATCATAATCAGTGATGATGGAATAAGACTTACTGGGCTCCGTTTTGTATGTGAAGAGAAGTCGCTTGGTAGAGCGACGAGTAGAACGAGGGATTCCAAACAGGCGTTGAAGCTCCACTGGATGACGAAGAGACGTTCAGGGGTCCCAGTGCTCCGGGATAAAAAAACTGGTAGTCTGCTCGCATTAGTGGCTCTGGAAAAAAAAGGAGGAGCAAAGTTACAGAAGAGCCGCTCGAATGTGTGTTATACAGACGTTATTATTATACCGATCATCGCTATGCGTTTCCACGCAAATGACCAAAAGAACATTATCGTCGGCTCGCGGTATACGTCCACTTTGAAGAGGAGAGTATAATAGAGGCTATTTTCGAGCGCTTAGGCCTTTTTTCTGTCTTTCTCATCCACAAAACGCGAAATAGAGAAGCGAGCCGCAGTATATATCGTATAACCATGCACAAAAGAGCGTCTAACACAGTCGTCGGCGAGAAAACAAAGCCGCGAGACTCGCGTGTCGGATGATATAATTACTTAATTTTTCGCTCTTGCGGCGAAATTTTGAGGCAAAAACACGTTGGTGTATATACACCAGGTGGGTTTAGTGTATAGAGCCATTAGTCGGCGAAATCGTTGCTTCGCGAATTCTCTCTTTTCTGCGTTTCCGGAAGAGCGCAGCAGCTGCTTTACGACGTTTCTGGAGATCGAGTCTCGACGATAATAGTAACCGACGGAGAGGTGCGAAGTCTGATGTTCGTATATGAGTCGCCGTAAATCATATTGTCGGAAGAAGATTCCGTCCGGCTGGGAAGAGGAAGCAATTTATTTTAAGCGGATGCGAAGCACGGAATGACGCGAAGAAAAACTTTAATCGAAAGAAGTGGACCCCTAGGGGGGTCTTGAACTGTTTTATCGACTATGCACTGTATAACAGTATTTGATTATCGTTATACCGTAACGAAAGGAAAGTTCGATTATTTGCAACAACAATGCGCTTTATTGATAAACGCGCGGATACATACAGTTTCGGAGACGACAAATTTTCTTTTTTCCAACTTTATTTAACACCGAACAGACGCTACAAAAAGTATTTGCAAAGTTTCGCGCAGTCGGACCCCTTTTAATTAACTCCCAATATATAGATATACTATACCTCCAATGGAAGCGACGCTCGATGGCATCTGCGATTGATAAGCCGTGATCCCGGAGGTTGCCGAGTCGGCGCCGGGAGCGGATCCCGGGAGTTCGGTCTGCAAACCGCCGCCTCTAAGTATTCTATTGATTGAGGAGACTGAGGGCAGATTTTGGGGGTCGCATCCTTCGCGAGCCAACTGCTCGCGTATTTCCCAAGCAAATATCGTCGGATTTTCCTGCTTCATCCGGAGGATCTTCTTCACTATGCTCGGGGTTGCCACTTGCTGCAAACAGTCGCCCTATTGAGTTTCATGAAACACACTCGAACGTACTTCAACTATTTGTATTTTATGGACGTGTATTATTCAGGTCGTTGCTTTTCTATGATGCATATATATATTTGTCGGTTATTGTGGGCATTCGAAAATATCCCTTTTTAAATTTCAAGCTAAACGAGCCAAAGGAGGAGTTTCGAGAGGCTAGACATACATCAGACAGGTCGAACATCGACGCTGCGGCATAGAAATCTATATATGCACGTGTTCTCATCGTCCTCCCGCGAAATCGAGCCTCACCTATATGAATGACACACACGACTGCCTTAAAGCATCGACGTACATCCCTTATCACTCGTTAGCACCATGTCGCGCAAGGTGACTATACATGTTCCCTCGGGATAATTACGAGGACGCTACTACTCGGTCAACCTGTTCATCACCTTATCTAGCGTTTAGCGCCAGATGTCGTGTGCAGCGGCCAATTCCCTCACGCGCGTGTGTATCTATGTGTGTGAGAGAACACATTAGAGACTCGTTATTGTGCAGTGTATACGTTGCCTTTGCCTTAGTGTACAGCGATAATCATTGTTTCCAGGGGACGGAAGTGTCAGATTCGTATCTGAGATGCTACCGCTATTACCCTCCTCTCGCTATACGGCTGTGTCGGTCTGCTGCCGATGTCTCACCCTATGGGACACACATGCGACGTGTGTAACCCCTCCACGAAACTATTAGTCGACGAGCAATCTCCTCACCACCCTATGTTATACTTCCCATACAGAAGTGTCGTCTCATTGTCACGTACTCAAAGCTGCTATTTTTTCTGTCCTTTGTGTCGAAAATTATCGTATTTTGACTCTCATTTTTTCCAATGAAATTTATAAAGCGAACACACGCTTTCCAATTATTTCTCAATTCAACGTACATTCACAATATACAAGCTAAATTAATTAGCTTACAGTAGACTAAATCCACCATCGAGCATTTCTATCCACAGGGGGTGAACAAAAAAAAAATCTCAATCTTTCTCATACTATATATAACCCTCATGCAAAAATCTCACTCTCCTTCCTTCCGGCGATTCGCGTGGCTCGCGCATTTGCTCGTCCCGCCCCCTTCGCTCTCCTTATCCGCAGCGCACAATATTCATAAGTACATTACACGCGGGGATCTCTTCTTCGATCTCGAAATCCGTGCGGGTAACCAAGCTGACCATTACGTGCAAACAACCAGCCCGCGTTAGCATAAAATTAACGCACTCGGCTGTATTATCCCTAATTTGCAATTCAAATTTACGAAAATCCAGCCGATGAGAACCACTGCTCTACTATATATACATATACACACAGCCCAGATGACGACGAAAAGTCGTCGGTCTTTAGCCGCAGCCGAGCGTCGCTATCGTCGTCGATCTTATTTTGCGGCTCACCTGTGTGCTCTCTCTCTCTCTCGCGCAATTTGGCTATACCATATTATATATATATATACACACCTACTGTCGTTTTCCGGCTCGAAAAAAAAAAACGGTCGCACGAAGCGCTGATACGCATTTAGGCGACGCGCGCGTGAGATTCGAGGGTGAGATTATGCGCGGCGTGTCCTGTGCGCGACGAACGACGATATAATTTGCCCCGTTCGCGATCGACGATCTCTCCCGCGAGTACGTTAATTTAACGTACTTGTGCGGGAAGCTCTCGTTTTGGAGGTGGCGGGAGTTTGAGCGACGCGATACATGTGTATAATAATAAGTCGTGATCTTGAGCTATTTTTATTGTTGCTGAGGGGGCGTGACAATTGATTTTTCGAATCGATATCCGTTGGGCTTTCGAGAGAAGGACTTTGTTCGATCAATATTCATGGGAGTATAGTTAAGGATATGTGTTAATCAAAATCTTATTGAAATAATCTATAATCGTGATCATCTTATGTGTTCAATTATTAGAGTTTTTGATTTAAAAAATTAACCAATAATTAGCTAATGTTATACCTTATAGAAATCGTTAATTTGTCTACCAGGGATAATTCTAAATACCTGATTCTGATAGCAATATCAAACAAATTCGGCAATGATATTATTGTTTCTCGGTGCAGCCGATAAACTAACGCGTATATATATATATATATATATATACCTACTTAACAATTCATTTCCAGCACGAAATATACATTTTTATTTTCATCGACCTCGCCAACCTCTCCAACTGAAAAAATTACAATGCAAATCCGATCGACAGCCAGAGATACGCATACCAGTTCGCTACGATCGATAACAGAAATCGATATAGCACATACCTTCCACGGCTTCCACAAAAAGAAAAATGACAGCTACGGCGTATATACACGTGTATACGTACGTGCAATCGTTTTGTTTCGTTCCGTTGTCACGTCGACCCCGTTAAATCATGCATCGTAATGCAAACACAGAAACGACGGCTCGAGATCTTAATTACACGATAGTCGTCGTCGCAGCGGCTATTGCTGGTCGCAGAAGCGCGAAAATACCGTGTTTTCGAAGAAACTATACGCGAGGAAAAAAAATTTTCCATTTCTTTTTTTTTTTTTTGAGCTTGATGACAGCTTTCGAGGAAAGCGTACGACGATTTAGCTTCAAGTATCCGGAAAGTAATTTTTCTTTTTTTTTTTGTTAAATTACAACAGAAAGAAACCGACGTCAGAATTTTCAAATATATACCGCGCAGATATATATTGCTCGTATTTATGCAAACGATGTCCGATATAAGTACGATCGCTGCCCATGGACTTAAAAAAAATCGTCATCGGCGTATAGTAATATATATATATATATATACACTCTCTCTGCCGTTCCGACGTCAATTTGCGGGGGCCGTGTTTACGCTCGCAACGTTTGCATATTTCATACGGGACGATTTTCGCTCCTGACGTGCCCGCGACTCATTACAAACGTAGCTTTACACACACATATATATATATACATAGACGTGTGTAAAAAACATTATACAGTCGTGTGTATATAGATTATCGGTATAACTCGACGATTAATATGCGCGAGAGTCAATTATCGATATGTGCAGCACATATCGCGATGTGTCCTGATAAGGAAAAGGATTTTCCGATTTGTTAAATTTATATACGCACGATACTGCATATGCTATATACAAAGTACAGGGTAATTTCGAAGGTTCCTCGAGGCTCGTTAAAACTAACGATTTTCATAAAATCGCGCGCTCCTGTCCCCGTAACACACCGAAATCCAAATATTCAAGCGCAGTTAGGTACACCCCCTGTAATTTGCCGAAAAATCAACCTCTCCCGCAGGATAACTAAGAAAACCGATAAGATTACCGCTAATATTTTCGAGCGCTCAAAAAAAAATATATACATATATACAGCTTCTTCGTTCCTCCCCCCCCCCCCGTATATCTGAAATTATGCTAATCCAGGAACACGCGCGCGAGCAAAGTGTTTGGATAATTGCGCGAGAGCGAGTTGCACGCTCCGCGAGCCGTCTTCACTTAAAATCACATCGGCAACGCTCTCTCACTCGCTATATAGAGTATATACATATATGTGGCCGGTCGCCCTTTAGAAAAAAAAATACATCTTTAACTCGCCAATTATTACGGCAATAAACCTTCGGGAGAGAGTTGCGCGTCGACGCTTCCTTTTTGGCCGAAAGAGCGTACGGACGTGTGCGCGCGTACTTTTTTTCGCACTTGCCGGTCTGAGCGCGTGAGAAATTTGCATAATTGGTGAGAGTGCGAGCCTGGTATGCATAGGGGGCTCTCGTGTTTATATACGCGGAGGAGATTTTTTTTTTTTTTTTTTGCAGCCAAAGCGGTATACACGGAGGTGTGGAGATTTTTCGTGTGTGAAAGTTGTATTGTGCGTATGGAAGCGAGAGAGGGAAGCTGGTTGCCTTCGAAGGTCGTTGTCTTTGAACTTTGGTATAGGTGAGATTTGCGCTTGTGTGTATTGTGTGGAGGGAAAGGGAGATGTTGTGGTGAGCGGGTTGGGCTGATTAAGAATTGTGCAGTTGGAAGTTTGAAGATTTAATTAGCCTGGTAGAAATTTCACGATAATTTATCGTCAACGTGTTCATCAAATGGGGGTATTATTTATGAATATTTATTTATTGATAACATTTTAATTTCTGAAAAACTAGTGATTATTCTCTCAAAAACGAATGTCTTGAAAAAATTGCAGAAACCTGACTTCAATTTACTTTAAATATAATCTGTCGTTATCAAAATAATGTTTTTAAGTAGAAAATATCGCTGGTTTTACTCGGAAACCCGTGACTTCTACCATCAGGGTAGTGCGTTGTTTGAAAGAATGCGGAAAGTTTGCAGGGAATCGACTCTTTTGAATTTTAGTCCTTTTTCCAAGATAAATTAGCTTGGTTAACGTGTCAACTAGTTTCTAGCCAGATTATAGCTATATTCTAGCTAACAGGCTTTGGAGAATAATTGTAATTTATCCATCAGGTAGTTAAGGTGTCAACTAGTTTCTAGCCAGATTATAGCTAGATTCTGGCTACAAGTCTTTGGAGAATAATTGTAATTTATGCATCTGATAGTTATCGTGAATATACAACTGTTTCATTCAATTGTTTATTCAAAAATACACCACAACAATATGCATCAAGATTTCAGCGCAAGACCCAAATAATCAATGATATAAAGCAACAAAAAAACACGATCCATATACCTTTGTTTTACTGCCACCGATGCTACCGGGCCTGATACTACCGGTCTCATAGAACCTCGTGAGTATCTTGGACACACATCCGTGCGAAACGAGCAACTGGCGGGATATATCACAAGGCCTGACGCCCATCAGTGCAAGCTGAACGATTTTTTGCCTCACGCAGTCAGGTAGCGGACGACCGTTCACGAAGACTCCGCCCAATTGATTAACTCCAGCTTGACCTGCAAACGCAAACAGTTATGAGAAAAAATGAGACTTTTTTTTTCCTCGCTTCGCCGATCGGGCAAGTGTCGCGAGCAAAGTGTATATATATATATTTAAACGCTGTTTCATCGGCAATAATTTATCGGTGCTTATCGTCAATTAGCGCCGCGACGCTTTACAATCAATAAACCTAATTTTCTATATCCTCGTGTATGTAACGACGCCTCGTACACGCGCTCAAATTAATCCTCACTCGCTCGCTCTCTCTCTCTCTCTTCGCACTTCCTCGTTCTTGTCGAGGTGCGAGAGAATATTACCTTGAAAATCTCCGAGGGCCATTTCGCGCGAAAATTTTCTTCACGCGCCGCAGTTAGGCTTTTTTTTATACTCGCAATCTGCTATATACGCTCAGCCGTTGGAATTGGTTAAAAACGTAATTATATGGATTTTTACGCGTCGGGTAATTTCGAGCGAGTTATCGCGCGAGGTGTGTTTAAAGTTACGGGTTTTTACTGTCACGGGTGTATGTGGACGTTGTTACGTGGAATTTGACTCTCCGCGCGCGACTTATCGCGCTTGGAAATTTTGACCCGCGGGTTTTACTCAAATGCGTATGTGGGTAAATGTTAATACATATAGTTTTTAGTGATAATTTTGGATGGAGAGAAAAGGCCATTTGTAATGAGTGGAGTTGAAAGTTTTTCCTTTTGGAGAATATATGGGATGGAAATACTGCATAAGACTATATACTGTTGAAAATTGTTGGAAAATGTAGTTTTCAATTTTAAGTAACTTATTTTTTATCAGGAAAATCTTAATAGCAAAATTTTACTATATTTCAAATTTGTCTATCGAGATTACTGTGCGGTGATGCTTTTAAAACACTATTGTCGGCACTCTTTGATTCACAAGGATCTTCAAACTCTTGAATTTTGAAGAAGTAAGAAGTGAACGATACATACTTATCGATTTTTGCTTGCTAATTATGATCACGATGTGGCATCCCCACTTTCTTTGTTATTGCGACATTCTCAATTTCGTTTAGCACCGAATGGAACATTGTAAGGGTAAACATCTGCACAGATAGCAAAGTCTGAGTCGCAATAGTTACGACATATCTCATCCTTTTTAATGGCTATATTAGGTTCACCGGATTAAAAGATTTATCTTTTTTTGACAAGAGTATCCTTCAGTTATATTGGAGAGTTCATAGATGAATTTTTTATTTATGTATTTATTTGATTACTTACACGAGTTATGAAGCTCTTTAAAATTTAGAAACATATTACATGTTTTATTAAAGCACATAATTTTTTTACAAGTTTTTAAAGGAAAATTTCTTTAGTCAAAAATAGGATCGCTTTAAATCCTTTGACGTTTGAAGAACGCTTTTGTGAGTGTATGGAAAGCATTACCGAATAAAAAATAATTACATTTATTATCGCTGCACTATGGTCACGGCCACAATAAAGGTAGAAAATATGTAGATCTTCATGCTTTTATGTTACTAGACGAGCTGATTAATTTAAACTATTGAATTAGAAATTTTTATGAAATTTTCAGATCTCTTCAATCGCCAGAAGTAAACGGATCACTTGAAAAACAACTTATTGTTATTCGAATATTAAAAATTATTACTAGCATATATCTGCGGTCCATAAATTAAGAATAATTAATTGATCGAAATACATCATGTTATATAGCTGCTGTCACTCAGACTCTACACTTTTACATAAATGAAAATAAGCAAATTTATCAAAGTGCTTGATATTACACGAGCCAGCTAGTTTTATACGCTTCTTAATTACTTCGTAAACATTTTACTAAAAAACATGTAGCCTCGAAATTTTTATTGTCCTATATTTGTGAAGTACTTAGCAACTATATACACAGATAAAAAGATACAATGGGTTCAGCTATCGGGAATGAAACTCCCCCCCCCCCTCCTCTCACGATTATATATACAAAATGATAATAACGCAGACATTTATTTAAATGTAATTAGTTCTTCTTATAAGTGACTTACATACGTTTTAAATATACTGGTATATAATGTTTGTAACTAAATTTGCTACCTTGTGTCTTGATGGGACGTATAATATGATATATACGTATGTATAGAGAAGAATGAGGTACTTTGGTAAATATTTTTTATTTTTTCTTACTGTACGGTGAAAAGGCACTTATAAACGTTATCTACTTATTTATCTCGAAATTCTTTAGTGTATTTATAAACGTCATTGCAATGTATATAAGATGTACTTATTTATAGCAGCTGCTGGTAAAAAATATAATTAAAGAAAATATATATTCTATGATCATTTGTGACTATAATAAACCAAAAAATTACAATTTTTTATTAAGTAATTTTCTATATCGTGAAAGTTATTACCGTAATAATGTTAATTAGCCCCTTTCTGTTAACTTATTTATGTAGAATCTAATTTTTTTACTATATCTTTTCAAAATTTACAAAAAATACACCAAAATTTACTCAACAATTCGTTGATTGTTTACGAACGTTGCAAGTGCTGTAAACACAGATACGCAGCATCCAATGATTCAGAATTGCCAAAATTGTTCTATAAATGTTTTAATACGAAAGGGTTTATTTATTATCAAACAAAAAAACGAGAATCGGGTGGGCCCAAATTTAAAAACAATATAATAACAAATTCATTTTCAATCTTAATTATTTTGTTAAAAAAGCAAAATATATACTGTAATAATTTAAAAAGAATTCATCAACATCAGATGGAATAAAATAGTACGACGATGCAGTATAACGAGTAAACCGAATATAGGTCAGAGTTCATTTTTTTTTTCTTCAATTTTCAACTATAAAATAACCCAATCATATTTCGGCAATCGAGCCTCCTGCGCATCAGCGATATTCCCAACGAAATCGATGTAGCTGAAAAACCAGCGCGAATCTGTAGCGCGAAATTATCATTCAAATTTATTATAATTAGCCTTTTACAGCGAATTTCTCTAAAAAAAATCGCCTCTGCTACCGCTGAATGAATATAAATCTATATATAAGCATCCACACGTGCTATAAACCAGCGGAGCCGGGCAAAACCCAGCATACATAAAATCAACTTGATACACAATAAACAACTATTTATGTATATATATTATACATCGTGTGATCTTTGATGTATACATACATACGGAAAAGATCCGTTAATTGCCCTCACCTCCCGATAAGCCAACAACGAAGGTCGATTACAGCCCACAAGTATACCGGCTCGTCGTACGTGTCTCATAGAGTATATAGAGACATAAGAGCGACATTAGGAGCAGGTGTCCCCCCTCCCGGTCTAATGATCCGCAAGAGAAGATCCTCGCGTGATGCGTCTCGCTCGCGAAACGTGCAATTAGTCCGGTGCGACCGAAATTGCTTCCTGCGAAACTTAAGCCTCTTTACGAGCTATATACGCGACGAGACTAGGTCTTTTCACCTGGCCGAAAGCTATTAGAAGCCTGAGCACTAAAATGTCAAAGGCTGCCGAGTTTCGTTCGATAATTAGCAACGGATGCTAAATGGACGCGAGTCTAGCGCGTCGAATCTCGGAGAGATGCAATATCGTCTCTGTATATATTCGTTGAGAGAGTGCGAAATTCGATGGGCTTTTATATTTCTATACGGTTGGCGAGGAATGCCTTTTGTGCGGAGGGAGAGAGAGAGAAACGTTAGTCGTTATTATGAGCGTTAGCTGATGCGACGGAAGGTGTGTGTGTGTGTGTGTGTGTGTGTCAAGGAATTTAGTATAAGATATAAGAGAAGTATTTCTTTACTATGAATTGAAATCGATTTTTTAATAGTTAATACGCGAACTTAATACACAATTTTTGAGCTTTAATTACAATCATACAAAAGTATGGTTAATATTATGACACAATTTGAATGCAGCCGTGAAGTTTATATTGGAGAAATAATTATGTGTGAGCAAAAGAGGTCAGAATCGGCATTTTTAATTTATTAACTTTAGAGCTGCATTTAATCTATGTGTTACTATGAAGAATACGTTTGTTTACATTTTTAGTTAGCTGTGCATACTCGAAATTGCAATTAAACTTATATAATAGTGCATTAAGTTCGCGTATGAAGTATTAACGAATGATTTCATTACAGTAAAGAAATATAATTCTCTCGAAGTTAATTATTGATTATGAAATTTCGTTTTTATACAACGAATACATTGCTTATATTGTTGATTCTGTATGTTGCTTTTTAGTGCTAATATTGATAAAGAAATATCGCGCCGACTAATTTCCCGCTGAAAATTCAAATGATTGCCATGCCGAGTCAAGCGTCAGGCAAATTTTAACATAGTTGCGACTATATCCAAATTAACGTTCGTTTTTTTTTCGGTCCTTATAAATCCCCCTTTACTCTCAACATCATCTCTCACAGCTCCGATATATATCTATATATATACACGCACACATACACGTAACGGTGCTACCGCGCGGGAGATTCCGACGTCGGGGCAGACAGAACTCTTCTGACTTATACGACGCGTTCATAGCCGTTAATGGTCGCGCGGCGCATCGTATATATATATATATATAAAACTCTGCTCGCGTCGGGCCTTTTTTTCGTCTTATAAATCGAGAGCCACACGGCGCGCCTTCGCGTATGGCCGCGCGGCTAATTATCCGTCCGCGTCGCTAATAACGTCATTAACTCAATTACTCGTCGCCGAAAATATGTGCCGACGAGCGATCGGAGGAAAAAGAGCCGATATGATCGTCGACGCGTCGATTATAAGAGAGCTTGTTATGTATGTGCGTGTGTGTGTGTGTGGACGATTCAATTTCTGTGTAATTTTTGGATTACGGAGCTTAATTTAATTCATTTTGTATAGATAGAGGCGGTGAGGATACTTTCGCGGATTCGCGAAATGCTTCACGTAAGTGTCTTGACGACGGCGTAATTGCGAGATTTTAAGGTGGCGATAGTGACATATTCGTGTATTGTTACGAAAGATCACGAAATTGCGAGTAGATACGCGAGGGTGAAATTTTCGATGACACAATAAGTTTTCTTATTATGTTCGTACGTTTTAAATAATAATGTTATATGCTGTATAGTAGAATAATGAACGATTTTTAGCTAATATTAGCTAATTATTGGCTAATTTGTTAATCAAAAACTTAATTAACATTATTACATCGTTAAAAATAAAAATTCGATTTTTTTTGAGTAGTATGATCAATTTGATGCGGTCCACCTATACAGATATGCACACTTAAAATCGAATCAAAATTATTCACAAAAACGTTGGATTTTCAATCGTATACATACAAACTTGATACGATGACATTTGTCAATAGATCCAACCCAACTACTCCATAAAATCCTTAAAATACCCATTCCTCACATCTGCAGACCAAATCTACTCCAAAAAAATCGCATTAAACCCCCATCCAAAAAAACTGCTCTGCTTTCAATTAAACCGCTGCCCTCTCGCTTTTTCCCTCGAATCAGCCGGCACGCGATCGCATTAAAAATTATACGCATATATACACTATTTTTTTCTGTCGAGGATGACGGTCGTCGGTGTGAAATTCGCGCGCGATTCTAAATTATCATTACGGCAAAAAGCAGCCGTCAGATGGTATCTGCCCACGAATGGATAATTCTGTGCGTCTGTACCGAGGATGAAAAGAATATTTATTTTTGCAACATCTGCAAAAACGAAAAAAAGAGCTTAATCGACAATATCCTATACATATATATATATGCCCGAGGCGAAGAAGCTATATATATAAAAAGAAACTTTCGAAATCAAGATGAACACCATAAACGCGCTATATCACGAGGACAATTTGAGCGATTGTCGATCGTCGCGCATTTCGAGGCTAATGTGGGCAAAACGGCTGTATATATGTATAATACATATGGCGGGCTCCGAAATTAGCCAGGGGGAAGCTCGAGCCTCGATCGCTATCGGCTCTTTCGCCCATTTAACCCACGCACCTGTCGCCCTTTTCGTATTATATACATACATGTATCGCCTCTCCTAAACAGATACTCTCTTCTTCTATCTTGATTATTGTTTGTTCTTTCGGAGAGTCCTCTAATTTTCGCGACTATAGATGGCCGAGTTGCATATCTTATAAGGATATATTTTGCGGAGTGAATTATGCGCGGTACGCGAAACGAAAATTCGTAAAGTAAAATTTATATATATAAGGAGGTTTTTATAGTCGAGCGAGAGAAAATATTCTCACGAAGCACTTTGGCGATGCATATTATTTATGTGCGTAAGCGCGGCATAATCGCATCGAAAAGTTATATTGTACTATATATATGTATATATACGGAAATGGTTGGACATCGCGAGAGGTGTCGTAAAAATCGCGTGATTTTATATGTGTGAAAGTCTCGAATCGCTTATGTACGAGGCGCGTTGATATTGTTGCAAGAAAAATTTATTATTGAATTTAGGATAAGGATTTTGTTAATTTCGTATATTCAAAGGCGAGCAGATCATCCTTTTACGATGATTGGATGAATCGGAAAAATGTCTCTTTTATATATAACAGTCCCGAAAACTCTCCAAGTAGGCTCCTAGACTAGAATATATATATATATATATATATATGTACACCACAACTCTTTCTCTCTCTACTCTCACACACACACACACACACACACGCATACACACACACACACACACACACAAGCGCGCGCGCGCGCGCACGCACACACACACATATATATATATATATATATATATATATATATATATATATATATATATATATAGCGGCGAATATAAAATTCTCCGTTAATTACCGTCTCGAAATGCGCCGCTTCCAAATCGTAACTCAGCTGTGCTTTATACCCATAGGCCACAGATACGAAAAGGGAAAAAAGCAAGTATAAACG
Organism: Muscidifurax raptorellus; assembly: GCA_020010945.3. Classification (NCBI taxonomy): domain Eukaryota; kingdom Metazoa; phylum Arthropoda; class Insecta; order Hymenoptera; family Pteromalidae; genus Muscidifurax; species Muscidifurax raptorellus. The sequence continues at coordinate 39,645,655 of CM052080.1, forward strand.
GAGAGAAGCTGATTTTTACTACCAGACGCTCATTTCGGCAGAGGACGAGTTTCTGTCTTTGATCTCGTACCGACGACGTCGAGCCAGCGGTTATACGGTAGCGATGATTATGATGATTTTCGTCGTGTGTCCATAATGTCACCGATCGATTAAACGCGATAACGATTAGCGCCTTTTTTCGAGAGACCTCGTTCTCAGGCTATTCTAATTTCTCCAAGAGATAGATACGCTACGCCGGAGATCGTCGTTCGGCACTTTGACGCCTATCGCTTGATTATTTTTTTGTATTATATCGACGATCTTTTCTTTATGTGTTTTGAGGTTAAGAGAATAAGTATATCCGAGTTAGGACTGGTGTGGCTTGTTTGTGGAAGTACCGATTGATAAGTAAAAATTGTAATTTTGTTTGTAGCTTTTGGATCATCGTTTCCGACATTTCTAGTCGGTGATTGATAAAAGAAACGCCAAATTTTACTTTAAGTATCAAAGTCAATGTTAAAATTTCGTTAGCTTTCGTTAATCGTCTCAGTGTAACCAATAATTAGCTAATATTAATCGTTAATTTTTTATCACGGATTCAAAAGCAATTTTCAAGCATCAGTTTTCATCGGTATAATAAGCTTCTTTTCCAAATACCGACTAAAAACATACTTAAATATATCGAGTCGCAATAATGCGATGACACACATATACAAGTTATACAAAGCTTACCTGTATGCGGCATCTCGACGCTTGCTTCTAAGTGTCCGACTGAAACCGAAGCATAAAAGAGCAGATTATTCACCATATCGAATTATACGAAAAGCAAGTTGCCTAATTAATATTCCGAGAGTAGAGGCCGAGTCGGAAAACGAGCGGAGATACGGAATCGCGTTATGGTTATATAGGCGCATTAATATATATATATACGAAATCCCGTGAGCTGCGGTGCCGCTGTCGTCGTCGTCGTCAGAATCGACCCGAGCCAACACTATATATACACGTACACATATACATATACAGTGTACAATCTGTACAATATTCTCGTTGCGCACGCTAATGAATTTAAATGTATTCAAAAAGGGCGCGCTTGACACTTGACATGGCAACCCTTAAATATATGCAGCCGAAGGACGATAAGCGCGAAAAGGCCGGTAAAGTGTGTTACGCCTGAGCACGACCGTGACTCGGCGGAGAATTTTTTTTCACCCGCGGAATAGGCTTTTCTTCGAATCATTTCAGTCGCTTCGATCATTTCGTTTTACAGCTCGCTGCGTTTATATATCTATAGGTATATTATGACGGCCTCTAAATTTATATGCAAGAAGCCTGCGAAATTCGAAATATTCGAAACTTCACGAGTGCTTAAACGGCCGTTAAACTTCGCATTCTGAATTTACACTTTATTACACGGCTGATGCTAAATAGTTTGTCCTTATTAATTTTCATCACCTTATAGCGAGGGAATTCGAGGGGATTTCGAAAAGTCATGTCGTATAGATTCGATTCGCTCGTCGTCGTTCCGCTTGATTTATTTATACGTGCGGATGTGTGTGTGTGTGTAGTGTTTTTAAAATGATATTCATACGCGGGATTTAGTATATAGCGTAAAAGTGGTATTAATTATTCTTATATACAGTATAGTGTGTGAAACCCGTATAGGTTATGATTAATGGCCGACTACGAGGCGATTAATGCTCGGAGGTGAAATTAAAGCGATACTTGCTTCTCAGCGTTATTTCATATAGATATACAGGCGGCGTGGATTCTAGAATTTTAATTCAAAAATAGTATACGGATGATTTGCATACGGCTTTCTATGTATTTCGGAGTAGCTTGACCTGTCGGTTGATCGATAGCGTCCTAACCTCGAAAAACTTACGTCTTCATTGAACGTACGATATACGTGTAGGTTGTCGTTTATTGTTTAATAAGGAAGTGTTTCCAGATTCTTGCCATCTTTATTTATATTCGCGGACACTGGTATGTATCCAATTTTGCTTGATTTACGGGAAGAGTGAAAAATACGACGCGAGGTGGAGACGGCGATTCGGTCTTAATTCAGCCCCCAACGCCAATCTCGCCTTTATTTGAAAACATTAATCTTTCGAGAGGAAGCATCGCCAGATGAAAAGTACAAATTCATCGCGAAATGACTCTCGAAAAAGCTCCAGTCGGGGGACAAGCGTCGAGAAAATACAGCGCGTTCGCGAGAATAAAAGCTTCGCAACGAGAAAGCCAAAGCCACCTGTATATAGCTATATATATATCCCAAGGCGGTAGCACACGGTTATATACATATACATGGAGCTCAGAAGCGTGGCGTGTACTTAGCGATGCAAATTAATGCGCGATTACCGAAGCGCACCCCCTGGTTGCGCTTTCTTTTCCCGGCGTTCACGTCTACACGCGCGTCTTAATGGCCGAGACACATATATACATATATACAGTGATTCAGGCCACCCCCGCATTAGGCTATATGCTTGCACATACGTGTATGTGTACGTGTATCGCTCGCGCGGCCCCTTTGGTGCTCGGCTAATCTGATTTAATTATTACACATTACGCGACCTCCAACTCTGGTATTCTCTAGTGCTTCATGTGTGTGTGTGTGTGTGTGTGTGTGTGTGTGTTTGATGCGGGACACGCGTACTTTTCTTTCGGTGGGTGTGCATATTTTTACGCGCGAAAAAAGCTCAAGCGTCCGTTTGTACGCGCGTGTGTGTACGTAGCGATTTTTTGCTTTTTTACTTCAAGGGGTCGATTTTTATGCTTGTGCGCCTTTTGTTTTCCGCGAGACGAGAGGTCGTTATATGGAGTAGGAGTACCCTTACTCTGGTCTTCGAAAGATTCTTTCGTTGAAAGTGATACATTCAGGGAGGGATATTGAAGCTGCTGTTTTGTCTCGGCTTTATTTATTGTCCATTTCATGCTCATTTTTTCAAATATCTTTGGTAGAAAAATCAACGATTTTTCGCTAAAATTAGCTAACATTAGATAAAACAATGTCATAATGCTTTTATTTGATTAACACGTACATCGTTAACTTTCTACAAGGAACAAATTTTCGGATTTGAATACAACAAGAAAAAAGTAGTATTTATACACTATATACTACACCAGCTACAAATAACCTAACTTATGGTATAGTTAACCCTTAAGTAAATTCTACTCAAATTTTACCAAGTTCCCTATTAAACCTCACTAATCTTTCAAGTTCACAACAAACAACCGACGTCCGCAGTCATCCACTACGAACACAACATCTCCATCGTGCGCGACGTTCCGCGTGTTTTGTACCTGTATAAGCTCTCGCTCGAAAATACTTACACACACACACACACGCGCGCATATCCACGGCTCCGCAGGTATGTACAATTAAGCGCGGCATTCCCGGGCGCTGATGGTTTCTTTCGGCGATCCCCCGTTTATCAAGTTCGCGCAGCGACATGCACGTATATAGCGCGTCAAATATGAACTTTTTTTTCCGCGGCGAACGGCGTCGTTAATTGTCGCGCTCGGTTCTTTTGATCGATAACCGCCTCATGTATTATTACATTTTTCGAAACTATATATATACAAGCAGCGCGAGTAATTAAGACGTCGCATCGAGAGGCCCTAAGCGCCAGCATTAAACGTGTATATATACGGCAGTAAACGTCATCGGAGTATAGTAAGAAGTGCATTAAAAAAAAAAGGAGCGTTAAGGTCGCGCTGCGACGCCCCGAGCGAAAATCTAGTTTTTGTTTATTCGTTAGGCCCGCGTGTATAAAGCGCGAAGGGTAAGGTCGGATCGGCTCAGATATACACAAGCCCCGGCCGCCGGCTATAAAAATCTGAATATATTAGTCTCGGCTCATGCCGATATGCCTCGTGATAATCCTACTTTTCGAGCCTCTCTCGCCGCTTTTTCTTATTAGTTTCTTTTCGTCGGAGCTTCTCTCCTCTACTCTATACATGAAATCACGAGCTTTCGGACTACACTGTTTATAAACGCAACATTTCCTCGATAATTTTACGCATTATCCACGCGGTATCAAGACGATCAGCAGGGCTCGGAGAAAAAAAAAAGCAAAGATGAAAATTCCAGCGTTACATACTTGGTATAAACTTGCGCCGATTTCGCGAGGGCGTCGCTCGGCTTAGCAATATTTTGTCGCCTAGAAATAAGCTTGGCTTATATCCACGTAGGTATCGGCATATTATCATCCCGTATTTGCATGGGAATTTGCCGCGCGCCAGAGGGGCAGTGATTCACTTTTCATATTATAATCGTTATTCGCGCCGACGTAATCTCGGCCGATCTTTTAGAATATACATTACGATAGCGCGAATTATTTCTGTTAATTCAATTTTTAAAAATCGACATTTCGAATAAAGTTCGAAACCGGGCACCGTAAAAAAATCCTACGTATAAACGACCGCGAGTCTCGCGCACGAGATCTCGTTGACGGCGTCGTCGGTCTCGGCACGACACCGAGCTTTCGGTTATACTCCGAGGGTAATTGGAATAATTCGGGCCGCGCAGCGTTGCGGTGCGTTATTCACGCCACTCTCGCGGAAAGAGAAAAAAATTTGCATTTTAAATGAAGCGATAGCGTGCGCCCGGTCACCCCCCTGCGCGCGGAACACTTTGTGCTTTATATATATATATATAAGAGCCTTAATATTTATCGCGTATATATAGAGCTTTTTTTCCCTTTACGCTCGCTCTAATTGTTCGAGCTGTTCCGATTGCCCGGAGCTTTTGTTTATATACGATATTTGATACATACAATGAACGAGTGTATTATATTGAAGAAAAAGAAGCTAACCTGGAAAAATGTGAGGGCTCCGTAAACAGCCGTCAGCTCGAGTAGATCCTCATCCGATTTATCCTTCGATCTCGTGTTCCACCAGCACCTCGGACGCGCACCGATCGTCAATACTCTTCACTCATATCTTCACTTTCGTCGCGTAGCTTCATAACGATCTTCTTCTTCATTATCTTCACCAGCCCTTCAGGCCAATATATTTGCGTAGAATCGTAGAAAAAAAAGAAAAATCAATCCATAAACACACTGCGCAACATACGCGTTGTCCTCTCCAATGAAAAATCGAGGAAGACCAGAAAAGAGAGAGTAGCTCAAGCGCGATGCTGTCCACGCGAGGGACACGACGTGTCTGAAGAGAAGCAGAGCGTGTGCCTGGCCGGCCGGGCAGGTTCGGCCCCCGGGCGCGCGCACACGCAACGCTACCGCCGCCTGTTTTCTCTAGCCGCAGAGAAGGAGGAGACGGAAGAGATGATGGCACATGCTGTGCGATCACAAGCTGCAGAATTTTTTGGGGGAAGCTTCGTTTGATGATACGATTTTTTGCGCGGAGGAGGACTTTTTCGTAAGGGGGTTTGATTAACGTTTGTATATATATACGATTTTTCTTTTTTTTTTGCTCTTTCGAGCACGAGCAAAACATCGGAAGAATTAATAAAAGCTCGCTTCATTGCGTTTTTACGTATAGCTTCGTTTTCCTTTATTTTCGGCGTGTCGTGTACCCGCCCGAGATCCAATCTCGCAAAATGTCCTAGCAATTTGCCTCGCGGACGCACCTGCGACATTAATCAATCCTCTTTGGTTGTATATGCTAACGGAACGATTTTTTTAAACAATAAATAACACACAACCCCAGGCGAGTAATCAGCCCAATAAAAATTTGTCATCGAAAGTCATTCCGCGCTATGAGCGCACCGGATGGAGTCACTTCCCTGCCCGGCATCCGCAGCAGCGCTTCGTAATGGATTGGGTGTCGAATGACAAATAAACACGGGGTTCGAGCGTCGCGGCCCTTGTAACAGCCCCCCGTGGAGTAATTGTGCGGTAACGACGTCGGGCAGAGGCTCAGCCGCGGACAGGTTGCGTCGCTTCATGGATCATCGCCTCGACTAAGTCGACCTTCGTTGTAACCAAATGTTGTACTCTTGGATTATACGCAGTCGTGAATCAAAGGGGATTTTTTTTTGCCGCGAGTTTTTACTGGGATGATTTATATATATGGTGGGGAGGTTTAGTCGTGCTGAGGTTGTAGAATGATGAATATTTCAATCGTACGAGATTTGAAGAGTAACTAAAATTTTCCAGGTAAATTTTTATTATAAAAACACTGCACCCTTACATCCAAACCGCATCTTATAATCCGCCGAATGACAAAACCGCATCCCCTAAACCAAAACAAAAACACCCCCTACATCCTCGCTCCACTAGACCTGCACAGAAAGCAGCAGCCATCTCAGCATATATACAAGTATACCCAACGCGCAAACCATCTCGCGCTTGCGCATCCCCCCCCCCCCCTCACGTCGAGCTTTTCCCCCCAAACATCCGAGAGACATCGTGAAAAGGAGCTTCTTCGAGCGCGCGGCGATCGATCGGTCCAGTCTACGGGCAAAGCGATAAGATCGCGCCTCGCCACTGGCCAGCCGTTTCCGGCGGCCTCGCGCCATTGGCTCGTCACCTACGCTCGGATACGCCCAGGAAGGATGAGCCCCAGCTGACGCCCCCGCGCTTTCACTTGTCATGCGCGCAACGAGCGCAGGCTGCTCCATTTTCGCGGATATAGTATACTTACTTGTGTCGGGCTGCGAATCGTGTGATGGGGGGTTGGCTGTGTGCGGGGGTGGATTTTGATTTATGGAACACGAGTGAGCGGAGTGGACTGACGTCGCGGAAGGGGTAAATATTTGTGTGCATGATGATGATGATGGTGATGATGCGGCGAGATTTGTAAAAGCGCTTTGTTGATAGATCGCTAGAGGTTTTTATAGAATCGGTTTTGGAATGAATTTTTAGTTGTATGCGCATTTTGACCTATAACTGTAACGCGCAGTTTGGCAGTATGTGGAAAGTCTTTTTATGAATACAAATAAATATATTCATATCATTAATTAAAAGACAGTTTTGCGGCGACTGGCCTACTTTCCTCCAACGATAGGTGGCGCATAGGCGCATTTTTCTGTCCCTTACCTTAATTTGTGCCTGGAATCTATATATACACAGGGTTACGCCGGTCACTCCAAAACTGCCGTAGTAGTTTGGAACATCATTAGTAAATCAACAATGAGGTTAAGAAATCGTTAAAAAAATTACTAATTGTATTAAACTGTTGCTAACTGTTAAATAAATAAAAACAATTTATACTTTCCGATGACTTTTTGCCTTTTAATAAATGCTTTATTTTTTTATCCATGACTTTTCCATGTACCCAAAATTTATATACGAAGCCTCCGTAGAAATTTTTGTAAACCCACCATTCGCTCTCCTAATAAAATAAAGCCAAAGCTGCGATTACACATTTAGCGCGAATTAATTTTTACCCGAAAGAAGCCAAGAAAATTCCGTAAGCTTCAAGTACACCGCAGCGCGTACCCTAATCAACCTTGCTCGGAGCATATACGGCGACCACGAGGGCACACGCCAGCGGGCAATAAGAGAACCGTGCAATTACATCTCGTTACCCCTTTTCACGAGGCTCATTGTTTGCCCACGTTAATGCTCGGGATTTATCAGAATCAGTCTAACCTCGAGACTCGTCTATATATATATATATACACACGCACACACCTGTACGAAAAAACGTTTTTTTTGTATAATGTGCCGCGTGATTACAATAAAAAAAACAATCAACCCCTTCGCAATGAGCTTTTGATGTATATTCAATTTGTGGCCGTTAAGGGGCACAATTAAATTACTTACATATCGGAGAATCGCATCGAAAAATATGCTGTACACACTATTCTTCAATCTATATATACACCCCCAATCCAGTTCTCACCGCAACAGCTCTATTCCCCTCGAAAACTCGTCAAAACCCATCAGCGCTGCACCGAACTCCTCTAATCTACTTTTCGCCTCCGCAATACAAACTGCAACGGCCCCTAATATATATATACACATAAAATACAACAAGAACAACTGCAACCCCGCACACTCCAAGATACAACTCTATTAAATCCTTTCCGCAGAAATCCACGAAATTCCGAAAAATACATACCGACCGCAAGAGAAAAACCCAACTTTCGTCGAGAGCTTTCTAAGAATCTTGTAATGCAATGAAGCGCAGCCCACAGGATATCACGTAATTGCATGAAATTACTTCATTTCAGCAGGTGTCGATAACAGGGAAGAAATCCAAGCGCCCGCGCGTTATACAAATATTTGGAGGAGTTACCGGATTCCTCTACGCACTTCTTTATATATATATAGTTATATATCGGTTGGTCGGTGAGCGAGCTGCGTGTAATATCGTAAAAAAACGAGAGGTGACCCTCAATTACAAGTGCGAAAGCGGGGTGAGAGAGAGAGTCTTCTTTTTTTTCGAGTTACTGCGATATTGCGTATACATAGCTTGGAGGCAACGCACAGATGAAATAACAGCGTTTGTATCGGGTACGATGACAAAAAAAAGTGGTTGCGGACTTTTGTTAGAGGCGAGGATTAATTGAGCGGTACGAGAGGTGAGAAACGAAATTTGGAGAATCGTTATGGGCTGCGTTTTTTTTTGGAAAATTGTGATGACTTTATTATGTGTACATCGAAGACGAAGATGTAATTTATGCGAAAACAGCCAATCGGTATGTAGAGAGCGTCAAAAGTATATGCAAGCCGATTAAATGTTTGCCTGTCGGTAATTATATATAAACGCGACAATATTCGCGTCGTGGAATAACGGCTTTTCGAACGTATTTTTTTAAAGCTCCTGTACCTTGAACACTATAATTATATCTCGTATATGAATTCAAAATCGTTATACTGTCTTGCCAACATGTCACACTAAATTGCAACCTTTGCCGCTGTGCACGAAGATTATGATGAGAAAAAAGTGCATCTGCGCCACCTACCGTCGCTATATAGAAACTAGAGACCCGTAACTGTACGCAGAAAATCGAATAACTTTTTATCGTTACCATCGATTAAATTATCTATCCCAATTCGTCAGTCCAATTTTCAGCAAAATACGATTTCTTAAAGAGCACAGCGATAAAATCCTTATACGAAATCCGATATTACCTGCCGCTGACGCGTCCGACAGATGCTCCTGTGCCTTTGTATTTTTTTTTTAATTCCATCGCGCTTGGCTACCGACGGCGGCGAAATTCGTACGGACCGAGTTCTAATGAATTTCCGTACGAAAAGATCGGGACCCTAAGATATATATATATATGCAGTGATGTATAAGCGCGTTGATATACACGCCCCGGAATCGTAAAAAAGGTGCCCTGACGGCGCCTTCGGCGAGGATTTCGGTGTAACTGAAGTAGTGCTGAGGCGATTGTTTGAATTGGAATGGGTGATATTGATCAAAAGTGATTAAAAAGACAGTTTTGCTGATTTTTCATTTTTGAGAGTATTGATTTTCAACTATATACTTTTAATGTTTCAATTTTATATAGAAAGTGTTTATAACTATACACTTTTGAGTATTTAAATATTTTAAATTGAAAATAATACACCAACGTAAAGTTTTCATCTTCTTTTTCGAACTTAGAATTTGTAAGGTATGCCTAAAGTGTTTTCAGTTCTTTTTCGGAACCTGATGATCATTGTTATAAAGACAATAACCGAGAGAGCCACGGGAATTTCACGCTGTAAAAAAGCGTGGATTTTCGGCTGGTCTAAAATACACTATTGTCGTAGTAGAGGCGCCAGCTTACGATCTCCTCATTAAAAAGTAGATGATCTTTTTTAGGACTTCTCGTTAGACGCGGGATTCCACATTATTCGCGTGTGTGTATAACCCGTAATTTTAATCGGGACCTATGCAGCTGCAGATATTTAGTTAATAATAGAGTATGTTTATCATAAAAGGAGAGACGAAATCAGCGTACGGCCGAAAAAAAATGAATGCTCAAATTTTAATTAATGCACTTGTATGGGGATACTTTGGTCGAGGCATAAAAGCTTTAAAGGGGGAGAGAGATTTTTAGGGAACTAACACTAACGCACAATAAAATCATTTAATTGTCGCAAAAAGATTTATAATGTTGTGATTTATATTCAATTGATGCCTAAAAATGGTATTTTTCTGTAAGATAAGTTGAGGAATCGGCAGTTACCGACGCATAAAGTGAGAAACGTATCAATACAGTTTTAATTAACAGTATCTCAATTTACGACACAATCAATGGATTTTATTGCAACCGAACGTTGAATCAATTGCCTGCTGATGTTTATATGCGTTGCATCTGAACTTCCGCGAGTACTAAAAACATTTACGAGCTGCTAAAACAATCATCAAATCATGAATAAGTCACAAATAATATACATTAAGGGGATCCACTAACTCTTCCATTAAACTGTTTTACCGACCGTGCGATGAATAACCGAGTTTATTCATGAACCATTTAATGCATTTCATAGACCGTTGCGTAAAGCGGTAAATAGCTCGTATAAGAATTGTTTCCTTAAAAATAATTCGAATAAAATTTCGCTTATTTTTAAGGGGTCCGTAAACATGAAATTCCAAGTTTTTATAGCACTTGAAAACACAACTATACATTTCGCGATAAAACAAATGTTCATAACAGTAACCATTCATCAGTCGGTAACTTATCACAGCGGCAAATTTGAATTTTCAATCAGCCCCCTAAAAGAACGCATAAATTGTCAAAATCTTTCCATTTCCGTACAATAACTCTCAACGACAAGAGAGCACATACCGGCGCCGTGTGAACGTTTACCCGATGCGCACGCGGCATAATAATTACAACTCGCTGCCGGCGGCGTCTGTACTCCTGCTTTTACAGCCGCTAACCTGCGGTCACTGCGCGGATAACGAAGCGCGCGACGACTCACTCATTCGAAGCAAGACACACGGCGTTATAAGCTCGCGCTTAAATTCTCTGTGCTATTATAAAAGCGGCTGCGTGCAGATGTATTTTTTTGCACTACATTTGGATTTTATTCGCGTCGGATAATTGCTGGATACAGCGACTTAATTGTGTTGTATATTTTCGAGGCAGCTTATTTGGTTGTACGTAATCTGCCGAAACTGTTATTATTGCAGATCGAGATCACATTATTTTCGTAAACATATGTGGAGGACTACTCGAAAATATACACTGCGAGTGTCATGAATCAGCAAACATTATAAACATCGATAAGAAGCAAAAACTTCCACGCTTCTCTTTTCGCGAGCTTTATCTTCGTAATTGCGCGCATCTCTCTTGTGTCTAGAATGACCGCATCCTATTATTTATTAACGTGCGACGTTTATGCTAGCAAAAAATCTACAAGTGTATATATACGCTCCTCCTCCACAGCGGGGTTTTTCGGGTAAAAAACAATCGGTTACGATATATTATATTCCCGTATATACGTGTGCATCTCGTTTGGCTTTTTATCGCGTTGCATCAATTCGACATTCATCATCTCGCGGCTCTTTATGCATCGCATATATATATATATATATATATACGTGTGTGTGTGTGTTTCCATATACTCTTTCGACTAAGAATTGGCGCTTCTTTTATGCGCATCGTTTTCTTACAGCCTCTCGTTATTATATATACACGGTGACTGAGGAGGAGGAGAGACCTCACCGTGAGTTATGCTAATTGAATGTATCCACAATGAGCCAGCGCCTCTAATTGGAATATGCGCAGTACTACTGCGCAGACGACGGGATGAAGAAGTTTATTATACGAGGAAAAGCGCGAGAGCGTTTCAATTTCCATCTCGACTGATGAGGAGAGACTGAGTTATTGTTTTGTTCCAGATGTAACTTTTCTTCTTTGTCCAAATTGTCAGGTTAAACAAAATATTTGTTTCCGATAATGCCGTAACTCGTTATTCTCTTTTTGGAATAATTTTTCCTTCAGAACGCTGTACTTCAAGATCATTCCTTATCTTATCAAATATTTTTATTGTCATATGTTCTGATTCTTTATTTTCAGACTATAACGCCTTCTCAAAATGTGCTGCTTAGGTCACTATACTGATAATACATGAGTGCATTTCTAAAATATCGTCATTACTACTTTTTAAGGTTAGTTTTAGTAATCCTCTTCAACATCAAGCTTCCACAAATCAATGCATTCGAACCAAGCTCATCATAATCGATGACCACTGATCAATCACCGCAACCAGTAATTCCTATAAAAAACTTCTTCTTCCCTAAAAAAAAATAGCTCGAAAACCGAAGGAAAAAAGCCACTTTATCACCTGCGCAGTAACAGCAGCAGTCACTTCGTCGTCGTCGAGTTCACGCTCCGTTCGGCTCGGCAGATGCGGCAATGTCACGCACCGTGAGCCCGGGGAGCCGCGTCAGGAGTCGTAAATTTCCTGCTGCTTCGCACTTTTCTCTTATATATATATATATTCTCAGTTCGTTTTCCCTTGGGCACACACTGATCGTTAGGAAAATTAGCTCTCGGCTAGCCGCGGCTAATTATTGCTTATTTTCGAGTACATACAGATATATGTATGTTGGTGTCTAGATGGGGTCATTAGTTCACAGGGACGGTTAATGAAGTTATTTTCGCGCGACGATTATAGAGCTGCGAATCAGTCGGCGGTTTTACGGCGTCGTTATTGTAATTTGATAAGTGTCTTTATGCTGGAAGGATTTTATGCTGCTTCTGCTGTTCATTCGGTTTGTTTACGTTTGTCATTAAGAGATTTTACAACGTGTGTGCGTCTTTTGATTCAATTATTAATTTGCGTTTACTTATAGGTAGATTATTATACATTAACTTCCGACTTTTTTTTACTGGTTCACCTTGGCCTCTTGATAACGCGTTTGTTGGATTGAAAGTTTTGGAGAATCAGTTTATCTGAGACTAATAAACTTATGTACGAGGAAACGATGATAAAAATTTGAATTTAAAATCCAAGTTATGCATTCGAGTTATGTTTATACATCAAACAACAGGATTTTGGAAATTTACCATCACGATCAATAAATTTATGATATAAAATAATAGCTTATTAACATTAGGCCACTTAAGCTTTGGTTTATTTGCTAGTGGTATCATCCCGCTAAATAGTGAAATAGGCTGTTGAAAAGGTACAATTTTTGATCAGCACATCCTTGTAATTCGACATCCAAAAATTACAAAGTTTTCTTCAGCATATATGAGGTGATTTTGATTTATTTTATCTATATACTGTATACTACAGCGGTGTTGATGTACAGCACACTTCCTGAACGGTTGCAAAGTTACGCTACTGAAGCTGTTAGCCGATGCAGTCAGCTGAGGCATCGTATAATTTTAGCGCAAATGTTAAAAATACGCGTTAACAAGCTACTTCCGTAATAAAATCATTAACGAAGAAAATTGTACATCTTACGTCGCCTACAAAATCTCTGAATATACATCATTATTTTTCCGATATCTTTCGTGCGATTGGCAATAAAACGATCGCCTTTTCTTAGATTTCTTGTGTGCCGTTATAAACGTACATATATGTAGTAAACCAACTCACGCTGAAAACCGTTAAATACTTATTCGTCCAGCTGAGAAGTTGACATTCCAGTCGTTCCCAAAAAGTGACAAAACAACCCGGCGATACAAACATAGTATTGAGGAAAAAATTGATGAAAGTCTGATGCAAATTTCACTTTGAGTTTCTTGAACTGCGCCGTCTGGCAAAACGACGCAAAGGAAAGTAATATACTTTCGAGGAAAACTGCACCAGACGAGATTTTCTATTAATAAATCGGGTTCCCGGACTCCACCTTCGAACGAAGCCGTAAACTGACCAGAAACCGATGAATATTTCGTTCGCCAATGAAACGGACGCGGTCGGCAGCAGAAAGAAAGCCAACTTCATAAATCTTGCAAACATATGATCGAAATTTATTAGCGATTATAAGGGAGTCCCCGGCGATATCAATTAAATATACTCCCGTGGAGTATATAGAGCGTGGAAGAAGCCACGGAGAAAAAAAGTGCATACACAATAATGCGACGGAGAGCAGTAGCCGAGAGCCGCCGGTGGCGATATCTCCTGTAAGAAACCTCCTCGGAGTTCAGGACTGTCGAAAAATTTACTGCGACGGCTCTCGACCCACGCATACTGCGTTTTATTCGATGAGGTTTTTATTTTCTCGGAGATAAATGTGCTCCGCGTCACAGGTAATATCGCATGTCACTATTTGGTAATGTTTTTTATGTATTAATTAAAGGTTAATAGCATGTGAAAATTGTGAAGCATAGTAATTATTAATCGAGGCGGAGATGTCGTAGAGTGTTATTTTGAGCGATTTTTGTCGCTAATTCAACCGCTTTTTGTAAGGCTCGATATTTATATACGGGTTCGAGTTTTGCGCGATTATATACTTACTATATACAAAGAGAGAGAGAGAGAGAGAGAGAGACACTGAGTGACGAGTGTCCGCAGTGGCCTGTGTACGATCGAGGAATTAAAATTGTTCGAACTTGCTCGGGCATTCCGCCCGACGGCGGCTCCGGCAAAGGAAGAAGAAGATACCGATATGAAATCGCGCGCTATAGTTTTTCTTCGATAATTTTTCTCCTTATCCGCTGAACTCGTTTCGAAGCATCGCTGTTCCCATACTTGATATGAAAGTTCAATGAAACTACGATTCAGAAAAGTTATTAAGGGGCTCACATGTACTGTTTTACCGACTGTACATAGAATAATTCCACTTAAATTCCTGAAAACATATGTTATTCTACGTAAAAATCAAATTCGTATATAAGTATCCGGAGGGCGACGCTGTTACGCGCAGTGTACGGCCGGTAAAGTAGATTAAAAAATTAACGGAAGAACTTCAGGACCCCTTTTTAATTAAAAATTCTCGATGTCAATGAGGCTCAAAACCAAATAAAATGAAAAAAAGGAGCTTAATTGATTGTGACAAGCCTCGTGTGTCTCTGTATACAGCGGGGGGGGGGGGGGGGGGGTGAGTATAAGCCGGGCCGCGCGATAAGCCAACAAATTAAAAGCTATAAAAGCCGCGTTAACAAAAGACAACATTAAAAAGCTGTCAACGCGCACGCGAGAACGAGGATATACACAACGACACGCGCTGAATGAACAGCGTCACAATTCGGTCTATACCCGCGGTCGCGATAACACACTGCAGAAATAACAATAACGAGGGAAGCTCTTCGCTGCCCCCCAACGCGCGAATCTAAATTATAACCATGTCGAGTCTCTCTACCTTTTCACACTGGAATTTTTTTCTCTCCATCAGGCGAATTCGGTTTTCAGTCAGTTCGTTCCCCATGAAAATGATCCAATTACGTTGGGACGTCATATCGAGCCGAGGGATCGAGCCGACTGTTCGTTCATGGGAGTCGTCAACCGGGCGTACGTTTGTCATGGAGTCGGCTCGAGAGATACGGCCCGAGTCCAATTATATTCAACTGCCGAAGAGCCTGTGTATAGAGTGGGAGGAGGGTGACAGACGGACGACAGAGTTAACGCTCTCACAACTTACACTGCGTTATCTGGTAGCGGCAGAGTATGCCGGGTATAATCCCATTGTAATCCGGCGCCGCTCTAGCTGTATATATATATATAAGCCGGTTTCTCTGTCCTCATATACACACACACGCGCGCCGGCGCGTGGAAAAAGGGGGCGAAACTCGAGTGCGGCTGTGTGTGCGTACGTACGTGACTTTGACCGCACTAAACGCCTAAGAGCGTTATTATTAGCTGTTAGGTTTGCTGTAGGGGGATGATATGCTACACCCTATGCTGGTCTTTAATTCTCGCCCTTGTTTACCCCACAAGAGCATGTGGGATTTTGCGTATTGTGATACTCTTGCGATAATGGCTATATTTATATCGACTTTTTGATTTAGATCGATATATGAATTTCATTAGATATCAATCAGAATTAAGCTTTGAAATTTTAGAAAACCCTGATAGAAGTCTTCACGAGTTTCCGAGTAGAAACCAGCGATATTTTCTACTTAAAAACAATATTTTGATAATAACATATTAAATTTAAAATAAATTTAAGTCAGGTTTATGTAATTCTTTCAAGACAACAGTTTTTGAGATAATAATCATAATTTCAAAAATTAAACCATTATAAATTAATAGATATTCATAAATAATATCCCCATTTGATTAATACGTTAGCGATAAATGATCGTAAAATTTCTACCAGGGAAGGGTTTGTAGTTATAAGTCGGAATAATTGAATCTGTTTAAATTCAAATTTCGTGCCACAAAATAGCTGAAAGAAAAGCAATTCATTTTGTTCTAATAAATAATGAACACAAAATTACGATAAAATCGCGACATACTTTGGAATTAATTCTCCTTAGTCATCAAAGAGATGATTTTATAGATGTTATAGACTTAAAAACGTAATATCAATAAACCAAATAAATGTATAAAAGAAACGAATTACTAAATAAATTTTACTGTGTATCTAACTGTATTATACCAGTAACAATAGTATATTAGAGGCAGTAGAAACACCATAACCATTACAAAAGTAAAAATTCATTTTAATGACATCATTATGGCCTTCGTTCTCGGGAGGAAATCCAAGAAACAGTAGCCGCAAACCATTACACATTTCTGACATCCGTAAGTATATACAGTGTCTTATTTCATAGAAACCTCCGCGAAATCGGCAGCCTATTTGTTTTCGTGATGCGCGTGGCTCGATTGAGCGAGTAAAAAATGCTCGTAATTTTTGGGGATAATTGTCTGAAAGGGTGAATACACACACACATACACTTTGTGGGCCACCAAAGCTGCTGAGCAATTACAAAACCGCAGAAAATTTTCTATTATTATATATATATGTAATACTCGAGACTGGCGAGGTGTGTGAGATTATAGCTTTAGAACGAGGATTATCCGTGAAAAAGACGTCGAGTAATTGATTTCACTGAAAAGTTATTCAAAATAGATCAGCGAAACAGAAATTAAACCCTCCGCAGATTTATGTTCATAAACGACAATAATCGAGGCGTTATTCTCCGAAAACGATTTGCAAATAGACAATTCGTGCTGCGTTGCATGTCGATAAACCGCGATAAAAGTGTATATAAGCTGTCCCATTCGGATGTAAATACACGAGTCACGACGATATAATTGTATACTTATATGCATATATTTACACGAGCGGTTAAACATTCGCCTTAAACAATGATCACTATTGTGAAAAAGTCTGAAGAAAACAAGTATGAGATGTATGTACAGCTTCGTAAGAATCAGACATACATTCTAAGAGTCGAATATACACATAGGATTACAATATGTAATTGCGCGCCATTAGCGCGAAGCGTGTGGCGTCTGATCCCGCGATCACGCGAGTGATCCCAGATTTGAAATACGACTATCAAGGCTCTATATATACGTTTGTGGAATATATTCATTCGCTCTAATCTCTGTACTTTGATCTGTGCATATACGTGTGGAAAAAATCGGTTGTAAACGAGAAGTACTCGTGTATATGATAGTGAAAAAAATCATATACCTTTCCGCTATTTCGCGCGTATATTTTTCTTCCTCAAAGAAGAGACCGAGAGCCCGGAGGCAGTTTCTTGGCGATAGAGTCATTTTTGGCAGGCGCGGACTATACCCGAATACTATTAACATTCAATCGAGAGAATGAGCGACGCTGCAAGAGAGAACGTGAGAAATTGCTCCGGTCCTGCTTCTCCCCACCGCTTAAAAATTCTCGGAGTACTTCCGGCCAGCGACGATAGGTGGCGCATAGTAGCTTTTTCCTATTCCCCTCATCAAATTCAGCGAGCCCAGTAATGTATATAATTTTAGTTTATTATTAATTTATAAACTGGTCTGCGCGTTTATTTCGTATACAAGTGCAGATAATAAAAAACTTCAAAATATCACGTGAAATTCTATGAAAATCACGTGCAGGCTATCATAAATCAGGCTCCCAGTCACACAGCGCAACTTTGTACGTATACAAACTCAACAAGCGTGTGCA
This sequence comes from Muscidifurax raptorellus, assembly GCA_020010945.3. Taxonomy (NCBI): domain Eukaryota; kingdom Metazoa; phylum Arthropoda; class Insecta; order Hymenoptera; family Pteromalidae; genus Muscidifurax; species Muscidifurax raptorellus. The sequence goes on from CM052080.1 coordinate 39,663,556, forward strand.
TAAGTATATTCCACGCATTATAAGAGCCCCGACGATGAATAAAACAAAAATTTATGTAAGGCGGATCAAAATTTCAAAATTTTCGAGGATCGCAACACGCTTCAGGACACGCTGATGTTCGGACGAGTTCGTGCACGCACGCGATGCGCCGTGATAATTGCGCATCACCTGATATGGCCGCGGGGGTCGTTCGATTATGTCCGTTTCTCTGCAAATGACGCCGGGCAGCGCTGGATTATGCGCTTGATTATGTAGACTCTCTTTCTTTGAGTTGGAGTAGCCGTGTATATTATACGGGAGAGACTTATTGTGTGATTCCAGTGTCCTGCTCAGGAAGCTGGTATCTGTATACGTGTGTTATTTATTGCTCGACTTTGCGGTGCTATTATAGCAGGGCATAAATTACCCATAATAAACAATATAATGCTAATTCCTCAAAATCCGAATAAACCAATAACGTATATACACAGTGTATACACATACGCAGCAAATTGTTGTAATGGAAGCAATACAACGCAATTTAAGCTAACAGTACACGCCGATATCTCCGCAGGCTCTTTCTCTCCCCAGTATAATAATCTTCACATATTCATACACACACACGACAAGAATAACATCGTGCCGTGCGTGTCGCGGCCGATTGATTATTCGGTCGTCGGAGAGCGAGTTAATAAGCGAAACCGCGCGCGCGAAGGAAATAAGCTCGGCATGTAAGTGCCTATCAGCGATTATCGCGTAAAAGAGAGAAGCGACGCCGTCGTGGGCCTGTGCGATTTTTTTTTCTTATTTTATTTTCCTGTTGCGCGACGGTATGTATAATGACGGCGCGCGCACGTCACGCGTATAATGACGCCGGACTCTTTCCTTCGCGGCGAGAGGAGTATAGAGTCGGCTGCGCTTTTAGTATAAATATGGACGCAGGGGGTATTGTTGGCGAGATCGAGTGGGATTTTTGGTCTGCAAAGAATTTCTGGTCGAGGATTTTTGAAGTGAGATAAATTAAACATATGCATATGATCACTTTTCTTGGCGAGAAAATTTACTCAACGAAAGATATAAACGGTAAAGTTTCTATAATGAGCCGACGGGACAATAAATTTTACTTATTGTTTTAAATAACAGTATTCTAGGGCTCGCAGCTGCTTCGAAGAAGTTTGTCAATTTAATGAATCCATCCTGACTCGACGTTTATTAAAAAATTGCATATCTTTATGATTCTTCCAAATTTTAATGGAATACCCCGATTGAAATTTCACGGCACCGCCTACTTATTTTGCATCGCAGAAATGGCCTAAATTTCCTCGCATCTGCTCTAGCATAGAAAAACTGCAGAATCACGATCGCAAAAAAAAAAAAATTCACTAGATAAATGTTCTACTATACATACGAAAACGCAGTCGTCGCTTCAACCGAAAATTACCCAAGACAATGCGCGAGATTATCGCGCACGAAAGCGACTTGTTCAATTTTCTACAAGACGCCGCACTTATCTACCGATTCCCCGGATAATCTTAGCGCGTGTCCCTGCAGTACACACAAATCCATTAATAACATGCGCGGCGCGTGTGGCTCCCGGAGACGAAACGCCTAATTTTTTCGAAAATTCGCCGCCGACTCCTCCCCTGCCACCGTCACACTGTATACTTATATACGGGCAGCTGATGCAACGAGTGTAAAATCCTCTGGCGTCGTCGTCGTCTCTCCTTTTATTTCGCCACGCGCGACAAGCCCTGAGCCGCTGCTCGTCTTCTTCTAATTTTCGGTGCAACTGCCGGTCGCGCGTTATTCTTTGTACTTTACGCCGTAGGCGTGCGATGGGGAAAAAAAGCTGCAAAAGTGGCTTGGGAAAGGGTTAGGATGTCGCTATTGCATGAGTGGCTGCGGGGATATAACGAGCTTCTCGTTGAGCTCGAGAAATTTATACGATTTCGAGTTTCTTTGATTTCGAAAAACGCGGTGGTGTGTGTTATTATGCTGCAGACTTTATTGTATAGAGCGGTTTGGTTGAATTTACGATAAGAACCACTGATGCGATGTTACTAGGTTTAGCTGATATTCGCTAATTATTGGCTAATTTTTTTAATCGAAAACTTTACACTCACATTGCTATTACACAAGAAGATATTCTGTTGTCAATAATTTTCTGCCCGGGAGTTGGAAATTATTCATTTATTTAATTTATTTTTTTATGGAATAAAGAAATAGTTTTCGAATTATACTACACAATTGCGCAGAGAGACATAAAACTTTTTTCTCGTAATTAAAAAACTATATAAAATGAAATTGATTCCTGCGTAATGCAAGCGAACTCTTCATCACCTTCCCCGTGGAAAAAGCCAATTGAAAAACGCTTAAATGCTGGCCAGCTCACTATATCATTTGGATCGATGCAAATGTAAATGCGGCGATGGGAAATTCGTTATTATGCGCGCATGAAGAAACCGGGCGCTTTGGTGTATATATATATATATACACGAGAGCGCAGAGTAGATAACGAAATCCGGAGGCTTATTAATGCAAGAATGCGGGCAAAAAGCGCGCATGGAATCCAGTGCTTATGGCGATCATACGAGGCGCTCCGCGTAACGAATGATAATCGCGAATAATTTCTATATTGGCAACAAATCATTGCTGTGATGCTGCGTAAAAGGAGTTCTGTTCGCGGACTCGATTATTTGTGTCTCGAATGAAGATTGATTAACCCTTATATAGACCGACTTGCCACAGTTTAGCTCTCCTTGTGTATATCTAATTAGAATTTCATATTATTATTTTGTCATTCTGTACGGATGTGAGGTATAATGAAAAGTTGGCATTTTTCGATGCTAAATTGCTTCATTTTTTTCGCAGCATATTATTTGTATCTATTAGTGTATTGAAACAACTTTTTTTAAGGGGTTTAGCCTATCGTTATCACTGAAACTGTTTTACCGATCGTGTAAAAACGTAACTAAATTTATTAATAAACTGTATAATACGTTATTTAATACAGAAAGTAAACTATCCGGTCTTTCGTAATAAAGCTAAGAATTTGTATGCAAAGTTTCAGTCGAGCTGTTGATGACCGTGTCCCTAAAAATTTTATGCAAGTTATATGAAATTTGTTTACATTTAGTTTTATGGTTACTGTTAATATACAACGGTACTTAATATCATTACCGCGTGACAGTGTTTTGCTTTAGGATTAAATAACGTAGTATGTCAGTACATGCGGTAAGTCGATAAAACAGTTTCGAAGATCCCCTTTAAGCATATATATTCATGTTTTTTCAAATAATCATTGAATTATGCAATTTTCTAAATATAGACACCAACGAGTCCCTTTTACATGTAAATTCAAAATTACACACAAAGTTCAGTGATCGATCATACTGCACAGCTGATTTTCGATCATATCTATAAATTTCGGCTTTCTCAAGCGCCTCGCGAACACCGCGACTATTACATTTTATGAATATTGTGACCGTGATAATAAGACGTTTGCATAAGAAATTTTCACTTTCTTTCAAATGTTGAATTGACTGATTAGGAAACGGAAAAATGTCAAATTGTGTTTAAAGTCTGTTTAGACTTTATAAAGCTGGCATTTATTCAATGCGTATCATAACCGACACATTACCACAGAGTTTCATAACGGTGTGTACAGCGCCACGTCAAAATTTTTAATAAGTCTCAATCCCCACCTTCTTTCACATTTAAATCGGTGCATTTGAAAGTGAAACTTTGTCCGTATTCCAATACGAGATGCGGCAGTGCGGAAAATGAATATTGAGTATTAATGTTTACTTTCAATGTATAGACACACTGTGATTTATGTAATCTTATAACGGTAACTATTTGAATTATACATTATTGCATTATTTGATCAAATATAAAAAAAATTGTAGTAACTGGTATGCGGTAAACGCATCCTCTTGCGTATGATGAAACGTGTTTACGAACAAATGTTAAACGTATGCCGAAAATGAAATATACAAAGTAGAGCATGAATCGATGGTCACGTCGATCATCTTGAAAGATAAGCGATCAACTTTCAGCACACTTTTCGGAAAGCCATGATTATACCTTCGCATAAATGTACACACTCGATTCTTCTTATTACGTATATACATATAGACCCTCGTCATCATACTTTATTAAATTAGCCTCTACTTAAAAAACCGCACGACGTTCATTTCATTTTTACGCACATCGCAATTAGTGCAATATACACATACTTGATGTAACAGAATTTCTCTCCTTTCTTAGACCATAAAACATACAACATCGCGTTGCATAAAAAGTTTTTTTTATACTTCAGAAAATCACCATCATCCATTCAACTCGACAGTATAGTCTCCTTGTAAATTCACTATCCCAAAGCACACCCACATCAGGCGCGGACCCTTTAACGACCATAACAAGCTCTAAATTCCCTCGTGCGCGTCTGGATATAAAATTGAAAAATCGTGCGATATCCTATATGCATACTACCCTATAATCATCGAAAATTATTAAATCGGTCTAGCTCAGATCCCTCGCCGATTTATAAATATACAACAACGCGTCCAGCAAAGCGATAGCAAAGGCACTATATATACGTATACACGGCAAGCACATAAACGATGCTACTAGATAGGCGTCGTGTCGTCGATGATTAGGACGATATATATCGAGGCCGTATACCGGGCTGCACCGATGACTTTAGCGGCTGTCGACATAATCGTGACACCTTGTGATTCTCCCTGATACACGAGTTTGGCCCTGATAATTATGATCTTCAACAAATAGCGCGGCAGCAACGCTCGCTATATATATACACTCGTGGCTCTTATATATACTTTGCGCGGCCAAGTGAAAGTGGAACTATTAAAGCTGACGCGTACGCGTATATATATATATATATATACACACACACATATATATGTATATATATATATATATATATATATATATATATATATATATATAGTGGATAGCCGATGATTGTATTTAAGAGCGTTGGGAGAATTTATAGCTTCGCGAGAGCCAAGCCTTATGCGGGTTCGTCGCACCGTGTGTGTATGTCCGCTTTCCATCGATGCTCTGGAATGAGATTTTTTTTATGACTTAATTTTCTGAGGAAAGCTTACGTATAAGAGATTTTCCATAGAATTTGGTTGTGGTATACGTGTTCGTTTGGTTTTAAAAATATGATCGTGTATTTGTTTGTATATCCAGTATTTTTCTTCAGAAGTTAAAAATTCTTTCAATTTTGTAATGGTTTTATGATTGGAATTGGGAAGTATGATTTTAATCTCCAGGAAAAGGAAATTACATACACGTTTACGTTATAACTCTATAAAATGTATCATGTCTATCTTATAAAAGTATGCACATTTTTCATGCAACATAAAAAACAAAGCTTTTCAAACCTGTTCCTACAAACTCTGGTAGAAAATTGAGCCTATATTCTGACCAGAATTTCTGGTAAAAATCTGTTGAAATGAGATAATGATACATTAACTAGAGTCTGCTCAATTTTCTACTAAAGAAACAATACTTCAATATTTTCACATCCTCTACGTAACCCCTATATGAAAAAAAAACGATATAGAAACTTCAGGTGTAGGCGTGAAGTTTTCCAGTCGGAAAACAACGTTATAATACGATCTTGGATAACTCGCAGGAGCGTCGACCTGATATATATATATATATATACATACACAGGATGCACGAGTGTTTCAAGCGGCAAAACAAGCGTTGCATGAATGATCGTGTATTACAAACGAAAGTAAAATCCGATCGGAGATTCACTTTCCTCCGACATACACGAGATGATGATCTCCTCAACATCTGCATGAATTAAATCGAGAAGTGCTACTGTATAAGCGAAATCTCGATGCGGACTGTCGATATGCATTTTTTTTTCTTATGTTTCGAGCAATGCTGCATTAGTATAGAGCAGCTTGTTCGTATTAACGCTAATTAATGCTCGAGGTTTTTTAATTGCCTCAGCATTACATCGTTGGCACAAAGCTGTGTTGGCACATTCGTATATAAAAGTGAAGATATAATGTTGCTCGTAATTGCATCACGCAATGTTTTTATTCGCGACACTTTTACCGTACATTAGAATGTACCCAATGTATAATATTGTAATGTCGGCGATCATTTGCGAATCGTTTCTATCCCGTGCGCGTGTTTATCAATTACTTTCAAATATATAACTCGCGGTTTATTTTCAGTGCGTCTACGCGTAGAGTTGAACGCTCTACGGCGCGATAAATTTCAGCAAATAAAATTCAGAGAAAGTGAGTATATACACGCGTGTGCTTTTTTAACCGATATCTCTCGCTTTTCACAGTTTCTCGGAGAAAAATGAAAATATCCGTTCATCACCTGCGTACATATACACCCACTCGAGGTTAAAGCAATCAATCTTATCGATAACCCACTGTGTGTTTGATCTCCTACCGACGCACAAAAAAGAGATCAAACTGAGCTTCTTGATTGAATCGTTTTTCCCCGTATATATATAAGTGAAACGTCATTAAATCGCACGTGACACTATATATATATAGTAGGGATATATACCAACGTGGAAATTAAGCGTAATAACACACGCGATATTCCCTTGCCCGGATACGTTTTAATTTTCTCCGCGTGTCTGACAAAGGAAAAGCTTCGAAATTTTTGCAACGCGCGCTTTAATAAGTCGGCCGGTTAAAGTGCAATCAGCATTAGTCGTTTCTCCGAGTGATGCGCAGGTGCGCACACGCGACAGACGCTGTAATGCCGCGTTTTTGCCCACCAAAAGCGAAAATCTCTTCCAGGTGCGACAGGAGAGACTCGCCTGCGGAGAGATGCGTTTGACACGCCCTTCGCTATAGACATTGTCCGCTGCTTCCTAATCGTCTTCTTGAAGCGTAGGTAGAGAAAAAGTTAATGATTCGTTTCTTTCCGTCGATTTTTGTTGAGTGGAAAGAAGGTTTTTGTAGCGATCGACTTGGAGGGGGGAGAAAAAAAATTGGAAATATTTTACTTATTTTTGGATTTGAAGGCAATCACTGCAAGGTAATTCGTATTATAGGCGACTGATACAGTATACAACGTTATCTTCGAGCAAATTCGAGTCAGTGTGTAAACATACGAATATGCGTGTTCTTTATATACTGCTGGTAGTGACGTGTTTCGAGCAATAACAAGGTTGAACACTTGAGGTTGTATTACAAATTCGTTTATTATAAAATCATAAAATTATTATTATATATATATGTACAATATAACAGTCGAAATCTACGCTAAAGTCCATGGCTCACGAGGATAACACGTAGTCTACTTCCTCGTGAGTTTATCCTGAATCTCCTGTAAACTCTTGCCCTTAGTTTCCATCATAAACATCAGGGTGTAGGGTATCAGCAGAACCGAGAGAATCGCGTAGACCAGATACACGTAAGCTTCGCCGACAGCGTCCACCATAGGCTGATAAGTCTTCGTCGCCAGAAAAGCCATCGCAGCTCCAGTCAAACTAGCGATAGCTGCTGCTATTCCCTTTATATTCGCCGGGAAAATTTCACTCAATATCGTACTAGGCACAGGCATCAGACCGATGTAATACGAGATCATGTAAACGAATATGGAGATCAGGGGCAGCCACTGCAGATCCGTTACATCGACACCGGCGTCTATTAGTAGATAATGACTCATCAAACCGAGCATAGATATGGTGGTACCAGCGCTCGCGAGTAGCAGCAAAAACTTTCGACCGCACCTGTCGATCAGGAAAATAGAGACTATGGACGAGATGGTGCTCAATATGGTCGAGCAGATGACCGCCAGGGACGGCTTGAACAGAGTGAACTTTCCGTTGGTCAAGATTATCTCCATATACATGACGATACTGTTCAGTCCGCAGATCTGCATGAAGGAAAAAAGTGCGATAGCCTGGAAGGTCGCCTTTCTAATAGCCGGTGTCTTAAAGTCCTTCAGCTTGTCGATGAAACTCTTGGCTCCATCCGAAGTGACGAACTTCTGGACTGCCTCCATCTCCTCGTCGACTCCTCTGCCAGACCTGTACCAGGTTACCGATTTCCTTGCGGCCTTGACGTTGCCAACCCTGACCAGGTGATGCGGTGACTCGGGCAACCACAGGAACATCATCATCAGCAATAGACAGTGCGCAAAGTAGATCGTGGCCGACAGACCTATGGACAGGTAGGCACTGATGATGCAAACCAACAATACACCCACGGGTGCACCCAAAGCAGCCAATGACAGAAGAGCTCCACGGATCCGGGGTTCCGACACTTCGCCCAGGTACAGAGGAAACGCGCAGTAGGACATTCCTACCCCGACACCACCGAGCACTCGGGCTACGTCCAGGTACACCACACAATCGGCCAGAGCGATGCCAAGCCATCCTACGGCTATTGGTATCAGGGTCACGAAGATTGAACGTTTGCTGCCCAGGTAGATGACTGAGATGCAGCCCAGGATGGCTCCGAAGAACCGACCGAAACTTAGCAATGAAGCCACCCAGGAAGCTTCTTCAGGACGCATGGGAATTGGAGAGTTCGGGCCAAGCAGAATCGCGAGGGTTGGGGATGACCAGCCACCCATTATACCCAACTGGAGAACCAGCATCATCACTGCAATACGAATGTTGGGGTTGATTTAGTTGGATGAACTCAATTTAGAGGCTGCATATAGTAGTGACCAGTAACATGGTGAGAAATACTATGTTTTTTCATTTTATGATATTTATCGAAAATTGCTGGATTATTATAAATATGACCAGAAAATATATCGACATTTTTTTTAGACAAATGTAGCAATGATTTGCGAGCGTTATATAGAAAAAGCTACACGTCGAGTTAGTCCTTGCGCCACTACTATAGGCAGTATAGTATAATTTATCTAAACTATTTTTCCGTCTAATAATTTGTTGAAAAATTGCCATTTTCTACTAATAGTAATAATTGAATTTTATTGAAAGTATCCGTGCAAGTATAACTTTACTTTAAAACTGCAATACATTTTCATTCACTACGAATACGAATAAATGAAAAATCAATTGAAAAATCGTTTAAATTTTTATACCTGGGTATTATGCAGAAATTAAATTTTTATTACCTCCAATACCGGCGTACCATTGCGGAAAAATGATGCTCGATCTTGTTTGAACTATCATGCTAGAGAGCAACGAAAATCCGAACTGCTGGTAAAAAATTGAAAAAGGCTTTCGGAGAGTGGGCTTCCGGGTTTTATTTTCCCGATCGATCGTATGATAAGATAAGGATTTGATTCGGCTATTTGATGTCTTAATTAAACGTCGAATTCTGGTGAAATTTACATTTAGAACGTACTGTTAAAATTTGTTACTATCAGAAGAGTGATATTCACGCACATTAATCTGACTAAACACGTTTTCGGTAGTGGTATATTCTAGATTTTTTTTTTAATAAACACAAATAATCAACGTATTTAAATATCAAATAAATCACTTTTATTAATTTATTATAAATATTTTGTATAGCAATTACAAGTATATCACAACAAAGCAGATCATTCCAGAGGAAATTATATAGTACTACTCTACATCCCTTGGTTGCGCATAACTTTTTATTGATGCGATGAAAAGATTAATTTTTCAAAACCATGTTTTATGATACAAAACTTGTCGCAAATCAACATTTAAAAAAGTCGTTTGCGTAAGTGTAACACATCCATATTACGAGTTTACAAAGCCTGGCTTATCTCAGTATAGTTATTCTTTGCAACTTTAGCAGCGAAAATGTATTGGCTCAAAACAAATGAAAATTGTTAACATATATGGTTTTGTTCGTTATACAGTCCCCTACAATATAATAATAGTTCCGAATTGATGCACAGTATATACAGTAATTAAAAAAACAACTTTCGCTTCACTTCGGCTGAAAATTATGCAGGCATCGCTGTAGTCGGAAATTAAACATAACCTACTTTCCGACGGTCAAGAAAAAAAATGTATATTGCCCTCGCTAAAAACAAGGACCACGAGCTTACTAAATGAGTGAAACAAACTCACTGACGCCAATACTTTATATCCTCCATGCATTATGTGCTATTATTTAAAATTTTGTTCGATTTTTCTTTGTATTAGAAAATGAATTTACAACCAACATGATTTACTTCGCAGAAATATTGTTTGATGAACTTTGACTTAATGTAAAAATTCATTGAATAAAAAAATGAAAAAGAAAGAAAACAAATATTTAACCTAAAAAATGAGTCGAATCAGCGTCGATATGGAACTATCTATTGATAATTATAAGATAAATAGACATGAGTGAGTGTAATGTATAAACACAGATTTTGACTAGTAACATAGCGATATAATTTTTTAAAAAACCAAATTCATGACCCTGAGGTCGCGGATTATGTTTGATAGTGAACTAATAATTAGAATCCAGTACTATGTAATAGAACAGTTTTTACAAATAATAAGCCTTAGATGTTTATTTTGAATAAATGAACAAAAATTAACAGACCAATATAGCACTAATAATACGCAATGGCAGCTTTTTAGGTTAAGCAAAATCTGAGTATTTTTATGCTAAAATTATCATACTGAGATAATTCTGATTCGACTCAATTTTGATAACTCACGAACATCGAAGATCATTTATTTCCTCGTGAGTTTATCCTGTATCTCCTGCAAGCTTTTACCCTTAGTTTCCATCACAAACAGCAGTGTGTAAGGTATCAAAAGAATTGTAAAAATAGCGTAGACCAGATACACATAAGCTTCGCCCATGACGTCTACCATAGACTGATAAGTCTTCGACGTCAGAAAAGCCGATGCAGCTCCGATCAAACTAGCGATAGAAGCTGCGATTCCCTTTATATTCGCGGAAAAAATTTCACCCAATATAGTACTAGGCACAGGCATCAGGCCGATGTAATACGCGATCATGTAAAGAAATATAGAGCCCAGGGGCAGCCACTGCAGATCCGTTACGTCCACACCGGCGTCTATTAGCAGATAATGACTCATCAAACCGAGCAAAGAGATGGCGGTACCAGTGCTCGAGAGTAACAGCAAAAACTTTCGACCGCACCTGTCGATCAGGAAAATCGAGACAATGGACGAGATGGTACTCAATATGGTCGCGCAGATGACCGCCAGTGACGGCTTGAACAATGCGAACTTTCCATTGGTCAAGATTATCTCCATGTACATAGTTATGCTATTTAGTCCGCAGATCTGCATGAAGGAAAAAAGTACAACAGCCTGGAATGTCGCCTTTCTAACAGCCGGTGTCTTGAATTCCCTGAGCTTGTCGATGAAGCCCTGGGCTCCATCCGAGGTTACAAACTTCTCCACCGCTTCCATCTCAGCGTCAACTCCTCTCCCTGACCTGTACCAAGTTACCGATTTCCTTGCAGCCTTGAGGTTGCCTATCTTGACCAGGTGATGCGGTGACTCGGGCAACCACAGGAACATCACCATCGTGACTAGGCAATGTACGAAGTAAACCGTGGCTGACCATTTTATGGACAGGTAGGCGCTGACTATACAAGACACCAACACTCCAACTGATGCACCTAAACCAGCCAACGACATAAGAGCTCCACGGATCTGAGGATCCGACACTTCGCCTAGGTATAAAGGAAAGTTACAGTAGGCCATCCCTACTCCGATACCACCCAGCGCTCGAGCTATGGCCAGATATAAAATTTTGTCGGTCAGAGCTACTCCAAGCCATCCTGCAGCCAGCGGTATTACAGTGATGAAAATTGAACGTTTACTGCCGACGTAGACAAGTGAGACGCAGCCGATGATAGCACCGAAGAATCGACCGACATTTCCTAATGAGGCTATCCAAGAAGCTTCTTCGGGGCTCATGGGAATGGGAGAGTCCGGGCCAAGGAGGATCGCAAGGGTTGGGGATGGCCAACCTCCCATGATACCTATCTGGAGCACTAGCATCATCGCTGGAATAGGAAAGTTTGAATTGAGTATAAAGTTAAATTTATGGGCTGTGCAAAGTGAAAAGAAAACAAAAAATTTGATAGTGTTTGGAGAAAATTTGCAAACGTAGTAACAATATGTCCTAAAAGTATCTTATACAAGTAGCAATGTTTCACAAGAGCGTAGTTACAAATCATATTCTCAAAATTACAAATACATAATGTGAATAAAACATCAATTTATTTTCTATAAAGTTGGATTGATATTTCACTTAAAACTTTTTAGCTTCATAAAAAGGTTATCTGTCGACGAGCACGTCACCGGGTTCACTACACAGTATAGTAAAACCATCTGAACTATTTTTCTCGGTCTAGTATTCATATCCTGATAAAAAAATTAATCATTTTTGTCGATGCACTATTAATCTAATAACAACGTTTTTGGTTAATATTTTCACATAACTTTGAAAATTAAAGCCAAAAATTTTCAAATATCTAAATTGACAAAAAATTTTCCCACAAATTGTTAAAGTTCTACACCAGGGTAGGGTCAAGTTCTGTTTATATTACCTCCAATACCGGCGTACCATTGCGGAAAAATGATGTTGGATCTTGCTCGAACTATCATGATAGAGAGCAACGAAAATTCGAACTGCTGGTAACAAATTGAAGAAGGCCTTTGACAACTAGGCTTCCGGCTTTTATTTTGACGATCAAACTTGTGATAAGATAAGAATTTGATTCGGTTATTCACGATTACTTGATATTAAACGTCGGAAAAAATGTCTGATAAAATGCGAACAATTTTCAAATTCAATTAGAAGGACATTTGCTTCTTTTTTTGAAGTATATTGTCATTTTGAAGATGATGAAAGCACAATACGTATATTCCCCAAAATAAAGTAGGCAAGAAAGGGCGAGTTTCGTATTAAAAAAAAACGTAAAATGAAATACGCAATATTGTATATGTTTTAAAAAAGCTTAAAGTATATTCTCGAGAATGTTTCTGGATACAATATACTTAACAAAATAATCTTCAAACATATAATAAATTAAAATGAGGTATCTATGACCTTTTATCTCCCACCATGCATGTGACGGCTTATCTTTATGATTTCCTAATTGCATATGAAACAACCAACAATTTTATCAATATAAAATAATATATGAACATCATGAATATAATTATGAATATAAATATTATTATGACTCTGATAGTTGACCAAATATACTACTAACAATAAATATAGTAACATTAATTCGTGATTATTGTGTTTAGAGGTATATGTAGTAATCAAAAAAATTGTCTGACGAATGAGACTGCAAATTTTGCAAAGTTGCGCCATATGTGGCAAAGGATGTTTTCGCTCAGTATTATTTTTTTTTAATGCGCATATTATCAAGTTTTCATGAAATTCTTGATCTTCAAATACTAGCAGTATTACGTTTGCACATCTTTTTCAACCGAATCCTATTTTTATACTAAGCCTCTTGTAAAGTCTAGAGTGTACACAAGTGTTATCTACAAACAATGTTATGTGTACTATACCTTGGTTCAGTTCAATTTTGAAAGCTGTCGTATGTCATCGAGGCAGTGCTACTTCTTCGTAAGGTCGTGTTTCTACGATTTTTTAGTTTCTATGATAAACAGCATACACAAGCGTATTTCAATATCTGATTAAAAGTTAAATAAAGTAATATTAATTTTTCTTTTTCATTGCGAACTTGAGTGAAGTACGAGATCATTTTTTTTAATAAACAAGAAATATCCATTTCATTTTCGATATTCAAAACAGAAAACCTCATAACACACACAATTGTAGGATGATTCAATTTCTCATGAGCTTATCTTGTATCTCCTGCAAGCTCTTACCCTTAGTTTCCATCATGAACAGCAACGTGTAGGGTATCACAAGAACTGAAAGAATAGCATAGGTCAGAAACACGTAAGCTTCACCCATAGCATCAACCATAGGCTGATAAGTCTTAGTTGCCAGGAAGGACATTGCAGCGCCAGTCAGACTAGCTATACACGCAGCGACACCTTTGATATTTGCTGGGAATGTCTCGCTTAGAAAAGTACTGGGAACAGGCATTAGTCCCACATAAAACGAGATCATGTAAAGGAATATCGAGACGAGGGGTAGCCATTGTAGATCCCTCACGTCCACACTGGCATTCATTAGAAGATAATAACTCATCAGACCAAGCATTGAGATGGTTGTACCAGCACTTGCGATTAATAAAAGAAACTTTCGACCACATCTGTCGATTAGAAAGATGGAGATAATGGAGGCGACAGCACTGAAACAGGTCGCGATGATGACCGCCAGAGATGGTTTAAACAAAGTAAACTTTCCACATGTCAAGATTATCTCCATGTACATGACTATGCTGTTCAGTCCACAGATCTGCATGAAGGTGAAAAGGGCAATGATCTGGAAGGTCGCTTTTCTGATCGGCGGTGTCTTGAACTCCTTGAGCTTGTCAAGAAATCTCTTGGCTCCATCCGTGGTAACGAACTTCTCGACGGCCTGCATTTCAGCATCCACTCCCTTGTTGGCTCTGTACCAGACAATCGACTTTCTCGCGGCCTTGATGTCGCCAACTTTCATAAGGTGATGCGGCGAATCGGGTAACCACAGGAACAGGATCATCAGAAGCAGACAGTGCACGAGATATATGATGGCTGACAGACTCATAGACAAATAGGCACTGATGATACTGGCCATCAGCTGACCAAAGGGTGCACCAAATGCGGCGAGTGAGAGGAGGGCACCTCGAATTTCAGGCATCGACACTTCGCCCAGATACAGAGGGAAGGAACAGTATGCCATACCTGTACCTATGCCACCGAGTAGTCGCGCTGCGTACAGAAACTCTACGCGATAAGCCAGAGCTGTACCAAGCCATCCTAGAGCTATTGGTATTATGGTTGTGAAAATTGATCGTTTACTGCCGAGGTAGATAACTGAGGCACAACCGATGATGGCACCGAAGAAGCGTCCAAAGTTTGCCAGAGAAGCCACCCAAGAAACTTCTTCTGGGTTCAGGGGAAGTGGTGACTCCGGGTCAATGAGGATCGCGAGTGTTGGTGATGACCAGCCGGCTATGATACCTAACTGGAACACCAGCATCGTTGCTGGGCACATGAATATTCAAATAAATTAATTGCACAGATTTCAGTACCGATAACTTTAAATTAAATTACCTCCTACACCAGCGAACCATTGTGGGAAAATCACGTTTGATGTGTCGTTTAAAGTCATATTCGAGCGATGAGAGAATTCGGAAATGTAATAGACTGTCTTGCACTTGGTGAAGACATTAATAATCGAGCTTCCGGATTTTATTTTCATTATCACTGGCGAGATAAGATACGATTTTGATAGGATGAACTACGATGGATCGTTATGCAACGTTTGGAAAATATGACAAAATGCAAACGTTTTGATTGATTTACAGGGACGAAAGAATCAAGTGTCTGGCGTGTATTAAAAATCCAAATTGATTTAGTTTGATACAAGGATACTAACAGAGTACTTATATCTACTTTTTTGATATGAATTGTAAAAGTCTACGGTTGATAAGTAAATCACGTGCATATATATTAGTTATACCAGTAAAGTTAAATTTATATTAAATGTGAATGATTCACAAACTTTATTTAAAAAGTTATATGGAGTAGGAAAACCACGTTTTCAGCTCTATCGATAGTTAAATGTTAAACCTCGAACACACTAGAATAGAATATTCATCAAGATCCAACACAATCCATCCTAGCATACAACATCCTCCCACAGCGTCATATACCCTTTTCCGTCGATATCTCACCCACAGACATATAAAGATTGCAAAAATTCTATAATTACAGCTCACATCGTCCTATCAGATTTGGCGCAGTGGAACGTCGCCGAGTTTCACAATTTCGTCTTTCAAATGTAACGCACTACACACACACGTCGCTTGCGAAGTTTGACGGGCACTCGCGGTTAATAATGAGCCAACGCGCGCTATGGGCAATATAACTCGTGCGCTTACGGCAACGGCTTATTATACGAGTGCGTATATGTGTATATGGTGTCCGCGTGTGCCTATCCGCGAAAAATGATTCGCGCGAGTTAACTCGCGGCGTAAAAGTTGGCTGCGCAATTATATAGAATGCGAGCTTTTTACTCCGAGTGTTATATATATATGTGTGTGTGTGTATATTGAAATTGTATGCATTTTCACGCATTGCAGTTGGTCACGGAATCACTGCACGAGTATACATATATATATAGTTATTCACAGAGTGAACTTGGTCTATGGAGCTATTTGTGTGCGTTTTTTAGCCGCGCGAGTAATTCGTATTCGGGCCAATGCGAAGGAAAGCTAGTGTTCAATGTTTATGTGTACATTATATGTGTGTGGTTAATTAAAATCTTGATTTGTTTGCGAGAGTTTCTGCTGATTGTTATATGTATACTGATTAAGATTAGCATCAAAGTTTAATTACTATCAATAATAATTAAGCGAGATCGATGGCATCAGTGAAGTTATTTTTTATAGACAGAGAAGAAAAGCACGAGTAAAGTTTCCTTGGTAGGAAATTGAGCATATTCTGGGTATAACATCTTGTTTAAAAAAATTTGACTAAACGTGCTCAGAAATAGGCTTGATTTTGAGCGTATCAGTTAATTAAATCGCTGGTTATTCAGTGCATTAATTAGCGCATCGTACTTTTAGCTTTCAAGTGAATTTCAAATAACTCTTTGCTATAACATTTACTCACTAAATAAACAATAATAAAGAAAATTATACTGTTAAATTTTAAGCATTAAAAAAACAAAAATTCAATCCAACACAACGAAAATCACTACACCAGGGCGACAAAGAGCTCAATCGAGCCGACGACACGCGAACCGGGAATTTTATCAAACGCAGTAGTGTGTATATAGCCGTAAATATGGAAAAGCCAGCGGGACACATCGCGCGTAAAAAAAAAGTCACGCATATCTCGGGATTGCGCTTTGAAGCTTATATACGTACACGGCCGGATGAATCGATGAAAAAGTCGCAGTATACATATATACACGGCTGCGCGAGAGATCTATCTAAAAAGGCGGCTTCTGGCATATCGAAACGGTTCTCCAGCATGCGACATTAGCACGCGCGCAGGTTATATTATATATATAAGCTGCCAACCCCTTTTATGCAGATGTGTTGTTCCGCCGAGCATGCAAAGTCGTCTCGCCCTTTCGTGGCTTAACTGTAACCTTCTCTGTGTTATACTGCGTCATCTTTCAACTCGATCGGCGTATGTATAAGGCTGACTCAGATTGACGCTTATTAAGCGGATTTAATTTTTTTATTTCAGCTGAGATTCAAGTTTTTTTTGTAATTTTTGGGAGAAAGGTTAATTTATTTGAGAAAACTTTCTTATACTTGAAAGTTATTGCAATATATGCATCTAACAACTCTGGTAGAAACGTCAACGGTATATTGCTTAATTATTGGCTAAATTTGGAGTTAAACACATCACACTGGCATTATTACACGTTGTTAAAGATAAAAATTCAATTTTTTCATTCTAATATCAATAATTGAACGTACAACCATAATTATAGATACTTTTAATAAGGTTTTGAATATTGTTTTGAGTCGTAAATGCTTCCGTTTGATTAACACGTTAACCAACGAAAATAGTTAATTTTCCACAAGGAGAAATTCGTCGTCAATAGATTCTTCTATACTATTTTCAAAATCGTCGAAAAACACACAGTGTATACCTATACACAAGTCGAGCCTCCGGTCCACTGCTTCTTACCTATA
This sequence comes from Muscidifurax raptorellus, assembly GCA_020010945.3. Taxonomy (NCBI): domain Eukaryota; kingdom Metazoa; phylum Arthropoda; class Insecta; order Hymenoptera; family Pteromalidae; genus Muscidifurax; species Muscidifurax raptorellus. The sequence goes on from CM052080.1 coordinate 39,681,283, forward strand.
TATATACAGTCTATAATCTTAAAGTATAGACGTTGGTTTCGCTGCTGAGCGATAAACTCTCGCGATATAAACAGCGGAGCTGCAGCAGTTAATCGGCTAATTCTATAGATGTTTACGCGGCGTGATCGAGTATCCCTCGTTTTCGTTATATGCTCGTGTATCTCATTGGGCATATATGCAAACGAGACGTCTACGGCTTTAATTTCGACGCTCGTGTGATGTGTATGTCGAAAAGTGTAGGCTACAAAAAGCGTGAGAGAATCGAACGGAGTTTGTTGTGCAATGCGAATTATTTTATATATATAGATCGTCGAGGTATCGGCTGCAATTCGTGTATACGAGGGTCGGAATACATTAACGAATATCAAAAATCGAAAGTACACGGGCTTATAATAAAAAAACCAGTTGCATATTCGGTTTAAGGTTTCGGGCGTCACCTTGTTCGACTACCTCTTTCTTTTTCGTGGATTATTGCATTGACGAAAGTTGATAACGATATTTTGGAAACTTGACGCGTTCTTTTGTAAGAAAGTTTCGTAAAAATTGAGCAGCTGAATTTCGGCCTGATGAAAGTTGATCGGTTATGTGTATATATATATATATATATATATATATATATATATATATATATATATATATATATATATATATATATATATATATATATATATATATATATATATATATATATATATATATATATATATATATATATATATATCGAAATGATGTTAATGAGTAATTTTTTTACGCGCAGCTGTACAGTATAGTGTCTAATAAGCAGAGGAAGTGCGGTTCTCGCTGGCGTTCGAATACCCATTCATTTAAAAGTATTAAACTTGTATAATGCTCGCGAGGGAAGTAATTACGGGCGAAATAAAGCTAAGCATAACTATTCACTCAAGCGTTTACGTATTTGCAGCTGAGGAAAAATAATAACACACTCTGCTGTACGCGCGAGGTTCGTTTTTGTAATACAGCTTATGACGATTTTTTCTAGCCTGGTAGAAAAAATTGACCAGATTCTGGGCAGAATTTCTGGTCAGTGCCAGGGTAACCGTTATCAAACAAATTTATAAAAAAAATTGTCTTATCGAAAGTACAATTCGCAACGCTTACGCGCTAAAGAATAAGGCAATAAAGCAGGCTATCCACTGCGTTTCTAAAAATAAAAACAATTAACCAATAATTCGCCAACTAATGATCAACCACGTCGTATGAAAACTTAACCCACTACGCATTTCATAACAACAAAACCCATACACTCGCGTTTCTAGATTATACACGCGGCGCTTGGGGCCATAATCCAACGATATATTTCCTGATGGCTATATGTGCTCTCCTTTTTCCTGGTTCGCGGTCCGTTTCACCTGCAGCGCACGGCCGGTTGGTTTCTCGCGACTGAAGCCAGCCGCGGATTCCCTTTTCCACTTATATTTCGCGGCCGTCTCTCTTTCTCTCTCTTTTATATACATTCGTACGTATATTCCGCAGCGGGGAATAAAGCGGCTCACCAATACCAGGCTCACTCGCGAGTATGCACACACTTTTACTTTCGCTCGGAGGTGAACACCTTTCGTTGTTACTTTTATAAAAGGATCGATATATATATGGTTTTCCGGATTTGTGCCTTTTTTTCTTCTTCTTTTGGCTCTTCGCGCAACCGTGAAGGATATCCTTTTATAAACGAGTGGAATATCGTTAATTCGGAGAAGTGTATTAAGTTTAAAAAAAATGGGGAAAAAATTATTTTAATAATGCAGTGCCATATAACGACCACGTCGTATATACACAGATTACCGATCTGGCCGATCGTGACTGTAGACGTATAGCATCGAGGTATATAGTTATAGAACAAAGTGTAGTATGTCGTGGGTAAAAAGTACACCGCATAAAACAGTATATATACGTCACGATTTATTAAGAATTTTAATTGCGCACGAATGCATGTATATATTGTATATACACGTCATAAATATCCAAGCCTCTATACATTCCTATATACATAATAGCACACATCACCATGATCAAATATAAACCGATCAATCCAGCCGTCTAAGTTGCAAAACACCTGACGCCAAGTTTGACGCGAGTCTCGGACAGTAAAGGGCATCGAAGCTGTAACTACGCATTACCCAACGTATAACACACACGCGTATTATACGTTTGTAATAATCGAAGGGTAACAACGGCGTATTATTCAACCGCGGATTTTGCAACTTGCTCGCAAAAAGCTTCGCTTGCCCTAATTTCGCGACGAAAAATTTTGTTTGCATAAGCGCCTCGCACTTACATAAATCCGCAACATCGCACGCGTATATCCACATATTTCGCAGACCGTCGGCAATTATGCTATATATACACAAGTATGAGTTGTATACCCCCCCTTACGCGTATAGAACCCGTTTGAAAAAATTTTAGCTAAATTCACCGGTTCGCGCGCCTAATGCCGATAAAACGACGGATCTAATCGATCTATTTGCGCAGTGCCGATCGACTAGCGCTCGCGCGAGCTGTATATACATACAATTGATAAATTTCTTTAGATCTCCTTTGTCTTCCGCTGCAGCATCAGGAGTTTGTAAATCACGTCAATTACACTCCTCGACGTGTACGGAAACCGGTATATATATTGTCAGCGCGAACAAAGCTTTAAATTTAAAATCGCCGCGCGAAAGGTGTTCACCTTCGTCCTCGCGAATTTCGCGGTTACGATAAAGGACAGCTTTTATTTTTCGTGGTATACTACACACACAACGCAAAGCCAACACGGAACGAATTCCCATCGCTCAGCGAGAGATGCGGCGGTGCAGAAAAAGCGTCTAATTAACTAAAAATTGCCCGCGAACAAAGAGCTTGTACATGCCCGATTATCGAGCCTTTCTCGCAATCGAAAAGTACGTCTCCGGCAATTCTGCCGCGTGTATAACCGCTGGCAAAAAAAAGAAAGAAACATGGGTGGAAGAGTGTATAACGAGTGCAGGAGGCTCGTCGCGCGCGGGAACCAAGCGGTGTATATATGTATATAGCCAAAATGTTACGCAAGCGCACGAGCCTCTTACAAAACGCGACACAATGTCTCCCTCTCGCTGCTACGTGCTCGTGCTGCAATAATCCCGGCGTCTCTATCCTGCCGTACGATCTCTCATTGACGCTTTTGTATATGTGTATATATATATAACGTCACGAGGATATATGACTATGTATTATTATTATTATTATTATTATATACGTGTACAGGAAGGGTTGCGTTAAAGGTCGCCGGGATGAGGCGACAAAAGCGAATTAAAAAAAAAAGCAGCCCTCCAAACTCGCTCACCGCTCACCTCTGCTCTTTCTTTTTGCTTTTTGTATTCACCTTCATCGCGCGCTCGGATCTCCCGTGTGGGGGATATATTCGTTCGCTCGCGGGAGAGGAGAGCGCGATATATACCGAGTGAGGGAAAGTGTTGGCTTATTATGTGGCGTCTCTCGAGGTATATAAGGCTCAGCTCCGGAAAACTCGGCAGTCAAGTGGTTTCTCAGCCACGTACAAGTGCGCGCGAACCTTACGATGAAGTTTAAGGTAAGTGTGCTCCCCTGCGATCGCGTCGATTTCTTTTCTGGGACTTTGTTATTGCCGTTCGAGCTGGTGTTTATTCGGATCGTAACGACGGATTCTTTTGTGAGCCGGGATTATAGGAGATTGTACGTTCGGTATACTATCGAACGTGTCGATTTACATTGAAATTGTGTGAGAAAGTGATGGAAAAAGAAACTCGGATGTACAAATGGGAAACGTCGATTTCACACGTGTTCTTGGTGAAATTCGTTTGAATTTTTTATATATATGTCGACCGGTCGTAACTCTCGCCGAGTACTTAAGATTCTATAGATAAACGAATTTGTCGAGATCGAGCATCGGAATATAGTAATGAAAGGAAAATAAATTTGAATTTCAGATCTGCATAGTTCTCGCGCTGGTAGCGCTGGCGCGCTGCGAGGAGGCAGCGGAGAAGAAGACCGAGAAGCGCGGCATCGGTCATTACGGCGATTACGCTCACGAACACCACGAGCACATCAAGACCGTCGAGGTGGTGAAGAAGGTGCCGGTGCCCGTCGAGCACGTCAAGCACGTGCCCTACGAGGTCGTCAAGCACGTACCTTACGAGGTCAAGGTCCCAGTGCCCCAGCCCTACACCGTCGAGAAGCACGTACCCTACCCCGTCAAGGTTTTCGTCAAGGTGCCAGTACACGTACCCCAGCCCTACACCGTCGAGAAGAAGATCCCCTACGAGGTTAAGGTCCCCGTCGACAAGCCCTACGAAGTCAAGGTCCACGTACCCCAACCCTACGAGGTCGTCAAGCACGTTCCCGTCGAAGTGAAAGTGCCCGTACCCCAACCCTACACCGTCGAGAAGCACGTACCATACCCCGTCAAGGTCAAGGTTCCAGTACCCCAGCCCTACGAGGTGAGCCTTAATCTCTTTATTCTCGAGCAACTTGCCAACGTCGCGCGTGTACTAATTCGTGTCTTTATCATTCTTATACAGGTCATCAAGCACGTCCCCTATGAAGTCAAGGTCCCCGTAGACAAGCCATACCCCGTCCCAGTGCCCAAGCCCTACCCCGTCACCGTTGAGAAGCCCTACCCAGTCACCGTCGAGAAGCACGTTCCTTATGAAGTCAAGGTGAGTGTGTTTGAACTGGAATTTCATTAATTAACGCTCTTACCAATTATTAACCTTTCATCTTTGCCCGTGCGTTTCCCCAGGTTCCAGTCGACAGACCCTACCCCGTCCCAGTTGAGAAGCCGTACCCCGTACCCGTGAAGGTGCCCGTTCCCAAGCCTTACGAGGTCATCAAGCACTACCCCGTCGAGGTCCAGAAACCAGTGCCCGTGCCCGTGAAGGTGCCCGTCGACAGGCCCTACTACGTCGAGAAGGAGGTACCATACCCCGTCGAGAAGGAAGTCCCGTACCCCGTGAAGGTGCCGTACCCAGTGCCCGTCCACGTCAAGGAACAGCACCACCACTACGAGGGTGGCTTCGAGCCCAGCGGTCACTACGGTCACCATTAAATCGTCCAGCTGAAAATACGGGGTACAGCGCGAGGGCGCACGGCCCACCCCGGAGACAGGGGTACGCGCGTCACGCCTATACCCCGTTATTACACGCTATCTCTCCACTGTCTCTATATGTCTTTTCCGTTAAATTCTCATCTTAGTCCTAGCTAATTGCGAGAGTGCTGTGGGGTACGATAACCTCGACGACGACGACGCTTTTCATTGGTTCGCATAATTTCACTCACCTCTTTCACGAATATCTCAGCCACCCTTTTTTTCTTGCCAACCTCCCGGAAGATTGTGAAATGGAGCACGAGCAACCGCGCAAAATGGCTCCTCGACATTGTGGGAACAGTCTTTATTGTCGCGCTCGCGATTGTTTCGTCATCGGGACGCAACAGCGTCCTCTCTCTTTCTCTCTTCACGGAACTTGTTATATACATATATCGCCATTGTTCCAACACCTAGACGTTCCGTCGCAATAGTGCCTTCGCTATTGCCGCGTGGAAACGTCGATCGGGCGAAATTGATAATCAAAACTGCTACTTCCGATCACTGACTGCAATTTTTTTTTTTTTTTTTTTTTTTCAAGTGATAGATGCATATATATGTACAGCGCGAGACAACGCTGTAAATATATAAAAAGCCAATAAGCTCGTCCGTGCGACAAGATAACCGCGTCGTCCTCGAGATATAGTTCGCGGCTCTTCTGCACTGACAATTAAGTAAACTATTTTATCGAGAGAATCTAAGAAGTATAAGAAGCTAAATTAAGGTAACACAACTTCCAGGACGAAGCTGCGATCTGTGTATGTCAATAAGTGTACATGCTTTTGCGCGATCGGGGCCGAATGCAATCAGCGAAGAAAAAAAATCAAACTTGTTTTTTTACCTCGTCGCTATACGTACTTCCGCCTTTTTTCTACATTTTTATATATATATATATATCATATTTTTCTACGGATATACCTGTACAAACACTCGAACTCGTTCTCTCTACGCATATATACACGCACGTCTATCCGCGTGTATAATACGTAAACGAAGAAAAAGAAACGACTTCGACGCGCGCTCGCGCGGCGATAAAACCTACTGAATTTTTATAAAAAATATACTCGAGATGGAAGGAAAAAAACGAACATGGAATGATGTAAAAATGCTGCGCGCTGAAGGGATATATAAGATATATATCATGTTAATATCGCGGCGCAGCCTGATGTATAAAAACTCGCGATACATAAGTGTGCGTTAACGCGAAGAAAAACAATTTTTTGTACTGCAAATAAATAAAAGTCATATAAAACAAGAAAAAAAACAACAGGACTTGTCTCACTGCATATCTGCCCACGTCGATTTCTCCCATTATATCTCCTATATACATATAGCTTTTCGATTTGCAAGTGAAAACCGGCGCGTGCACGCGCGCCGCACTCCAATATACACGGGAATATATATAATCGAGTAAAAGTCGAGCGATAAGATCGATCGGTAGTGTATATTACGCGTCGCTAGTCTAATGAGTGCATTATATACATAATTAACGCGAAAAATTCACGCACAACAGGTTCACCGATTGCAAACAGTTCAACAACCGCGCGCGAGCGGTTTACGATGTTCTTTCTCGGAAAAATCGGTATACGATTTCCTATACCTTAAAATCGATGCAAAGTCACGGTTTCGTCCTTGGCGCGTACTGTATAAACCGATTTTTCGCGGCGTCACGCAGGAAGAGCAAAACGGAAGGAAACACTTGTATATAACACACTCGATCGGAGTATATAAACACGAGACGAGAAACGATAGATACCGATCTCAAATTTCCGCCGGTGTGTTATATCCAGAGCGATATATATGCACTTTACTTTCGCGCAGCGAATCTTAATCGTTACGAGAGCGCAATTAAGAGCTTCTCGCTGATACACAGACACACACATATACACAGCGGCTGCCGCAGCGACTCCCAAGAAAGTATTACTTTCTCTGAGCGAGCGAGCGGAGTTTCTAGAGTCGTACTACTGCTACTGCACTTCCACGTTTTATTTCCACGCGTATACGTACGCGCGAGAGAACTATCTCGAAAGTATTATACGTCGACGCGTTTCTTATTTCGATTATCGTTATCATTAATTTTGAGGTTAGGAATTCAAATAACTGCCGATTTCCCGCCTTTTCTCGCACCACAGCATCCGGTCGTCGGTTCTCCAGATACTCAGTGTACATATACATTTAACGACGACTTCCTTGTAATCGTGTACGTAATCGATCGACTAATACTCTGTGCTACGTATGAATTTTCCATAGTCGCGCGCCAGTGTGTATATACTCTTGGATTACATGTAAAGAAACGGCATATAGTTACACTGGTGCATTAGCCGAAGGACTTTTGAAAAGTAGTTTTATTCAATCCGTTACATAAATTAATTTCGAGCTTACGCAATTCCGGCCTGAGCCACGAGCTTCGAAACGGGACTTGCGGTAGCCGACCAAAAAAAAGCGCGCGATTTTTTTTTTCACAACCACCGCGGAGAGTCGTGTAACTCCGATATATAAACGCGGTTTTTATCGACGACTACCATCAAAAGCCCCCCTGTAGTTGCACAATCGCTACATATATACACGATCTAAAATTTCGAAATCAAAACAAAGCTTATCCGCAAATAACAACCTGACAAACGTATACATTAATTAAGAAACACTGCTGTACATACAGCCGGGAGTTGGAGCACGCCGAGCGTAACGCAATCGCGTAAGTCAAAGAAGGCGGTACGAGATACCGGTCGGTCATCTCGGTTTGTGTGTGCAGGTCTTTTGTGAAAGTGAAAAAATCGCGACGATTCCGCCATGCGTGAATTACGGTAGTAGTATAACGCGCTCTGTGTATATATATATATATATATATATATATACACGAACTTCCTTCGAGGATCTCCGATGCATGTATACTTCCGGTTTGATATATATACATTCTTCGCGCTCGAGAAAATCTCGTGCAAATTTGCGCGTGAAATTTTTGGACAAGTACGTGGTGAATATATTACATGACGCAAAATTTTTGTGGCGCAATAATAAAATCCGGCTCCGCACACAGTTGATCTGAATTTTCGCATATTACTTTTACATGCGCAAACTCGTTTCGCTTGTCTAAATTTAATTGAAATTTTTTTGTCGCTCATCGGTAAGCGCTGACTATAATTATCTATTATACGCAGCTTCTATCATCGAGATTTTCCGAAATATTGATTATCGAGCCTTTACATATATATATATATATATATATATACGTATATATACAGAAGACCCTCGGTGTAATAAGGAAAAACGCGTACACGCATAGAGAATATTCGCGCGGTTTCGTCATCGTATAATCATAATAACGATAGTAATCACCGTCGTCATTATCATCACCATCGGCTAACGCTGTGTGTATACACATATATACACACATCCTGTATATAGAAGCCATATACGACGGCTACTTCCGCACTGACGGACAAACGATCCGCTCGCTTTTTTTTTTACCCGCTCGCTGCACTGTATATACCTATATATACGCATTTATGTATATATATATACATAAATGCGCTCCCGTTGCGCAACTCTCGAGCGCGGGACTTTCGAAATAGCGAGGCGAAATTACGAATGATTGAGTACCCGCGTCGAGGAATTTTCTCGTCGAATAGATCGAGTGGGATTTTGCGCGTATATATATGCTGCTTTTACTGCAGTGTATGCCGAGTTGCGGCATATAGGACGGCGCTGGGAAATTAATTTACTCCCTTTAACGCGGCTCTATTAATGTTCCGATTATGGTGTGACCCTCGCACGCGTTTGTTTACGAGCTTTTTGTCTAGAGACGCTTGAATATATATATATACGAATAAATAAACTAAGGCTCGCATGACCCAGTTCGCTCGACGGGTTTCGTAAGCCCTATATATATACGCGTGTTTTCGCAACTTTGAATTTCCTTTTCGGATATCACGTGTATCGACGCCGCGCGATTCTTGGATTTTCTCGGATTGATTTTTGACGCGTACAGCGCAATCGTTTCGACTTTCAACGTAATTATATGTACTTGGATTTACAATCAAATGTACTTTAGTGATCAGTAATAACATTGTTTATTAATTTTTTTGGAATTATTGTTTTTTTAAACCTATACAGGCGCGCGTTGACAAAGTGAACTTTCGAAGCTCGGTAATTGTGAAATTTCATTTTCAGGTGACTTAGATGTATAAAAGCCAAGGTCCGTAACGCGGCGATTAATCAAAATCCGATTTTTCCTCTTTATACAGATTATCGTCTCGCACCGGCAGAAAAAGGAAAGTATATAATATTGTATACAGCATTACATAAACCAATGCGCCACCAAACTCTTCGACACAAAGCGCGCGAAGAAAATAAAGGGATATATATACACATCTAGAGAGACACCGAGGGGGTTGGCTGCTGCAAAGTCGTTCGTTCGAGAGAGCTATCGCTCGTCTGGGTATTAGCGCGACTGCAGCAAAGCGAAGGCAATTATCGTAGAAGCGAAACTTGAACGTGGCTGTGGCGCCGCGCGAGTGTCGGCTGTCTGATACGAGAGAGGCGGGTCAGGTCCCTTGGGATTTTCTCTCCAGGACTCGAACGGGACTTTATACATATATATCCCAAGCTCTCATCGCACAGTTAATTACAGAGTCCTTCTCCGCGCTGCTTCCTTCCTTTTCCTGATACCGGCGCGCATTCACGCTTTTCGCCTTTTCCTTCTGGCCTCTCTCTCTATTTCTCTGGCTTTTATTGTTTCCTTGGGAACTTCTTATCTGGATAGCACTCGGTGCATTTGAATTAATGAAATTTTATTGAAACGCGTAATACAATACAAACAAACGTCGTGCGCGTATTTCATTGAAGGTTGCATCATCGATCCTGAAAAATATTGCGTGTATTTCAAGTTAAATAGGTCTTGGTACACACGAGATGGCAGTAGGTTAACGTTCAATATCGCGTATAAGATGTGTAATTCAAAAATAAAACAGCTGCGGTTACATCAAAACAGGCAAGCAAGCCACTCTTATGTAAAATTTCGAGTTTTTTGCGCTTTATCAGAAAAGAAACTGGAAGACAACGGGTTGTATTATTCAACGAAGGGCGGGCAGCTCATTCGAGTTGCGTAATTCAGAAAAATGAATGCACTTTCACGCTCTATCGAGCTGACGCGTCAAGTTTCATTAAAAATCGTCTGTAAATTGTTTTATTGATAAAGAGCACTATCGAGAAATTTTAGAGGTGTGTAAGGCTTTCACTGCGCAAAGGAAAAAATATATAATTTGACGCCATTACCGCACGAGCACATTTTTTACTCCGTTGCTCTAATTGAGTGTCTGCTTTACGTGTAATTAGAAAATAGTTTGTTTTTGTAATCGCTCGTACAGGCGCCCCTGAGTTTATGCGATGTTTAAAAATCGTCGAGAAATCAATAGCATCAATTTTACTTGTTATCAAGTTGAATTGGTTTTTGCCAGTATGAACAATTATTAGTATAACTCGTTTGGACAAAACGGGTTTGCTTGATATGCGAAATTCAAGGATTTAAAGAACGTTATTTTGATAAAAGTACAGTAAACTGCAAGGACCGTTGGTATATCCTTGTGAGTGTTTTGAAATCACGTACTGATGCCCTCGTTAAACTTTTGGAATTAATTTGAGTGTCTACATTCACTCGATTTTTTTATTTTTCACTCTGTGTCCTTACAGACATGAGCTTTGATGCTAAGTACGGAGAAAATATACAGATACTTTTCTTGGTTTTAAGGGAGTGTAAATTTCTTCCGTTATCTGTAAGACTGTTTTACCGACCGTATCTTTATAAATTAATTATTGTATATGTTACTTATTTCTAAGTCCGTAAGCTCAAAGTGGGAAATTTTGAATTTTTCAACGACTTTCGGCCTATAATTATCCCCTTAAGACTGCCAAGTATAGTTTGTAACTGTTACTATAATTTTTTTTATCTTACCGACCGAGTACTTATTTTAAGCAGAGCCATCCAGGAATTCAATAATCTTCTATTACAATAATCCTGCGTACTTTCGGTGTCGGATCAACTTTTCAATTAAACATTTCAATTAGAAATTCGCGAAAAATTCATAAATATCCTTACTGGCTACATTAACCGATCAATCAACATTAAGATTTGACAAAAGGCACATATAAAAGAAACAATCGCTTGCATTGTTGTCCATCGCTATATATATACACTCTCAATATCGGCCCAATCATCGAGTGTCAGAGCGAGAGAAAGAGCCCACCCCCTATATATACATACATATATACCCATCCGACACAGACCCTCCCGAGGGAATCCGAGCGAGCGAATCGTGCCGGGATTGAACGCTTGAAAATGGAATAATATCCAATAATCTCGTGGCGGCGGTAAAAAGGAACGCTTTTATCGGCGCATCGCAGCGGGAGAGTGTCTCTCTCTATATATATGTGTGTGTGTGTGTGTGTTTGTGTGGCGGCGAGAAGCGACGAAATTAATTATTGATTTCGGATACGCGAGCTTTTAATCGAGGAGACGAGCCAAGCGCTACCTCCGCCTACCGTTTGAATGGTGTACATATATATATATATATATAGAGGCGGTCGCGATGCGTTCACTGCTTCTTTTTGGATTCGCTGTGTGACATGTATATGCTTGATTTATTTCGCGCGGGCTTTTCCTCTATCGCGGACTTTTTGATTGAATTGAGCGGTTGAGTCGTGACTTTTATGTATTTTATATCGATTTTACTTCCAGTTTAGAAAGGAGAAAATGCCATTCGTATTTATCTGCTTATTTATGTCGCACGTATTATATATATATATTAGGACGTATATCCATCGAGAAAGAGAGAGACGTGGGCGGATTGAGTTTCAATATGTTTTTAGTTTACTTTTACGTATACTTCAGTCGTGCGACTGTCCGTTTAATTCGAGAAATTCGTATGTAAGATAATAAAACTGTGAATCGCAACGATTAATTCCCATCGGGTAATGGAGAATCGATCATTAATGTTTAGTTTCATTAACTTTCTAGCGTTTATAACTCTGAGGTTGCAGATTAGCCACACAATCAAATGGCTCTTCTTTGGTGTAATTTTATGACTAGTACTGAATAACATGAGAGGACGGGAAAGTAGCAACGTCTATGTTGTAGCGTAAATTTTTTGCTTAATGGATTAAAGAATTGAAATTATTTTGCTATATATCTATTCAAATGTTACAAAAACTTTGTATGTATTGTATTTGGTTTAAACTATAAACATAAAGGTTTGAACAGGTTTTGTTACTATTGGCATTTAATAATCTAAAGAAATGATGTGATTGATTAAAGATAATGTTTAAAATAGAATCTTAAAAATAAGTGACATTTGCATTAAGTTGAAAAATAATTAGTTTTTAATTCCAATGTATGTACCTTCTTTGTAGAATTTATCTACGGTAAAAGTCGTATTTTAAATTATAACAGAATTAAAAATGAATGATAAGTTAGAAACGAATAAAAATTATGAAATTAGGTGAACAATGAAAAACCTTGTGGTTTGGAAGGTGCAAGAGGATTGAAGGAGTTCATCGGCTTGTGATGGATAATGACGTTCTGACGGATGGAGCTGAAAAATCTGATCTAGACCTTAAAGAATCATCTCTTGATTCAGGAAGACTTGTGATCACCTGTGTTGAAGGATAATGAAATAAAGCGTTAATAAAATGCAGTGATATAAAGAAAGAAATATAATAAACTAGTGCAGGTTACAGATTAACAAAAAAAGGTATAGGAATTGATGTTTATGAAAGTAAATAAACAATCACAAGGATTTTATGAAAACTAAACTACAATGATTTGTTCTTTTATATCATTCTTTCTTTGAGAAAAACGTAATTGTAAGAAAAATTTCGTATATTAACGACACTTTTTGCCGGGTGCTGGCAAGTAAAATTCATTTGCAGAAGTGGGCTGCATTCTAATCACGTTCACCTGTGATTTGATTAGTCGCGCAAAAACGTTCAAATTCATTTGCAATACTTATACAATATCCTTAATCACCTCTTGCAATTCTTCCTTCGTAAACATGTGGAATTTAGTTTCTGGCGTCATGGACATAACTTCAATATTTGTATCATTAAGTTTCTCCTCCATAACTTGCTTTAAGATTTTCAATGCGGCTTTTGTGGCTTCTTTCAACGTCATTGACTGTAAAAGCAACGTAAAATTACTATCTTATAAAATGTCAAATAGTTTTTCTGAATTAAAACTAGAATTTAGGTATGCTTGGTACATTCAGACAATGAAGTTTATTTGGTTCTCATTACCTTGTGATAAACTTCTTGCAATGACTGCTGTGCTCCTTCACTGCCCGAACCAATAGCTTTAGCATCAAACTGAACAAAAGTTCCAGAGGGATCCATGTGAAACAGTTGAGGTCCTTTCTCGTCGATACCAGCGAATAAAAGTGCTACTCCAAATGGTCTTGACATAGCACTTCCATCATCGTCACTATCACCAAACTGAATAGCGAGATTGGATACAGCTTGAGTCGCAGATTCGACAGACATTTTCTCATTGTAGGTAAACCAGTGATTCTGACATTCCACTCTTGCCCTGTCGATCAGAGTTCTTGAATCTGCCATAAGTCCAGATGACACGCATCCAATGTGCTTGTCAACTTCGACAATTTTTTCCACCAGGGTCGGTTCCATGAGGAAAGATGTCGTACGCTTTTCTACAGCTAAGATCACTCCCTCAGACGTACAGATGCCGATTGCAGTCCAACCAAGTTTGATAGCCTCAATGGCATATTCAACTTGAAACAGTCGTCCTTCGGGTGAAAAAGTGTTGACACCACGATCGTATTCAGAACGTGTGAGGAACATCTGAAAATGAGAGAGAAATTTAATTTCCAAAGAACCGCATGGATGTCTATAATCATCTGCCAAATTTTATTATGCTCTTTAATGTTTGTTTGCTTTGAGGTTATTCTATGTTACACTTGAATTTGCGATATCCACTGATACAACGATTTTCAGATCTCAGGGCTAATTAAATCGAATCCACGCTAAAAAAATGCTTTTACAAAACTTGCACGAAAACGAATATTTTTCTTATTATTACTAACAGTGTCTCCGAGAACTAGTCGAGGTTAACCGACAATGACACTGCAAAACCACTGACAATTCGCAGCGAATTCGCATTTGATTTCCAAAATCACGTAGAGCAACAATCGGCCAACCTAACAAATAAAGCAAACGTCTTACCTTTGCAAACTTTTTACTAAAAAACTTTCAACGAGGATGAAAAAAATAAACCTCTACCGACTCTCGTCTCACAGTCGCAAACGCAGAGTCACTAAGTCTCGAAATCCACACCGCCACCTTGTGCCATCGGCCAGTACTTCGTAAATACTGCGAAATTTCCGCGAAAACAACGCAGAGAGCAGCAGCAGCAATAAAGTTGTTCGACCGGCTGCAAATGGCGTCTGCGCGGAGATAGAGAAAAAACACACCCTGGAGAACACCGGCGACCCGCAACAGTATCTTTATCGCTTGGCGATTAAGTAAGTGTTTCTCGCTCGTCAAGTCAAACAAAGCCCACTTGTGGAGGCTGTAAGTTGTTTGATATAGAAGCGCAGAATATGCGGCTGCTCGACCTTCTGGCATGCTGAAGTGATACGTTTGAAATTTTTTTTATACGTGAGTCTTTATGCTCTTATTTTTCGACGAGAAATGCATTGTTTTAGGATTTTTTCGATGGTTTTGTTGCTTCAGGTACTCCTAAAGCGAAGACACAGCGGTGAAGATGGAGTCCAGCGAGAGACTGGCCTTGTGCGCGGAGAACAAGGATTGGGATACTTTGGTGAGCATTCTGAAACCTAAAGACTTTTGCAGTGATATACCAAGGTGAGGATATGGTTCTTTTTTGTTTTGTATAATAGACAGGATAATAGAGTAATTCTGTAACGATTGTATTTTTAGAACGCTCTGTGATTTTAAGAAACTACTGAAAGTTGCTGACATTTTGACCGACGATGATCTCAATGTCTCAGAGAAGATAAAAAGCATTCTTTTGAAGTGCTTGGCCAACTCCTGTGTCAATGGATATCTCGAGAAAGCCTATGTGCCAAGAGATGGAGAAGATATTTCCGCCCATAAAAATATTTATAAATATTTATTCCAAGAGGTTTCCAAGTGGAGTGAAGAAGGTCCGTATCCGTTCCACATTAATTTCCCATACGATGGAGTCGTTAGATGGTCCATTAAAACCATCATTGACTATGCTTCCACTGAGAAGAGACTTTCTGAAGATCAGACTGAAGTTCTGAGATTAAGTCTCCAGTTTCTGTGCAATTTCTTCACGTTTGCATTTAATATCACGACTTCTACAAACGCAGATATTATAATGGAATACATAAAGGATCAAACTTTCAAAGACACAATAATGTAGGTATTGCTGCCTAATTTGTTTATTATAATGCTTATTATCTCCTACAACGAATTTGTAATTTTCCAGAAAATTAGTTGGTCACGATCGCGCTCCAATAGCCAGAGCAGCATGCGCATACGTCCACAACATGGTGAAACAGCTGTTCAAAGAATTTTACGCCACGATTGATAAAAAAGAATTGACTGCAGAACTTATAAAATCGACCATATCCGATATTCAAGCAGCATTGGACACAGTGATCCTATTGTTAAAAGAGCCCAATTACTTAAAAGATATATACGATGAAATAAGCATCGACGATAGATTGTATCTTCTTGATATTATTCATCAAGAAGTACGTTCGTTTGTTTACAACGAAGAAAACAAGAACGCCTACTGGCTTCCAATAGAGTCCATTGAATTCTTGTCAGACAAGTTCAAAAAGAAGAGCGATTTGATTCTGAAAACTGTTGATTCGCAATTGAATAACATAGAGCCTACGGAAGTTACAATTTTGATTGATATCTTGGGTGTACTTACCTCAAACCCCAAGCTGGATGAATGCAAAAAACTTCAAGAGGACAAGAGTCTTCTCATAAACTGCATTTGTAAGTATACTGATTATTCGCATGATAACATGCGAGTATCGAAGAATCTATAATGATAAATTCTTACTTGCAGATCTTTTAAAAGCCATTCACATGGTTGGAAAGGAGTCGAACAACTGTTTCACTCCTCTGCAAAAATTGAGCGATTTAGCATTGAATACAAAGAACGATTGTTGCAACGAAGCCGAAGATCCTAATAATCACGTGTGCAAGGGAAAGATTCAAAATCATCCTGCGTTCGGTTTCAAAGCTAGTTTAATACGTGTAATCGGTAATCTGGTTCATAAGCACGAAAAAAATCAGAATCTTGTAAGTAATGTAACTCTACATCCCATAAACGAATTCGTCATGATTGTAACGCATAAAAACGCTTCTAGGTTCGAGAAAACGACGGGATCCCGCTCCTGCTCGACTGCTGCAACATCGACGCTCGAAATCCTCGTATCCTTTTTTTCAACATACAAAAATGAAAACCTAAATTCTTCTTCATAGCACAATCATGATTTCCTTACATCGCCACTATCTTATCAGTGATAATCCAATGGACAACTCTGGCGATTCGCAACCTGGTCGAGAAGAACTCGGAGAACCAGAAGGTCATCAGTAAGAGCGTAAAAATCGGAGTCGTCGACAGCGCAGTCGTTCGTGAAATGGGCCTGACCCTGCACGACGAAGGCGAGGGCAACGCAATCGGCATAATGCCTCTACCAAAGAAGGATTGATGCGACTCGTTGTCCCTGTATAACCAACGTCATCGTCGTGTTAACTCTCATCCATTAATCAAAGTCTATATGTAAATTAAAGCGAAGCAGAAGAAAAGAAAAATACTCCGCCATTATCTGCCAAAAGTATATAACACACATGGTTATTAATATAGACGCGCCGTTTTTTTATTGTACGATAGAATTTTTGTATAACAATTTTTCGAACGTTGATATATTATATACCGCAGGCGATCGCGTCGTTTCCTGCTTTACCTTCCGTCTTGAGAGTAGGAAGTTACTATACTCTCCACACAATCTGTAAATCGTACTTTCGATAACAGATGTCCTTATCGTTGCTGCGAATGCAATATTCAAGTGAATTTTTGTACATTTTTTAAAAAAGATACGATGCCAGTCCAGATGTATTGTCAGCTCTTTTAAATACCGTCTCTGTATACTCATGTATAAGCGCATGTGTAAGCGTATACATAATATTATCATAATAATTATTACTAAAATAAAGCTCAAAGTGTGTACTGAAAAAATGGAAAAAACGTTTCTTTCGTATAGCACACGTACAGTCATCGATCAAATCTCGCGACGGCGTTTGTATTATCAAAATCGCACATAACAAAAGCGGAATAAAGTAGCTTGTCTCGCACCTCGAACAGCCGCAATTTACTTGCCATCCGATACGCCATTAAGGCATCAACGATGAGATCGCGATGCAGTCGTTGTTGGTATTTTTGCCGTTTCTCTCTCTCTCCTCCAAAAGGACGAGATACACACATATATATATATATATATATATATATATATATAATACCTATATACTCGATCGAACGATCTCTCGTATATAGATCATCCGATCGAAGGCAATCGTGTTCTCGGGTTTCGATCGGCAAACGTGTTTTAAACGTTCGTGCGCCTCCTTTTTGCGCCAAATACAGAATTACGTGACACTCAGGGGAGAGAGCTTTGCGATCGACGATCGGCTTACAGCCATTTCTCTCTTCTTGTGTATCTATATATACATACGTATCTCCCACTATGCGGTTGTTGTACAGTATTGGATGTAACGCGTGCGTATAATGATGCGAAAAAAGTGTATTCAATTAAAACGTCGATCTAGGAGGATGTGCTGGAGGGTTTGTAATCATCCAATTCGATTTTTGTTTTGCGTGGATCGTGACTTATTTTGCGCTCTGGAATCGATGTCGATGTTATTGGGGCCTCGCGTTGCTTCGTCATGGAAAAATCGTGCTTTGATGCATTGCGTACATGCAGATGATGTTTGTCGAGGGTATATTTCGAGATCTATTTAAAGCTTGTGTTGTGAGGACGCTGTAAAGGCATACAGGATCGTGAGATCGTTCGGATGGGGAATTTAAAGGACGATTTTAAAGGTGCAGTCCTTTATTTCTATTTATTAAATTTGTCAAATTTTAAGGGAAAGGTATACTAAAATAACGAATTTTTTTGAGACAAAACCGAATTAATGTTCTTTTTAAATCGTCTATGTCTTTTCATCATCATCGATAGTTTAGAATGATTCTTTCCAAAATCAATTTCTAGACAATGATAAAGCAACGTTATACGACTCGGTCAATAATATTTTAATATACGAATTCCAAACGCACAGCCGAATAAATACCTGTATACGAGACACACGGCGTTAAACGCATTAGATCGCGTGTGACTCGAATAGCCGACATTCTCACGCGTCAGTCATAAATTCCTCACCGGCAGCCAATTACTTTATTTTCTCCTCCATCGAGCAATTTCACTGTGTCTCTCTAAAACACACTCGCTACGACTTGATTATATATACCGGCGCACGTCTCTATTATACCTGCATCGACAGACTCGATTATATATCCCAAAGCAGCAGCCGAACCGGATAAATAAATTGAATTAGATAATTGCTCGCGTTATGTTCTCTGCGGCTTAGTATAAGTAGTGGCGATTCCGACGCCGGCGCAGGACATGTGCAGTGTCCGGCTCTAATGATACAGTCGTGCGTATGTATGCGGACGCGTAATTCACGATCTAATCGAGCGTGTCGATAATCAACTGCTTGTGTGACTGGCTGTACGCCTTTCAGTGTAATTAGATTAGAACTGTATATTCTTAGAGGTTTCTTTTTGTCGATTGTTGTATGTGGAGAAAATTGCTAGTAAAATTACATGAAAATTCATGGCTAATATGTGGTAATAGAAAGGTTATTACAGTATAAATAAACAAATTTAGTTTGCATAATACTAATAGTACTTTTTTAACATTTCGTTAAAAAAGTACTTTAAAAGTTAATGTCATTCTTTTGTACGGGAAAAAATAACACATTTAAAAATATATTTATACGCACACAAAAAAATATTTGAAAATGCAACAAATGTCATATCAGCTGATCTGAATTTCAGATTTTCTTTTTGTAATGAACATAGGGTCCATCTTAATACGCACGTATCAGCGAGAACTAATTATTAATACTTAATAAGTAAAATTTATAAACGATACTAGAGACATCAAAACCGCGCGTCCGTCAAAAGTGCTCACCGCATGAATAATGGATTGTTTTCACACAAATCGACGCCGATTATCAGCATCTCTCATAATCGATACAACCATCAAAGACCAAAAAAAAAAGGATCTTCATGCAGGTGATGAAAAAAAAAGTCGAAATCTCATCTCCCGGCGCACGCGATCTGCATGCATAATGCAAAAAGCCAAGCGATATAACACATTATTCGGCGACGAGCTGTTGATCAGCGAGAAATTTACATCGGCTAATTATACGATTGGTGATTAATCGATCGCTTGCGTTAAATACTCGATGACGATGATGATATGAGGAATCTTTGGATTTTCTTTCGTTGGGGTATATATATATATATGTATACAACGTTTTTGAATAATAATAAATCGCGTCGAGAGAGAAAAATCACGTATAATAGAGGAGAGACGTAATAAATCGGTGAATTTCATTAACAACGGGGGGAATGAAATTCCGAAAGTTACATCCGGTCGCAGCGCTCTCTTATATGTATACTTCACGAAAATTGATTAAGAAGCCAATTAAGCTGTCAAGAGTCCGGCGCCGAAAATTTCCCGGCGAGCGCGTGTGATAAATCCATATAAATATACATCGGCGGCGCTCGTAAAAAAGGAACATAATATAGAAGCGGCGCTTCTTCTCACTCGTATAAAATAATAAAAAAACATACATAAGGGGGCCATTATATCGTACTGGGGAAAATGACTTTTTGAAAGTCGCGCTTCTTCGCATCAGGCGAGATGTATATCGGAGGGACGCTTCGATTAATATTCATATATAAACGCTTACGTTTTTCATGTAATAACGAACGCGAGAAGATCGAATTATATACCGTTAAACGAGCGAGCTTCGTGTCGTAATTATATATCCTTCGACCTTATATACGTAGTGTCTTGGGTGTATTATATGGAGGTGGGGGAGGATGGGCGAGTAATGGGAAGGGAATTTTTTGCGCCGATATTGTTTTCGATCGTCGTGTACGATGGGAGGATAACATTTATCATATATAACGTACACCATTATACGACTGCTAAAAAGTATTCGCTGATTTTGGAATACAAATTTAAACATCCCACGCATCCGATTTCGAAACTTTCATATCCCGTATAGATGAAATTCGTTTATAGACCTACGCAAAATAACAACCCACTGAAAAATCCGCTCCTGAAATAAACGACGAGGCGCACAAAGAAATAAGCGAGCATCGGTGCCGAGAGGGTCGGTCCCACACGCACACCCGTGTATATTATATATATATATATAGTAAAGCGTTTGCAGCGTCGAAAAAGCAAAAGCCGCTTGGAGGCGTGAACCCTTGCGCGGAAATTCGTGAAATGAGCCCGGCCGTTTTTATGGCTCGTTAAATCGGCAACCGGCAAGATCATATATATATATATATATATATATATAGTTGCTTCTCGAGATATCCCGTCCGCGCGTGAAGTAAAGTTCGAGGAGTTGGTCGGTGGATTAGAGAGGAGTAGACGCGACGAGTATCGTTGGCGAATTAGGATTTTTATAACGAGGCGCTAATTTTGTGTGTACGATTATTATTTGAGTTATTTTTCGTGAATTTTTTCTTTCTCATTGCTCTTTTTTTTGCACGATAAATTCGGGTAGAAATGAGCCGTATACGCGATGAAGCTGTACTGCTCAAGCCTGCAAGATAATTCAATTAGCGGATTTTTATAAGAAATTTTACTTACCATAGGGCCATTTTCAATCTCTCGACAAAAAATACATTCAATTTATTCGCGACACTACGACCGATAATAAATCCAAACTCGCCCTGATTATTCACACACACACACACACACACACACACACACACACACACACACACACACACACACACACACACACACACACACACAGAATAACAACCTGTGCATAACGATTAGATTCCAAACTGAGAGAGACAAGTCCCACGTGGGCACATCGGTATCTCGATATATATATACACACACATACACACACACACAAGAGCCAAAGGCGCGGGCAGAAAAGAAAGATCCCGAGAGAAAACAAAAAGAAGAATAAAGTCGCGCGTAGAACCGAGGCGGAAAAAGACGATAAGCGAGCCTCGCGCATGCGCTCTTGCTCCCCAGTCGATCCGCGCCGAAACGAGATCTTTTTCTTATCTTATTATCATCTGGTTATATGTATATATATATATATATATATATATATATATATATATATATATATACATATACACATACATACATACACGCGGTGGCTGCTGTCTCTATATACCTGCGCGCGGATCGGGAAGAACAGTCGCGCTATGCCTGCAGCACTGCAACAGGTCTTTTCTTGTCGCGCCGCCGCCTCACCGGCCACCTTATTATCCAACACGTGGGACATGAGTAGACCAATACCACACGCGCGACGACGAGCTGCGCGGGTTCAGGATGAGGAAAAGCGGATGTAGCCGTTCCTCCTCATCGTCGTCGTCGTTGTCCTTGATTTACTGGTGAGTCTGTATAATTGTCTTGAGCGCAGCTGTAAATCAAACCGCGAGAGAGAGAGAGTCGCGCCCCTGTGACGTTATTATTCGCGAACGTCATATATATATATGCGCTTATAATGGCCTGAAATCCGGGAGACGTTAATTACCGAGCGCTGCGCGTTTGGAACGATTGTTTCGAGGTACAGAGTGATTCATGCTGTGTGTGTGTGTGAGTAGAGGAAAAGAGATCGTTAACGAGACACCTCTCGCGTGTATGAATTTCGTTGTCGGTATTTTTAGTAGAAAATTTCTAAATTTACATATGAGCAAGCCCGTCGCGTATAGCTTTGATTTACGTCGTACGAAAGATCGAACTATATAAACAAGAGGACGCCCGTGTGTGTGTGTGTGAGTGTAGTGTATATATATATATATATATATATATATATATATATATATATATATATATATATATATATATATATATATATCGAACGACTTTCTGCCGAATTCAGATTTATAACGAACTCGCGCGTGAGCGAGTCGTATGATTGATTGCGGCGTATATGGATATATCCGCTTTCGAAAATTTGCATGACGCTGATGTGTTACGTAATGACAAAGCTCTCGGCTGCACCGTGTGTGTGTGTGTGTGCGTACGCGATCGATATAATGATTTTTTTTCTTCTTTTCGATAACTCACGAAATTACAACGAAAATAGCACACCTGCGCGTGCGATAATGACTCTTCGATAAATCTCGCGATTTTGCGAGACCGTCGGTATTTGTGCCCTTTTTATTTTACCGGCATAATAACGCAATTGCCGGCCTCTAATTATCGAAAAAAGCCGCGGCGCTTATTTCGCCTTTCTCCCCTCTGTGTGGCCCGGTTTGAGAGAGAGAGAGAGAGAGAGAGAAAAAAAAAAGAAATTGCTCCTATTGCCGCGCTTCTTCTGTGGGTGGCGCGACGCGACTCGGGTGCAAAAAACAATTCGCCGCGGTGAAAATTACACTCGAGAGAGATTTTTGTATTCTGGACGTGGTAGATAAATTTAAACTAGCTAAAAATCGTATTATATAATTTTGCCTATTTTTCCGACAACGAATCCTTGAAAAATCCCGTATACCATAAGTTCCGCCCATTCAGCTATACGTTATATAGGCGTTTCTTTTCTCTCCCCCCCCCCCCCCCCCCCTCGCATTTCCGCGCAGAGAGACGGCCGAACGTGTCACGTGTGGCTATTACAATCCTTTCGGGCTTCTTTTATTGCGACGTTTACTCGTGACAAGCGCACATCACAATATTTTTCGGGGGGATTATTCGCCCGTTGACGTGTGCCCAGGGAATAATAGATTGTTGGATATACATATATATATATATGTCGTTTGCGTAGAATGTAAGAAACACGCGGAATCTAAAATTTTTATGTAAATGTAACGATTTCTAGCTAATATTGGCTAATTTTAGCTAATTTTTTAATCAAAAACTTTTCATCCACATAATATTACATACTTTTGATAAACTTTTAACATTTATTCCGGCCGACAATGCAACCAGGGTTGTTCTAAATATCTTCGAAAATTGGTATGCATATACGGTACGCCATTGAATTTTCCCATGTATGTATATAAGGGGGCCTAATAACCGAAGAAAAAGCTCTTAATCTATTCGCACAATAGAGAGCTATACACATGCTGACATCAGGGGACAGTTTCGAAGAAGGAATCTCAATTCGATTCGGCATCTCTCTTCCTCTCAAAGTTTGTGCGACGGCGCGTTATTAGAGAAGCATTTTTCCCTCCCTCCTATGTATATATGTATATATATATATAGTCGCACCTAGACGCCCGTCTATACACACATATACATATATACGCGTTTTATTAGCGGTTTGTATTTCGAGCAGATGTTGGATACAATGCCGACTTACAAGCATGTAGGGCTGGCCCGTGTTATTATGTCGCTTGTGCGGCTGCGGAGAGAAGATAATATAAAAGATTGGGGTAGGCCAATTTTAAACGAATTCCGAAACTGGTTTAAAAAAAAGGAGCCGCATGTATATAAGGGGACGCTGGAGTGGAAGGGATGATGCTTTCGAAGAGAGATTTTCCGTCATCGGATAGTTTTGTTCTGATTTTTTTTTAATGGATATAGCGGAACGAAGTATCCTGTTTTCTTGGTAACATTTGTGCCAGAGTCCGAGTTGTGAATTGAATGAATGGGGATGAAAGTGAGAGGATGAGTACGTGTGTGTGTGTGTGTTTCTGTATACCTGGGATGTAAAGAGTCTTGTCGATTGAAGCTCTGATGCTTCTATTAGGAGTATTATAGGAAAAGTGTATTAGTAAGTTATAGAAGGTATTATATATTTAAAAAACAATTAATTGATGTTTATGAGGCTCGGCTTCTGAAAAAATTCATTATAGGATTGTCTAAAAATGCTGTTTGTAACGTATAATATAACGAATACACATTATACCTACACATTGTGCAATACTTTGCAATACTACATATTTTAAAAAATCTATAATACAAAGTATCAAAAATTCATTGAAAGTATCAAACTATGAAAAATTTAATGGCTATATACAAAGCGAAAGCAAAGGGAATATAATTTATATGTATTACGCATGTCGCCTTTGCAATTTCCGACGGTGCCGTAGTCTCTCTATTCTATAAAACATATATATGTAGAGAGAGTAGAGCGTCATAAAGATCTTTATATTCGCGTTCTTAACTGGGGTGCAAAATGTCTTTAGGCACAAAAGGGGGACGAGCATATAAAATTACCCTTATACATATACTATACTGCCTCTCTTTCAATTTAGCTGCATATATATATATATACACACACACAAGAGATCCCATTTAAATCAAGTGAGGTACCTATACTACCTCGTGTATACTTCATAATTTTTTTCAAACTTTCATCATCCAATTTTGTCCAAAATTATTGTATAAAATTATATATATCGCCACCTTGTATTTATACACCAAAAAACAAGTGCCTCCACAGACTTCCCAGACATTCGGTGTGTCCACTCGCATGTATACATGTTCGTTGGAACATTACAATGGTTCGCTATATATATATATATATATATATATATATATATATATGTAATAAATACACACATGCGTGCTTTTATGTCGCGTTATATACCTGTCCGCTCTTGTAAAGCGTTACGCAACACACATCCTCCGATTTTCATTGTCCGGCGTCGTCACGAATTATACATTCATTTCAATTTATGACGCTGCTGCGTGATTTACATTCTTCGCTCTTTTCGACGATATTCTGCTCTCTCTCTCTCTCTCTCTCGACAAAAGCTGTGCCACCACCACTTGTGTCTTTATTCGAGTCTCTCTCTCTCTGCAGTGCACGTCAACTATATTTCATATCACGCTAGAGACCGCGTGCTTTTATTGTCATGTATCTGTGAGTGTGTGTGTGTGTGTATGAGCCAAGGTTTAAAAATTATATGCCTGGATTTTTTTATCGCTTCTTTTTTAACGCTGAGCTTTGTTTTACGAGTCGTTGGAAAATTAGCATAGAAGAATCATCGTTTATGTATAGGTGTATATATATATACACCATGAGCCAGAGTCAAGGTGAAGTTCGAAAAAAATGCTGGTATATAATATATACGGGGGTGGATCCGTAGAAAGAGCGAGTATTTAGCTCCGCGCGCGGTCAGCCAGACATGATTCCTGTCGTTTGTCTCCGGTTCGTTCCGACTCGTCGAAAGAGCTCTCCGGCTATTGTCCTCTTCGATGTGCATAACGAATTGAAAATAATGCCAACTTTCCTTTTTTTTGCTCCCCTCTCTCTTTCTCCGTGATTTTTTTTCATTGCAGCACGAAAAAAAGACCCACCGCAGGTCCATAGGTGCGCGAACATGTGGTCTTCTGAGTTTGAACTTTATATCTGGCAGAATATTAACCATTTTATGGGCAGAATTTCTGGTCGAAATTTGTTCAAGTACGGCCTTACCAGAAATCAATTCAAGGTATTTCGAGAATTTCTATAGATTACTGTTATTTTACCATTCGTTGACCAAAAATGATGACCAGACTATGGTCAATTTTCTACTAGAGTTTCGATTTGCCATATTCGCTATTTACGGACTGCTACATTATTTTTATCAAATATTTACTCGAGGTCCCATCCGAATTAAAAATTTGAATTTCAAACGCAGTATACTTACACTTTCAACTTTCCGTCTGAGCCTTCAGGTATTTCCAAAAATGACAAATACCCATACAACACCGCAAAAGATCGTACAATATATATATACACACACAGAGGTCGTCCGTTCCCACAGATCGATTGTTGCTGATAACGCATCACTGACGAATCGACAGACAGGAAGTCGTTCCTCGTATCTCTCTCGTATCGATCGACCTGATCAAGGGTGTGACATTTAACGAG
The DNA here is from genome assembly GCA_020010945.3 of Muscidifurax raptorellus. Taxonomy (NCBI): domain Eukaryota; kingdom Metazoa; phylum Arthropoda; class Insecta; order Hymenoptera; family Pteromalidae; genus Muscidifurax; species Muscidifurax raptorellus. Next base: position 39,707,522 of record CM052080.1, read on the forward strand.
CGACCTGTTGAAGAGTTTACGATGATTCCGAGACAAAAGGACGCATTTTTTCTTTGAAATATAATGCGACAGGGTATGTGTATGTACATTCTACGCGGTTAATTGGACTGAGCGCATAATACAATGCGATTATTTCGCAGACATTGGTGTGTATATTTCGGTTATCGATCGGTAATCAGCTGCGTAGGTAGGTAGCAGGTAAATCGTTTGCGAATATAATACATACGAATGTATTATTATCCTGCTTCAGTAAAAAAATCTCGCCCAATATAGCTACATTTATATACGACACGAAAACGAGTAGGTATATATATACATATATATATTCGAGGGAGGTCCCCATCACGCATCGGTTGTTGATAAGAGCGACGCTCGTTCGGTCGCGGCCATTAATTACATATCATTACGCATAATCGCGAAATTCGTTGCTTCCCGCATCTATTATCTCCTCGTCTCTTTTTTGCTGTTCCAGGGATACATCGGGCGGCCTCTCCTTTTTTTTTATCGCCGAGAGCGTTCGATTTTCGCGCTGTGTGTGGCGCTTCGATTACGTTACATTCGGGCATAAATAACGGGATGTATATAGGTCTGTCCGAGAAATCGGCTATATAATAAATAAACTTATAAAAAAAAATCAGTTTCATACAAATATAGGTATTATCGCCGCTGCTTGTAGCGACGCTAGGTGGCGCCCAGCCACTTTCTTCTTTCCCTCAGTGTATTCCATACAGGAGCTATTATAGGTTCACTGAATTCCGGTTTATGCAACGTGACTTTTTTTGAAGTCGTTACTTTAAATCTCAGCATTATTAAATATGGACAGACGCATTATGTCGTTGTATATACACATTTAGTTACAAGCTGGGGATTTTCGTGCTGCAGCCATTGTTAAGCCTTCGGACAATGACTTCCGACACTGCAGTTCCCGATAAGATAATATGCAAAAACTTACACAAACGTGATCGTCTCTATGGCCGAGTCTTTCGCTCATTGAGACGCACAAGCGATATGTTTTTTGTTTCCTCGAACACGAAAATTGTGAGAGTTCGCGGAATATGTATACCGTATATTATACCGTTCCAAAAAGAACAGAAACGTATATATCTATCTTCGATGCTCTGATCTTGATGGTATATTATTTTTGCGCTTTACACCCGATGCACGAGAGCGAATCCGAAGAAAAGGCGGGAAATTCAAATTCGAAAGCATCGATTCCCGCAGACGCGTGCGCCAGGGCTCTCATTCGTAAATAGAGACGTGCGTGCAATATGCAGACGAGGTTCCGAAAAAACGATCCACAAGCTGCACGCACGAATTATATACCTATACACATATATATATATATATATATGTATATATATATATATATATATATATGTATATATATATATATATATATATATACAGAGAGAGAACGCAATGGAGCGAGTGTATAATACACGAGAAGAGAGTGAAAGAATGAAAAGACGAAAGAAAAAGAGAGCGATACCCAAGTAAGAGAGAGAGAGAGAGGGAAGGAAAAAGAAAAAGAGAGAGAGAGAAGGAGCAACAGCAGCCGCAGCAGCGAGGGAAGGAGAGAGAGAGAGAGAGGTAGGATCGCGTAGAGGTAACATCTCGTAGAGAGGCTGGGAGAGCTGATCCCAAAGGTAGGAGCTCTTGGTTGGTAAGGCCAGTCCATCGCGGGCCCTCCTCTCGTACGAACGAGCGAACGAGGCTCGCGCTTCTCATATATATATACATATATAATACCCACTCTCTCTCTCTCTCTCTCTCCCTCTGTATACCAGTAGCTACGACAAGCCATGTGTAGTGCTAGTATAGCGCCGCCGCTGCTAGTCTCAGTGCGTCGCGACACGAGCTGCGGTATAGGGTTGAAAAAAATAAGGACGATATTATCGCTATGAGCTCTTGTCGCACGATAAGGCCCAAAATGTTATCCTTGTGAGCCGGTGATATATATACCAGAGTGATATGCGATCCTCGTGTGCGCGGACTAATTATTATTATTATTATAATAATACGACAGTGAAGAAAAGTGCCGGTGCTGCCGTTGGGCAAAGAGTGCGGGAGATATTGTTTAAATAAATACACGCACACAAGGGGGGCGGGGGGGAGGAATGTGCTTCTGTTTACGAGGTGCTTCGAACATATGATGCGGCTGGTGTGATGTAAGAGATGCGTCGAGGTGACATCGCGGTGACCGCGATAGCCCTACTTATACTCGGGCAGATTCAGGGTCCCCGACAGTCCAGGTGAGGAAAAACGACATTTTCTTTATCGTTGACCAAGCGAAATCGACATTCTCACGCGTAAGGAACATCCTGCGGTCGAGAGAGACCACCTTGGACTGGATATTCGATTTCGACGTCGGGGAAATCCGAGACTGTACGGGACTTATTCTCAACGAATCGAGAGGAAGACAAAGATCCTCCCATTGTCAGAGTTCGTTTCGCTAATTACCCCCCCCCCCCCCGGCTCGATACAATTACAAGCGGCTTATCGATTCGAACCGATCGGACAATGAATCGGTATACAAGCTCGTTCCTCGAGAAACGTGTATTACAAGAGCAGCATATTCTCCAGACAGGAAATTAATAACCGCTCGTTTTAACCCCCTTTTACACACGCGTGAGTCAAATATACAGGCGAAACAATTGAAAGTGCGAACCAGCGCGTGCCGAACTCTCGTCACGCCTTGTCACTGTCATATCAGACTCCTCGTCGGCGAACAATGTATCGCTTATAGTTGACTCGTTATACACGAGTATACGCACGTCGTCGAGTGCAGTGTCTCGAGCACATTTGTGTATATACAAGAGTTTGTTTCGAGGACGATGAAAAATTCGCAGGATTATTATTATTGTTTTTTTTTTCGATAATTTACAAATCATTAATTCCCGCGTATTTAAATCGACATTAATCATTGTCAAGTATGATTACTCGCTAAACTTAGTAGCTGCACAGCCGACTTGTAGCAGCGGCCTATTAACCGAATCGATTACGCTCCGCTGACACGCGGTAATATAACATAAGAAGGAAATTAATCGAATTTTTTTTCCATTCGAAACGAGTTTTCACCGCCGAGAATTCCTATGCATCAGTATGGTAGTTGCAAAAATTTCGCGCATGCGCGTAATCAACACAGACGCCTCGCACACACACACACACACACACACGCGCATTTATATAAATTTTCGTCCCGGTAGATTTATGGATCGATCGAAATCGATATCTCCAGGCGCCGCCGATTCTCTTTTTCTTACGCGCACACGAGCTGCGAGAAAAAGCATCGAAGCGAATAAATTTTCGCGGACCTACTGCGCGATTCTATATATATATAGTCGAGTTATATATGGAAGCAGTGCGCAAATCATCGGAGTGAGCAACTCGTTTCCGATGCAGTTCGATATCGTGTCGACGCGTCTATTAAAGCCCCCGAGGGTGTGAGTGGTAAGGTTTACACCTGCGCAGGAGAGCTGCTCGTAAATTCCGAGGCTAATTAAATTGACGCGGTTTTTTAAGGGGATCTGTCTCTCGAGGCTTTTTAGGAATGTCACTCGCCTATTAAATGATTGGATATACATCGTGGACGCGTGCGTGGCTGGAAATGAAAATTTTTTCTTTAATGATCCTGTGATGGGGAAAGTCGAATGGTGTGGTAATTGGGGAACAAGGTTTAGGAAGGTTTCAATGATTTTACAGGTTGTGAGACGATTGAATTTCTGTCATTTTATTTTTATTCCAATAAATACCATTTTCACTAATTGATACAAATATTCTACCTGAAATCTTATAGACAATTAATGATTGGTTTAATTTTTTCAATAGTTAATCAGAATATGAGTACATAATTCATAAAATTAAATAGAAAAAGATAACCTTCTAGAAAAACAACCGAAGAGTGCACATACAACCTACATTTATCGTCCGAAAACTCGATCAAACTATAATTCGATTTCTGTGTCTCGCATAACATAGAATAATTCGTCAACTAAAAAAAATTAGTATAAGATTGTAAAAAAGTAAAGAATCTCCATTTATTCCCTCCACACGCAGACACACACACACACACACACACACGGTCCATAACTCGAGCATTAAATACCAATCAATTTCCTCCCAATGATCATTTCTTTCTCAAACCCGCGACACTCTCCGCATATCCCCTCTGCAGAAAAGAAAAATGAAACCGCAACAACGCGAATAAAACCAACGGAAGAAAGCCGCAAGGTACAAATAACAACACGAGCCTAAGGTGCGCGTGCGCATTAAATAAAGCATCGGTGCTAAATAAGCATCATACACGGCCCTCCCGTGGCGCAGCAGAGCGTCTTCATCTCCCCATCAGAGAGAAAGAGAACTGCACCAGGCGGTAGCTGCTGCGCAGCGCATTTATTAAAAAGTCTATACGTTTTCGTGCGCACATGCGTATAAGCTCCCAGGTAATTGCATATGTGCGCTCGTATCGAGTAATGACGATGATTACAATGATAATTTAAGAAATTCTCTGGCGTTCTTTACGACGCACGAGATCGCTTTCATTAATATCGAGCGTATATACGCCGCTGCGTGGATTTTAATACCCTCTGATGTATTATTCGGTGTGTGTATATATAGGCTGCTTGCCGAGAATTGTTTATGATTATTGAAACGCAGAAATTACATAGCCACGGGTTCATCGAACAATGTATATACGCGTATTGTTTACAGATATATGTCTTCAGGGAAAAACACAGTGTATGATAATAACTCATTTGGTGACTTTTTCAATAACAGCCGAAGCAGCGCGGAAGAAATCGTTTGTTAACGCACGAGACACTCATCCATCGGAATCCTATTAAGACATCGTGTGTATAGCGAGCCGACGCGAGACGCAGTTCCCGTTTTTGTTATACGAACCTGGAAAACGTGTTTCTTCGTCATCGCCGGCCCTTTTGAAGAAAAATCCCGTGTATTCCCTCGGTGATGTTAATTTGAGTCAAGTGCACGATATAGAGATTTTATTCTGATTCGCGTGGAGATTTTCAACTCGACGACTACATGCCGGAAGCTACAGTTATGCCGAGGTGAATGGGTCGTTGGAGGACGACACCTTTGTTTCTAGGAAAGTTTCCTCGAGTCCACATTTTTTTTACGCAAGACGGGCGCGAGTGCCTCCGCGTGTGTGTGTAATATACTTGTTCCCTAATCTGAGACGCGATGGAACGAGGCGTTTATGGCTTGATTTTACGAGATAATATCATTTCGTGAATCGGCGCGCGGAGAAGTTTTTAGAAGCTGAAAACGAATGAGTATATGAGTTTGGACTCCTTGTTTGCTACTGATTCTTCCTTTAGTTTGTTCATCATCTCGAATGATGAACAAAAAATGAATGGAAAAATTTAAGGGGGTGCTGCGCATCTCCTAAACTGTTTTATCGACAAAATCGAAATAATCTCGTATTTACAAAATGACTATATGTAGTTCACTAATAAACCAGGTGATGAGAGGTCAGTCGATAAAACAGTTCCAAAGCTAATAAAAGGGCTATGCGAGCCCCTTAAGGGTATTTGAAAAAGAGGCAGTCTCTTGTAATCGTATACAAAGTATACAGAATCTCGGATAAAAAATCGTCCAAAACAGATATATACCCACAAAAAATCGCGCGTGTGAGAACGCAGAAAAGCGAAACTCGACTCCAGGCCCACCCCCCTATACGTGTGTTACATCGCGTCGTTACATATGTATGCAGCAGTAGCATCGGAATAAAAAAAAAAGTTTCGCGCTCGTGCGCATAATACGCCGATCGAATTTTCGAGGTAGAGTAGCTCTGGAGATTCGGCGAAAATCCAATTAAAATAACCGGGCTTTGCTTTCGTTATACCCCCGCGTTTTTTGCCCAGAATGCGTGTATATACATGAGAGAAAGAGAAAGACAAAGGTGGCTGGGAATCTCGCGGCGCGGATGAAAAAAAAAAACAGAGCAGAGAGAAGAGTAAATATAAGGAACGCGGCAACAAAGCGCCATTAAAATATTCGTCTCGGAACGGATTCCTCGCGAAAAATATTTCAGGGCTCGATCAACCAGTTTGACGCGAGACTCTTTTTTCACCCTCGGCCCCTTTCTTTTTGCGCCGAGAGAGAAAGACAAAAGCTTTCGTTAACTTTCGGCCCGGACGTCACCTATTGACGAGGTTTATTGCCTTCGCGGAGAGTCGAAACGAGAAATCGGTATACGTATACAATATACACTTTGCTCGTTATGCGCCTGGAGAGAGATGTATAAAATAACGCGAACAGGTTCTGTTTCAATGCGCGAGATTAATATTCATATACATACACACATACACCGCGACACGAGGTGTACAACGCGCTCATTACGCTGCTGCGCGTTGCGTTTATTATAGAATCGAGTTAATCCGATTGACGATATGAATTATGCATATCCGCATTGTCTCTCTCTCTTTCGGTGCAAACATTGTCGGGCGATTGAAAAGCTTTTGACGCTTCGAAAAAAAAAAATTTGCATTATATATACGCTCGAAAGCATAGTTAAAAATCCATACCGATATCTCGCGTCTTCATTAACAGAAAGACTCGCGCGCACCAGGTGCGAGAGACTCGCGCAGTAGGAAGCATCGTGCGCTCGCTCGTAAAAAGCCGCTGCGGTAATTTGAGACCGAAGCAGCAGTGGCCGGAATATGGATGGACTCTCGGGTTTCGCTCCGCGTAATTTCACGTCGGATCCGCTGTCCTTCCGAATTTATGCCGTCTATTAAAGACGCGTATCGAACGGCACCTAATGCTATATATATATATATACTCGTGTGACGAATCTATCGAGACTTGTTTTCACTGGGCGATGGGACTCGATGCGTAAATCATGATTTTTCTCTCAAGTTTTATGGATGTACTCGGGAAAATTCTTTGTTGCATCTATATAGATACAATTTCCGCGCATATTCTTTGGGAATGTCGTAAAGTTTTTCGATTAAGGTGAGCAGGCCAAGGCTGTCGCTCGTGTATATCTTCGGTATAAAAATATCGCTCTTTACACACGAGTTTCAGATTGATATGGAAAAACGAGCGTTTCACGGCCTCTTTTGTGCCCGCGTCGTTGGTTCATTCGACGGAGAAAAAAGGAGCGTTTGCTCGTAATTTACAGAGATACAATGCTTATAAAAGCAGCTCGTAATAATGACATCACATTGTCGACGTCGCCGCGCGTGTATATTTATATAAAGCCGAGCTTAATTTATTCACCGCGACGATCTCGATGAGCGACGCATTTACGCCAATTATTATCGTCTTGTACGGGCTGAAAATAAAACTCGGCGAACACACGCGCGCTGTATAATCACCATAATTTTGCGTTTTAATGTAATTATCGCGTTAACGCTGACAGTATACGGCACAGCGTGAAACGTATTATAATGTATCCGCGTAGGACCGTTAGCAGTTCTAAATTTAATTAGCACCAATTATCGCTCATTATCGCTAATTGTACATATATATCCTGTGTCCTGATCTACATATTGTTGAGGTATATAACGATCCATTTCCGAATTCCATTCTGCACATATCGAATCATGCCTTTTATTGTATAACCATAAACAGCGTGTGTCTGGGCGAAATTTAATTTAATTAACGACTCGAGAAACTCGCTTCGAAAAGAAGAGAAAAAAATTCAGCTAATCGAATGAAGAGTTACAATCCAGCCGGTTATAAATCAACCGAAAGCCTTAGCCCTCTCGAGAAGTATATATATACACCAGTCACACCTGTATATAACGTAGCCCTCGAGAGACTATAATATAAGAAAAGGCCTGTCAGTAGCTTTCTCATATTGACCGCAGCGGCAGCAGCAGCAGCAGCGGCTTTCTTCTCTCCAAAGTATATAATTAGCCGTTCATCCTCTCTCTCTCTCTCTCTCTCTCTCTCTCTCTCGAGGCAGCATCGCTTGACGGCATCACAGAACGAGAGGAAAAAGGGAGTCTGCGACCAGACGCCGGCCAATAATTCTTCAGGCGCCAGTTTTCGCCACCTCCCTCGCGCACAGGTCGCATATACCTGCTGCGTGGGATCAGATCTTCAAGATATATAGATAGAAGAACTGCTGCGAATCGGGAGGGTTCATACCCTAAAAGCCTCTGCGTGTCCCCGTGAAAACAATAATTCTCTCTCTCTCTCTCGAGGTAACTTGGATGTTTGAGAAAAGAGCGAGGCTATGCGGTTTTTCTCGGCTTTGGACACACGCGCACATGTAGAGTGAATGGGCCATTCATGATTCTGTGGAGTGTGTTTTTCTTTTCCTACAGCGGAGGGAAACAAACAACGGGGACACACTGTTTTGTCGCAGGGATGGGTATTATATACCTGTTCCGTGAGGATTTTGCTTATAGTTTGTCTGTGCGTCGAAGTGTGCTATAGATGGAGATAAGGACAATCCGTTAACTCTTCGGGCGGGTGACACTTTCTGTACTATGTTATGCATTCTTTTGAGAAGTCGGTTATACTGTTACAGTTTTTCTATTCTTCTGCTCGCGTTAGGCTATGTGTGTGTACACACTGTTAGAAATTTGTGGTTGAATGCTTCTGAATAAATTTAATTTCCTGTGTGCGCTGAAAATTCTTTTACTGAAAAATTCTGGAAGAGTAGTGAAAATGCATTGATTTTGCTTAGAAACAGCGAAGAACAGAAAACTAACCAGAAAAGCTCAAACATTGTTTATAAAAAAAGAACTGTGGATCCTGATGTCCTTTCAATTGAATAATTATACTCCGAGTGAAATTCGTTGTTCAATTTACAAACAAGTGTATTTTTCTTCAAACCGCACACACAAGTGGGTTGTCCATCAAGTATATATAAACGCGATACACGAACTGACTGGTGGGACGAGAAGTAGGTAGACAGCTCGGACGACGCGTCGAGGGATTAGTTTTGACTTTCTAAAAGGAGATCGATATTGCCGAGCGAACGCCTATCGCTATCTGGCTAAAAATCGCTTATAGGCATTAGGAACTTGTTCCACAGAGTGAGAAAGAGAGAGAAGAAATACCTTTTTCTCACCCGATATCGGCCGCGGTGTGATGCAGGCACCACAGAACTTGTCCGCTGTTTTCTACTGAATAAAGCACCTACGTACTATATATATATATATATTAAAATATCGAATTCGAGGTATTCGGAAACGAGCGGATTTATCGACTCTGTGATAAATTTCTCTCCAACAGTCATTTGCGATTATGTACACAGCTGCACATATAAGAGATTCCGCGCAGAGTTGAAATTTATTTTCGAATCTAAAAGCTCGCGGTGTGTCCGAACCGTCATATAAGGCATATAGATAAAATTCTCGTAAAAACGAAATCAAACGCGTTGGATAGCGCAGGGAAAAATAACGTTAATTTCCATATAGCATAACTTTTGCTCGCGGACATTTGCTTAAGTGAGTGCTCATTTTATTATGTATAGCTATATGCGAAACACTCAACGGCGGATAAAAGTTCGATGTGTTGCACTACTTGGTCTTATTTTCAAATTTTAAACGACGCTATTACTTTGATCGATAATCCGTCAGTCACGAAAAAAAAAGAAACTTCAGCTCTGCAAGTTAAAAAATGTAAAAAGTTTGAAAATTCAAACGCCGTTTAATCCAAAGATTGCAACGTTAAATCAAGTTTCACCTCTGCATTGCATCAATATTTATTAAACTGCTCCAGCAATTTATTAAGCCTCATGACGAATGACGAACAATACAACGAGGCCAGATGTTCCTGCCAACGATGCACGACTACTATAAGATTACCCGAAAAGATAAGCGGGCTTCTTACAGCACAAGAAGGGGGAGCGATGAAGCAACTGCACAACCAAGTGTTCCCACATTAAACTACATTCTCAGTCGTATAATGCGCACATCCCGATGTTCTCTCGCGAGCATATAGATTTAAGAGCATATCTGCACACGTCCAAAATGTCAGCCGTGACTCCAGTATAGTAGATACTTTTCTATGTAGTTCACTTTTGCAGATTTGAGCGTTTCGAGCTGGAAACAATGAAGCACAAAGAGCTTTCGTGGATCATAAAAGAAACGAAAGCTCCGAGGGTGTGTATAGAGCGAAAAAGAGTTTAACGAGCTGATCTCTATCGAGGGACACGACGACTCGCATGTGTGACTCATTTCTGAAGGTGCTGCTGTTGTCGTCAGTTTCTCGCATATATATGTAATAACGAAGAAGTTGCGCGCTTACTCAGCTAGTCTAAGATTATCTCTGCAGGGACTGTCCGCGATTTCGCGCGATCTGATGCGAAGATGTGTGGATTCTGGGTAAAACTGATGATCTGCGGTTCGGATGATGATGATGGGCTCTCTGTGTTGCTTTTGTTACGAGCGATTCATTCGGGGATGACTGGAAATCGTTCTTTGGGTTAATCACTCGGGTCTGACAGGATTCGCTTTTTTTTGCGCAGCGATCATGTCATGCGGTTTTTGGGATAATTATTGTCTGGCACTCAACCCTGAAGGAAGCATTTTGATGTATAGCCTTGGGGGGTGTTGTAACATTTTGCTGTCGAATTTTAATGATCTTTTGAAAATTGGAAATTATTAACGATAATATTGCTGTTTCGCTAAGGGGGTGTAATACCCCTACCATTATCTCCAAAACTGTTTTATCAACCGCAGTCAGTATCAATTTTGAAGTTTCAAGGTAAACTGGATAACTATAATAATGAAATTACTCAATACAGTTATTTATTGTACGGTCGATAAAGCAGATTCGGAGATAATAGAAGGATGTCGGTAGCTCCTTAAACATTTGTTATTACGCTCCCCTACAAAAACTCGGAACAGCGTTAAAAGCTCAAATAGCACAATGTAAAATCAAAGATTCCGCTCGATAATACATATATACCATTCAAAGGGTCCCACATAATAAATCAAACACACAACTCGACTGTTCAGCAGCATCTCGGTTCGCACGCTCTCCTCATGCGCGTTTACATATACACACAGAGGCGAAAAAGAAAAGAGTAAGCACAAGTTCGATCTCGCTTTCCCGTAATATATAACAAAGCGACTTCGCGCTGATTCCCGCACTATATAAACTCTCGCCCGCGACGATTTACGGGCATATTCGCGTGTATTTATTCGCTCTTCTTCTCCGCGGACCACCACGGGACACACGCGAATATTTATATGCTGCAGTCGTCTCCCTCTCGGGTAATGCAGTTTTGTCCAGCCAAGCGAGAGAGTAACGTAATACGAGTGTGTTCTTCCCTTTTTAAATGCGGTATTTGGTGCGCGTCCGAGGATTTATGGCTCTCGCTCTTTATACAGCCACTTTTTTGCTCTTCCGTTTTTTGAACGAGCTTCGAACTCGATCGGTTTAACGATTTCTTTTTTGAATCGACACAACGCTCTCTATTTAATTTGGCATTTCCGCAGCTGCGTTTAGTGTGACTCATTACTACAGAAGGTACATAAACGATCCTCATTCATACATATAACGCGTTTGGGTCGCGCAAAACCACATTCGGGCCATCCTTTTCAGTGACAGAGATTGAGTAATTTTCGCAGGGGGCCTTTATAATTCCCGTAAATACGGTTAACCGCTCGTAAATCTCGGCAATCGTTAAGCTGCGAGAGATGTGGAGAGAAAGAATGAAAGAAAGAAAAAAAGAAGAAGCGCGTATTTTCGCAAGAGTCATAAAAGCGCGCCAAAAGAAAGTAGAAAATTTATACACGTACACGCGTGTGACCCGATTATATATATGTATATACGCATAGAATAAAAAGTTTTAGAGCGACGTGGATTTTTGCTTTATTTCGGAAAAACAATGCCTCAACGTATGTACATTGATAAAGTGTAACTATATATAACATCCTTGAAGACAAAGGAGCGCCTGCGGGTCATTATATAAAGCCGACATGCAAATTGAAAAGATCAGAGAGGATGTTGCGAATATACGTCGGCGCCGTCTTTCAGCTACCGTTTCAATATATATATATAGCACCTGCACGAGAACATCCCACGTATGTCGCTCGCAATATTGCACAGCGTTTAGTAATTAATGACGGTAGTTTCTCACTTGAGTTTCACGTATTATATACGAGCGAGAAATGACATACGACGTATTGTTTCTTCAAACGTGATCTAAACCAATAAATATTTCAAGAGCTCGGTATATCGTGTATGTGCTCGAGAAATCACAAACTAGTCTCGAAATAGAAGCTAATTTTTATTCGCGCCGAAGATCTACTATATACGAATTTGAATTGATATACTAAGCGAGACTTGTCAATTGAGCGATTACGTGCAACAGCCTAAGGCACATACCGATAAGTACGACACCGGATTAATTGAATTATTTAGTCCGATAAAGAAGCGTCGATGAATAAATTATACACACATATTATACCTTCGGTGAAGATATGGGCTTGTATAAAAACCAGCGACGTACGCGCGGCCATAAAAATAAATCAGCTTATCGACAGAGTCCTCCTGCTCTTTTTACCATGACCAATATACGGAACGCTTATATATTCCTGTGAAAAAAAGCCGAGATCGATGATTTCACGTACACGCACGTATAAGCCCTATCGAAATCTCTCGCCGGGACGAGATTTATCGGGCCTCTATGCGCTCGGAGACCCTTCGATACTTATGTATACCTATATGAGAGAGAACGAGGAGACACTGTAATGGACGGAGATATTGATTGTTTAGTGGGTGAGGCTCTGTGAGTTGGGAGATTCGCTTGGAAGATACAAATTGGAGGTTCGATGCTTCTTCCGCTGAGACTTTTGGTTATATATCTGTAGATACGCTGATGTGAAATACAATTTTCTAACCTCAAAGAAAATCAACTTTTCACATTCACATAATTATCGCCTGCTTATATCGTTTATCATAGTTAAACAAAAAATATCCTCACCCCCTAGAAAGATCCAGATATATCCCGTTTATGTTTCTCACGGAGAGCTCTGCATATAATGCGCGATAAACGTCGCGAAAAAATCTCTCGGATCCTCCTTCTCCGGCAACATATAAATATAATAATACCACAACGGGAGTAAAGGTCGGCGCATATACATAATACGCCCCAATCGATCGTTACCAGCCACGGTATACATTTTTTCCCAAAAATCTCTCCCATAGCGTGGTTATAAACGCACGGCGCCAGGCTCACTGCGATATTACGATATAATATCCCATCAGCGCCGCGGCGTATAATAATTTCGGGCCCCGAGAAGACAAAGCCGCATTGTAAATTGAATCGAGAGCTCGGCGCATGCGCCGTAGATCCGCCCTTTGCTGCCCACGTGGATCGCTCGCGCGCACGCGCGCTCTCATCCCTTTTGCAAAAGAAAATGCTTATACACCTCTCGTAATTCCATGTTGTATCGCTATGTACTCTTTCGCGTATTATAGCCGATCGATCGATCGATCGGCGCTCTCTGACTTGGTATTATATTATGGCGTATGTGTATATGTCTCTGCTCGCTTGATATTTTAAAGATAGCAGCTTCGGGGCGGTGTGTTCATATGCGGACTATCTGTCGCGTGCGGTTTTATCTGGGACTCGATTGTTGTACATCGATTCGCGCCTGTAAGATCGAGGATGTATAATATAGAAACGAGAGTGAAAACGATTTATCGACGATTTTTATTTTTCGTCGGAAAGATATGGGTATGATAATTCGCGGGTAGAAGGTATTTTTCTGCGCTTGGGTGGCCTGGAAGTAGGTATTATAAGTTTTCAGAGGTTGGCTCGATATGTGGAACGTTGCGCAAGACGCGTATATAGGAGACGACGATGAGGCATAAGCGTTTGAAGTTTTTCTTTCTTCTCTTGATTTTAAAGCTGTCTGTAGGTATATTAGCCTCGCCGGATATTTACGGTCGTTCAGGCGCTAATCCTCGACTTTTTTTGCGATCAGTACTGTTATAGGAGCGAAAGCGCTGATGCCGAGTTATGCGTGTGCGTGAATCGAAAATTTCAGATGTGTCGAATTACAGAATAAATATTCATCGATATGAAAATAAACTGCAGGTGACTCGAAAATTGGACACAGCTGTGTATGGGAATCTATTCGGAAAATCGTCACACGTGTCGTTAATTCATGCATCGATTCTTCTAAATTATTCTGTCGTTCATCAATAAATCGAGTCTATATAAAACAGCACGGGAATATATAAAACGGAATGGGAAATTTGAAACACTTAAGATAGGATGCTTCCCCCATCGCTTAAACTTTCCAGCTCTAGTCTAGCGACGATAGGTGGCGCACCGGCACTTTTTCATTTCCCTCATCGGATCTGCGCACATACCGAGAGAAGTATTTCTTTAATATAAAGAAATCGATTTAATTTAATTGCAATTTCCAGTATGGGCGAGTAAATAAAATTTTTACGCAATTTGAATGCAGCCGTGAAGTTTATATTTGAGAAATAGTTATGTGTGAACAAAAGAGGTTAGAATCGGCATTTTTAATTTATTCACTTTACATCTGCATTTAACCTATATATTAATATGAATAATACTTTTCTTTACGTTTCTAGTTAGTTGTGCATACTGGAAATTGCAATTAAACTTCAATAATAGTGTATTAACTATTAACGAATGATTTCTTTACAGTAAAGAAATATTTCTCTCAGTGCAGAACGTACATGTAAAAAAGTCTAATCTCCACACAAAAATAAAGTCAACAAGTATAAAGCAATTCTCTCGCACAACTATACCCGCAACAAGCCACCGCTCGAACCTAAGAAAATCAGCGAAAAAGGGAGTATACAGTGCACCGTTCGCTCAAAGGCACGTCGAGTAGGTTGTTGCCTGATGTGGAGACACATCTCCGCAGCATACAGTTGTTACGAGAGCTCGTCGCGCTTATATTCCACGAAGCAGAAGCAGCAGCGTCCGAAAAAGCTCCGCGAGAGTATAGGTATGATTAATGGCGCGTACGCGCGCCGCCGGCCACGGATTAGCATAATTTCTGTGTTAACATTTCACTCGGCAGTGAGCGAGAAGCATATATATGTAGCCGAGAGGGGAGAAGAATTACCCGGGCCACGGACAGCTCGCTCTTCATTCTTTCCGGACGAGAGAGAGAGAGAGAGAGAGAGAGAGAGAGAGAGAGAACCTCGAGATTTTTCGCGCCGGTTCGCGTGGGAACGCTGTGCTACTATGTGTGTATTATACCAGAGCGTATATATATGTATACACGCGGCGATAATCGCTGAATTATGCGAGAGCTGTCCTACTGTGTTCTTTTTTTATTCCATAAAGCTACTGTCGCTCTTGTAAGTGTACGCGCTCTACTGTTGGATTTTTGGTTATACGCCTTTATACACGTGATGTATTCGTTGATCCGCTTTTGATACCGATTTTCGAGACAAAGCTTTTCCGACGAAAAATCAATCTCATCAGAGATAAAAAAAAAGAGTTACGCGCGACCTTCGCGAGAAAACGTACACTCGCTTCAACGCGTCGCCAATGAAAAAAGAAACGATGCCACGAGGGATAAAGCCGTGTATGTGCGCAAGGATGAGGATAAGAAGGGAAGCTCATATCTCTCTCACGGATAAGCGCGTGTCACACGAGGCTTCTCGTTTAATTCGGTGACGCGCAGACGATAACAGCTCGAGTCGAGATTCGCATTCCCGCGTAATTGGCTGACGATCGAAATCGACTGCCGATTTTTTTTTCATTTTGACCGGGGGTCACTACCGTGATTATCCACGTCGATATTGCAGAGAATGCGTGTGCGCGCGAGGAACGGGACTTTGTCTTCGATTATAGTTTCGTTGGAAACCGTGGGAAATATCGTTTTGTTTCGAACCAAGCAGAATTCGAGATTTCTTTTAGTACAAAACCATCAAAAGCCTCTTTATTCGAGGAAAACGCCTCGGCCGCGATCGGTAAAAGATCGAAAAATCGGTATGGAATTCAAAGTCACTCTTCCACCTGAAAAAAAAAGAGAAAAGAAAAGCCGTCCAAGGAATCTAATCCACATCCGTCGATCTTATACACCTCGCATTGTTGGCCCCTGTCAGACACACATCCTATAGGCACCGATCGTAAAAACAAAGGTCGTCGACTATACACGCAAGCGTAAAATCTCTCACCTGCGTGCCTTTCTCACGTGGCGTGTCAAGTGCCCTCGATGCTATCTGTCGACGGATCCTTTTAATTAGCTTCTCTCGCCGACGACGGCTCCGTTATCTCGACGTCGGGCATTTCCCGAAATCTCCGAGGGGCTCGAAAATCTGTTCGGGAGTAGGATTTTCACGGGCGTATCGTTCCGAAGTCTTATCTCTTAATTAAGGAAGTTATAATAGGTCTATTCTACAGTGCATATGTTGTAGAGACGCGATAAGATTAGGATGAAAAAAAATTGAGTTTTATAAGAGGTATGTACACAATGGACGATTTATCGACTCGACTATATATATAGATAGAGAGCTCGAGAACAAACGAACAAGAGTAAGTAAGTATATATATATATATATCGAGTCCCTTATAATCCTTATCTATCGCGTATCGCGCATAATGTGCGATGCAAAATCCGGTATGCATATTGCCGTGTATATACTCGAACTACCGTCTCCCTTTTCGTATTATTCTTTCCTTCTGTGTACGTATACACAGGCGCCTCTTCTTATCTCAGCAGATATCGCATTGGAGAGTCGCGAAATATATACAGGAAAAAAGGCTGCAGCCGCGGCAGATTTATCGTCCCGACTATTATTGGGGCAACAGGTACACGTGGATGTTCCAAAAGCAATTATACGTAAGGATAATAGTTTTATACGCGTAAAACAGGGATTTATCAAAGACACAATCGTTATGAAACAGCGACGATTTTTTACGTGTTATACAAGCGTGTAGTAACAAGTCGCGGCTAATGAACGCATTAGGCGGAATAATTAATCGAATAATGTAAGCATAAACGATACGAGTGTCAAGTGTTAAAACGAGCGAACCTTATCCGCGTCTGGAGCGAAAACCGTGGGTGTACCGGTCCCGGTATATTATATCTATATTTTCGAGATTAATGATTCGAAGCTTACGAAAATCAAATCCTCGCAATTTTCATCCAAACCCACCGAATAATCGAACTTTTAAAAAATCTTCAACACATACAAAGACTCTACACATCCAAAATTAGATCGTCGACTTCTCAGAATACACGGGTCTCTCTAGCATTTTCAATTCGTCACATCTTCCTCCCAAAAGAACCTACCAGCCTCTTTTTTCTTTTTTTTTGCTCGCACGAAATATTGAAGCAAAGATCCGACGCTCGGATAAGAGACAGGGAGACCTCCCAACTGGATGAATCTCAACGCGTTTAACGCATCCTCCTGACAGTTCGACACTTGTATATATAGGTGTGGGAGGTCGCGAATATAAAGCCGTATATATATATATATATATATATGTATACCTGTTGCTCTGTATTATTTTTAGATGGTAATTCAGTTTGATCGATAGGCTCGATTATATCATTACAAGTATAAAATTTTACGAGAAAATACATATATATATATATACCGGTCTCTAAAAGCCCGCGATATATATAAAGCCATTCGTACCTGCTTATCGGAGCGAAACAGACAGTCGCGCACACGTCTCTTCTGGTTTCGCTTGGAAACTCGCGTTTATACGAGCGAATGTTATGTATACTATACATATTCCCAAAACCATATTCATAAAGCGCAGCCGTATTACTTAAAACCCCCCTCGTACATCCCCTCCCTCCTCCACCGTTTCCTTATCACCGCTGTAAAAAAGCACTTAGTACACATTATGTATATATATAACGTATGTATATATATATATATATATATCGCTCGCAATTTCCGAAGAGAGTGTACAGTATTTCGCAGTAGCAAAAAACCTGGGGGAAAACACCAAAAGAGAAAAATATACATATATAACAGAGGCTCTCTCGCTGAAAGTGGAGCGTATATAACGCTTTCGAATAAGCGAGGGTCGCTCTTTCTCTCTCTGGACAATCATCGCGCGTGATTGTAGCTTTTTTCCGATAATGCCCGGCATTAAGGAGGAATTCCGGGTAATGAGGATTGTTATACGCGAGCTTCTATTAACTCCGAATTACAGCCGCGTTGTGTATAGGAACTTATATATATATATGTATATAGAGCCCTTGAGTCTCCGGAGATAAGGATCCTCTTCGAAGAGGTTTTTATATACTATATACGTGTGTGTGTACGAAGGTATAGGGCAATTTGAATGGAGGGAAAAAAGCGCATTATAGTAGGGCCTCCTTTAACGGTAGCTCAGTCGGAGAGACGGGTATATTACGTAAAATACCGGAGGTGCATCAGCCGCCAATGATTTAGCTCGATTAAAGTGAATTTTTTTTTTACAAAGTGTCTGTACAATCACTCGGAAAAAAAGAGCGATTTTTGTTATCGTTAGAGACTGAAATTTCGCATATATAAATACGAGGAAAACTCAAGGTAGAAAACCCAAGAAACATAATCGCCTTTTCACTCTTTACACACGGCGGTTTTCTTTCACTTCCGGAAAGAGCTTAGAGAAAACCGATGTCCTCGCGAGCGTTTACCAGCCCATTAGTTACATATATATATATACAGTCACGCGCGGGAGGAAAAGGAACGGTCGCACGACACACACACACATGCCGGTCTGGCGCGTGGAGTATACATATGTATGTAGGAGGGAATTCCAAATGATAAAATCGCGTGTTTACTGCGCGCGCATGATAATTAATAAGAGTCGCCGCGAACTTTCTATGTCTCTTTGCGAAAATACGTGTATCTTGTCTATATATCCACGAGGCTTTTTTTATTAGTATTACTATTATTATTATTATTATTATTATTATTATTTTAGATCGGCGGAATGCAACCGAACGTTTAGGAGTCGCGATTCATTTTTTGCTTTGTAATTGAATTAAACGCCGCTACGCGTTTTATTACCTTAGTGTCACCTTTTCGAGTAATTGATGAGCTGACGTCGATTTTTACAAGTACGATTAAAAGCGCCTATTAAGTAATTTTTGGTAATTATAGCAAAACCATCGATCTTCGCAAAAATAAATCAATTACGACAATCATCATCGGACGTACAGCCTTCCCGAGAGAGCTCGATGATCCAGCTAAAAATGGGTTATCGTCTTTGTTTAGCGAGATTTATAACCTATATATACATTCGCAAGATCGCTCGAGGCGATCGCACATCTCGCGCCTCGAATCTCTCGAAGATTTATGTCGCCGATCGATGATCGTCGTGTGAGCGAAATTACAGAGGCTCTTCGCTATTTCTTTCGTTCCTTTTTTTAAAAACAATTTTGCGAACGTTCTCGTCTTGCATCGGC
The DNA here is from genome assembly GCA_020010945.3 of Muscidifurax raptorellus. Lineage (NCBI taxonomy): Eukaryota > Metazoa > Arthropoda > Insecta > Hymenoptera > Pteromalidae > Muscidifurax > Muscidifurax raptorellus. The sequence continues at coordinate 39,726,871 of CM052080.1, forward strand.
ACCTACTCGCGAATTCGGCATTCCGATGCAAATAGCTCTCGTTTACGTATACACGTATACATAAAGTGGCTGCGGGCCGAGGTATATAATCGTCGCAATTTCATATGCTTCTTGGAATTTTCGTCTAACCGTTGCTGCTTGTCTGCAGCTGTTTCTCTTACTCGTTGTATTTCTTATCTGCGGCTCGAATCTGCGAGGAAGTCGACGTGACTCAACTGAAACAGTTCTGTACAGTCACAGACACACACGTGATGACAAAATGCTCGGATTGAGATGCATCTCTTGAGAATAAAAATCTTGTATGGGGATAACGAGGGGCGTTTGCATGAGCAATGTTTGATGTTGTGCTGTGGACTGGTATGATAATGTATACGTTGAGAATACGTGTGCGGACGGAAACTATAAGATGAAATGTGGTCGTCGTGTGTTGTATATTTAGCCATCGCTGAATACTGTCTTCAAAGAGCTGTATATAGACACTTGTTGAAATTCTGTTGTCTGTAGTCTTTAAAACTAAAAAAGAAACCCTAAACATATCTAATTTTCTAACTATAGTATTGAGTACATGGCTTTGAGCCTATAACTCTTAAGGAGGTCTGAAAGTACAATATGTCGTCGAGAAAACCTTGAAAAATGCGTTTTTTTTTTAATTTTTCAAGGTTTTCTCGGCGACATATTGTTATAATCAAATAAGTCGTTTTTTCGACTGCTATATTGTGGCGCGAAATTTGAATTTTTAATTGACTTTCGGACCCCCTTAAAGAAAGAAAAATGTTACAATCGTATTAAAAGTACCTAAAATCATGATCATATGTCCAATTACTGATAACAAAATATGTTCTCATTACAAAAAAATTGGATATTTATTTTTAACAGTGTAATAACGTTAGTGTACAGGTTTAGATTAAGAGTGCTCCACATTTATGCTAGAAGTCTGAATTTTTAGCAGCGCCCCCACGTTACTCCTCAATAACCACTAATGATTTAAACGAATTAAACAGTCGAAAAGTGGGTATTACTGAGTTTCAGCACGTGTAGTAGGTATCAAAGAATATTACAAAATTAAGTTTGTAAGGTAAAAGTTAAACTTAACGAATTTTAAGAAGTAGTGGCCGTTATTCTAACGACAGTTTGACTTTATCCGACGAAATACGTCGTTATTATTTAATTTTAATTGCTTAATTATTTTTAAAAACATTCCTTAATACTTATTTCATGTGCTGAAACTCGATTTAAGGTGATACAGTTAATCAACTAATTATAATAAACAAAAAATGTTTTCTACGCTAGGTGGCGGGTCACTCGTGCTGTGGAGCACTCTTAAAAAATTAGCTAATCTTTAAAATGTCTACCAAAACTTCGCAAAACCTACATAACACAACACTCCTATATTTTCTTTGTTACAGGGTGGTCGGTGCGGTGGTGGTCGGCGCGGCGGTCTGCGCTCGGATCCCCGGGCTCGGGAAGAACCAGCGGGAGCTTTGCAGGAAGGCGCCTCACGCGATGCCGGCTGTAGGCGAAGGCGCTGAGCTTGGGCTCAAAGAGTGTCGACATCAATTCAGGCATCATCGATGGAACTGCTCGCACGTCGTCGACAATCAGATTTTCGGACACGTCGTCGTTGTTGGTGAGTCCTCGTGATGTATCAACACAGTTTTACACTTTTCTAATCGCGATCGATCTGTGGGTAAACGCCCGGCGAGAACTTGATCGATCAGCGATTACTTATGTGAACTGTGATTAATGACTGGATTGATGGATTCTATAATGATGGGGATGTTTCTTTGGGGATATAATTTGGAGATCGACGAAGCGTTTAGACATTCGACGTGTTGCGTGAGGTTATGTATACTTCATTGGAGAGCTGTGTGTGCCTGTGTAATTATCGAATTTCGTTGTGATTTATTGAAAAGATAATAGAGGCAGGGTTTGTATTTTTAGCATCGAACGATATACTTTGAGTCTTAAGTATACGATGTAACGCTGTTATTATTTGTAGAATGTTTGTTTTCAATTTAATATAGGGCGCCATGTTGTATGTTTTCGCGCGTAATTTCTAACCTCAAAAAGTAAAATTTGAAAAAAAAACGCCTGTTTTTCAATTTATTACAAACCCATATGCACAGAGCCTAACAAGTCACCATAAATAACCTTCGACAACAAAAAGAGAAAAAATCATCCGATGTTTTAGCGACTAAAAGCAGCGAAATTATCCTGTCCCAAACCGATTGTTTCGCACTTCACCCGCCCAACAACATACAGGTATACCAGTTTCTTCAAACGACCGAAGCACCCGTGACACGGATTCTCTCGCATCGTCGCGGAAAAAGAAGCCCCAAACTCTCTCGTATACACGTGCTGGCATCGCCGCTACACCCACGCGTTGCCTAACGAGCGACACAATGCACGACAATTTTCGAACACTTTGGCGAGGCGCCGCGGAAATTTTTATTGTCACTCCCCACAACCCACGCATGAGCTTTCGTCGGCAACACGTATTATATATATTATCGCGAGCTTGAAATATGCTCCTTATCCGTTAATAGGCGATCGTTAAACCTAAGTTATATATATATTATATAGCCGGCGCGTACACGAGTCTAATTTTTCTTCTTTCGGAATATAACGTTTCGCGCAGATAATATATATAAAAGTCGCGTCTATTAATAGACGCACGTGTGTCGGATAATTAAGAGAGCTTTTTTTGGAAGCGGTATATAGATTACTTGGGAAAAGCGCGCGGAAATTTTGATTGCTCGGTTGTGCAATCGTCGTCTGATGATAATTTAAATTACGAAAAAAAAAGATATATCATACACACACACACACGAGGTATAATAACATTGGCATTTCAAGAATTCCACGCGCTCAATCGCGTCCATACAAGGACTACAGTCGCGCGGCCGTAAATTTAGTTGGAAAAAATTGGAGAAAATTTATCGACTAGTTTCTTACACCGGTATGAAAAAATCGAGGAGAATATAATTATACATCATCGGGCGAGGTGCAACTAAAATTTAATACAGTATTGTATGCAGACATCAAAGTCATCGACGCGAAACCCGACGGAGGAACAAGATAATCTTCCTGTAAAGAGAAGAAGAAATCCGACGTGATCCTCCTGCGCAAATGTCGGTTATTTGTCGCACGAGCGTTAAAAACCGCTGGTGGTATACGCTTTGATTATATATATATATATAGTGGACATGACGGCGTATATACTTCTCACGATTAGACACGGATCAGCGATGGATTAAACTTGAGACGCGTATATATATAGCTGTCGGAAATTGAAACAGCTCGACGTGTTTCGAGTCAATGTCTACCGCTGCGCGACGACAATATTACACAATGGATAATCCTTTATACAGGTTAGGTTGTAATTGCCGGAGATTCGGTTGAATAATCGTTATTCTATTTTGGTAACGAATTTCAACCGATACCAAGTCATCATCATATGTTTAATTATTAACATAATACGTTCTCGTGATATCAAATTTTTTTTAACAATGTAATAGCGTAATTTAGTAATTTATTTAAAACAGAAAAATTACATGTTATTTACATAACGTCTGCGTAAATTTTTACTGGCGTCTTTCTAATAATTTAGATTTCCATGCTTGCGCTAACCCCAATTCAGTTAAAAATTGAACAAAGTAACTATTCTTCAATAGTAACCAACCAAAACTACTCATCGTCAAGTATATATTTGAAATACTGCAGATACTTTTTCACGCGTCTCTCCGTCATCTCCGTCATCCTTTTCGAACGAGCTCTCGCGAGATCGCAATTTAAAGCTTCGCACGCTCGAGAGACTGCAAGAATTGCGTTTTCGGGCCTGACCGCTTGTAAATATACTTGGCCCTGAATGCGAAGCGAAAATCGCCAACAGCTCGAGCTTCTTCCGAGATATATTGCGACGTCGGTTACATTTGACGTTTCTTGCGCCGCGCGAAGTTTCGTGGAATGATCCGCTGTGTGTTTTAATTATTTTAATATATTCTTACGATAAATCGATCGTTTTTTAATAAAAATTCGCAGCGCGAGGCGCTAAAGAAAGGAGCTTTCTCGCACCTCGAGAAGCCGCGAAATTCGCTAAGTTGATTAGCGAAATTAACGTTCCTCGACCGACGAGGCTATAAGCGTCTTGAATATCCGGCGGCTAACTCGCTCGTACCGTTTAAAGTGTATTATATGCAAGTGCGAATGCGTAGGTGGTTCAAATTAACCGCTCGATTATCGGTTCTTCTGAATTTTTTCTTCTCCTCTGGATAATACGTATATATATATATATATACACAAGACATCCGGAATTCGTATATAAGGACGTGATGCAGTTTATATCGTTGTTACGTGCGGTAACGTATTAATAAACGATCCCACGGGTTCGTTAGTATAAATTTCGAAATTTATACATCCTCCAAGCCAACTACTCGAGCGCGCATGAATATTAAAATTCTTCGACAATGTATATTTTTCATACGTGCTAAAATGCTATATAATAGCTGAGTTTTAAATAAATCACTGGCTTGTGCTTTTAGCACAGCCCCGAATAATAATAATAAAGAAGTAGCTATCGCGTGATTCCCGAGAGAGATAGATAACGCTTTGCACTCATCGTTACGAAAATTTTACCGTTACAAGCTTCGGGTAATAACGTCCCGGCGCATCATCGGCAAAAAAAATGCTTATCTATCTATTATAACTCCTTTTTTTTGCTCGAATATCCTCCGACTAATTTAGTCGCGGAGAGGACTCTCCTATACGAGTTTTTTTTTCTCGACGTACGCGTGGGTCGTAGACGATTCTAATTAAGAGACACACACGCGCGAGCGCAGCCATTTCGGTGAGCTTGTTCCTTGATTGCTGCGAATGGATTATGCTCGAATTGCAAATATCCTATATATATCCGAATCAATTGCATCGAGAAATTTTTAATCGTCGAAGGATCACTCGCGGGTGGCCCCTTTTAAAAGCTCGTCCCGGTCAAATAAGCTTATATATACACGCGAATACAACTTGCGGCGGTTGAAATATATCGAAACTGGTCGTTCGCGCGACGAGACGCGACACACCCACCTGCAGCTCCTCTTTTAATCTCGTTTGGGACTTCGACGACGAGTTTATATATACGCCCGCTTATTTTGCTCCTGTCTTTGTGCTCGTCGCGTGCCGTGTCTATATATATATATATATATATATATATATATATATATACACATAGACTTATTAAGGAGTAATTGACACCGAGCGTAATCTACGTCAATTCTTGCTGTGCAGTAGTCCTTGCTTCTGGAGGTCGATCACTCGATAAGCAGTGTGTATATGTGTATCGCTTTTTATAACGTGTTATGAGCTGTATCGGACAGATCGCGAGGTGTGTTGAAGCGACGGCTACTGTGCTGTCTTTCGGATAAAAATTAACATAAATTTTTTTTTCTGGCGCTGCAGGTAGCGTACAACAACAGGAGTTCGTAATACGTATATGTATATACAGTGAAGAAGTTCTGTCTTGCGGATATACACGCGAATATATAAATCTCAATTTCGCCGTTATAAGCGCAGGAGATAAGAAATAGCATGATGTATGCAAATAACACACAGGAGTTGACTCACTCGATTTTATAATTAAATCTCGGGGCGCGCGCGATGTTATATACATACAAAATATAATATACACGCGTTTTTGGTTCGTCAACGGAGTACAACCGAATTCCAATTAAAATTCCTGCGTAGAGTCTTCAGCTTGAAAAATGAATCCTCGACAGTTTCAGGAAGTCATCAGCTTCGGAAGGAGAAGAACAGTGTATATACATACACGTAAAAACAAAAGTAAGCGTGCACTTTCTCATTAGGAAGCGTATATATATCTGAGCCCTTTATCTGTTATATGCCTCGTTGCAATTAGGATTTCATGGTATATATAGAAAAGCCCTTCATTCATACCTGTATATATATAAAATCGTGTATGTATATAAGCAGATACAGAAAGAGAAGCGAGTTACATGAATATTCAGTATTTGATTCGAAGCTCACGCACAGAAATCTGCATACGCAATTGTACATACATCTCGGCCGATCTGTCTCTGTCGACTTTATCTTGGCGCTAATTTGTTCGATGGACTGCGATGCTTCAGTTTCTCGATCTCGCGAGATCTCCTATATATATATATTATATAGCAGAAGAATTTATACGGGATCGGAATGAAGCTATGCGCACGCGCGATTTGCTTTGTCAGTTTAATGGCGTATAAATGCACGGGATATGACGATTGCGACGCCTGATAAAACGCGCCGGGAAAAGACGATCCTAACTCGAGATAATATATAGTCTCGAAGAGGCTGGAATGCAGTTTATGCAGGCAAAATATTTGCTACCGATGATGATCCTCGCAGTGCTTTAGACGCTATTAGCGAGGAGTTTTCCGTCCGGGGGGATATATAGTTACGAAGTATCGAAGATGACATGTTTTTAATAAATTATATGTACAAACGCATATTTGAGTTACACGAAAGTATGTGTACTACTTAGTCGCGTCGGTATACAGAGGAAAAATAATAAGCGAGAGAAGCGCCAACGGGGACGACTCTTCAGAGTTATGAGCTTGAGGTAATCGGTTATCCTGGGGCGAGTTGTAGTCGGGAATGAATAAAGTACAGTTTAATGAATTAATACATCACTCCAGTGCTTATCTCGATACTGCTGCTGAAGAAAAACGGCGCGATTTATACGTCGATATGTGATAAAGGAGAAAAAGAGATGCCTGAATCACTTCTATGTACCCCTACCGGATTATTCTTAGTCATCTCTAATAAAGCTGTTTCACTTATATAAGTAGGTTTGTGTGAATCTTGTCGAAAATGTACGTGACTTTCTTTGCGCCGCTTTAACTTAGCGAAGATAGATGGCGCGCAGAGAGTTCTTAGTTCCCCTCATCTAATTCGTGAACACTGAGAAAAATTTCTTATACAAATTATTATTATTATTATGTAACATAATACAATTTGGCACAAATCAAAGTATATCACACTTTTACTATAGAACATAGTCATTTTTATTAATAATTTTCCTCAGTGTACACAATACAAGAGTGAGCCTTCCATGCCAAAACGGACCACTCGTGTTATAACAGTCATCTTTTGTATGGCTGAAAAGAGGGTCAAGTTCCGGCAGGTGGAGATCCTCTACACCATGCTGTACCTGTTATCCCCTGTTATTAACTCCAGAAAAATTATACAGCGAAGTCTGCTGTAAATGCCGGAACTACCAAGGATGGCATGTTTTCATTCGACAATATGCAGTAATAATAATCCTGGTAGAAATCAAAATATTAAAAATGGTTAGAAACTCCAGAAATGGCTATGAGATAAAGTCTAAAATAGCTAGAAATAGCCGACGATGAAAGGCACATTACTTGAGCAAATGAGCATTAAATGGAATAGACCTAACCTCAAAACGTCATATTGACTCGACCTTTCGTATCGTTCACTTGCATACGCTAAATGCAAAGAAACGTGCGAATTTTCATTGTTTTTTTAATTTTTGATCGAACGCACATTTCCTATCCATAACTATCTATGTCTACGAACGTGAAAGTTCGAAAAAAAGCGCTTCAATAAGGTATTCACTAGCGCTTAAATGGAATCGATTTCTACCAGGGATTTTCGAGACAAGAAGTACAACATTAGACGATGTTTTTAATACAACCTAAATTTTAAAGTCTATTGTTTATTACACCGCATGGCTTTTCTCTTCCTAAAATTTCATAAGCGGCTTCTCTACATCTCTCTCCCCGTGTTTAAGCATATCGAAACGAGCGAGATATCCCACCGACTGAATCATCGATGCAAAATTTTATAAGTCTCATGGTAGCGCTACGATAACCAGTTAGTAAAATGAAAAAGAAGACGAAAACAGAGGCGGCGTAGATCGATGCCAATAATACAGCCGGCGCGGGTTGCGGTCGTTAAAAGGAACGTCACCGAATGCAAATTCGACGGCGATTTTGGATTGTACGAATGCTAAGTGGAAGCGAGGAGTGTGTCTTAATTATGGCGAGAGATTGCTTGAAACGTTCCGGCTGACCGAGCTCGGAATTAAAAATCGACGTCGTTGCGACCGAGGTGGTCCTGGCCTGGATCTTTTATATGGATTTTCTCTCTTTTCAGAGCTACTTTATATTCTTACATCTTCAATTCGAAACAAAAGCTATTATTAAAAAAAAAAACAACTATAATATTTAGACACAAAAATTGTCCATTATGCCAAACGCAGCCAAGTAAAAAAAGAGCTATTATTATTATTATTATTATTCCAACCTGTCCATCAGGCACGTACACTCATTTAGCTTGATTTACGGTACTTAGAGTGCAATTAATTGCGTCGAGAATGTTGCCTCTCGTTAGCAGCCCCGGGACGCTTTCTCGCGACGTGTTGAGTTTCTTGCGTCGCTCTGCAGCTATACCCATATAGTCGTCGCTCGCTCGGGTTATGTGGAGCAGAGACGTGCCGGTACAATGGCTGCGCACCAGTGATTTCAATGTATGGCGTATAGTGTAACGCAATCCAATATCGAAGCGCGCACTTGTGTCGACGGGTTTGGATTATTCAAAGATTATATATATATACTTTGATTTATCATCGATACTCTTGCAGCGTTGTGTATATATATGCGGAGAAAATATATAATGTCGCATCAGCTCGATATATCGGATGATGATCGATTTATGATAATTAAAAAGTAAATTTTTTCAGGCCGCCATTCCGCAATTAAAATTGATCGGCTGAGTAAGTTTCAATTCAATTATGAAAATACTCGAAAACGTTTATCAATCCTCGCGGTGCGATTCCGCGGTTTGAAAAATTCACCTCGACACCCGAGTAAATGACTCGCAAAAGTGGTCTTTAGGGCAAGAATCGAGAGAGAAAAAAGAACGCGCAATACTGGTTGACTTATCGGTGTATATATATATAAGGTTTCCGAGCGACTTATCGGCTTCCCTGCGCAGAACGTTAACGAGACGACGGATCGAGCGAGTCGATATATATATATATATATATATATGTTTATAAAAATAAAAAATATCGCGGTTATATCGCGCGTTCCCACCAAATACGCCATTAATGAATTCAATAAGAGGCCTCTCTCACATAAATTAAAATCCGCGCGCCGGAGGATAAGAGCTTATCGAGGGGCTTTGATTTTTCGCAATTATCGCGTCGGTCTCAGAGAGATCCCTCAGATGAGCTTGTGTACGTGTGTGTAACAAATTACAGGCGATGGTCACGGCCAAGGTGTTGCCGAGTATAGGGAGAGCCTAATTAAGCCTTTAAAGCTCACCTTTTTCATCCTGACTCTCGATATATATCGCGACGACAAGGGGGTGGCTTGTCCGCGTCGACAATTAAGGAGGATTTATGGGGTGAGGAAAATCGGTGTATGAAAAATCGTTCATTGCTTCGATGCTGCGAAAGAGTGAGCGCGACCTTGTAAGGTTGAAAAATCATTGCGGAGCAAAGGGTGTATACACAAGTAACAATTATACCATAGAGAACAACCGACGCGCGCATACATCACTCGATATTATATTTGTATGGAAAAAAGATTATCCTGAACGTCAATGCGTGCTTATCTGCGGCCATTATCAGTTGCGCCACGGGCTGACGTCACCCGCGAGTCGCGGCTCATTACACACGCGCCGCGGCATTGATTTATATCTCGTCCTGCGGTGGAACAGTCGCGTTCAAAAGGAGAATATATGTGGATACTTATATTGCGGGGGCTTTGATCGCGATTTCAGAACTGTATCGTCCTCGCGAATGTTGCGCGTTTCGCGATTCTTGTTAAAACAAGGAGTTGTTATATCCGCTATTTAACGAGGTTTGTTATGCGTTTTGTTGCAGTTTGTAGCTATTTTTAAACGTCAACAATGGTTTTCAATTTTTCAACAATGATATGAGTTTTTCTCATACCTGCACCAAAAGAATCACATTTCCTCTCGGGCGCCTGGGGAGAAATCTGCGTTTTCAACGCTGGTGTGAGAAAAAATAGTCTTAAGTCTATATATAGGTAGATAAATATACAATTTCGTATCAACTTTGGTATGTCGCCACTGTACACGCGGTGATATGGGTATCGACCACGCAGTTCCGGATTTTTCCGTGGCGCCACTTTCCACGCGTTTCAATAGGCCCAACCGTGTAGTTCCAGGTTTCTCCGCTTTGTCGCACATAACGAACACTACGCATAACATTGAACTTTACATCCAAAAGTCATGAAAAACCGGCTATTGACTTAACGCCTCGTTAATTAAAGTTTTTGTAACTCCTCTTGTTGAAATTCGCGTTCTCAACACAACAACAAGCTCACACAAACTCGCTCTCTCTCTCTCTCTCGTTTTCTTCGCAGCAAATTTCGCGCCGATGCAGAGGCAACCCGCGGCGAAAGCGCAGCGCTGTCGGGATAAATCGCGGCTGTAGTCTTGCCACCGCGCGAAATAAAGATCTTGTCGGACACGAGGGAGTAACAAGATGAAAAGAGCGTTGCTTGGTGGCAGTACTACACAACGCGTATAAGAGATAGCCCCGTGACCCTTTCCTCCTTCTTCTTCCGTTGTAGTCCATTATATACAACGCGTCGACAGCAGCACCCACACGTGTGTGTCCGATCGTCGCTTTGACTTTAGCGCTTCTCGCCTCCCACGCGTGTCGGCGGAATAAGCAATGGTCTCTTCTCGAAATTCAGTTATTTATATACGAGATCGATATGGAGTACGCGTGACTCACACTGCTGTATTTCTATTATTTTTATTGTGCACACTGGTGTGCTACAATTTTGCCATCATTAAAAAACCATTAATTCTCTACGCGAATGCGAAGACGATGTAAACAATGAACAAACAGAGGAGTATTATAGCGACTCTCGGTACTATATACAGTATATATATTATACAATATCGCTTTTGGAGGAAGAAAGTACGTGCGTATGTATATACCGATCTCGCGAAATCGATGCACAATCTCGCGCTCACACGCGATCGATCCGAGTGATTTATGAGCTTGCGTTACGGTTTCGCCGAATTATAAGGCCATAGTGAGAAAGCACGAGAAGAGAGATGAATGGCCGATTTAATGTTGGCCCTTATATTCGTTATTGATTGAAATCGGCTCGATATCGCGTGTAATTAACTATTAATACCTCATCGACTCGCACACTTCCTAATTATACTACACTCGGTGTAATCACCTTCATTATCACAACGTGTTTTTGGCTCTGCGCGCGAACCTATTTTACGTAATGTAAAAGCAATTAGCTCCTTTAAATTCTATATGTGTAAATGCTTCCTCGTAAAACGACAAATAGCTCGAGTATATGTAGAGAGAGAGAGAGAGAGAGAGAGAGAGAGAGAGAGAGAGAGAGAGAGAGAGAGAGAGAGAGAGCGTTGTAACTTTATTCCAGTATAACACAATATTAAAAGAGGCGTACAGCTCTCTGCGGCGGTATAGAAACCATCAGTTTTATAGTTATAGTCGCCGATGCTCCTGCGCATTCTCCAGAGTCGATTATCATCCACCTGCATGTGCATATACACACGCTGCCTATATACTGCCGCCTTACGCGAATTTACGACATTCCCGAGCACAACCCGCTAATGAAAGCTTCGTTAAATGCAGTTCTTCTTCGGTTCTTCTGCCTCATCCTCTGTTCTCTCTCTCTTTCTCTCTCTCTCTCTCCCTCGACCTCCCCTTTTTCGTTATTAGCTCGTATATTACAATCAGATTTACCTTGAGATGCACACGCGCGCGCGAAGGATCGGTATACTCTTTTTTTGCTCGTGTCCGAGCATTAAAGCCGATTCTTTGCGGCCGGGGGAACGCTGGGAGAGGTGTATGATTATGCTTAATAATACCGCGCTTCGAAACTTATACTGCCGAGTTTCGCTCCGTGGAATTTCAATATTCGGCGCTTAAGCGAGCTGGAGTTTTGAAAGGAGGCACTTTTGCACGGGTGCGTGCGTTTGTGCACACGTGGGAGAATGAAAATGTTTATATTTTAATTATATTCCCGGATGGGAACGTTAACGATGTATTAACTAAGAATAAGCTAGTTTTAAAGAATTTAGCCAAGTTTTAGCTGAGCGAAATTGATGAACCTTAAATTAAGGCTTGCATAACTCCTTTGTTGAAAATCAAGCGAGATATTAACTTGAAGTTTATCAAATAATTGTTATCGTTTAAAAACTATACACGAATCTCGTAGTTATGAAAAATCAAACTATACTTGAAAGCCAGAAAAGAGAAACAATAGCTCTTAACGATTTTGTTTTCCTTAATTTTCTTATACCATAAGCTTATATAGACGATCGTAAATATCTTTAATAACAAATGATTTTATATAGGCATATACGTCTATGTTTTATCTTATAGGCAGATGTAAGAATTCCCGACGTGCAGCAATAAAAAATGTTATTAACTCTTGAGCTTATGCACAAGAAAGAGAGGGGGAGGGGGCATCATTATTATTCATGAAATTTCTCAATAATTCAAATGGATTTTATTTACGAGACATCATGGAAATTTGTGCTGGCTTTATAATACAATGTTCTGTCAACATTCTTCTTACGAACACGTAAAATTAATATTTACACAAAAAAATGATAAATTGTTTTTCTTTACATGTTTATGGTTGGTTTAATCGTCTCCTGCATGTTTTTATTCCGCGATCATGAAAAGTTCATTTCTTCATCCGATTTCCAAAAACGTAACAAATTAATCGTAAAAATTCATTTACGCGTGTCTGACCAAATCCGTCTACTTTCTACTAGACTATGCAATACTCTCAAAATACACTTCCCACAGCACAACAACATAATCATCGCCACCAGCTATAACTGCAAACTCACGCACTTTCCAAAGTACAAATAATCCCTTTCAAAAAAAGAAAAAAAAAATTATATCACACAGCCGTCACTCCGGGGCACAATTAATACGTCCCAACGAGCGACGAGCGCGATATAATTCGAGCCGCGTCAAAACACGTCCAACACAACGGAATATATTCCTCGAGAGTTTTGTTGATTGAGACGCGTCGTCGAAAGCCTTCGTGTCCCTTATACCGGATTATTATATACACTCGCGCGTAATACGGCAATAATGCGGTTATTCCATTTCCGACTCATCGACGCTACTGTGAAAAGGTGAACCACTTATTTATATATATATATATATATATAACACTCGAAGAGAGAATTGCTCTCTTGAAAAGGGACGCGGGAATTATCTGCGTGTCTGCGGATGTTATTTCAAGTGTGACTTCTGTGTGTTATTCAAAATTGAAACTCTCTCGCGTGCGCGAAATTTCTGTTATTAAAACACTCGCTTTGCTTGTTTTGCGAGGTTTGCAAATTACACGTTCGTCATGTACATGTACCTGTGTATTATAATGCATTTCGATATTTTTCAAAACCGATAACGCCGTTCATGCAAATATATCATATATTGAGTAATCCCGCGCGGATTGAACAAACAAACGCGCTCCGAGAGCTTTGAAGCTCAACTTATTATAACCGAATATTTTATTGCGCACACCGTAGGCTCGTTACATGCCTTCTTATCGTATAAATATAAATAAGTTAGCTTATAATACAAAAGCGTAAAATCGCGCAGCGAGAAAGATATTACAATATAACGACGTCGAGAGTGAAACATAGCCGTGGACAGGCGTGTTGTAGGTGGAAAGTCAGCTATATACGCGCGTTTGCGTGAGAGGAAAGTTAAATGCTTTTGTGTATAATATTAAGTGCTTTTCGATAATTGCTGGAGTATGTGGTATCCGCGAACACGTTGTGTGGGAAAGGGCTTCGGCGAAATCGCCCTGAGCTATTTTTACGTAATGTCAGGTTATATACTCGAATACATATGCACGAGAGCCTGTCCGATGCTAAACTTGTGCTATACATGATAATTTGAGGACAAACTTAATTCTTTGGTGCTGGGGATTCGTGTATAAGGTGTTCGTGCAGTGATTTTTTTTTATGTATATATGTACATACTTAACTCGGCTTCAGGGAGATCATATATATATATGTCGAAAGAATTTGTAAGCAAAATTTAAAAAGAGATTACTTCAAGCATGAGAAGAACTGTATATCGGATAAATAATTTTTACACGAAAAATCGAACTTTTGGATATTTTTAATAGTTTTTAGTGTCCACACACTGAGAACATTTTTTAACAAAAATTACTATTTTCTTTAGTGAAAGTGTCATATACTTTGATTTGTGACAAATTTTACTACGTAGCATTGTAAAATTTGTCACAAATCAAAGTATAGCACACTTTTTATAAAACAGTCATTTTTGTTAAAAATTTTTCTCAATGCATTATAAAAACTACAACGAAATAGCTTCAAACCGATAACGCTGTACATACAACATGTTTCAAATCAAGCAATATTTATTGAAACAACCCAATTTCCAGTGCCAGTTCTTATAAGACGCAAAAAATATATTAAAAAAGCGCTAATCGAAGCGCCGCATCGCGCTATGAAGCAAACGTGTAATATCGGCGCGTTCTGTTGAAATCGAATTAATTGTCCGACTTTGCGATGCTCATAAATGATCGCCCACGCCGTGTATATGTATATACATATATACAGTCGCGCGCTTCTTGCACATAACGTATATATGTAAATTTTACCGCACAGTTTTAGGCCCTTAAAAAATCGCGACGAGAGCTTATAATAAATTAAATCGCGATTGATCGCCTTCTGTTATTTTTTTCCGTCCTCTCCACACTTGTCCAGTTTTTTATTTTTTTCTGTATATATATATACAAGTGTGTGCGTGCGCGTATTGGTGATATTTTTATGCGGACGATAAATCATTATTTCGCCTTTGGAATAACCGATCGCTCGGATCTCTTGCTCGCGATAAGATGCAAAAGAAGAACACAAGCCTCTTTATATATATGTAGTCGGAGGAACGTTTAACGCCAATTATAAATGAATTGATTATTTCTCCGGGGAACAAGTTTATCCTGCCGAAATTTATACCGCGGAGACTGCAGCGTTGCTGAATTTTTTTTTTTTTTTTTTGTTTGCTCCTCTTCTCGCAATATTATTTACAACAAGCGTATTATATCGGTTGTATGCCAATTACCGGGGATAATCAGCGTGTTTTTTTTCTTCAAACGGGCAAACGATAAATCAAATAACGTAATACATAAATTTTTAATACAGATTGTAAATAATAATAGCATGAGATTGACCTTAATGATACGTCTACAAGGAATATAATTTACGCTCGCAGTAAAACCGAGTAGCCTTAGCGGGTTGAGGATTTAATGAAAAAACAACAGCGACAACGACTTAATATGCGCGCGATGCATCGCGTTTCGACAACATACTTATAGCGCGGATGTAATCCAAGTTTTTTCTTCTCGCCCTCGTATACTACACCGCTATGGGAATATCATATTTCGAAATTTTCTTTCTCGCACTCGATACCCGCGAGCTGAAAATTCATAAATTTTCGCGATTATATACACACTATATATATGTATATATCCAGCTATACTTAAAACAAAGTATATACAACCTCCTCCTCGAAATACGCGCATCTCGTCCTTGTTCTGAAAAAATAATCGACGACGCGCTATATATATATTTTCCGTTTTAATATATTATTCTCGGAAAAGACACGCGTCTTAAATGTATAATCTCTATATCGCGCGTTTAATGCCTCGCGCCACCGGCTGCTAAAGATATACCCGCGTTATTCTATAAAAGATATTATATACATGTATATATATAGGAGTAGCATCGCTAAAACGGCTGAAAAGCCGCGCGCGCGTGTATTTTATGGCTTACTTTCATAAATGGACTGGAATGCGGTCGCGTTTCCCAAGCGCTGACACGACGATCGGATTTTTTATTTTTAATGCGCATTGTAAAATTATACGAGTTAGATAATGCATGATTTGCGCGCGAGGAGTCGCGGTTCAATTAAAATAACTCGACGCCGTCGTGATTCGCCGTTTTAATATGTATGACTGTGCAAGGGTAATTTTTTGACTTTTTTTAACGCGAGTGTAATGTGTATATAGTGTGAGTTTGACAATGGAGAAATAATTAAGGAGGACGTGGGTTTACTAAAGTTGATTTACGCGGTGTCGTGACAATAAGCCTAGCCCAGTCTTTTTTTACATGATTTTTCAATTTAAAAACAAATGTTCGGGCAAAAATATGGACAATATTCTAATTTCATCCATAAAATTCCTACGTTGAACTGACACGAATCGCGATAAATTTTTAATACAATATTATATCGAGATTCCGATACACACCCTTGTGCGAAGCTCGATTACTTTGTCCACAGTATATCATTGTCTCGTAATTAAATTTTACCGGTCACGAGCACAAAGCGTTTAATTATATAAAAGCCTTGAAATTCCCGCGACGATATAATATACAGATCGAAATCGTCTCTTTGGCCTAATAGAGAATTTCTCCCCAACTCTCTCACGAACTTAACGCCACTTTTGCGCGTAAAATTATGTTCAAATCGATTATTTCTTCGCATCGCCGGATAAAATGCTTTACATTGTTAAGCATTTTACATATGCATAATATAATCGATGACGTGATGAATAATTACACTCTCTCGAAGCCAATCAATTCCATCGAGTTATATCGGATTAGTATATATACACAACAGCCATTAGTTTTTTATTAATTATTATGGCCAGATATCAAATCGTGATACATTCGCTCGATACATATATACAAATACCCAGTGCGTATTATCTTGTCAATAGCAATCTAGTACAAGTCCATTTGTAACGTTCTCCCTTATCGTCCAACTGCATATCAGACACAAGTTTGAAAGAAAAACCAATCCTGTGTGTGTGTATATAGTTGCAACACACAAAAGTTCAATGTCGAGCTCTCGATTTACAGCCGAAACGGATTTACGGCGAGTGTATATAAGCCGACAAAACGATAAATTTCCGCGACGTTAAATAGCTGTATATAAACGAGCTGCCGCGACCTGCGACATAAATACTCGGACGTAAATTCAGCGTCCTTCGATATTTGCGCGATGTTACATAATGAATCGATCTATTGATGGATTTGGATTTAATTCTGCTTTTTACCAGTTTTATAACGGAAGCCTACAGAGATGTACATCGCAGATATATCCATAATTTTTCATACAACATAATATTGTCCTCTATCGCACAATTATTTCGCAAAAATGTTATATAACGGCTCATCTCGCATATTTTTTCTCCATTACCTGTTGCTTTCGCCCGACGCAAAATTCAATACTTTAATATGCAAATGCGAGATTTGACACTTCATACGCGCGTGATGCATCGCTCTAATAAAAATAGCTTTAGAAATTTACGCGAAAATCCTTATAATAAACCACACACACATTTAATGCAGGAGACGAGCAAGCCAGTGTATATATACGCATAAATAATAAAGGAAAGCTCGATAAACCATCGCTGATTCGCCGGACTACGTTTTTTTATAACGTAGCGCGTAATATATATATATATATATATATATATATATATATATATATATATATATTTCCGCGAAGACGAGGCCAACGATGCAGCACATTCGTCATCGCGACGCTACCGCTGCTATGTGTTCGAAGATTTTGATCTCGGCAGCTTCGAGATAAAAGCGACGGGAAATGCGCGCACGCGATGCTTCTGTGCGAGAAAACGGCGGCCTTGAGACTGATCGTTTCTTATTTCTCTGGTATTCGAAAAATATCGTGTTTTTTTTGAGAAAAGTTTTAAGTACTTCTACGAATAATTACACGCAGTCGGGTGAATGGAAGCACTGCAGATTCCTCGAGATAATTTCTCGGGTATAATATATAGGTATATATGTTCTCTATATAGAGGTCAGACCGACGTGAATTTAAAAAGAAATATAAAAGAGACTAATTCGTCGAAGTTAATCTCGGCACATCACGACGTTAAACGCGTTCGCTGCGGTCCATCGGTTCGAATCAATCTCCGAAGCTCTATAACATCATCATTATACACCCTATCCGAGTCTGGAACACCCGCAGAGACGTTAACGCGTGGGCGTATCTTGAATTTTCCGTATTATATAAAAAAAAACACTTTGTAACTATATGTGTATATAAATGAGTGGGTCTGCGTACGATCGCGCGGGGGCGACGAAAAATTTTCCAGACTCGGTGAGATATTACTTGCACCGGACGCAGATACGATCTCGATCGTATCGATCGCTATGGCGCATGTATATTGGGTATAGGTTTAAATGCCCTTTTTATCGTGTTATAATGCGAAACATGATACTTTTGGTTGTACATGATACTTTTGTTGAAGCCATGAATCAAATGAGTTTTTTTTTGAGGTTAGAAATTTGAATTTCCCGCGCTTTTTTTGCTTACATTTTAAGATTCTTCTCCCCTCTCTATCTCTCTATAATAATTTTCGTATTATTATTCTGTTTCCGGTATACCCATCAGGAAGCAGAGAAGCTGCCTTCACATACGCTATAAGTTCAGCTGGCATCACGTACGCGGTGACAGCCGCCTGCAGCCGGGGGAACATAACAGCCTGCGGCTGCGAGCCGACAACACGGTAAGGAGTTTGCATAACCATCTTTTTCATTTTCGCCTTGCGGGCGTGTATACACGCACATGCACACACGCACGCACACCCGCACACACATACACACACACACACACATATATATATATATATATATATATATAGACCCGCGAGCGCAAAACGTTTTGAATTAGTTCTGGCTGTAGGGAGTAAATCGAGCGGACACTGGCTTATCTCTTCGTTGCTGATGTACAGTAGCTTCTCTTGGCTTTTGGCCTCATTTTACTCGGTTTACGATCATGCTGGATCTCTTAAAGAGCAATTAGCTGTAAACTCGCGCGTGTCTGGGGGAGAGAAGATCGTGGGGTCTACGTGAGCAAATAAAGCAGGCACGTGCGATTTAATCCATTAAATATGATGCGGTTTTTTATAAAATGACTTTTTTTACGTTGTCAAAGTGCTCTCATAGGTCAGGCGTAAAGATATGATGGGCAATTTTTTATAAATTTTGAAATAAAGAAAAACTTTGTATAAATTTTTAGATTTTTTGTTGATTAATTTTTAAAAAAAAAACTTCAGCTTACTATTCTTTGTAAAAATTAAAATTCCACACTTTATCAAATAGATAAATTAATTGGTATAACAAATTCCCTTCAAGAGATTTTACCAGACTTCATAACGGCGTGCAATAATTAATAACGGCGAAAATTTACAATCCAGTAACCATTAAAAAAAACGAGAATGATTATACCACATAAAATTAAAAATAAAACTCTTTTCGTTTCAAGAACGCGGAAGGAGATACCACCAAACGGCTGGGAATGGGGCGGCTGCAGCGCCGACGTTACGTACGGAATGAGGTAAACGATTATTTCATTATCCTCTTCCTCGTATCTCCATACGATAATTCTCCAAATACATAATAATAATAATAATAATAATAATAATAATAATAATAATAATAATAATGCACAGCGTTGTTTCTCACTGTGTACACATAGCAATTAATTTTAGGACTTATAACATTGTTAATTAAATTTAGGTTCGCGCGTAGGTTTCTCGACGCGAGGGAAATTGAGGGCGACGCTCGGAGCCTCATGAATCTGCACAATAACAAAGCTGGCAGAAAGGTTCGTAAAATTTTCCTCAATTTCCTATATCTCTTTTTCGAGCCGCCGTTGCGTGAGCTAGTGGGAAATTATGCAGGATAGATTATTATTATCGAACGCCTGTATACAGGATAAATTTAACGAGTCGGAATTGTGCACTGTAGCGTATATATATATAGAAATTAACGCGGGTGGAGAGCTAAAAAATTAATTACACTCGCTCGCGCTTTGCGATATGTTAACCGAAAATGATAGCTGAGAATAACGAGGATTTGAAACTAAGCGCCTGATATGCGTAACGAAACGAATGAATATTACTGAGAGAGTGACAATCTAGGCGCGAAAGTGTCTCGATATAAATTTAATATTATAACACGTCACATATTACACACACACACACACACACATATATATATATATATATATGCAGAATCGCGACCGTAAACAAATAAGCTTTCGAATTTACGAGCGCAAAATTACGAAAGTCCGTATCACGCGCGTTTGTTTCTCCTTCTAGTATATTTAAATACACCTGTTTTTAATATAAACGCACAGATCGTACGCATATATACATATACATATACACATGTAAAGTATATACAAGTCGCAAAAGATATAGACATTTCAACGTGAATTTACGACACGCCCGCCGCCGCAGTGGCAGCAGCTCGTTTCACAAGCAGAAAACGCGAGTGTCGTTATCTAATAATTCAATTCGAATAGCTCAATATCGCCGCGGCGTCGAGCAAAGGGTATACATACGGAGACTTTCCGGAATCGCGAGACCGAGCGTAAAAATAATATACGTCGGATCGATGGATTTTCTCTTGGCGGCTAATGCGATTGGCCATGTGCGAAGCCATTAGTCGGATTGATTGAAGTTTCCAGTGATAAGGATAGCAGTGGAGCGTATGCGATGTATAGCTGTGTGTATTATAGATAAAAGTTTAGCCTTGCCGGACGAGTGGAGAAAGCGATAATGATCGTAGAGACGGTTATTTTAAAAAAATTGTTTTTTATGTACTTGGCAAAAATTAATTTTTACAATTTTCTGTCCTTAAGAACGAGTCATCTGTCGAGCGCAAAATTCGTGAGAGTCGCATTCCGCCGTGGCTCTGTGCAATATAAAGTAAAAATCGTTACAATTTTTCCGGAAAAATCAAGTGAACACAGAATAATATAGACTCACTCAGGCGAAGAGCACCAGTAGGCAGGTCCCCATGTGCAGCGTTGTGCACCTAAAGCTTGTTGTTGTCCGGTTTGACGAATCTTTCGGAACAGTTGCGCAGATGCGCTGCTGTACTCGGGCATCGCTAGTGCGACTGGACACGAAACATTGTTAGAACAGTTTTTATGCAACGTGTGAATGAAAAATCTTTACCTGATATTATTATACAGCAAGTGGCGAGTAAGAGGAACTTTTTTGTTGAAGCGTTCATTGCGACGGTTGTTGTGGTGAAGTAGACACTGAGTCGATTGAGGAACTTTTGCTTCTTTATATACTCTACTATGAGTACCGTTATTTTAGTTTTTTTTTTAATAGAGATGAGTGCAATTGTTTGTTAGCATCTACTTTGAGCGTGAGACGGACGCTGTGTATTTAAAGCTCGGTTTTCCTCAATCCTTTCTTAAAATAGTGATGAATGCGGATGTTTTCGAGCAATTAAACACTCGTGCTGATGCTGATGCAGAAATAAATCCTTGTAATATTCAGAAAAGTACCATATATCAAATGATTATTGATGCTTTGCTTCGATTTTTCTGACTGATGAGCTGCTAAATGCTATTTTTGAAATTACAAGGAAAATATTTTGACAAATGATGAACTTTAGTATACATGCAATGTTCACAATGTGTACAATGACATGCTAAATTCCTTTCAAGATAATTACAACGTCAAGTGAAGAGTTTAAAAGGAATTTTTTCAGCGCTTAACTACCGTTTTCTCCCATCATCTGAAACACCATAAAAATATGCTTAAAATTGAAATCAACTCCTTTTGTCTCAAATCTCTTAAAACTATTCTCATACATTCGCCTAATCCAATACATTGAAATATAATTGACCAAACGCCACTTCCCATTACAATCATCCACAAGCGCGCGTGCATTGAAAAAAGCAGCTCGCCTCGAATTAATCTTGTACACCTCCGTCCCGCAGAATCGCATTCTCTAAAATCCGTTCTTTCCTTCTTACCCAAGCTTGATTCTCCCTCCATCTCCTTCCATTCTGCCGCTGCTCTGCACGTCACTCTCACCTCGTTCTTTTTGCAAGCGAGAAAGAAGCAACGAAATTTTTTACCTCCTCCACCTTCTCTTCTTCTTCTTTTTCTTCTTTGTCCTTCTCTCCCTCTCTCTCCTGC
Organism: Muscidifurax raptorellus; assembly: GCA_020010945.3. Classification (NCBI taxonomy): domain Eukaryota; kingdom Metazoa; phylum Arthropoda; class Insecta; order Hymenoptera; family Pteromalidae; genus Muscidifurax; species Muscidifurax raptorellus. Next base: position 39,748,950 of record CM052080.1, read on the forward strand.
ACTTAATTTTCTCGCATAGTCCGTCCGAGACTCATCATGATATGAACGGGCGCTGCACACGTCGGGAGGTTTTTGAGACGATGCAAAAGCGCACGTCTTGTTGCATTAGACGCGACGCGGAAGTATAGCAGCTTCTCTTTTCTTTCGCCTGTATACGTGTGCCCGAGATTTTATAAAGACGCCTTTTGCGCGCGGGTGACGCGCGAGCAATTAATTTTCGCCTTGTATTATATATAGGAGAGAAGCAGCATCCCATATTCACCGTCGCATTCAATTAGAGCGACGTCGAAATCACGCCTTTGAGAGACGGAGAAGGAGAGAGTGTATATTATAATATTCTCTCGCCCCGTGGGAAGTCGTGATTTTGTATTTTGGAGGCTTGATTATGTTTCCTTTTGCCGTTGATGATGTTCTAGTTTTTTGGGAGATTTTCATTAGAGGAATTTGGACGTATTCAAGCACTGGGAGAAGTATTTTTTACTGTAAAGAAATCATTCGGTAATAATTAATACGCGAACTTAATACACTATTTTTGACCTTTAATTACAATTTCCAGTAGGCACAACTAAATAAAAATGTAAACAAAAGTATTCTTCATATTAATATATAGATTAAGTGCAGTTCTAAAGTTAATAAATTAAAAATGCTGACTCTAACTTCTTTTGTTCACACATAACTATTTCTCAAATATAAACTTCACAACTGCACTCAAATTATGTAATAATGTTAACAATACTTTTGTTTACATTTTTAGTCAGTTCTGCACACTCGAAATCGTAATTAAAGGTCGAAAATAGTGTATTAAGTTCACGCATTAACTATTAACGAATGATTTCTTTACAATAAAGAAATACTTCTCTCAGTGAGCGTTTTGAAAAATGTTGCTCAACTTATTAATTCAGTGGAAGCATATTTTGGAGTAATATCGATATTCAAATCTTATTAAAAGTATCAGTATAACTACACTGTTCAGTTGAATTTCTCATAAATGTATATATTTTCACGATCACTACTTATACAGCTTTAATCACGTTTTTATTTTTCTTCTTCTCAAAACCACTTGCGCATCATGTGTTGACTAGAACAATAAACAAATGCATCGCACTCCGCTGTGGCCCTGCAATAATTTAATTGAATAATCGTCAGATTTTTTCGTTAAAAAGTCACGCGCATAAAACTTACTCAAGCGAAGAACACCAGTAGGAAGGTCCCCGTGAACAGCGTGATGCAGCGACAGGTTTCATTGGTTGAATCTCTACAAATGGTTGTACTTCGACGTTGTGATCAGGCATTGCTAATGCAACTGGAAATATATCGTAGAGAGTAATGTTGAATGTATACTAAAGATTGTAAGAATACTTTATTAGCTTCCACTACAAATCATTTAAAAATTGCTGTCCTTGTGGTTCAGTATTATAATTGATGCTTTAATTTTGCAGATTAATACTTATCAAGTGTTTTAGGACTGAATGTGCTTACATGATATTATTATGGAGAAAATAGCGAGTAAAAGAAACGTATTTGCTGAAGTCTTCATTGTAGCTACTTCAATTGTACACTAAATACTCGATTAAAAAATTGTCGGTTTTTATACAACTAATTACTGTGCCATTGATGTGTGTGCAATGCAATTATTTTTACCTTAAAACGTCAAAGATATATAAGAGGAAATTCTTTAGAAGTATCTAAAGAAATGTTCTTAAACGTGAGATAGACGGCGTGTTTAAAACTGCGATAACTGATGACGTAAATACCTGCTAAATGCTGGCTTAGACATTTTATTTCAGACGATGAAGATATTTTGACAAATTAAAAATCAATTTCCAATAATACTGTAAATTATTAGATCTATTCGCACTTTTTATCATATGCGACGTAACAAATCAATTGATAAGAAAATTTTCGTACATTTAAGACACTTTCTATACAGATAAAATAAACCTCTCTCAGAAGCGGTAAAACTGTATAATATTATTACAACCGAGAAATCGGTAATCGTGTATAATTGAAAGATCATCCGAAAAGCGTTCCGAATGAATATTTCACTTAACGCTTGAAAAATATACGTATATATATAACACGCAATATACGTATATATATAACACGCAATGAAAGCAACAGCGCGAGGACCGCAGCACCCAGACAGGGTGGTATAGTATAGGGACGGCTCGAAAAAAAGAGAGAAGAGAAGAGAAGAGAGAGGCATTTAATATACTTCGAGGGCTCTGGCGTATACTTTCAGATAGTGAAGGCCCTGCTGCAGACGGAATGCAAGTGCCACGGAGTATCCGGTTCCTGCACCGTGAGAACCTGCTGGCGGACTTTGCCCAGCTTTCGTCAAATCGGCGATGCCCTCATGAAGAAGTATTACAGGGCGAGACCGGTTATAGCGATTACACCGCCTCCACCGCCCACGATACAGGTGACGAGCTTTATTATATCCTCGCCTGCGAGCACGGCATCATTTTTTTTTAGTGCGGGGCTGAAAGGAACATTTTCGCGCCGCGTGCATGCCGATCGAACATTTTTTATTGTAATCTATCACCATCTACTTACTTAATAACAATTAAAAGATTAAAGTAACGCAATCAACGATTCCAGAGCACCGAGACACTTCTCCGGTCATCCGAAGTCTCGCCCATTCTCGGCAACGACGCCAAGACCCAGGGTAAGCCAAGTCCCGAATCAACTTCGAGATTCGGAGAGGATCGCGGCTGGACGCTAAGGAAATCCGGAATTGACGAGTCGACGAGGAAAACGCAACAGCAGCCCAGGAGGCCGCACCTCGTGCTCAAACGGGCCAAACTTGGCAGCGGGTCGAGTATCTCCCAGAAGAGGATCCCCAAGAGAAGCGAACTCGTTTTTCTACAACCGTCGCCGAACTACTGCGAACCTGATCTCGAGCAAGGAAGCCTCGGTACGCAGGGCAGATACTGCAACCGCACTAGCAAAGGTAAAGATTTGCAAAAAGTTTTAAGGGGCTGCGAAATTTCTACTATACCTATGAATCTGTTTTATCGACCGTAGGCACAGTAATAACATCTGCTGATAAAAAGCAAACTCGTTTTTATGACTTCGAAGACACTCTATAAAAAATAATTAATATGACCAAGTGAAATGCCTTCTGCATTTGATAAGATTTGTTAATAAAAGAACTGTTATTTATTTTACGGCCGATAAAAGAGAGTCTGAGAAAAGATCACAGAAGCCCCTTAAATTCAAAAGGATATATTTTGCAATAAAATGGAAATATTTCACGATACCAAATAGAATAAGGAATACAGATTTTTACAAATTCTCCCTTGTACCCGCTCTTCTTACAAATACACAAACACAGAACAAGTAAAAAAGAGCAAAGTAACAAGCCCCTTTGGAAATCGATGCGCTGGAGTATACAGTGCGCTGTCGCGTTTACCGAGTGCACATAAATTTCACCAGGGAAAACGGAGCACCATTGACTCTCGATAATACGAATAAAGCGTATATAGCGCACAATCGAAGCAAGACCACATACGACTGCGTTTTCTTTTTTTGTCTCTTTCGCGATCGCCTTTATCCGCGAGTCGTTTTCGCTTATTTTCCTCGGCGTTGTCTGCACTACAATTTTCTTTCTTCAAAACTATACATTTTTTCAGGTACAGACGGTTGCGACCTCATGTGCTGTGGCCGGGGTTACAACACCCATCAGTTCACGCGAACCTGGCAGTGCGGCTGCAAATTCCACTGGTGCTGTAAGGTGCACTGCGAGACCTGCACCGAACGCACCGAGGAGTATACGTGCAAATGACCCACTGGAACCCCCACAAGGAATTGTTGATATAGATAAATAGTTGTGAAGATGATGGACATCGACTGATTATTATTATTGTCGTTTTGTCTATTATACACTATTTATATGATATAAAGGACGAGTCCGAGAGTAGACTGTACGTTGTATTGTCGCAGTTGTGACGGCAATGTGATCACTATTGTATAGCTCGTAGGAACAGTTTAATCTATGCATTTTCAAACGTTTATTTATTATTCACTGGCGCGTACTCTTTGCACGTATATGCATTGCATTGAAATTCTATTCAACGAAATTATGATTGTACGTTTTTGAAACATTAAATTATTTATATAGCTACGTTATTATTTAAAATTGAAGAATAAGCATGTATACTACTAGTGATAATTTTGTATATACAATTACACTTTTAATAATTATCCTAGGATTTTTTTATTTTATATTTTCCGTCCTTGATTAACTTTAACTAAAGTAAGTAAAAACTCGAGTCTGTATCATATTCTGCGACTTTTGTTAATATTTTTCAATTTCTGTAATATTGATATATAGTTATGTATAAATAGACCATCTGAAAAATTTCTAAATTTTTAAGCGACACTTGAATAGAAATAAAATAATTTATCGAACTTCTGGTAAAATATTTGGAAACAATTTTTTTTATCCCACATCAACTATCATCACTATACTCGTAGACCTGCATTTTTACACTCTTTTTACAAATAATTTTGAAGGATAGATAATGAAAGTAAAACAATACTTCAATAGCGTATATTTATAAAAATGTATTTTTGTAGATATTGTATACATGTATAAAAAAGGTTATACATATAGAAGAGCTCTATTGCACATAGTAAAAATTACATGCATACATTAAAAATTAGTTATCACTTTCATAGATTGTGCAAGACAAAAATCACACTTTCAATGTCTTATGCCCATTACTCTTCCCAGTGTCTTATATGACAAGAGCAAGATGCTATTTCTTTAGAAATTATTTGTAACCCACATCCAGAAGTTCTGTAGAAAGTCAATAGGTTCCCAACAGTTCAACGCATATTGGTCCAAGACATTGGTAGATAATGCTAGTTTTAATCTGATACCCTATATATTAGAAATCGGATATGCAAACGATATTTTTCTAGAATGCACTCTCTTCAGAGGTTGCTCAAAATCTTTAAAGCTTCCTGTTTAGCTTCATGATCGTCATCATTTTTAGCTGGATACTCTGATGCCATTTTTAAATACTTTATGGCTTCTTCTTTTTTATTAAGTTTCAGATATGTCTTTCCAAGCATCAACAGATTATGTCCATAAAAATTTGGATCCACACGTTCTGCTTGCTCAAAATACTGCAAGGCTTCTTCGAAGCTAGAAGTTGGTGGTTCACTGAAAATTGCTGAAGCTATTTTTCTTTGATACCAAGCCAAATCTGCTACTTGATAACACCAATTGCCAATCATGTATAATGTGGTTGCATCTTTAGGATTGAGTTCCGAGGCTCTCTATAAAGTTTGATTTTTACTGTGACTATTTATCAATTCTTGAATATTAATAAATAAATGTTAAATTTACTTACCAACATGTGTCTCTTTATATTATACAATTCCTTTATTTTTATTTTCGTTCCTTCATATGCAGTTTTCGAGTTCAATAAAATAGCAACCCATTTGTGCACAGCCCAATGATCATCTCCTAATTTAAGAGCTTCAGATATTAAATCATATGCTTCATAGATCAACTTCTTTGCTTCAGAATCATTAGATTCTAATTTTGACATTTTGTAAAGTGCTCGACTTAATCGCCACAATATTTCAACATCTTTATTATCCTAAGACGTAATGCAAATAATTTCCAATTCTAGTTCTTTCAAAATTGATTGAATGAAGTTGCAATATAAGTATATTGTTAACATTACCTTGTAACTGCTAAGCAGTTTATAAATTTCCTTGTATTCTCCCTGATCAAATAAAGCATCAGCTTTAGCAATAAGTAACTCCTTAGCTGTTAAGGATGATTTGTCATCATCTTTTTTTGGAGTGATTCCCCATAAGGCTGCCAAGTAGAGGGGAGTTGTTGAAGGAATAGCTTTGAATCTTGCTCTGCTATAATATTCCTGACAAAAAATCAAGACATTAAAATAGAATATAGCAACTTATAATAATTTCTCTCTTAATTTGTTTAAATTTCACATACCTTTTCAAGTCTAGTAACGACATAACCTAATGATTTATTTTGAAATCTGATAACTTTTGCAAACCTTACAAATCTTGTAAACATCTTTAACGAATGTGACTGAACCAAAACAATATTTAAAAGATTCTGAATGATTGGTCGGCACAGACTTACAAGTTAAAAATTGACACTTTTTTATAGAACTACATTCGATACAACCTTATAAAATTCATTTATACAGACACTAAATACACCCTTGATGTCGCGAAAACAGCACAATCATCATCTCCAATTTTACTTTAATTTACATATGATTTCAATAATTTCTATATATACACCACCACTAGACCTGTTGATTTCACGTTGCATTTTGTCAATAAACGTTATAAAAACAGCTGTCATGCAAAGAAGCTGATCAAAATGCCATCTGCAGGTATTTTGGAATATCATATCGCGTTTATGAATATTTGCTTACTGTAGGTAACGTAGATTTTAACTATTTTATTACAGCTGTATTTTGAATTCAAGTAGACCTAACCTCAATTACAGGTCGAATTATAATAGTTCCTACAGCTAAATGGAACTAATAATTTTTGTCGTTCGTTAACGACATAATTGAAGTTTAATATATTTATTATAGTTTTAATTTATATAGTTTAATGTTTAATTGAAAGTATGGCTTCGCTGCCAAAGCCAATTTTTTGGGGAAGTGTGGTTGCTTCCTTCACAGGAGCCGTTTATCTACTAAAGTATGTATAACAATAAATTATTTCAAAGAGTGACGAAAATTTATATTTTTGGTACTTTGTAGTTTTGAAGGAATATATATTCTTGGCTGTCATTTACATTATTAGTTTATAGAAAATTAAATTACTTTATTTTTTCAACTTACTAAAACCAATATGATTGTAGAGATTACAATGGTGGTAAAAAGTATGAAGGAGACGAAAAGTTAAATGACAAAGTAGTTATCGTTACGGGTGCCAACACTGGTATAGGGAAAGAAGTTGCACATGATTTAGCCAAAAGAGAGGCAAGAGTTATTATGGCATGCCGAGATATGTTCAAGTGTGAAACGGTAAATTGTATTTGAAAATGATTGTCTTTTTAAACTTATAACAGATAGTTACAAGGATTTTGTATTTTCACAGGCCAGAAAAGAAATAGTGATTGATACAAAAAACAAATATGTCTACTGTAGAAAGTGTGACTTGGCATCGCAAGAAAGTATTAGAGATTTTGTAAAACTTTTTAAAAAAGGTAAATGAAAAATTCAATTTATGAATTTGTTTACAATTTCATATTGTGTAATAATAATAATACATTCATGTTAATGTGCAGAATTTCAAAAATTGCACATCCTGATAAATAATGCCGCAGTAATGAGATGTCCCAAAAGTCAAACCAAAGAAGGAATTGAAATGCAACTGGGAGTGAACCATATGGGTCATTTCCTTTTGACAAATTTATTATTAGACACTTTGAAAGCTTCAGCACCTGCAAGAATTATAAACGTTTCCAGCTTGGCGCATACCAGAGGAAGGATTAATACGTTTGATTTGAATAGTGATGAAGCTTATGATCCCGGTGCTGCATATGCGCAAAGTAAATTAGCTAATGTGTTGTTCACCAGAGAATTAGCTCAGCGATTAAGAGGTATAAGCAACATTCTATTTTGCAAATTTGAAAAAATTGCTGAAAATAAAATTTTAATATTTCATAGGTACTGGAGTAACAGTCAACGCTGTGCATCCAGGCATTGTAGACACAGAGTTGACAAGGCACATGGGTTATTACAATAGCGGTTTGAGTGCTATATTTTTGAAACCTCTTATTTGGCCATTCATAAAAACACCAAAACAAGGAGCTCAAACAATTTTGTATGCCGCCTTGAGTCCTGAATTACAAAACATAACTGGGGAGTACTATAGGTAAGACGAAATCGATCAAACTGCGAGAAAATAATTATCTTTAAGTTAATCTATATTAAATATTTAACGTAAAAATTATTGTTGCAGTGAGTTTAAAAGACAGGATGTTAACCCTATCGCACAGAAAGAGGGTTTAGCTAGCTGGCTATGGGAAACCAGTGAAAAATGGACCCACTTGTCGAACAGTTAGCTATTGAGATATTTTAAATAGCTTGTAGATAAATATTTCTATAATAAAACATTTGTTGATATTTAACATGTTATGTTGATATTTATTAAACACAAGCCTTAATAAATTAATTATGCTATATTGATATATCCATCTATAGAATAATTATAAAAGATTACCATGAATTTGTCCTTTTTTATCTTCATCATTTTCCCAGTACCGTTTTCGTCGTCGATTTTTCACAGAATCTCGTCGATCCGACACACGGCGCATATATAATACATATACTTAAGTATCGGGCTGAACTACTTTATACAAGATACTTCACATTCACAAAACACTTCGACATCTCTCAAAACATAATACTACTTCATAACGAGTTCGCGAATCAAATTGAATTTCTTGGAATTCGCAACGGTCACACTTACCTATACACGTCTGTACCGGCCGCCGATGCAGTTGCCATAGTCGGGAAGAGTCTCGCGGCGGCGTCAGTTCGGAAAATCCAACTGTCGGAGTATTTACACTGCGAATTGAAAAGTGTCGTGTAAAATTGCGAATAAGTAGGTTTTTTGTGAGGAAATAGTGTAGTTTTGGAAAATCAATACTTTGGTGATACGAGTGAAGTCCGGGAGAGTGCGTTGGACGACCGATTTCGCAAAGACAACCGACGATCTTAAAAAACGACGTTTGTGTATTTTTACTGTGTCGCGTGTGTGGACTAAATTGGGCCTCGTGTAAACAAAGGAGTTTCGGATGGTGATGGAGTGTAATCTACTTATTGAAGAAAATGGAAAAATACGGTAATTTTTTTGCTATTCTTTGTACATATCGTATATACATAGGTATCGGTTACTGCATACATTTACAAGTTTCTAATAAATTATGTTGCGTATAATCGGTTACCTTCGATCATTGAATCGAGTTTAATTTTTTATTTCTTTAATAAATAGCGTCATTTGTTTTCGCGATAATAAGATGCCCTTTTACGCAGATACACATACCACTATATATAATATGTATAAGTTGTTCGTGACTCTTAGCCATTATATTTGTATTCCTTAGATATAATTCTCGCGAACGATGTCTCGTCTCGTCGACCTGGGGGTCATCCAATACCGGAACATCGTCTACAGGGAATCGCGTCGATAATTATATGCTATTGCTTATTGATATTAGTATATCAATAAACAAGAAACACATAAACTGACGTGTAAGATACTATACTCAGTTGATTCGTCGAATTTTTTACGTATACAGGAGGCACTACTCTCTCTCTATATATATATATATATATATACTATTTGTACCTATACGTTAGTATCATCGGGAGTAATAATTTAGTTACGTGGGTGATAAAATCGGCGTCTAACAAATCTAACTAATGATCACAACCGCATTAATTATACAGAAGTGAAAGTGATTATAATGATGAATCGTACGGAAAGATTAAATTAATCAGTCTTTGCATTACTATGGCGTATAAATTATAGTCACGATAATTTATTATTACAGCAGCATATGTTTTTCGACTCTGATGAACCCACGTAACTGTAACTCATATCTTTATTATCAAATCGGCTCTAATAGTTTTATCGCAACTAAGGTTTTGCCGCACAGAAATGAATTATGAAAATTGTTATAATTTATGCTTCGTATAAATTAGTTTACGCTGTGCACCGAGAGTTTGAGAAAAATCAATTTTTACAATATATAATAACCTGTACTTTCTCGAAAAAGTTTCTTGTACTTAAAAGTTTCTTTGCTCTCTCGAAGTCTATACCGCGTTGTTAAAAGATTTAAGATCTAATATTTTTTTTATGTTTATTAAAGTAACCCGAACCCGGCATCAATTTTCTCCCGTAAAAATCACTAACTTTATAAAATTTTATCAATTCACTTTTACAAACTTTCTTTTATAACTTGCGAACTATAATTAAAAAGAAGACTTTAAAATGCAAAGGGGATCGTACACTAAAACTTTATATCTCGAAAATTTATCTCACGCACTTTATTGTATCGTGAGTTTGAACATATTTTAAAAAATGCATATAATGATATAATAATGCTTAAAAATAGATCTTTGCAATTCAATGGCGTTTAAAATCGATTTATCGTGTGTTTTCACATAGAAAAGTAACAACCAGTCTCAAAAAATTTCAATTATTACCAAAATTAAATGATTTTTTGGTGGTCGTATTCAATCTTTATTTTTTTATGAACCTAGCTTAGCTCAAATTAAACATTCTTCATTCTCTACTTCAATATTTTCACTTATTTCCAATATTAGTGTATATATTTATTAAAAACAGGCAAATACAGTACTCAACTTTCTATAACCCCATACAGAAAACATACATTTTTCAAAAGTTTCATATAGACATAAGTAGTGTATCTCCACCTACTGTCCTATAGCACCATGACAAGGTATTCCAAAAGAATCTAGCTTAGCTCAAATTAAAGCTTCTTCATTCTACTTTAATATTTCCACTTATTTTCAATATTAATGTATTTATTTATTAAAAGCAGACAAATACAGTACTCAACTTACTATAACCTCATACAGAAAGTATACATTTTTTTCAAAAGTTTCATCTCGGTATAAGAACTTACTATCGCTGAGCACCATGACAAGGTATTCCAAAAAAGCTTGGTCATAGACAGCCGATTTTCTCTTCTAAAATCTCTATATAAAGAACAGATCAACGAGAGGGGGTTACATATTTATATACTGCACTGTATAGACACGCACTGCAGGGCTCACTATACAGTGATAAATCACTCAGCGAAATTGAGTTTATTGTGCGTCCAACGTCACCCCTCGAGCAACAGCGTGTCGCGTGCGCATAGCGAATGAATAATTACTCGTTATACACGCTTCGACGTGTGTATACGTGCACACACTGTAGGTTAATATACACACGCACTTCGGTGTATGCACAAGTGAGTATTGGTCGAGACGGAAATCCTCGGGGGTACGACAGTCTCCCTCCCGCTTGGCGATGCTGCAGTGTCATGCTGCGCGTGGATGTGTGGGTATATATAAGTATTTGGGCATTGTTGTGCCGAAAAGTGGGGTGAGAGATGATCAAGACAGCCTGTGTCGTGAAAACGTTTAATTTTTCAAAGCTGCTGGATTGAAAGATTAATTAGTATCGGTGTATATTTTCATTGTTTTTCTTGGCTACATAACTATAGGTATACGGAAAACCCTTATTGTTGTATATTTTGTTTGTTTTATGGTTTCGTCTGTTGATCATACAAACAAAATATATTTTTTTAATTACTAAGAATTTTTATAACCGATTGAAAACAATATTTCAACTTTTTAGTTGTTCAATAAAAATGAAGTGCATTCAATAAAAGGTTTTAAGAAAGAACGTATACATACGCGGAATTTAAAAACACTTTGCCTTTTTAAAGAAAATATCATAGCATATCATTCATTTTCAATAAGCCAACTCCATTTTTAAGTTTCCCTTGATCTATTGGATCTATATAGCAAAATAAATAACTGCTATAGAGTAGTCTCTGAGATTAAAGAGAGTTTCTCCTATTCAAGTGATAAATGATTAACAGACACGCGACTGTGTATAGTCAAAATGGTCCTCTTCCGTTTGTCACGTTTCGCTGAGTGTATATGTATAGTCTGAGTTCACCCACTATAGACTTCTCGATGGCCCGATGACCTATTTTTTTTATCCCGTTTCACAACGGCGAACTGTCGGCTGCGTATACGACTTTTTTCACTGTTCAGGTTGACGTTGTTTTGCGGGGAGCTACCCTCATGGGATTTCTCCAAGTTTTGCCGGAGCTATTAGAGGGGCTGTGAGAATATTTCAGAGCTTTGGCTTGCGCATGTTTGTCGCAAATTTCAATGTTTTATAATTCGAGCAATACTCATCTCATATTCGAGCATGTTTTTTACGTTTTCCGATAATTGAAGATTAGAATGCAATAATAATATAAATAACTCTCAAATATTTGCTTTAGTATTTTCTGATATCTCTAAATATGTTTACAGCTAACAGAAATAATAGACGTGAAATTGAAAGAAAATGGTTCTACTTCCTAAATTCTACTTTTTTGTGTATTATTTTCCCAAGGTTTGCACTCCCTATATATATATTTGTTTTTGTCCAATTCGGGTATATTGGACCGCCACACAAACATTTAAAAACTATGTTCGAAACGATGTACGTAAAGCTGACAGTATCAAAGATAAAAAAACTGCCATTTTCGCTCGAAATCTGATCGAGTCAGAGCAGAGATATAGAACAGAGAAACAGTCAAAAAAAGTATACACAACTTTTTTCGTTTATTTTTATCCATTGTTCTCAATTTTTCTCTGCACGATTTCTCTATACGAAATACAGGCTACTCAGACGTATAACCAATCTGACGTATCGTATCCTAGAGCTGTTATGTTTACCGTCAACATGACACTAAAATGTGTAAACATATTCATAACCATAATTATTTATACATTTCATGAACTAAATTCTGCACTTCATTTTATTCTTATATTATAAAGAACCGTTCGAAGAATCTACGTTAAAATTTTTTTATTTATATTGAGTCAATAAATATTATTTTTAGTCAAAATAGTTACAGGTGAGCTAGGGAGATCCTCACTTACGTAATAAATATTTGTCATGAATATTAAAAAAAACTGTGGTCGTATAAAAATAACACAATACGACTATTCGATGATGTTGCTCGATGTTGCTTGTGCTTGTAGTTATTTCTCTCGCAATATATACATACCAGTGCATTTATAACAGACGATTGCTGTATCCTACACGAAAATATCCTTTATGACAGCAGATCAAAGCCATATCATTTCTGCCCTGCAGCATTGGCGAATCGACAACGGTTAACCGCTAAAAAAATTTTTACGACGCCTGCAGCTGAAAAGATAAAAAAAACTATATATTCTCTTCCGCTTTTCGCCCAAACGCTTGCTCGGCTGAATCATAAAAAAAGCCGGCTGTAAAATATCATCCATGCATCACGCGGAATTCGGTTTTCTGCAGAATAGCACCGCGGAGCTTTTATTTCAGCGCCGCAGCGAACAGATAAGCCTCCCGAGCGAAAAAGAGAGACTCAGGAGCGCGCCGCAATCAGAGACATAAAAAGCTCTGTGAAACGGCGCGTACAGACCAGCAACAGCGGATAGAAAGCGTCTGAAGTTCGCGAAGCGAAAAATCGCTCAAGGAAAATTACTGAAGAGAGAAAGAGGCCTTGGCGAGGGAAAAAGAACATCGACGCGACGTAAAGTGAAATTGATTCGTGCGTTCGAGTCTTTTTGATTCTTTTGATAGGTGCATGAGTGGTTTCTTGGTAGGAGTGAAATACGCTCGGGTGTTTGAGAAGTGGAAGAAGTTATTATCTTGATGTGTTGGTAAACGGGCATTTGAAGACTGAAAAAGGTATCGTTTCGTTGGAAGAAAATGAAAGTTCACGAAGATTAAATATAAGCGATCGAAAAAAGGATAACAAATTCATGGAAAATGCGCCGAACTTTGAATTTTGCTTTTTTCACCATTTTCTTCATTCATTGTGATTTTATAAAGCTTCAGAAAAATAGAGATAATACATGATTATTTTCTTCTTTTGTCTACCAACTAGTTTCAATCTGTCCACTGCATTGCTTCGATTTCTCTGAAAAGAATGACTCTATAGAGCATAATTTACTTAAACACTGTGCTTTTTAAAAATTCTAAAATAAACATCTTTTCGTTTTCACTCCAAAAAAATCTCATCTGGATATTCAATAATTCCGATAATGCCATTTTTCTTTTCACATCACCTCACGACTTATATTCGTAGTGGCGTCATGGCAATGGATCAAATAAGCGACTATTGAAATTAGTAGAAAAGGGATTATATGTGAGCGATAATCTTCAGTGAGAAAAGGATTTGAAAACTTTGAGAATTGTCCGGTGAAAGTCTTTCCATTTTATTCTCCAAACAATAGATCTCGACTGGTGGACTAATAGGAGAGGATGCTCATCGAAAAAAAAGAAAATGAAGAAGCAGAGTAGTCGCGAATTGCAATTTGCTTAAGGGAAACTCGTTAACTCTTCGTCCCATCGCCTCTATAATCGCCGTGATATAACATAATGGGACGAGCGTACCGCGTTATTATGTCTCCTTTTATTTTTCCGAACGTTCGCGACTCTCGTTCTTCATTATTTTCAACGATTACGCGTCGCAGATTCTATTGATTTTACTGTTATTGTTCAAAATTCAAGTATTCTTTGATTGAGCGCGCAGCAGTATTATATATTCAAGTATATCAAGTAAAAATACCCGCGTTGGGTCATACACTAAAAAATAGTTTTTCTGCATTATGCCTAAGCCTCGGAGAACTTAATCATTCCTCAGCAATAATGAAATTACTAATAAACTATACATCGGCCGCAGCAGTCAGCAGTATATATACTCCAGAAAAATCGATAATATTTTATCTTCACTCGAGATCCTTAGCACGTAGCTCTCTCTCGGTGTTAATATTATAAATTAATAATTTGCGCTCGAAGATTAATTACACAGAGAGGTCAGAGAGCGAATCCAGCAGTCGCCTCTCGGCATGAGATAAGGGGTCAAAAAGGTATAGGACAAGGCTGCTGTCACCTCGATCGCCTATCTTTTGTTAAAAAGCTCGGGCATGATTAATAGCTTCGATTCTCACTTGCGGTGTATATGAAATTAATCGTCGCGCCGCGGCAGAGCGGTTCATTAAGAACGAGATGAAAGCTTGCGTACGAGCTTTTTAATTAAGCTCCGCTATACTAATCTGCGCGCTTATAGCTCTGATAAAATTAAATTTTAATCGGAGCTTTGTTTCGTACACTCGAGGAAAAAGAAAACTGCGAACTCTGCAATCCGTCATCAGAATTCGTATCGCAAAAAAATTATGCATATATACCTGAATACGACTCTCCGCCCCCTCGAAAATCACCCATAACTGCGCGACGATGCTCCCCGGGAGGCATACAAATGCAGATGTAACTATGCTATATACTATACAGCGCGAAATATGGACGCTTCTATATAACTGCGCGCAAGTCCAAGGCTGTGTAACGAGCAAAACGATATGACTACACAACGGGTATATGTCTATATATATATATATATATATATATATATATATATATATATATATATATATATATATATTTCGTTATGCACACACACACACACACTCACACACACGCACACACACACACACACACATATATATATATATATATTGCTACTGTATGTACTGCAGTACGAGCGCTTGCATTTCAATGAGCTCGAACGAGATTTAGCTCTTTAGCTCGCATATAGCCGATTTATCGAGAACCCGGCAATTTATTATACCTGGCCGGCGGGAAATTCATTCAAATGAGCCATTCGGTTAGGAAATGAATTCGAAACGACGAAGGACGTTGTCGGTTGCGATATGGGAAGAGGATAGAAGAGATCTATGGCGGATCGTAAACGAGGCTCGATATGGATCTTTGCGCGAATGCGATTGTCTAATTTTTGTTTTTTCGGTTGACAATGTAGTAATGAATGCTATGAAATTATTTTTCCACTTTGTGGTGCAGATGTATATTCGGATTAGTAACATTCAATCGATTGGAGAAAATTATAGAAATTGAAGTATTCAACTGATAAAAATGGTCTAAACTGTTAAATATATGAGCTTGATCAGGGGTTGGAGGCTGATTTTTTTTTTTGACACGTTTTATACCTTACTCTAGAAGAACAACACATTTCGTATATACCGTAAACTTCCCATGTTAAATTTTACTCGCCATCATATACTACATACTCCTTTCAAAGTACAACAGACCCACTTATGTCATTCAAAAAACCCAGTAGGATTTACAATCGCATATACGTATATATTATTATCTGCGGCTAATGCGCACACGCATACAGATAGATAGCGAGCGTTAAATCTCTCGCAGTATAATTGACGTCCGCGCGAGTAATTTCTTCGGGTTGCTTGAACGGCCCTCTTGAAAGAGACGAAAGAGAGAGAGAGCCGTCGTGCGAAATATGAAAATTGAATTTCGCGCTCGAAGTTAATCCGGCTCTTGGAAATTCCGTACCGTTTATTCTCTCACCCCCTCGCGCGTCGCCCGCAGCTAATTCGAAGAGACTTGCGTGGATGGAATTCGCTTAGCGGAGCATTTTCTCTTCTGCTCTCGTGCTCGTAACTCCGAGGAGACAATTTTTCCAGAATTATACCATGTGCCTCGATTATGCGTATCTAATTTCGCCGGATCTCTAGCTATTGTACACTGGATATACCTTGTACCCCTATCCCGTTATATAATTATAAATCAATTTCGATTCGCATAAAAGCGGCTCTGCTATATTGTTTAGTGAAGTTCCATCATTCAGCAGTACACTCAATAAATTAATTTCCCGGGCTCATTGAAAAACCATTTAAATCGGTAATTTATACTGGACGGTTAAAACCTTCGTTACCACGAGCCACAACACACAACTCTCTATATATCGGTATATAGTATACCCAGTCCTGATATATAAAATCAAGCAAAGCAAGTCACCTCTCTATGTATATGCTAATGCAACCGCGCACGTGCGAAACTATTTGGCACAGTGTGTGTGGGTGGGTGTTTGTGTCGGTGTAGCCTTTATCGGTGCATAAAACGCATCGCTGCGCGAACAATTTGCTCGGACCTGCAGCTTACGGGCGATGCTTTGCGCGCCTTGTGCGACAATGTATGCGATGCTGTACACGATTGGGAGGACGTAACCATACGAGTTTTGGTATCACACAGATGCACGTAGAGTGACGGTAGTAAATTCAAGCTGGTACGATTATCTTCTGCAGTCTTGCGTTTAACGACGAGAGAAAGAGGTAGCCGTATTATATGTATTTATTTCTCATTTGCAAGTAAAGTATTGGATATGGAGCTTCTAATTAAAGATTTTGAGCTAATGTTGTGAGATGTAACTGAGCTATAGAAAGAAAATTGGAAAAAGGATGTCAACACCATGTTCTCGTGTATATAGGTTGGTGAACAGTACGTGAAATAATAACAAGGCCGTTGTCATGAAAGCCAGTCTTTGTTTATTTTCTTGTGTATTGAGTCATATAAATATTGGCATGAAGTAGAGATGAGTTTGAGTATAGACGTATACTCTGAATAACTGTTTCTGTAGGTTTCCAAATACATAATTCGTTATATGTATCAATTTTCATTACGCTCTATAATACAAATATATCGCGTTAACAAATAAATCACAGGCCGTTAAAATTATCTTTCATACGTTTAGTCGCTTTGTATAAAATAAGAATCGCCACTTATTAAAATTGTTCCTACATTTCGATTCTTTCGTTAAAAAAAATCTGTCCGGTCCCCTTTAAAAAGCAATCAACATCTCGGATCCGCATGTATGTTTACCCTTGCATTGGCAAGTTCCTCTGATAAAATGTTTGAGTTCTTCGTTTTCTACGTATTCGAGAACCTTCTGGGCACAAACGTTAGGCAATCTAAATTCCTTCAGTCCTCCAAATCGCTCTTCGGCTTCCTTGAGCAAATTACTCCTAACTCGAGCTTCAGTGTATTTGAGCGACAAGACTGAGGAGTAGATGGGGAAAATATTCTTGTATTCACCGAGCTCAAATTTCTGTACAAATTCTTTATTGCGCACGTATGCCGCAATTTTATTCGCATTCGGACTCATTAGGTCATAGAACGTCACGTTGTTGAAGATCGTCACTTCGCGCATCTTCGAAAGCTCTTGTATACAGAGCTCGTAGTACTCTCTGTAATTGATCGATTTCTGGATGCTGTCAACATTGGGCTTGGCGATTTTCTGCCTGCGAGAGAGAAGCTTGTTTATTATAGTTGATTTGTAAAAATGTATCGCCGAAATATATCAACTTACATATCGGAATTTCTGAAGACGAGTTGGGCTAGGATCTTAATAGCCATGTAGGTGTTGTTCCCTTCATCGACTCTGAACAGATTAATAATGGCACCTTTCTCAATAAACATTCTGGCTATGGCCTCGTTCCTCGAGATGAGCGCGTGGTCCAAGAGTGTGCTGCAGTCGCATATCCACAAGTTGAAGTTTGCGCCATTTTCCAGCAGCAGTTTGACCATTTTGCGATTGCCGTTCGCGGTCGCGTAATACAAAGAGGTCTGGCGGTTGACTAAACACAGCGAGTTCACATCAGCTCCGTAATCGATGCACAGTTTACACATGTCAAGATTGCCCGACAGCACTGCCACGTGAAGTCCAGTCAGACCATCCACATTGTAGTCGCTAATTTTGGCTACGCCACTGTCCAGGAGCAGCGTGACTATCTCTTTGTATCTGATGCAATAATTCCGTTTTGCGTATTAGCATTCGTGTAATTGTTCTTTTTGATAATATATATGTACTCATAAATTACCTTTGATTGATAGCGTAATGCAGGGGGAGTCCGTCATTGCTGACTTCCATCTTGGCGCCGTTGCGTATGAGCATCTCAACCATTTTGCGATCTCTGTTCTTGACTGCCGTGAGCAGTAAATTAAAGAAGTTAACGTCGGCACCTTTATTGATCAGTTCTTGGGCAACTGCAATGTATCCGCTCTCGACAGCATAATACAAGGCGTCGTTGCAGGTTCTGTTGCACAATGAACTACACCTGGCCAGAACCAAAGAGAGTGGCTCATTTTTATTATTCATCGCCACATAAAGCAACGGCATGTCCTCGATCGTCGATAGACCTGTGTTTGCTCCATGAAAGATTAGCAATGCCGCAATATCAGTCTCATTGGACTCGACGGCTAGCTGCAGGGCTGTCTTTCCGCTTTTCCTCATTTTGTGGTTGAGCTTGGCACCGGAAGCCACGAGCAGGTCCACCATCCTTTCGGATCCGTGGTTCACCGCCACGTAGAGAGGCGTTACATCTTCATCGATGTTTGGATCAGCACCGTTTTTTAAAAGCATTTTGGCGATTTGGATATTGTTGTTGAGTACCGCGATGAACAACGTTGTCCAACCTAATTGCGGATGTAACATGTTTACCGGTAATTCAAACTCGAGTAAGCTCTCAACGATCGAGGCGTGGTTGCGGCTTACTGCCTCGAACAACCTCATTATTCTGTGCATGTTTCGGTTTCTTTCCATGTCGATAACTAACTTTGTAAATTGACAAACAACTATAATACTGGCTTTGGCACTTTCTGCAACTTTCAAAATATTTTAATTTAAACTTAAATTTTTTCAATTTTAACAGTTATTAACACAATATTTATATGGACTCAACAATTATTTCGACACTACTTGACACTTTTTTACTAGTACAACTGCAACCACTTCGGTTGAGAGCGGGGACCGGACTGTAAATAGGACCACAAAAGAGAAATATTTATAAAGCTGAAATTCGCACTCAATCACGACTTATTCTCCCGCGAAGTTCTATCGTCCCTCCTTTTCCTCTGGTCTACATCAGTTAGCCCTGTTAAAACGCCCTCTATATCTAATTTGCGTACTCCATTATATGTTAAATAATAATAACAATATTTTTATATTAATCGTATATCCATATTGAAATTGCAAACCTAATGATACATATGACTCTTCGTAGTTGTGTATAAGGTCTATTTCCCAAAACGTTTGTAAACAATAATTTGTATTATTTAATAACAAGTTGTATTACTAATAATATTATACTTTTATACAAATGCAAGTAGTCGTATTTTCACAGTGACCAAATATTTATAACCTTAGATAGGAGAGCATTAATTCTTTTCCGTAAAAATCCGCAATAAATTTTGATAATGTAAATCTTTTAATATACTTATTAAAAATATCGTCAAGTATTTTGAAATAGACTACCAACTCAATATTGTCACCTACATTGCGAATAACAATATCACGAGCCGAATGTAGATAAACAGATTAGATGGGAAGGTATTTAACTGTATTTAGCTATAATAACAGGGTATATTCTTGTGTATTTACTTGACAGCTATTTTTTAAATGGGATTTAAAAGGATACCCAAAATATTATCGAAATATATGGGAACTTTTAACATTCAATGTAAAATAACTAAAACTATCAATTGTTCGACGACAGATGCGCATAATGCCTGGAATTATGAGCAAAAAATTCAAATTATTTGACTATCCGAAAAGTCCTGTTGGCCATAGATTTGCGCACATATTCATACAATTCTGATGAAGTTTAGCCCGGCTCAAATGGTTCGGCTGAGAGTAGATTTTGTTAACTTTGTTTTGTTTAGTTTCCGCTAGCGGTCAGTTCTGGTTTTGCGAGTTCTCGTTGGGTAGAAAAAATTGTCTCTTCTCGACTATGTGCAGTGCATGCGATGTTTGGTTATGCACAAACAATGGCGCTGCGCTCGAGCCAACTTTTTCGTTTGAAATTATAATTACGGTAAAAATCTGGCCTTGATCCACTGCTTGGAACTTTATTCAGAAATGTTAACGCTGTTCGTCAAAATCAAAACAGAAATTGATCGTTTATGTGTAATTTTGATCCTGACCAGATATGGCTTAGGCCGACTTCATGACTTACATACACAGAAGGTACTTTAATTTTATAAAAAATTGAATAGTAAAAATATTTTCAAAGCTTTTAAAAGACTTGTATAAGAATTTATAATCGACAGTAATCCAAACTACGATTATCGATGATAAAATCATGTATATTTTTTTATAAGTAGCAGACGCACGGCTATAAAGGATGCGTATAACATGTAATAACTTCAACTCCGCAAAGCCCACATAATGTAATCTCGACGTATCGTGGCGGTGGCACGTATAACGTGCGCGGCTAATCCCCAAAAAGCGAGTCGGCCATCGGCGAAATTGATATTATCAGCGCGCTTAACGCGATATTACGAAGTTTGATCGCAAACCGCGTACATTGAACCGCAGGAGTCTCGAGACCCACTAATGGATATCAATGCGGCGCTTCGAGCTTTTAACGACTTTTGCTTAGAGTTGCCGCAGTACAGCAGAATATTCTCATTCACTTTCGTCGTAGTCATCGCTGTGCCAGCTTAATTTTGCTTCGGTTTATGTGTAGCCAACTACGGCTTCATAATACACGCGGGAACCCTGTTTTAGAACGCAAAGCGGCCTCTGATGCGCTTCTGTATATGATAGCTGCGAAATTTTATTGCAAATTATTTGGGTTAGCTTGCGAGACTAGAAATTTTCATTGCTGGAGGTAAGGGGTATATATAACTAGGTTCGCGTGTAACTTTACGGTAGAGTCGTTAAGCTAAAGTAATCTTGGAGAATTATTGCGTAACATAATTTTTTTTTACTAGTTTCAAGCTGCTATTTGGTACATAATTTCCTGGTTGAACTGGTTAGTAATGTAGTAAGATATTGTTAACAAACATATCTAAACAATTACCACCAAAGTCAGAGTTGAAATGACCCTTAGATTTGAGGGAATTTCTAACTTACCAGCTAAGGTTCTCTGTCGATAACGTAGAGCAACTGTTACCGATCGAAAGTTGCAAACATTGAAGTTAGTTGCAATTTTATATCTCCCGACTAGAAACGTAGTTAAAGCACAAATTTGGTGTTCATTTGGTGCCTGAAAAAATACATCCTGCCTCTGTTATTTGCACAAACTTTTAATATTCACGGTCCTTAAAAATATAAAAATGGTTTCCGTACGTGCACTGAATTGCATATTAAAAACGTATGCAAATAAGCAAAAATGTTGACTAAATGGCAGCACTAGGGTATACAGCATACTTCAAGAAAACCGAAATATGATTCTTTTTTTTTGTTTTTGTTAATTTTAGTCACAATAGTTAGTCTTATAATATATAAACTAAAAGCAACAAACAGTACCTTTTTGAGGTTATGAGCAGCAGTAATTTTGATGGAAAAACACATTTTCAGGGTATATTTCGGTAATGGTCCGGTACAGTTGTCGGATTCGGCCTGTATTGGCGCCCGCTACATGCCATTTCAGGACCAAACCCTAAAAGTTGAACCAGGTCCGAATGATAAATCCGGCATGCCTGGGTAGTTAATACACGCACTTAATACACTATTTTTGACCTTTAATTACAATTTCAAGTATGCACGACTAACTAAAAACGTAAACACACATATCGTTAACATTATAACATAATTTGAATGTAGCCGTGAGGTTTACATTTGAAAAATAGTAATGTCTGTCTAGATTATGCAAATTATTTGCAATCTGACTGACATATCACTACATTCTCTATCAAAGGGTATATTAATCTTATAATCTATTCTAAAAAATACATACAAATATTTGTCGAAATCATCAATCTCCGTCTGCATCGAAAGCGTGCATCATGTCCTCGCAAAATCTCCGAAATTTTATTACTCCCGCTCGAATTGGATCTCGCACGCATCGATTTATGACTAGCTGGACATAACGCGGACTCGGCCAGGGCTCTCAAGAAACTTTTCAAAGACGAGCGTCGGCAATAAATTTGATGGGAAAAAATTGCAATCCTTTCGCTCGGACGAGCGTGAAAACGTTTATTGACAAGAGTGTGACTGACGATCGTTTCCCTGGGGGCTTCCAATATGAAGCCCCTCCTACGGCGGCCCTAATCGAGTTCGGATATCTACGAACGCGGACTTTCTCGCGAATTCGATTAAATCGTCGTCTCGCTTTCTCGCACCGTATACTTGAACAGAAATTAATCGTCGCTGAGCGCGAGACTGCCTTCGCAAACACGTCTCTTGTATGGATAGAAGAAAAGAGAATCGCTATGGCCCCCTGTGGCGTATAGAGGTGTTGACGGCAAAGAAGTAATTAGTGCGCAAGGATCGTCGGGAGTCGAACGTAAAACGCAACTCGAGTTTTAGAATAGTTGGAAGGAAAAACCCAAGAAAAATGGAGTATTTTGTATCACGATAACAACAATAATTTTAAAGAAAAATCTAAAGGGAATTAAGATATGGATTTTTATAGTTGAAAAATGAATGTGTGGCACACTTGTGCAACAATTTTAATTTTTTGTTCGATTATGTAGGACGATCGATAAATTTTAATCAGTAAAAGACTGTTGGTAGGGCAAAATTTTAGAAAAATTAATATTGCAGATAGGAAAAGAGCTATGCAAATTGAGGTTATTACTTTCGTTCAAAACTGGACGTTTGGATGAAAATATATGCTAAAGATTGAATCTTACGAAATTAATTAGTTTTCGCTATATATAATAAATAGTGATCAAACGAAAAAGTTATATTTTTATTATTAGTCATTTAAGTTAGAATATCGATTACCTTGAAAAATTTAACAATTATTTAACAAAATAACAAACTAAAGTGTACCCGTTGATTTTATCGGTATCCGCAGATTTGAGACAGTCTATTTCTGTTAACACATTAAGCCCCAAATGGACGTTTTTCTTATACTTTTTTCAACGGTACTATTAACTACGAAATCGGTTGTGCAAAAAGTCAAGATAATTTAAATAAATATTGCAATAAAGTGTATATTTAAAAAGTTATAATTGTTTATTTAACAAAAAACGTGAATTTTCAATTCAACAATTTTTCAATTTATATTTTCGTATCGAATTCTTTGATAGACTTCCTAAATTCGTGTACGTTTTCGCGACAATGGACCCAATCGATCAAAAAGTACTCAGGGTTTTTTCAAATTCAACATACCGGTACCCAATATGGCGCCTCGAAGTTGAAAATTTTTTGTCGTTTGCAGCAATTTTTCGCAAAAACACTTTTCTTCGTCGGTCATCATGAACATTTGTATAAGGAGGGTTTTTGACTCGCTGATTACAAATCTGATATTAGATTTTCAAAATTTAAGATAGCGGATCCAATATGGCTGCCAAAAATCTAAAAATTTTGTCGAATTTTCATACAAAATTGTCGAATTTCCATGAAAATTTATATACAGAGGTTTTTCGGATTGCTTTTGTAAATTCCTTAAAGACTAATCTACAACTGGAAAAACTAAGTAAATATGTAACTGTATCATTTCAAATAATTGTAATACTTAAATAAATTTTTATTATAAGGTTTTAATAAAGCTATAATAAAAAAAATATATTGTACTGTATACAAATTTTGGAAGACAGCAAACTCCCTTCGAAGGTAATTGCCGCCCTTTTACCCCTCCCCCCACAAGTACTCTAATATTAATCCTTCACCACTAAAGTAATATCCAAGCTCATAAAAGACCTATAGGTATAATAAAACCCGCAACAACTATACACACAACGTTGGCGATGTATATACGAGTGCAGACATTTTCCGGAGAGAAAAGTAGATGCGCGTCTTGTTGGCTTAAAACGCAAGTGAGTAATGAAGCTTGTTAAGTCGTTGCATTGCACCCCCCCCCCCCCCCGGGCCTAAAGAACGTCCCATTACCAGAAGCTTAATGGCTCATTGACGAAGTAATTTTCGCTGGCAAATGTATTCTTGTGTCATATATATATATGTATTATTCTCGCGATTTTTTTTTCGGTGATGCAAATTGAGCGGCGCAGCTCTTTCATCTCGAGCCTAATCGCGCTTTTCTTTGTTCTTGTGCGCTGGCACTTTTTTCGTTCTTCCGTTATACTAGCAGCCCTGCAATCTTTTGAGTGAATCGCTGCTGTCTGCTCTCCTTTTGAAGAAGGCGTAATTGCTGGCTTTTTACTCTCTCGTGTGATTTATCGACTATCGTTGATTTCTCATTCGTTATACAAATTACAATGCCTTTATATTGTTGCAAATCTATGCAACGATGAGAAAGCAGTGCCTATTAATGACGACTACTGTTACGATGAGTCGAGCCAAATTTTTTGTGTTAAGTTCAGCATAAGAAAAGCTTCTCCCTTTGTCCCACTCAGCTTTGGACGGTCTTTGTGTACCCGCGGTTTTGCATTTTGCGCCTTGAAAAGCTTGGACTATGCGTACACTGTGGCTTGGTCTGTCGACGGTAACGAAGAGACAACGTAGATATATCTTGTATAAGGAGGAAGGAAATGCCGCAGGGGGTTGCGAGTACGCGTATTTTCTTGTGCGAATGTTCTTTGTGCTACCTCTTTTGGATCCTCGTTTTGTATTTAGCCTCTTAGTGTTACTGTTTGAAGAAGCGCGAGTCGAGCTTCAAATAAGCTGTTGAAAGGAATGAGTTTACAAGTGGCAAACATCGACTGCTCCATTAGGAGCTTCTCTTAGCTTGTTTTTTTTTAATTGGTTTCGATCACACTTTGTATTTGTGTACTTGACTAGCAACTTTAGATGATGATAGCACTGTTCGTATATACATAAACTTCCATACACTGAGAGATGTATTTTTAACTGTAAAGAAATTGATTTCTTAATAGTTAATATGATAAATTAATACACTATTTTTTACCTTTAATTACAATTTTTAGTATTCACAATTAACTAAAAAGTTATACAAAAGTATTGTTAACATTATTACATAATTTGAATGCAGCCGTGAAGTTTATATTTGAGAAATAGTCATGTGTGAGCAAAAGAGGTTAGAATCGGTATTTTTAATTTATTAACTTTAGAACTTATAAATTGTAATTAAACTTCAATAATAGTGTATTAAGTTCGCGTATTAACGAATGATTTCTTTGTAGTAAAGAAATACTTTCTCAGTGCATTATTATACTCGTAGAATAATACACATATATTTTTCTTGTGATTAAAACCGCAATCGATGCGCGAGTGTATGCGTAGGGTGTGGGAAAAAATTTCATTACGAAAAAATGCGTCCAAGTTTGTATGCTTCTGGTATATGGAGAAATGTACAGAAAATATGCAGTTAGAGTGCACGAAAATCCGAAAAAAAATTCGATGCTACATCGCCGCTACCGCACTTTTCGTATCCTTTGAGGTCTATAGAACACTGCAAAGGCGATGATCCTGCGATATCGACCTCGGCAGAATGATTTTTGGCGATTTAAATTTTTTTTTGTGAAATTTTCGTCGTAAAAATTCATGAAAAGTAGCTATTGTTCAACGGCATGTACTCAAGTTCTGGGGTCTCAATCGGTAAATGCTTATTTATAGGATCAAAGTATGAGATAAAATCTTCAATTTTAGCCCTGGTGAGTTAAAAATAGTTACTTAGATTCAAAGTTGTCTACGTCTAAAAATGACGAAAAATCTCGATTTGCTACGAAATCAAGCGATTTTTTTCCTCTAACTGCATATTTTCTGTACATTTCTCCATATATATATATATACGTTTATAATATTTTCTGACGCGGTTATTTGCTTCTGCTGTATGTTATTGAGAAAAAAACTGCAAATACTGCAGCGTGCACATATCGCTATATATTTATTATATATCTATATGTATACAGCTTACTTTCGACAAGTGCAAAAAAAAGAAGCCAACTCGTCTTCACCGATACTCGCTGCTTCCGGAGAGTAAACAAACGCGTATGTTATAGAGTTTTGTCCTTCCTTTTATATGTATTGCTCAAAGCTGGGCTTCGACGCAGTAAAGGCACACAGATCTAATATGTAAAATATAAATCGTCAAGTTTTTCACAATTATTATAGAAAAATGGGTACAAATATGAGGAAATATTTTTTTCGAAGAAACCTCAGAATTAAAAGCAATGTAATAAGGGCTTTAGGGTATCAAGTTTCCTAAGCTTATTTAAAATAAGCTTAAACTCATGTAATTTTTAAAACCGATTGTTTCATGAGAAAGCAAACTAAAAATTTACGTTAAAATATAACTCAAAAAACGGCTAACACAAAATAGCTGAATGAATCTGCAATAAACGCATATATATTATACAATATCTCATTATTGCAAGAGCGCATCGAAACTCCAAACTCCTAAATATAGTTTCCTGATTAATTCCACGTCAAACCAACCATAGAGATCACAACCGTACAACAACGATGTTTAGGCGGTATCAAACAATGCCATAAAAGTAAATAGCCGAGAGAGCAAACTCTGCAACTACGGCAAATTTCCCTATTAGTAATTTCCGGTGATCGTATGTATAATACCTGGAGTTTGAATCGAAAGTTATACTAATGGCCATAGCTGTATATAACTGGAAGGGAATCGCGAGAGAGTTGTGTATATATGTATATTGATCCAGTATTATATATAGGGTGAGCGGCTGCATGGTTTGTGGAAGAATCGAAGGTGCTTTGATAGACAGCTAAAAGTCACGGGAAATATGATTACCCGACCTTCGGAGTTTTGTATTGAATTTCGTGCTGTGTAGTGCGATGTTTTAATTAGTTCAGGAATGATGATATAGCAGGCTTCTTTGTTTTCGTGACTTTGATACCTGTCAAGCTGTATAAGTATAAATAACAGTTTTAATAACGAGAATTCGATTTCTATATCCGTAGAAGCATAAATCACCATCTGCAAGAGGTACCAGGCTTGAAGCTTCGATAAAGTATCGAGTATAAAAGCTGAGTTTTATTTGTTAAAATTTGCTGCGTACGCTTGTTTATCAATTTGTTACTTCGTTAATAAAAAGGAAACTATTACGGCCGAGAAAGGAAGTAAACTTATAAAACAAAAACAAACCAAGATATAAAATGCCAAAAACACAGTTCTAGTCAATGCTTTCCTCCCGCGAAGTCACACGGTGGTTACCTTTGTGGTAAAGAAAGGCATATCTATACAGCCTCCAGCATTATCATCTACATATAGTGAACTCCGAATCCAGCTTTCTTTAAAACATATACACGCAGCTACTTCTGAATACTCTCTTTGCATCGTAATTCAACTCTCTTGGACAACAACGGAATTGGTTGTAAAAGGTGCTTTTTTCCTCCTTGTCCCTTTTGTATGCACATATAAAGGAGCAAAATATGCTCAAAGCCGCGTAGTAATACACACGGATTGTGAATAGCAAAAAAACGCTACAGTCATCCTGTAGCTGTACAACCCTCGAATCATAACGGAAAAATCGTTACTCAATCTAGGCCAAAGGGCGTCGCTCCTAGACATATTAGGCATGTTTTTCTCTGTTGTAATAATAAGCATCAAGTTAAGCCCACTTATCTTCATACAACAGCAGAGATTCTCGATCTACGCGTCAAGATCGTCTTCGAAATCTGCGCGTGATGTATATATACGCTCTAACGTTTCGACCCTCGCACGCGATTCAGCCATTCATTCTGAAGCCAATGAATACATACACAAGGCTCTCTTTTTGTGCGTAAGCAAAGGTGTACAAGTGCCGTGAGATTTATTGCGGCCATTTTTGGCTGGTTACCTTCGTTACTCGTATAATTTACGTGTCGCGCGTTCGGTGCTTTTTCGGACATAGAAGCTTTATTGAGCATTCAAGGGCGCTGTTTTTCGTCGAATCCGCGCGATTAGCGCAATTGAATTTTCGTGACTACTCAAAGAATTAACAATTTCTCAATTCTATATGGTACACTTGCTTACCTTGTGAAAAATATTATATATAATTATAGCTTTCGGTTTCACTTACTGTTTATAAACAAGCGTGAAAAGTTATTGAAATAATGTAAAACAGTATAAATATGTGCAAAATCACTACTTTATTTGAAAAACCAAGTATGCTTTATACTTGACTACATAATACAATAAGGAACAGACATGATCAGCCTTGATTTTTTTGCCAACTGAAATGTAGATAATAAATAAAAAATTAAATAATATCCTTAGGACAACAATTGCATGCCGGCCGGACACGTCATAAGTAGTATATTTATTTTAGCTACACTAGCGATAACTAGCGAACATCGGGTGAATTAGTATTCTACGACAATTTTAATATAGTCGAGATGCTTTTATTAAACGGTGCCGATCCAAATATTGATCCAGAAGTTCTTCATATGGCGGTCAGCAGACGCTCCAATAGGATGGCAGAGCTTCTCATACTTTTCAGTGTAGACTTTGACCACTGTAAGAATCATGGAGGGACTGCCCTGTATCTGGCCTGACGCCACGAATCGCATGCCGATTCGCGCAATGGAAGTTAAGCAGCAGAAAACGTTTGCCAAACTAACTCAAACAGATAAATAAATATTAATACAACAGAAAAAATGCGACGCAGCCGCTTCTATCCCCGACAATCGTGGTTACGCCCGGAACAAATAGAATTAACAGAACCACTAATACGGAAAAATTATTATAGATTCAAAGAGATGGCGATGCTACTTCTAGATATGGGTTTTGCGAAGATCAGCGGCTGCAACATAAACGGTCTGACCGCACTGCACATAGCGGTGATAGAAGGTCACGTAGATATGATCAAATTGTGCATCAATTTCGGCGCTGACGCAAATGCGCGCGACTTAATCAACAACATATCCTCTCTGCACTACGCAACTATAAGCGGCAATCGTAAGGTGGTGAAACTGCTCCTGGACAATCGCGCAGACTACAATGAGCGGGCATGTAACTGCGAGGCTTTGATGGACAAAGATTTTATTTTGAAGCATGAAACCATCTGCAGATTGTTTATCGAAAGAGGAGTCGTTATTAACGTATCGACAACTAACAACGAGGCAACCAACATGGCCATCAAGCTCCTAACATTATTCAACTTTACAAAGCCCAATATGTAAGTTTTGATATATTTAATTAAACAAATTTTACAAATAACTATAATAATCTTGTTTTGCTCTCACAGAACCGCTAAGTACAACTTGGACAATATCTGGAAGTCGGCCGATCAGAGGAGTTATCGCAACATCTGACTACAAGAACCTTGGGAGATGCGCTCTGTGAAGATCTTCGACGACGTAACTTTCGACGACCTGATGAGTCCCAACCCTAACAAAAGTGTGGCAAATGTCCGAAGAAATCCCAATTTGGGACGAATCACTTCAACACGGCGCGTGAGCGCTTGATACTGTTGTTTTCAACGCGTGTTTGTGGTATAAAAAAAATATATAAAAAATATCCAATAAACTATTTCGATGTATTTTTCCCTCAGCTTTCCAATGGTCAGATTTTCCAATTTTTATGTTTATATCAATATTTTTTTGTTACTTTGGATTTTAAAGAGGCTTTAAAAGTCTTTAGCTTTGTGGCTTTCTTTGTCTTTGTTGCGGGTTTGGTTAAATTATTTTCTATTTTCTTAGTGCCTTTCTTTGGAAAGATTTGATGTTTAGAACTTAAAGACTTATGATATTCATCACAAAAATTTGTGTTAGCTTTTTTTATATCCGAAATAGGTAAATCTGCTTTAGGTTTGTAACTTTGCCTACGACATGTACCACATATTTTCGATTCTTCGGATACAACCGGAAATATACTTCTAAAATTTGAAGGAAAGTCAAACAGATCTGTAGGCGTAGGTGATTCTTTCGAGAGAAAGGATTTATGCATTTCATTTTTCAGGTTGCACCCATTGTAGTTGCTACAATAAACCGGAGAAATACGTAACCAATAGATTTATGATTTAATCATAAAAAAAATAAATTTAAAAAAAGACCGTGTAAAAAAAGATCGTCGTATATATAGATTTCTTGTGACGATTCATTTATAGATAACATTTTTTTTATGCTGAAGCCACCTACCTACTGAAAGAAGTACTAGTTTTACAAGTAAGCATGATGTGGCGGTGCCAGTGGCCTCACCGCGCCAGGTCGCACGCGGTAGTTCTACTTTTCGGCGTTCTATTATTCACTCAAATATAACCGGGCACTCTGTGCAAAAGAACTTTTCTTATGTAAAAATCCTCAGCTTTCGATTAAAAGTATTAAAAAAAATATTAAAATAGAATCTTCTAGATATAACATGTTTTGGGTTTTTTTTAAGAAAAATGGAAAATTTTGGAAAATCTGACCACACTATTGGAAAGCTGAGTAAAATACATCAAAATAGTTTATTGGATATTTTTTATATATTTTTTTTATAGCGCAAACGCGAGTTGAAAGAAACAGTATCAAGCGCTC
This sequence comes from Muscidifurax raptorellus, assembly GCA_020010945.3. Taxonomy (NCBI): domain Eukaryota; kingdom Metazoa; phylum Arthropoda; class Insecta; order Hymenoptera; family Pteromalidae; genus Muscidifurax; species Muscidifurax raptorellus. Next base: position 39,779,902 of record CM052080.1, read on the forward strand.
GCACGCCGCGCTAGGAGAGTTGACGTGATTCGACCCATATGTAAGTTTTGATATATTTCATCGATATATTTTTACAAGACGACTTTATAACCACTTTTCTCTCTTGCAGGAAAAAATTGCCAGGCATAACTTGGCCAACATCCGTAGGTCAGCTGATCAGAAAAATTATTACGAGTTCTGTCTACAAGAGCTTGTGAAAATGCGTAATGTGTACAAACAAACTTGCAGCATACAGTCGCAATGAAAATTTCAAACTCGACTTTGTGCACAATGGATACATGCGGCAGTTCCCCGTCTACTGGACAGTGTTGTCAAATCAATACGCTGCAGCTCGACACAGAGGTATAATTTTCAAAATTCTATTCTGTAGCCTTTGTAAAAGATTTGAGGCAGTAGAGCATGCACCACCCCAAGCTATTATAACATAACTTATAATACTATGAAAAAATGCATGGTATATCGTTTTTAAAGTTTTAATTTGCATAAATCTTTGAATCTTTCTAAAAATAAATACCATATATTTTAACTTATTTATTAAATACCCTATATGATTTATCCATTTCATATTGTAATCAAAATTTACTTTCGATCATTTACTTTTCAAACTTAAAGTTTCTAGTATTTATATCCTCTTCTAATGTTTTTAAGTCCATATTTTCGTAATTATCTATTTTAGCCTGGGTTTCTTAACCTCTTCTTTCTTAATAGTACATGTGCTAGTATTAATAACAATTGCTTCGTTCATATATCTAATAATAAGTTCACTATCATTCTTGAAAATCACTTTTTTTGATTGTATTGATTTTTCTTTGTTCAAGTAATGTGTGACATTTCTCTTTAGGTCATTACCATCATCTTTATTTTTCTTTCTTATAATAATTTTGGGAATTCGCTTTTGCTTAGGGATTTCACCAATAAGAACTTGTGACTAAGATTTATTCTTAGCTTGTTTCACTTGATCGAGACGTTCTTTGAGTCATATGTTTTTATCTTGTAGTTCATTGTTTTATAATTTTAACAGCTTGTTTTCGTTTTTTTGATTATTTTATGTTGAATTATTTAGTATTGACTCATCGTAATTTGAGGTTATGTTGTTGTGTTCAGGGCAAATTACCATATGTTCTCCAATGAATTTAGTGTTATTCAAACTTTCAAAAAAACTCTTATCATAAACACCACCACAAATAATACACATTACAATTGAAATTTTTTTATTCTTATGGCACTTGTAAAAATTTATATCCGGCTTGTTAGGCGACTTACTATCAGGCGGCGTCATATTGGCGAGGTGATTAATTATATTATTAAGATTATACAATAAATAAATAACGTTTACAACTTAAAATAATTCTAGTGGAGAATTATTCAGTGTTACTTTTGATTCAGTTATGGGGTGGCTTTGCTTCCCAAACTACCCGCCAGCTCTGCTGGCGCTGCAATTTTGATCATACCGGTATGATATGTGCAGTATAGATGCGCATTTATCTATCTGAAAAAAATGCTACATACATACCCGCAGATACATTTTGCGACAAAAGCCCGTGCGTGTCGACTTATCGTACGTTCTATCACAAATCCTATAGAGAAGCCGCATTGACGACGCTTATAGAATGTTCTACCGCGATATGCGTCATCCAGCAGCAAAAGGGGATGAAAAGTGCTGCCACATGGGTGTATAATACGTATCCAAAGCTTTTATGTATATATGTTTTAATATAAAGTGTACACACTGCTCTGACGTAGGCATTATACAAGCGAGCTGGAGAAAAAAGTAAACAACGCGTCGAACTCTGGAGTGTCTTTTATAACGAAATAAATATTTGCTGCTGTAGCGACATTTTTTAGAGAAGTGCAATTCTACGTCCTGTATGTAAATAGAACCACCCGGTATAATAGGAAAGGACTATATATGCGTATTGTATAGCATCGACGCATCGGTTTGTGAAAACTGCGTCGTTGAGAAATCGAATTCGATGCCAGAGACATTCGTATGAATTACGGGTCCTATACACGATCGATGAACCGCATATAACAACGATATGTTCTTTGTCTGCAGGCTTGAACCATACATCTTTGCGTTCAATTGATATCTGTTTCTCGTGTATGTATATATGAAGGGTTCGACGCTTCCGATTTTTTTTTGCTTTCAGTTCGATTAAACCAATGCTCTTTTGCTCAAGGCATTGTGTGTAATGTGCATAAAGTCTCTTCTCAGTATCTTTTGCCGGTACTAGAAAGAGGCAATGGAGATGCTCGAGTGGATCTCAAACCCTCTGGTTATATTTTTAGATTACATAAAAGTAGATGGCTTTTGCTATCACTCATCTATTTTTCGTCCCCTCTCTCGATCGGCAATCCATCTGATGACTAAGTTTTATATGTATACACACACACACACTTGTCGGACGTTTTCTCTTTGATGCACTTCTTCGGGAGGCTCGAGCCCATACATCTGGATGCACCTTCAGCTAATGCAATCAGGAAGATTGTATCCTCTTTCAACGTTGGCACTTCGAATGACGAGTTTAATTTCGAATATAATCATAATTAACGAAGGCGCCTCATCAAAGTATAATACATAAGAAACTCTACTCCTATAATACTCGCAAGCCTGCATTTCTACGGCCAGTTTTCAACAAGTATCACACTCTTTAGCGCCACTTGAAAAGTAATTAAACTTTGAGCACTGTCAGAGCGTCCGCGCTCATATATAATAAGAAGAAAAAGCGCGCGTCATTTAAAAGTTACCCATGCGCGCTGCCAATTAACCGCTAGCACGCAAACAAACTCTGTATAAGTACCAGCGACGACCGCAGCTCTCTACTCGTCGATTTCCTTGATTGTTTACGAGAATGGGTAGCCTCGCGGCAGCGGAACTTTTGCGATATATATATATACACTAGGGGGTCCCCCCCGCTCGTTCTGCTCACCAACCCCCACGAGTTGTTTCCAATGCGCTTTTAACTATTTCAATAGGATTGAAAATCTACGTATTAAATGTATGATTACTTATTTATATATTTATATACAGTTTACAGTCATCCGAGAAAAAACGCTATTCAGTATGAACAAAATAAAAAAGTTTATAGTTTTATATGCATATTTAATTTTCTTGGGATCACATAGTGTGCTAATAAAATGTTCTCACTCATATCTTAATTGGATTTTAATATTTACTAGTAGATAGTGGAAGTAGAGGCGATATTTCCTATAATTTACAATCACACCGTTAGTCAAAAGAATAATCATGGAAATTGAAAAATTTAATCTCTTAAATCTTCAGCACTTAGAGAGAAGAACGTTCAGCGAAAGTTAAATTTTATGGTTATTTAATCTCCGCAGAGTATATTGCGTCTACTCCTATTTAATACCTCCGCTTGACTTAATCAACATTAAATAGCATTACCATACCTGGAACATGAAAAAAAAATAAACCATCAAATTATCCAGCTTCAAAACCCGTATCCACTCATATCAACTCACCTATACATCCCGGATCGTATACACGTGAAACAAAAGTCTCTAGAATCCTCATCTCTGACGCAGATTATTCGCCATAAGCGGAAGGAAGCAAACAGAACCCGCACGAGCTTACCCACCACAGCCTCAACGCGTATACATGTATATATATACAGTAAGGGGACAAAAGAAGCCGGCTACAAACTAATGAGAGAAGTGCCGTAGACTGTCGCTTGCGCTCTCTCGACGCTCAGGGCCATTGTTTTGCCGTATTGTGACTAGTTATTGTCGCGGAGAGGGAGCACGTGAGCTGGGAAAAATAATGCCTGAGGGGAAGAAAAGCTGGGCGTCGTTATCGGGCCATAATTATCGCGCCAGCACGCGAGACTCCGCGTGAAATGTTGCGCTTACAAAGAGAACTGGTTGTGCATGGAGATGCGAGCTTTCAAGGGAAGTATTTTTTATAATCTTTAATAGCTATGTTGACTATTTATGAGATTTTAATTTTATTAAGTGAACGGGTTATATAGAAGGAGCTTTCTGGGTATACAGCTGCGAAAGAAGTGAACTGCTTTTCCCTTTGCACTTTGGAAATAGGTCTAAAGTGATAGCTGAAAGTTAAACATTTGATAGAAATTTCAATAGAATACACTGAGAGAAGTATTTCTTAACTATAAAGAAATCATTCGTTGATAGTTAATACTCAAACTTAATACACTATTTTTGACCTTTAATTACAATTTCCAGTATGCACAACTAACTAAAAATGTATAAAAAAGTATTGTTAACATTATTACATAATTTGAATGCAGCCTTCACGTGAAGTTTATATTTGAGAAATAGTTATATGTGAACAAAAGCTTAAAATCGGCATTTTTAATTTATTAACTTTTTTTACTATTAATATGAAGAATGCTTTTGTTTACATTTTTAGTTAGTTGTACATACTGGAAATTGTAATTAAAGGTCAAAAATAGTGTATAGTGTTCGCGTATTAACTATTAACGAATGATTTCTTTATAGTACTAGAGTTTGAACAGCGCTCGCTGCGCGCCCTAACCTAGAAGACTTCCTCTTTCTCACTACATGAGCCAATCACATAACGTCTATCTTGACTTCACAATATCCTTTCATGACTTTGCTATATAGGGAAAGAAATACTTCTCTCAGTGTACTACTGGTAAACGTAATACATGACATGTATGTACAGTCTAAAGTCTGTTTTGAATAAAATTATTGTAAGCGCAGAGATAGTCTGCATAGTTTTCATCTTTTTTGTTTCTCAGATTAAATCTGTAGTGAAAAAGATGACTTAAACCTGTCGCGGTATAAGTGGCGCCTCTAGCGGTTGCCTCGCACTAAACTAGACCATAATTATTTATATGAGAAATTTACGAACGACGAAAATGTCCGGGGAATTAATTTACCTTATTATTATTTCCAATGGAACTTTTTTTCTCCTATTTTCAGTTCAGTGAACACCTGGTGTCGAGTAGTCGACTTTATGAATACTGAAAAAGTTCGAGACGTCACAGCCTACACAAAGACGGAAAACGATCAAGAGAGTTTCCCCGGCGCTTGTGCCTTCATTAAAAATGAAAAAGGCCCTGTTATCAAAGTACAGTCAAGCGTCAAACTTTTAGCAAAAAAAATAATATTAATTCCAAAAGCGAGTATGAAGAAGAGATATAGTTCAGAGAACAACTGCCGAGAGAACCTCGTCGAGCCCATTAAGCCTAAATATTCTCGCGTTTCTTCCATCATACACTTTGTCGGCCCTGAAGTTTCGCTCGGAAACACTTTAAAAGTTCTCGTTTATCTGCGCGAGTCCTTCTTGATAATTTATTCGTCCAACTTCGATGATTGCATTTTCTTCCTGTTTTGTTGCTCGAAAATTTCATTTGGCAGGCTTTTAGGCACTTGAATTTCGAAAGTTTCAAATCGTTTACCAGAATTTTTCAGATACATGGTATATTCGAGTAGAATCTTCCTACAATTTTTATTTTTCATTCTTCAAAAGAAAAAAAAATACTAAGAAAGTAAGCAAACGTTAACTTTTTATTACAGCTGGAAAATGCAGTTTATGCCATTAGTATTTTGAAATATGTATAACGAAATTGCGGTCAAGCGAAGCGCAAAATTTCGAGAACAATTGTGGACAACTGGCCGACGGCTTGATATATACATACGATAGCGCTGAAAAAAATTAATCGAGTGTTGACCTGCAATAATTGCTTTTTCAATAAATGAAACCGTCGTTCTGTATCTCTGACGGTTAATTTACGTATGCCACAGGCGACGTACAATATCGAATATGAAATATTCAATAAAGTTCCTGAAAAATAACAGTGTGTTTATAAAATTCTAAAACTTGGCGAAATTACCTTCTATGACGCATATATATGGACACTTTGCGAAGGTTTCCGCATTACAAAATACGAGGACAGTCGCAAGCTCGGGATATAAGAAACGATGAATCTCCATAAAACCGAGGACAAGTGGAGTAGGGATGTGATGGCTTAAATATTTATTAGCTGGAGTGAAACGGAGATATAGGCAGTTGAAGGCCAGGGCCGAGATAAATTTATTCCGAAATGTTTGGGATTTTCATTGAGAGTAGAAAGAAAGAAATCCGCGAGATGAGCTTCTCTGCTATAAAGCCTGGACAAGCCTGCGCACCTCAATGTCGCTCTATCCATGTGTATACGTATTGCGCAGCAGCAGTTGATGTGAGACTCGAGTAATATATAGGCTTTCCGCTTCCTTTCCTTTCCATATGCGCGAATAAATTCCAACGATTTTTTCGACGAGGGTGAGATATAAATGAGTTTGCTTTTTGGCCCCATAAATAAGTATTAATTTTACGGTACATCTTCTGTTATCAATACTATAGAATTATAAATCAAAAGTACTTTTCTTCTTTTCTTGAACTGAACTCTCCGACTTTGCAGTATTCGGTCTCGAAAACTTTCTACGGAATATGCGCGGGCGCATTCGAACGATAAATGCGAAGCTTTTCCTATGAGCCAACTTATAAAAGGAATTCCATCATTTCACGCTTTAAATCAGTCATAGTTGAGAATTTTCAGATTCAAAACAGCATTCGACAACGTGGATCGAACTTTTATAACAAGAATTTTTATGCAATTTTACAAATATATATCCATATAAACTATAATAACTTATATTTGGCCCTTTACTGTGAAACTACTTTTTTGTAAACTAATTTCTGACGTTATTTGAATTAGAAACTACGTGTTTTAGCATGCGATATTTAAGTTTACAACTTAAAATTACTTAATATAGTAAATAGAGTTACTTTAAATTATCTTATAAACAGTGTATGCATTTCAGATATATGCGATAAGTATAAGCGCGTTTAAAGAGTTTATGTTTAGAGGTTAGGAATTCATATTTTATTCATTTCCATGTTATATATTCTTATATAGTATGGTATATAAAGTATGAAATGTCTTTTGCGCTTCTCGGATCCATTTCCCATTGTCTATATAAAAGTCGCGCGCGACCTCTCGGAAAATTCGAGCTAAACGACTTTGAGGAAAGTATTTAAACTTTGCAAGAAAGAGACGAGAGAAAATACACAAAGTTCCGCGGTATACGTTGCATTTTCCAGTCAATGATAGTTGAATTTATACGAGGTAAAGCTCGATCGTTTAACGTACCGTTATAAACGATACTAATATCAAATTGATTTACTCTATTTTATCTCGCATAATATTTTTTAAAAATATTACTCCTGAATTCACGTACACTACTGTATCAAATTCGTCAACACAAAGTATTTTCTAAATCCAGCATTTGCTGTCCGTCACATTCAAAGCTGCGCTGCGCTTATCACTTTCTGCTCGGCTACTCGAACAGACGATTCGCCTTCTCTTCTACGTTGGATATATACGAACATTTTGTGCCCGAGCTTTTTCCGTTGCGGTGACAGATGCAAAAAAACCGACTGGATTCGATTCTACAGATTTACGGCTAGCCTCACATCATTTCTCTATTTGAAGAGTACTGGAAGTGAATTAAGCGTCTTTAATCAGATTTAGAATGGAACGAAGAAAATAACGGCCTTAGAATGTACTTGAAAACAAGTTGTGAAAGTACAAATGTACAGAAGAACTCGTAATTAGGAAAAAATGGTGTGATACATTTTTATTAATTAAGGAACTTAGCTATTTTCTAACAAACGAGTGTATATTATACTCCTTTAGAAATGTTTTTCTAGGAAAAATACTTTATTGGAAAAAATGTTGTATACACCGCGTGGAATTCCAAGCACATTCCAGCTTCATAATACCACTGTATCCTGCAATTTTCTTCATTCTCCTGTATATACCGTTCGCATTCCCCCGAGAATACTTGAAATAAGGCGTTAACCAATATTGTGCAACGCGGAATATCCCTGCCACGAGATATTTCGGTATTATTAATATAAAAAAGAAAACGCACACCCTCACCGTCGATTCATAAATTGCCAACCCCCTCGATGAATATATATACACGACAATCCGCTTCATTATCATGAGTTGCGTTAAGCATACATATATATCGGCGACAGAACCACTCAAAATGTTCCCTCTTGCCGATTGATTCTCGTCGCCTCGCGTTGACCCAGATTTTTGGCCAACGACGAATCATCGTCGTGGCGCGAGACGAGGATTCCGAAATACTAACAGTAGTATCCGGCTGGAATGCCAGTAGCTTAATCCCTTTGGCATACCAGGCACGTTCTGGGAGAAGCTATATATCCGTGTGTGTATGCGGGCCTGATGATCAGCTGGTTTCGGTCCTCGAGAATTCGCTATGCCATATGCAGCGAGAACGAATCTGACGCAAGAGATGTACATATATAGGTGGATGGGTAAACGGAAACTCGATGAGGCTTATACATCTATCGCGAGCACGCGTTTATGAGAGGGGTGGAGGGGGGGGAGGGGAATTAAGCGAATGGGATCTGTATGATCGGATGTGGTTTTCGATCTAGCGTCATGCATTTATGTAAGAAATTAGGTGGAATATCTAGCACAGTTATGTATGCATATGAGATATGCGCGGAGATGAAATATTGATAGTGGACGCGTTAGTTGCGCTTACATTTGAATGTTATGAGGTTCTTGCGTAGAGGTATTGAAAATACATTTTACAGTAGAAATTAGATTTTTAAACACAACTTCACCTTTCCTCTCCAAGCTAGTTTATAGACAACAAAATATCACTACATGTTAACTCTTTAATCTCATAAGCACGATGTCCCATAAATCGAATACTATCTACAAGATGTATGTCCTAAATCAGACAGGTCAAGCGAGTCCTGCTCGTATATATAGATATACACATTATTCCAAGACTCGCATCGATACGATGCGGTCATGTCGTGCGGCCTGCTGATGCTTGCAACGAGCCAACCGATCGGCCAAATGGTCTGGAATCATAAAGGATACAAGGGGCCCTTTCCAGCAATTATCTTGCTATATCTTTTAAAGCTTACATTGAAAGGTTTGAATATGTATTTGTTAATTAGTACAATTTACGATAACAATATAATTAACGATGATGAAACATGAAAAATTGTAAAATAATTTTACGCGTGGTTTATATTTCAACTACGTACAACATGTTTTCGATGGCCAAAATTCATAATTTTCATTTTTTATAGCCACCCTAAACGTGTTTAATTCTGGGCATCGAAGAGCATTATACTTCTAGCTTGAAACGCATTCATTTTCCTGCTTAAAATTAATTTCATTGTAAAAAAAGTTACATTTCATATAATAACAAATATTGTTAGACTGAGAACTGTAAGTAAAACAAAAATCCAAAGTAAATTAATCGGCGAGTAGACTCTTTCAAACACAGCTATACATTGAGTATGTATAGCTGTGTTTGAAATGTACTTTCATATAAATACATACAGTTTCAAGAAGATTTTAAAACTTTACAAATTATGGACATAATGAAATATCATTTATACAATAATTGTCATAATTACATTGTGTGTAGTTTTCTTATGCGTCAACCGTTTATATATATATATATATATATATATATATATATATATATATATATATATATTGCATGCAAATGTGTAAATAAACTTTATATCGACATTTTATATATATATCGATATGCATATATCAATTTTTACAGGTGTAGCTTGAGTTCTGGTAATAGAATTATGCAATTACATAAGTTAAGCAAGTTTTAGAAGTTCTTCAAACAGTGATCAATTGCGATAACAAATTATTTCATTGAGCCATAAAAATATCTTAATACAGCAGTTTGCGCTATTTACCAGCAACAAGCGTCCTCCAGATTTTCTTGCAGCTCAGTTAGGTTTTCCGAACAAGAGCAGCTCCGCAAGTCATCCATCTTGGAATTACGTGTCTTGAAGTGGAAGTGGGGGGACGCAATGTTACTCTAGCGACATCCAACGGAGTTCTGCTGAAGTGGCGGGCTATGAAGATGGAAATGGTGTACAGGAAAAGGAGGGGATTTCCTTTAGGGGTGCCAGTCCAAACCTCAAAAGTATTTCAATCTTGTAAGTCCCGCCTATGCAGTCTAACCTGTGCTCTCAACGATGGTGGTTCTACAGTTGTGTTGGTGAAGTGACAGAACCATTATGTCAAGTAAAGTTAAAATTATTGTGTAGTTCGTTTATAAATTATCTACAAAGTTCAACAAGGAAAAAGTGGATACGTGTACAGAATAACGATGGCGTTATTCGAAGCAGTAAGACACAATGATGAGGCGAGAGTTGCACGCGAACTCGAGTTTTCGTTCTCGGTGAACGAGATAGATCCGGAATCGGGCCGCACAGCGCTGTTCGACGCTGTAGCACGTGACAATTTAAAAATCGCCGAGATGCTTCTGCTAAACGGAGCTGATGCAAACATTGATAAAGACATTCTTTGTATGGCGGTGAGCAAACGCTCGGCAAGAATGGCGCATCTGCTTTTGATTTTCGGTGCTAAGTTCCACTTCGATACGACGCACACTAGAGATACGGCCCTGTTTTTGGCCATCCAAAGCAATCAGACTGACATCGCGCTGTTGCTACTCTTCTACGGAGCTGGCGTAAGCCTATCAGACCGCCACAGCATGATACTTCTTCAAGCTGCAATTGATAACGATAACAGGATACTGACTAACTGCTTGTCTAATTGTAAGTGCACTTCATACGACAAGTTCCGCTTCGATTCGTTGTATCTGGCTGCCAAAGTATATAGTAGTGGTTCCAAAAAAGTTAATAAAAAGCGTAATTACTTCAGCCAGATTACCTTGAGATACACAGATCCACTGCACATAGCCATCATACACGGGGATAGTAAAATTGTCGAGTTGTACAGACGAAACGGATCTAAAAGCAACATAACCACATGCATGTACCTGCATTACGTTATCTATAAAAGGTGAGTCTTAAATTGTGAATATATTTTACTAAAATAAAAAAAACAATAACAATAGTGTTCACGCAATATAAAGTGAGGTAAAAAGGAATTGTTTAAAATAAAACAAAACTAGTTAAAGGAGAAATATATATATATGTATATATATATATATATATATATATATATATATATATATATATATATATATATATATATATACAATACATATATTACAGAAATACAAGAATAAAATACAAAAATGAATTTAAAAATACGCAAAAAATGAATGAACGCAGCTAATATGTAAATAATACTAACGAAATAAAAAATAAACACGAGAAACAGAACTGTAAAAATCCGGAAACTTCGAGGTAGCTAAAGCGAAGGACTAGACGAGAATAAACGTACCGCGATCACCCGCTCCCCTGCAGGCCCGATAGCCCAAGCCACCGAAAACTCAAACCCGCTAAAACGAACGCTTTCCCGAAGATTGCCGAAAAGACGCGAAGCAGTGCGGATGCTCCTCTATATCTATATAGCTACGAGTGCAGTCATATTCCCTGGGCGAACGCCTCCCACCACTCAACTCTCTAGCCTGGCAGTCACAGATCAGCCCATCAGCTTCTCCGCACTGTATATTCGACCCTAACAATCCGTGGAGAAACTCCCTATTTGAGGTCTATGGCAGTCTAGGAGTAAATAAAATTACTTCTAAGTGTGTTGGAATTGTTACGTCCGGAACAATTCTCCCCCTCGTACAAAATTCCCGTAATTTCGTACCACACATTCACACCGCAAACCATAAATCAAATATGTGCTACCAGTATAATTGCACGGATTCAAAAATACATAATCGCTGGCATTCGCCCTATGCCTCCAAGGAAACCGTGTAAACTTGGAGACCTAAAATTCCCCACGCATGCGCGTGTCCACTGAGATATTCGAGAGAAAAATATTCTTTTACGAGCCTATCGAATTGAGCGCGATCCTCGACTGTCCCGCCTTCAGTCTCAGCGTCATAAAAGGTCCACATTGTTCCTGCCCGCAGGCCACATGTTCTGGTTTTTCCGAGTGTTTTCCCGTTGCGCCATGAATCACCCACCTTAGAGAACTGAAACGTGACGCTCTTCTTCGCCTGCTTGGCTTCTCGTCGCGGTGGCTTAGCCGGTGGTTGGATTGCGAACAAAGCGTCCTGGCTCGCAGCCTTTTTGCTGTCCTGGTCAATCTTTTCGGCGACATTTTAATAACTTAGTTTGTAACACTTCCAATCATTTGTACCACTCCGAATTTGAATGCAAATTAGACCGAATCACGCTGCACTCACCAATCACCTTTTTATCTCACCATATTTAATCCCACCAGATTCCCGGATTTCGGCACCAAAAATTCGGAACATATAGAATTAACAGAACCAGTAATACGGAAAAATTATTACAGATTCAAAGAGATGGCGATGCTACTTCTAGACATGGGGTTTGCGAAGATCAGCGACTGCAACATAAACGGTCTGACCGCACTGCACATAGCGGTGATAGAAGGTCACGTAGATATGATTAAGTTGTGCCTCAATTTCGGCGCTGACGTAAATGGGCGCGACTTAATCAACAACATGTCCTCTCTGCACTACGCAACTATAAGCGGCAATCGTAGGGTGGTGAAACTGCTCCTGGACAATGGCGCAGACTACAACGAGCGGAGATGTAACTGCGAGGCTTTGATGGACAAAGCTTTTATTTTGAAGCACGAAGCCATCTGTAGATTGTTTATCGAAAGAGGAGCCGTTATTAACGTATCGACAACTAACAACGAGGCAACCAACATGGCCATCAAGCTCCTAACATTATTTAACTTTACAAAGCCCAATATGTAAGTTTTGATATATTTAATTAAAAAAGTTTTACAAATAACTATAATAATCTTGTTTTGTTCTCACAGAACCGCTAAGTACAACTTGGACAATATCTGGAAGACAGCCGATCAGAGGAGTTATCGCGACCTCTGTCTACAAGAGCTTAAGGAGATGCGCTCTTTGAAGATTTTCGGCGACGTAACTTTCGACGACCTGATGAGTCCCAACCCTAACAAAAATGTGGCAACTGTCCGCAATGAAGATTTCGGGCTCGCATTTTTGCACAGTGGATACAGACAGCGATTCCCCATCTACTCCAGAGTATTGACAATTCAATACGCTGAAGCTCGAGCCAGAGGTGTTTTGCTCAGGAAAGCCGAAGAGGGTTTCGAAAATTTGGAGAAATTTAAATTGCCCACCTTATGCGCTCAGATGATTCTCCAGTACTTGGACAACGAAGAGCTGAAGGATTTTATCAGAGGAATTTGCAAGTGTAAGGATAAACACACGTGCGAGCCCAAGGTTGTTATTTATTTTTAAAGGAACAGATTTTTTATTGAATAAATCATGATTTGTTCCTTCCCGTTGTTATACATAGCGAATAATAATATAAAATTTAATGAAGCGAAGGTGCATACATTTAGAAATAATTATTTCGAATACTTGTCAACAGTGTGATATGATGGCAAAAGTAAATAAACGAAGATAATATCTTTCCATTGCGAAATCCGTATTATTATTAAATCTAAAGTATTTCTACAGCTCTAACAATCTATGTAGTCTTTCGTAATTTTTTAATAAAGCTCAACCAAGATAAAAATGATTAAATCTACTCTATTACGTTTCCCAACTCATCCCCAATCTTTTACACTCATCAAAAGCTACACCGGACACACGCAACAATGTTCCTTATCTCCTTCCAGCAGCCATGGAGACGTAGATCGCCAGCCCTCCCACATCACATACTAATTGTGACTTATTTACCCGTGCGTGGAATCCAGGACTGACTTCATCGCGATCAAATACACACTCGGATGCACGAGCCTCAGCTGCTTCTATATCTCTATCAGATTCGCCTCCCTGGCAGCCCTGTGGAAATGGGTACATTGACTTGTCGAGTAAACAGAGACGCGTCCGTTCCCCCTCGGTGTATATCCGAATAGACCGGCTGTAATTGTGACTTATTTACCCCGAATTGCGAGACGCAAGTACAAGTGCGCAAGACAGCTGGAGCTTCCGTGCGCACGACTTGTTCATGTTGATCGGATGTATACGTGTATCACCTTATACTCGAAGTCGTCGTCGTCGTCATTGGAGTAGGAGTATAGGCATAAGCTGCAGTGACAGAATGGCTAAATTGATTCTACGAGTAAACAGTCTACGCTGCTTCTGCTACGCTAGTCATGGCATACGCAGAACTTGGTATTGCCTGCATTGTGACAGAGTACAACGTAGACGAGCCTCTTGGTTATATGAAAATTAGCTTTTGTGTGTTGTAAAGAGAAAGCCTGGGTAAAATTTACTTAAAAACTAATCACGAGTAGCTTAGTAAAATTTATTTAAAAAAGGAATCTAGAATTCTCTATAAGTTAAAACGCATAAAAGATTAGATCCTTTCTTTAAAAGCATTCATACTATTATTATGACGACTCTTCACACAAGGCTGTTTACAATTATTTGCGGTTGATTTCGGTAATATTTTCAAAGTTCATCGATATCAACCGTTATTTCTTTTCTAGCGTTTCTAATATACATTATAACAAGCTGAGAAATGTGTTTTCTAATTTATTTTTTAGTGTTTACAAGATTAAGGGGGATTCTCTCCTTATAACTTATAATGTTCTATTAAATTAGGAATCGTTTTAATGTTCAAATTATTTCAGTTAATAGAATTTTGTGACAAGTGTAGAATTTCTCAATGGAAATACTATAAATATCTATACCTTTCTTATGTATACAATTTTGTTTATGGCCTATAAAAATAGTACTACACATTTTCATATAGGTTTTCAAAAATATTCATGTATTTTTATTATAATTGAATAAAAATAGACAGTTAAATTCTTTATCAGCTAAAATTTAATAAATTCATTTTAAATACATGCCACTTTTAAACGCTTCCTTTTTATTATCCTTTTTCCAACATTTCTTTTATACAATAATATACAATCATCGATTATCTCGTTCAAATACACATTCACACTTTTCATCCTATGGTGATAATGTTCAAAATGTCTAGAGGTCAGTATATTACAGGTGTAGAGCGCCGAGTATAAGCAATTATTGGTAGTCACAGTACTATAATAATAAAATTTTATATGATGTCAATATATAATTGTAGAACAATAATTAATATACAATAATAATAAATAATAAATGGTTCGACACTCTTGACGCAGATTACGATGATTCTTTTACCGTCATGTATTTGATAGGCAAGCTCATTACAGGCTTCTCATTACAGTTTTTTGTTGTGTAGAAAAATTGGTTTCTTGTTAATACAATAACTATTATTAAGAGTATATTAAAAGTACTTAATAGTGAAGTCCTAATAATGAAAAATGTATACAAATTTCCACATCACTTCCGGAATATCCAACCGTAACAAATAGTCAAAACAACTGATTTGAACTTACTATAAATTATCTCAAAAATAAATACGATTAATGAAAACAAAATGCAAAATAAATAAATACTCAATAATTTAACTCGAACAATGCTTTGATCTACATTCATCCATTTATTTTTTTCGTCATTGCTATTTGCTATACCGTTAAATCTATATAATCTCTTCGATATTCCACTTTCCAGCATTTTTTGTATTATGTAATCGAACTTGCCAACGTAAGGAGATCCTTTTTGGAAAAAATAGCATTCCATCGATAAGAACATTTTGATGCCGGTAACACGTACATGGGAAATATTATCATATTTACGATATTTTGTGATGTAATAGGGTACAGACTTCTCCGGCAAAAAACATATCGCTTTATCTTCGCCTGCTATCATTTTCAAACATTCGCTTAAATGAATAAGTTTTGCAGATCTCGATTTAACAATGTCAAGATAAACATCACTTTCATTTACAAGTAATTCAAGCAGACTACTCGACGTGTATGGACGTAAATTAGCGTTAACTACATCGAGGAAAGTATTTATGGTTTCTTCTTGATAGCCAACAACACAACTCAACAATTTAGAGATTAAATTTGGTGAATATATTATCGACAATAACGCTATAGTGAAAAATATTATTCTTTTGTATGACATCGACGGTATTTTTATTACTGGTTGACCGAACAATAATCTGGCACCTAGTAATAAGTCCATTCCATTTTTTTTGGTTGTCAAATAAGTAAACACTGACAGGACGAAAATGATAATAACTGAACTTATGAGAAACGGAATAAAAGATTTGAAAGATATATTGATTTTTTTAATTTTCCTGCCCACGGTAACGCCACATTGCGTGTCATATGAAAAGAACCGTCCCAGTTTAGCATTATGCATTCGCGATTCTGTAACGTAAAGCGGTGTCATAACAAAATCAACCTTCGAATCTTGAACTTGTCGAATAGCTGATGTTATTCCATTTTTATCTTCTATGATATGAATTCGATAGTTCAAAACAGATGTCAAAAATTTTGTTAACTTTATTGCCATGCCACTTAATTCTGATCCATTATCTGTTTTTATTATCCATGGTGGCATTTCACTGTACGACACTTTCAAAGCATATTCTTTCATATCTAACAGTTTGTCAGGAAACAGAACAACTTCTGGCGTGTAATGAACGAAACTATATCTTTTAATAAATGGATTGAGAGTGTAAATCAAAGTTACTAAATTATTTTTAGGGCTTTGTACGATATTGATAATGGTAAAATCTAGAAAATTCTTTGACCATGCATAATCAAGAATAGCTTTCACAAAATTTTTTATCGAAGGTTGGATAATCGAATTTAAGATGATCAAACATTTTGGTCGGGTATTTGTAGGTGATAATTTAATGTAAAATTCCAATATAGATGTAATATCTTGGAGAATAACGTTTTGTTGAAACACTATCACAAAGGTTGACTTATGAGGTAAATAACTATTATGTATAGTGTAATTATTTTTTTCTCTATGCCAGTCTAAATTTCTTGTATTATATATAATAATTGGTATAGTCACCGCTAGTTTTTTCAGTATGTAATAATCATTCTGTGTAAAAAAATTCTGGCTATTATGAAAAATTATAATTTGATAAAACCTGAGACTTTCGATTTGTTGAACGAGTACTTTTGTCAGTAAATGATTATCAGTGCCGACACACGTATGGTGGAATATGTTAAAAAGTATGCTACATATAAAAATTCTGCGCATTTTATTTACTGTACTAAATTTGCACTAACTGTTCAGAGAAACTTAGTATCACAATAAAACAAATTTTAATGTTAATTTACGAAATTTATTCAAATATCACTTTACCCTAAAAGTGCTATAAACATAGCTACATTTGTGTATGTACACTGTTATAACTGAACTAAAGCTAAAAGTAATTTTGCAATATATATGCAAGGGAAGAGAAAATTGAAACATTTAAAATAAATAGCTTACATCGATTTTAGTAAATAACTTAAATGACAATACAATCAATATCTTACTTATGTTTTGCATGTAATATATACAGAAAATTACAAAGGATATTGATTGGGTATATGCAATTATTTAGCATTTGAGACAGAACCGAATAGAAGCAAGTGAAAACCAATTAAAATTAGAGACAGTACATTACATGCGTTAGGAGTTAAATATTTGTCTATTACAAAAATGAAAGGCAATCCCGGTAGAAAAAAAAATATAAATAACTATAAAAAAATATTGTTTGCTATAACCTGAAAACGAACTCTTTAATCATGAAATTTTATGAAAAGGTAGTTTGATTATATGCCGATTCTACGCTGAAAATTTTTTAACAATCGATTACAACGTAGTTGTCTGTATACGGTTATATTAGTGATCATAATGAACAAGCATTGTTAAAAATACCTAAAAGTTTTTATTTTCAATAAAAACTCTCAAAAATTGTATTGAAGGAGTTTTCATCATTAAATCAAGAAAATATCAAAATTTTTGCAAAGATACGTTAAGGTATCAAGAATTTATTTAATATTTTCCACAATCCATAATACTTGGACTGTTTTTATTTAATCGAAACGAAGTTAAGAGAATTCGAATAACTTTAACCCCAGAGTGTCTGCCACCGCTACCAATGACGTTAGAAGTGAAAAAAACTATAAATATTTTAACGGTTCTACTCGAGCACATACACATTTTACAAATACGAAATTCCAAACCGCATTATAAATAATTCACGCTACGATAAAAAGTCATCCCAATAAAGTGTAAAAAAGCTCGCGTAATACCCTCGCGCGATGCACAACTCGATCGATCTTCAATTTAAGCCGTTCGCAAGAGGTCTTCTCGTTGAAAACTGGATTCGCAATTTCGAAAATCGCAGGCTGTTGCGCGAGCGCTCTCGCGAAAGAAGCTGCTCTTCTTTGTGTGCTAGCGAGTTTTTAGTCGACTCAGTCGTCCGTGTAGACCACTTTACGACATGGATGTATGTGCAGGGGGAGGAAGTTGGGATCTCGACCTGCATCAAAGTTCAAGGATCGAAATGGAATTTTTATCCTCCTAAGAGGTGCAGTACAATTTTCGTATGCCGAAATTGCCTTTTTTGTGCAAAAATAGAAATTCTATTTATATACGCAGGCTGAACCGTTTGAAAATCAATCTGACTCGTGACTTAAATCAATTAAACCCACATATATAGCCGAGAGACAAATTCCGTCCGTTCGGAAGCAATTGGAGGATAATCAATGAGTCGAAGAAAAGCGGCTCTCATCTCTCAATCTCCTCTCTCTCTCTAGGATTATCCGTTCGCTTTCTCTCTCCCTCTACGAGATTTCTGGAGAAATATCAATTTGAGAAAAAGCAACGCGAGCCGTGTGACAAAAACACGGATCTCCTCTCGATGCTCTTCTATACATATAGTTCTCCTCGAGAAATCGAAATCCTAGTTTATAGCAGACAGTCAACTTCATCGCTCTTCCGCCGTATATACGTTTTTTGCTCTTTCTCTCGACCGACGTGACAAGGGGCCAAGCAAAATATAGCTGACCTGCGCTTCTTCCTTATATTGTACAGGTCGTCGAAATGAAGATCGATTTTCGCGAACCTCTTGTCCGGAAAGATATCATGTAATTTTCTCGTTCAAAGCGATACTATAGTGTATATAACCGTGCGGCTATGTAGCTTTTCCCTTAATTAACTTTCATCTCTGCAGGCTGCACTCTCGAATTTCTGAAATCCCGCAACGTGCCCCAACCGCACATCGACCACACGAGAAAACGAACTCCCTATATACACTTTCGCGAGAATTTTGCTCTCGAGTTTCGTCTGCCTTTGTAAGTATACACGCATACACACGCAGGCGTCGAAAACCCAACTATACAGTCCTTCAGTTATATCATCCAAGAGAGAGAGAGAGAGAGTTTTCGTATAGCCTCGAGGGCTTATCACCTGCATCGAGGCTCGAAAACGCGACGAGTATGTGTGTGTATATATACACGCACGTATATATAACCGTGTAACTCCGTATATATATATATATACAGTGACTTTACGGAGGTTGAAAATTGAACGCTGCAGCAGTAGCCGCGGGAGAAAAGGAAGGATTTCGCTCTCCTGGCCAGGCTTTATTAAATGAAAACCGCCGATATTAAAGTCGGTGGTGGCGTGGCGAGTCGGACACAAAGATGCTTGCAGCAGAAAAATGTGCTTTTGAGTCACTGCAGGCAAACGGCAAAGTTTGCTCGTACGTATATGGATTAGTAGAGAGAGCTGTATGCAGAATAGAGCTTATTTTTTTCAGGATACGATGGCGAAAATATTCTCTGAGCTTCGTATGTCTATGTGCCCTGGTATTGTCAGGGGGTTTAGAATTTTTGTAAAAAATTCTGCGGGATTAGTCGAGTGCGAGTTCTGTGCAATTTTAATTTGCGAGTGCGTCTTATGAAAAAAAATACAAAGTAGTCGGATAAAGTATTACCTTTTGCCTTACAAAGCTCATTTCAAAGAATCTAAAAATGCTAAAATTAAAATTATGAGAACATTTTCTTCTTCTAATACAAAGGATAATTTGCAATTGTAAAAGTTACTTGAATTAGTAATAGTAGAGTAAATAAATATTCGCAAATCTTGCCCCTCAACTTCTAATAATTATTATAGCACAGCTTTCCGTAGCCCATGAATCAGCAGCGGTTATGAATTCAAATAAAATAATTTCAGCGTCTCGCGAAAAATCAACGCAAACGCTCCTCTTTCTCTCTTTATTAAAAAAGTCGGAAACGCCGAGAAGAAGAAAGGCAACACGACGTGAAAAAGGGAACTTGCACCACCTTGTTAGATTTTGAAATTCCGAAAGCTCTACAAAAAAAACGAAACCTTTTTCGCACCGTCTCGAATCTACGAATTAAAAGAAGGACAATCATCGCAGGCTGATCTTGGATTTTTTTTTCTCTCCTTACAACGTTCATTCTGTCTATATCAGATCCATAATTTTAATATCTTTCTCCGGCGTCGTCGAAATAATGAGGAAAGCAGTGCGGAAATGAAGATAATATTGTTAGAGCCGCTTACACTCTGCAGAAAGTAAATAGCGACGTATACGCCACCAACCTGGTTGTCCACTCCTTTCTTCTTCTTTTTTTTTATGACGAATAACTTTCGGCCGGAAAAGTTTGTCCGGCTCGAGTTTAACTTTGCGATTCGATTTGCCAAAGAGAATCATAACGAATACAAAAGGGAAAAATAACTTTTCTTCTTCTCGCTACGTCCTTTTATCAGTATCTGCATGGCCCTTTCTTCGAAAATTAAACTTTCTTACTTTCTTGTTTTCGCGAAACAATGACCGCCGACTTCGATGTCTTTTTTTCTTCGATAAAAGATGCTAAGAAAAAAGTATACGAGAAAATACGTGCGAAATTTCACGATCCTATACATATATATACGCCCGATACTAAATCGTCACGACAGCCGATATATACGGAACAATGAGAGATTTACTATATAACGTTCAATTTCCGCAGTTCAGTATACGCAAATGAGAAAGCGATATGCGCGAGAGCACCTAATGCGCATGACTGGATAGCAGTAACGCATATTCTCGAATGTCCGGCGAATTTTCGGAAATTAGACTGACTATTCGGTTCGTCGAATTAATTATGTCAGCGTTGAACAAATGAGCTTCTCGTCTATAGAGGAATATTAAGTCGCTGTACATGACCCCTAAAACGATACATTATAACAGAGTATATAAAACGAAAGCTCCTCATTTTTGGTGACTCATAAAAAGAGCAACAGAAATGAGAATACGCGGCTTAGATTCTTTGTATGTATATATGACAAAGGAAGAGACGAGAATCGAGAAGCAAGTTACTATATACATATATATAGCGAGAGCTGAATCCAATTTCATGGCTGCTATATATATATATATATATATATATATATACACCCATACATATATATAGGAGAGACGCGAGGATAATGGAGTTTACTCGTATCACTTGCGTGAGAGAGCGAAATTGGCTCATTCACGTAAAATATACACTTATTCCTATTACGAATTGGCTTTGATCCTCCATAAAATTCGAAGAGGCAGGATCGAACGTCGCTTTTCTTTCTATACTGATACTATATAGTCTGTGCACTAGAGTGTTAAAAAAGTGTTCGTTATTTGAAAGTGCAGCAAAAGTAAGTACAGGAAGTGAAGCGAATAGGCTGCAGTAGAAGTTCTTTTTTCTTTGTTAAAAGAACTGTATTGATCTACTATTGCAGGACTCGAAAATGTTCGAAATTTTTTGGAGGTTAAGAAATTGATCGTGGCACAATTTTTGAAAGTGTGACGAAGCTATATATCTAAAAAATGCAAAAAAAATTATAACTTTCAGGACTATTCGCAGTACTGATAGAAACGTAATTTAAGAGATTCAACCGGTAACTCGTATATCCTTACTTTGACAATATTGCAATGAAAAATCAAAGTTTCTCTTTGAAACGTAATTTAAAATCCGATTATGGCGCCACAAAATATGTTCGACGCCGTTGAACGTTTCCTATACTGCGATGAGATATATTTTGCTCAGCGTCGCTATATACTTTAGAACAGATTTTAGAAAGATTTTTCTTCTCGATTCAGCCGCAAAAGATAATCGTGCAATTTTACACATGCTCAATTCAATAAATGTACATTGTATTTAATTAACCCAATTGAATTATAGTATGAACAAATAATCCTGTAAAATAAATTTGCATATCGTCATTTATAATATTGATCGAATAAATAACATATCCAGGTCACAATAAAATGTTAATTAAACGTAAAACCGTCGATCTGGCAATTGCAAATTCCACAAAGAGAATGCCTGATCAACGAATGATCTCGATACAGCTCGTACCGCCTCGGTCCCCAAAATAGGGCACAATAATCCCATTAAAAATTCCCTCAGAGCAATACTCGTTCGAGATCTTGTAAAGAAGGCAAATTAACTCCTCTAAATCTACCATTAACAGCCGCAAAGTCGACGCTTCAGTGCAGGGGAAGCTCTTAAGTAGCCAAATCCCCTAGAAATCCTGCGCACAACTCGAGTAATCGAATGGCTTGTTAACAAGCCCGTACATGTACTGTACACAAAGTCATGCTCGTTTTCGTCAAGAACAGCGTTTTCCTGTAGACGCGAAGCCGCGATTTAGCCTCTCACACCCTTATCGCAATCTTCCTTCAGTTGTAGCTGCAGTGTAATGGGATATTCGATGCGCGGACTTTATATATATGTATACTCTGCTACGTGATGAGATTTCGAATAGAGGCTGACTATTGTGGAATTGCAGCATACATGGAATGATTTTGAATGGAGGGAGTGATTCGGTTAGGTTGTTCTATTGGACGGAAAAATAAGAGCAGTTTTCATGATGAACGATAATATAATGGAAGTGTATTATCCATTCGTTTATTATATTCGATATTCGACGAAAGCTAGAAATCAATAAATCATCGTATATAGATTGTTTAATATGGCCAATTTGTATTGAGAAATAATTAGCTTGACCTTCGACTATATACACCGTTGAAATATTTGTCGATGTACTGCCCGGCGTTATATGCACTAGGAAAATTAAATATATCATTCATAATCGCACTTCGATATCGTTAATTAGATGCACGAACTGTTGACCCACAAACGATTTATAGCTGTTTTAATTAACTCGACGTTCACAATCTCAAACCTATATACAGGTCAATGTTCCTCACAACTACGAGAATATATAAAAGAATTACTCGCGCAATATAATTAACGCGG
The DNA here is from genome assembly GCA_020010945.3 of Muscidifurax raptorellus. Classification (NCBI taxonomy): domain Eukaryota; kingdom Metazoa; phylum Arthropoda; class Insecta; order Hymenoptera; family Pteromalidae; genus Muscidifurax; species Muscidifurax raptorellus. The sequence continues at coordinate 39,803,028 of CM052080.1, forward strand.
GCCGACTGACGGCCGTTTTTTTATTTTCTCGACTGTTCGCGCCATCAATGTATCCAACGCTTTCATTCTTCCGAGCACGCGAAAGTCTGAATCGTATCTCGAGAGGCGAGCGCGAGTCTTTATACTGCATTCATACATATATAGCTCAACTATAGAGAGAAATCGCTTGAGAAAATCGTCGCTCCTTTATCAGCTCTACGCGAGCTTTTCCTATATATCTGTATATATGCTATTCCCGGTCTTTTCTTCTACAACTGTTCCGACGATAGTTTTTCGCCGGTCTTTTCTACGACCTACACCCCATTTTTCCCCTTGTTCAGCCGCTTCACCGGCTTAGCCCGTATGTTCGGGTCAATCGTCGTTTCTTCCTTGTCTCGCGAGGTGTATAGGTATAAAGACTCTGCGCGCCCGGAAAATCGTCAAGAGTGAGTATTATATGCAGAAGAAGGATTCGGAAAGTATTTGTCTCCTACGGCAGTAAAGTTATAGTCATTTCATATCGTTTTTATGATACAAGTATTCTTTGAAGGTTAACATAATAACAATGAAATAAGGTAGTTTTTATTTATTTATTTAAAAGTCACATCGACAACCAGGTCATTAGGGACTACAGTTACATAAAATTATTACAGTGATATATATATATATATATATATATATATATATATATATATTATAGAGAATATTTACATGCGGTGGTATGATAGTACATCTTATCGGTGTATTGGTTCTATTTGTTTTAGTATTACATATTAGTAGAACTAAAGAGAGACTAAAAAAAGTGTACAAATATAATAATAATAGCATTAGTTATATGTTAATAACCAGCTTAGTTTGTTGGAGGAGGTTTGGATTGGGTTTGGTTTAGTATATCTTTTATAGTTCCAGTAATATGTTAGGTCCTTCTTAATTCTATTCATTGAGCCATTTTTCATCACTTGCGAGTGGAGTTTATTCTCTGTTGATAACTTTTTACCGACGGAACGAAGGGACCCAAAGTTAGATGAATTTTTACAGAAATCTACTAAATTTCCACCACATGTCGAGCTTGTCCTCTGATTAGTGAAAAGTATAGTAATTTTTACTTATATATTTCTCTCCGTGCATAGAATGAAAGTAGAGGTGGAGACTCATGATGAGGTATAAATCTTGAAGAACCAGCAGAATATCAGTTGCTTACATGATACAACCGAAGTAATAAGAGCTTACGGTCAGCATAGTTACACTCTTGAATTCTTTGTACTACCTTGAACTAGCAGGACATGCCTTCGCTTTTGGCTGTCGTCTTCATCTCGTTTGCCATCGCCATGATTACTACTCGTTCGACTAGTTTGCTCGTCTTCTGTTTCTGTGACGGCAACAATCTGGATGACTGTCAGAACGAGAGATGTGAAGCGAGACCGGCTATTATTGCTTCAGAACCGTTGAAGTGGTCTGAGACGATTCGCAAGAAAAGCTTGCCTTGGAATAGTCTTTTGGGTACTTGCCGCCTAGTGTCCAGGGCTACATGCCATGTAAGAACTATATTTTACCGCATTACAAGGTCAGGACCATATTTGCAACAAGGAAACAGTTCCGGTGCCCGACGTCGGAGCCTACGGAGATGACGCTGATGTTACCAACTCCAAAACCAACATCATTACCGGTGCCATCAGTGTCTGAGCCGAGAGTAAACCAGCTATTCCAAGGGTGATTGTAAAATGAAGATTTTAAGACTGATCCAGCTTAAATTCATCATCCGGGTGACTGACAATCGTACGGCTAGTGACCTAAGAAGTTAAAACCTTAGGAATTAATCGGACTGCGTTAACAGATTAAGTGACTCTAGGGCCAACTGCGGTATGTAAAAATACGTTATGTATATATTTAAAGAAAAAAATATTATTTTTTAGCATAGGAACTCCAGTAATGATTCTATTCAATATATAATTTTTAGAGGGTTCAACACAGGCTGGCGGCCTTAAGAGCCATTTGTGCAGATACCTCTTGGTACTTGGCGGCTGGGCTTTGTGTGGATCAGTCAAAACCCTTTAATATTTAAATTTTATTCTAGTTTTATACTTAGAATCCTTATATATATTTCTGTAATTTGTTGTAAATCTCCGTTTATGTACTGATCATTTAATGTTTTTATACTGTTGTTATTATATGAATACATACGATTTCAATTCAATTACTTCTCTCGAGTACCTACTTATACACATCCACTTACACTACCGAATGTCGGCTGTTATCATTATTTGATTCATAAAATAAATAAAATATTCATAATTTCTCAGCTTCACGAAGAAATTGCGCGCACGCTTTAGATCAACAAATTACTTTTTGTAGCATATGAACCATTTTCGCAGTAATTAGCCTAAAACATGAGTCTAGAGTGCTTTTTTTCTAACCCTTGGAAAACAATAAATTATGCAATAACGGGAGAAGGTAGATTTTTCCCGCGGGTAGGGTTTATTGTTTATTTATTTTCATTTCATTTATTTTTATTGGTGATGTTCCACAAGCATACCCATTTCCGGATTTTTACGAGAGCATCCTTACTATCGTTGTAGCTCTACTGTTTCCAATCATCGACTACTGCTCATTAGTTTACTGTGACTTGACACAAGAACTTGACATTAAGCTTCATAGACTGGTGAATACGGGAATTCGTTACATCTATGGTGTAAGGAGGGACGAGCACATCACTCTCTACAGGCGTGAGTTGCAATGGCTCACCACCGCCGGACGTAGGAAGTACTTTATGGCCTGTTTTCTAAGAAAACTTTTTAACACCGCTGTTCCATCCTACATCATGGTCTATTTTGACTTTCACGTCGCACTCCGCCTTGTGACTTCCCTAGACATTCCCACTTCTGCCATAGAGACGCTGAGGAATTCATTCCATATAAGTGCCTCATATCTCTGGAACTCATTGCCCACTTATCTTCGCGACAATAGGTCGATATCACGTTTTAAATACCAAGCGAAAAAGTACTTTATTAATCTAGAAAAGTCATAAGCACCCCCCCTTAAACTTATCTACTGTACTCGTCACATTCCATAATAATCACAGCATCTTCCATTCCACGATCTCACCTTCATTCACACGAAACTATTTGTACCATACACTCTTATCATTGTATTCTTTTTAATGTTTTTTTGTACAATAAAATGTACAAAAAGGAGGATACTTTGATCCTATCCCCAACCTTCCTAAAAAGCATAGGACTGTATGTGCGGCATAGGCAAATTACGTTTCTAAAGTCGGTTGAACGTGCTTTCACCCTGGAACTATTACCCTGGGATGTGGAAATACCTTGCTAAAAGCCATGGCACAAACTTTTTGTGTGCGGCCAATCACACACAATCGACCGCATGCGGTCGGGCTCAACCAATGAGCGCGCGCCTCAGATGGCGATAATTTAAAATGAAATCATCTGTAAACTGCTTTTCCTGAAATTCACATTCATTTTGAACTCGATTAAGAACAACGAATATTTCGGCTCAGTGCGGAATATCTCTCAGATAATAAACAGGCTGTCTGTATATCAAAATAAAAAAAACGTCGCAAGCACAATAGACATCGTTGGCTAACAGCTGTATTCGTAACGACGTCTATTAATGTGTCGCTCAGGAAGCATCATTTTATGACGGAGACTTTGTTACCTGATTTCGCGGTCCACCCGATCCCCTTCCTCCTTTACCAGAAACAAGTCCCCATTGATTTTTTTAGGATGTTCTAGTTTCTATTGTCTAGAAAGAAATTTGATAATAAAATGATTGGTTGATATTACTGATTGGAATATTAGAGTATACATGAAAATAACAAAACAAAGATCAAGTCGGACCTTGAAATTCAATTCAATATTCGTTTTTATTTAATTATTAAAACAATATTCATTATAGCTTCAAATTCAAAACCTAAACAAAATGCCACGTAGTTAATTAAAAATCATTAATAATTGAAAAATTCCAATATTATTCCGTTGAAATATTCTTGGAATCGGGAGTAAAGCTGTCCTCGAGAGCAATTGGAAAACTACATTCCAAAAACTTTCCAGTTAAACGTTACTTCATTTATCTCTCTTCTTTCACCCAATCTCTCTTCTTCGATTCTCTCGCAAGTCAATGAAACCGCGTTGGCGGCGGTCGAGAACTTTTCCCTGGGCAACTTTTTCTATGTCTTCTATTTTGCAATAACCCACTCTTCAGATCAAATATTAAGCTAGCATTAATTATGATTCCATGACATTTTCAATCTATAGGAACAAGATCTCCAGCTCGTCTTCTATCTAATACCACCTCGCTTGGTGGTATTTTAAATTTATCACAATATGAAGGTACCGCGGAAATAACTAATTTAAATAAAATGAGCAACGACTTGGGCCAATTCTTCTGCTATCAATTGCAAAAAAATGTCCTAACAAGGCTACTTCCACCCAAGAATTCCAAATCGACTTGTTTTAAAAATGTAGAAGTTAAGAAAGCATTATTCGAAAGCATCCACACAACCCTCCTCTACACACTCATTCCAACGATCAAATCCCCCAACAACAAAAACAAAAAAAAAGCAAATGCACGAGAAAATCCATATCTCAAAAAGGCCACCTTCACCTCCGTCTCTCTCTCTCTCTCTCTCTCTCTCTCTCTCTCTCTCTCTCTCTCGTTCTCTATCTGCCTCACACACACCCACACAAACGTCTACACCCTACACATACACAACTCCCTCCAGATGAGAGAAACCACCCCACTGCGTGGACAGGTGGTGTGCGCGCAGCACAGTCGACTCGTTCTCGCGCGCAGGTATTTTCGGGCGACCCTACGTACATCCTATACACACAGAACTGCACCGCCACCGCCACCGACGTACAACGACGCGTGCGCGACGGCGTTTGCCGCCAGCGTATAGTATAGTATAGTCTGGCACACTAACCGAGAGTGGGGCAGGAGAGCACAGAAGTCCGGCCGGGTCCGCCGCAGTCTCGAGTACGCCGAGCGTCGTCGGCTTGCGAGCAACGAATGTCGTGTGATATTCTCTTTCTCTCTTTCGTTCGGTGTATTATATACATATATACATAGACGGATTGGATATACGTGCCGCTCGGGCTCGTCAAGCAGCGGATGACTGAAAGTGGAGTCTTGCGGGACTCGAGTTGCCAGTGATTTGTATATTTTTTTTTTCGGTGCAGTTTTACGTTTTTTTGTTGTACGTAGCGATCTTCCAGCGAGAGATGGAGTTCGACGAATAAGAGACTAGACGGTGCCACTTTTCCAGACCACTCGCGCAGCTGTTCTTCACGCCCTGAGCTTGCGAGGATTGTTTGTCGAGCTGAGTAACAGGTAAGGATTTTCATCTTTTCGTCATCACCGATCATCGTCTGTAAGAAGTTTTAGAAAATCAGTGTGATTTCAGTCATAACGGAATCCGAAAAGCTCCAAGCTTTCATTCCACGCGATAATCTCTCTCCGCTATTGACTTACGCAATGCAGTTGCTTAGCGTATACTCGGCACGTGAATTGATGAATAAGTCGCTGTACACTTGCGTGTATTATCTTTCGAGTGTGGCGCAGCAGCACTGGATCAGCAAAAGCACGCAGAGCTAAGTAAACTGTACGTGGGAGTTTACGTAAACACGTTCTCCGATGAACTGGACGAATTGTCAGGATCAAACGGACTGTCGTGTCGAATTGAAACCTTCGTTCTTCATTGAAGTACAAGAGAATTCAAACTGTTGTTGGTAGAAATTTTTTTGCGTATGAAACTTGTAAAAGTAAACGTTGCGATTAAAAAATATCGAAATGTAAATGGCTCGCAGTGTAAAGCTTTGCCAAGAACTTGTTGCTGCACGCGATGATACTGTCATCTATAAATGAGATGTACATTATAAGTAAGACATTATTCGATCGAGTCTACAGATCAGAGATATAAACTTGTTGCTTGGCTCGCGAAATATATACTTATATTGAACAATAATCCGGTTATAGCCTTCTTGCAATGAAAACATTTCGCGGAAGAATGGCATAAAGGAAATCCACACGCGCCGCCTGTGACTACACTGGGCATGCATATATCTATATACTAGCCTTTCTTACCCTCTATGTATACGCATACACACTCGGCACCTTATCTAGCAAAGTTTGACCCACTTTTTCGTAACTTCCCCTTTGGCAAGTGCTAAAAACCGGTATATCCAGCATGAATATCTCACGAGATTTGTATATACTACGCTGGACTTGACTATTTTCTCAGAATGATCACGACGATGACGAGCTTCTCGTATCTATTCGAGATGTCTCTGATGAAGTGTGTTTTGTCTCTTTGTGGCTATAACTTTTGACGGATGATTGGGAATTCAGGCAAACTGGACACAAGGTGTGTCTTGTGGGGATATGTACATGTATAGTACTTTAGTTGGGAGAATTACACCTCAGGCTTTATCAAGTCTAATTCCTCAAAGTGTAGCTTGTGGTGTACAGTAGATGCGGCTGGGTTGGATGAGACATGTTGTGTGTGGTGTGTGTGTATAACCGAGGCTCGTTGCGGAGGTTTTTTTTTATCTAAAATTGTCATTTCCTTTAAACGGCCAAAATATCTCAGGAAACTATATAAGTTTTTTACTTGTAACCATGAATTTTATGGTATATTTATTTGCCTCAAGAGAGTTTAATTTTTAAAGACAATTTTTTAACAAACTTAATTTTTACATTTATCTTCTCAGTGGCCCTGATTATTCTTTGCTCTTTTCCGGGTGTCTCGTCACACTTGTATGTAATTTTACAATTATAGTCCATGATTCCGTTCATTTTGAAAATTTAAAATCTCTAAACGGAACATTTTAAATCTCTACAAAAATCGGCGTTTTGTCTTGCCTTTAGAGTGGGCTTAATAAAGATTGAAAATTGGCAACAATAATCTAACGGCATCCTTAGACATCTATCGGCTCATCGAATCGCGCCTTTAAATAGCTCTAATGTTTCTTTTTTTCTTAGGAAAAAGAGAGATTCAACCATCCAGAGAAGACATCTTCAACCATGTGTAATTTTTATAGATTTTTGTAATTTATTTATTTTCAATTTTGGCGAGTAAAGTCCATAACAAAGACTTCTCGTTTATCCAATGTAAGCGTCCTACACACACAAATTCGATGTATAATGTAGCCTTAGTCTGTTTTACAGACAAAACCCCCAAGGAAGTATAGAATTTCACATATATGCAGACATACCTATATAATAAACCTTTTTATGCTCACCTCGATATCGCTGTTTGTCGGCTCTCTTCACATATACAGAGAGTCCTGTACACACAGCGCATATAACGAAGGCTTTTCCAACGGCAAATAAGAGAGAATAAAACTATCCTCCCCTTTCAGCTCGCGAGACGCATTGGTAGTGTATAATTGCCCGTTTAAATACGGCTTATGCTTATTGCAGCCTCGCGAGGTCGTCCGCTGCGTTACATATACACGTAGAATCACAAGCGAAGCGCAACAGAGTATCGAGCTTTTGCATGTCAGACGTTTTATGCGTAAGGCGAACGAGATGTTTATAATATAGCGTATAAACAAAGTCGGATATATAGTTTCTCGAAAGCCGAAGGTTTATTCTCGCGACGAGTAAGGGCCGCCGCTAGAAAGAGGATTATCCAGTATAGCTGGGATGGAATAAATTTCAGAGCATTCACTCCCACCGGACTGTCCGACGGAGCTTTGTATTAGTTGACCCAGTGAGTCGTAGAGGGAGAGAGGGGGGAGAATTCCAAGTTTTTCCCGTTGAGTTATATACGCGCTGGTGTGGATTTGCCGAGAGAAATGGGGCCGATCGAGCGACAACACTAATGGCTGGCTTTTTCTTCTTTTTTTTTCGTCGAATTCGCGTATTTTGCAATAAAATAAAACGTACCCATCGACTTTGCAAAAAAAAGCTCACCGTGATAGAGTTCGGCCCGACTGGAACGAAAAACAGACAGGCGAATGGACGGGCCGAGGGACGCGATGATCGATCGTCGAGAGCTAGTTCCGGGAGTCACTGCTCACTTGTTGCTGTTATTGCGACAATTATGATGAAGATTTGATTATTCCCGGGCGATTTGAAATCCCATCAGTCGCAAGCGCGCGTCAAGGAGGCCAAGATGAGCTTTGACGTTTTTCCCGCTCGCGGTCGCGCGTAAATTTTTATTGAATTTTTTAAAAAGCAATTTCCTTGCAACTGGGTTAGAGTCGCAGGTGTGCCGGGGGCTTTTGTTTGCTGATCAATAAGCGATGTTTTTTTTTCTCCTCGGAGGAGCTTTGTCTGATCTAAAATATTGTTACGTTGCAAGTTTCGATCTATTCTGTTTCAGCTCACATCTGAATCTCTTAATGTTATTATTTAATCGCTTTTTTGTTCATACTATACCATTAATTTTTCTCTTCAGAAAGCGCGCGTTATGTCATTCCTTAGCCTCAAAAGTTTATGCTAATAATAATAATAATAATAAAAAAAGGCAGATTAGTCGATGAAAATTCGTATATCCAAAAAGTCATGCATACTTCCATCATACGTTCAAATTCCAATGCTTCGTGTTATTATTCGTGCATGGCTAAACGTTCATCATATATAGAACGCTTCTGGCTGTGGCAACATCAATTTCACTGATAACCGCAAGCACATATAGCTCGATGATATTACTCCAGTCCATATCTCAGGATCTAGGCTAAATGAGAACTAACTATATACGAAGCTAAAACGAGCCCGAGCCTGATCAAAATCCATGCGATTTTAAGACTCAAACGATTACGCGTATTATCATAATATTTATACCGGCACAGAAAAGACGTATTTATAACACACATTCCTCTCTTTTACGCTTCTGCGCGCAAACGCGACACCGTCGCTCGCGAGACTGTTGCTCGTCTCGGCGCCACCCACGCGATGTTATATAACGACGTCAATCTCCGGGAAAGTGTATACACACACGAGATACTTTCTTTTTATCATCGTGTCGTTGTGTCCCGTCCGCTGTATACACTGCTCGTGTGTACGTGTAACGAGCTGTTGATTAGACCAAGTCGAGCTTTATATTTCTATATGCATATATCGTAAAAGCACAGCGAAGTTGACGTCTATACAAGACTGTTGCACAACTTGGCTAGTCGTTGCATAAGCGTGCATTATATGCGCGTAAGTTATAGCGTGTATAATAAAAACGTCAGCAACACTCGCCGCGGAAAAATATAAGAGGCGGACGTAAAATTGATCAGCGGCTATATGGAGCTTTTCAATTTAATCTTCGTCTTGCGCCGCGCCTTGCTCGCGTGACGCCTTTCTTTTTGTTTTCCTTCGTGTGCATTTCTATGTGTGTGTGTGTGTGTGTGTGTGTGTGTCAGACCTGTACCTTCGGCGTTCCTTTTCTGCTCGTATTAGGAATTCTCTTTCAATTTCCCTTATATATATAGTGTATAACGTGTGGTCGAAAGCTCCGATTTCCCCTCGGTCAGATGTGCCGTCTTTTTTCTGCGCGGACGTTTCTCCGGCTTTATAACGTATTCTCTTTGTGTATTTCGAGGATGAAAAAATTTTGACCGAGTGCCGTCGAGATGCGAATTAAAAATCGCAAGCTTCGATAGTCGCAAATACACTGTAATGGCGATTGGATTATTCAAGCGTGATCGAGCATTGCAGTTTAACAGTTCTATATAGCTAAAAGCTCTTTTTTGCTACTCTTCAATGTCCACTTCGTTTGCTTCTCTTGCGGTCAATAGTCCGATCGTTTTCCATGAAAGAGCATGGGAAGTTTTTTCTTTTGTTCCTTACACGGTCGAATAAACGCGGGACGATATTTGAACAAAAAAAAAATGCTGGCTTGAGATCATCCTTTGTGTTATCAGAAGCTCAAGCGTATGAGCTTTGCTGCTCGTGGTAATCGAAACTCCACCTCTTGACGGGCAATAGTGCTAGTCGTCGGTTTTATCAAATGAAGAAAAGGTCGTTAAGGTATACATATTATGTATCTATTGATGTTTTCAGTAGGTAACATTCTCAGGAACTGTTGGCATTTTTTACGAAGAACGTATTAGTTCAGTATTCCAATAATAAACTGTTTTCTTGTTTGACTGGGAATGTGGTAGAGAATATTTTTGTAAACCAATGGAGCACTTTATTTTCTCATCGTATCGACACTCTCAACAGAAATTATTTTATATGTTTTTAAAATTTTTTTGTCACCTTTTTATCTTTAACCGTTAAAAAATAATGTAAATTTCCAAATAACCTTTAAACCCCCTGGGTTTTATGTACTGGATCTTGTTTTTCCGAAATTGCATCATCACTATCCAAACAGATCAATTTAAGCTTCTTGCAAGTAAAGATAGGTGGCGCATAGTCGCTTTCCTGTTTCCCACACCACAATCTACGCGCGCTATAAATATGAGCCACCTTTTCTAAGACATTTTTTCAGCCACTCGATCGAAAATTACCTTATATTGCCTAAAGTCGAATAGTACACGGCATATTAGTGGCTTCAACAGAAAATCCTATAAATAAAATATCCTCACAGGAGGCTCTCTTTCTCTCCAAGAAAATCTCTACGCCACGTCCCACCGAAGAATCGCTATAGCCAACAACGTAGAAAGAGAGACAAAACCTACCCGGCATATTCAAGACTTTTTTCGCTCCTCTTTTTTTGCGCGAGCGACTGCACGCGTTACGCCTTCCTCCAGATTTATAAGCACAACTTTCTCTTCCTGCGAGTATGCATGTATATATATATATATGGCACTTGCACGCGCGCAAGCGCGCTGAGAATAAATCTTGAGTGAGACCGCGTGGAAAATCAAGTCCTCCTCGCGGCATCTGGCTCGGGAAATTTATCTACTCGGCCATTTTCCGGCTACGGCCAGTTCTGATGCAACTTTTTCTATACGATGTATATAGCTGTACATACGTATTTATATATATATATACGAGTGCGATGCAGAGAGAATTTGGGGTTTGTATACATGAAGTTTAAAAATAGAGTATATTATTCCAAAGAACGAGAGCATCCGGTATGCGCATGTTTCCCATTTGTATTGAAAACTCACCGATGTACGGGCAGATCCGCTGGAAACACGAGGGAGATATACACGAAGATATTAGAATATCAACATGTCGGAGCCTTGAAATTCGATCCATATATATTTCACATTTTTCAAAAGTATAACAATCTCTGTATACACATCGAATACATTTCTACATATATACGCACACGGACATCTATTATACGTAGATAAAGCGAGGCAGTAGCATAATTTATAAGCGCGTAGCTATACGCGCTATAAATATTTAAATTCGCAGAGGCCGGGAGAGCGAGAGAGAGAGAGAGAGAGAGAGAGAGCGCGATGGCAGTTTGATGCAGCTGACGAAAAATCAAATAAAATATCGGCGCGTGACGCTCTGCGCGCTTGGCTCTGATGCGAAGTCGATATTTTGCGCGCTACTTGAAAAATCGCATTTCCTCTCTCACTCTCGCGACGAGCTATTTTCTATCCCATCTTCCGAACTTTCTTACCTCTCGGATGGTTTTGAATTTTAAAATATTTTATATATATATATATATATACATGTGTGCTCTCCTTGAATGACGGCATACGTATACGCAATCAGAGACATTCGATATTCTTACAATTAATACATACAAACCCGTCCGCTATTTCGTTGTGGTGCGTATGAATGGAGACGCGCTAAATATGCCAATCAGCTCGTTAAATTACACTGACCGCCAATACCAGTATAATACGGTCTCTACGTTTCGCGCTCTAATTCCGACATTTCACTCTCTCTCTCTCTCTCTCTCTCTCTCTCTCTCTCTCTCTCTCTCTCTCTCTCTCTCCCTCTCTCTTTTCGTGCGAGCGATAGCAGTCGAACAATTTACAATAATAATAATTGTCTTATATATCTCATCGGCTTGATTAACACGTCAAATGCTTATTCGATCATTGTCGTATTAAATTTACGCGAATTCTGTACAACGCAAACGTTACGTGGAAACGCAATGTTCATTATATTTGCCGTTCCAACTCGTTCTACGTATATTTTAACTCGCGGGCAGTTGATAACTCAATAAGGAGACGAAGTTCGTTAAGTAATTACGTATTTTACACATTTTATGTACCTTTTGAGCTTGAATTTCTCGTTGCTTTTTAATTTTTTAAACGGGTTTCGTATTATATAATTAATTACATCCGAAAGTTATAAAGTTACTGCTATTGTTTCTAGTGTTCGCTTGAAATAAGCAAGTTGAATTTTAAACGTTTCCAGCGAAGACCAAAATTTCAATTGTTTATTATAACAAACATTTTTTATTTCTCCAAAACATTAACGTCATTACCTCCAAAGTGTCACAGATTAAAATATGAAAATGAGGAGTATTACTTTCAAATTCAATCCTGCAAGACGAAGCCTCTCATCGCATTTTCATTTCGCACTTTTCGATAACCTCGCGACTATAAAATAAGCATTATTCTATCGTAAAAAGTATAAGTAATAGCAAATATCCCTTCGCACATCACCAGAAGCATTAAGAATATTTAATATTGCGTTACTCGCTATAACTCCCCAGAGTACATCACATCCCACACAAAGTACATAGCCACACCTATGCATCAGCAGAAAGAGCAGTCGCTCATGCAACTCTAAAATATATACATGTACAGGTAGACTCGCTCAGGATGATTGCTATATATTTTTTATTTTTGCACTCGAGAACGACTTCTCTTTTCGCTTAATTGCATCGCTATTACTCAGGATTTCAAGGCACACACATGGGAGTGCAAATGGTTCTCGATAAATTTTACCTTCTCTCTGCTCTCTTCGCTTCACCCGTTCACAAAAAAAAGAAAAAAAAAACAACGACGCAAGCTTGAAATTCAAGCGAAAAAAAAGAAACGTACACAAAATATTATAGGAGAAAATATAGCGCTGGCGGAGGGGGAGAAACGTTTCCGTGCAATTTCATCGCCTAATCGTCGAGCGCCGTGACTCATGAGCCTGTCAGCTGTTGTATATAGCTATATGTATATGTATATGATGATGCATCCCGCGCGCATTTATGCGTATATATATATATATATATATATATATATATATATATATATATATATATATATATATATATATATGTGTGTATACACATATATACACACGTCCCGCTTTAATAATGCTCTCGTCACTCTCGTAAGCCGATTTTCGGAAAAAAAATGAAGCTGGCAGTTCTTCTGCATATATATACATATCTATATATATATATATATAATCCGCAGTTGTTAATTTTCGCGATATGTAGGTTATAGCATTTTCGCCGAGGTTCCGCGCTATAAGAGGATTTGCTGCTGGCAAGGATATTAGCAGTAGCTCTACAGTCGATGATCGAAATTTTTAATGGAAATCTCGAGACGGAGAAGCTGGAAGTCCGAAAACAGCCGTGAGTTTTTAAATAATCAAAGCGCTATATAGAGATACGCTGCGATGTGAAAGCATTCCGCGCTGTAGTGTGTATACGGCTTTGAAAAGAGTTTGTAATCGACATGCACTGATAAAGCCTGAAAGCTTTTATTGGATCGGTCGACTCGCGAGGGGATGACGTTTGACAAGATTGCTAATGGATTTCGCGAAATGCACTTTTCAACGCACTCTTCGCCTCTGTATACGGGCTTTTTTTATTTCGTAATTTTCAATTGAAAAAACCGTCGAGCTCAATATCGACTGTAAAGAAAGCGGCAAGTTATTAGGAAAAATATTGTCTGATTTTACCGAGAATGCGTAGAAAATCGAAATTTCGCTCATGCGGTAATCGTTTCAAAATTATCGCAATCTCTCTTAAGCACCAGAGGGAATTGGTTTCGAATGAGGCTTTGCAGAATAGCCGATGTGTGATGAACGTGTCCAGTGCCTGACCATTAAATGTATTAGTATTTATACGAGTGGGCTTACGGACGCAAAGGGGTGAGAACAACGGCTTATATACAGATGTAGATTGATGGCCAATGATAGATGAATAGTTATGTCTAAGGAGACAGAAAAAGAGAACTTTTGGATATACTTTTATACAAGCATTTCGACTCTAGATGATGAAATATTCAATATGGTAGCTAGGATTTGACTAAATTACTGTGTTTCGTATAAATATACCATATACTTATTGCATCATCCAAGAACCAGTCATGTTGATCATAATATGGTTAATTATAAAAAGACAGGTATATGTAATCATTTTAATACAGCTCAATAGTTAGATCGCTTAACATATCATTGCATTGCCCATAAATATTTATCTAAACTTGCCTATTCACAAAATGATCATACCCTGACCAACGGTTGGTCAAAAGTTAGTCAACGTGAATTACCCAGCGTAAATTGACCACCATACAGTTATTCATCAAAACCCTGCGATCAGTGCTACAGAAAAGGATCGTAATAACTCGTTCTAATACAAACTGAAGCGCATAAACATACATCCTCTTCAAAATCATCGCACGTCCAAACGAGCCAAAGAATCGATAAGCGGATTTGTGGAAATCGATTTCCAGCGACGCATTAATTCTCTCATCCCCCGATCAGACTTTTAATGCGTGATCATCAGTTCGCGGCGGCTGTCGCGCATCGAGCGTATTATCCCGAGCGTCGCTGATTGAGTTTCTGATCCTGCAGCGCTTTGATTTTGATTTTCGATTTGTGCCTAATTTGCAACCTATATGTACCTTCAAATTTGACCGGCAAAGCGCGACAGTCGCGGTCTGATTGACCTTAATATATACCGTCAGTGAAAAGTCGCGAAGAAACTTGAAGAATTTTCAAGCGAAAGTGTAATAATAATAACGAATGATGCATTATATTCTTTTTAATTAACACAACATTTCTTCTCGGCTAAATTCGCCTAATGAAAAACGGCGCTAAGTCCGGCGTACTTTATTTTTACATAATTGCGTAGCGCGTAACTCACGAAGTAAGAGAGGAAGAAAAAAAATGGAAAAATTGCTCGTAATGAGGCCTGGTAGAAGAGGAGCCCTTGCTCGAGAGCGTAAGAAAATTCTGCCACCCCCGCTTGTTCACGAGCACAGCACGAGGTAGAAGGGATTACTCCTCTCTACTTCAAGATGCAAATCGTCGCTGAAAAATAAGCGGGCTCGAGTCTACGAGTGTTTCTTCAAAGTTTTTCGAAAAGGTAGAGCATTTTCGGGAAAATTCTAACTTGAGGTGGTTAATTTTGAACTTCTAAATGTGACGGTGTTATTTATTCAGGTGTAATTAATGTAGTTAGAGTTATAGATCGACTTCGTTGGAATTAAATTGCCCCAGATTAAGCAGCTTTATATTAAAGACGCACAAGTAGGCTATATTTTAATATTTATATTCGTTTAATAGAAAATAATGTCGTTAAACATTAAGTTATCCATTAGCTTCATTTTGTACTTTTATTTCATCCTTATTTCCACATTTTGAGATTAGAAATCCAACTCTCATCAGAAACGTACCCGAAACAGGACTAACTTTCATATATTAACCAGATTAAGACATGCGCGAAGTGGACTTATAGCGAATAAATACGTCTCCTTTAAAACTCACATAAACTCTCCACCAATTTCTAACTCGATAAAACACAGCTCCTTCTCTTCATCGGTTTTCCATAATCACCAAACCAGCTTAATCAGCAACAGCCACAAGTCAAAATCCCGTGTCGCTTTATTTCTTCTTCACTTCCAAGCCACGTATAGCTGAACAGCTTGGAAATAGCGAAACTTTATCCTGCGTTACTTTCGGCGCCTATACACACATATAAACCGTCGTCGGCACCTTTTCCGCGCATAGCTTCATCAAACTTTCGAAATTACGAAACGCGCGCGGTTTATACACACCAATAATGGATACCGCGTAAGCTTGTTTACCGCCGCGAAAACTTGGATGATTCGATTTTTAATGCCCAAGTGGACTTTATAGTCACGTGGATATGTCATTTTGCAGCCGGAGTTATGTCAAGAGGGTGAGGGGGGGGGGGGGGGTTAAAGAGCTTGTACGTGATTATCTCTGCCGGCCGTTGAAATGCTGCAGTGTGTTGGCGTGTAGTTTGGGTGAAAGTGAGGGTTGACTATGTATATATATATATATATATGTGTGTGGAGAGAACCGAGTTTTGGAAGTGGAGTTTTGCGGCTGTCCGACCAGTCAGCGGCTTTACTACTTGTATGACGAAGCGTCGCGGGCAAACGCATTTGATGTGCCGCAATGCGCAGTGATGCGTTGTTCTATGTACGTATTTTTACGCGAAATATTGCTCGGCGATGCGCAAGAATAAGTTTTCAGAATTGGCCGATACAGATGTAAGAGGATACTTTTTGAAATATCGTGTTTTTGATATGGGTAAAGCATCGTTTTGTCTTGAAGTTTCGACTTTGTCAAACTGCAATGACTGTATACTTTTTGACGTATTATTTAATTGTTGAACATATATAAAATTTAATTATAGATCTTTGCTTTACATTATTACGCGATAACAGGAAGCAATCTATTAATTTTCATACTCAGAATGAATACGCTTGACATATGAACCTTGAAAATAAATGTATAATGTTTTAAATATTTTATCAGTGCCGTATATAATAATTGTTGTCCTAGAATTTAATAATCATTAGAAACATTCTTGAAAGTCACATGTATACCTGAATTCTTCAGAAATCCTTACGCAAACGTAGTGAAAACCTCCTTTTTTCACCACCAAATCCCATCCAAACTGAAATCACTCGAACTTATCACCGGCCATAAACTCACCGCCCGTATACGTGTTACAAGAGTCGAAAAAGTAAGAAAATCCCTCAGCGCTGGCTAATAACCTCGTCGATTTAACGATCTTGACCCGAGACTAGTCGTCGTGCAGAAAACGACGACAGCTATTTACTCCTGAAATCTTTATCAGCTTGTACACGGGAGCTTAAATCGAGCAGCGCTTTAACTTTGTCCAACGCAATGGCGAATTTGAAATTTCAACGAGATCTGAACGAGACTTTACGGGAGTGCGTGCGTTATCTGACGGTCCGAAGTGAGAAATATATACGCATAGTGGCTTTGGTTTATGCGTCCGATGAGTGTGTTCCCTTTATACTTTCTGGCTTCCGCTAGATATAGAGATTGAATGTATAACGCGCTGATTTTATTATACGTGAAAATTTACGATTTGGTCTCGGTATTGTGCGGATAGGCGATTTTATTATTTCGATGCTGCGGTGTATTTTATTGTTTTCCATAGATTTTATTATCAGTATCTCGTGGCTTGTACTTCGGCATCTCTTATAAAAATCTGGAGCAGATCGTACAGTGCTTGATCAATTCGAATCGTTTAGATAAACTCGATCCTATAATCGTTGTCAATGTCAATGTAAAAAACACATCGCGATGTACTTCGTTTCGTTTGTGAAAGGAGAACAAAATGAGAAATGGTCTAATTAATTAAAAGTTAATTATCACATTCAGACACACTTTGCGTGGTCTTATTGTAGTTGAATCTATATTCTCACATTAATTTGGCTTCGAATTGAATAAACGTATAAATCAATTAATTAACAGTATAATTATATCAGCAAAACCCAATATAAATTATACCTCGTCCAAGAGATTCCATAGCAGAAAGTCGAAACTGCTGACCGTGGAACCTCGCAGAATATCTCCTGCAACTTGGAAAATTCCCCTAAAATTAAACTTATACATTTTCCTGACGGCATATATCAACCGCACACTATTCCCCGGCAACCGAATTTCTCTCTGCGCAGAGTGTATATCTCGGGTGACGTGCACTACCACAGGCCACAGTATCTCCCACGTGTGTTTTATCTTTTTTTTCTCCCGCTCTTTCCAAAGAGCGAAAAATATATGCTACACGGCCTCGCGCAGAGCTTAATTGAGCCTCGCGAAGCCACGGGCCGTTTTATCTCTGTTTATTTTACTTTCGTTAGCCCGGAACGTTTCGTTTTTTTTCACGTGCACTACCATGGCATATCGGCTCGTGGCATCGATGTTTTTCCTCCTCCGGATTAATGAGACTCGGGAAACCACTATCGACAATCGCTCCTGTAATTGCGCGTACTCGACTGCTGCGATTGAAAATTAATAAAGCTGGAATTGTCGACTATGCGGTGAACCTCCACGCTGGAGTTATTGTGATTAATCGCAAGGTGAATCATTTTCTCGCCAGCGGATGAATATTAATTTATCGTTTTTTATATCGGTATATAAATGTAGTATGGACGAGGTTGAAGTGTAAAAAAAAACAATTTCCGATAGATCCCCACCGCAAATATCGCATTACACGAATATATACAGAGAGAGAGAGAGTGGAGGGACGCTGTTAGCCGGCTTAACCGAATCAATTTCGATAAAAACAAGCGCGCAAGCTCGCTCGAAATTTCATCGGTAGTCCCCCGTATACACGCTTTAACAGCTCGTCGATAGATATATATCCCAGCGTCGAGAGAGGTTTAGAGGAAAAAATCCCGGTCGGCTTACACTGAGCCGTGATCCGGAAAAAGTATCCGCGAAAAAACGGGGGACTGAGTCGTAAAGAGCGAAAATCGCGCGCAGCGTCGTCGAGGCACGAGGATCTCGGCAAAGAGCTGTTTGCACTGCTTTGCAGGAGAACGTGCAGCGCCGCGGGAACGAGACACACAAGGCAAACGAAGGATTAGGCGGACCTCGGGGACTTACACGTATACGTGCGGCGACGCTGTGGTTTTTCGCTCTCTAAGCTCGCGATAACCGGTGAGCTCGTTGAGCTTGCGGAAAGCTCAACGAGCAGGTTATATGAAATCTCTAAAAGTTGTTGTAAAAGTGCTCTTCATACCGTACAATTAGATCCCGTGAAAAATGAAAAACACTTCGTAGAATGAAGTAGGACTACTCTTGGGAGCTTCCGAGTTCGAACTTGGACGGAGTCAAAGTTTGACGGGAGAGGAAAAAACCGGAAAAAAGCTCCCCAAGAGCATCAACTTTCATTTTATACCTCTTACTCGCCGGCTCTCGGTCTTGGCCGAGTTCACTTCCAACTTCGCTGCGTCTTTTTCCTTTCCACAATCGTCCTTATATTATTCCCTTGCGGCAGTTTTCGTTATTAACGTTGTGCGGTCGAATTACGCGCATGAGAACGAGTTCGCATGTTCGTCCATGTTTTCCTAGGACGATAAATAATCAGCTATTATCGTAACGATCCTGTCCCTATCGGATATCGGTCGGTTATTTATAATGAGTCAGCTGCAGAGGAAACAGGGCTGCGAGACGGATGTCGCGGCAAAGCAATACACCAGCCGCGAGAGGAATCCCAATTAAGTTGTCGAGTAGCAAGTATAGGATTAGAGGAAAAAGGATTGAAGCGTTTATTCGATAAGGAGTTTTTATTAATATTGAAATCGAATGGAATAATATCTTTGTTTGGGCTAGAATCATAATAATCAAGGTGTTTGTCAACCATAAATGATTCCAATAAACAACAATTTACTCTAGTCAAAAGCTTGAACATGAATAAATGCAGTTATATAGTGAAGAATCGATAAAGTGTTACGTCCTGACTATCCTACATTGAATAGATAGGAACGTAATGATATGTGTAATGGCGAGGTTGTAAGAACCAGGTACTAGTTGAGGAGATTGCAGCTATTGACTTGTACTAACAGGTAATTTGGATTTTCTCTTAAATGAATATAACTCGCAAGATCTCTTTTACGGTAAACCGATCGTTTATTCAGATAATTTTTAGAAGTGAAAGTAAATAATCAATCTTATTTCAATGTAAAATAATATTCTCATTTAATTTAAAAGACTTGTAGTTTATAAAATCTGTATATTTAGACTGTGTAAGAAATATGTAATTGCGGCTAGGTGGCTTTATGTTTTAAAGTAATTGTCACCATAATGAGTTGATTTCACTATCTACAAATTCACCGTAAATCGGATATATCTTATTTTTTTGTCGTCAATAAAAACGTTAAAATTGTTACTAACCTTCTCAACGTAGGTCTGCATAACCAAAATCACAAAACCATCACATACCAAGCGTTCTTTCGTATACCAACGATATAGACACCAGCTTAAAAAATACAATTTTTCATTCGCTCTAAATTCGTTTAACACCTAACTGCAGCAGCAACATGAGCAATTAAGAAAACCGTCGCAATTTTTCCTGTCTTAATCCTTTTTTGCAAAGCTAAGAGAAAGAGAGTAGAGAGTGAGCCACGAACTTTTACAATCATTCACAATTATATCGCGGACGAAATTACACAAGTTCCCGCCTCGTAAGCCGAAAGTGTGGAGGAAGAAGTGCGAAGTAGCCAAAAAGCAAAAAAAAAAGAAATTAACGAGAAACCTGTTTCAGGCACTCTTGAGATTAAGAAAGCCGTATTAATCTTCAGTGGATAAGACAGTTTAAGACGCATAAAAATTAATTTTTTTCTTATCGCTGCAAAGACCGCTTAGTAATAATTGAAAACAGCTGCCGTGCGCAGAACAAAACTTGATTTAGGCTTCAAGATATCTGGAAAACAAAATCATTTATTTAAAGAATAATAAAAAGTGTACCACCAAAAAATATCCAGATCGCGCTTGAAGCAGTTAGTACCTATTCAACTGTAAATCAACCACCACTTACATTAAGAAGACCAAACAATAAGAATGCATACTAATAACTTCCAAATATCAAAGCAACGGCCCCGACTTGAACAAAGACCCAAAAGTCATTCTCCACAAGAGCTTCCTCAGAATCTAGGCGTCTTAAACTCCTTCTAAACCCGACAGCTGTCTCTAAATCTCGTTACATTTCTCACCTTCGCATATACACCTCTACTGCACACCACATCAGCCGAGGGCGGAAGTTTAGCAGCGCGCGCGACTGGAACAAATTACGGACTTTTGGTTCTGTCTCTGCGTCTAGCCACAAACACATGCATAAGAGAGGGAGAGAAAGCGTAATCAACAGTAATTATATCAGCGGCAATTAGGTCGGCTTGATTAAGCACGTAGACGGCGCAAAGTAGGAGATGCAACGCGAACTGCGCTGCAGACGATTGTAATCGTAAATATATAACACGAGGCGTATATGCGTGTAAATACACGTTACTTTCTCCATTAGGACGCCGCATATTTCTTCATTTGACGGGCGCTCCCGCGAAGTACAGATGCGCACCGCCGGAATACAAACGATCATTGCGTTTTATGGCCCGGCGGTTATATAGTTCTTTTTTTTTCGTTCGTCTATGTCTCTGTCTCTGGAGATTGAGAGTTTCCAGTGAGGCTTTTTGTAAACGACCGAATGTGTGTACGAAGTCGTTTTTTTTCTTCATTCGAACGATCGCGCGATGCTACGGTCAACTTAGTTGCCAGATAAGTGTATACATATATAGAGCTCGGTACGTTCTATAACGATGTAAACGCGAGCGAGGAACTTTTGACGCCGGAAAATTTGCTTTACACTCCAGCGGCGTGACGCGGAACTGCGTGAGAGCCCACATCGGGAGGTTCGCGTATATATATACATAAGGTTGCACATAGCGGCGGAGAAATGGGTCAAGCGAGTTTTCCTTGTTATAATTAAAATCTGATGCTAACGTCCTGCAAGGATTGCGATGTATATAATATACTTTTAGTTTGTTATAGGCGTGTTTGTCATTATTGCGTTGCTAACAACAAACTTTTCTTGTTTTCTGTTTCAGGTAAGATTTTTTTTTGAGCTGCACTAGACTCCATGTGCGTTAACACGATTATTAATTCACGTAAGCATATTATATACAGAGGAAAAGCAACAAGAAGATTTCTTTGAATTTTTTGCGTGACTTTAAAGTTCGTAAAACGACGGATCAATAAAATGGACAATTTTTAATTGGCATTCCAACTTCTAAAATATCAAAAAATTCCAGCTTGACCAATAACTCAAAGAACGTCCACGGCGTCGAAAAAAAAACGAACGAAACGCGTATTCTTTTTTTATATCATATAGCGCATCAAATTTTTCACTCCACCGCGCACATAATCCAATGCACGTATGAATTCCTCCGCTCCAGAGAGAATTTGAAAAATGACGACGGCTGCTCGTGAAGCTAAATTAGGCTTATCGACGTGGCTGAAAAATCACGAGCGTTATATACGCCGAGAGAGAGAGAGAGAGAGATAACGACAGAGCCAATGACAAATCGAACTTTATATACAGAGAAGATGACGCAAGGTATATGCGCCAGACGCGCACTTTTTGGCGACTGAGCGTAAAAAAAAGAAAGCGCGCATTTTATTGAATATCAATTTTTATATAAGACCGATCTCGGCGGCTGTGAAATTTTATCGGCTCGATTCTCTCGGCTCTCTTTATTCGAGGCTCGGTCGGGGTTGAGATATATATATATATGTATAGTCCTTTTCTTCTTCACTTGAGAATCATTGGAATAACTGTATAATGTATGAGGTACTCATTTCAGGAATACTTTGAAATGCCTCTCGTTCAGCCGCTCTTTACTCGCTAAAACAACGGAAAAATCCTTCGAATTTATACTAATCCTCGACGAAGCTCTATCCATTTTTTTTTGCTTATTCTTTCAGCGTAGAAATTCGCTAACTAAAAGTTCGGGGCTTGTAACGATATACCGCGGCGCGAAAAAAGCTCCTCTGAGCGAAACGAATCTCGAGCTCTTTTTTTTAAAGTCACGCGAAAGAGCAGCTGTATAAAATGAAAACTGATTCGAAAGCTTTAAGCTGGATCGTTCGAGGAGAAATCTATCTTCATCCCTGCCCAGCGCGATGTCGACTCGTAAAACCCAAGCGCATTTATACAAAGCGTGTATAGAAGCCGAGTCTGTCTTCTTATAACACTCGTTATTCCGGTCTCGAGTCCTTAAGACTGGATTTTAACAGCTGGAAGCCGAGGCGGACAGTCGTTATTTTTAACGAAGGTAAAACGATACGCAATTGTCTTTTACGAGAGACTGCCGACGTTAATTGCGTGCGTTGCTCTGGAGAAAGAGTGGAGGAGAACTACTTCAGGGGGATGATTATGTCGTTCTTTTTTTACTCTCTTCGAGCGGTTGTGGGAGCGATGGTTATGTCATTTTTGGGAGTGTTTGTATATCGTATGGAAATAATTATTTTTGAAAGTCTCAAGGGTAAGGGGAAGGCTTGTCCTCATTGAAAAATTTGAAAAAAATTCATCCCTTGCTGGTTTTCCTCTCAATCCCGGCATCTTACCATTAAGCGTGGGTTTAGCAAGCGCTTAATAATTAAAATCCGTTGAAAGTTGGCGCATAAGCTAGACCGTGAGTGCAGCCACCAGGTAAAGTTTTTCCCTGTTTTCTATATTAAACGACGCTCTCCGCCTCGAGGTGTACTTTTATTCCTGGTAGGATTGCGTTAACAGATTTCGCTTTGTTGAGAAATTTTGTTCGTCTTTTGTGAATATTTCAACCTAAGAGCCGCAGGAGACCGCAACACCAATAGAGAAAATAAGAGGCCGCGTTTTAGCATTATTCCCTTGAATTTCCAAAGAGTCGAATTGAAATTCAAAGTGGACTGTGTATACATTCGTAAACTGAATTCCAACTATGTACACCTTCGGAATTAAAATATTTAAATTCGCTGTAAATCCGATAGCCCTCCTGTTAACGCTGGAATTTTCCTCGAAATTCGAGAGGGCTTTTTATAGCTGAGTCGTTCCGTGTCTTCGATCCATTGGGCGAATTCACGTTAAAAAGTTTCACGCGAGGGTGATCAAACAATCTTTCGACAACGTCAAATGAGCGCCTGATTCATTTGTTTTTAGAACGACATCGCCAATCCTTTCATTATCTCCGAAACTGTTTTACCGACCGTTCTCTAGATAACCGCATGTATTAATAAACTACGTTATGTAATGCAAAACGTGCTCTCTATACTCTGAAACCTTTCGCCAAACAATGTATTCGATGCGCCGTCGGTAAAACAGTTTCGCAGATACCCTAAGTAGCACGAGGCCCCTTAATTTCGCAACTTTCCGACGAGAAATTCCGGCACAACTTGGGCAACGGTTGTTTCCCAGCGTCATGCTATACAATTTCGACAGCGCGTGATAAGCCAAGCCCCGGCATTGTATATCTCGTGACGTGGAAATTTCGTGGAATTTACATCCCCGCACGTCTCCCCAAGCTATTGTGTCGGCTACAATCGCATTACAAGTAAAAGTGGCTCCCGCGCGATGCGATTACTCCGGATATACCAGGTCTTCGCTTGGTAACGCGATTTTCTGGCTTTACGAGGGTGGGGGTGGATCGAGGCTTAGAGATTCAATTGGTCGTGGACGCTGCTTCGCTCTTCCGTCATTTCTTGCTCGTCGTTTCTAAATACCTGTTAGCGGATAATTAATTTCGTTTCGCGAGGCGGCAGGAAGTTTCTGATCTCGTTCGGGGAATTAATGGAATTAGCTTTTTTATTCTTGAAATCGGAACTGATAATTAAGAGATTCCAGTTTCGGTAAAAAGCCTCTTGACCCAGCATCCCGGATAACACTACACGAGGTCACACACTCCTCGAAAGAGGCTATCGCTAAAGACCCAAGTATGCTCGCACTTGGCCTTCGCTCTGGAAGAAGTCAAAGTCTCGTCTCTAAGCCGTCCATTAACCGAAACGAAGACGAAGTAGGTGGTAGAGACCCTTGTCCGTTCCAGAGATCGCTCTGAAAAGGAATATATAGAAGCGGATATAGTCACCTCGACACTTGCTGAAACGGAAGCGCTGAGAAGTTTCGACGACGACCAGCATAGTATATATAGCTCATGAATGCTGAGAGCTGGACTATGCGGACCAGTGAACAGGGACAGTGAAAGCCAGTCTTAAGATGAGCTGCTGCTATTTCCATGCTCTTGCACAACAGCTGCAGCTAGCTCGGTTATTATTACACGGTTCATTGGGCATGTTAAATGCATCTTCGGGGGTATTCACACTGTGTATGCGCAATAATGCCAGCTGACGATCGGACAAATTATATCCTCCCCGGTTCGCAATATATAGGCTCGTGTTCACGTGGTTTGACTGGTATATGCAAGAAAATCCCCGTCGTCGAGCTTCATTAAACGACGATGTCTTTGGACTTGTCGCTCGAAAATGGCAATAGCCCGGGCACTCCGTCACTGTCGCCGGGAATTCGCTTCTCTATATTTATATACCGAGGCTGCAATTTTTCTCGGCTATCTCGTTACCGCACGATGGATACACATAGGTGTATATATATATATATATATATATATACGTGTGTGGCGAGTGGATTTTCATCTTAATATTCGATTTCGTTCAGAGATTTTAGGGGATATATACTCATCCTGTGTGGACGGTATGTATCGTAGTGTTGATTGATGGGTTTTGAAAACAGTTATTGTCGGGAAGTATTACACGGACGGAGCCGATCGATTATTTTCAGATTTGACGAATGAGGATTGACGTTTGGAAATACATGTATATAGAAAATCGATGAGGTTTTATGGACGATTGACATAGGGTCGGTATATTTTTTGCTAAAGTGTTAACTCGTTAATTGTTGCTAAAGAGGTTGAGAACGAAATGTTAATTTTCTCACTTGTATTTGAACGTTATGCCAATATTAGGAAATCTGATATAATGAATATTAAAAGTTTTGGATTTAAATTTGGTGAATTCAAAGATTTTAAATAATAAGCTTTAGAACAAAGGTTTAGCTCAATATTTTAGTGAAGTATCAGATTAGTTTAAGATTACATAACGTTTTAGACAGAAATCTCGGATGTAATTTTTCAGTACTTAGAAGATCAGTCTTCACCAAATCGCAAAGGGAAACCTTCCGCTATACATAAAATACAACTGGAACGCATCTATCAAAAGAGAATAAATAAAAAGCAAGAAACTATCTCCAGTTATGCGTATTACACCTCCGGCCATGACTATAGATATACACGCTTATACGCAAGCTCGACCCCCGTCTAAGAGTACATCTTCCAGTATAGCATATCCAGTTCCGCACGACGACACGCGCGTTTTATCTCTGCCGGAAAATTGCCAGTTTTATATTTCCTGTCTCCGCACTTTCTCTCTCGTGCTGCACACAGTTGGCGCAACACAGGCTGCTGCTGCTGCTGCTTCTCGGTCTTTCATTATGTCGGTTTTTGCCTTCCGTCTTTCATTCGACGGGAACTTTTGTTTCTATATACTCATATATATATATATATATATACGAGGGACCGACGGGGAGAGATTTTTTAAATTAGAATCTGCGGCTTTGATGTGCGCGGGTGTATGTGAGCTTTTTTATTCGGAGTAAGTCAGAACTTGGAGAGTAAGAAGTTTAGGATAAACACAAAAGTTTAGAGCGCATCGCATGTTCTTTCCTTTTAAAGGGACTCGCACGCTGCTTTTTGTTGTACGGGCGAGAAAGCGTAGCCTCTTTCGTCCGAAGAAATTTCAAAAAGCTCGAGATCGTTTCTTAGAGGAAAATGCCGTGGCAAAAGGGTTGGAAATCGCATTTTCGTTATATATCACGCTTTAATTGTTTTTTCGATCTTCGACTTCGCCAAATGGCTCGTTCTAACTTTCACTCGAAGTATATATAGACAGTCTGGGAAACACCGCAGTCGTAACCTTTAACACGCGCTCTCGAGACGTTCGAACTTCATCCATAAACACGTGCGCGCCTTTGATCGCCGTAAGTTTGAATCCACATAATCAAGTCAATTAATTCCCGCGTTGGTGTATAACTTTTTAACAGCGTCTATATCTTCGAAAAGTATATATGAGGTGTCGGTATGTATGTGTCAGTAACTGCAAGTGGACGTGGCGATTTTCGCGTTTACAGACAGTTTTGCCTGTGCGAGAGAATCTAAAGGTTCTTTGGAGTTAACGGGCATGCACTATACGATGATAGAGATACTTTACGATATTACGATTGTATGTCGTTGAAAAGTGATGGAATTTATACACTTATTCTTGGTTAAGTTTAATTATGATCAACGGATGCTTAATTTTAAAAACCATTTTTTCACCATATTATGGCCAGAAATGATGATATTTAACAATTTCTGGTCATAATATGGTGAAGTTTCTACATCAAGTATTCAATGTTCTTTACTTCGTAAAATCACTTTTAATAGAAGCATATACACATTTGGCAAAGTTTATATAGGTCATGCACGTGTTCAATATCTATACGTATTATTAACCAACGCTTGGTCAACAATTGACTAAAACTCAAATTTTCGATAAAATAAAATGCTTCTTTAATCTCTCGAATCTCAAAACGCAAAACATCCTCACCCACCTGTCCAACGTCATTAAAAGCACGTTTCGAATCGTTACACCGCTGCTCGAATTACGCTGTATACAGTATAAAAAAGCTAACCTCCCCCTACATCCGCTCGTACAAGCATATAAATTTCCGAGGTGCTCTTCTCCCCTCGACCGAGCTAAACTTTCGCCTTACTGCTCACTATTGCATTTTTAGAGCATGAAATATCTTGCGGAACTTTTACGCGCCCGACCTAGCGCATATAGACACGCGTGTATAACTTCGCGTCGAAGCTGAAAATGAAAAACATACACACATACATCTAGCTTTCTCTCTCTTTTCGACGGATTTTCAATTTTCCGGAATTATTCTCCGGAAGAAGTAAGCGGAGAGCCGGAAATTCCGGCGAAGGGGAAAAGTAATTCACGGAATAACTAGCCCGCGATGAAAAAGCAAAACAGATGCGCGGTGTGGACGCGCGACTGATAGACATTCTTATCGCGTACTTTGTGCTGCTGTCCGATCGATATGCCGAGCCGCCGGCGCCTGGGGTATTACGCGCGCGTACAACCGAGAAATTTCTCGTCTCCGATAAAAAATGCATTGGCTTTTTTTTCTTGCCTTGCGTTCATCTTCCTTCTTTGTAGCCGAACTTCTTCTATTTTCTTCCGCGCTTGTATATTCTTATCTCGTGGGCAAGTATTTCAGCTATTAAAGCTCATCGTTTATTGCGTTCCGTTATTGTTGTTCACTTTTTATCTTTATACATTTTTTCTTTATTCAAGCTTGGGATACCTTATCTGTATGGTATATATACCTAGAAAATCAATTAATAAATTACACGAGCATAAATCTCAGAAATAAAATTACTACATTAAAGTGCAGAATATAAATTATTTAACACATACAATCGTGCGCTTGTATTATCCGTATGTATGTTATACGGTTAATTTATTACGCAACCGAGCGCACGACGTTAATTTACGAACAATGTTGAAAGTTCATAATATGCTCATACCTGGAAGTTCAGAAACAAGTTAACCGACTAACTCCCCCAGCAATCGTGCGAATGAGCAGTTTGTGATTTCGCAATATTACCAATGAATCTTAGAATGTGTCTCTGACACCGAGTCACACCGCGGAAAAAGCTCTCCATAAATTTTATACATCCGCCTCTTGAAGACCTCCTACTTTCCCGCCCACTTCAGCTGCTCTATTTTTGTACTCCAAGCTGCTCACGCACAAAGAATCACCGCCGGGAGACTTTAGTCTTGCGAAAGTGAGAAAATAAAGAGATTACCAGCCGCATTCGCAATTTCATGCGTTCAATTGATGATTCGATTAATTGTTAATAAAATATATATACATAATGCCATTATTGAGGCAAACTATTTCGCATTACTTCGCCGCAAGATGGCGCTTCGGAGTGTAATCTTCGTTATCATATCTATATTATACGCGAAATTCCCATTTGAGCTAGAGCTATATACGCCGGCCACTTTGCTGCGTCCTCAGAATCTCAGCCTCTTTATGCATGTATATTTATTCGCACGGGATTGCTTATAAGCTTGTTTCCGGCTTTGGTCAGCGATGTGTATAGGTTGTTACCGGCGTGAATAATTTCGGCCTTGGGTCACTGCGTAGAAAAAGGCACATCGAGAGTAAAAAGAATATATATATATGGAAATTCCCGGTCGAGTGGAAAAATACGCGTTTGGTCAGCCGCCGCGTTGAGTTATTTGCATGTTTACTCTATACTGCCTTTCCCGTTCGAACATAACGCGTTTCTATTTATATAATAGATGTACCGATGAATCACGTTGATATGTATCATTGAACGGTCCGGTATATATATAAGTAGCTCTATATAATTTCATTAGCCCGTTCGCAGAAGCCAACGATTAATTAGAACGAATCAAAAGACGATCCATGCCTCCTCCCTCCCACGAGTATAAACTTTAATCACAGCCTGCAGCAGCAGCAGCAGCAGCAGCGGCTCTTAATAATTCAGTCTCGCACCGACAAAGACCCTCGACTCTTTCGCCCACGTTCTTTCTTCCCTCTCCCCCCTTTAGGCTTTTATTAATAGCCTTGACTATTCGTACAGCTATACGTATACATATATATATATATATATATATATATATATATATATATATATATATATATATATATATATATATATGGCAAGTCTTATCTTCCCGTAAAGCCATCCCGGAATCGTCGGCGTCGCTCTCCTGTGTGTGTCCCTCGGGCGTCTGCTCATTGTCGTCGACCTCCCCCCCCCCCCTCCTACATTTTCCTGGGGAGGCGCATTATTACCCTCGAAGTACAATCGATTCCCCCCTGGAGCAGCCTGGAGTCGTCTACTGGTTGAGACTATGTTTTGTGCTCTGTTGCGTGTAGAAGTCTACTTGTATATTATTGTATATATATATATATATATATACGAGCATGTGAATACAGCAACTTAAATTTCCACCGGGAATTTTGCACCTTCTCGGATATCCGTGTACTTGCTCAATCTACTCTTTCTGTCATGACATTCGAATTAGTTTTGAATTATTCTATATTTTGAGTTGTGGAGTGGTTAGTTATTTCGATGTTCAATTTTCTGAAATAAGAAGTATCGTTTGAGAAATATTATATATTGTTATTATATAGAAGCTTGGCTCTTTATTTTTCTTTCTTTTCTTTAATGATATAATTATTCTTAAGGGAGCCCGAAAGTCATTTCACACAGATTTAAATAATAAAAGCAAAATTACGTTAAAACACGACACAGTTGCTCTCCATAATATAATTATCTATCATTTTACAAAGTTTGAAGTTTATATTATGTCAATATTTCACAGAATAAAGTTTGAATCACGAGATTTTGAGACATTATTCAAACTTTATTCTGTCAGATATTGACATATAAACTTAAAACTTTGTAAAAATAGTAGCTAATTACATTACGTTATTTATTTATTTTAAGAAAATTAGTTTATATTGTCGTCTGCTATTTTGTAACGTGACTCCCTTAATTAATTGGTCGCTTTCGCTTTTAATCTCTCATTATATTATAATCACATTATAGACGTTCTATAACATACCGCAAACTTTCAATGTAACGCATCCATTTTTCAATTGACTCATCTTCGCGGATATAACCCCATACGCAAAGATTTCCATTCAACCGAATATATCGAGCCAATGAAAGTTCAATTAACCAGCGGAAACAACAAATTGTACTCACATTTTTCGTGGCATTACTGCGCGCGGCCGAATTCAATACTTCGAGCTTTAATTAAAATGCAAATTCGAATGACTCAGCCAGGCGAAATAAATTCAGATTCCCTTTGTACACCTCCGCAAGGCACAGCCTTCATATATATATATATATATATACACATTCACACACGTATCTATGTACGAAAACACAAAAGTTTCAACGAAACGCGTCTATACGCATACTTCACTTTGCTTAATGAATCAGTAGCGCAGAGGCAAATAAGCGCGGGAAAACTTGTTTCTCCCGGCGCGAGAAACCCCCAAAGTGAATTCCGCCGATGTGTATTGTGAATCCAATCTCATTTCTCGAGTTCGTATATCTCATTTCGTTCACTTAGCGAGCGTCGGTTCGCGCCGCGAGAAAAAAAATCACCATCATCCACAGCTCAAAGTTTTTCTCTCCAGAGCTGCTCCACGACAGGAAGAGAAAACCCTCCCGGTAATGGCTCGATAACGAAGTTATTTACTCGAAAGAAATCGAACCGTCGTCGAGACGCTCGAGGAAGATTTTCCCGCTGCAATTGCGGCTATGCGAACGCACCGAGTGTATATATACCTGAAAACGATGCGGAAACTTCGTAAACTGCCGGAGCTTTATTTTTTTCTATATAGCAAACGGCTGTATATTAAGCGGCTTTATGCGAATTTGCTAATTGCGCGTACACACATTATCGGATCGTTAAAATGCACGAGCGCGTGCTTTCCCGGTGAATCACGCCGTTGGCAAATACGAGCTTGCGCTAAAAGCGTCGCATTCGAAAATTCAATTTTGAAGCCGTGTGTGTGTAGGTTGTATCGTTAGACATGTAGTTGATGCGATTACGTGTATATAGAAGGGGATCAATTCTTTTTGAGGGGGTGTGTTGATTAGGTTATAGGTTAAATTTATGTGATGCTGGTGTCGGGAAAAATAAGGAGACTTTTGCGGTAATGGATTTCTCGAATGAAAATTTCTTTCATTTTGTGCTGATACATTTAGTAATTTTATCGATAGATCAAAGAGTCTTTATTGTTTTTTTTGTTCACAAAATACCTGCAAATGCAACGCAATTACATATACAGACTTAAAAGCTCCTAAAAACCAGCAGCCTTCCCCCCTGACTGCAATTCAAAAATGCCTGTCAAATATATGCATATACATTCTCGAAATCTCGAAATTTTTCTCTCCAGCATTTCCGAACGCAAACATCGGCTGGAAATACGGCGTACGAGACGTTCGTAAATATATATACACGACGATTTTCCGGAGCAGTTCCGTATCTCTCGAAAACGTCGCAAGATCGACACTATGTCGAGCTTTCGCGCGGGAAAATATGTCTAGTCGTCGTCGCCCTTTCAAAATAAAAGAACATCGTATATATAATATATAGAACACTCCCCCTTAAAGCTCCGAGAGGTAAAATACAATTTTGCCGTAATCTCCTTCGGTCTTGTGTCCCGTTCTTGGTTTTATTCAATACAATTAATAAAGCTCCCGCGCCTAGGCGATTGTTGTACTAACGAAGCCGAGGATAATAAATCATAATCTCGTAAAGGCGCAAGGATAAGTCGCCGTTCGCGATGTCACACTGTGTACTGAAGGTAAAAAGCTCGACGTCTATTTCTGTACGTGTGTATATATATAGAGGTATATATGCGAGAGGAATGACGTGCCAGCGGCGAAACAAAGAAAAATGAAGAATGACCGCGGGTAAATGGTGCTAAATGAATTTTCGCTCGATTGAGATCTATGGAGTTGAAAAGAAGACCCTCGAGTGCAATAGAAAAATTACAAGCTGACGATTTAAAATGGTATATTGAAAACGGTCTATAGGCGGCCGATCGCGTGTAAAGAATATAAAAAGCTCCTTCAATTTAAGCGAGAATCCGACGAATAAATAAATACCCTCAGAAAAACAAAGTCGTAAACCCTCAAGACAAAGCTCGACCGCATGACACACACACACGCACATATATATTAGGCACACAGTCCAGTAAAGAAATTCGCAGCTGAATGAAGACGAGCGCGTGGGTGTGCCGTGCACGCAAAATTTATCGGGTGTCGAGCTGACGTACATGTAAAGACCGCCCTCGTGATTGTGCGATTAGGACGAGAGGTATGTGGGACGTTATTAGGGGCGTTGAGCTGCGAGGGACAGCGAACAGAGAAACTGCGATACCGGCGACGATGTAAGAGCTGCCGAACGACTGGACAGTAGTTGTGTATCGGGGTCGAGCTGTGGCTCGAAAATAAGGGCTTGAACTATTTAGATTGTATAGAGTAATGATTAAAATCGAATCTATGCGTGGAAAATACCTCGGGTATGTATAGAGCGCTTGACGAGAGGAAAATCATACAAACCATTTTCCCGCTGGAACAATGGCTTTGTACTGGTTTTTTAATAGAATCCGTTACCCGGAGCAAATTCCAACTGGTACGTCGCTTCTAAAAAGATTCCTCTCATCCGCGTACGATAATGACAGCTCGGGTTATATACGAATATACAAAGCACACAAATTAACTTCGAAAGCTGGCGCAATTAGCGGAGCTAGTATAATTTAATCGAGTTTTCCGAGATCTTCCCAAATACTTACAACTCACTCTAAGAAGCAGCGAAACTTTTAAAATAATTCAATAAGACATCGGATTTACCGATCGAGTGCTTCGTGTTCATAAAAGACAAAATTCAGTCCAACATTTTATATTGCCTCATTGCGAAGTCGAAAGGGCATGAAGTTCGAAGGAGCAGACATAGAGCTTGACAGCAGACGACAAAAGTTGCAGGAAAAAAGTCTGTGACATTCGCGTTATTTAGCTATACGTTTGTATATAGTCTGTCCTCGCAATTTCGACTATATACGTGCCTCAATCGACAGCTTAACGCGATTGGATTGGTGTTTTGCTTTTGCTGTCTCTCTCTCTTTATTTATCTCTGTAGTAGCGTAACGATGCTTTCAACTTCTATGTATATAGGTGATCGAGCCTATGCTACAGGCGAATTTAGCTCCTTTTTGTACGCTTCGAAAGTCCCCGCACGCTTTTCTCTCGTTCGGGAAAGGAAATTTGTTTCAATTTCTGTACATTTCGACTGGCCCTTTTCACTACTCGTAATTGCTAAAATCTTAGCAGCATTTTGTAATACACGTACTCTCTTCGTTATCTCATTGGCTGCTACACCAAGAATGAAATTCAATTATCAAAATGTATATTACAAAGTTTTAATAAACATCTAACCATCGAAACATTCCGTGTACAGTCGGTAAAACAGTTTCAAAGTTAAAGTCATCAATCGTCTCATTAACATCACGAAGCATTAAAAACCAATCTCTCATAAAAACATCTACTTTTTCCCTTCCAGGTGAGTTAGCCATCAACAATGAAGTCGACCATAAAAACCACGTGACCTCCCGAGCCTCATCAATTCCCGAACAAGCCTCTATACAATGTACACCGGTCTACGGTCTAATTACGAATCCGCATGCATTTCTCATCCAATTATCTCCGAGAGGAGACGCGCGTAAAATCCCGACGTCGTCAAAGCTCGCACACGTCACCCTCAATTAATCCGTCTCCGCAAGGCTATATATGTATAATAGCGGTCGAAAACTCTGAAAAGTGCAACAAGCCGCGAAACGCGCGCCCTCTAGCGGCCTGGCGCTATATACACGCGGATCTTTTCAGGTAAGTAGGTCGGAGTTCAAGGTGCGCGGAGGCCGAAAACCATTGCGGTTCTCGAGAAGCGTATAAGAGAACGTCTTGTGGGAAGGGTCGAAGATATATAAGTGTGCTCGTTATAACTCGCGAGACGGGCCGTTAACGCGCTGGAGGCTATTATCATATACACTGTTGTCAGGGCTAATTTCGCCATCTTCCGGGGCGTGTATATTTTCGAGGATTTCTCCGAATCGATAAGATCTCGGCCGCCACCGCGCGTTATTTCCCATATACATGTGCGAGAATCTATACCTGAAGGAATCCTTAGCTGCAGCTCGTGTCTATAGGCGACGAGCTGCATAGAAAGCCGGATATACATCGACGTCGTCAATTCGCGCGGTAACGAATCCTGCATGATCCTTTGAGATCCTTAGTATCCATACCTTCTATACATATACGTACACCTATTTCCCAGCCATCCCCGTGGATGATTGGATTCCAGACGGCCTCCGTGCAAAGGATCGAATAATAAGCGTTCGAGAGAGCCGCCGCTTCTTCTTATATGCCGAGCACGTCCTGTGCAAAGTGCCCAGGACACACACCCGTCCTTTTGCTGCTACACTACTACCGCTGCTTTATGTCGAGCGTACGGCAGACGTGCCGATGCTCTGTATACGCGTACAAAGGAATCGAAATTTTTTCGCTCTTCGTTTCTTCCTTTTTCGCGCTTCTTTATATTGTTCGTGTCTAATTAAAAATTCCTCTCTGGGAGCTTGCGCGGACGCGTCGTTGGGGATGATTTGACGTGGATGGAGTGCGAAAAAGGTAGGTAAACGTGTAAACACGTTTTATATACAAGGTGTCCTCCGCGTTTATTCGATGACCAGCAAAAAGAAACGGACAGTGCGAAGCAAGTAGTACGAGCCTACGGATAGTCAGCCAAACGAAGAAAAATAAGCCCCGACGCAGAAATCGCAGCCGAAAGTGCTGATATCGAGTGCAGCCAAGTGTGTCGTCTGTTTGTACACTACTCAACGCGCGAGAGATTATTTCCGTTCTCGGCGCATCGATTCGCCGATGATTTTATTTTCGCGCTACTGCCGGATTTTCCTTCAGTCATTCTGATATTGGATTCCCGATGAATAATACATATATACACACACACAGCCTCGCCCTGAGCTAACAGGTCTATGGATATTTAAAAAAAAAGAAAATTCTCGTGGATAAACAAAACGACGACGATGGAATTTCAATCGTATCCCACACATATATATACATACGAGCTTTCGTTATTCCGTTCGAATCTCAGCCGCACACCACAGACTTGCCTCTATACCAGAGCCGAGCTTTCGATGATCCTACGTACGGATATATATCTATACATATACGAGGACACACCGGGTATATAGCCTTGAGCGCCGGATGACACTTAAGGGATCAAGACACGCTTTCTTCGCTCGAGCGCTGCCGCTTTACGAGCCGGTCTACTAGTCCCGAGCACTCTCGGTGTGTACCTATATATATATACATCCGCGTCTCCGTACATGCGCTGGACTATAAAAGCTAGAGGCGCGCCGTAAAAGAGTATGCGGTATATATACAGTCCGACCTGGATTCTGCGCATGCGTCGGTTAATCGAGGGTTTAGGTAGCGATATATATATATTTTTTTAATGAGCTGTGCTATGTACAGTTTTTGAAATGAATTTTCAAAGCTTATTTATCTTTGGAGAATAATTCCTTCCTTATTATACGGCGGAAGCTTGCGCGCAAGTCAGAGCTATATAACCAGAGCTTTACGACGCGATTCATATATACGTATATACTGTTCTTCCCGTTGGCAAGACAATACGATCGCGAGCAACAGCTTTTTTTCTTTTTGTGATTAAGGGGAGGAGCTTTATCGGAGAAAGCAGCTGACGCTGGCGGAAGCTCGGCCAATCTGTGAATAGTTTCGGTTGTTCTGTTCTTTTTGCAAAATTTCGTGAAGGATTGAACTTAATATCTATATAGGTAATATTTGCTATCATTCCATAAAAAAGTAACATACGTTTCTATTCTATTCTATTCCCTCTAATATCGTATAAATATATTATTATTTTAGCACTATTTCAAAGGTATAGATGTAAATCTTCTCTTTCAATTTGATAAAGCACCTTCGAAAATTAGCAAAATCTTAAGGTCTTATCGAGCCGAATACAAGCAGTTAATGTTCTACCAAGGTTTAGTAGAGAGTCGACAAGGGGATCACTTTCAGGCCGGATTAGCCTGGAAAAATTTACGTCGTGCAATTTGTTATTCAGCACAGCCAGAAAGAAAATAATCCACGACAGTAGTATAGTAGCTTGGCTTTGTTGTCGGAGCTGAATATTTTCAAAAAATTCACGGAAAAAGGCTCTTTCCCCTCGAGCGAAGCTTTATTTAACCGTCATATATTTCCCATATATATATATAATGACTTGTATGCGTATTATATGCATGTAACGTTAAAACGTTATTACCGGCGTAAGCTTAGCTCTACATACGCGTCAGCTGTTTTTTCCTTCTCGCGAGTAAAACAGCACTTTTTTACGCTCCGTATATTACGTCGTGAAAAATCATGGCAATCCCGCGTGTGTTATACATCTATATCGACGGTATATCCCTATGGCCTATCGAAGTGCGTGCGGCATGAAAATCGTTACGCGCCTCATTTATTACCTGATGCTTTCTAATTAATTACTTTCCCTATATATATATATATATATATATATATATATATATATATATATATATATATATATATATATATATATATATATACTCTCGACTTTATTTACGAGCGTCTCGTAAATTAATCACGCATATAATATCGACGTTTATTAATTAACGTTTTCGAAAAAACTTTGGCTTCGTATATCCACAAAAGCTCCCGCTATACCGTAATAATTCAATGGCGATAATAAATAATCAGAGGCTTTATTTATATAACCGCAATTAAATCGGCTTTTATTATAATGGAATTATTTATTTTTCCGCTGCATTGCGCAATGCAGCCTGATTATAATTAATGTGTGTACGCAGGATTTACATGCGAGCGATAATAATTATGCGATGTTGCCTAATTAAAATCAAAGTAAAAATCAATACGACGCTACAAGCTTTTGTATTTAGGACTATGATGGACATGAGGAAATTGGCGTCTCATTCATAAATTTGCCTGAATTGTATTTTTCCGACTGCAAAAAGCGCGGGAAAACGCGTTTTTCTCCCTCTTCCCCACAGACTCGTATTTTCACTTATGAATCATTCCCGGATGCTCCCAACGTCTATCGCTGAATTATCGAAGCGTCTGTGGATTGTTTGTTCTGCTTCCCCTGCGCGTTAGATGCACTAAATCATTTTTATAGTATTTTTAAATTATAAGGTGATTTTTTGAACCATTCTATTCCTAGGCATACGTCTGACCATATTCGGCCTTGTACTACTTACGAGATTCGCTTTTACTTGTTACAGCGTCATGAAATATTCTCCTTTCCATACATATACATACGTGAACGAAATTATCGTTCCTTTAGGGGGCAAAGCATCTATAAAACGCGTAGCCCCGTCGTTTATCTATATATAAATGCACATAATATACACGAGAGAGAACAAGAGAAACGAACGCCAGGCGAACATTATGGTTATGAACGATTAATTTTTCATCGAGAGAATATGCCTATAACGCACCTCGGGAGAACAATAACAATATCCTCCGGCGTTTATTTTACGCCCGCTTGTGTATGAGAGAGAGAGAACATGCAAATTTCTTATGGTTTATGAGCCGCCTCGACGGCTACATCCCCATCGCTATATGTGTATATATTATATATACACGTCGTACGTCGGCTTATATCAAGCTCGAAAGAAAAAAAAAGAATGAAAGGAATAAAAAAAAAGTCGGAACGTCGTATTAACCTTGTTTTTCGCTCGCGAGCCGCTAGCTCTCGTTAATCTTGCAACGATCCACGTGCTATTTTTCGCTGCTTTAAAAGCGATATTCAGTCCTTCGCTTGTGAGATTCTCGTCACGAGCACATAGAGTTTGCAGTTTATTTTTCTTCTATTACGATCCGACGACGACTGCGTGAGAGACTAGTTTGAATTTCAATTAAGAGGTTGCTTAAGAAAACGAGAGGCGAAACGAGGTAATTACCGAAGACAATGAACTTTGCGACTATATCTACTTTGACCTAAACTGGACACTTTAAAATCGTAATCCTTATTAGACACACTGCTCCAACTCCGCATTTATATACAGAAATTAATTACCGCTTCTCTGACACATACGCTACCCTCATCTCACGATCAAACGCGATTTACGCGCAATAAACAGGCTGAAATTCTTTGCTAATTCCCGACCGTTTTATTTACACTCGCTTCGTTCGTCATCACCGCTCGATGCGGGCGAAGTAAACAAGTTTGCCATTTGAATATGGCAATCGGTCGTAAAACAGCGTCTTATGTGTCTACGAATGTTCCATGGACTTTGAGCTTCATTTACTGCAGCGTAAAGGATGTGCGCGAATTCGACGTGTCATCAATCACGAAGCAAACTTGTTGAGCTCAAGGAATGCGCGCAGCCGAAGACAAAAACGTTCGGTGCCAGCTGAATTCGATAGACAAGCTTATATGTAGCTAATAAAACGTGAGTTTGATGGATGAGTTTGCACTTTATATGTGTCTGTATATATATAACTCTTTTTCGAAAGAAGATTTTTGTGTAACAGGGGATTGGATTGTAAATATAGTATATAGAGTATATATATATATATGAGAAAATTTGTTGTGAAAGAGTCGGGAAGAGGTTCCGTAAAATTATGCAAAGTTTGGAATAAGTTCTATTGTTGACGCTGGGCCAATTTAAAATTTCCAGCCCAAGGCGCAGAACTGATGGAGAGATGTCTCCATCAACGCAATGGGTTAGAGTTGGTCGAATTTAGTTTATTAAAAA
Source organism: Muscidifurax raptorellus (assembly GCA_020010945.3). Classification (NCBI taxonomy): domain Eukaryota; kingdom Metazoa; phylum Arthropoda; class Insecta; order Hymenoptera; family Pteromalidae; genus Muscidifurax; species Muscidifurax raptorellus. The sequence goes on from CM052080.1 coordinate 39,842,146, forward strand.
CTTTACTTTCGCAAACGTACATTATACCAAAACTTTGTATGATTTTCTTCTCTTCTGATGAAGAGATCTGTTCAGTTTCGCAAAAAACTTGATGAAACTGCGGCCGCTCGTCAGAAATATCAAATCAAATTAATCGCACCTATATCTCTCAGTCAATTTCCAAGCCGAAGCATCCAACGTAACGCCTCAATTCCCCAAGCGCAATCAAAGATTCAATCAAGCCCATTAGACCATCATCCCCCGCGCATATGTAACCATCTGTCCATATTATCAATAGCCCATATTCCCATGACCAATTGCTCCCACATACGCAGCATCTCGACCCTTGAAGAGCATCGCAAAGTGTGCAACGCCGGCAATCCCCACACACACACACACACATAGACCAGCGCGTAAATTAACTCGTGGAGGTCCAAGCCGAGAGAGCTAGCAGGTCGAGTTAACATCGCCTGCCTGCGGTATTAGCCAATTAGGTCGTCGGTGTGGGTGTATGTGTCTGCTTCCGTCTAACGAGGCCTTTATGCCCTATACTCTTTGTACGTCGCTGCTATTCAACGGGCCGGGACGTCTAGCCGGGCGTTCTTGGCATTATATGTATAGCGATTGCGCTGCAAGATGTTCGCGATGCAAGTGGACTATTACGAGGATGATGAAGGCCTGTTTCGGAGTGATTTCGCGTGTACTCAGGCTGATGATCAAGCAGTGCGGGGGATGCGCGATAAGATGTGTTGTGATTTGGTCGTGTGGATTTTGAGATGTGGTATAGCTTTGAAATGTGTGGGCTTAGATCGCGTGGAAAGTTAGCCGGTGTTTAAAACGATGAAGATTTGTATCCACAAATAGCCACTTGAAAGTTTCATATTGCGGAAAAGAGTGTAGCTTTTTTCGAAATACATGGAAATAAGCTGATACCGGTGCGTTTTGAATGAGAAAAGCGCTCTGAATATTACGAGATACGTCGTGTATTGTGCTGGAAGGACGACTGCAAAATTGACTTTGAAACTCTGGCGGAGGGTATAGTAATATTGCAGTTCGTCTATGGTTGTTTGACTTTTGCTTTTATTTTTCGAAAGCAACTCCAGAGAGGACTTTGTCTTTATGATTCAGCTTCAGATTCTGCGCGCTCGAACGATCGAACGTAAAAAAATCGCGTCACGCACTTTACAAAAATTCTTAATAATACAGGTACTCTTAAGGGGACACACCAGCTTTAAAACTCGAAAAAATAATTATTTTTAATTTCACTCAGAAAACAATGAAAAATAAGCTAAAACAACTAAATTTTTTACTTGTTTTATTTTTAAAAAGTTTTCTATTCATTTAAATTAAATTTTCTCCATTCATACCAAAACTAGTGATTTTAAGAGTATGTCAAAAAATTTTCAGCCCGATTGGGCCGTACATTGTCCTGGAATCGTGTGGACAGAGCTTTTCGATGTTTGATTTTACATTAGGGTACATTAGGACTGAATAGGCCAAAAAAAATCTCAAATAAAGATAAAGCTGTGTTACGTATGCTTAAAAAATTTCAAATCAATCCTACTTATCTGTGTGAAATTAAAAATAATTATTTTTTCGAGTTTTAAAGGTGGTATGTCCCTTTAAAATACTATATATAAAAATACTACAAAAATTTTCCAGCGGAAAAAAAAACAAAAAAAAAAGAATCCTAAGAGAGCATTCCTCGCACGCCCAGCTGCATATACACATATACACATCCGAGACTTGTTGCGCAAAACAACGGCATCACACCACTGCACACCCTCCCCTTGTCGAAACGAAATCTCTTCTCCCTACTTAACCCGTGTCGATTTATGCCGCACGAATAAGTACACCCCCCCCCCCCCCCTAAAACCGTATTTGACCCCATTTCTCCTCTCGTGTATACGACGATATCAGCCGTATAGTCTCCTGCTTAAAGAATGGTATATAAGGGCGAGGCTGAGGGAGAAGAGAAAAATTGTCGTGAAAATATGCGGAGGAGGAGGCTGCTGGTGATGCAGTTTGTTTAGGAGAGGAAGCGACAGTGATGGAGAGTTGCATTGTTAAGGGGAATGACTCAACTTTGGGGAATACGATTTGGTCGTGGGATTGGATGTTTTTTTTTATGGGCGAACGTTGTTTCGACGCTTTTTTAACTTTTAATAGCGACGAGGCGTCGACGCAAAGCTACCGACTGTATCGGTGAAGTTATTATCCTAAAAATAATAGTCGCTAAAAGTAACCCGTAAAAAGTTGTAAACACACGCGTGTCTCATTAGAAAAATCAGAGTTCAAATATCAGTCAGCAACGTTATTTTTCAGCTCACGCGACGCCATCCATCATATCTTCCCATATACAAACTTCCATGTCTCCCTCCTCGACATTTCGTTCTTCGCATTCTTCGACTCGGCGAACATATTTACAGACCACGTATATTTCGACTGCAGCCCATAGAAGTCGCTGCAACAAACTCTCTGTCGTCCGAATATCAAGCAAACATTCGTCCTCGCCTGTGTATTTGTATTTCCGTAATTGTGTGCATGTCGTCTATTTGTCTATACACATACGCGTATTTACCCACGTGCGAGAGAGGGTAACGGAAATTCGTGTGTGTATATATATACTTTATATTGCACGCGTGGGAGGATCGGGAGTATAATCGACCGAGAGATTTTATGTATATATATATATACGATGGATTCAGAGTTTTTCCGTGTATAGTCTGTGCAATCGTTTTGTTTACACGAATTTCGGCTTTTTGTTTCCCCGCGGATACGCACTGGTTTACGCGCTCCCGAGCGTGTGGAAACGATGCATTCGGGCGAACGAAATGTGCGCGGATATCTCTGCTTTGACGAAAAATTGAATTTTTATTCAAATTCGGCATACTTGACCGCGGGCTTGAATATTCCATTACTATGGTAATAAAAGCCTGTCGTCGCCTCTATGTATATATGCCGTATTGTGCTTTTAGGCTGGGAGGAAATTCTAATCTGGCAGCTTAATATCCACGCGATATATTAATATACATTTGAAATGCTTCCTGAAATCGATGTGTTTTATTTCGTACACGCGCATATATATATATATATATATATATATTTGTGTGTGTCTGATAAGTTAATCGCACACCTGAAATATCGATTTCCTCCGGCGTAGAACGAAATTATAAGCACTACGTCAAAGTTTCGAATTCATTTTCCCGAAAGCGTCGCGAGACACGCACGAAGTCGTATTTTCGAGTACAAAACCCGCGCGTGCAATCCATTAACGTCTTCGTGTATGTATATATATATATATATGTATATATATGAAGCACACATACAGCGAGCTCGAAATGAAAAATTCGTCAAACACTTTTGACACAGTTTCGAGGCAAAATCCCTGTCGCCAGCCTCTCAGCCGGTTTCAAAGTAGATAAAGGAAAATCCATATCCCGGCCGCCGAAGGAATAAAGCCTCGTCCTTTTTACCTCAGGCTCGTCGAAAGACAAAGCACGAATAAGGATCTTACGATAAATCTCGTCTCCTCCTTTATTTCTCTCGCGAAAATCGCGCGCAATATTTTAGACGTCTCTTTCGCGGCTGCGTGATTTTTTTCTTTAGGTCACATATGGAGGATGAAAGGGAAAATCGAAGGTGATCATTTTTGGTCGGGTGGATCGACTGAGAGAAAAACAGCTTTTCGAGGACTATTAATTGCACCCGTGATCGATTCGATAAGAAAATTCGCAAAATTCAATTTTGACTCATTCGTGTCTGTAGATACAACGCAAAATCTACGCCTACATGCCAAGCGAAGCTTTCCGTACCGCTATAGTCTCGAACGAGGTTATCCACGGCTTTGTTCACGCAACTTCTGATTGTTAGTCGCACTGAATGCTTCTTTTTTTCCGTTGTTATCATCTCTACGTGACAAGATTATCGGCTCGCGATTTGATCGTCGATTTTATAAAACGATTTCAACTTTATCAAAGCTTCCAATTCAATTGACAAAGCTCAAACGTCACGCATTCAAATGAAATCATCATCATCGTCGTCGTATATTAATTGATCAAACATGAACCTGTTCGGCGACGTACATAAACAAACATAAATAATGACCACGTCGATAATTATCGATTTTAAAATTCTAAACAACTGGAGCAACGATAAACAAAGTGACCGCCGACGCAAAATCAAACGGGATTATACACACCCGACAACAATGAAACTCTTTCAGCCCTTATTACGCCACTTCTATCATCCTCTTCGTGAATTTCTCCTTTCACTCGCGAAGCTCAAACTGGCGCGCTAAGAGCGCTCGAGCGCATCCCACCGGCTTTGTTATATATATATATTTTTATACAAACGGAAGCCTACGAAAAAAGTTGGGGAAAAAAGAAGAGCTGGTTATCGAGCTCGGCTACTTCAGTGTGCTGCTATTCTCTCTTTTTTTAATACCCACATTTCCGATTTCGTTACTTTTCTCCACTAATAACCTTCGCTACGTATTTACACTTTGTATTATATAATATCATCTTTGTATTATATAATATATGTAGCCTTCGGCTAGCGCCGATAGGTGGCGCATGGTTGCACTGCTGTTTCCCACATCACTATTGGTATGCCCAGAGTATATATGAAAGAAAATGTCTCCTATGCCAAAAAGTGCCCTTTGTTGGGCCTGTTTGAGCTATTCACGCTATAACAGTTATCAGTTACTGATTCACGTCTGATGTAACCGGTGATGGGAATAGTATAAAATATGTAGATGCCTGATAGCTGAAATTCAACGTCAATTGACTCTTTTCTCCCATTGCAGTTTTATTCCAAATGTGATTGAATTGTTCTTCATTATACAAAATATGCCAGGTGAAGATTATAATAGATTTTTTCATATTCACTTTGAAAAATATTTTGAAAATGTGCTAGCTTTTTCAAGTATAATTCTTAATTTTTTAAGAAGCTTAATTACATTATTGTAATATGGATGATTGGCTAATTCGTCACTTTGTGTCCTAGTTATTTCCAGTAAAATCTGAAATTAAAAATTGACTCATGAAATTTCAACTATTAAACTGACAATTCCATCGGCCTACCGTAAATAAATAAGGCGTGGACTATAAACAAAACGTACCATATTCCGATTAACGATCGCATAAAAATTTACACTCATGCTCACCCTGAAATTCCAAGATCGACCATAAGCTAAAAAACCTCGGCATACACGCAACGTCGCAATAGCGCCACATGCACGCACACACACACACACACACATATACGTAAATTCAAATTCGAATGTAGCATTGGCGCGAGAATTGATTAAAAAATAATGCCGACCGCGTGTGCGATATTAGCAAAGCTGCGAGTGTGCTTTAAGCATCGCGAGGCTTTGGATTCATATATTATTTCCCTCGAGCATCTATATATAAATTTGCATAATGTATTCAAATGTCGAGCCGCGCTATACATTCCGCTCGCAGATATATAACTTCTCCTATATATGTGCGTGCGTAAAGTGTAACAGATGCAGGGATGGTGTATTGTTATCGCATTATATTGTATATACTTATAGGTCGGTGTGTGCGGTAAGTTATGTGCGGCAGCAAAGTCTGTAGGGTACATTAGTACAATATACTTTGTATATTATATACTCGACTTATTTGTCCCTGATAATTTTTAGGGTAAACTTTGTCTTATAAACGTGGACCATCGATTTGTTGCGTAATCTACGTAGCGCCATCTAGAGGGAGAAAAGAGTAGTAGTGTCAAAACCTGAGTAGCCGTAAATAAATACAGTTTTGGAGCTTTTTCTTTACTAGCTTCCAGTTAATTAAGTAGCCTACGATAAACATGGCCATTAATAATTTACAGTAAGTAAGTTGAACTTATAGACCACGACTTTTAGTATATGCTCATTTGTGTTCATTGAGAAGTATCATTGTTTGTTAACAACTCAAACGATTCCAATGTGAAAAAACCGAGCTTTCCGATATATGTCTTCACATTCCAGAGTCAAGCTAGTCTTTTCTCACCGCATGTTTTTCAAATTTCTCATGTGATACTCGGACGTTAGAAGCTTATATTATCCACACCATAACAGTATAAAAATTGCGTCTCTTGGACTTTTGAATAATTGCACGTCGATATAACGATCGCATCGATTATTCATCAAAGCACTTAACTTCTTTTACCTTTTAACGAAAAAAACGTTCATTACTCGGACTTACATGAGAAAGCTTTTCACTCCATCGTCCGCAAAGACACGCACTGCTCTATCGCCGACTCATCATCCAGATACACAATTAAGCGTCCATTAGTGTCCCTCTATTTCGCGTAACAATTAACCGCACGCAGGCTACTCGCAGAAAAAGAAGAATAAAAAAGCCACACGAGCGAAATTGTTTACCAACAGCGTCGGCTAGTCTGATGGTCTGAGGTGAAACCAGAATCAACAAGGGAGTAGACAACGATGTTATAAAATATTAAAAAATTTCATACTATACAGTCACATGTCTCCGTCAAACTGAACAGAACATCTGCAGTATTTACGCGTTTCCTAACATCAGTTTCGATCGACTAAACAATTGTAAGTTATTACGCTGAACGAAAACGTACGTCTGACCAAACGCGATTAGTTCCACTTGACTCCGGAATCTCTATTCGCCAATGCGCAAGCTCTCCGATACACAATTTATCAAGTCTGCACGTACTTGCTTTAACGTATTAGAGAGCTACTATATCACCGTAAAAATCAAACAGCCGAGTACATCCATCACTATGTACAAACAATACACCACCCACGCCATCGCTTTCTCTCGCCTTGCACTTTCTTATGTATATATATATATAAAGTTAGTGCGATGCGCATAGCTGACTATAAGCGCCGTTCGATGAACCTCAAGTGTGAGTCATATACAGTCGGTGTATAGGGAAAGACAAACTTTCGAACTAACTTGGTCAACGTCGCACACAATAATAACCGGGACGAATGTGACCGGAATCGACGCGCTCGATCTCTGACAAAGGCCATACGCGCTGAATGACGCGGTGAGTTGGGCTATAAGCTTCTTGATAATTCTTTTTTTTCAAGGCCGAATTACCGCTAGATTTTAGAGTTGCATATGTATATAATATGGTTGATATAAAATGTATATACGGAACTCGCTTCAGAGCTTCGATTAAAAAGCACAAAGCTCGTCGTAACGCACAATTCCATTTCACAGCAAACAAGGCCAAATGACGGCGGACCGTTCAAAAGCTTCGTTTACACGCGCACCAGCAGTATTTGCATTTGGAAGCATAGGGTTGTCGAAAAAGAAAACATCCGATGCGGGCTTTCGAGAACGTACAATATGTCGAGAAAATCCTTACCACCCACATTTTTGCGCAAAAAATTAAAAGCGAGCCCGGATACGAGAGCTTTTAAATCTGGATACCGATTAAAGCTTCGGTGCTTGCGGACGTTGTCGTGACCTTTTCAATTTCGTGGGATGTTTGCACGACGCGGTCACCCTCCTAGAGAGACTCTATCTCGGTTTTTTCTTTCCACGAGCTTTTAGCGGAAAGCTCTTTTTCGGTTCCATCTGCGCTCTTCTGTGGCTTCAAACGTGTATTATAGGAATAATCAACGGTCTTCTCTTTATTCTACCAGTGTATATACCTTATACTACATCATCCACAGTAGAAATTCCGCGTATAAATCAGACTCGCGCACAGGTATATATACATATATCCTTGACACACGTCGAAAGTAGCTGTCGAGATAGCAGCCGATGCCTCGCAAGCTTCCGAAGTGAGGCGGAGATCGCGGGAAAACTCGAGCGCTTTTGGAAGTATAATATACGTATATATATGTATGTCAGTGACCAGCGGATCCGATCGCTGTTCGACAGTTTCGGCCGAGTTTCCATTTCCTCTCCCGGAGCTTGCAGTTCCGGAGCTTTTTGCCTCGACCTCTTATCGCTCGATTTCTCGACGCGTCGGTATATGAAAATTCGCGCGTATAGGCTGTTTCGCCGTGATAATTAAGCTTCGGTAGTTGCGGGCGGGAAATTGAAAGCTTTTTCTCCGCGCATACGATAATCCAGTCTAATTCTTCAAAATTGCTCGCAGCGAAAGCCGCGACAACGAAACGTAGCACAAGCGGGAAGTTTCGCGCACGCGATGTATACACATATAGAAGGGTCGTACAGGCCGCGGCAAAAAACGCGCCGAATGGCAATCGATACTCGCAAATAATAAACGCGCCAATACCCGAGCGCCGTTTATCTTGCAGTATAGTTCTAGGCTTGTGTCGCGAAAGGGGGAGAGAGAGAGAGCACTTTGCGCGAGGCAAGCTGTCGCCTGTGCTATCGGTATTTATCACTCCGTCACTTTTATGTACCTACTATACAGTATACGCTGCTTGGAGTATGTACAAGCTGGCTTGTGTTACGATTACTCACTTTAGAGTAGGTTCGGGTATGTTTTACGTAATAAACTAGTGTAACCAGGGTTATTATTCATTTTTAGGAAAAGTAACCGTATAATAATTGTATGATTATATGTGTTCAAAATTTGCCGTATTATGGCCACATATGGTGCATTTGCGCACAATTGTACGGTTATTAACGATAAAATATGTATTTTATCTTCAATAGATGTTAACGTTTCTACCAACGCAACTTCTGATCTTATTCTTTACAGTATATAGGCACATATGACTGATCGAGGAGAAATAATATGATTTGTTAATGAAATAAGCATTGCTGATTCAGTACGAAACAAGTTTGTGAATATAGCAGCGATACAGATCAAAAGCTTTAAAAATCAGATCCGAAATTTTCATTCTTACAAAAGCTTCATCCCTACATGAGTCAGAGCCATCTAAAGAATATCAAGTCTGCGCCTGTATATATAAATGTATACGTATATACAAAAAGCTCTCGAAATCGAGAGTGAAAGCTCTCTCTTTCTTGAGGGGAAGCCAGAAAAGTACGAAAGCAAGTTCGAGGGAAAGAATAACACACACACACAGGCACACAGTAGGAAGATCAGCCGGCGCGACGAAAGTAAAAGCTCACGATCTTTTCCGCTTTCACCCTGAGACACGAATAAATCCAAGCGCTGTCTATATATACACTCCGCGCCATGTTTGCCCGGGAAATGGAAAAGCGAAGCGACGCGTAAAAGTCGTAGAGGCTAATTTCTCCTTGTTTTCCTAGCGAGAGGCATTTCCTTATTTTTTTTTAACGACGGTGACTCATTCCTCGCGATATACCACGTGAGTCAGTGAATTCAAATGGAAATTCAAATTTCGCGCGGTACGATTGCACTGCCGGAGAAGATCAGTTAAAGCTCTCGGCGAACTTATATACACACGGAGCGCAATTTACTTTAAGAGGATGAAACATTGCGCGCCCGGCGTGTTTATATAGTGTATATACAGTCAAAAAAGCTCGCGCGGAGAGCAATTCCCGTCTCATCATCCTTAATCTTGCCGAAAGCTTTCCCCTCCATTATCCTCGTTTTATTTTCCTCCTATCTCCTTCCCCCGCTCACTCCTCGACATAATATTATCCTGATGCGGCCGAGGAGCTTAGAGTTTTGCTACTACGCTTATTTCGGGCTGATTCAACATGAATATATAAGCAAATCCAACGCACCGGTGCGTCTCGAGCTTATACATATATATATGAGCAGTTGTTCTCTCGAGTGCAGGTATATATATATATATGAGTATATGCGTCCGTATATATATATATATATAGAATTGCCTGTTGCTCCAGTTTGCCAGGGTCACTGCGCCGATAGATATGTGTGTGTGTATACTTATATATCTCGCGTGCTTGCGGTCGTTATTGTCGAGGCCGAGTGAGTCCAGTGGAAGTGGACGAAGCTCTTCTCTCTCACTTCTGTTAAGGAGTCGCGGAAAAGCCGGGAAGCGAGTCTGCAGACCGCAGGAAAAATGAGCTACATTGTGTGGTATATATATCTGCAATTTTTTCATGCTTCCGTATATGTAACCAAAGATTCGAGGGTAACGTTCCGTTGATCAACGACAACGATTCTTCTGTAATACCATTTACTCGCACCGTAAGTAATCGTGTTTTCCAGCATCGAACGAACCATCCTTTGCATAAATTAAGCTCGCTCCATAATTAAAGCTCTCCCTATACACCCGCAGCTCTCGTTCGGAATCCTCTGCACAGAGAGTATCATCGAATGAAAGGCATCAAAGGCAAGCCTTATTCACCACAGAATCGAACCTGCGGCCGGTTTAATGGCTCGTCCGCAAGCCTATACGTAACGGCTACTGGAATAACTTGCCCCTCGATGCTGTATAATACACACACACGTATATATAGGCAACGGCTCGAGAGCGAGAGAGGTATATTAAGCGGCTGGGAAGTATAGAGACCGGCCATCCTTGACACCTGCGCCAAATCCCTGGGATCAGGGCTTGATTGTCCGTTCGTTTTACCCCCTGTCACGCGTTGCAATGCAAGTCTGCGTATATATGTATAGATATAGCTTCGCTACACGCTCTTTAGGCTTGCTGTGCACGAGGCAGGTTTACGTGCCGTTGGCCACCGCTTAATTAGAGCAGGAAACGAGGAGGTGTTTCCCGCAACGTGATTTCACGTGTGTGTGTGTGTGTGTGTTAGCCTGTCGGGAATTTGGACGAGTGTTTTTTAAGGGATCGGCTTATTGAGATTTCTGTTATGCCTCGCAGTAGTGTGATGAAATAATATGGGTTTAGTTTTTGGAGGAAAAATAATGACAGACCTTTGGCAGGTGAGAAATATATAGTATAATATGTAAATTTGTTATGTTCGTGAAAAGATATTCTTCGTTGTGTTCAGTGTGACTCCAAGTACACTATTTATCTACAAAGCATCGATAATAAGACTACGTTTCTTATTCAAATAACAGCGGCTACTGTTTTGATTAAAAATTAACCAATAATTAATCAACAAACCGTTAACGTTTTCTTACTATATAATACTAAATAATCACCCTCACCTGATGTAACACGTATACCTGTATAATAATCAACTGCGTATGATTATCTGTTTCAGAGCTCAGCCGATCGCCTCGTGGTAAGCACAAACCAAACGACGTAAACCCCGCCATTACTCATCAACTTTCAACAATCCCTCCCACGCCAAACTCGTATCTCCCCAAGCAACGAAAAAAAAAATCCCCCGATTCAGGAAGCACCGAGAAAAAAGAAGAAGGAACAACTTCATACCAAAGGCCCGAAGGAGGAAAGAAAAAAAAACGGACGAGCCATAAAAGGCGAGAGAGGCTCGCAACGAGATAGGGATAGCTCGGCTTTATTATCGGCGATAACACGCGAGCCGCCGTAAAACCGCGCTGCCCACGGTTATAAAATCGCGACAAAGTCGCCCTTCCAGCGCCTGTTGCGTGAGCATATATGTATATACGTATGGAGCCGTTACGCGAAGGGTCGACGCGTAAAATCATCGTGACTACCTCTACACAGCTTTGTATATAGATATCCGCATGTACACCCACACACACTGTATGATAGAGAGAGAAGCAAGTGCAGAGTATACACACAATGACGTCTCTCTCCCTCTCTGTTTGCCTGTTGCTCTTGGATCGCGGGAAGACGTCGACTGCAAACACGTAGTTCTCCAAACGAATTGCTTTTCTCCTCTGCGCAGAGCAAAGTTTCGCGATATGTGTCGCGGGGATATTGTCGGCCGATTAGTTTCGCGATGATGTATATATAGTACACATCGAGGGAGTCGATTGAATTTTTCTATAGTTTCCTCCCGATGAGCGACAACGCGCGGTTGGAATTGACAAATACTTTGAAAGCAATAGCTGTACACATAAATCCATCGTTCGTGAATGATTGAACGCGTATATATATATAGTGAGAGAGAGAGACACATAGAGGTGGAAATAAACAAAGAGTAACGACGCGCGAACGGCCTTTTTCTTCCCTCGAGAAACTTTTGGTACACGTATGTACAGCCTCTTTTCCCTCGAGCAATCATCCCCGGCACGCGATATCGCTTTGGGGTTTTTTTTTTCTGTCGAGTGTGTGTTTTGCCGAGAAACTCTTGTTGGTGTATATATAGTTCGAAGACACCGAGCGAGAGACGTGTGCTTGTGGAGGAAGTCGATGGATTATTTACGAAGGATTTTGCATGTAATATGGAGGAGTTCGGTGAATTTTCATGAGGCGAGCGGAATTAATGTAGAAGTGAATGGTATACTGTATAATGAATTTTTGATGCGAGGTTTTGTCCTGCGAAGCGTTTAAGTACTCTTAGGGAGATTGTCGCGGTTATGCAAAAATACCGTTCAAGTAAATTGCTCGCTTGAATCGAACGTTTTGTTTCAAAATGTTTGAAGAATGAGAGTATGCAAGAAAAGAATTTTAGTAGACTTTATTCGGGTTTTAAACTTTTTTGAAAGATATATACCAATGTAAAGCGTAAACCATTTAAAAGAGCATTACTGAACCACTATCAATTGTGCATCAGTACAATATTTTCAACCGCTCATAACAATTTCAATAAAAACTCTTATCTCAGTTATCCAGCACTGAACTGCAGTATAACTGAATTTAAAAACTCTCAATTGCAAAAACCCTCATCAATCAAAAGAAAGTATATACGACAAACAACTTTATCCCGTCTGACCACACGTCGACATAACCACTTGCCCGCAAAAAATTCCCTGGCCCTCAGCCGCGCCCCGGAAGATCTCCGGTCGACGCGCAACAGTTGGTCATCATCATCTTGGAGCACATATATATATATATATATATATATATATATATACCCACGTAAGAGAAGTCGATCGCGGTCACCGACGCAACGTAAGAAGCTGCGCGCACCTTTTGCGTGCGCGCAGCACCGCCGTCATCGTCGGCGGCTATATGCACACGAGAGAGAGTACCCCCCCCCCCCTCCCCACGTCGATCAATACTCACCTGGGCCAGAACGCGCCCCACTCCGATGCGTACTTATATATATATTTGTATATACCGTTTTCTCGCTTTGCAGCAGCTGTGTGGGTATATGCGGTGTAAAGAGAGCGAGAATTGATAAGGCTTGTTTTCGCAGATGTGGGATGCTTTGATTGATGGTTCGTTCAGTGGATATAGAGTGAAAAGTGTGGTGGTGATGTGTCTGGGTGGAAACGTTGGCCAAGTTACTTTCGAAGCTTTTGTTAAAATCGAGAATCAGCTGTAGTATAATCCGAAATGTATTAATAGCCATACAAGGAAAAACAGTTTTTGAACTTTCTAGTTTCTGGCTAGCGCCGCTAGGTGGCGCACGGGTACTTTTCGATTTCCCTCATCGTGATCTTTGCATCCAAGCAATGTGTCTTTTTTTGGAAAAACTGATCTAAAAACGATAGTTCGAATTCTCGTAATTTAATCGTACACGCACGCAATTATTGCAATCAGGGTAAATTCAAAATTGCCAGAAATTCATCTCTCAAAGCCAAGTCCCTTTACAACTAAACTATACATACCGACGATCTCAAAGATGCTTCCGTGCAGTGCTCCAACTCGCACCTTAACAATGCCTCGAGATTTCAAGCTTCACATAATTACGTTAACGATATTCGAGTTCACCTCCACACACACACACCTACACAACGTGTAATTTCATTAACGAGGCGTCGTGTGCACCTGATATACTTTTTTTCACCTCGACAAGTTCTTTGCGTCACTGTGTACTAATAATAGCTCGCGTATCTGAAACTACGCATTGTCGAGCTCTTTATCGCGAATATTAAAATGTCCACAGCGCAATTATATATAAGTACTTTCTTTAATAGCTGCGCATGCAGTCGGCAAACAGACTTTTTATTTCAAAAGCTCGCCCTAACTTTTTTTTCCTCGTAACTTAAGTGCATATATGCAGCATTAAATTATAAGTCATCGAGTCGTGCGAAGAAAGATTCGCGGCGCTTGCAAGCTTCGCGCATAATTTTCAAGCTCAAACAATGACAACACGCCCACGACGCGTGTATACACACCTGGTAGCGCGTATATATGCGACCGCAGACACCGGCATTGGCCCAGAAATATAAAAGCGCGTGCGTTTGTGTGTGGAAATTCATTCGCGCAACGCGGTGTCCGTAAATATAAGCAGGGAGTACGTGTCACGCGGGGGAAATTTTTGAATAAAGTTTACTTAGCGTCGCTTAAGTATTTATTACTCAGTGCGTTGTTAAGTAAATATTATGCGATGGACAAGAATTTTTTTTTGGTAATAGTATAATAATAAGTTAAACTGAAGGTATTTTTTTCTGAGCTTCCTGTTATATTATTCACACTTTTTTATCTTCAAATTCACTTATTTATATACAATACTTCACTAAGTTTTCCTAATTTTACTCGGCTTTTAAGTCATTTTTATTCAAGATTCTCATCCACAAACTCGTCGGTTAACACGTTCGACGGGAGATACTTATACACAGCGTATAACCAGAGGCGCCTTTATCAGCGAGAAACAAACAGAGCCGACACACCTGTGCACAGGTTTGACGTAGTGCGACGGTATAACCACTTAACCTTTGACCCTTCGGTATTCAGTCCTTCATATTTGCGCGCGTGTACCCGTCGAGTGACTGTTTCGCTGATAATCGCTGTAGCTTACACACGAGGACCAGGCTTTGACACTCGAAACAACGAGTTTGTTTGTAGTGACATGTGAACTGCAGAAGAAATTTTTGTAAAATTTACTTTTTGCGAGGAAAAATGACACTATTTTGCAAATTGAGCAGATTCCGGGCATAATTTCTGGTTAGAGCATGTTAATTAGACGTGTACGTAGACATACTGGAAATGCTCTGAAAGAAACTTCTCGTTTCGAAAATTGTTGACCATACATTCTGCCCAGAAATAGACTCAATTTTCTATCGCGTACAATAACCAATAAACCTGCATATACGTTTAGATCGTACGTTATTATATAATCCAAATACAATAAAAACACTCGAATAACAAACGACCGTAATAAAACTGCACAACCTGTAATCTCACCCACATAAATATTCACCCTTCCTATATATCTCCAGGGCCATTATATACCTCCCAAAACAATAATTATACACCCAGACCCTCGCAAACTTTGAGGAAACTCCCTCTAACAATGCAAAACGTACACCGACCAGTGAGGTTCTTCTTGTAATACAAGGCGAGCTTACGGCCTACGGTGCGTTTGGCTATACGTATATACACTCGCGAGTACCCATATACATATATATGTATATACACGAGGTGCGAAACGAGATCGGGTCAAGGCCAGCGTGTGTCGACTCGGAAAAAAAACGTCCCTCGGTAATCGAGTCATATGAAGAATAAGAAAAGCTCGCGGCGGATGAGCGACGAGATTTTCTCTTTCTCTCGAGGACTCTTCCGTTTCCTTTGCCACCAATGTACTGGTACACACTGTGTGTATATATATATATATGAATATACACATGAGTGCAGACGCTTGGCTTTCGGAGAAGATTGCATTTTCGCTGCAATCAGTTTGATAAAGCGGAGTAGAGAATGTGTATATGCTATTCTTAAAAAAGTGCAGTTATTTTTTACTATGTGTGTTTGTGTGTGTGTGTTATAAACAAGAGTATAAATATTTGACGGTTGCACTCGTGCTAATAATAAAAACAATATAATTCGACGGGCGCAGCATGTGACCTTTTCGTTTATTCGCGACGACGGATATTTAACGGCAGCGCATATCGATCGGAATAATTGAGAACGTGTAATTGATATCGCTGTTCTTTTCATCTGCGATTATTCTATTGTTCCGAAAAGCGCGAACGGACGTATCATCAATTATAACGATGCGTATTCTCATGAAAACTCGCTGCAATAATTAAGTATTCACTACAAAGCACGGCTATTCTCGGCATCCAAAAAATATAGCGAAGACTCTATCTATAGAGCTCTTTTTTCATCCGACTTTAATTACTCGCGCGGCTACGTTTGCACCGCAATAGCGCAGGTTTTACGTTCGCGGCGAGCTTTTATTCGCAACGCTTTAATCGCGCAATGCGCAGCCCGTGTCCGTGTGTATATGTGTTTTTTTTTCGTCCTTGCTGCGCTGCTGCTCGAGGAGGTGCTTGAATTTTGAACTAAATGACCCAAAAAGACATCTTTTTTCAATGTTTTGTTTCAATTCTGCGCTTGCGACCTCCTTTTTATTTTGACCAGTCGTAGAAAAAAATACCAGAGGGGACGAAAAATTTATAACCGGTGTGCTTTTATAATTAGAGTTTCCGAGTTGAAAGTGTGGAGAGATTAGTAACAGGTTGCAATTTCGAAATATCATTAATTTGTGCTGCTCTGATCGCAATAGACTCTAAGCCAAAAATTGTTGTGGTTTCTTCAAATACATGCTTGAAAAAAAATGAATTAAACTATCATATACACAGTAACTAAACTATAAAATTCTAAACATTTGCGAATCTTCTTTTACTATTTTCAATTTTCATAATTGAATTAAATATTCTAATTGTATCTTTCTAAGCAATACTCAAAATAGAATCATTGAAAATCAATTTTCCATTCTTTGAAACGTATATTCCTCATCCAATCGACTGCACAAGGCTCAATGATCAAACAACAGTAGCCCACAACGCTAATCATTCGTACTCGGTAAAGCTCGTTGGTATTCTTAGTGTATATAGACGCCGAGGCATTCGTGCGGCGTTAACTATCCGAAGCAGCTCTGGTAATTGGCGTTAATCGAGGCCAAACACAGAGAGCTCAATGAAAACTAAAGCCAGTATACTATACATACCATGTTGTCTCCTTTCCTACACTCGAGAGCCTGTTGCTCGCTTCGCGCACACCTCTCGACCGCTCTGATGATTGACCATCTGTCAATCTGTTCTACATGGCGTTATGTGCTTACTTCGATTATTACATGTTTTGTTCATTGATCAATGTAAATTGACCGATACTGAATGGTTGTGCCCTGTTAGTAGAAACAGAGGATATGTGTTAATTGAAGCATTTTTAGCCAAAATTAGTGTAAGGTTTTTGATTAAACAATATTGTTAGCTAATAACTGGCTATTCTTAGCCGATATTACAGCTAATTTTAGCTAAAAATCGTTAATTTTTCTGCCAGGCTAACGCACTTCTATATATAGCTAATAAATAAATAAACGAGAGTAGTGCACTTGTATCGCATCGTAGTTGAACGACCTTTGAAGAGAAAAAACGTTTAGCAATAATACGACGTTTCTCCGATACTCGTTATATTTATACATTATCGAAAAAAGCACACGAAGAAGGAAAAGAAATATGTATTTCCTCGTTGCGCCCTGCAAGCCATCGATTTCCGGGACGCATGTAGGATTGAAAAGAAATCACGCGAACGGACAGCCAATGAAACGGGCTGCTCCACGTTAAAATCGATCGAACTATCTCCTGTTCCATCTGTCTTGAAGAGCGCGAAAGAGAGGGAAAAAATGGCAGAGTGTAGACTTCAATTCCTCCCGTCCACGCCCCAATAATCGCGGCTAAAGATGAAACGTTCAATGTCGAGTGAATCCCGAAGCTCTGTAGTCATTCACTATATATTTTTTCATAAGTATATATAATACATAAATCGCGCCTTTTAAATAAAGCGCGTGCGCGCGGGAAAATTAAAAGTCATGGCGCGACGGAAATTGCAAATTTTTCACCGCGTTCGTTTCATCCTCCCGCGTCTTGCTTTAATATTAAAAACAGCTTTGGAATAGCTGTATATACCTATGTATTTATATGTACATTATGCATACGCGAGTTTTATTTCGTGTTTTATGTCGCGCGTGTATATAGAAAATACATCGAAAAGAGAGAGAGAGAAAAAGATAGGTAGAGACACGAGTGTAATCGATTCTGTTTTCCCCGCTGTATGCGTGTGTACGCGCAGAGTAGAACTTCTCTTCCTTGCATATGAAATATTCACCGCACGAAGGGACGCACGTGTGCGCATGTGAATATCGTATGTATCGAGCAGTATTATATTCTGCGCATCTTTTTAGATTTAGCAGAAGCTTCAGGTACGCTAAAATCGAATTTTTTGACTTTACGAATTTGAATTTCCCGCGCCTTTTGGATAATCAAAACGAACAAAGTTTTTGCTCGATTCACACGGAAGTCGAGGAAATCGTAGAGGATGAACGACCCTCGGTAAAGTTTGCGAAGGATCGGACGAGTTACAGCTGTTTTTCTCGGACTAGGACAGAGCGATGAGTCCTTTATATCTCTTTCCTGATCCTTGAGGAGCCGTAAGTACCCATTAAACGCGAGTAGGTCTGTTCCTCGTCCTTTTATACCAGTGTAGGTACTCGTCTAAAATATTTATTTCGCTCTCTTTCTCCGTAGCCCACTGTTATCAGTCCATTATTATTGTATTATTATTATTATTATTGTAACGAATAACTTAATAATGTTTAACGACTTGAAAAGTTCGCGAGGATAAACGGTTTCAGCTATAATATTCTCCTATATACTTTCCGACGAAAGCGTCGGATTTATTCATTCGCTCGTATTATATATATGCGTATATACGATAATTGAATTTCGCGCGTCGCGTTTAAATTTTCACTCCCATTCCCACGTTTAATATAATTAATTTATATATTCTATACGCGCATCGCTAAAGCGCAAGAGAAAAAAAACGATCCTATATACGTATATATAAAGTGACTTGCAGCTACGCTGCTTATAATATCTCGCGCGAAATGATTCTGCAAAAAAATTGCCAACTTATATTTTATGAAAATCAATTCGAGTGACGCTCGATTGGCCGTTTACACGCGGAAAATCAACCTGATTCTTCGAGCGTGTAATTTACAAAAGCTCGAATATTCGTCATCGATCCGAAAAACTTTTCTTCCGTGTATGTATATGTGTATGTATATAGTTACTACGTTAGCCGTGTCTAATGACCGTCAATTTACCTCGGTATTTCGAAGTTTTCGAAAGTGCAATTTATTCCATCCGAAGCCGTAATTTCTCTTTCTCCAGTTTTCATTGTAAAAATAATGGGGAAAAGAGAGGCATCTAGAAAAAGTGAGAACGAAAGAGTATGTCTTACAAGCCCGTCGATAATTGATTTCTTTAACAATGGATTTAAAGGCATATTCGACTTACCTTTGTCTTTTTTTTAATCGGTTTATTTATACACATATTCTTTAGATTATCAAAAAAGCGCGGGAAATTTAAATTCCCAACGCGCCATATGAAAGTGTAACTTCGCAGTAATTGAGCTGAACAGACTTCATCAATGATTTACTTGAGAATCGCTTTGCACTCTTCATTTATAATTAATCCGCGCGACGTTCTGGCTTCTCTGTAAAATTCAACAGCGCGGGATTTATGAAAATTTCTTCGACGCATCATCGTCGATCGAGAAAATCCACGCGGAGCCGCACATATATATATATATATAAAGACAACTCGCTGAATAAATCGTCGCGAGTGATAATGGATTATCTGTACTCGTGAGCAGCCATATTCCCACGATTATCCTATAAGTAAATCACGTCGAAGCGGCATTAAATTATTTCGCATCGATCAAAGGGCACATATATATGTATAACGAGCTGCTAATATTCCACAACTTTCATAATTGAGTATAAACGCTTGAGTTCGTGGGACGTGAATGATAAATTCGACCCTCGGCATGACACTACACAAATGTATATCATTAGCCTTTTCCGTTTTTTCCTCCCGTATATATACATAATATAATATTTCCGCGCGGCTACGCCTTTCTCATTACGTGCCTTCGATTCCGCGCCTTTTTTGACGCCAGCTCGATATATATACATATGTATGCATATAACACAGTCACAGGGGGGTGCATAGTTACATTCCAGCCGCCGGGTGCTGTGTGCTTTCATTTCATTATGCTTCTCCTTATATAAATTTCTATTTATCACAGCGTTGCGCGCAATTTTACGCTGCTTTATTTTTTCGGAGGGTGAAAATCCTGAGCGTGAACTTTCGGCGCGACAGCTTATTTTTATGCATGACGAGATTGATACGATCAGGGTAAGTGACATCTCTTCGTGAGAAATATAAGCCATCGCGAGGGTCTAATTCATCATCGTGCGAAGACTCGCGCGAGAAAGCTTGCTTGTACTTCAGAAGATAAACTTCTTCAGTTGCGCATGAAGTATAAGCGAACAATGGCGTATGTCTGACCGTGTCGGCTTTGTTCTACTTACCGCTACGCGTCAGAAGAGACGTTGTAGGCGAGAGTCGACATGATCTGTGGCTGCAGTTGTAAATTCGTTAAGCGACTTTATCTTCTTTTGTTTATGTACTTTCAAGAGAGTTTTTTATTCTCATCGCGACGTTGTTGAAGAGAAAGTCGATAAACACGAACGATTTTTTTTAATTAACAATTTGAAAATGTATAAATTAAAAGTAGAGGATGTAAACGAAATAGTAACGATACCCTGTTTAATGAAAAAAAAAAAGTCGTCAAGTGTAAGGAAATATAGATCGTTGCGGGCCCCGAATAATTCAGACGCCACTTACGTCCAATATCGTCGGTTAGACATCGGTGTCTATCGCACATAGCGCCACTGATACCCTCACAATTAATCCAAGTAAAAAACAATCATAATATTGTTTCTCGTCGCCAATCATCAATCGCGGAATTACGAAAAGATCGAAATTATAACGTGTTATACTTAATCCTGGGAATTTTTTTTGCCGGAAATTTATGATCTGGCATCAGGTATTATATAAGCCGGGAAAATTCCGGAACAAAGTATAAAATATCATCCCTGTTCATCTTACGGAAGCTGTCACTTATGTGGGCTGCCCTCGTGTGCTATATTAATTATTGCAAGCTCCACGCGTGAAGAAATTAAAATGCTTTTCATACGCGGGAAAAAAAATGTGTACGACGTTGCTGGAAATAAAACTTCGAAAAGCTCTGAGTACTCGAACACTACTGACGAACACAAAAATCCGATTATTCCAACTGCACACCCCCCTTGAAAAATTCAATGCAGCCAACAGCGTCCGCGAGTATAAACAGAGGAGAATGGAATTTCGAAAAACGGCTCGATTCCCATTATACATCGCGTCTATATACTTACCATAATACGGTCGTAAAATTTTTTTACTCGAACACGCGAGTGTGTGTAATAATCGCAGGTTCGTGAGTTTAAATGCTGTAAAAGGAAATTTTATCGCCGACTCGTGACGTCGTCGCGGGGACACTCCAAATGGGCAGCGATATCGCTTATCATCGAGATCCTTCGATGGAGATTAACCGACTTCTTTCTCCGGGACTGTGTGGTGTGAAAAGCTCATTTGCGTTACATTATAATATCGCTTTGTGATTATAAAAATAAACTCGAAAATACGAGCGATATCGAGCTCTTTCTCTGCGCAGCGGCGTGATTGAATTATTCGAGAAAAATTTCACGAGCTTAAAGCTCCAGGAAGTGTATTTATACCCCGATTCCCGGAAACTTGCATAATAAGCCATTCAATTAGGGTAAAAGTTGCCCCTTACGTTTGAGATTAGCGCGCCCGCCGAGTTAACAAGTTCGGTCAAAGGCTCTGTTTGCCATAGGTATATATATAGTAAGGGCTAAGAAGTGCCGTTACTCAAGGGGGCTATATTAGCCCCCCTAACGCTCCTGCTGCAATTGCTTCGAAACTTATTGCTGAGCAAAATTAATCAGGGGCATCATTTGACGGTATCGGGATTAACAAGGCTACTATATACTAGTCGTTGCAATCTTCTTCGTAACTCGTGTGTGTGGGGGGCGGGGGGGGGGGGGGGGCAAGATAAGCTGGCGAAGTTGGGCTCAAACGCCGACATCGTTCTTAGCGCGCAATTAAGCGGTTATTTGAATAGTTGGGATTTTCATTATCGATAGAGAGTGAAACTTTGAGATTTTATCGAGGAAAAGTTCGTTTTGCTGCTCGAAATTACCAAAGTATAAAATGTGGAGAGGATCTGCTGCTTGTTTACGTCGTAATTAACTCGACAGCTTTTGTTCGGTTCGGTCGTTATTTATATAAATTATTATTGGCAAATTTTTCTTCGGCGATATAGCAAATTATTTTATTTTTTTTAATGGGTTATATGTTGATTGTAACCTTTCGATCTTATCCTATTAATCCATCGTGCAAATCCGCAGCATTTAATCGAAACTGCTTACATATGCAACGAGTACTCAATCTGGAGAAAACAATAGGGAAGGAAACAGCGTCCGCAGTTCACATCAACAGAAAAAAACAATCTCCCCATAAACAAATCGCACACAACAGCAGCAGCAGCAGCAGCAGCAGCACGTTATACTTCAAAGCTTGGCGTCGATAATTTGCTCGAGCAATTATTGCATATCGCGAGCTCACCACCCGTATGTGCGTATGTGTTGTAATTCGCAGAACTAATTTTGCGGCTCTCGGTTTATCGGCGCTGCAGCCATGTCGACATCGAGAATTTCAATTATCGCGATACTGCGAGCCGAGTATGTCTGACGACCCCCGCGTGTAGTCGACGACGACAATCGATCGATCCACTTTGTGGGCTAATATCCTTACCTGCTGCGGCCTTGTATATTATAACGCCTGCGAGAGAATTAATACGCACACATACACAAGCCTCGGTATAGTAGGTTTTTGCCTCTCCCTCGATGTCAGTATGTATGTATAGATGCTGCGATAAGCTAGGGGGTATTTTACTCGGAAAAGGGGAATAGGGTTGAGGTACACCCCTTTTTTTTCTGTTGTCACTATGGGGTGTGTTTGATTCTCAGCAAGACTCAATTACGTTTAACGTTTCATCATAATATATACATATGTCGAATTTGTTTACAACGAAGGAGGACAGTAGCTCGAGTCACTTTTTCTCTCTGACCTAATTTTTCATTATACCGTGGGCTTGTTGTTGCTTCGCCTCCCAAGCCGAGGCAGCTTTGATATTTTCAATTATCATTTGACGTTATTTTTTTTATAAACGTTATAAGAAATAAATTCACTTATATTCTATTCCTGGCTTTCATTCATAGTGAAACATCGATCGCCGTTCGTTATCGCGATAAAAAGCAAGACAAACACTGCACTGCATATCTATATGTATACATGAGTATATAGAATAATCACCGTATCTCCCTTTCCTATACGTTATAAGCCTTAATCATACACAAAAAGTAATTCCTAATCTAATCAGACACCTAATATCTCGGCGCACTTCCGCCTACATTGTTCGCAGTTATATAAGCTCGCCAAATCAATTTCGGACCATGAGTCACTTACAAAAAAAGGCCTCACGCGATTATTTTCGCATCGATCGGCCAAAGGTGAGTCGACGACAGGAATGAGAACTAAGATTAATCCGCTTCCTCTCTACTCTTTCTTTCTCAGATCTTTCATAATACCCACATCACGTATATAGCTATACAGCTCGGATTTTGACGCGACGCTCAACACTCGATGTCGCCTTAATTTTCTTTCTTCTTTTTTTTTTTATTGTTCCAGACTGTGAAAAATTGCCCGAGAGCTGATGTGACGCGAATGCCATCGCGAGAGAGATTTATGCTCGAGGCTCATTCATTTTTACTGCGATTAATCGCTAATGGTGTAAAAACGATTTACTGCTCCCCTCGCGAGCGTTTATTTTAGAGTATTATAGTCTACAGCTTTCGGCCTCTTCCTCCCCGTAAAGACAACAATGCGCAAACTCGACGATAAATTTTCATTAGCGTCACGGCTACGCTGCTCCCCTTTTACAATTATACGCAGATAAAGGATACCTTTACGACACACGCTTACTGCTCGATCGTCCGTTATATCTCAGGGAGTGAAGAGTAATAATATCGTCTTGAAAAAAGTTCGACCGTTTTATCAGAAAGCTGCAAGCTCAGTTTGCAAACTCGACACGCGTGTAACAATTGTCGGACGGTATAACACACCTGCGAGACCAGAGACGCTCTTCTATAGATAACAGCTGTATATGTATATGAGCGAACTGCTAATATAACAGCTGGCATTGTCAAGGTAACGCAAGCAGAAACTGATACTCTCGGCTTCGCTTTCTCTGCCTCTCTCTCTCTCTATCTATCTCTGCTATTAACTTGACGACTATATTGATGCGAGCCTCTTCGAAACTTGAGAAGCTGCCGTCTATGTGTATATATAGATATCATCATTTGTCAGAGAAACACGCGACGTGTGGCTTGGGTTGTGACTTATATATGTAACTTTTCTTGTATGACATAATGGAAGTCGCGAACATCTTTTTATTTGTCATAATTGGGCCAAACGCACAATTAAGTCTTTTTCAAAAAGTTAAGTAGTATTATTCTCTAGTTTTTGAGGTTAATAAATATTAATAATATTGGTACAAAGGCTAGAATAATCGTAAGAAACAAGACAATCAATTCATTAATTGTAGTCGAAAGAACATAATCGTGTGTAAATCTCTTATAATAGATCCAAATCCAGACGTTAAGCTATACACTTTTTTAACATCAGGAAGGATACACTGAAAACCGCACCCCAACAGATCTAACCACGCCTGGTTACAAAACTTTATGGCTCGTAAAAACGAAATGTTCGAATGAAAAAAACAGCAAATATATCCGGACCGAAAACCGGAGTCCGAAGCGCTTTGTATACATAGTTTCCCACCCGGTATAGGTTTACGCGCGCTTGGAACACTAAAACTCGTATAATGTCACGGGCGTGCGGCTCTTCTCTCATGAATATATATTCGTGGAATTACGATTTTTATATACTGTAACCGCGATGGGACAACAACAAGAACAACAGCTGGCCAATGAGGCGCGCAAGCATTATATACAGCAACGATAGCTCGTTTCCTCGGGTTTTATCGTAAATATATAGCCTATGCTACTGGCCATAGTTACTCTCGCGATCGGAAGGATAAAAGTTTATTTTCGAAGGTTGAATCGGAAAAAGCTCACTTTTTTCAAAAATCCCGCCAAAAGAGCTTTGCGAAAATTTGCATCATCGCAAAAAGAACGCAAGAGTAGGTGAAAAATTCAAGTTGTGCGTCGAGCACATACGAGGTGAAAAGAAAAAAAGAGCGACCATGAGAGCGAGAAAGTCGCGTACCCGTGTCTGGAGCGAATTTAAATAATGTAACACGTAGACGTTATATGCATAGGTCGATTAAATCGGCAAGCGAAATTCTAAAGAGAGGTGAAGGTGACATTACAGTCTATATACACTGTAGATATTGTTGAATTTCATACAAAGATTCAAGGAATCAAACCGTTATATTGAGCTTAGTAAATTTATTTTCGTCGCATATACGCGTAGAGAATATGCTGCCATTGCCATAACTTTATATATCTTCCAGAATTTCAGCCGTCCTGATGTTCTCATCCTTTCGCTCGTCTGCGCTGACATTGATTTCTTGATTGCGAAGCCGCGGCTTGCCGTCAGTGTCGGAAAAATTTAATAAAAGAGTACACGTCCGTGGCTTTGCCTATGCTGCGATTAGTCGGATATCTCTCTCTCTCTCTCTCTCTCTCTCTCTCTCTCTCTCTCTCTCTCTACGTCCTGGGAAAGTTTGAAAGCGTATTCGTGGTTTGATTTAGCTTCTCCGCCGCGAGTATAAATAACGAGGTTATGGAAAACGTGTAGATTTTATTACGATGCAGGATCTTCTTTCTTGCTATTTTGAAGAAATACGCAATACGTTATTATTTCATCAAACGAAAATGAACTTTTTTATTAATGCCAGCTTGAAATTAAATTTATTCAACTGAAGTTCCTGAGCAGGTACAAGATACGATGTAGCAAACAAACGGGGATCATTAAGCTCTAAGCTTCGAGGAGGCAATATTACCCCCACATCAGTGCCCACAAGTGCGCTTGTTCGCGAGGCCATAACAATTTTTATTCTCTCGGCATATCAGCGTAGCCTACTCGAGTAGTAATAACTCCGTCGGTATCCGGGGTTACATATATACCCACACCACCCCTTTCGAGCTTTTCGTCCCGGCGCGCATTTTAAAAGAGCTTCGATATTAAGAGCGTCGTGTCTGTCGCGATTCGCGGCTAAACTGATGACGCTGTGTACATATATAAGTGTATAATATACGCAAGTATCATGTAAATAAGCACGAGCTTCCTGACAACGTTGCTACCCATAGTTTTCAAGACTTGGCTTTCTCGTGAAGACGCGACAGGTATATACAGCCGAGCTTGCTGAAGTATGACGCGAGTATTATACGAAAGTTATGGTCTTACGAGAATACTCTCGGCCCTCAGCTTTTAAATTAAAGTCTTCCCTCGCTTTCTAAGAGATTCAACAAATTGCCGCGTCATCCCTTCGAATGCAAGCTCCACGCTCGAGTTGAAAAGCTCGTGAAAAACCACAGGGATTGGTTAAATTTGCAAGAATCATGAAAAGAACATTCTATGATAAATTTTTTTTTACACAATACTCTTTCGCATATCCTGACACACGCTATGTACACGAGCTTTCATTCATTATTTTTCCGCTCCGCACACACCCGCGGAATCCAATCTATACGAGCGTGAGAAAATAAAAAATACTCGGTTTTTCTATACTGGAAAAAAGGCAGGTTCTATACCGGCTCGGGTTTTTTTGAACGAGTAAACAAAGAGAGCTTTAAAAAGAAAAGGTCAGTCAGGCTGTGTACAGTGTGATATTATACACAAATAACGTCGCGTTGCATATCGAATTGGGATTATGTACAGTGGCTGACTGCACAGTTGTTTCGCTACTTATTAGATAATGAAATTATCCTGCGAGTGAAAATTCAAACTGTTTATAATGTATACGCAGACACAGTCGTTTTCGAAACAAAGAGAAGTTGTTGGAGATCGCATAAAGTTTTGGGAACTGCTGCGACTGGCTGACAAGTAGAAACAGGCCAAGTATGCTCAGACGCAAGTATATACGAGAAACAAAGTCGCTGATATATTAAGGAGAATAGATTAACCGGCATAATGTAAAACAAGTCCGCTATTCCGAGAGATGGAATCGTTCAATCGGTTTATATATAAAAAACATTCGATACACAGGTGAGTGTGTGTATATATAAAAGCCAAGGCGTATAACAATAGCTCATATACATAAATAGCCAGCGCTGACCTCTCCGGCGAATATATTTCACTTTCGACGATGAGAAAGAAAAAATACAACCATATACGTATGGATAAAAAAAGAACTCGAGGCAACGCCTCTCGTCGCAGAATTTCCCGATACCCCACTGAATTATTAGCAGCGCCGATAACCCTCTCTGTTTCTCAGCACTCGGCGCATCAATATTTTACAGCCGATAAATTTTTCATCAGCAGGCCGAGTTTTACGCTCGCGCAGCGCTCTAAAAATGCGCGGTTAGAGTAATCCGCGTTATTTACGTCCAGAAGTTCCTCCTGACGTCTATATATGAGCGGCAAGAGGCGCAAGTCGAGCCTGTGAGAACAGCTTGAAGCTCCAATACGTTCTCAAGTCGACAGATTTCTTAGACTACTTTAGAGAGCTACTCTGGTAAAATATTCTGGGCAGAATTTCTGGTCGAAATTCTGTTCAGAATATGTCCAGAATCCGCCCTATTTTTCTCGAGGAAAACAGTACCCATAAAAAAATCGATCCCCAAAAACTCTGCAAGCCGCAAGTTTCCACAAACCAGAACTTCAAGCATGACCCACATTCTCATACATAATCTACAGCATCTCCCCCCCCCCCCATGAGAAAAAAGCTCAAGCATCAGGCGTCACTACGCAGAATCCATAACGAAGTTTAGCAGTTACTTCGATCTTACAGCAGCTGTGGTGCATATACCTCCGCGTGCGTTGATCTTATCTAATGTATATAACATATATATATACATATATCGCGTGGTGGCACGATAGGCCTACTGTGAGCTGGCCTTCAACACGACGCCGCTTCAAAACTCCTACACAGACAGTTCAACAGGTAGCTCTTTCAGACGCACATCTATACACTATCCGACGGCTCTTATCCTACTTTACCCTTTTTTTCTTCTCTTTCTCGCTTGCTATGCTGCTTTCTTCTTCGCTCAGCTTCATATATATATATATATATATATATATATATATATATATATACGTATACGGAAGCTTTCTTTGGTCCACTGTACTAACGCCAATCTTTCAACGCTCGATTTACGGGCCTCAAAGCTCCCGCCTCCGCGACACTTGTGCTTTTGAGCTTGCGCGGGTGTTTTGTATATATATATTAATTTTCACTGGCGTGAGCTTTTGTGTATATAGGCTCGGCTTTGTGAGGCGCGTCAAGAGTCACAACAGCCGCTATGTGTATTATTATGCTGTGGAAACGAAGCGAAAAAAGCTTCGGTCACGACGCCTCACCTTTCGGATATATACATATTGCGAAAGTCAGTATATATAGCTCGCACTGGGGAAATAATGTCTCTTGGAACGTCGAAATCGTTAGGAAAACTTCTCGAATTTCGTCTCGCGAATCCCAGTGCATATAACCGTAACTGACTGAGCTGCACGTGATTCGCAATGCGAAAAAGAAGCTTCTATACATGACTGGAAATGTCGATTTTTTTTTAATACACACGACTTTATAGCACCGATATTTTATACGACTGTCCCGTCGTATACGCGGCGCATGTAAATGAACGTCAATCAAATTTCCAGCGAACGTGTCCCATGAAAATTAATTTCCCGTCTCCATTTCAAAAGCAGCGAGACGTTCCTTCGAGTGTATATATATATATATATATATATATATATATATATATATATATATATATGTGTATGCTATAGCATCGCGTGTATTACACGTTTTGCTCAAACGTATATATCCCCATCTCTTTTATTGCAAATGAGAGCCAGAGAGCGCGAATGTTTATGATACTTTGAAAGTCGTAATTCGGTTCCTTTATGAGCGAGCGCAGCCCCGTAAATTACTACGGGCCCCGGAATTTATGATTTCACCTTTGCTGATTAAACGCGAGCTGACTCGGTTATAATCTATACGACAGCGTATAACGATTACGATAATAAATTCGCCGGGCTCGGCTGATGTGGGACGAAAATAAGCGGGAGCATGTTGTGGCTGATAAATTGGCTTATACTGAGTTTTTTTTCTAGAAAATTTATGTTTTTTCGAATAATTGTAAATAAGGTTGTTGAGAATGCGTGTGATAACAGAGAAATTTATTAACTTGTACAGCTTTGGTTCTTCCCTGGTAGAAAATAGACTAGTCAAACTACTCAGCAGGCTAAATTTTAGCGAATGAGAACTGGCGAGTTTAGAGTAGAGTTACTGGATAAGAACTACTGAACAAGCTATTAATATAATATAAAAAAGGAAAATCTTTAATAATAAGCTAACGCGATGCATTTAAAACAAAAAGTTATTATGGATCAAACGTTACTTTAATTTATTGCTATCTAATCAATCATAATAATAACATTTTTTAAAAACATATTTGTCAAGATTGACAATCTAACCTATCAACCAAAACATGTAGCCTATATACGTCCTAATACAGTCATGTCAGATTAAGCGGCACTGAACTGCTCGCATACACATCTCAAGTTGGCAGCAGTCACAGACTTAACCTAAAAATAACGTAAAAAAATTCAATATATCATACATCATTTTTGTCTACTTACGTTATTAAAACGAGCAACAAACATTAATTATTAATAATTTACATTTTCAAGTTTGATCGGCAGTCCTTAGGGAGCAAATCAAAATTTAAAATCTTACGAAAATGGCATATCTGCTCGCGAGTTGCTACTTAGCGAATTCGCTAGTCGATGTCAAATTCAACATGGTCTGGCGAGTAATTGGACAACGTTTCTACCAATTGTAGTTTCTATAATATGCAAACGTAGAGTCTTGCAGGAGAGACCTATACTGTTGGGAACGTCATGTATTATGTTAGAAAATTTCTTATTAATAAATTAACATTTGATTATTTTCTTTGTAGGTTTATGTGTTGGTCACACCGAAAACTGAATTATCAAGCGAAATTCGTGATTGAATTTTCAACAGTTCGGAAGCCCATTAAATCAATGAAACAAGATGGTAATAAAAATGAAAAATTCACCTACGCACCGTTTCAAGTTTTTGCGTCTAAATGAAAAAATATCCAAGAACTGTGACGCGTAAGCTTCGACCAAATTATGTTCGACAACCACGTGCTTAGTTAGTTGGCTTCAAAAAACTACGCGGAGAAGCCCGTAAACCGCAAAAGCACAGAATAGCATCATCAGGGTCGTGTGAAACCTCGTGTAATTAATGCGGTCGGTCACATTGACACCCTCTAATGACTATATACACACACATAGTTAAAACTTGAAGCAATTTATCTATCTCGAGATTTCCAGCTTCTAAAATTTCTAAGGATGTTTGAATTCGAGTTTCGCGGAGAAACGTATATTTCTAGTTTACCGGATATACACTACAGCTCGTCGACGAACCAAGTGGATGTACTCGGTACACAGTGCGAATGAAACTAATGAAATCGCGTCTCGTCGTCGCGAAATTCGCAGAGCTGATGAGCGCGAAATAATGTGAAATGAAGCTCTCAAATTGAGGACGTAATATTTATCTTTTTTCCTCGCAACGCAAAAATCAGCTGAATATCTTGAAAGTGTAAGTCGGGGCGCAAGCTGCCTCTCTAATGAGGAAATTCGAGAATGCCCTTCCTCGCTCGCTCTTTTGGATGCCGATGCAATTTCGCCGTCGACGCGCGGAAATTTCGCGCGCCGGTGTCTGAAATTGGAATTTCGCCTCCGCGAAGCGCGGCTAAATTTTCCGGCGCCTGCGAGAGAGGGTGAGCCCGATTTCCACAGGCTAAATTCATAATAAATGTCGGTAGACGGGAGAATGAACTTTTCGACAGTTTTGAGGGATTTAAGCAGACGTGCGAGAGAAGATCCTTTGGTATGGCTCTCTGATGAGACTTTGCTGCTGGGAATGCGCGCGTGAACGAGTTCCTTTTTTTATGGAAGGTGTTCGCTCGTGTTTCATCGACTCTTTTATCCTATCGTCGTTTTTCACGGTATTTATCGATGTTATCTTTGCGATAAAAGATTGATAAGATATTAGTATTCGGTTTAAATCAATAGAATAAATTTTTCCGAGTGTATCGATCGAATAATACAAGATTAAGCTCTAAATAATGGTGAGACAGCAGAGAAGCCGTTTTATTAATCGATTTTGACGACATCACACTCTCCAATATTCCCACCCCAACTGACCGAAAATCTGGCATTGTCGAATCCCTATAGCATTGTTCAGCGACCAGTAGAACTCGATCGTTATTCCCATAAATGAGTCCAGGTCGTAGAGCAGCGGCAGCTGCGACGATTCAATCCCAGAAACTTCGGCAGTGAAATCCAGCCGCGCGCTACAATGACCCGCTCGGATTGCATCTGGACTCGAGGTACGGCTGTTCCTGCTTGAGAAATTCACAGGACTCCAGATTCCGCAGGTACATTGAGAGACCGTCGGTATCGAGCAGAGCTTGTTTTGCCTCTGCGATTGTCGATGTTTCGATAGGATCGTTAGTGTGGAACTGGTCCGGTTCGCTGATCTGTTGATGCGAAGTTTGTGCATAAGTTACTGATAGCGGCGAAGTTGTCGTTGTTGGTGAGTTTATTTGTGTGATCCTACACTGTGTGTAAATGTAGAAAGATTAAAGCGTTTGTATGTTTTTCTCGAATTGAAAAATACGTTTGATCCAGTCTATTTCTCTGTGAGCATTGATTATGCAAAGAGCCTGAAGACCCTAAAGCCACGTTTTAAAAAATAAAAAATAATAATTTTATCGTCAAGTGCAAGAAATTAAAGTTCTGCCTCAAAACTTCGCGATAATGTATACGAATACTTTAAAAATCTCTTTTTCAACAATGTATACTCATTTCAAACTTGTCGATACTAGTTCTGTAAAGGACAAAGAGCCAACGTTTCATATACGAAACGTAGTTCCAAAACTCAATACAGAGAGTAAGAGAAAAAAGAACTGGGAACAAATAGACTAACCGAGCTGAGGCTTCGAGAGGTCAGTTGGTCCTCGTCTGGAGAGAAGTCCGTTACCGGTATCTCCTCATCCGCACAGGCATCCTCCTTTGCGGTCAGTTCGCTCCGGGCGTCTTCCTCTGCTGTACGTACAAACCGAAATAAACACCCACGCATGTATATGCCTATAAATTAATTTGGCTTTTAAAGCAAAGATTCGAAACATTTCAAAATGAAAAAAAAATCAATCTCTGTCTCGCGGTGAGGGTTCACTTTCTCGGAAAGGACACCAAATCGATCAAGTGGAGAGGGTTCATTTGACTCGCGCGACTGAGTGGACAAAAGCGTAACACACAGCATCAGGCAACGACGTGTCAAAGGAAGAGAGTGACCCTCGAGTCGGTGATACAAAAAAAAAAAGAAAAAGTGTCTTTGACCGTCCTCAACGTCGGACGAGTGTCGTCTTCCGCTATCCCAGATCCTCTATTGATACTCTCGGCTTTCAAGAGCTTCCTGTTAATACCGGGGTCTCCTCGAGAAACTTTTGTGATATAACGCGTAATGATTGAATAATCGATTGTTTGGTTTGAAATTGTGAAAATAATTTAAAACTAAATTATTAAAAATTTACGAAATCTAGCTCTGATTTCTAATTTTACCACTCAACAACAAAATGACGGAATATTGATCACCCATTGAAGACCAATAGTAACGAAAATTATCCTAACGACATTCTCTCACCTGCACTGGACAGTTCACTGCTCAGCATCACAAGCTCATCTGGTCTGAGAGTCCTCTCGTCGTCCGAGTCAATCCTTCCCCAATGACATCGTCTGATTACCCGCATCCTCGAGGTGTCCGCAACGACAGAGTCTCCACCGCCGCTCACCCCATCATCCTCGTCGCTGCCGGCGGCCGATAAGGTCGCAGCAGTTAGACGCGGCACTTGGACGTTCTTATCACTTCCTGCCCTCGGCGTGCGATGCTCTCGACGCAGAGCCCGAGTCCTCTTCAGCAACTGCGCTATTCCCTCGTACTCCGCTGAAGTGGTCTCTTCTTCCTCTTCGAGATTTTCTGCAACGATACAGTGTGTGCGTCTTGGGATATATAGTGTTTTCGAAAATCCGGGGGTCGAGTTTTTGAAGACGGGAATGGAATATCGGGAAGTATCTTTATTATCGTGACTTTTTTTAATGCGATTTGATGGCTGACTATATGGTGGATACGCTATTTTTAGAAGTGGGACATTGAGATCGGGATATGGGAGAGTATATATAGGTAAAGCTTTATATGCTGTTAAAAAAAATTCAGGTGGGATTGAGAACCTTCTCTTTTTTCGAACTCGGTTAAAAAAAGACATGAATTTTTATGCATGTAGTACGTGTACTGGAAGCAAATTTTCTGACCGTAGTTGAAGTGAATTTAGAGTGCACATGTAAACAAAAAATTTGACGTTGATTTCGTAAAAAATTAGTCCAGTCATAACTTGAAATTTCGTGTAAATTTTAATCAATAAATGATAAACGTCCCTGTAGCTTTGAAACAACACAGTTTTGGAATGCGGTTTGCTTTTATAATAAAACATCATCGTAAATCCACATTTAAACAGAAATCTCTCTTTCTCTCTCTCTTTCTCTCACCAGGTATTACTGGTACTTCCGGCTCGTCGTTCCTCTGCGTTCTATTTGCTTTGCTAATCGAGTTGGTCGACGATGAGTCTCTCCCCACCTCGTCACCGCGCAATTCGATTCTTCCATCGCGCTCGCGATTCAGCTGTCTCAAGACACAGGTCACCTGGTCTATCAGACTCTGGACGTAAAGTAGAATCGATTGGTCACTTGCTTCTTCTTCTTTATCCTCCTCGGCAATTCTCGCAGCTGTCTTCAGAGCACCGACAGCCTCGGCCAATCTACCGAGCTTCAGGAGACTTTGCCCACTCAGCAGCTGTCCTCGGAGTATCCACTTTTTCGAATTTACGGGTGCGGCATGCTCGAGACATAATTTTGAGAAATGTAGAGAGCGACTGAAGTTGCCTAGTTCCAGGTGGCAGCGGCCGATGTCGTGGTGCAGCCAAGCCGAGGGGATCGGCTCCTATGTGCATTGAGGTTTTTATGGACGATAAGTCGGGAGAGATTCTTTGCTGATTCGAGGGAAATGCTTTTATCGGGGCTGTAAAATTTGCTCTGACGATTGCAGGCACTGTTTGCTTTATTTCCGTGCGCTTGTTTACGTAGTGGGAAGTTTCTACTGATTCGTCGCACGATTTATTTAGGAATATTGGGTTTATTCCTAAACTTCTAAACAATGATTAAAATGTAACTCTTGGTTTTATTTGGTTTACTTAAATCGCGACAAATAACTAAAAAAGTATTCACGGGGGTTCCATCTTTGCATTGTCTCTGAAACTTTTTTACCGACCGTACCTTATAGAACTACTTTAATTTGTATACCACGCTAATTTAAAGCAAAACTTTTCCTATTAACAAATCTTATCACATTGAAATTTTGATGAATAATCCATAGCGTTATTAAAAAGAATGAGTGAATTTACTCTTTACGTCCAGTAATGCAGACTATCAACAGTCGGTAAAACAGTTTGATAGGCATGCAACAAAATTACAGCGCCCCCTTAAAAATCCTTCCTCAAACCTTGCGTATCTCATCGGCTAGTCGCTCCCAAACTCGCGCGAGTGCATCCAAGCATCCAAACTTGACGTGAACCCTCCCCACAGCCACCAAAGCTTCAACCAAACTCAGTTCATCCCTAGAACTCCTCGCGAGAAAGATCATCCTGGCAGCAAGATCAACGGCTCTGTCATGTCTGTCCAGTTCTATCTGCTTCTTCAGCAAGTATTCCAAAGCTTGAAACTGACACCTATACGGGTCCTCTCCAAGTGACACCAGATTGACCAGTTCTCCACTGAGCTGATGCACCGCTAACGAATCACCCGCCCCGTGAGCACGTTCCACATCCCTCAAGGTCGACTTGACAGACTTTTTCAGCTGTCGTAACATCGTTATGAACCGAGATTGTAATCGTGGTGAAGCTCCTGGACTAGACAAACGCCAGAAATCCTGGTGCGCGTCCAAGTATCTGAAAAATCCGCGGTAAAGGCAATGTGGTGGAAAGTTTTTAAAAGGCTGGTATAATTGTCACTGACGAAGAGAATGAGGATGTCCCTTGTGGGACGAGTTGATGAGATTTGTACTCTCCGCGCGCAATGTAAATTGCGTAATTTCTTTCCGAGTAATAGAATTCCATTCGCCGAACAGCGGTCGGCTTAATTATTTTTCCCTTTGACACAACGCGAACTCGAGAATACGAACTGCGATGCAGCTTTTTTTTTTATCTCGACTATAGCGAGCAAGTATTATTCCATTATTATTATTACTTCTATATCCACACGACAATTTCGCTACCATCAAAGTACACACTCTCCCCCGATTTTAAGCAAGCATGAAGTTCGTAATGAAAGGACTCTCCCGAGTGCATGAAAATTTCACGGTATACATTTGCATGCATTAAAACTGTTCACGTCCACCTACGAGCTTTGCCAGCAGCGCTTCATCAATTCTACTCGCAACTCGTATATTACAGGAGAAAGTCAAAAAGAGAGAAGAAGGACCACGCACGAGAGAGCGACCGCTAATTTCCAAATCGACCGAGAGTATAGACGAGCGTGTCCGACTAATCGATCCTGCATGTGTGTATATAGCTATGCCCGCGGTTTAATAACTCTGTATACTAGACTTTGACAAATCGCCTCGCTTTACCGCTTAACCGCACTGGCTGGCTTGTTTAACCAAGTTTCGGACCGAACTGTCCAAATACTGTGGGACTTGTTTGCGAAGGAATCGTCATCGTAATGGTTTCACTGAAAGCTCTATTACTATTTCTGAGTAAAACAACGCGAGCCTCTACATAGACCCTGATAAGACTAAGATTGATGGTTCCCCCCTTGTAAAAATTCTTCTTCAAACTATTTCAATTCAATGATGAGTTTATCCAATCAGCTCTAATTGCACTCAACCAGGAGTCCGAAATGCTTCATCATCATCACTCATCGCATATTTACTAGCAAGATTACGTGTTATTTAATTTACAAACAAAAGACAATTTCCTCACTTGAGAATCCTAGGCACATCCTTATCAGGATCCTTAGTCGTAGCGACGACTTCCCTAGCCTTCCTCGCCACTATTTCAGGACACCGGTCTGTAGTCGCGGTGTTCAGTCCTCGGCGTCGATTCAGGAGTCGTCCTCTCGGATTAACCGCCGAGCTTATCGCCGCTTCGGTGCGTCGAGCTGCCACCGAGTGCAAGGCTTCTCGCGGGCATAGTCGTGCCGCTCGATGATACAGCACCAGTGCCGACTCGTAATCTTCCCTGTGAATTCAGAGCCAGAGAGTTATTTATCGGCTGCTTCTCTGCTGGCTTTGGATTATTTACTTTCGGCTTGACTAGCCTGCGATTGTTGCGGGATTTTCTACGGGTTTGTTCGCGTATAACTCAAGGGACATTGTTATAAGCTTATGCTAATGCAAAAATGAAAAATAAACTTTTGTAGCGTGTAACTTTATACACGCGGTGGGTAATTCGGAAGCGATAACGAGCGAGGTCTTGTCAAATTTGATCAGCGCAAATTTACACATTTCGGATTTCGTTCCCCTTCATCAATTATACGTGTGAGCCGGTTATATATAGAACGTCATTGCGATTTTCGATAATTTTGATGCGCCCGTGATGATTCGTTGCTGATGTTTCAATATTCGAAATTTCGAACGAGTAATATATTATTTCTGACGGTGCGGTGCATGTTATTA
The DNA here is from genome assembly GCA_020010945.3 of Muscidifurax raptorellus. NCBI lineage: Eukaryota > Metazoa > Arthropoda > Insecta > Hymenoptera > Pteromalidae > Muscidifurax > Muscidifurax raptorellus. Next base: position 39,878,927 of record CM052080.1, read on the forward strand.
TCAAGTACACTATATGCGTTATTTTAAACATTGTTTTTGAGCTTATAAATCGAAATATCGCGCGCTTTTTATTGAGGAGTGAACAATATCCATTATAAAATGCGAACAACTAACTTCTTAATTCGCCAGATATATACCTAATATATAAAAGCTCGCAACACAGAATCCTTTTTTAATGTATGCGAATATATTACGAGGCCAGCTTCCGCAGCAAACAAAAAAACATCCAACCCTTTCACCGCTGCTTTAACTTTATTTACAACTTGAAGCAGCGAAGTTTGAGCACCGCTTTAAAAAAAAGTTACCAAAGCTTCCAGCTGATCCGTCGAAAAGTTCTGCTGGAATATATATATTTTAAGGCTTCGCATTGTGAGTCGGCAAAATCAGACTTTCCTTCTCTTATACCTCATTGTTCAATATATTCGCAACAACTTCTTCGTCCAGAAATAAACCTAATAACCCAACTTTTTTCCTCCCCGCGCGAAAATACACATAAAGCTCGTTACTTGAAGTACAACCGATCAGCCTCCCGATGCAGTTCCTGAGCTTTGGCCCTGCAGTTGTGCCTCTTCCCTCCGGACTGTAGCATCAGACGCTTTTCGACCTGCTCCACAACGATCCGAGGTTCATCACCCTTGGGATCATCCGATGGAATTACATCGGGCGTTCGCCGTGCGATTCTGCTCACCGGCATCGCGATAATTCTGCAGTTGTCCTCACACTATATTATAACGTCCAATGAAATCTCGGACGTGCGTTAGTGTAGTAGCTACAGCCGCGAGGGATTGTGAAAGTTTAGGGACAGAAGTGAAGCTGCATCGTAAGATTGAGACAAGTGAAGCCGCCGGAGTCTCGAGGGAGAAACTTGTGTACGTAGGATTTTCAGGTGCGCTTGTTGTTTGTAAATAAACAATGCGTAGTGCTATTAATGCTATGTATACGATAATGATGCTCTAATAGAACACTTGTATCGATCGCGTTAAATACGCTCCCATTCATCTAGGAGGTAATGCAAATATATCCATGACGCTTGTGCAAGAGCTAAAATTAAAAATACATACATCAGAGTCTGTAATGTTTTGCTATTTTTTTTTATTATACTGAACACATTTTTATAAACGAACAACTATTTACATCGGATCAAAATGTACACGTTTTACAATCAATCGTAATCGTCGAAATTCACCCAACCAAAGATCTTCTTGCTTGGCGCGTACTTCTTCAGTAGTTCTTCTCTAGACTCTTTATCAAAGTCTTTTGGTGGTTCAGGTCTGACGGTCATTCTCTTAGTGGGTAAGCTGAGCTTTTGGTTCTTCGGTTTGCATCCCGGCATGACAGACATTCTTCTTCTGGCCGGCACAGCCTCCATCGTCCTGAGGAGTAGGTCCATATCAGGCCTTATGTCAGTTGTCATGAGTGAAGACATGAGTTTCCGTCGAGCTGCTATGCTATCGTCGTCGCTGAGACGACCAAAGTCCAGACTGTCGATGTAGTCGATCGCTCGCTCGTAAAAGTCCTCGAGGAAGTAGACGTTGAGTTTGCGAGCTGACTCTAGAGCTGTTGCAGCTGCTTCTTTTGCTTCGTTTCGATTGTACTGCGCTAACTCTATGCGGATCAAGATGTGGCTAGCGTTGAGAGCCCAGTCTTCATGGTTTGATTCGAGACTCAGGTCGCGAGTTTTCTTAGCGTAGAACCTAGACAAACGAGAGATCAATAGCTTATTGTTTGAGTGTCGGTGTAAAGTAGTGAAGTTGTACCTGGCAAGATCGTATCTCCTGATCTCCAGAAAGAGCTTGCAGAGCTCGTGAAAGATCCACAGTATCTCCAGTGGACGATTTGTCAACGCCAGTCTCTGTCGGTAAGTATTGAAGGCTCGTTTGACGTTGAGACTCGGAGGCCAGGCAAGATCGGCATCACGTGGTAGACGTGGTGAACCTTTTAATCCCAGAAGTCGACGCAGTAGGGCTTTACATTTTTCCTCGTCGGCAGAAACACGAGTGAGGTTACGTGGATCTATATAGGCCCGAGCTACCATAGAGTAGAGGGCGTCGAGGTAACGCTGTCGTTCGGGGAATAAGCGAGGACTGTAGGATTCGAACTTTTCCTTTGCTCGTTCCACCATTCTTGGGATATAAATCGACGAGAGTTCACAGATTTATTAAAATTTTCAATCTGGGTTTATTAACAAAGTGATTCTTCGATTATTCCCAAAACTGTTTTACCGACTGTACACTCGATACTTATAATTGGATTGTTACATAAAGGCGGAGGTCAGTGCGTCAAAAAGAAGCGAAAAATCATTTGAAAGACAAGTATGAAATTTCCTTTCCAATTATTTACATGGGTGTCATTGATTGATGTCGACTTCAATCTTCGATTCAAGTAAACGATTCACTCTGCGCAGTCGGCAAAACAGTATCGGAGAGATAACGTAACCAGAATATAAAGCATATATACACACTTGAAGAAAGCCGAATAATCCCTGCGTAACCTGGCCTCGTGCAGCCTCCTCAGTACGAGCTTGGCCTCGTTTTCCACAAGACACCTCTTGAACTCGATCTCCCGCTCCAATCCCATCTTATGTCCTTCGCTCAGCGCCGCCTCGGCCCTGGCTCGAACCGCGTACAGCGGCCGACGCATCCTCAGCGCCTCCTGTTGGCTGTTCAGTCGAACCAAGCAATTTCGTGCTAACTCGACGAGACAAGCGCTGCCGGATTTGTTGGCCGATGCGACAGCCGGTGAACTCAGTAGTCGCTCGAGGAATTGCTTGTCGTATGCCGTCGATCCCAGGTAGATACCTGCCATCAACCTGTCCATACGGTTGCGGTAACGCCGCAACCTGGCCGGTGGGTCGTCCACGCGGAAACGCGATTGCTCCTCGTCGATACCTGATGATTATTTTTAGGATGAGAATCTCGGTTGTATGTATATACCTGTAAAGAATGCAGCGTGCGGTGAAGCAATAACAGGCCGATATTGAAATTCATGTGGTTCGAAATTCAATAAACCAATAACTGTGTAATACTGTATGTTTACTCGGAACCAATAATACTCCGCCTTGATAATATCAATACCGTGCGCGCGTACATCCGCAGTGTATATATTATCAAATTTCACGCTCGTTTAGACTAAGTTCGCATACAATCGATCTCTTGGAAAGACTGCGGTTCAGTACTGTCTCGAGCAAAACAACAACCTTGAAACTCATCCTCCAGATCATCTCTCCTCTCGATCAAGCCATCCCTGTATTCGGTCAGGCGTCGAATCCACGGTTGAAGTCGCCGCAGAGTAGCTCCGGGCACGTTCTCGCCCACGCAGTCCTCGATGGTCTCGTTCGCCAAGAGGACGGCAGTTCGAAAATGCCGTCGACGCCTGGCGCCCTGGTGTGCGCACACGAGGCTGCCGCAGAACTCCGCGACGTCGAAGAGCGCCTCCATGCGCGTCCAGTTCGCCCCCAAGTGCGCCGGATCTGCAACGTGTGGGTGTGTTAGAGCGGAGAGGAGAGCTTGCGGTTAATTAGAAGGAGGCTGTATACTGTCGCTGCCGTTTAATTGGGAAACTTGGAGAATGACCACGATGGAGTTAGTTTTTTTTTTTGTGCTTTATGGCGCTGTTGTACGGTTATTATGGATTGCTGTGTTCTTGCTGATTGGAAGGAAAGTCGAAAGTGCGATTTTAAAAGAAAACTGGGTATTTGTAAATTTTGTAACAATCGTCTCAAATACATCTCGAGATCCAAACAAAATAAAGCTTGCGAATGAGGAGTAAAAAATCAAGCTCATCCATTAAACTACTATCCGCATTATCGAAGAAGTAATTTATTCCTCGTTCCGAAAAATCTGTCCATTTTTTCCCCTCTATACATACACACACACAGCTACTGCGGAAGGTCTGTGTCGTCGCGATAGCTTTGCTCATTATTGGAAGTCGCGGAGGCGTGTTTAGAGGCGAAAGCGCTTGGAGAAAATCAACGACGTCACGGCTTTATCTGGCGCGCGCGCGAGAAACGACGGGGATTAAGAAGAGTAGAAATTAATGGAAACGCTAACGAGAAAGTCATATAGAGACTTCGATCTTTCTGCCATTATATCGTATATTGCGCGTCTTTTTCCGATCGTAAGAAAAAAATGTCATACATTCATCGCAGAGAAAAATTCTCCTACACCGATGAGAGAAAAACGAAGGAAACTCTGTATCCTAAGCATCCCAACTATATGTACACCCGAAAGCCGCATTTCCCCTAAAGCCCGTATCAACTTGCAGAGTCTCCGAGCTCAGTGTCTACATGTATATTTCGAAGACGAAGAAGCGATATGTATATAGAGGCTCAGTATAAGATCGCAGAGCCGAGACTGGAATTAAGGAAGTAGTCAAGGAGGAGCAAGTTGCGGTGTGGCCCGGTCGAACTTCGCTGCAACTCGTCGTTATCGGAGTAATTTTGCGTCGTCGTACTCGGCACTTTCCTTATCGACTCACGAGAGAGAGAGAGAGATAGAGACCTTTAATTATTCGATGCCAGGAAGCTGTGCAAAGCCAATCGAGTGGCAAACAAACGAAAAAAAAATTTCTTCGCTTTATCGATAGTCTATAGTGTCGATACTTTTAATTAATTTGCTTTCGAATAAATCATTCTTCGGAGCCGTGATCGATGGGAAGACTCGAGGGTGGCGTGAAAAATTCAATTTTAAGTATATCCGTCATGTCTCTAATTGCATTTTAAAAACCAATCGATTCTCGGCTATAAGAACGCGTATACAAGAAGTAAGAATCACCTATCCTCATGCATTTTTCCGCGACCTCAGCAGCCTCGACGAAGCGTCCGGACTTCTTGAGCGCTTCGCTCAGTCCCAAAAGCGTCCAGAGAAAATTTTCATCGCCGAGCTCGCTGGATTTCTCGTAGTAATGAATTCCCTTGTGGTACTGCTGCAAAACCGTGAAACGCCTTCCCCATTCCCGATAGACTATTTGAGCGCGAAATATTTCCGGCTGTCCGGACTGCTGCTGCGATTTCGACATTGCGAGGTTATGTATATGTATTTTCACGAGAATTTTTGCTTCTTATTTTCCGTATTTTTTTTTTCTACATTTTTTTTCGGCGACCGAGCATTTTTCACCGGAGACTCGGAGGAGGTAATTTTCAAAGGAGGACCCGGTGATGCGAAAACGCGAGCATTTTCGCGCGAAGGAGACGCGTGTGTGCTTTGTGTATACAGACGTGAAAGTAGTCTTGCGTGGATGCGGATTTTTCGCGCTTGCTTTTTTCAGAGCTGAGTTTTTGTACTGAAAACGAGGGAATAGCGTACGAAATTTTTGTTGAATAAAATAGGAACTTTGTTTCTTAATCAAACTTTCTTTGTTTCTTAATCAAACTTTCATCTTCCGATAAAAAACAATATTTTTTCACTATGTGAAAAAATATTACACAAAAATCTATCCCAAATTAAAAACCAAAAACTAACGAACCATAATCCCTTATGATTACAGGTACGATTCCTCAGCATCCACAGCCTAAAACCTCCCAAAAGAAGAAGTCAATCGCAGTACTAGTCCGCAAAAAGAAGACAGAGGCGAGAATCTCATGAGCGCCGTCATCGGGATGCGGTGATGGCGCTTCTCTACAGATTCGCCCAATTGCCCGACCGCAGTGGCACACGAGTTTTCTCGTTCGTCGTAACAAGAAGCGTCGTAAGGGATCCCGAGCGCGACGTCACCAGCAAGGAACTCGTGTGCGGCTTTCAAAGATGGGCCGTCGCTTTTTCGCGGGGCGACAAGGTGAGAGCTTTTTTTATTTATTTATTTTTTTTTTTTTTTTTTTTGATGTACGAATTTATTGCGGTGATGGCGCGAAGCAATATTTGAGTTTTATATTGGAAGCGGATTCAATACGGTAGATATGTATCTTATATATATATACACGTTTTTTTTCAAAGAGTTTGCTCTCTGAGTCATCCATTATCGTATATGCATTTTTCCTTGTATACTCACGTCTGTATATTCAAAACTGTTCTCTATTAACTAGTATATATATACTTCCAAACTTCCACATTATGATATATGGTAAAACTATATTCTAAGAAGCGCATTACGAAACAAGTGCGATGAGTAACTTAACGAACTATATACGACACTTTTTTCATGATCCGCCGAGTAGTTTATATATATATACGCGTCGGTCGTTACTTCAATTACCGCAGCGTGATATATATCTAAAGCCGCGAGGCTCATCGAGTAATCGAAGTAAGGATCGGCTATGTAGAAGCGTATAATTGGGTTTTTCATGAAACTTTTTTCCACTCTCGTATCAGTGTATATACAGTCAAGCACGCAACGTTGAATTGCACAAAAATTTTATCCCTCTCTCACTTTGTATCTATATATACATATCTTTCTAAAAAATCAACTTTTTCCGCACAACTATGTACCATGATTCACTGAAATCCATACGTCTATAAAATCTGCATGGACTTACTCAATGCACTCTCTGGAAAATCTCAGTTATACAACGAATGTGCGACCGTCGCAGCGGCTGGAAAAAGGTGTTTGAAAAGCCCTGATCCTCGTATACAAGCTTGCCTCTCTCTCTCTCTCTCTCTTTCTCTCTCTCTCCTTTTCTCTATTTTTCAAACTGAACAAAAACAAAAAAAAACATTCCGAAGAATGAAGAGAAAGACAGTAGTACAGCAGCGAGGTAAAGCGAAAAATCGAACTACAAAAACTGACACTGAACTCTATCCATACTTCTGTTTCGCTCTGTTCGCAGAAGCGTGGTAGAAACAAACGTTCTGTTTCTGATCGGCAGGTACTCGGGGTCTACCTGGTCTGGCGAGGAGCAGCTCCGGGGCTTCGGGTCTACGTGGACTTCACGTTTACCCTCCTGAACCGGGAGCATTTCTCGGTTAACGAGGGCTTCAGTGGGAAACGAGTGAAATTTACTTACGAAGCGCCGGCACAGGGCAATCGAAGCTACATATCCGTCTCGGATCTCTACAGCCGAAACTTTGCCGACCCGAATGGCGAATTTCAACTCGAGCTGTCGATGGCCAACGTCCGGACAGTTTTCAGCAGCGAGGTCGGCATACCGGCTACTATCAACTCTGAATCTGTGCGCTTTCATCATAACTGTCTTTTCTTCTTTCTGTGTAGCTGTGCATTGTGATATTGTGCATGTGAACCTTGAGGATGATCCTGGTGGAAAGTTTAGCAATTTCGTTGGTTAACGCGTTAACGGAATAGTATTAAAACTTTATTAAGAGTATCTGTAATTATGGGCATGTATTGAATTATAGACTTTAGAATATGCTCTGATAAAAAAAATTTGAATTTTTAACTTTAACATAACGTAGCAATGTGACATTGATAACTCTAAAATTAGCCAATAATTAGCCAATACATCATATTGACTTTTTTACCAGGGAGTTCTGAATATTATTTAAAATTTTTGAGTGATACACGTGTTGGATAGAGGGTTGATGAGTAGATTTTGAGTTTTTAATCAATATTTGAAGTATATAAACGCTGACAGTTTATTTCAGTACTTTGCTTTCTCAAAGGAACGGACGATTTTTAATATAACTTTTTTCTCACTGAAACTTGAGTATTTCAATAAAAAAAGACAGTTAAGCTCGTATCTTTATGTGCATTTTTAATTTTTGTAATAAGAAACTTTCCAAAATAAAAAGAAACTTATCGGATACTTTAGATTCCAATAAATATGAACGATTAATCAAACTTCACGCTTAAAATATTGACACTCTAAATAACTGTCAATTAGAAACTTTAAATGCTAGTGAATCCATACTTTTGGGGGGTCGGATCACAACCAGTCGTTCCATTACAAAAAAAGCACAATTTTATGCCGACCAACATAAGTCTCTTTGAGGAAGCAAAAAAAAAGTAGAGTTAGTAAAAAGTAGCATAGATGGCACATGTTATGAAAAATAAAATCCAGGAAAACTAGCCTCCGCTAATTGGCAGAAATTCACATTTATATAGAGACACTCCCTCTGCTTACCCACATTTTCGGGAAGCTCGCATATACATGAACAATAAAACGCAAACATTTAACTCGGTCCTCTTTGCACAGCAGCAGCCGCAGCAGCCGACCTTTGTAATATTTGCTTTTCAACGAACTTTGTCCAGGGCCAAGGCTTTTTTTTTATATTCTCTTTTCAGCTCTAGCCGCACAGCCCAGGCTTCGAGATTCGAGAGCCGAATGTTTAAGAGTTTGCAATTTATTCAGTGCTCCACTTCACAGCAGTTCTGTCATAATAACATACACGTGCTTCATGCGATTCTTTTATGTTTCTCTGCACGATTAATTCTCGTTGACTAAAACAACACTTGCGGCATGCGAACTTGCTTTATAGAAACTCTTCACTTTATATATACGCATGAGTTTTGAACTCGACAGTTTAATGTCACCTCATACAGTCGTAGTTCCTATACATGTACCTCAGGCAATCTCAAATTCCGAGTACAGCTTCGAATTTCCAATTTTCGGCTTTGCCTCTCTGCCATGGTAATACCAGCTTAATCCTAGCTCTACACGCCATATATACATATATAGCTCTGTATCGATTTCTCTACTGCCGGTTTTTGCTCAATTAACGCTTCGCGATGATGCATGCCTAGTCAAGATTCTGCAAAATAAGCATCGATACGCGTCTAACGATTCGCAATAACCAATGCACACACAGGTCCGGATGCCATCGAGCGTCTTCACCCCGGGTCAGTCGAAGCCGACAAAGCTGGAGACGGCCTACTTCACGTTCGGCGGTTTCGACTGGAACTTGGTGGTCTACCCGTATGGCAAGAAGGAGAGCGAACCTCGATCCCAGGAGGGTCGACTAAGCGTATACCTGGTGCGGTTGACGGGTTTCGACCACCGATGTCGGGTTCGATACATCGTGAGCTTGGGCGAAGGCGAGCACCCGGTGGAGTCAGGCCCGATCGAGGACCTGTCCGATGCCGAGGGTCGTGGTTACGGTTGGCAACCTCGGGTTCGCTGGTCCGATGTCGCCAGGAAAGGTGTACTCAGGCTCTCGCTCGAGATGCTCGAGGCTCGAACGATATCCGAGGTGTCGGTTCAAGCTCTAGGACCGGGTGTTCTACCCGCTACCCCCTGCTACGACCGAGATAAACAGGCCTGGGCCATCAGGGCAGACCTGCACTCGGACACTGTTAGGCTGCACCTTGTTTATAAGGACATCAACAACATACCCAGGAACCATCTCAGGTACTCATCTTTTTTCTGTGTAATGATGTCGGAAAAGTCGAGTGTTGGGCTTGAACCCACGACCTTTGGGTTAGAAGCCCAATACTCTGCCTATTATTGAGCAATCGTCATATTTTAATAATAATTTTTGTAGTACCAAGTAAAAAATGTATATTCATAACGTATCACACCTACAGGTACGTCAGCTGGACGGCCTACCTGATAAGGGGCGAGGAGCCGGACACGGAGATCGTGAATCTACCAGGTGCACCGTTCAGTCGATACTACGCTCAGGACGAGGCGGACGAGGGCATAATCATGGAGACGTCGATCGGCGTAAACGAGGTCAAAGACGAAAACTGCCCTTTCGTGACGGAAAAGGGCCAGATCCGTGTGCGCCTTGAATGGAACGAGTGTCACCTGCTATTCCAGTCGACCTACCACAAATACGACGACGTCTGTCGCATTCACAATCAACAGATGCGCCGCGAAATCGCTGCTCTACAAGCCGAGAACTATTCTCTCGAGCGACAGATATTCAGCTATCAGAAGAGCCTTGCCTACGCACAGGCGCAGCAACAGCTACAGCAAACGGTTGGTATACATCAGTCTAATCTGCTTACTTTGGCAAATTAATCACTTTTTTTTGCTACTCTTAATTACTACTGCTTACCTGAATTTGTTCATACAGTGGATCATATAATTCTTCACATAATTTATCACGTGATGTTTAGATTTGAAATTGTCATATAATTTGTCACGTGATGCTTCATCATGTGATCAACCAAGGTATTTCCACTTACTTTTGTTCGTCGTACGATTGATCATGTGAAAAATTATATGATCCATCGCGTACTAGTTCAGTCAACTGGCCTGTTTTTCGCTTGTGTATCAATGAATGTGTATAAATGTGCGTGTAAATGTAAGAGTCGATGGAAAATCTATAAAAAAATATTAATACCGAAATGGCCTGGCCGCGCTTTCAAATCATGAACAAAAAAGTATTACGAGCAGCCGTCGACGCCGGGTCATCATCCACCTTCGCCTAACCAGCAGCCAGGACACCTCGAGAGATCAGCGTCAACGGACACCGAGTACGCCTGACGCGTAGACCGTCTCCTCGGCCAGCAGGTGTCGGGTCGACGCCAACTACCCAACAGTCCTCTGAGGCAACCAGCCGGTGGTGGTCTGCTGTTGAACGATCCCCGAGTACACCAGAATCTCGTCAACATGATGGACCGACGTCTGAGCAACGTTCAGCTCATGCAACGCACCTCGCGTTCCAACTCGGCTCAGAGCCAGGCCAGCGGCGACGACGCAACCGTCTACTACAGCAGCATCGTTCGTCAACCTCTACGCAGCAACTCCCAGACCAGCCAGGCTGCAGTCAACCAATCTCAACAGCAGCATCAACAGCGGCCCAGCAACGGCTACTACTACTACCAGCAGCAGACGGGATTCAACAAACATCGGCGGACTACCTTCTGGGAGACCCTCACAGGACTTGTATGCTCGTTAGGCGCCCTAGCCACTAGGGCGGCCAAGATGGCTGCCAGGAGGGCTGAACCCCTCTGAGATTGGCAGCCGCGCAGGACTCGCGCGCCGGGCTGATTGTCGCATGATGATTCGCGCACTCGCTGAGGTTATGCATTTAGGCAGGGGACGGTCACGCGATAAAAGGTATATGATATATATAGCAGACGCAGGAGATGAAGGGACGCACGCAGAAAAAAAATCAATCGTTTTTTTTCCACTCTCGTCTGTTTGCGATATATCGGCGCTTTTCGTAATTATTATATATTGTATTGACACTCTGTTCGGTTAAATCTGTGTGTTTTTTCATCCGCACTTTTACGCGACTTTCTTTCGCTTCTTATAATGACACAGCTAAGGTTATATGGCACGTGATACACTTCTTTATTGCAATATCCGGATGACACGAAACTTTTGGCTTGGAAGTATGTGACGTTTAAAAACCCTGGTAGAAACGATTTTTAGCTAATTATTTAATCAAAAACTTTTACTGGCATTGTTACATTGTTAAAAATAAAAATTCGGAACATATTAGGTTGTCAATAATTCAACATATGATCATGACTATAGATACTTTTAATATGATTTTATCCGAAAATGCATTCTTTCTATTAACACGTTTCAAAAAACATTTAAGGCCAGATATCGTACTTTTTTCAATGTTTCTTAAACGAAATCAGCGTTTCGCACGTTTCAGCCAAAATTTTCATGCCATCCTGAAACTGTTTCGCGCGACTTTTTTCTGCGTGTAGATTTAAAATTTACGATTACACACGTCTCGCAATTGCGCCTCTCGCCCGTGAATTTGTTCTCTATTGTACACGTATTGCTTCCACACACACACACACACACACACTTACACACTGCTGCAAGTATACCTGTATCTCTAAAACCTCCGCATGATCTTGTGACACGCGGCGCTTATGATTCTGTGGCGCGAGAATTTCGATGTATAGACTGCGGGAAATTGCCGTGAGTGTGAGACCAAAGACGTCGGGGCGAGTACCTGTGAATTGTTCGATAATGATCCAAAAATTAAAAAAAATTAAAAAAAAATAATAATAATACAGGTGACGTGGGTGAAAAATGAGAGGCAGAGAGATGGAGAGGGATTTTAAAACGTATATGTAAGGCACATACACTGACAAAACGATGTCTTGATAATAATTTTAAATCGTGTTCTCTCTCTCTGTATATTTACGCGAGCGTGTATGATGAGATATGTTGAAAGTAATAAGAAAACGATAATGCTGCAATGACAAAAAATGAATCAGGAATTGATGAAATTTTAACTGATAAGCTTATGATGATTCTTAGTTTGATAATATATATGTGACGATTCCTTGAGTCGGTTGAGTATATTATATATGTAAAGAATAAATTACTTGTACATGAGTTTTTATAATTGCGTGCATTTCATTTTGACTGAATTAGAATTCTGCTGTATACATATATACATTATAATATATATAGAGAAGACACGTTTGTTAGTGTGCGGGAGCAACGAAAAATATAAAAGTGAATCGTAATGATGACTGAGTCAAAATTTAAAAAAAAAAGAAGTTTCCCTCTAAGCGTCTCCTGATCTACTTGTCAATTCACACGGGAATAACTTATTTTCCTCTAAAGACTCTTTTTCACCTAAGTCATCCCCTAATAGGAAACAAAAAAAATAATAATAATAATAAATAAATAACGTGAACAAGAATAATCCGTGTAGATCTTGAGAGAACGACTTCGATTTTAAAGATAAAACAAAAAATAAAAAAGTACACATATATACACACACGATCGATAGCTATATGCGATCATCTCGGCGTATATAGGTTTAACGATTAAATGAAAAATAAATATAAGAAATTTACTCGTAGCGAAGCATAAATGTATTAGCAAAAGTCCGAATACTGCGAGGAATGCAGCTTTTTATGGGGAAACTCGGTACGCTCATTTAGGTTGTCATTGTGCAGCGCGCGCAGAAGCAGTTTTAACTAAGTATAGATAAACTTGTATATCATCTAATTCGTGAAAATTAAAAAGGGGAATATCACGCGCCTCTTGAGTAATAATCGACTAGTATCCATCAATTAGTCTTGTCCGTATAGTTCTTCTCTCTCATTTTTCGGTTAAATTTAAGATTATCTTGTACCTGTTTCAAAAGAAAAAACGAGACTCAAACAGACTTAATGAAAATGCCTACAAAAAAAAAAACTTTCGTTTATTGTAAATTGGTCAAAAGTGGATATCTATTACGGTAGAGAGCGAATAAGTACCAAAATACGTAATTTATTTGGTCGTTTAAGTATAATATCTAGGAATAAATTTCCAGCGGATCGACCTCTATCTTGATGCGATGTGTCCAAGGTAATTGACACTCTATATCGAGATTCGCAGCAAATGCATATCCAGTCATTGTAATAAATTCTAGTTGAAAAAAAAAACAGTACATCTATTACACGAGTTTTTTCAAAAGCACACAATTCGTATAATATACTCGTGTGTACGACGTTGTATTATTCCGCGAATATAAGCTATGTATTATTGTAAAATTCTTATAAGGAGTTTTCTACGATTTCCTGCACTTATTTCACACCGATGACCTATATATTAAGTTACATAAGCAGACTTTGAACTTGAAGAAGAAGAAAAAAAAATGAACGAATAATTAAGGCGTCGATATTTTTATCGCTGAAAAAAAAAACATGTTTTCCGTCGTTTTAACGATCGAACAAATCTTCCATGTTTACGAGGAAAGCGAAAGAGAAAGAGAGACGAAATGAGAATTTGCGCGTGTACATGCATCAAAGCTGATTGTGTAAATTTGCAAGAAAAAAAATTTCAATCTATTACAAACTTCATCAGAGCCATACGTCAAATGTTTGGCATTCATTGAGATATATATATATATATATATATATACACACCAGTAGTGTATCGATCGCCTACACGACTAAATACCGTGAAGCTGCGATTCGAGCGGACAAACCACACACGATCGATCTGTTCTGTCTCTGTCTCTGTTTCGTTTTTTGTATCTTTATGCCAATGTATTGGGTAGTAACGAGAATGACACACTGCTGCGTGTCGATGATTTTAGACAGAGTTTTCTACTCGCTCCAGTTACTTGTGTGAGTTTTTTCTTTCCAATCATTGTTCGATGATGCAATACGCAGTGGTAACTGATGCGCTGCTGGAAAAAAAGTATATATTCAATTACTACCTAATCCATTTATAGTTTCGCGGCGAGCGCGTTTGTACGAAACGCATATTTTGGAATTGGATACATGCATGACTTTTTTCACTTTCTCAAAACGATGGATGTATACATTAAATATAAGGAACATAATTGATATAAAGTAATTTTTCAACGATTATTATAATTAGATTTTTCGTGTAGGTATTACGTGTATTTTGTTTCTCCTCTTGACGAAGTCGCTATTATTGTATAGACACACATACACACATGACGTAGGGAGAGAAGAAAAGAGATGAATTTTGTGCGCGCGCAAAAGTATTCCATTTATTATTATTATTATATATACATAGTGAAAGTCAAATAGGAATGTGTTCTCTTCCTTGAATTTTTTAAATAACAATTTTGATGTATTAAAAACAAAAAAAAACTTTGCGAATTAAATGTGCCACTTTCTTGAAAATGACCGACAGACATATTTTCATTCTCCCATATATATAGACAGAAAATAATTCAAATGTATCACGAAATCAAAATTACACATCGCAGATGAATGAGTCGCGTGATTATAAGCGAAAATTCGCTCTTGGCGAATCAAGCTGTATATATACTGTGTATATATCTGTACCAAAAAAAAAACAAGAAAGAAAATACAAATAATTCGTGAGCGAAATAATCGTCGTCTGCATTCGTCTCTCATTGTTTCGACGATTCATTATAAATAAGGATACTTTTAGCATATATGTGTTTGTACAAATAAATGATTTATTCCCGTCTCTGAAAACAAAGATATAATATATAGATAATATATATTTATTAAGAGATCATTTTTCCATTCTTTAATGTATATATATAATTTATATTCTGATGACTACATGCAATAGCATCAGATAGATTTTAATATTCAAAGTAATAAAAACGTTATAATAAAAAACTATATAGTCGATGTTAGAAGAGAAATAGAGTGAAAACTAACTCAAAGAAATATATTTTAAAATACTGCATTTTCAATTGAATTTATGTTTTATCAAATTTTTCACACTTATGAGTATTTACTATATGGGTGTGCTACAAATAATAAAGCTTATATAAAATTAAGCTACGTTAAAGCGATATCACTATGACACAAGACAAACCAAGTCTCTATTCCACTGCTTACAATTATCTAATTTGTTTTCATAATCATACATGAGGTCAGCCAGGCTGTTGGTGATTCTGTTCGTTTTTTCCTTTCCGCTGTAAAAATATATCTGCAAAAGGTACGCACATGAAATATTTATCATCGTATGTATACCAGTCATCATTATACTCTCGAGGCGAATGCATGCGCTCAAAATATGTGCAATTTTCGCAAATAAATGAAGTTGCATATATGTACGACAGAATTTCTTCGAAAAGTGCTTTATATATAAAAACTTCATTGAAGAAAAATTGTTAAAAATTTGCCAATATAGAGCTCTTTACGAAAAATATATCTATACACCGGACTCTTCATTGCCGTAATAATCACGATGACACGCGAAAATAATAACAAAGGGCATACGTATACTGCGTTATAACTATATAATAATATATAGCGTTATGTAAATGCGTTCACGTGTCTTCGCTTGTACAATCCACTTTCTACGCACACAAGCGTGTCACATTTATGTGCTATTCAATCGAGAAAATTGGTGGCTTTTGGTAGATTACTATATGAAAGAAAAAACAAATGTGTGTGCTACAGAGAGCGAGTCAACGAGCAATTTTATAAATTGATCTCTAGCGGCGAATTTTGCATTTTGGCGATTTGTGAGATATAATGCACGTATATATATAGGTAAGATCGATGTTTTACTTTGCAAAAGCACCATTTGAATAATTGTGCTACGCCCATGATAGAATATTATAAACGATTCTAATCCTGAAACTGTTTCATTTCTCGTTTGGTCAATATATACAAGAAAAACGAATCGTGTCAATTCGAAAATAAGCCACTTATAAGTAGTTACAGTAACGCGTATAAACAGACATGAATATATTGAAGGCCATATAAACTTGTTACGAATAATAATATACATTTTGTGGTTTACTAGAAACGTTGTAAAATTTAACCGAGAGACTATTATTTTAATTATTCGTTGAAAATGAAAGAAATGTACACAACGATTTTTCTTTTGTCAAAACATTGGCGCAAGAAATTACAATTTCAGAACTAAAATCAATATACAGTCCAAGAAACAATGACTTTACAATTAAAGAACTTTTGAATTCTCCGAACACGATATCACGCAAACTGCGCGGCACAACACAGCACTGACAATCGCATAATTCTAATCATTGTCTTCTTATCATATCGTTAAATTGTAACATCGGAAGATAATATACGAACACACGACCACTTTTTACACGGCACTTTTGAAAAAATACTTGTCATGTGCGCGCACGTGCATAATTTGTACCACAAATCAGTATTACACATCTTGAAGATTACAAATTTTTAATATCATTTTGTATATTCGTCGATGTGTGCGTTTTATTCCTATCGAACTTCCACTGAAAACGATGTTTGCGAGAGTCGACCGAAAAAAAAGAAAATTTTTTCACAAAAAAAGCATGTTGTTATAAATTCCACGCATAGAAACATTGTATCGACAAAGTTGATCTGTGTAAATATTGAAAATATGAGAGAGACGCTCTTGATTGCTTTATTACATATTGGAAAAAGGAAAAAAATAGAAAATTAGCGGAGACAAGTGGAGCAATGTGAATTAACGCGAGTCATTCTCCGAGATTCATCAACAGAGTTGAAAATGGTAATCTGAATTGCCTCGCAGTGATTTAAAATTATGATGACCGTCATAGTGCGAATAAAAAAATGCAGATTTGAGGGAAAAGGTTGGAAAACAATTTGAATATAATCTAGAATCTTTATAAGAATTCTTATCGCATTACAAGCGGCCTGTAAAAGAGCCAATTATACGAATTTTTAAACATAAGCAGATCATAATTTCTTAATCCATCATATATATACCTTCATATTAATTCATAGAATAAAAGACAAACTTTAACAGTTCAAAATTAGCTTCTCAATATTTCAAATACAATAAGCATTATATTATAGATTCTAATCGATAAACGTGTATAATCAAGATATTGATTGCGACTGGGACCACCTTTAAGTTTATTTCTGCTGATGCAAGACAGCAGCGGGTCCAATGAAAAAGTCGATATATCCGAATTGAAGATTCCAATTTTTTAAATAAAATAAATTAATCTCGGAGAATCGCTCGTTGCGTTTCAAAATTACATTCGAAGTAACAAGAATAGACTTATGCAACAGGGTAAACGTTAGGAAAAAGATGAAACAGAAAATATCACATTCTTCTTTTCACGTCGATTTTTACAATAATAATAGACACATGATTAACCGATATGATTATATATAAGAACATCTTAGCTCAAACGGTCGTAAGAATTGTAACGACGGAAGGTCGAAGGAACAGTTTGCAATAAATGCACGCTATATATATTGTTACTTTTCTAATTTTTCTCCGGCATTTCAAACTTTATATACGAGATATAAGCGTATAAAAAATGAAGCACACGCCGATAATTCTATTTCGAATTTCTAATTGTTTGTGTTTTTTCCTTCATCCGTGTATAAAGAAATAAATTTTCTCGATGTAATTTAAAATTATCACAGAGCACACGCAACATTACATATTATATATATATATATATATATATATTATGTAAACACTCATGACACTCTAATATCTCTCTCACTGATTTATATACAAGTGAGTAATTCAAAAAGCGTAATGCGTCTCCCTCGTGAGTTTTGAGACATTGTGTACTAATTACATTATTATACTTATAAACCATCTGTGAGTCTGCCTCGTCTTTTATAAAGTTCTTGCTATATTCAAAAAAAAATCTCTGCGTCAAACTTTATTACACCTCCTCCTCCTATATATATTTATATATACTCTATAATATTGTTTTCGTCGAAGTTTCTTATTATAATATACTTCCACCAACAACAATTATCGCCTTAAGGACTCATTACCTTTAAAACTGAAAAAAAAATTTTTTTTATTTCTATACATAAATTTTGTAGATAGAAACCATTTTAAAAATAAAACAAGACAAGAATTTAGTTGTTTTAGATTATTTTTCATTACCTTTGCTTGGCCTTCTATTCATTTAAATTAAATTTTCTCCATTCATACCAAAACTAGTGCTTTTAAGAGTATGTCAAAAAATTTTCAGCCCGATTTAATTTTTCATTAGGGTACATTGGAACTAAATAGGCCAAAAAAATTCTCAAATAAAGATAAAGTTGTGTTACCTATGTATACAAAATTTCAAATTAATCCAACCTATCTGGGTGAAATTAAAAATAATTATTTTTTCGAGTTTTAAAGGTGGTGTGTTCCCTTAACCAAGAAAAATAAAAAAAAAGCAAAGATGACAGTGGCACATCGAAATGGAAATTGTTTTCAGGTATATGTGGAGAGAAATTCCTCAATCTTTCTCTATTTCTCGAGCTTGGGCTCCTTTGTGCGTCGTCGGGCATAGAATGTAAATAAGGCGAGTCTCGAGAATAGGAGCCAGAAGAAAATAACTTTACAGGAAAGTCGTTTTCCCTTTGTTGTAGTAGGCCAGCGAGAGGCGAACTTTCCGATCGAGAGAAGAGAATAGAGGGAGGAAACCTCCGATGCTCTCCTCGACGTTCCTTCACAATAAGAAAAGTTATCGGCCAAGGAAAAGTTCAGATGCTTCCGCGGGACTATATGACTTGTATATTCAGTTTATGCTTTATTTTGTATGTACGCGTTTATTTGCGAATGTTCGCTTTTTAGCGTTTCTTCGCGACGAGATTGTGTATATATATATATGACGGGAGTTGCTAAATTAATTAATTCGTTAACAATTGTTATAATTGTTGTATATTCGTTGATCGAGAAATAATTAAATAATTTTTTGTTTTGCTATATAGAGAGAGTTAATTTTCAATTCTTCGTGAATTTTTAATCTCGAAAATTTCAAACAAACGTCAGCGAAAGCCGGTCTTGAGAGTCGAGCAGCTAATTGCGACGGATTGTTTAGTTGAAAATAAAGTTGTTATTTCTCTAAGTCTGTCGAAAATGATCGATGATGATTTTAGATTCGATCTATACTGAGCTTATATAACAGTGCGACGATATAATTAAAATTTCATTGTGGATCGACAATCAAGTGTATTATTTCATGACTTTTTAATCCACCAGCCACAATTGTCCTCATCAAATGTCAGTATATACAGACATATAGTATATATAGTCATTAATTCAACGAATATACATTCGATGATCGATAAGCCTCCGTAACAGCATCTCCTTGTCATGTGTCTCGACGCGATATCTAGCTCTCGAGATCCGCCAAAATAACGTCGTGTATATATATATATATATATATATATATATATATATACATCGTTGTCGCATCAATCGAGAGCTTCACAACGGGTGAAATTTACGTAATTGAAATTCGGACTCGAGTACATTAACGCACGCGCGAAATCACATGATTGATCGCGTATAGCGTATAGCTAATAGGGATATGCATGGGAAATCGATGGAGAGAACGTGCGGAACTATAATCGCTTCGAAAGCGCGAATTTACACCGGGAATATCGTTTTTTAGATTAATCGAGACATTTTAAACACAAAATAATCGTATATGAATTTTTTTCTGAAACGATTGCTTTTCCAATTATGCCCTCTTGAAGTTTGAAAAATCAGAAACAGATATATTTCGAATTGTAAAGAAATTGCGCCGATCGTTTGGCTTTTAATTTTAAAAATATATTTTTTACGCAAATATTAATATATGCATTTTTTCAGTTATATTCAAAAAATATAACGAACGGTAAGTTATACAGCAGCCACACGACTCGATTGCGCGTTACGTTGACATTCTATATAATTACAAAAAAACTTTTTAATTCCATCTCAAAAAATGCACTGGCGATGCTAGAATGCAGTTGTACAAATCATCGCGTCGAGCACAAATTTTCGCAAAATAATCGGCACTGCCAGCAATTATGTCAATCAAATTATATATATATATATATATATATATATATATATATATATATATTCGCTAAAATTGTTAGAGTCGAAAATGACTCGAATCCCTCCGAAATAGAGTTAAACGCGTTCGAGTGACAAAATCACTCGAATAGAGTCATTTATCACTCTAATTAGAATCATTTAACTCAAGTTCAAAAGTAAAATCAAAGCCATAACCTCACTTTTGGTAGTATAACTCTACTCGAGTCAAAAATGACTTTATTCCAGTGAAATCTTGACTGAAAATAAAGAGTGACTCAATTTTGGTATAATTTTGAGTTTTCACTCTAACGATTTCAGAGTATGTGTATATATATATATATATCTCAAAGGCTCAGAGTTCAAAGCGCATGCGCATGTACATACATGTGTGCATATACATATATATATATATATATATAATATAGCGCAGCGCGCACGTGCAAACGGCAAATATTCCAAAGTTGCAGCGAATTTCTGCAGTCCGTCGCGGAACTCGCGGAGGCGGTCTCTCGCGTGACGACGCAAACGAATCCATATTTGCGTCAGAGAGAGAGACACTTGTTTCATTGCGAGGTTACCCGAGTTGCGGTAAAATATAAGTACTTTCAAGTGTAAACAAGAAAAATTCATAGTGACGGGACTGCGTTGTACCAAATGAAGAGAAATCGATTCGGATTTCGAACCTAACCTCAAAAAGGGAATAGGTTACATTGATATATACTCGCCACACTCTCGCGCCGCAAGTAATTGAGATCAGCTAACGATTGCGGGGAGAATCGCGTCGAAGGATTTCGTCATCCGCATCAGTGAATAGCCTCAGTCGTTCGCTCCTCGCTGGCCGAGTTAGAGCGGCAGCCTCGCCGAGCACTTTTAAATGTCTCGGGATAGAATATTGTGAAGCTTGTATATCTGTATACGTCGATAATTTGTACATAATGACAGTGTTGAATTGATGACGAAGGGAGTGTCAAAAGATAATTATATTGTTTTTTAATCGACATTGCTGGATATCAAGTCTGAAAATTTTGTTACATAAGTCTCGATACTTAAGATCACTCAAGAGTACAAAGTTTGCAGAGATAAGTACTTAAAGAACAACACCATGTTTGGACAGAAGTTGAGCAACAGAAAAATCCTCGTGGACATCCTTGCTCTTCTGTTCGGAGTGGGATCGTGGGTCGGGGTCAATGGCATTTATGTTCAACTTCCGCTGCTGATTAACACAGCACCTGAAGGATGGAGTCTACCTGCTCATATGGTCATGATAGTGCAATTTGCCAACTTAGGTCCTATTTTGTATACGTTGTCTACAAAGTAAGTATCTTGCTTGACTTAAAAGAAGCAATTTTATATGATGAATACTAATGCACTGATTTTATTGTAGGTACTTCACATATACCAAGGATCATTACACGATATATGGCTTACTTGGTGCGGGTTCACTGTCCATATTTATTTTAGCCTTTGTCTACCATAAAAGCTCAAGTATTTTTGGTAGTGATCATTCAACAGCTTTGTTAGGTTTGATGTTTATCTCATCGTTTGTTGGCTGTACAAGTTCAGTACTGTTCATGCCATACATGAGAAACTACAGAGAAATCTATCTAGTTTCTTACTTAGTAGGAGAGGGCCTTAGCGGATTCTTACCAAGTATTGTAGCATTGATACAAGGTGTTGGTGGAAATCCAGAATGCGTTAATGTAACAAAACCAGGTTCAGAAATCAAATTTGAAACGCAGTATCCAGATCCTAGATTTTCTTCAAGAACATTCTTCATTTTCTTAGGCAGCTTGTTATTTTTGAGTTTGCTATCGTTTATAGGTCTTAACAAAACCAAAGTAGCCAAAGGTGAAAGAGTAAAACTACCGAGTAGCACTGAAACTTTACCTACTGACATGAGTGCTCCACCAAGTTACAAAACAACATCGGGCTGGGCAATGTCAAAACAGACATATTCCTATTTGTTGGGTATGATGTCTGTAGTTTGTATATTAGGAAATGGAATGTTGCCGAGCTTGCAATCATATTCGTGCTTGCCATATGGCAATGTGGCTTATCACTTGACAGTGACATTAGCTTCTATGGCTGGACCTTTAGCAATGTGTCTTGGATTCGTTATCAAAAATCCCAAGGTTAAACTGTTATCTGGATTGATGACTCTTACTTTAATTCTCTCAGCTCTTGTTCTTTACTTGGCAGTAGAATCTCCTACGCCCCCTTTGCAACATTCATGGTTAGGAGAATTCCTTATAGTAGTATTGTGGATTTTAGTATGTGGCCTCATTGGATTTATAAAAATGGGAATCACAACTTTGTTCCGACCTGATCCTGGTAGGGGTTTATATTACACAGGAGTTGCAACCCAAATTGGTTCATTAATAGGAGCAATTACCTCTTACACTTTAGTTAAACAAGAAATATTCCAATCTTACTCTCCATGTCAAGCATTAATTGGTCATTAACTATTAAAAATCACAATGTGGTTTTGAAATGAATATTGTTTCTCAAAATATGACAATATAATGCAATTTACTTTTTTTTTATTGTTTTAAATAATTTGCTTACAAAATTAGTTTAATCAAAAAAATTAATTAATTGGTTTTGGGTGTTTATAGGTATTATATAAACATGTAAAGAATTTCTATAAGTATTATCAATTTATAAAATTCAAATAAGTTGAGTATTGCCAAACTAAAAACGACAATAATAATTATCACATTTGGACATCTATAAAATAATTTTATTTCAAAAATGCATTTGTTTTTTACAGTTACTTATATATAACATGTATTAGATACATTCATTCAAATTTTAATGTCAAACAAGTAGGTTGAAATATTTATAGATTGAAGATACAAATTAATTTTGTATATTAACTTAGTTCATTGCAATGATGAAATATAGTTTATGGATTTCTACTTAAAATGGTTTAGTTTTATGCACAATGTACTGAGTATAATATTTGTTGAATATGTTTGAGAATTTTTTATCACTGACTTTATAAAAGTATACAAGAGTTCCTTAGTTTTCAAGTACTATGAAAAAAAATCACAACCAATTTTAGATGTTAAGCTTTTAAACACGTATTACACGTATGTCACTCCTACACTGTAGTCCATTAATTTCAGAGATAAGACGTTTGTTACGTAATACCTCTCTTCTAATTTCTTGCTAAACCAATGAGAGTGTACTTAATGTTAATAAACAAAGATAGATTCATAACGCAAACGCCAATATAACGATAAGAATTGTACGTTTTGAATTAGCTGAATCCCCACCATGCGCGGTTTTATCTTGAAGAGAACGAGATAATGCATGCAATGTAAAAAAAAAGAAATAACCAATAAAAGTAATTGCGTGTTGACGCGACATCCGCTCATTCTGCTATGCTCACATCTGTGCAATCACTACCACATTAAAAGCCCATCTGCAGATGCAATTGGAATGAATGTCTTCTCTTATCAAAGCCATGGAGAGTTGGTTTATTCTTAAGCTTCATGCCGAAGAGGTGTATTATATGTGCTGACTATCCAGAATGTATGAATTGAGTTTTGCTGATCTGTTAATCAGCTGATTAAACAGGAAAATGTCATGTGCAAAAGAAGAACATACCACAACTTCTTACAATCCAGAGGGCACTAACTCATCAATGTGAGTAGTGTTATCTATTAAAAAATATATTATTTGTATTTGTTTATAAATAAAAAGTAACATTAAATATTCTTGTGCAGATATCCATGCGAAGAAGAAAACTTAATGCAACAGCATATAGAAGGAATCGTCAATAAAGAAGAAATAACTGATTCACAAGTCAATATAGCATGGCACCTAAAACCTTCAACAGTAGTGCACATTCTAGTAATGATTTTTGGTATTTCTGCTTGGATCGGAGTCAATGGCATTTTCATTCAGCTTCCTTTGCTAGTGAATTCTGCACCAGAGGGCTGGGGATTGGCAGCCTATCTAGTAGTAACTATTCAAGTAGCGAATATTACACCAATCATTTATAGCTTATTGCGTAAATCATCATTCAAAATTAATGAGTCACATTACATCTTAGGAATGCTGGGAATGGCAACATTCGTAATGGGACTCTTGGCATTCCTATATGATAAGACATACAAGATTGCTGGCAAAGAACACAGCACAGCTTTATTCGTATTGACATTTTTAACAGCAGCTGTTAGTTGCACTAGTTCTATTTTATTTATGCCTTATCTTAGAAATTTTAAAGAAATCTACTTAGTATCGTATTTTGTTGGAGAAGGTTTGAGTGGAGTTATGCCAAGTATTGTAGCCCTTATACAAGGTATTGACGAAAGTCCTAAGTGTAATAATACTGCTAATAGCACTGATTCTTTGAATACTTCAGCCCGATTTTCACCTCGCTACTACTTTTTATTTCTTTTCCTATGTTTACTATTGTCTTTCATCGCTTTTTTTCTTCTGGAAAATCTCTCGTACATTAAACAAGAAAAGAATTTGTCTCGTTCATCGGGCAATAATTCGGTTAATAGTGAATCAAAGAATTGTAATTGTCAGAGACAAGTATCAGTATTATCCGAGGGCTTGACATCTGATTCTGATAACGATATAACAGAAAGTCACATTTGCATCGACACCTATAAAAAGACTGATATTGGAAACATTTCAAACGTTCATTATGGACAAAGCAATAAACAATTATCATTGAAAAATGTATATTTGTATGGTCTTCTGAGCATTGTTTGTTTACTGGCAAATGGATTACTACCTGGCCTTCAACCATATGCCTGTTTGTCATATGGAAATATGACGTATCACTTGAGTGCAACTCTTTCACAAATCGCCAACCCCACTGCCTGTCTTTTAGCACTGTGGTTTCTTCCACATAGCAGAAGAGTTATAAACTGTCTGTCAATCGTGATATTAGTTGCAAGTAGTTATGTTATATTTCTTGCCTTGGTTTCACCAAATCCACCATTGCAAGGTACCCAATTTGGTAAAATGTTGGTTATCTTAGCATGGATATTACTGATGGGACTCATTTCCTATGTTAAATTAATAATCACATCAGTATTTAGGAGGAAGTCTGAGAAAACATTATTTCATGTCGGAGTAGCTATGCAGGTGGGCTCTGCCTGTGGAGCAGTACTATCATTTGTCCTAATTACGTATACTAGTTTGCTCCAAGAGCATCAATCATGTGGTGGTTAAAAGGAATTGATTTTTAAATTTATTTATAAATTGTATTGAATTCAGAAATTGTTGATAATTATTATTGGTGAAATTCTTTTGCATCACTGTGTAGCATAAACTTAGAAATTTATTCATGTAAAATACATTCACATAAATCTTTCAATTTAAAAAAATGTCTTCCGAATTTATAAGACTTCTTATTTACAGAACATAAAATCAAATTGTTGTACCTTTACAGGTATGATTAATTCTGCTTCTGAGATTCCTATATATTTTAAATTTAAATTTATTGTAAATAATTCCAATATTTTAAACTGCCGCCCATATAGGCTATTTTGGCTTACTAAGGCACTAAGAAAATTTTACTTAATAATCATGCTGAGGAAGAAAGAGAATATATGTGAATGTATTGTCGAATGGTATGTGCATAGTATCTATTCTGTAAGAAATTCAACTGATTACTTTATGCATTTGAAAATCTAAGAATCGAAGACAGGACCTCACATATAACGTGTATACATAATGTACATAATTGTAATGCATATGTAGATAAAGTTTACGCAGCTCAGTCACTACTACATAGTGGAGTGAAATTATTTTAGATACTGATGCAGCATGTGATAAATTTGGTCTCTAGAAATCTCGCGTAACTAGGATCAAATATCCCCTTAAACAATTCCAAATATATATAATTATAATACTGCGAATGAGTATGTTTGATCCAATGTACACAAAATATTAAAGATGTTGAACAATTTTGCAAAAATATAAAATTTGTTACGTTATAATCTAATGTCTTATCAATATTATTTTAATCCCCCCTGCTACAGATAAACTTTCATTCCACTCAAATTCATCAAACCCCCGCAGTAAAACCGAAAAAAAGTTGACATAACGAGCCCGCATATCCGTTCGTCCTTCCATCCTCTTATAAGTCCCGGCACACGCTGTAAAAATAAAAATAAAAAACAATCACTCTCCCAAAAGAAGCAATGCTCGCACTTCGCATACCCATATATAAAATACAAAATCAAGGCGATCAACGGTTGCCGGCCCTGAAAATTCACAGTATTATAAGCTGCAGCAGCTGCACGAGAAAAATCGCGGCCGTGAGTCATGCGCGTGCTCCAGTCCGGACGACTTAGTCGCTGTTGCATCAAAACATAACACAAGAGTGAGAGAGAGAGAGAGAGAGAGTAAGAAAGGAGGCAGTGGACGCGTTTTCTCTCTGCGGTATCAGTGCGTGCCATCGTATCTCAACAACATCGTCATCAGTGAAGGGAAAGCGCAGTGTTTATTCGATCGAATGCTAGCCGCGGACGGCTCGCCCCGAAAACGACGATTCCAACATCACGACACCCACGATGTCCGACGAAGAGCAGTCTGCTGCGAACTGCTCTCCGGAAGACGGAGATGAGGCACTGAATCTTCTGGATCTTCCTGTCGAGGTGAGATTTTTCTTTTTGGTGCAGGATTTTTTTTTGTCGCTTCGATTTTACTGCAATTGTCGGATTATGAATGTTTGGGCTTAGGTAGAGTGGGTCGAGGTTAATTATAAATACGCGTCTGTGTGTGGAACGACTAAAAATAGACGCCTGATTTCGATCTTCTCTGACATTTGATCAGCTGTTGGACGCCATTTTTAAAGTTCGCTTAAACGTTATATTTTGGGGCGCGAGTTTGTTTATGTTATTGTTTTTCGAATTTGGCTTTACTTTCACAGGTATTCCTGCACATCTGCTCGTTTCTGGATGCCTCGAGCCTGGTTCACGGCTTGAGTTTGACGTGCAAGCAGTTTCACGAAATCTTAAACGATGATTCGATTTGGAAAGTGAGAATCAGTCAAATTTGGCCAAACGTCAACTATCCTACTTTACCCTCTGGTGAGCACGAGTTCCTTATAAAATGTATTTTGCTTTTTATGTTTCATAGATTTTATCTTATTTTCCTTCAGTTGATCACGATGAATTGTTTTGGAAATTGTCGTGCGTCGCCATCGAACGACAGGCAAAGTTGTGGAGGAATACGACTGATCAGATGGAAAGAATACGGTTGAATAATATCCATTACAGTACCATCGATGGACTTCTGTTAATGCATGTAAAAAATTCATTTTGAATTAGGATTTTCAGTGACTTGTATTTTACAGCAGTCTTTGTTAATGCTTCTTCATAATAATTTTATAGAAAGGAACTGTTTGTATATCCGGTGGCAGAGATCGGTCTTTGGTATTATGCAAATTGTCATCGGGAGAGAATCAAAACTCATGCATGTCGGTTACTAATGCCCATGAAGGATGGATTTGGGATTTGACAGCTATAAATGATACAATATACAGTTGCAGTTGGGATCGATCGGTGAAAGCATGGTCGATGACCAGCACAGGACTGATACCTTTGACTACTTACGAAACGTAATTAAATCAGCCAAGCTCTAGTAACCAACAAAAGCTTTAACAAGTTGATCTTTGCATTTGGATTATCAACTTGTTTAGGCGTTTTGTTTTATTAAGAAGTACTAAGAAGTATAATTCATGCTTTGAATAATGTATAATCTCCTGAATAGATCTTTTACTTTTGCAGGGTTGTTCTTGGTGCTTTATTATGTGTTACATCATACCCAGACTTGGAACTATTTGCAGCAGGATCATATTGTAAAAGCGTTTTAGTTTTCGACTCGCGAACCGGTCATAAACCAATAGTTAAATATCAACCTCACAGTCGAGCTGTCATAAGGCTAGCAATGGATTCAAATTATATTCTTTCGGCTAGTGAAGATAAGACTGTGCATGTATGGGACCAAAGGGCAGGGCGATCGATGAAATCTATAATGGTATTTATTTTCCGATTTCCTGATTTACCATATACTTTCAAGAGAGTGTAAAAATATTTCAATTTTACAGATTTCAAAAGAATCGTTTCCAATGAGTATGTGTATGCAGAAAGACATTGTCTATGTTGGTGACAGTGCTGCGAAACTTCATGTCTTAGATCCAAAACAGGATTTTGAGCCTGTCAAGAGTTACAAGACTGCACATGAAAAAAGTATTACGGGCGTTTATATCGACTCTGGGTGCTTAATTACGAGTTCCTTGGACAGGACTGTACATATATCGAGTCCCACTGATCCTCCACAACCGTTGACATCCTTGCACTACAGCAACGGCGAAATAGCGAGTGTGAGTATAAAGTAGACATTCAGCATAAATATTCTACTTTATTCTGAAATTGTAACGATGAAATTGATTTCTTTTCTGTTGCTCTAATTTTATTCTTTCGTTTCTTTTTTATATAGATCGATTATCAGAATGAGGTACTCGCCGTTTCTGGCACAGATGCTATAGAAATTTGGCGGCCAAAAGCCAGAACAAAGTGTTCATGAGTTTAATACACTCACGTATAATATTTCTAATGATTAACCGCGAAAAAAAGAGAAAATCGAAATGAAGTGCATAATAAGACTTGCCGATTAGTTGATGTATTTTGCATTTGTATTGTTTTTATTAAAAAAAAAAAGAAAATATTTAATATTATTTTGACAAATTTTTGGTTTACGTGTTATTTGTATTACACGCTTGGAACTGTAAAACCCCATATATACATATAGATTATTATATAACATATACACGAATGTTTATACAAATATATTTTTTTTTATGGACATTTATTTTTATCATTTATTTTGCGTTTCCCGAAATGTAAAATTCATTAAGGCAAACATTCGCCGACGAGGCATCAAATCGTTCAATTATATCCGAAGCTAGATCAGCTATAGATGCATTAATGAAACAGCACGTTAACAAAAGACCTTCCACGTTCGCAACATTAACTCAACGCGCGTGAACTACTTTATAACGAACGTTGATGAACGTACAACGCTGAAAGCGTCTTTTCCACCTCGTACAGAAAAAGTCCACACGCAGCAATCGTCCCCGAAAACGCAATCGATAAACGCGTACGCGACACGAAAGCATCACCCGAGGAAAACTGCGAAAAGCCAGAGAATAAAAAAAAATCAATAACTAGCCCTCGCTCTCCAACCATTCAAAATTCCCGCCAACCTTTCCCATCGAGCGGAACCGCTCGTCTGCTACACACACACCCGTTCAACTGTCTGCCACCATATTACAATAGTTTTTCTCGCAGCGACAACAAAAAAGCGCAACATATCCCCGTCACCAATCGATCTCACCTCGAACGAATAAACTCGAAAAACCAACCTATCATCCACACCAACAATGCGCGGCATACGTCGTAAAACCCCATCGACCGATCCGACGTCGGCGGCGTCCACCATGATCCTCCCGACGAAGCATCATCATCATCATCAGCCGTCGGCAGCACCGGCGCAGTATCAGCCGCGAATCGCAGCAGGTTTGCGCAACAGCAGCGGCGGCGGTTCGGCGCACAGTAGTGGGGGACTTCCGTTCGCTCGCGGCGAGGTCAGACGAGACGGCTGGCTGCGCTCGGTGCTGCTCTTGAAAAATACGATGAAAATGGCGTGGCAACCGCAAGAGGAAGGACTTCGGCAGATCCTGACCCTGCTCCGGGAGTCGCAGAGCCCGAACACGGAAACTCAGCGCGCCGTCCAGCAAGTATCCTTTTTCAAGCTGACTCGTTGAGAAAAGGGGAGAATCTGTGCACGGAGATTCTCCCGTTGAGAAGTGGCGAAAGTGAGTAGTGTGATGTATATAGTGCGCCTGTAGTGTCTGGCGTTGCGATCCGCACGCGCGACCCCGGCCACTCGTGATTTTTCATTTTTCGCGGGGGCGCGTACACTTTCCACGCCATTTTTTCCCTCTAGTCTCTCTCTCTCTCTCAAGCTCTGTTTACAGGCCTCTCGGTTTTTTTGTTTATATACCGCGAGATAATGCAATATATGCTCGACCTGATAAGGGAGTCGCTCTATCGCTTTCTCTCTCTCTCTCTCTCTCTCTCTCTCTCTCGTTTGTGATTTCCAGCATCGCAGTTGCTTTTGCTCCTTTCGGAGCTTATCGTGCGTGTCTCGGGTATCTATATACCTATGCTCTATCTATTTCTCTCTCTTGCGAGGTGAACTCTTGCTATCCTGGTATACGCGCGTGTCCTCCAACCACCTCTCTCTCGTTTGCTGAGTGGCGAAATGTACCTTTTTTCGCGCTTATTTCCTTTCCCCGACTGTACTGTGCGTGTCGAGCGTTGCTCTCTCTCTCTCTCTTTATGTCTCTCTTCAGTTGGGAAAGAGATCAAAAGAGGGATTCGCTTGTACTGCCTCGTTGGCGAAATATAAGTAGTTGCGGGTGGGAAAATGTATAGGAGAGCGACGCGCACCTCATCGATTTGGCCACTTTTTTGGGGGCGTCGATTTTTTGTTTTTGTTTTTAAGTATTTCTTTAACTTGACGTGGCGACGTATAGAAATTGGAGGAGCTCAACAAATTTCCAGATTTCAACAATTATCTCATCTTCGTTCTGACGAAATTGACTACGGAAGGTACGGTGGCCTTGGTTTGATTTCTTGATTATTTCTTCAGTTTGTACACGGTTACTGATAGAGTTACTTTTGCTACAGATGAGCCAACGAGATCCTTGAGCGGTCTTATATTGAAGAACAACGTCAAGGCACACTTCAACAAGTTTCATCCGGAAGTCACAGACTTCATAAAGCAAGAATGTTTATCGGCTGTGGGAGATCCTTCTCCACTGATTCGAGCAACCGTTGGCATTCTGATCACAACTATTACATCAAAAGGTAGAACGATTTTAATGTTCGGTTGACTGTTGCGTGATAGCTAAAGAATGTTTAATTAATGCTGTTTGGGATGTTTGAATTATAGGTGACCTGACAACATGGCCAGAACTGCTGCCAGCGCTCTGTCAAATGTTGGATTCGCAAGATTACAATGCCTGCGAGGGAGCCTTTGGTGCCCTACAAAAGATATGTGAAGACTCATCAGAACAGCTTGAAACAGACAACACCAACTGTCCATTGAATATTTTAATTCCAAAATTCTTGCAATTCTTCAGACATACTTCCCCAAAAATTAGATCACACGCTATTGCTTGTGTCAATCAATTCATTATCAACCGTGCACGAGCCCTCATGATGCATATGGATGCTTTCCTTGAAAATCTCTTTTATCTAACATCAGATGATAATCCTGAAGTTAGAAAGAATGTCTGCAGGTAATTTTCTTTTTCATCGAACAAAAGTTTATTATGTTTTTGTCATTTATTTTTAACGTATTTTTGCGTCAATTGCAGAGCCTTGGTTATGCTGTTGGAGGTAAAAATGGACAAATTGCTAATTCATATGCATGACATAATTGAATACATGCTGATAAGAACTCAAGATTCGGAAGACGCTGTTGCTTTAGAAGCTTGTGAATTTTGGCTATCACTGGCTGAACAACCACTTTGTAGAGATGTCCTTGCATCGCATTTACCCAGATTGGTTCCTGTACTTGTCAAGGGAATGAAATATTCTGAATTGGATGTCATGCTTCTGAAGGGAGATGTAGAAGAAGATGAAATGATTCCAGACAGAGAAGAAGACATCAGACCGCGATTCCACAAATCTAAAACACATCATTCGCATGCAATGTCCAAACACGTCGACGAGAACGGCAGCTACGACGATAAAGATCTTGATTCTGAAGACGGAGGTGATGATGATACTTCACTGAGTGATTGGAATTTGAGAAAGTGCTCTGCAGCTGCACTTGATATGTTGGCTGGGGTTTTTAAGGAGGATCTATTGCCAGTTTTGGTGCCCATTTTAAAAGAGACCCTGTTCCATCAAGATTGGGAAATTAAAGAGTCTGGTATTCTTGCACTTGGAGCAATTGCTGAAGGTATTTGAACATTTTATGGTAATCATTGAATTAGCAATTTAAATATATCAATAACGAAATGTCGTTCTTCGTATAGGTTGTATGTCGGGTATGATCCCGCATTTGCCAGAACTGATTCCATACCTGATCAATTCTCTGAGTGATAAAAAGGCATTAGTGCGTTCTATAACATGTTGGACACTCAGCCGATATGCCCACTGGGTTTGTGCTCAGCCATACGGCCTAAAGCCATTAATGACTGAACTTTTAAAAAGAATACTAGATGGCAACAAACGTGTTCAAGAGGCTGCCTGCTCAGCATTCGCAACATTAGAAGAAGAAGCATGCACAGAATTAGTTCCTTATCTTGGCTTTATCTTAGAAACTCTTGTATTTGCTTTCGGTTAGTTTCAATTGAACTATTTTAATTCACTTCAACTATAATGATTACGATATTTAATGTCTATTTATTTTTAAAGGAAAATATCAACACAAAAATCTGTTGATTCTATATGATGCAATTGGTACACTAGCTGATTCAGTTGGACGTCATCTCAACAAACCGGATTACATCAATTTACTTATGCCTCCACTTATTAACAAATGGAATGTTTTGAAAGACGAAGACAAAGATCTTTTCCCTCTTTTAGAATGTTTGTCATCAGTAGCAACTGCTTTGCAATCTGGATTTTTGCCATATTGCGAACCTGTTTATAGGTACATTATTGCCATAGTCGATAGTTTATAATTGTTAGATCTCGCAGTTTTATTTAAAGTTGTAATTTACAATCTGTTAATATTTGATTTTAACTTGTAGGAGATGTGTATCATTAGTAGAGCAAACATTAAATCGGCATGTGGCCCACACTCAAAATCCAGATCAGTTTGAAGCTCCAGACAAAGACTTTATGATCGTAGCACTAGATCTTCTTAGTGGGCTAGCTGAAGGTTTAAATGGACACATGGAGCGCCTTGTAGTAAATAGCAATGTAATGCAGTTACTGTACCAGTGCATGCAGGATCATATGCCCGAAGTTAGACAAAGTAGTTTTGCACTTTTAGGAGATTTGACAAAAGCTTGTTTTCAACATGTACTTCCCTGTATACGTAAGTTAATCGATTTTTGTTCTTTCATTTCTTTATGAGTACAAATTATATCTCGATATTTATTGAACTCGTCTTTCTTTTAAGCGGACTTCATGCCAATTCTTGGTCAAAACTTAAATCCGGAATATATCTCGGTTTGCAATAACGCGACGTGGGCAATTGGAGAAATTTCAATAAAACTTGGTATGAGGATTTTATTACTACCTTGAATCAGGAGTCGTATAGAAATTAATTCTTCAAATATTTTTTCGTAGGACCAGACACGAGCGCATATATTCCACTGATTTTATCACAACTCATTGACATCATCAATCGACCAAATACACCAAAGACTCTTCTGGAAAATACCGGTGAGTTATATTTTTCATATTAATTTCTTTTTTACAATTATTTTCATTTAGTTACTAATTATTTTATTTAAGGAATTATACTTTTACAATTTATTTAAAAACAATGCCTATGTTATTCTAATCATAGATGTTTTCAGTTTTCGTTCAAGCTCAAGACTAATTTAAATTTATATGTAACAATGTGTAGGTACTGACCCAAATTAGGTTTAACAAAAATTAGGCGACACTCGGAAATGAAATTTAACAATTATATTATTAATGCGTCGGAATTATCGTTAGTGAAAATGTCTGCACGAGATGAACGTAAAATATCACTTTTTTTATGATGTATTTAGTGGTGTGCGACAGCCTGATGGCTGAACATGTTCGTTTAGCATACCTAACATTCAGTAACAAGGAAAAATCCAAAACCAGCATAAGAACACAAAGTTTTTATTTTCGCAATGACAAATTAATTTAGTTATTATTATTATTTAGAAATCACGTCATCTGAGTACATTCGAGCAATTTTTCAAGTTTACCAACTACTATCTACCTATGAATCATCTTAATTTTAATAACATGATCTTGTACTATGTCTAAAAATTTTGTTTCTGTCGGTTTAATTGCTCAAATGTGCTTGGTCAATTCGTTTTCATAATCATTTGTAAATCATGGGCTCGCACGCTGCTACCTAATTTTTATTATTATTTTCAGCAGCTACAATTTAAGCACGGTATTGCCTATGTTAACTGTTGGTATCTCATATGTTCACCTGTGTTTACATTGTGTATTGATTGTTAACATTATTGATTATGGTTAATTAATTGCGTATTAATTAAAGTTATAAACAGCATATATTCGCCTGAGTTCACTGTTGGTTCGCTATCAGTTTGTCTTATTGTTTGTGTTTCCGGTCACTTCACTACACTTCACTTGCCTACTTACCGAAATGAAATGAAACCGTAGCCATAACGATCGGTCGCCTAGGTTATGTGTGTCCCCACGACGTCGCCCCCATGTTACAGCAGTTTGTCCGACAGTGGTGTGTAAATTTCTTTATTATTCTATTACTTCTATTCTATTTTTTATTATTAGCACTTTATTCAAACATATTATTCTTAATTTTTAAGTACATTTTGAATTGGATTTTTTGAAAATTTAACAATCATTTACAATGTTATATCTAGTACCCTTATTTTTTTTCCAATGAATTCTTTACATTGTAGATAATGATCGATTCAATTTTCAAAAACCCAAACTTAATTTATCCTCAGTTTAAATATTTATTTGAAATTTCCATTTGTCGATCCGTAAGTATTGAAAGGTATTGAAATAAGGTCCGAAGCTAGGTAGGTTTACATTTGTTATTCTTTAAGACGAGGTCAATTATGGGAGTTTGTTTACTTTTCTCAATTATTTAATTAAGTTTTTGTTTGATGTTGTAACGTTAGTATACTTTGTTAAAAGTTTTCGCCACTGTGTTTTTATTGTCTGACATTGACGAATAGGAAACAAATACGTTTGACGTTAGAAATAAATGTAAACCCAACCTTTAATATTCTAATGTATCAACTATGGAATCAAATATAGCAATCTTATATGTGAATAATAAGCAGAGAAAATGATATCTTAACTGGTTACTCTTCATATTCATTAAGCACAATGAAATAATCTATTCTATACTCCTTATGGCTATAAAATGTTTAAAAGGAATTTTTATCGATACAATAACTAAGAAATTTCACAATCTTCTATAAAACCAGCACTTTATCACTTTGTATCTTTTAATAATATGTTTTTGAATCAAAGTTTTATAATAATAAACCAATAACTTCAAATTCTTCAAATTTTTGGCGTTCCTTAACAGTCTAGTCCTTTATTAATTTCTCACAATTAACAGGTGCACTTCATTGAGAAACATCCGTGACAACGAAGAAAAAGATTCGGCTTTCCGAGGTATGTGTCAGATGATTGCTGTCAATCCAGGTGGAGTCGTTCAGGACTTCATATTCTTCTGTGATGCCGTTGCATCCTGGGTAACACCCCGAGATGATCTTAGGGATATGTTCCAGAAGGTAACATTCAATCATATAAACTATTATCCATCATGATAATAAATGTTTACTTTCGTTCACAATTAATGAGTTTGATTAAATCTGTGCAGATATTACACGGATTCAAAAACCAAGTTGGTACTGAAAACTGGAGGCGATTCTCAGACCAGTTTCCACCACAGCTTAGCGAGAGACTTCAAAATATGTACGGCGTTTGAACAACCCCGCCTGCAAATGGTGAGTCGAAATTTTTAATCAAAACTGCTCAGAGGTATGTGTGACGCGAACAAGCGCTTTTGTTGCGAGGCAAACGTCCACTCAATACATTGCGGTTTAAGGTAGAACCCTCGTATGTAGAATTTTATTTGTTTATTATTGTTGTGGAGATGTAAACAGTTTACTATTGAGGGCACTACCTTAAATTCTCTGAGTATATATGAATTTATAAAGATGTAGGTGACAAAGTTTCATGAGATACGTTTGTTTCAGAAGGCCACTTTATGGGACAGGCCGAACGGGGTTGGGCGGGGATCAAAAACATGGGTGATCAGGGTGGGTGGGTGAAACCACGGCCTCTTCTCATCAACATCGTCGTCGTTATCGAGTCATGGTCACCGTGCCGGCGAACTCGTCGTCGGGCCCTACTGGGGACAAGAGACAAATCTGCGCGTGCGCCGAAGACTACAGCGACAATTAGGCATTGACAGAGAGCAACGTGAGCAAGGGGTAAAATAAAGTAAACGGTAACAAAAAAAAGTGAAGCCGGGAACACTTCAAGATATTTAATGAAATAAAGCAGAGCAGTAAAATGAAGATGAATATTAAACGACACAAGAATAACTTTGAGTAGAACAAAAAGAAGCACGTAAAATGGCCGAGAAGAAAAACGGGTGGGAAGGGAGGGACGGGAGGGAGGGTGGGAAGGGTGGGTTTTTCTTTGTGGACATTTGACCACTTTAAATGTAAAAGGTATCACTATTGACACAGCTTTGAGTAAAACTAAAAAAATCTTTCAGTAGATATCTTCAATGTGGACACGCGACTGAATTTGAGTATACGTTTTTTTAATTTCTATCTTTATCCTTTGATAACGACCTTATGTTTGTAGCAAATGTTCGAGAGTTATTCTACAATGGCCACGTAGTGTCTAATTTTTACAATATAATAATCCAAGACCCACTTTTATTGAGTTACACAAATTTCATTATTAGACTACTTTTTTTTACTATTGTACGAGTACGAGTGGTTTTACGTTTTATTTGTAAATTATCGAAATAACTTTTCTTTTTTCTCATGTACGCGTGTGGCGTCAAATATCATTGTCTTTTTTTTCAAGATTAGAAGAACGTATATTCGAAATTGCAGTTAAACAATATTACCACAATCATTATAATAGCAAATAAGCTATTGAAACCACTCGAATTAGAGCTGAAACACTGTCAAGTGTTTAAACCCTCATTGTAATGGAAAAAAGAAAAAGTGAAAATCCCAAAAAAAGTAAATCAAGGCGAAGTAAGAAGAAATAACGGAAAGAATTGCTGGCACCCAAAAATATAGCCTAGCTTCGGTACCCCGAAATAAGCTTCGTTAGCTCGCTAGTACGCATAGATCTCACGTTATCAAGCTCACAAAATACTGTGCGATCGAATGTCTAATAATGAATTATCATGGAACAATTTTTACACGATGAAGATACCCAAGCAACGTGTCTTCGAAACAAATGGATTTATAATTGCGCTTCGCGAATAATATGTTAAATCATGGAAATTCTGCTGGATACAACTAATTGTTTTCTTCTCTCAATTCTGTATTTTCCTTTATCAAGAATGTATATTTTTTATACGTTAAAACTTCGACACGCATGAAGTGCCATTCCATTCATTCTGCACTGAAAATTGTCACCCAACTTATTGTGATACTAGGTTACGCGCAATTCTTTACTATAATCTATAATGAAAAAAAAATTTTTGTAATAAGTCCAGGAGTGATAATCTTTTACGCGGCAGACCACGATGTGCGATTGTTATTCTATTCCTTTCTATATGCATTGTATATTATTTTATTTTTATTTTTTTTTCTTTATTTCCTATTACTGTGAATACAAATTGTATTATTGTAAATATAAGTAAATTTTTTTACCAAATTTGTTTGTGAGTGATGGTTTTGGCAATTTATTTGTATGAATCGTGTTGTCCCCAATCGGTAATAGATACATATTTTTTTCGCAGAGTCGGTCTGAGCTATGACGTGAAATCTATGAAACTCGCTATCTTTTTAATTGCGCAACATCAATCTATATTGTTTTGGACTCACATAGAGAGAAAAAACGAGCTACCAAGTAATCTGTATATCATTCCAACCGTCTGTTGGTGAGTCTAAGAATAATGAAAAAAAAAATAAGCACACGTTACTGTAGGCGCGACTTCGTTGTTGCGTCGACTCTTCAAACTGTTGTTGAGAAAAAAAACAAAAGATATAAAAAAGCAGGTACAATGATAATTTTACTATCTGCTGACAAAAAAAAATTGAGGCAGGACATTTCCATAGAACGTTTATCAACGGGATGAATGCGTTTACTTTGTATTTCTCTACATCTTACCATTGATTATAAGTGATGAAAAGCCATGGTTAGCGTAAGATTCTTTGCGTAAAACTGGCTGCCGATAAGTCATTGTTGCGAATAAAAGTAAAAGTTGAATAAATTTAATTAGCTGACAGGAATCACTAGCTGGAGCAAGCGAGATACAATATTGGATAAACATAATTTTTATTTGTTGCATATCTAATGTGACTTGCGTTATAAATGAGTACTGTACGTTTGTCAAACGATGTACTCTTATGTTCTAGTACAAGTCTATAAAATATAATATACATAATTAATGTCTATCGAAAATTAGTAATAATATTTTAATATAAAAGCTCATTATTTTTATTCATTTGAAACAAAATATCAGATCTAACGCGCACATTGAGTAAAGTCACTTCCGATTTTGTCACAAGACTTGTACAGTTGACTATTCTTCTTTCTCATAGTAAAGTTTATCATGAGAGACAAAGATGAGCTCAAAAGGAAACGAATGTATCGCGAATACTCCTATCTTCATCCATTGTTCAAATTTTTGACAATTTACAATTGTCAAAATCTCCAATGAATGTTCCCTCTTTTTAAAAACTGGTCCTTTCCTAGCCCTGTCTGCACCAAATTTTTGTGATATTACTACTTTTTATATTACTTAAGAGCCAGTACACGTCGTACTTGTAAAGCCACATGTTTTTATATAATAATATAGCTCGAAGGCGATGAAAAACCAACACAATCTCTTTGTACGCACGGTGTTAACGGTGATTCGTTTATTCTTCTTGTTTTTCTTCGAAAAAATAACGGTGTTATTATTACGTGTATATAAAGTAACTAATATATCGCACAGTTATCGAATCATCAAAGCTCGATCGCTTTTGCCATATGTATTACGCGATTTATAGGGATATAGTGTGATTTCGAAATATTATTGTTCTCTTTTTGCATTTTCGACTAGACGCGCGCGGGTCAGTGACAATCGATTTTGCATCGATTTTGTATTATACATACTTTTCATATATAGTTCCTAAGTCCGATTGTAATAAAAGAAAACTTTCGACGTTTATTAATTTAATCGTATAATGTTAATAATGGATGTAATGATGTTTTTCGCGAAGTCGTTGTTCTCAGGTTGCCATGAAATTTTTTACTATATGCGACGGGAGGAAGAACAAAAATGTTTAATATGCTAAAACAATCTAGATGAACGATGTGAAAATTCTTGATATTTTTTCATACATGTCGAATGTAAATACATGATGTTATTGTCGGGAAGTAAAATTTTTTGCATTTCCATCAAGGAACAATTTTTCATTCCGACGGGGGAATGTCGAAATATTAAAAAAGTAATGTAACATGTGGCTTTCTGTCGATGCGAGACGGGCTCGTATGTAAACCTCAGTCAAGGAAAATGCAAATTTGTGAAGATGAATGTGAAAATATTGTAAAATCCTCTATTTATACATAGATAATATTGAAAATATTATGGTTCACGGGGATAGTATGCGAGATTAATTGCTTAGATAAACGCGCAATTTTTTTTCGAGATTTATTACTTTTTTTATATATATATATTTTTTGTAAGCGCGAGAGTAAATGTTTAAATAATGGAAGCGTGTGTTAATTGATTGCAATATCGTCGGGAAAATTAATTTTGCAAAAATAAAGAGAGAAATAAAGACACATGCCGCGATGTGTTTTCAGTAGTAAACAAGGAATTAAATAGTTGAAGATGATTCAAAGTACCAACGGAGTGTATAAACAATTAAGCGACTAGCACACGAGTAAATATATTGTTGTATTTTTATTATTATTGTTGTTGTTGCATGAGACTAGCGTAATAGACTGAGCCATACACATGGTTAAATAACTATTAACATAATATTTCTTAATTAATGCTATATTATTATAATTATTCTATATGGTGTGTATTATCTTAATGGTAACTTTCGTGCAGGCAGCGTGTGGAACGGGTTCTCGTTCTTCGAAGACGAAAATCGTTTTTCTGTGATTTAAGTTAACATCATTTTTTTTTAATATTTTTTTACTTCCTTTTTATCATGACACATGTAGAAAAGTAGACTAAGGATTTATATAGATACGAGGGAAAAAATACAAAAAGTCTTTGTTTTCTTTTTTTTATATATAAATATAAATGTATCGCTTCGCTGTGACTACTCTTCGAATAACGAGAACTCAGGGCTGTTCCTAGTACCTGATAACTCCCCATCCCTGTGTGTGTCGAGCATAATCGTTTCCATTGGCGTCGTTGACGAAAAGCCAGAATTGGAGCATTTGCGTCTCTCAAGTCCTTTTTCTCCATCTCCTTAGCATTTCTCTATGTCCTTTTTTTATCACGTATTCGTTT
This sequence comes from Muscidifurax raptorellus, assembly GCA_020010945.3. Classification (NCBI taxonomy): domain Eukaryota; kingdom Metazoa; phylum Arthropoda; class Insecta; order Hymenoptera; family Pteromalidae; genus Muscidifurax; species Muscidifurax raptorellus. The sequence continues at coordinate 39,919,371 of CM052080.1, forward strand.
TTATACGTGTAATAGTCGATGACAAGAATCTCGCAAGCTCTGGTTACTGCTTCACTCTGTTCAGCATTTACCACTCAATCTTAGACAAGTTAATAATGAATTATTTCTTTTTCTTCGAGCACCTCTTTGAATTGTTAGTGATATTTGAAAACGAGTGCGATCTCGATGTCAATTTCGAAAAGAGAAATAAAGCAACGGTTGATCGAAGTGTCAAGAGAAAGAGAGAATGCGGAGTTTGTCAAGACACAAACCCTTAGGTAATTGGAAAATTGAATTTAATCAGTCGTTATTATTATTATACTTATATATTATTATTATTATTTTTAAATTTCGTGTTGATGAATGAACACGAACTCTTTCAAGCTTATGAAAGTACCCTGTTTTTTTTCTTAAAAAAGTGCTTAGGATTTGTAAAATTGTAGGAAGAAATTTAAATAATAAATAAAAAAGAAAGTCGTAAAACGTTCATTTTTTAGAAAAAAAAAATGTAATATTAAAAGTAAGGAGAAAAAAGTTTGCGTGTCTGCAACAATTGTTCACGCGAATGGAATGAGTATTAAGATAAAAGGTACTTGCATAGGTTTTTCGAGTAAACTGGAATTTATAATAAAATTGTGCCAGTTTTAAATTAAAAAACATATTTTTCAGATAAAACGATACATACACTTTTTAAAACCAGAAAATATTTTTGTCAGGAGCAATTCGTTCAGGGGTTCAAAATGTTAATTTAACGCAACGAAATACTTTTGTTTCTAAAAAAAAACAACAACTAATAAAAAAACACATTCTTGACAGTACAACATTGTACAGCGACGTTTGAATGTCCCTCACTGTCTCCTGATGTCCTCTGAAACCCTGCGAAAATTCAATCACAAGACAAATCCACTCAAAAAAGCGTCTCAGGGAAAAGAACGATCATTGAATAACATCGAAATCGCCGACTAACAGCAGCATAAAGAGGAAGTCGTTGCTTGGATATATATCCACTATAGGAGTAGGGGTACTATAAGCGTATTCGCGAAAACGAGTCGGCTCTCTAAGTGATTGCTTCTCTTCATTAGAGCTCGGAGAAGAAGAGAGAGAGAGAGAGAGAGTTGAGGGACAGGTGCGGTAATGGCCCGTAACCCGACGGAGCAGTTTTTCCTCGATCTCGATGGGGTAGTAAGGAAGAAGCTGCTGCTGCTGCTGCTGGAGAGTAGGAGGACTCGAGCCCCCGACACTATTACGGGAATTGATTCGACATCGGGTCTGCCCAGGGGCGGAAACAGCGTTTAGCTCCTCGTTTGCCATAGCGGCTGCGCGCGAGAGAAGCCTTCCTTATTTTTCCTCGCCTCGTCGTCTCGCTTGGTGAATCCCTCTTTTTATGGGCTTAGAGGAGAGTGACTGTATATATACTGGATCGCAGTGTCGAAAGTTGCCGGGGCGTTGAGATCGTCTTTTTGCTAAATCAATATGCTTATAATTTCCGATAATTTTTATTTTTTCGAAATGGTTTTTCGTTTAAATTCCAAATACATGAATATGATCTTTACTTGACCATCATCATCCTGATGCCTCCTAGCGACTATTATAAATTCCATAGGCGATCAGCCTCCTTCCAGAGATGCACACCTTTACGCCTATACATATATACATATTCTTGCAGTTTGCATGAGGATCACGCCGGCGACTGATTTACGACTGATATCTCGTGCGCCGGCTCGGGACTGTGTATATTATATGTATAGATATATATACACAGCTGCTCCTGGACTGATTTGGTCCAGGGGGCCGATCCCACTCTCTTTCTCTCCGCCCCTTAATCTAATCCAAGGATAATCTAAAATTCATGACACACATAACTGCCAGGCGATGATATATCTGGCGGGGGTGTAGCGGCTCGCGCGCGAGCCTCTCCTTACACCCCCCCCCCTTTTTCTACCGCTGGCTACTTCGTAGTATGTATATATATATATATATAAGTGTGCTTGTGTATTCCCGTTAGTGCCGTTAAAAATTCGCGGGTGATATATGAACAATTAATGAGATTTGAGAGGATCGTTTTGTTGTTGAAGTAGTTAATGTCGGGTATTGGTCAGACGTGCTTAAATTGAGACACGACTGTGTATAATTATATAGTTATTGTTTTTACTTTGCTCGAGCAAGGTATGGTCTAAATCATATGGCTCTCGATCAATTGTTCGGGGCTCGCGGAAAACGCGCTGACGAATCGCGCGGATTTTCGAACCTAATATTGAGATTTATACAGCTTTCACGCTATATACGAGTAAGTACGAGTCGAATTTATGGCACTTTTATAGAAGGGGAATTATTGAAAAACAAAATTATTTACATGCACTAATTTAGCAAACAGTTTTTTTGTCCTCCGGTAATTCATCTTTCTTTACATGAAAATTTATCTCTTATAAACGCTTTACGAAGTAAGGATCCGAAAACCGCAAAAAAAATTAAGTAATATTTCAGTATATACTATTTCAATGTTTCAAAAAAAAAACTTTTTAACCCAAACAAAATTTTTCTTCGCCCGAAAACGATCTTAACAATAAGTATACTTGATATAACTGCAAGTCGATAACAGAATAACCAGTCAACGATCATTACAACGAGAAACACCGCCGACCCTAGAGCATCAATCTCGACATTGTGAAGCCGCACGCATATAAATATGTCTGCGGGATAGAGCTCCAACAACGGGATGTATATATATATATATACTGCGTTCTTATACCCGCATCAGCAGGCGGCAAAACCACCGGCGGAACCGACAATTACACTCCCTTTACTAATACGTATACGTATATGTATACATCCACTATATATTCCAGCACTCGTGATAATTGATGACTCGCGTTTTCGAGTTATTATTTCGCAGTTATGTACACACGCTCCCCCTAATCTACAATGTGCGATTGAAAAAAAAAGTTGAGTCATCTCTAAATACTCTGTACACGATGTTATTACCGAAAGATGAGCAAAAGTTATACGTTACTATAATGTCCGATCGATAAGTCAGAGAGCTGAAGAGTTATCTTGTGTAAGGAGGCATGCGCGGTGTCCGTCGGATAAACGAGAGGCAATTTGCAGCCGCGGGAGACGAGAGAAAAAGAGGCCTTCTTAAAAGTCGGGATTAGAACGGCACGTACCCTTCGCAACAGCGGCGCAGGAATTATCCCAAACAAGCTAGGGATCTCTTTATTTTATTCAGCCGTCCCGCAGGATTGCCCCGACCGATCTTTCGACGCAGGAGAGCCCAAATAAAATGGGGAGAGCCTTTTTCTCGCGACTTCTTCTTCAACCGGGAGATTCATTTCTCCGGAGGAATAATAATGCTAACAACCTCTTGGATGCTAAATCTTATCTTTACCACGAAGCTGATTGTTTTTCATACGAAAGAATAAACGGCGTTTGAGCAGTAGTAAGGGGGTACCAAATTCAAATTTTCCGCGTACAAATCAACAGAACCAGAAATAAGACAAATTTTATTTCAGCTTTTTATAAATGTCAAGGATGCATCCAATTCGAACCTTATGTGAGAACCTTACATTGGGTAAGTGACTTTGCAATTATACGGTCGGTAAAACAGTTTCTCTGGATAACATCAGATATAAAATCATTATGAACAGCAAACAAGTCTGCACACTCCATTGAATACCATAGTCTGTTAATAAATTCTCTTATACTCACCGTACGGTCGGTAAAACAGTTTGAGTTCGGATCCCCCTAAAATTGAAAGACTGCAGCAACAACCCGCTCGCAAAAGTACATCACCGCTCGTATACATATCGCCTATATACCTATATTCGGTCGTTAGTAATTCGCGCTCGCGAAGCTCACAGGATTAATGTCGCGAGAGCGGGACAGCATAACGGTACCCCCGGGGATCGAGGATAGCCGGATGACGGTGTAACGCGATTACCGGCCGGGCTATACAGTGTTGTTGCTGCTGCACGACGACGCTACACTACTCCTCTCTCGCTTGATTTATCCGCGCCCGCCGCGTTATTGCATTAGCGCCCCGAGCGCGAGAAGGTTCTGCTATATATATAGGGGGGAGCCGCCCATCGTCCAGTTTGCCGGCTCTGAATCATCCCCGTCGCGAGGCAAAAAAAGAAAGCGCGAGAGATTCTACGGTGTGCGTAAGTAGTGGACGTTCCTGGATTTGTTTTTCCTCGGGATGAGGATGTTTTCGAAGTTTGAACGATGACTCGCTGGAAGTCATCGATTATTTTATGTTTACTTGTAGATTTGATAGGTGTGAAGGTTTTGGGTTGAAAATGAAAGAAAATGGAGTAATGTGTGAATGAAAAATTGGGTCAGTTTGAAAGAAATTCAGTAAACTGGAGAAAAAAGTTAAATACTAGTTTTCAGTAACGATAATATTCCTGTATAGAGTATAAATGAAATATAAGATAAAGTCACACACATTTCAATGCAATGGAATGATCGATGAATTTTCAAAACTGCGATGCACGCGATAAGCTTAAAAGTCAGCGTAGCACATAATACCTCGTTACTTCGACCAAATTCCTTATATACAGCTCTAAGCATATATATGTACGATTCGTTTATATATACTTATATATAGAAAGATTGAAAAAGACGTCTTTTTGTCGGTTTGCCGGCTCCTCGTGAATCAACGTGTTTGTTCGGAAATCACGGCGGGCACTGACGAGCTGTGTACTTTCTCGTTATATTGCAACGGCAAACTCTGCAGCAGCAGTAGCTCCGACTTCGATCTCGACTCTGTATGCTTTATATATAATACCGAGAGGAACATTTTTCGCACGCGTGCAAATGAAAAACCGATGTTGCAGTCGCGTAGTTGGTTTAAAATTTTTTTTTCATTATGGATTTCACGAAGCCGAGGAACATTGCAAAATTAGAATTTTTTAAAGAACAGTGCTTGGAACGGCGCAAAAACGCAATTGGTTTCATGATTGAATACGAGAAAGAGATGCTGAAGTCAACGCCGAAAAGCTTGATGTTCTTAGCTGATGTTCTATTATAAATATACGTTAGTTACACTATATTTTTGTGTAAGTATTACGGGTTTGAATAAAGCACACCGGACACTGAACATTTGTTATAACTACACTCTTTATTTGATTCGACAAGACAGTTTGAATTTATTGTTATCAGTAGATAGTTACATATTTTTCATTTACAAGGTATGCAATATTAGCCATTGACAACTTCTTCAAAACCGAATACACACTTTTCACGATCGAACAAAAACTAACGAATGAATCCTCGTTATTCACCCTTAAGGTATTGCTTTTTTGTTAATTAATGTTCATTGCATTCTCTTGAAGTATCGCCTTATATAGACTCATTCTCGCTATAAAATTCACACTTTTGAAGAAACAGAGTAAAGTTACATCACCACTGTACGTGTATCTGTCTATACGTTGAATATAATTTTCTTAACGAGCGTTTACTGTCGTCTATTTCATTTTTACACACATAACGGTTGAAAAATAAATTTAAACATTGGAAAGTTTCTATCAATAGGTATAATCAAAGTATTTTTTTACATTTCATATCCATAGCGCGTCGGTATCATATATCATATCTAAAAGCTACAGAGACAAAAGGAACCGAAGAATTTTTCTTTGGCGTCATATCAGAATGGGATATCGCACATTGCGAGTCAACGTTACTCATAGACGCATATATAGGCCATACAGTCGTCTTCATCACAGTACACTTCACGTAGTATAATATATATTTATATTGAGTAGCGCGTAATATCGTTTGCTCTTCGAGGGACGTCTCGAAAGCTCGTTTTACGTATACGCTCGTACCTTTTTTTGCAGCGAAAGCACGTCACCCTTTTTTGCGCGACGTCAATTCGTACACGTATTATACACTCGTACATACCCATACATCGTCTTATCTTTGGTTTTTACAAATCTTCTAGCCGATTAGGCGTCTGCCGAGCGATACTGAATATATACCAAGCTTTTGATTCCGGCGACGAATAGATAACTAAAAAAAAGTAATGACGACATTCATTCGAGTAGTGCTTGGAAAACAGATAATTTTCTAGAAATCTACATAGTGTGGAAATAACTAGTGTCATTTGATATACAGTACAAGCCTAAAAGTATATTTACACTAATAATCGCGAGCATATCTATCACACTGATAATTATATAACATTATAATTTCGAAATTTTCCAATAAGACAATATAATTATCACACTCAATCGATAATATCCTCAACAAGCGAACCTATATTCTAAGCCAAAAAGTTTCGCATCTTCCAAGCACCGCTCAATCGCTACACTTTTTCCATTAGCAGCGTAGAACGTTTTGTTCGAGACTATATGTAATCCTCGCATTCAAAGTATCCAAACGTTTTTGAAACGTTGAAATATCAATTTCGTTGCGAAAACGTTTCTTTACATACACTTTCATTTATACAGATCTAATATTTCCGCAACGTTTTTAAAACGCGTATATAAACATAAATATTTTAAATCTACTCTAACGGTTCAGAAGTCGTACGTGGTATACTAATATAAGCAACATTCGAGAAATGTATATCCATATACTCACGGCCGAAATACTTTTATTCCATACTCTTACAAAACGTTTTTAAAACATTGTTTAAATTCTGAAAACGGTTGCAGATTCGACAACGTCCCAACATTAGAGGACATTTCAGCGTTTCAAAAGCATTTTTTAAAAAATAAGTCACAGTGTTAAACCAATTGTTTGGCACTGTCTGGACTACAGACACATACATGCACACACGGACTTACGCCGGTCGTTCAAGACCTAGTGCCTCCTGGTGCCTCCTGGCCTTAAGCCTAAGGTCGGCGATGCTGCTGCTCTTGGACCTGCTGTTGGCGGCCGCCGCAGCAGCTAACGACGCCGCGAGGTTCAGATGGTGAGGGTTGCCAGCACTGCTGGACGGTCCAGCGGCGCTTGAGGTGTTCGGATGACCTCCGGGTAGACAGAAGAGACCACCTGCCGCAGCGTAGTGGAGCACGGCTGGATCGAAGGCTGAGGCTGCGTTATTCGCTGATTGGATCTGAGGATGCAGTCGAAGGGCTGGTAGGTATGGAGCCACTCGACAGGGCTCCAAACTCGTTGGTGGGCTTCGAGGCGCCAGGACCATCCCGCCTGTTACTCCTGTGGGGATAGTGAGAGTTTGGGATTTTTTTCAGCCTCCCGTTTACCAATAAATTCTGGTATTACTGGAGGATAAGTTTGCTTTTTGCATTCGTTTACATGACCGACGGTCGGTAAAACAGTTTCGGATATGCCCCTAAATACATTTACACAAACCAATCGACATCCTGCACCAAAGAATTTCCAAATTTTTCAACTCACCTTTGTGTAACTGGCTCTCGTGCTTCCGACACTTGGCGCGTCGATTCTGAAACCAGACCTGGACACGCGCTTCGCTGAGTCCAAGTCGCTGACTCAGCTCCTCGCGCATGAAGGCGTCGGGATAGTGGGTTTCGTCGAAAAGCCTCTCGAGCTCCGCTAGCTGCTCCAGAGTAAAATTCGTCCTCGATCTACGCTGCTTTCCGTTACCGCCACTGCCAGCCCCGGACCTTCCGTTTCCGCTGCTACTGCTACCTGAAACTTCCCCTATTAGTTGTTGATTTTTCCCCGCTTATACTTCGTGGCCGGAATTTCGCGGTTGAATTGCCGTCGATAAGGGGTCGAGTGTTGGTTTTTTCTTATGTCAGCGTAGGATTTTTCTTTTTCTTCAGTCTAGCCGGGGGATATTTGTATATGCTGTTAAAAATGTAACTTGATCAAGTGCATTCATAAAAATTCTTCGAAATTACGTGATATCTTCGGTGAGATTTGTTTTTCCTATAATTTCCTAAAACTGAATCAAGTTCCAAGCAATTTTTAAACTCGCCAAAGTGAAAATCTCCAAACGACCGAAACTTCTTTCATCTCCGCAGCCGCGAAACTCTCGCGCGAGTATAAAGAAATCGAATTTAAACAAGCTCCCGCAAGCGCGCGCTCGTAATTTACAGCCGGTAGTAGAAAAAGACGAGAGAATATCTCTCTTTCTCTCGAGGAAAGTTCCGAATCTCGTTCACGGCTCATTTCTTTTACGCTTATTCGGCGGCTTGCACTTGTGCGGCGACGACGCGTTTTATGCTGATGCGGCGACGCAGCTTACGAGCTTCCCATTCAAATCTCCGAAAGTCGCGCCGCGCCGATTGGCTCGAATCAGCAACGAGTATTAGAGCTTTTTTTTATTACCGACTGCGAATAAGGTATTATGATGGATCGGCTCGCTCTTTTCCGCCTTGTCGATGTTCTTTATAGTTTTCGTCGCGCTTCGGCGCCTTTTCTTTTATCGTCCCCCTCTGTTTCGAACGTTTACGCATTTGCATATGCAGCTTGAAAATTGTTCTATTATCAAGGGGGGGTCGGAGCACTGCTAGACACTTGAGATTTTTATTACAAAACTATTTTTAGTAGCAAAAGTTATACTATAGTTTCTAAATAAAATTGATTTCTACCAGATAGGTCACGTAGAAAAGCTCATCAGTGTCGCCATTAAATCGCGATTCCTGTCGCGACGAGTTCGTTAAGAACCGCTAAGATCTCGTGTACACTTGGCGAAAGTAGTCTCGCACGCTGCAAGGTAACCCCCTATATATAGAAGAAAGTTTGAAGGTAAACCCTTTCCGTCGCCGCGGGTCAAAGAAACACTCGGTTAATTAGTCGTACCAGGTATATATGTGTGTGTATATATACACACTGCAGCCGCTAATTAATGGACCCTTAATGCAACGGCAAACTCTTACGTCGAGATTAGACTTGAGTTTCTATGTATAATACACTTGCAGTGCAGCACATGTATATATATATGCGAGTATCAAGGAAAGACGCAGCAGCGGCGAAGGGAGCGTGATTTATATAATTTAGCAAAGTGCCAGAGGGTGATGTGCAGTAGGGGGTCGTTAGTCGACTGCTCTCCCTACTGCACCGACGGCGCAGTATATATATATATATATATATATAGCAACATAGCTTTAATCACCCGCTATACTGCTGCTGTTTTGCCACAGATTTTCTTGTGTGTGATAGAGGTGGGGGTATACGTATATATATATATAGGATGTATCGCTTTGCCACGATGTGTTTAGGAGACGGAGACAGGGTAGACACACTTGAGCGAGCATTGGTGGCGTCACGCTCAAGTGGACACTCTTACGCCGATTACGTTTTGTAAACGCCGTGACAGAGAGTGTACGTGTGTGTGGAGTGAGCAGACGCCGGTTGACGTGTTATTCTTGGCACGAGATGTTGACGATGTGAGATGGATTTTCAAGGTTATTATATGGTTGATTGTCTAGGTGTGTATATAAGTGAGAGCGATCGATAAAATGAAGGAGAGGAGAGATTTATATACGCCGTTTATTTTTTAAATCCGTGCTATAATGTGCTATTTTGCGCACGCAATGGAACACGGGCGGGAAATCGAGTTTTACGCACGTTGTTAGCTGAAACTTATTGAATAGTTCATATAACGCGACGTGATAACATTCGAGTTGACTTTGTGAGCGGCCCTTTTAGCGAGAGGTAATTTTGCTCTGCCCTGAAAATTATAATTCACCGCGAAATCCAACGAAAGACTATGCGCGCAAAGTTGATTAAAAAAGAAGTCTCTCCTCCCACACATCCAGACGAAAAGCCGGCAAAGCGCATATGTGTATAAGGATAAAAACGGAGTTTACACAGTCGCTTAACCAATTCTCTCTTATATACGCGCAGAAGAGCACGACGTTGTCCAGCGAGTTTTAACGAATTAGCGGACACCTAGGCTTAATCCAATATGCTCTTGCGTGGTTTAAAGCACGTCCCCCTGTTTGCATGCGTGATTTCGGTATGAAATTTTTTTTCGACTTTCTGCAAGGTCGTATATGCTGATTTTACACTGCGAGGGCGAGTTTGATGAAGAGATTCGAGGGGTCCATAGGAGTCTGTAGGGGGGTGTCGAGATGCTAATTTCATTGACCCGGTGACTGGTGTGTGTATATATTGTTGATTTATTCAATTTGCATGATTTTTGATTTACAACAATAATAATATAGAAAGAGAGAAAAAATCGGCATATCCGCAAACGAGCTTCAAATTCAAATATACACATTCGAACGATCCCTATCTCTGTGCTATATGCATATCTATATAAAAACACGTCATACACATATATATATATAACGAATGAAATAAAGTATGTTAATACAATCAGAGCGCAGAGGCATCGCGTGCATAAATAATTCAGCCTCATGGAAATTTCACGCGCGTGCAATATATCGAGCTCTGCGCAGGGCTCTTACATACCCTCTCGTCGTTTAAATCATGCGCGCGGACTTTCAACTGCGCGTAAATACGTAATAAAATACGGGAGAAACAAAACAGAAGAAAGAAACGGATTCGATGCAATCACACACTCGCTTCTATATACATATGTACTAGGGGTCGCTAATTCGATTACACCATATATATAGGAGCGACCCCCTCTGCAGGTTCCTTCTCCTGACGTGTTCGAGAGTCGGTGCGAAAATGTGCTGCGGCATTTCAGGCTGGGAAATGAGGCGAGACGAGAGAGTTTTGCGTATATATCGTATAGTCGTGCTGGTGCGTATTATGAAGATGAAAATCTCGCCGAGTGTGAATTGGGGTGGGTTTCGCTCTATAAAATTGAAAAGAGATTATACAGATGTTCTTTATCGCTTCGATGGTGTATATATAATTGTGTGTAGAGTCGATTGGATTGATGGATTAGATTTTGGGCGAGATCGGCTTGACGGTAATAAAATGGTATTAGTTGTGTGTTGGTAATGGGATTGTTGCCAAGTGTGTGGGGTGAGGGTTATTTTAATGTTAGTATTAGACGGTATATAACAGTGGCTCAACAAGGCAGTTTTGGCCTGTATGATATTTACTTAGCCGGAGACTATATATACAAAATCGGAAAATTCAAACGATCCGATAAAGTTATAATGGCAACGTTAGCGATGCGTTAACTAAAAATAAGCTTAAACCATTTAGGTAAGTTTATGTTTCGTAATTATAAAAAAGCCAAAACATATACATATACGTCTAGCGAAGCCAATGCCTTGGTGGAGGCTTAGCCAAGTTGAATTTTAATTTTGAACTTAGTTAAAAATAAATCTCTTAACGAATTCGTTTCCTCAATTTTCTACCGGGAATGAACTCGGAAAAAATAATCGTATAATTTGTAAACCATCATCATGAAAGTCCGTCTACACACGAATCGCGAATAAAAAAAAACTCGCACCAATTTCTCCCAACGGACCATACCTCTATATACATATACCTATACACACACACACACATGCATCGCGTCGACCCCCTGACGTGCAATACCCGCAGCAACTCGCGGGCGGTACTCTGTCCTTTCATGAATTTATGGTTTAATATGCGCCATATCCTCTGAGCTTCGCGCGACATCGCGTCGCGCCCTTTTAAAAGCGCGGAGCCCATAACTTTTCCCGATTAAGCGCAAATCAAAAAGCAATCTGCCTTCATCCCCGGCGAGTATAGTGAAATAATAAATATACATCGTCCCTCTCTCCAAGTGCGAGAAAAGTCTCGACCGGCAGTACATCAACTCGTGTGTATACATGTAGCGTCGGTCGAGGAGCGCAGCACTTTGCCTGATCTTACGAATTTATGCTTCTCTCGAAAACTAGCCTAAGGCCAGCGGAGACCGACCCCCTCGGTCAGCTTATATTTTCCCGTGTGTGTGTGTGTTTTTTTTGCTGGTTTTTACGAGCGAGTATATAGGCTATATTTATGATGCTTTTTGCAGATTTTTCAAACTCGCGGCGCTTCTTTTTTTTACGACCAACTTTTTACGAGGCCGTTTAATCGGCCAAAGTGTTTTTCGGACACGTATAGCGACAGGATTATAATGTGTACCCGAATAGAAAAAAAAAACAAGATATCGAGTATTCGGCTTCAATATCAATCCGAGATATCGAAAGTGAGCTTAGTGCCGGCAGTTCCAATCGAAGATGACTTGCTTGCCTCGACGGCCTCGATAGCCTCTGAGCTTTATTGGCCGATAGGTCTGAATTATAAACGAGTTCTGGACTCTGTGTATGTGTGTGTGTGTGTGTGTGTGTGTGTAGGTCAGCGAGAAGGGAGAGAAGCAATTGCTCGTTGTGTGTAACGCGCTGGCAAATATTATGGCTTTGGGTCATCGATATTGCTTATCGATCGAGTGTGTCGATTATTTGGTATACGCGAATGATTATTAATCAGTAGTGGGAGTCGGTTATGCATCAGACGGTGCTATTGGCTCGTTGGTATATAAATGATAAACAATGAAGCCAACCTTTAGCATCGTCAAGCTGAAGTAGACTAGGTCTAGACACGATCGGCGTAGGTCTGACCTCGGGTTCTTTCTGCTCCTCGCAAGGACTGCATGATCGATCTCTGGTGTTGACCGGCGGCGGTGATGGCGTACAGCCGAGAAGTTTGCGAACCGAGAGCTTCAATTCCGGGGGTTTGGTCAAACGCTTTTCCGTCTCTTCCTTGAGCTTCTGCGTCGAGGAGAGCGACAGGTCTTCGGGCTGCAGTCGAGTCTCCGGAGACGATGGCTGATCCTTTACTGAGGCTACGACGCTGTTACCACTGCTGCTCGAGTCCTGCTGATGCTCCGATTCGCCCATTTCTGTCTTTCCATCTGTGGAGAATTTCAATGTTGTTGTTGTCGTTGCGTCTGATACCGTGAAAATTTGAAATAATAATATCGCGTGATGTGTCAAGCTTGAGACTTATTCTGTATTTTTTGTTGTTGCCAATACAAATAATGCATAATTGCAAACAAGATACCCTAGTGGACTATATTCCCTGGTAGAAAATTAACGGAAAAGTTCGTTAAGAGATTAATTTTAATTGGCCATTATTACCGGATTTTAGAAATAAAATCAAACTTGGCTAAGCCATTGCTATTTCAGCATATGACAAACTTTTAACAAAGGACTTACATGTGAGCGTTTATTCAGGTTCATCGAAATCGTTTAGCTAAACCTTACCTAAATCGTTAAAAATTATCTAATTCTTAGTTAATACATCGTTAACGTTTCTACCAAGCATATACCACAGAAATACATCTATATACGTGTCGTCAAGCTGTCACAACCGCACTGTATCATCAACACAATAAATAACATACTGTCCTTCACAGCAGACAGTTGTTCTCCGTTTCTCTCGTTCAGCTCCTCGTCGTTATCACCATCAGTCTTAGCGCATCCAGCGACGACAGCACCAACTAACTGCGCGACGCTCAGCGATATAGCAGCTTGCAAGCGTCTCGGCTGTTCCTGATCCTCGTCGTCTCTTTTGCTGTCATGATGATGATGCCGATGATGATGATGATGATGATGATGATGAAGAGCGAAAGCCAGCTGTCCAGGTCCCTCGAAGCTCTTGGAGACAAACTGGGCGAGCTGCTCCATGCTCTACGCGCAGCCCTGGACTGCGCAGTTTGATATCTCGAGAGTGTCGAGGCGCG